>CAWUFW010005015.1:0-1422771 GCA_963921515.1 Calotriton arnoldi
GGCACACACAGCCCCAGTCGACCAGGTGTAACCCCAACATAGTCAATCCGCACAGGCGATACAGGGCACGGGATGGCAGTGGAGCATGGTGTGTGAGAGGTCTCCTCGCGCTCCTCCTGGTCATATCACGCAGGCAATAGAACCTCAACGTCTAGCATGGCACAAGTCAAATGGAAGTGTAGGGGGGACGCACCACAGCACGAGCAGCACTGACGTCACGGGAGGTGGCTCGCACCATCCCATCCATTGCCCATCATACCAACCACGCCACATGCCATTGCGACTAAGTGCAAGCGCGTGCGCCACCACCCCCGAGCCCTCCCCAGAGAGGCCAAAGAGTGAATGTGTGGGCCATCAGCCACAGACGGACGCGGCCTGGCCGCAAGGGCAGCCACAGCCACTGGGTGTCGCAGGTGGCGGATCCGGAAGGCGAAGACTGTGATGCATAGTCCATGCAGGCCGGGTCTCCATTTGGGGCACCACGCAGGTGGACGGCGTCCCGCCACACATCATACCCTGAGACAGCCCACTCGTGCAACTGGACCCACACATACACTCCTTGCCCTCTCTGGTGCGAGCTTGGGGCTGCCTGTGCAGGCGCTAGCCTCGCAGGTGAGCATGCATATTGGGGGAGCGAGGGGAGGACATGAGGGCTGGGGCGAAGATGACTGTATCACTGTCAGTAAGTACAAGGGATGACCCAGATGTGGAAAGGAAGAGACGTGTCCCGTGTGTACTGCAACTAGTCGCCAATCCAACTACCCCCCATGTCCGGAATGTAAGCCCGCCCATCCGCCACATCGAACATACCACCAGCACGACAACCTTCCCATTCGAAACACTGACTGGGGGTGGCGACCAGTGTACAATCATGTGTAGCCTACCCACGCGTACATGTGGGCCCTCCATGATCCATGTCACCTGCGGCAAAGTCATGACATGCGCAATGAGGGAAGTGAGGAGAGCTGTCCGCCCCACGCGCAGAAGGTGCATCAGCTCCACAGACCCAGCAGCGAGTCCAGCAGGGGTCACATGTGCAGGGGCAGCTGTGCCTGGTGTGAAGGCACATGCATATAGACAGCACATCGACCAATGTGTAGTCTGCCCACATCTACAGTCCATCATCATGCGGACATAGGAATTGAACACAGGGCAACACATCTTCAGTTGGTGCACCCACCGTGACCAACAATGCGCAATCATCGACGTACCCGCCCTGTGCATGGCCCCCCACCCAACGGAGGCACATCCAGTGCCACCATCCCACACACACAAGCCTTCCACGGAACATGCTGTGTCCAATGGTCAGTACAGAGTCAGCGCCCATCTGGTGGATCCTGAACAGGAGACACATGCACACACATGCCAGCTCCCACTATGTACGTCTGCCACCTGGCACGTGCAATGTAACCTCTCACCTGTGACGTGTGACTGCAAGCACACAGCCGTCTTGGCATGGGGCTGTCAATGTGGACACCTGTCAATGTTTCGGGAGGTGTGATCCGTACAGTGCTGTACATAGGGTGCAGTGCTGACACCTACTACTGTCTCATATCCCCTCGTGCCACAGGTCCCACTTGTTTTGGCCGCTCAGCCTGTGCCCACATCGTCGTCGTCGTGTGCCATACTCATCCAGCCGCGGAAGCAGTTCCATGCTCAGCAGACATTCATGTTGCCGTGGCGTTGCCGCTTGACGGATATGCAGTCAGTCCCCATCAGCACGCCCCGCAAGTCATTGGGGCCTAGATCCCCATGTGCATGCACATGGCAGTGGTTTGTATCACTAGCCATTGCCATTGTTGGGAGACCTGTGTAAGTGTATTGTGGCCGTGCCGTCCCAGCTTGACAGCTGGGCTGTGGCTCATGTGCTTGCTCAGTCATGTCAGTGATGTGTATGCGAAATTGCTATGTGTCGTGTTGCTTTGACATGTGTCCTCTGCCATTGTCCCTAGGCGGAGACCGAACATTGACCGCCCATACCAATTGCTGGCGGACATGGACGATACAGAGGTTATTAGGAAGTTTCGGCTGGACAGGCCAACCCTGCATCGACTGTGTGCCATGTTAGAACCCCATCTCCGTCCCCGCAGGGTGTATCCGACTGCTGTCACCCCCACGGCTAAGGTGATGGCCGCCATGCATTTCTTCGCCACTGGGTCATTCCAGCACACAGTGGGCATTGGAGGAGGGATGTCCCAGCCCATGTTCAGCAAGGTGCTGAGGGATGTACTGGCAGCCATGATGCTGTACCGAAACAGGTACATCCGCTTCCCCAGGGCTCGTGAATTGGCGGCAGTGAAGGGTGCATTCTATGCCCTTGGCAGAATCCCACACGTCGTTGGAGCCATTGACTGCACACATGTCGGCCTTGTTCCACCACAGGCCACTGAGCACCTGTACCGCAACAGGAAGCACACGCACTCCCTGAATGTGCAAGTGGTGTGCCTTGCGGACATGGTGATCACCCACGTGTGTGCAAAGTTCCCAGGCTCGGCCCATGACGCACACATAATGCGCAACAGCATCTTGCCACGACTGATGTCCAATATGCAACAGGATCGTGCCTGTATTGTCGGTGAGTATGTGGAGTGGTGTAGCGTGCTGGTTGTGCGATGCTGTCCCCTGTCCAGTTGGAATTGCAACGGTTCTCTGTGTCCCTCACACCCAGGTGACTCTGCGTACCCGAATGGGGCATGGCTGCTCAGTCCATTGAGGAATCCTCGCACCCCAGCAGACGATCGCTACAATGAGGCACATGGGAGGACCAGACGTGTGGTCGAGCGTACCTTTGGCCTCCTCAAGTCCAGGTTCAGGTGCCTGGACCGCACCGGGGGTGCGCTGGCGTACTCCCCACAGAAGGTGTGCCGGATAGTGGTGGCGTGCTGCATGCTGCACAATCTGGCCATTCGGAAGCAGATCCCCCTCATCGTGGATGACGGAGATCAACCAGGGCCCCAGCCCGCAGACCAGGACAGCTCGAGTGAGGAGGACAGCGGAGAGGAGGAAGCTGGTAATGTGCGGCAGCAGCTCATCGCCCGCTACTTCACTTGACGGTGAGTGTCCATGTACGACGGCTGATGTGGCTGTATCTGTGCAGGTGTGTGTGTGCTGTGTCAGGGTGGCCGTTTGTTCACTGCGTGCTGTGTGTCAACGCTCCATGGCCAGGGTAGTATGCCACTGTTGGTGGCTGTGGCATTGTGCCCTATTGCTCTGTGCGATGTGTGTACATTGCTTGTAGTTGTTGACATGTACTGTGTGATGGGTGTGTGACACACTCATTGAATGTGTTCCTGTTCTGTCTCCCACCCCTAGGTCCCTACAGGCCCTCCGGATTCAATTGCCATGCCACGCATCAGGTGCCTTTCCGCCCAAGGTGGCCGTTGTATTCCGTACAAATAAAACACAGGGCACAAACAGCAGTTAGTGTAAAAGGTGCATTTATTACAAACTGTGACATGTGATTGTGTGTAAGGTGATGACAAAAGTGGTGCGTGCAGTGACAATGAGCTGTCGGTCATGGCTGCGTGATGCTCAGGGTGTACCCACTGGTTCTATGTCCATAGTCCAACACACACATGCCATCCAGATGGCTGTGTGGAGTGGGATCGTAGTCCAAGTCAATGCAGTGGCTGGTCAAGGAAGGCTGGCGGAAGGCTGGCTGGCTGCCTCACTTGCGTTTGGAGCGTGCGAAGTCCTCCCGGGAGATCTGTTTCCACTTCGGACGGCCCCTTCCACTTTTGCGAGGGGGTGCCTGCTTGCGACATGCTGGTGGTTGAGGTGTGCTCACTGGCTGTGGACGCAGGGGAACTGGACACTGCTGCTCCACCCTGCGCCCCGGCAGGTGGTGGCGGAGGGGGAGCTGCTGTCCCTGGCTGTGACCTCACCGCCACCACCAGCTGGCCCATGAGGTCCACGAGTTGGCCCATACGGGCGTCCATGGACCTCAGCACCCCCAGCACCTCACGCGTGTCTGAAGCAGACCGGACCCATTGTCCTTGGGCCTCTTCATAGGCCCCAAGGACTCTGGCCATTTGAGGCAGGGCATGGCTCCCAGGGGAGGCTGGCGTTTCCCTGACCCTGCTCCTCCTACCAGTCCTGCTGCCACCGGCCTGCCCACTAGCCACATTGCTCACCACGGTCCTCGCTGTGGCTCCCAGGGTGGATCCAGTCGGCCGGGCCACCACCTGCGCTGGGGCTGGTGCCAGCGAAGACGTGGTGGTGGTGGCGGCGGTGGTGGTCGGTGCGGCGATGGTGGCGGTTGCGGCAGTGGTAGTGGCCACAATGACCGTGGGTGTGGCCGCAACGACAGTGGCAGCAGGGGGCTGGGAATGTTCAGCAGCCCTGGATGATGGGTTGGTGGGTAGGAGGGGTCCTGGGGAGCGGCTGGGCCCTGCCACACCAGATGGGCCTGCTTGGTGGTCCGTGTCCGAAGAGGAGGACAGATCCTCCAGATCCGTGTGTCCTCGTTGGGGGCTTGTAGGCTGGCTGTGCTGGCTGCTGGCTCCATCCCCAGCATCCAGCAGTTCGTCACCTGTGGAGAGAATGAGATTTGTTATTGTGTTGCACCTGGCGAAGTATGTATTTGTCGTCTGACATTAACAGTTCGTGCAATCTCGTACATGGGTTTCCCGGAGGCGTGTGTGTGGCTGTAGCATCTGTAGTTGTGTGTGCTTGGCAATGGGACTGTGTGCTGTGCACATGTGGCATGGGACGGATTGGCCATGCCGATGGGTGTGTTGCTGTGCCCCTACTTATTGTGACTCTGGTGTATGCGGGCTCCTGGCCCATCCTGGGTCTGGTTTGTACTTTGCTTTTGGTGTTCAGATGGAACGCTTAGGAACGCATATGGCAACATGGGGGCCATGCCCCAGATTCGCATTTGGGAGGGAATATGCTTTTGGGGTTCAAATGGAACGCTTAGGAACGCATATGGCAACATGGGGGCCATGCCCCAGTTTCGCATTTGGGTGGGAATATGCTTTTGGGGTTCAAATGGAACGCTTAGGAACGCATATGGCAACATGGGGGCCATGCCCCAGATTCGCATTTGGGAGGGAATATGCTTTTGGGGTTCAAATGGAACGCTTAGGAACGCATATGGCAACATGGGGGCCATGCCCCAGATTCGCATTTGGGTGGGAATATGCTTTTGGGGTTCAAATGGAACGCTTAGGAACGCATATGGCAACATGGGGGCCATGCCCCAGATTCGCATTTGGGAGGGGATATGCTTTTGGGGTTCAAATGGAACGCTTAGGAACGCATATGGCAACATGGGGGCCATGCCCCAGATTCGCATTTGGGAGGGGATATGCTTTTGGGGTTCAAATTGAACGCTTAGGAACGCATATGGCAACATGGGGGCCATGCCCCAGATTCGCATTTGGGAGGGGATATGCTTTTGGGGTTCAAATGGAACGCTTAGGAACGCATATGGCAACATGGGGGCCATGCCACAGATTCGCATTTGGGAGGGGATATGCTTTTGGGGTTCAAATGGAACGCTTAGGAACGCATATGGCAACATGGGGGCCATGCCCCAGATTCGCATTTGGGAGGGGATATGCTTTTGGGGTTCAAATGGAACGCTTAGGAACGCATATGGCAACATGGGGGCCATGCCCCAGATTCGCATTTGGGAGGGAATATGCTTTTGGGGTTCAAATGGAACGCTTAGGAACGCATATGGCAACATGGGGGCCATGCCCCAGATTCGCATTTGGGAGGGGATATGCTTTTGGGGTTCAAATGGAATGCTTAGGAACGCATATGGCAACATGGGGGCCATGCCCCAGATTCGCATTTGGGAGGGGATATGCTTTTGGGGTTCAAATGGAACGCTTAGGAACGCATATGGCAACATGGGGGCCATGCCCCAGATTCGCATTTGGGAGGGAATATGCTTTTGGGGTTCAAATGGAACGCTTAGGAACGCATATGGCAACATGGGGGCCATGCCCCAGATTCGCATTTGGGTGGGAATATGCTTTTGGGGTACATGCTGTGAGCCATGGGTGCCGAACGTGACATGTGTTGTGGCAGCATGACAGTGCATGGTTTGAGGTGTGTGCATGCTTGACATGGCCTGCATATTTGCTGTCTGTTGTGATTACTGGACATGGCATTGGACGCATCGTTATGAGGGAGTGATGGTTGTGTGCCAGCCAACGTATTGCAGTTGTCCCATCTCCTTGGTGTGCGTGCTGCCCTGTGCCATGTGCATCACTGCAGTGCTCGGGGGGTGTGGCCCATGTTGTGTGTTGTTGCTCACAGTGTGTCGTGCGCTTCATTGACTTCTGGCACATGGTTGGTCATGGGCATGTATCTTAGCGTGACTGCTGTATGTGTGGCAGCTGTGCGGATGACATGCCTTTCATGAGACTGGGGCTGACGGATGGGATGGATGGTATGTTGTATGTGCATGGTGTGTCTGTGTGTTTGATGGGTTCAGTGGTGTTCGTGTGCATTTATGTTGTTCCGCTCTGTTGCGTCTAGTGTTGTTTGTCTTACATAGGCGTAGTTGTGGGGTGTGTGGTTGACAGGCAGTAGGGGCTACATGGACAGGACTTCAATGGTGTTTCGGTTGTGTGTGATGAGTTGCACAGTGGCTGCCGTGTGGTACTATATTCAGTGTGGCTTGTGCATGCAGACGTGGCTCCTTGGGTGTTGCTATGTCTGTGATGGGTCATATGGGGTGTGAGTCTGTTGTTCATGTCCGTGTGCACATTGTTCACTTGTTCGTGACGGTGGGCGGTGCTGCGTGTTCATCTGCTACGTGACATGTCCCATGTGTTGGTCGTGTTATGGTCCTCATGCCTCCAGTAATCCAGCCCTGTCCAGTTTCCCACCTGCAAGTTGTTCGTGCGTGCACTGTACTGGATGCCACATGGCTCTAAGCGGGGGGTGCTCCATGTTGCAGGTCTGTGGGGGTGGGGGGGTGTTGTGGGTCGTGGGGGTGGCTGGACACCCACTGACACCGATTGCTGTGGACCGTGATGTCTGCCTTTCGGCTGTCGTTGTGCACTGTGGTGGCTGACACGTGGCTGTGGGGTGTGGGGGATGCTCCTCCTTGCTGTGCTGTGGGACTAGGGGCCTGGTGTGTGTTGTACTTGGGCTGTCCACCGTCCCACCCACTGCACTTTGTGTTCCTGCCACTTACCTGTTACTTGTCGGTTATTGCAGCTGTGGCAGACACATGGGTGTGGTGGGTGCTCGTTGTGGCGCTTCTGGCATATTTGGGGACCTGTTGGTGGTTACGTGGCTGGCTGAGTGTACACATGTCCCCACGTATGTTACAGTTGTTCGGTTTGGGCTGTGTGTGGTGGTGTCTGTTGCATGTGTGTGTGATGTGTTGTGTATTGTGTACTGGACATGGGGGTGTTTGTCCCTGGGAGCTGTGGCATGGTGGTAGTGCATGTGAGTACATAGCGGTGTGCTGGTATACATTAGTTTGTACTTACCAGCCTCCACTCCCCCTGCTAATCCGGCGAGGATCTCCGGATGTATGATGACTCGCACCTTCTCCTCCCACGCTTTGAAGGTCTTGAAGAGCGCGGGATTCCCTCCGCCAGTGACGGCAGCCAGCTCTCTGTTTTTGCCCTCCTTCTTCTTGACCAGGCTCTTTACGTCATTCCAACGTTTGTTTATTTCTCCTCTGTTCCTGGGCAGGGTCCCGACTGCATTGACCTGGTCTACGATCCGGTTCCACATTCTGTTTCTGGTGGCTAGTGGTGTGTGCTGGACCATGTTCCCATAGATTTGTGGGTACACCTTGATGATCTCGTCGACCATGACCGTCAGCTCAATGGGCGTGTACTTGGGCATCCTTTGTGGTGCCATGGTGTTTGTGGTGCTGGTGCGGTGTGTGTTGTGTAATGTGCAGGGGGTTTGTGGTGCAGGTGTTTGGTGGTGGTGGTGGTGGTGGTGGTGGTTGTGATGTGTGCGTTTCTGTGGTGTGCTGCTGTCCTTGCTGTGTCACTGTGTCCTCTCCTCTCCTCTCTGGTTTGCAATGTAGCAAGGGGTTGTGGTCTGTGGGAGTGCTGCTTTTGTACTCACCTATGTGGGTGTGTCCTCATGGTCTGTTGTTTTCAGGTGTGTTGTGTCTGGGGTTCTGGCCTTTGTATTTTTTGTTTGTCCGGGGGGTGTTTTCGGGATGTGTACTGTGCTTGTGTATTTGTGCGTGCCTTGCTGTGTGGACTTGTTGGCCATGTTGTGTGCTATTGGTTTTGTGAGCGGATGGTTTCTGTGCAGGTACGTGGGCGCCATGGCTTCTGCCGTGTCGATTCTCATCGGCGTTGTTTGCGCTGGCGGGCGGTATATTTGTGGTTTTTCCGCGCTCATGGCGGTGCGATCGTAATTTCACGTGCGGTGTGTCGGCCGTGAGGGCGGGCGGTTTTGTGTTGTCGTGCGTGTTTCCGTCCGTGGCGGGCGGTTTGACTCCGACTCGGACGTTGGCGGGCGGTATTTTGTGTGATTTTTCGCCGATGGCGGTTTTCGGTTTGTGTAATCGTAATGGCGTGGTCGGTGTTCAGACGGTGTGTGCGGGCGGATTTTTGCCGCTTCCATGCCTGGCGGATTTTTTTACGCCGGGTATCGTAATGGGCCCCTTAATTATAATCAATTAATAAATAAATTTGATGAATTAATATTTATGTATTTAATATTTTATATTGTTAATTGTGGTAATTAATTAATTATTAATTAGTTATTAATTGGTTGTTAATTATTAATAATTATTTGGTAAATATCTTAATTGTGTACTTTTTTAGGAGCGGGTTGTGGGTTTAAAGGGGAATAGGGTGGGAAGTAATTTAATTATAATGAATTAATTAATATTTTTAATTAATTAATATCTATGTATTTAATATTTTATATTGTTAATTGTGGTAATTAATTTATTATTAATTAGTTATTCATTGGTTGTTAATTATTAATAATTAATTGGTAAATATCTTAATTGCGTTATTATTTTAGGAGTGGGTTGTGGGTTTATAGGGGAGTAGGGTGGGAAGTAATTTAATAATTATTAATTAATTTATATTTTTAATTATTTGATATTTATGTATTTAAAATTGTAAGGTGTTAATTGTGATAAATAATTTATTGTTAATTATTTATTAATTGGTTATTAATAATTATTAATTAATTATTAATACTGTTATTTGTTTAATTTTTTTAAGAGTGGGTTGTGGGTTGATAGGGGAGTAGGCTGGGAAGTAATTTAATTATAATATATTTTATTGAATTTTTCATTATAATATTTATTTTAAGTTGTTTTATAGTGTTAATAGTGTGAATTAATTTATTATTGATTGCTTTTAAATTGCTTGTTAATTTTAATTAATTAATTATTAATTAATTATGTTACTAGTGTTATGTTTTACAATATTGGTGGTGACATTTATAGGGGAATATGATGGGAGTTAAATGTTTTTTAATTAATTAATTGTTTGATAATTAATTTTAATTATTTTGCTTGAGTGGGAATAGTAAATTATTCACCTATGCAATCCAACACTTTGCCTACTGTTGCATTTGCTGGTGTGGGAATAGTAAATTATTCCTCTCCGCAATCCAACACTTTCCCTACTGTTGCGATTGCTGGAGTGGGAATAGTGATTTTTACCCCTACGCTATCCAACACTTTCCGTACTGTTGCACTTGCTGGAGTGGGAATAGTAATTTTATCCCCTCCGCTATCCAACACTTTTACTACTGTTGCACTCGCTGGAGTGGGAATATTAAATTATTCCTCTCCGCTATCCAACACTTTCCCAACTGTTGCACTTGCTGCAGTGGGAATAGTAAATTATTCCCCTTCGATATCCAAAACTTTCCCTACTGTTGCACTCGCTGGAGTGGGAATAGTAATTGTTACCCTTCCGCTATCCAACACTTTTTCTACTGTTGCACTCTTTGGAGTGGGAATAGTAAATTATTCCACTCCGCTATCCAACACTTTCCCTACAGTTCTACCTGCTGGAGTGGGAATAGTGGGAATAGTAAATTATTCCCCTCCGCTATCCAACACTTTCCTTACTGTTGTACTTGCTGGAGTGGAAATAGTAAATTATTCTCCTCTGCTATCCAACACTTTCCCTACTGTTGCACTCGCTGGAGTGGGAATAGTAATTTTATCCACTCCGCTATCCAACACTTTCCCTACTGTTGCACTCTCTGGAGTGGGAATAGTAATTTGTACCCCTATGCTATCCAACACTTTCCCTACTGTTGCTATCTCTGGAGTGGGAATAGTAATATTTACCCCTACGCTATCCAACACTTTCCTTAATATTGCACTCCCTGAAGTGGGTATAGTAAATTATTCCCCTACGCTATCCAGCACTTTCCCTACTGTTGTACTTGCTGGAGTGGGAATAGTAAATTATTCCCCTCCGCTATCCAACACTTTTCTTACTGTTGCACTCCCTGGAGTGGGAATAGTAAATTATTCCCCTCCGCTATCCAACATTTTCCCTGCTGTTGCTGGTAATGTAGTGTCAAATGTAATTGTAAAAGATTATAATATTTTAATATTTTAAACTATTATATATATATACTTTATTTTTATTTTTATTTTACTGGAATATGTATATATATATGTATTTATAATTTTTTGCATGTTTCTAACATTTTATAATTTATTATAATAATTATTTATAAATATTATTAATTAAATTTATATATTATATTTTATATATATGTATGTTTAATTATTTTTAACATTATATTTAATATTTATTATTTTAAACATTTTCTAATAATTCTAACTATGTTTGTTTAATTATATGTATTATTTACTTTATTTTACATTATTTTTTGAGCATTTAAAAAAACCAATATTTTTTACAACGATATTTTTGACAACGATATTTTTTTTCTCGATATTTTTGTACTTACCATGATGTAGATAGGACTTCGATATTCTGGACAACGATATTTTTGTCCCGATATTGTTGTACCTCGACATTTTTGTTGTCGATATTTTGTCAGGTATCCTCTTATAACATTTATAAAGCTCTCTGTCACCAACTGGTATCCTGGTGCTAGCCACTAAAATGATCATAAGAAACACGTAGGGGATAGAAAGCCCCCAAAAGAGAACAGAAGCATCAGGATTAGTAAATCCAAAGTTAATAAGAAGCCTAGACTTGGAAATTACTTAGGAAAGAGCCAGGTCTTAAGAGCTTTCCTGAACTGCAACAGATCTGTTAAGGACCTAAATGAGAGTAGAAGTGAATTCCATAATTTGGCTGCACTGACCATAAAGGTCCGGACACCTTGCCTGGCTTTCCTAAACTTGGTCACACATAGCAGATTGGCTGATGCAGACCGAAAAGATCTACTAGGAATGTACCTTCTCAGCCTCTTTCGCAGGGGAGCAGGGACCAGCCCCTGAAGATGCAGAGTGATTTAAACAAAATTCTTTGCTTTAGCGGTAGCCAATGCGTATCCTTTAATGCCAAGGAGGCAGAGGCTCTCCTAGGTCTGTTCAGGGCAGGTTTGGCTGCTGCTGCAACCTGAACCCTTGACAGGCGATGTAATATATGCTCCAGTGCACCCAACAAAAGAGCATTAAAGTAGTCCAGGTGACTAAGAATAACACTACAAACTTCCAAGGCTCTTGTGAAATGGAGTAGCTCTGGCAGAATCTTCCGCAAAGTTCTCAGGAGCGCAAAGCAAGTGCCTGCGATTTTATTCATGTGACTCTCCATTGTCGTGTAGTTCCTATAGTACCCATGCAGGACCTGTGCGTTTGGATAACATAAACTGTGGGTTTGGTGGCAGACTGGCTCTGTGCACCCCCACCGCATATGTTAGCCTGTTTAGCATTAGCTAGCTCACAGTGCCACTAGAATCTCCTCTTATCGGGGAGAGATTAGTTTCTGGCAACCTTAGATCATGACAACCCTGATCCCTCAGAATCGTGGAAACAATGTACTACTTTTCGCTCAGTCACTCGTGCTTACTTGTTCGGTTTGTCTCAGAGAGTTACACAGAATAAACAGTCTTGGCGTTTCAATAAGTATTTATTAAACAGTTGTTATTCTAGTGTAGAATATATGTGCTGCAACAACCAGCAGACAGTAGCAGAGATTAATTGTCAGTAGTACGATAAAAGTGAAAGGATAGTACAGTTCTACCATATTGCAATAATAATGATTATATACATAAATATATAAAATGCATTATAAAAGTGCGCATACTCCTACGATGCCTAACTAGATGTACCTAAGTGTACCTAGCATGTGTGTAGGTCTAAAAGCCTAAGAGCCAAGAATCCCTCTAGGATTTAGTCGAACCCCATTACCTGAATAGACACCCCGCAAGGGCTGTGTTAGACCGCTGTCAGCTGCAGCGACTGCATGCAGGAGCCTCAGCGTCTCTGGTCAGTGTGTCAGCATGGAAGTCTCGGTTCCCTCTAGCTTACTGTGGCAAGATGCGGTGTATTTATACCCTAAAGTGTCTCGTCCCTCAGTATGGTGTGTATTGGTCTTTGTTAGACATGAGGAAGACTTCAGGGGTGAACTTTGTACATACACATTATGCAGGAGATGTAGCTGGTGAATGCTCATGCATAATTTATGAGTACATTGTAGGCCTGTGTTCGGGAAAAACCCTTCAATGTTCAAACCACAGACTAGATAACGTTCAACCCTCAGTGTTCGTTGTGTACTGTAGGGAACTAATGTAGGTGAAAGATCATGCCTATATAAGGACATAGGAGATCATGACTATAATAGAGCATATACGATTATGACCATAATAGGGCATATACGATTATGTCTATATTAGGGAATATATGAACATGTCTATATGAGGGCCTCTATATGAAACATAACACCCACTCCTCTTTCGAATTGGATGACAATGACCATACTTAAAATCTGGACAAATTTAAAAAACATTGTTTTAAAAGCAGCCAAAAACATGGTTTTAAAAATCGTTTAAAAAAATATGTTAAAAAATGTTAAAAATTAGCTATTCATAGTTGCCACTTGAAAAAGTCAATTCTGTCCCACTTATAAAAGTTGCATCACTACAAGCAGAATAAGGCCATGCTTTTTCAAGGTCGAATTCTTTCCCAGGACGCGATGAGCCAATTTGAGATTAAGGGGACGATTCCGATTCGGGCCTGAAAACGTACCGACCGACTCGGTCCGGGAATAAAGTCCGACCGACACGTACCGGCGCTGCCCGACCTGGGTAGTACGATGAAATGCATGTGAAACACGACCGACTCGTACGGAACACAAGCCGAACGACCGAACAGGACGGAAACTAGCTATCCGGCCGGAAAACCACGCGAATCGAACCGACCGACACGCACCAGGAAGGAACCCGAATGAAACGTACACGCAAACTCCGAGCCGCGTAGTACGATGCAATGCGTGGAAAACCAGACCGAGTCGCACGGAGACCAAGCCGCACGACCGACCAGCATACAAAACCCAGCCGAAGCAACCCAATACACCTCGACCGACGCGAACGCCGCACAATAAACATAGCAGAAACATAGCGCGAACGACTCGGAGAAGCTGGCACGAGACAACTGCAGTGTCCTACTCGGTCAGAAGAACGTCTCCTACATGCACAAAAAAAACAAATGGAAAAATACAAAAAAAAGGGCCAAACAAGCAATGACAAAGTCAATAAATACAGGGGGAAAAAAACAGGGAACAAGGACACACCCCCAACTCCACCTATATAAAGGCCTCAAATCCCTACCATGATCCTTTGCAAATTCAATTGACCTGCCAGCACAGAACACCATTACACAGCAACCACAGACACACTCACAGCTCATCCATCACACAAGCCACACACCATTAGCACCTCAACAAATAGCACCCTCACATACACCCAGCAAAACCTACACACACACACCCTCACTTGCACACACACACACATCAATCACCACCACCACCCATCACCATGCCCCCAAAGAAGAATCATAAGTTCCTAGACAGTGAATTGGAAGTCCTGGTAGATGAGATCCTCAGGGTAGAGCCACACTTGTTTGGCACATTGGTCCAACAGACCCCCATGTCGCAGAAAACCAAGATGTGAGAGAGGATCGTCGACAGGGTCAACTCACAATCACCATGTTTGCGCACAAAGGAAGACATCCAGAACAGGTGGTATGATGTGCGCAGGAGGGTCAGGGACCTACTAAAGAAGGATTATATCGTGAGCCAGCGCACCGGAAGTGGCCCTCCTGCCAAACCACTATACCTCAGGTCCTGGGAGGAGAAGGTGCAGGCCATCCTACCACCAGTGAGCGTATATGGACTAACAAACATCCCAGAGCCTGGTGAGTACACAACTAATATACACAATATTGTGTGGCAATACACACACATCACTGTCAAGGGGATAGTCAAACCATGCACCCTTAGCAAATCCACAGCAACCAGAAGATAATCATACCAAGATGACTATGTTAGTCAGAGAAACACAATACCTGCCATCTCATAGTGACATGTAACAGTGTCATGACAGGTACAAACATAACAATAAATAGAGCAAGCCAGTGACACAAATATAACAAACAAACAGTCACATATGTTGCCACCACCAGAACACCACCTCACAGGGAAGCTCACTGAAAGGAAGGAATTCTGGGTATGCTGGTGAAGTCAGTGTAGGCAATAGCATGATGGGAGTTGTAGTCACAGATATTGGTCAGCCTCATAATTGGCCCATCAACACCACTCTCAACCATGCACACATCACAGGGAGTAGAAAGGACTGACAAGATGGCTGACACTGGATACTGCTGTGGGGAGCACAAGGCCCTGCTGGGAACTGGCCACCAACAAACAACAGGAACACACTGTCAGCCATCTTGCCATTGCTGTCACACTCTCAAAAGTGAAGTCCACTCAAAAGGAAGGAAGTATGGGCATGCTGGGAAGGGGGGGTGTAGGCAATGGCATGATGGGAGTTGTAGTCACAGATATTGGTCAGCCTCACAATTGGCCCATCAACACCACTCTGAACCATGCTCACATCACAGGCAGTGGAAAACAACTGACAAGATGGCGGACACTGGGGACTTCTGTGGGGGAGAACAAGGCCCTGCTGGGAACTGTGCACCAACCAACAGCAGGACACCACTGACTGACATCCTGAAAGCCAAATTGCACTCCCTGCAATGGAAGCACGTTCCATGGTGGGATATCTGGCTGGGTGGGAAGGATGACTGACAGCTCTGAACATAGTTACAAGCAGCTTCTCCCACACACCCCCTTAACACAAACTCCACACAACTCACCTGGGAGAATGCAATGCCTCACACTGTAATTTAACATCCCACAAAGAACCACCACACTGGGTTATGCTGTGTGAAGCACAGGGACACTTTTGGGACTTGTAGCCAAACAAACGCCAGGACAACACTGTCAGCCATCCTGCCAGCACAGGCACACTACCCCACAGGGAAGCAGAGTCAAAAGGAAGGAAGTATGGGCATGCTGGGAAGGGGGGTGTAGGCAATAGCATGATGGGAGTGGTAGTCACAGCTCAACATCCCCCCCCACATGGCCCAGCAAGCCAGCACTGAAGCATGCACACTTCACAGGGAGTGAAAAACCACTTCAAAGATGTCTGACACTGGCCTCAGCTGTGGGGAGCCCAAGGCCATGCTGGGAACTGTGCACCAACAAACAACAGGACCACACTGTCAGCCATCTTGCCATTGCTGTCACACACACACACAGTGAAGTCCACTCAAAAGGAAGGAAGAATGGGCATGCTGGGAAGGGGGTGTAGGCAATAGTATGATGGGAGTTGTAGTCACAGACATTGGTCACCCTCACAATTGGCCCATCAACACCACTCTGAACCATGCTCACATCACAGGGAGTGGAAAACTACTGACAAGATGGCAGAAACTGTGTACTGTTGTAGGGAGCACAAGGCCCTGCTGGGAACTGGGCACCAACAAACAACAGGACCACACTGTCAGCCATCTTGCCATTGCTGTCACACTCACACACAGTGAACTCCACTCAAAAGGAAGGAAGTATGGGCATGCTGGGAAGTGGGGTGTAGGCAATAGCATGATGGGAGTTGTAGTCACAGACATTGGTCACCCTCACAATTGGCCCATCAACACCACTCTGAACCATGCTCACATCACAGGGAGTGGAAAACAACTGACAAGATGGCTGACAATGGTGCTCTGTTGTGGGGAGCACAAGGCCCTGCTGGGAACTGTGCACCAACCAACAGCAGGACACCACTGACTGACATCCTGAAAGCCAAATTGCACTCCCTGCAATGGAAGCACGTTCCATGGTGGGATATCTGGCTGGGTGGGAAGGATGACTGACAGCTCTGACCATAGTTACAAGCAGCTTCTCCCACACACTCCCTTAACACAAACTCCACACAACTCACCTGGGAGAATGCAATGCCTCACACTTCAATTTAATATCCCACAAAGAACCACCACACTGGGTTATGCTGTGTGAAGCACAGGGACACTTTTGGGACTTGTAGCCAAACAAATGCCAGGACAACACCATCAGCCATCCTGGCAGTACAGGCACACTACCCCACAGGGAAGCAGAGTCAAAAGGAAGGAAGTATGGGCATGCTGGGAAGGGGGGTGTAGGCAATAGCATGATGGGAGTTGTAGTCACAGATATTGCTCACCCTCACAATTGGCCCATCAACACCACTCTGAACAATGCTCACATCACAGGGAGTGGAAACCAACTGACAAGATGGCTGACAATGGTGCTCTGTTGTGGGGAGTACCAGGCCCTGCTGGGACCTGGGCACCAACCAACAGCAGGACACCACTGACTGGCATCCTGAGAGTCAACCTGAACCCACTGCAAGGGTGGCATGCTTCATGGTGGGATAACTTGGCTGTGTGGAGAAGGAGGGCCAGATGTCCACCAAATACAACCAATGCTGGCCATGCACACACCTCAACATTCACATTTAAATGCCTCAGGTTTGCAGGACAATGTGCTACACCAATAGCAACCTCTTACTGTGACAACTTAGGTCAATGCAATGTACAGGGCCGCATCCAGAGGTACAGTCACAACTGTCAGGTGTGTGAACCATTGATGCCTGTAGAAACATAACATACATTGTGTGTATCTTCCAAAAACAGGTGATGATTGGGACACAGCAGCAGACGATGAGGAGTCCCAGTCCCAGGCTCCGGGGGACACTGAGCTCACTGGTGTGGAACAGCCTCTGCCCTCCTCGGATGGCGAAGACCTATCTGGCACCTCCGGTGTGAGTCGTCATGCAGCACCAGCAGGACCAACATCTGCACCCCTGCACCCACTCCTCCAACAACTGCCAACACACAGACCACCCCCGCCGACACGGACAGACCAAGGACCACCAATGACAGCAGCACAGGGACCCTGGCCCAACGTCGAGCTATGGACAACGACCCCAGTAACAACCCCCAAGGGGGCCCAGGGACACCTGTGCGTGCCACCGCAGGTCCCGCACGTGTCGCCAGGGGTGGTAGACATAGGTCGCTGTTTGCAGAGGGGTCTGGACTGCATGATGACCCACAACTGGTACGCATTGCTGATGCGTACCAGAATAGCACCGGAGAGGTCACCCAGGTAGTGGGGATCCTCAAGGACATTCAACAGCAGGAGGCTGCCCATCATGCCCGCTTGGACTCACACATGTCCCGTGTGGAGACACACATGGCCCGTGTGGAGACACACATGTCTGGCATGGAGTCCAAGTGGGACACATTGAAAGAAATGACAGCGGTGCATAGGGACATATTGACATGCCTCCGCCAGATTAGCACCAACATGGCCACACCTCCCTGTGTGCCCACAACATCTGGTGCTGCAACACCTGCAACTGCCACAGGGAGGGAGGAGGACTCTGGCGGAGAGTCCCCTGCACCGCAGCAGCCTGCACGTGAGGGTCCCCCCCCCAAAGAAGAGGGGTCGTCCGAGGAAGGAAAACTGAGAGGTCGATGGCCATGTACATCCCCCAGGAAGCCAACACCTGTTCTGGAAATTCTCCTTTGTGTGCAAACTGTTCACCCTGTCGAGTGCAACACAACTCACCCACATTACATGGGGAGTTCAAGTTGGACCAATGTATCAGATCACTGTTGACTTTACCCTGGACATTTCTGCTACCAAGACTTCCAACTCACCTGGGAACTTTGGATCACAATCCCAATGTACAGCACCCACCATCCTGTGCACTAACCTCACACATTTATGTAATAAACTCGCCAATACACCATACTTGCCTCTGTTGTGATTCCAACGTTGTTATCGTCACGGAGATGATGATCTGCTAAATGACACCGTGCATGCTAACTGCCACAGCAAGTTCAACACCATCATGTGACTCATGGTGACGTGACACATATGAGGGAGACACACCACTAGGGCTACACAACACATAGACACCAGGGCCATCGGACTCATCGCCTACACTGATGTTGCCAGGAAATATTGTGGAATGCACAGACACCACATCTATTCAGAGTCTGTGTTAACTAGCCCACAGGTGCAGTAAGCAAATGTCAGTCAAGAAGTGTGACCACAGACAACGCACATCCCAAAGTGAAGCACAGGTTTATTAAACATTTGCAACATGTTGTTTCCACCACAGATGCAAGGTAATCCCATGTGGCAGTGGCCACACAGCCAACAAGTGTAGAAGAAAGAAAGTCCAGGGGTGTGGGGCACATCACCTGTAGGGAAACGACTGCTTCCACCCTGGAAGTTGAATCATGGTGTCGGGGGATCCAAGTTGACCAAACAACTCTGAGAGCGCCCTGTGAAGGACAGACATGACACACAGTCAAAAGCACTGAAGAACATGACAGAACTGCAATACTCATGCACAATACATGTCACAAGATACCTACACAAAAACAAGTTAGCATGTCAACACTGTTGGGGAGTACAGACTACCTGTAAGGACACATCGCTGCACGCATCCAGTCAAGTAGCACATGGCCACACTCAAACAGCAACAGAGCACCACCAACACATATCATGCAAACTCAAATCATTGACATGACATCTCTGGATACTCACATTCAGCTGAAGAAGCTGGTGATGAGCTGTGTGCGGACATCACCATCATCATCATCATCATCACTGGCATCGTGGCCCAGGCCAGGATCCTCCACAGGTGGCGGATGTTGGTCATCGTCATCCAGGATGAGAGGCAATTCCTTCTGCACTGCCAGGTTGTGTAGCATGCAGCAGACAATGACAATCTTGCACACCTTTGCTGGGGCATATGGGAGGGCCCCTCCTGTCTTGTCCAGGCAGCGGAAGCAGCTCTTCAGGAGACCAAATGTCCGCTCGATCACTCTCCTGGTCCGACCATGTGCCTCATTGTAGCGCATCTGGGCTGGTGTCACAGGGTTCCTGAGGGGTGTCAGCAACCACGGCATGTTGGAGTATCCGGAGTCACCTACAGACAGACAATTGCACATTAGTTGAGTTGGAAAAGAGTGCGGAACACAACATAGCAGAACACACACAATGGTACAAAGTCAGTACACACCGACAAGCCAGGCAAGCTGGTTCCGCATCTGTGACATCATCCTCGGGATGCGACTACTCCTCATCACAAAGGCATCGTGTGCCGAACCAGGGAAACGGGCACACACATGTGAGATGCTCATATCTGCAAGACATACCACCAGAGCATTGATCGAGTGATAATGTTTACGGTTCCTGTATGCCTGCTCATGTGCCTGTGGTGGTACCAAAGCCACATGTGTCCCATCAATGGAGCCAATGACATGTGGCATCCTCCCCAGGGCATAGAAGTCACTCTTGACGTCAGTGAGTTGGTGACGTTTAGGGAAATAGATGTACTGGTTCAGACATCTCAACATTGCCTCCAAAATATCGCGTAGCACACGGCTGAACATAGTCTGTGACATCCCACCAGCAGTCGCCACAGTGTGTTGAAAGGTACCGGTGGCAAGGAAGTGTAGGGCTGCCATCACCTTCACCTTGGGGGTCAGCGCTGTAGGGTACGGCCGGCCAGGTTGCAAATGTGGTGCCAGGGCTGAGTTTGTGGGCAAACGCAGATGAGACACAGTCAGGATTCCCCTTGGCACTTGTTGGTTACACAAGTCATGTAATTTCCAGTTTGTGTTAGCTTTCAGTGATTGTGACACATTGTGTGTGTGACTGCTGCCACTCCTCTGGGTCAGAGCTGCAATGTTGGAAGTTGTCTATGTGTGTTCTTTGTGGGTGACCTTGACTTCTTCATTGGTGTGTGACTGTGTCCAGGATCACATTGATTGTGGTGGATTTCACATCATGCCCATGTACAGCGTACTGTGCAGTGTGTCAGACATTCACGAGTCTTGTAGACTGGCCATGTGTGATGGGTTTCTGCACCTTAGTTCCAAACACCACCCCTGGGATTGTCATGGGTGCATGTGCAATGTCACCAGTCCATGTGAGCTTCACTGCTGCACATTGTTGGAGATCAAGGTGTGTGGTGTTGAGTGTGTGCAAATGAGAGTTGTTGCATGGCTAGACCTCTGCCTCCATGTTGGCCTTGGCTGACAGGCCGTGCTGATTGATTTGTGCTTGTGTAGGTGTGATTGTAGTTTGTTACTCAGGACACATGACTGTGGTTCACAGTGTAAACGACATCTAGCTTTGTCATCACAGTGGGATCACCATGCAGGCCACGGTCACCACGATGTGGGGTCCCTGGGGGTAGTGCTGTGGTGAGTCTGTCTCTTGCTGTGTTATTTGCGGTTCCTACAAGCTTGTGTGACATGTGTAATTTGGGCTCCCTCTCATCTACCAATGCCTGTTTGCCCACCTAGGGGGATCTGATCCATGAGTGACTTTTGTGTGGCACTGTATACACATCTGTGTAATTGTGATTCAGGCCTCCTCATGTGTTGTGTGGTTGCCTGGGGACACTGGCACACCCCCCCATCACCTGTTGTGTTTGATCTGCAGTGTGAGGCTGCCTGTTTGTGTTTGTGCATCTGCACCACTGCATTGGCATGTCTTTAGTGTGCCATTGGCTGTATGTTGTTTGTTGGCTTTCCCCTGCTGTCCCTGGGACTCCTAGGTCATCAGTCAGCACAATGATCATGGTTTGTATGTCCCATTGCTGCCATGGTATGGTATTTGTTCACCTGACATCTACAGTCTCCAAAGGATATCTACATTTGTGTGTCCATTGGTGCAGATATGTGGGGCTGCATTATGATGGTCACTTCTGTCATTGTGTTATTGAGGGATGTTGACAATGTCAGCCCCCATGGGTGATGTTTGTCTGCACATGGCCAAAGGTATCTCTTATTTGCACTGCACTGTTTGCCTCACCCAATGTGTGTTGCTATGGGACACAAGCACTACTATGCCACAGATGTGTTTGTTGTTCTGTGACCAGGAATCTTCCATGCAGTTTGGCATTTGCAGCTTTTACCATTACTACACTTACCTTTTGGTCACTGTGGTGATGGGTGTTTAGACCCCATTGCCACAATGTTCAGAATGTGCTTCAGCTATGGACCCCAGACTTCCCATTTGGTCACTGTGGTGATGGGTGTTTAGACCCCATTGCCACACTGTTCAATTGGGCTTCAGCTATGGACCCCAGACTTACCTTTTGGTCACTGTGGTGATGGGTGTTTAGACCCCATTGCCACAATGTTCAGAATGTGCTTCAGCTATGGACCCCGGACTTACCTTTTGGTCACTGTGGTGATGGGTGTTTAGACCCCATTGCCACAATGTTCAGAATGTGCTTCAGCTATGGACCCCAGACTTCCCATTTGGTCACTGTGGTGATGGGTGTTTAGACCCCATTGCCACACTGTTTAATTGGGCTTCAGCTATTGACCCCAGACTTACCTTTTGGTCACTGTGGTGATGGGTGTTTAGACCCCATTGCCACAATGTTCAGAATGTGCTTCAGCTATGGACCCCAGACTTCCCATTTGGTCACTGTGATGATGGGTGTTTAGACCCCATTGCCACACTGTTCAATTGGGCTTCAGCTGTGGACCCCAGACTTACCTTTTGGTCACTGTGATGATGGGGTGTTACCCCATTGCCACAGTGGTCATGTTCTGCTTGCATTGTGGAGGCCACACAAATTTATGTATGACACATGTGATTGGGGGTCACATTGTATGTTCAATGACATGTTCAGTGTTGTGGGCATTTGACACAGACTACACATGCTTGTCATGGTGTTGGTGGGATGTATTTCCAGGCATTCCTTATGTTGGAGTATGCTGGTTGTGTCATGAATTTCCCATCCTATGTTTAGGGGTGGTGGTAGTGGTAGGCATCCAGCCCCCTATGAGTGGGGATGGTAGTAGTGACAAGCATCCAGCCCCCTATGAGTGGGGATGGTAGTAGTGACAGGCATCCAGCCCCCCCTGAGTAGGGGTGGTGGTAGTGGTAGGCATCCAGGCCCCCCTGAGTAGGGGTGGTGGTAGTGGTAGGCATCCAGCCCCCCTGAGTAGGGGAGGTGGTAGTGGTAGGCATCCAGCCCCCTATGAGTGGGGATGGTAGTAGTGACAGGCATCCAGCCCCCTATGAGTGGGGATGGTAGTAGTGACAGGCATCCAGCCCCCTATGAGTGGGGGTGGTGGTAGTGGTAGGCATCCAGGCCCCCCTGAGTAGGGGTGGTGGGAGTGGTAGGCATCCAGCCCCCCATGAGTAGGGGTGGTGTTAGTGGTAGGCATCCAGGCCCCCCTGAGTAGGAGTGGTGTTAGTGATAGGCATCCAGCCCCCCCTGAGTAGGGGTGGTGGTAGTGGTAGGCATCCAGCCCCCCTGAGTAGAGGTGGTGGTAGTGGTAGGCATACAGCCCCCCCTGAGTAGGGGTGGTGGTAGTGGTAGGCATCCAGCCCCCCCTGAGTAGGGGTGGTGGTAGTAGGCATCCAGGCCCCCATGAGTAGGGGTGGTGGTAGTGGTAGGCATCCAGCCCCCCCCTGAGTAGGGGTGGTGGTAGTGGTAGGCATCCAGCCCCCTATGAGTGGGGATGGTAGTAGTGACAGGCATCCAGCCCCCTATGAGTGGGGATGGTAGTAGTGACAGGCATCCAGCCCCCCCTGAGTAGGGGTGGTGGTAGTGGTAGGCATCCAGGCCCCCCTGAGTAGGGGTGGTGGTAGTGGTAGGCATCCAGCCCCCCATGAGGAGGGGTGGTGTTAGTGGTAGGCATCCAGGCCCCCTGAGTAGGGGTGGTGTTAGTGGTAGGCATCCAGCCCCCTGAGTAGGGGTGGTGGTAGTGGTAGGCATCCAGCCCCCCTGAGTAGGGGTGGTGGTAGTGGTAGGCATCCAGGCCCCCTGAGTAGGGGTGGTGGTAGTGGTAGGCATCCAGGCCCCCTGAGTAGGGGTGGTGGTAGTGGTAGGCATCCATCCCCCTATGGGTGTGTATGGCATTGGTGGTAGCCATCCCGCCCCTATGGTTCTGCTGTTGCTGGTGTACGTCATTTCTGCATCCCTATGTGTGTGTGACATATGTTGGGTACGTGTGGTTTGTTTGTGTAGTGGGTGTTTGACTTACCGTCTTCGCCGTACGCGTCCGTACCGGTCCCGGTAATAGATGTAGAGTATTGGTAGGACCTGCGCAATGGAATTCATGGTTTGTTCGTCTCGTTCGGGTTTCTCGTGGCTTCGACTCGTACTCGTCGCTGGCTTGTTCGTCTCGTAGCCGTGGATCGTCTTGTGGCGCGAATCGGAGCTTATGTGCAGCTCTCCCGGATGCTCTGACGTGCCGGACGTAGCGACGGGTTGGGCGCGTACGGAATGCGCATCGTACTAGTCCGGCCGGAAGGTGCTGTGTATTTGCTTCCGTGCGACTCGATTGGATGTTTACGGATCCGGCTCGGGCGGGGAACAGGAGCTGTAATGGGTGAGTACGGCTCGCTCGGAATCTGTGCTGTTATGCGCATCGTACTGGTTCGTTCGGATGGCTGTTCGAATCGGTCGGGAAACACGCGTTCGGCTTGGTTTTTTTCCGGACGAATACTGTTAGGTGCGCTTCCGGCCGAGATCGGAATCGACCCCTAAGTGTCCTGGCTGGAAAATACAGCATTATCGGTGTCAGCTACTGCAGACGACGAGTCCAAAGCCTCACAGAGAATGTCAATCGCACATAGATGGAATTCAGCACTGCCAACAGTCGTTGCTGTGGCAGTTCGTGCAGCAGTTGTTACCTGGGTGCCTGTGGAGGAGTCACCTAACCCAGCAGGAGCAAACGGCACCAGTGGATTCTCAAGGAATGCGTTCATCAGAATTGGAAGACGCAGGGGACAACGCAGAGCATGGGCCTTTAGGGGGTCCAGCATAGCATCCATGTCCGGAGGCGTATCTGATGGAAACGTTAGACAGAGATCCAATGCGCATTCTTCTCCGCAAAACAGGCATTGAAGAACAGGTAAGATGCAGTCCACCCAGACTGGTCTAAATAATAGAAACCAAGAGGCGTTCAATTCTCTTAGGCAAGGAATGCCCAGAACGGTATTTCCGCTCCATGAGCGTGTTCGCCATTTCCTCGGAAATTGGGCCGTCCATTGCGTAGCAGTAATATTACAATCAGGACTCCTGCAATTAGAAACAGGATAAGCGGGAGACCTCCAAAGATGCTTCCCAATATGGAGTGTATAAAATTTGGGATAACTCCGTGGACTGTCTGAAAGGTGTTTAATAGTCCTGACCCTATGGTCTTAAATAGGTGTACAATACCGCTCATATCGGACATATTGAAGATACGACCCACCATTTCTGCGAAATGAAAGGGGCAGTTTGTACGTATAAGCGCTTGTATCTCAGTCGAGGTCCTTGCAACTTGAAGTTCAAAGGTTTCTCGAGCGGAGGTTAAGGGCACGGGTTGCTGTAAAAGCATGGCTTTCAGTCTGCTCAGAGTATCAAATCGTATAAAGGAAACATTCAACGAAGGCCACAGCGGTGCCTCCCTGACTGTGTTCAGTGGCGGAAACAATACTTGCATACAGCAAGTAACCCTGGAGTTAACGGTGACCAGATAGGCGATGCCCGGAAGCATCCCGCAGCAACCTTGATCATTTAACATCAAGTAACTCCCATTCGAGAGCAGCTGGAAAACCGGCGTGATCATGGCCGTTGGGGTCCCTGACATGTGACAAGATAAGTTCGCTACTGAACCACTACATGCTCCATGCAGAGAAATATCCTGACACATGAGAGAAACGCTTAAAGCGTTCTTGTAGTTTGTACCACTCAGATACACTTCTCGATCCCAACTCCGGCATCGATATCTATATGGTAACTCCCAAGTTTCCTTAATGTGTCCCTTAACCATCTTTTCATATTTGCCTGCCTGCCTTTGCTCAAAGCAATATTGAAACTGAAATGTAGTGACCGGTAGAGTAATTTGGCCATGAATTAGCCATTCGGTCGATGGCGATTCTGCTACAGTGAATGGTAATCTGTCCAGTTTCTCAATACGCAGCATTGTATATTTGGCTCCCCTTTGTGCCTTTCTGTCTGTTTATCTGTTAGATTGTATTCTGAAAACAGGGACGTGGTGTTTATAAAACGCCAGGGCACATAGCCTGCACGCAAAGATTGTAGCGTCCAGCTTAACATCATAATAGAACGCAACTGAGATTGCCCGTGTTGTAACAAGGCCAAGTCTTGTTCTAATATGTCTATTGCCGAAGATACAATGTTGCCTAAGGAGTAAATCCTGGAGGTCAACGTCGTTAACCCATTATCTACCACAGCTAATGCCTTTTCTAAGTTAATACGGTCTATTTCCCGTATCCTCTCTGCGGCCTCTTGTTGGGATATTTTCCAGTTTTCATTGTAATATGCATAAATGCCAGCATATATGAAACGTTTCGGACGTGATTTCCTAGGGCCTAATAAGAAATCCCTAAGATCCATGTCAGGTGTGAGTAAGGTCAAGTGATGTTTCACTTCTGGGAGTGTTGAGGTTTCTAGCCAATCAAGGCACAACTTCCCAACACTATAGGATGTCACTACCCCTGGGTGTTGTCTTTGTACATAGCGTGGATCTGGCCTGTGGATACTAAACCCTTTGGATGTATTCATAAATCTCTGCTGACATTTGTTTGTGTCAATGGGCCAAATCAGCCATTCTGTCCAATCAGGGTCTGATCTGTTGTACTGGATAATGTCATATAGTCTTACTCCATGTGTAGTTAAATTCTGCCCCCCACCCATCTGTGATGGTGTTGGAAACCCAGGCGAGTTCAGTTCCTTCTTCTTGGCTAGTCCAAGACAGGATGTTTGTTGCACAGTTTCATTTAGAAATATCATCTGCTGCGGAATGAGGCATGCTCTAAAAAACGCTTCTGTTCCCTGGACTTGACAGTCCCTAGAACCCCAGATTGTTTTTAAATCTATTGTGTCCTTCCATAGGTCAAAACCCTGTGTAGACAACTGGGCCATGAAGGAAGCAGAGTAAATCTGTTTGGTGTTTGTCAACATAATTTTCTGAGCTGATGTTTTTGCCACTTTGTAATAAAATGACGTTGGGTCAGATGTGTTGAACCCTGAAAAATATGTAAATTTCTGTGCAAAGGTTTGCGAGCTAACTTTCGATGGTGTTGGGCAGTGTTCCCACTGGTGGTACTCAAATACATTTCTAGGTGTTATAGATTTGTGTAAGAAATTATGACCATAATGCTGGTAACAGAACAATGTATCATAGTCTGAAGTACCTTCTAACATTTCATTGTTCGGAAATGCTGCAGTTTTTTCTAAATCAGACATTATGTTATTCACAGTTTCAGAGTCCCAATCATCAGAAAATGTACTGGAGGTAATGATATCACTTAAAGAAATTTTAAACACATGTTTAAGCTTTAAAAGTTCAGTCGGACCGAATATATCGAAATCAATCTTGTCCCATACTATACCGTCCGGTATAGGAACTGCTGTGATGTTCACTGAAGACAAGTCTCTTGGTTCATGATGTGAAGATTGGTGTGGCTTTAAAATTAAATTAACCTTTTGGGCTGTAGAGCTCTGCTGAAGGTATCATCCATTAATAAGCATACTAAAAGTTATAATTAAACCTAGCCAGAAAATGAAAAATAGAATCCCAGTGATATACCATAGTTCATTCCAAGGTGACACTAGGTAAGTCTTTTTAAAAAAGTTCAGAAAGTCAATGAGTTTTTGTTTGTGTGATTTTTTGGCTGGCGTCGTTTCCGGCTCGCTTGGATCCAGTGAAAATGTATCAAAGTTCATGAAGTAGCCAGAAGCAGTTCGATCAATTGTTGGAATCGCATCGGGATTTGTTGAAATCGGATTTTGCTCTTGACGAGGCATGTTGACGTAGATGTCTGTAGTCGGTCTGATTGCAACTTTGTGGTTAAGTTGATTTTCATTTTGAAGTCGAACTTCTTGTTGAAGTTGAGCGAGTTCCATAGCATTGTTGCTTAGTCCTTCATTCAGTACAGGTGGCTCTTCAAACGTGATGAGTCTTTCTGTTTGAACTTCTTGGATTGTAGCTAGAGGAGGGCATCTGCTACTGTGGAGTCCACGTGGCCTACTGTTTAGTATCCGCCACATAGTGTGGTTTGATTAAGTCGATTGAGACAAATCTTTTCTCCTTTTTTCCGGCAAGAGGCGGCAGAAGTACAGTTCTTGTGCCTTGGATTGCTAGGACCGGTACAGCTGTTCTGTAAGATGGCCCAAATTCTATGTTGTCTGCAATCTTCTCTCTGACCAGATCCCCGACTTTTGGGATCCAGACAGGTCTTGCCGTTACTGCCTTGACTTCCTCAGTGGCGGTCTGTTTTAAGTGGACGTTGCTTTGTTGTGTCCTGGATTTATTTAGATCCAGTAAAACAGTCAAACGATCATGGATATCAAATTGTTTTTCATCCGCCACTGCGCCTTCACAATCAAGATCAGGTACCCACATTCTTGTCCCAAATAGGACCTTGTAAGGAGTGACACCCCCTAGAGAGCTTCATGGCTGGTTGTTAATTGCTCTTTGGACCCCATAAAGGTGACTGACCCAACTACCGCCCTTGCCTAATACCCTAGCTGTTAAAGATTGCTTTAAGTCCTGGTTTTTCCTCTCCACAACCGAATTTCTCTCAGGATGGTACGGAGAGGAGTACCGCAATGCTACGCCCATTCCTTCCATGGCCTCTTTGTAAGCCCGAGAGCTAAACGCCGGGCCACGGTCAGAATGTAACGTGCAACTGCGTATGTGCTGATAAAGACTCGCAAATCTTTTATAACAGTTCGAGCGTCAGCCGAGCGCTGAGGCCAGACCCATAGGAATCTAGAGCAGGCATCCACTGCAACCATGATATATTTCTTGGACCCATCTGACTGTAAGGGGCCGCAATGGTCCAAATATACACAAGCGAGAGGTTTGTTTGATTTTAACAATGGTGTCTGCGCTGGGCGTGCTACGGTGGAGCCTTTCATCTGCTGGCAGATGTCACATTTCAAGACGTAGTCTTTAGTTTGCTTGGTTAACCCTGGCCACCAATAGCACTGTTTCAATAAAGAAATAGTCGCTGTAACGCCTGTATGCGCACAGCCCAAACCCTCGTGTGCTGCTAGAATTAAACCTTGCCTATGATCCATATTTGGTATTACTCTATCACCCACTCCAGGAATCTGAGCATATGGAATGTTGTGTGCATCTAACTTGTAGGAGTATTTGAGTGGAAATCTTTTAGGTACTGCTGTGCTGCCTTTGCGTGAAGCAATGACAGCTACCATAATCTTACCGTCTATCCTCGTTTTTGAACGAGTGATTGCAGCTACGGACGCTGTGCGTATGGCCCCCTTTGCGGCTTCATCAGCCAATGAATTCCCTTCAACGTGAACGCCATCATGCTGATGACTCAGTGTGTGTATCACGTGAGCCCTTGGTAGGTCGTTTTTCAACTCCACTACCTGTTCCCATAGCATTTTATGCTTAATTGTGCCACCTTTTGCATCTTTAAACCCGTTTTGTTCCCAATGATACAAGTATTCATTGTATGACTGTACACAGTAAAAGGAATCACACACAATTAGTGTGGGGAATTCGTGATCCGTATTTACAAGTGCCAGTATCAGTGCTTTTAATTCCGCCAACTGAGCTATGCAGTCTCCTAGAGATTGCGTTTTAGTGCAACTTGGATGGAACTTTCCATCGCGCATGCAACCTTTCACGATTGCACACGCTGCGCTGTAAGCTTGCTTAGTCCCTATGGCCGGTTGAGCAGATCCGTCAGTGTAAATAATGTATTCATACTGAACTAGAGGTAACATTTTATTTGGTAGAGGATATTCTTGTTCGTATTGCAGAAATGCTTGTGTTTTTAAACTTAGATCAAATCTGTATTCAACATCCGTTGCAGTAAGAGAATTAGCCCATTGTATCCATCTGGGATGTAAGGCTTTTGCATTTGGAATGCTAGCCTTTGTAACAGCCTCTAAGGCTGGTACTGGGGTCACGACAATTATGCGCTTTCCCTGAGCCAGAGCTCTTTCTCTTGCTACAGCGGTCTGCACTGCTGTCAGTATTTTTTCTGTTGAAGTGAAACGCATCTCTGCGTTTGTGTACAGGTGTGATTTGTATGCGATTGTTACCGTTTCACCTTCATTGAAGGCTAAGTAAGTGTACCCGCATTGACCCGCTATTACTCGGATCACTAAGTTGCGTACATTCACGCGTGTCTGTAAGTGTTTTGAAGCTATCATGTCTTCTTGTAGTGAACGTAGGATGTTTGTATGTTCCTGTGTCCATTGTCTGACTGAAAAATCAGGTTTTATTAAGTCGTAGAAAGGTTTTACTCTTTCTGCGTAATCCAAAATGTATGTTCGACCAAAATTTAGGAATCCCAGAATTGATGGTAAATTCTTTAACGATTTTGCCGGTTGGAGCAGCGCACACTTTTCTAAAAAGTTAGCTGCTAGGCTTTTTCCTTCACTTGACAGCTCATACCCTAAGAACAGGACATTGAGATGGGCAATTTTTGATTTTTTTAAATTAAATTTATAGCCCTCAGAGGCGAATCCCAAAATAATGGTGCTCACCCTGGTCAAGTGCCTTGTTAAGTCATCGTCCGTCAGATAAATATCATCCACATAGGACAATGCTTCTTCATCCAAATTTTGGAGTAACTCTGTTACCCTTGCTGAAAACAACCCTGGGCTATTCTTATACCCTTGGGGGAGTCAACAAAATTGCCGTTGTGACCCTAGCGCAAATAATGCGGTCAAATACCTGCTTTCAGGCACTATATTTTGGCAGAAAAATCAATTTGAGGTATCAAGTGTAGTTTTGTATTTTTTCCGCACAATGTTATTCATTAATGCGGCACTGTGTGCATTTTGGACAGCGAATGTCTTTGTGCAAGTGTTTAAATATCTGTAATCTAAAACTAGACGATATGTGTTTGTCTGGTTTTGATACGGGGAACAAAGGATTGTTCATTGGTGAGGTGCAATTTTTCTAATACCCCTTGGTTTTCAAGTTGATCTAAGATCTCCCTTACCTGTTTTTTAGCTTCTTGCTTTATAGGATATTGCCTTTGAGCATTTGGTGAAACTTTTAACAGGATCACGTGGTGGGTTGAATCCTCATCCCAACCAGCATGATTTTTGTACAATGCCGGAGCTAGGGCAGCCGCCCACTCCTGCGCATATGCATGTTTTAAATGTATGGGAACGAGGTCGGAAAAGGCTGGAAAAATTATCTCTTCTCCCCTGGGGCACTCCATGACAAATGCTGGCGGCCAGTCTTGTTCTGCTAATAGAATGTCATAACCTGATGACAGATTTTTCCAAAAGAGACTTTTTATTTTTATGGGTCTGTCCCCCTCCATCCGGAGTGTTATTTCATGTAACTTATGTGGGACGCTTACCCGAGTATCAGGTGTTTCCACCGTGATATACTCACTCAACTCCGCTGTCACCAGAAATTCCTTCAGGTTATGGCGAGCTATTGTTACTTCTGCCGCGCTGTCTAGCATCGTCAGAGCCCATTCCCCATTCAGAAGCTGTGTCCTCAGAATTCTGGGCATGTCTGATCTTGAGACCTGCTCCCTTCTTCTTTTTGAACTGAGGTTTTTGTTTTTGTTTATCTTCTTTTTTAGGTGCGTAGTCCGCAGCGCGTTGCATGTCTCTGGACTTTGTACGCTCCTCTTGTCTTTGTTCTGACCGTCCTTCCCTCTCGGAGTTTTTTGATGAACCCTGAATGGAACGAGAGGAACGTGTATCAGTATCCTGATACCTGTCAGGTTTTCTAATATTATCCCTATTCCTGAGGTTATACCTCCTTTCAGAGGGCTCCTGTTGAGGAGACCTACCGCGGGATTGAGATCTGCTGTCTTTAGACTTTTGTTGCTTTTTATTCTCCCACTTCTTTTTAGAAGAAGTAGGTGTCTGTTTTGCAGTGTCCTTTTCAGAACTGCCCACTAGTTGTGGTTTTAATGCTTTCCCACGTAAACTGTCTCTGCCTAATTCTGCATATGCAGTTTCAATTATTTTGGGTAGTTCGTGTTGTTGATCTACTGGACTGAACTCCCTTAGGCGTTGGCGGATCGCCACTGAAGCTGCTTCCCCCTTAATGTTAGCTAGTATTATGGCTGATACCTGTTCGTAATTACCTAGTAACTTCATCCCTAAGTTAAGGGCAGGCTCTGCTCCGTACTCATTTTGTATCTGTCGCAATACGTCAGGTACTACTGCTAATGATGGAATACCATGCGTTCTGGTATATATGGCAGCAAAGACTGTACCCCAAGAGGTGCAGTCCTCTATTTGTGGTGTGATCCCCATGGGCAAGCAGATTGTTAGTATTCTGTGTTTATCACAGGTGGTAGTATTCGGGAATACTGCCTCAAGCTGAGTTATTTTCTGAGCTATCCAGAATGGTATTTGTTCGCGTTTTGCGGGCATTTTGCCCATTACCGCGTGTAATGTTTGAGGAGTCATTTTATTTCCTGTACCCTGAGCTGGAGTACTATTTGCTGCACCTGGTGCAGGTTGGATTGTTAAAGTCCTCATGACAAATTGTGTCAGGTTTCTGTAGATTTTAATTAAATCTGTGTGTTGTATGAGTAAGTCTCCTGGTGGCATTGTGGCAATGTCAGGATGTGGTGTGTAGGCCGCTAATATTGGCCATGTGGCTCCTTCTCCTCCGAGTGGGCCTAACCTTACTCTTCTTCGTACATGGGGTAGGGCGCCATTAAACCAGTAATAATGTTCCTGGTAAGTGAGTGGAATCTCTAAGTCCTCAAACAGACAATATTCAGGTGGTGCATCTCCTTCTATATAGTAGTGAAATGTCTTTGTTGTTGCATTTGCTGCTGGGAATGTAACCCATGAATAGAATACCTCTTTTTTGTTTTAATTCGTGTGCCTCAATCACGAAAACTACCATGCCACCCCTAGTTTGTAAACCATTTTCTAATAGTCTTAGGGAATTTTGGTGCAATCTGTATTGCATCCGTAGGATCTTCTCCTTCTGAAAAATTCAGTTCAACTCTCTCTGCCCTTACCTCTGCATCAGTCATGTTTAGAGGAAGAAGTGTTCCAAGGGAACTAAGATAACGTGTTATGCACAATTTTAGGAACACTAAGGGCATATTAGCAAGACCGGCGATAAAATTATCGCCGTTTTAGCGGCAGGAAACTGCCGCTAAAACAGCGATAATGGGCGTGCTAATATGTGTTATAGAATTCCAATAGAAGCCCAGGTTAGATGTCCTGCACATCTAAACTGGGCTTCTATTGGAATTCTATAACGCATATTAGCAAGCCCATTATTGCCGTTTTAGCGGCAGTTTCCTGCTAAAACGGCGATAATTTTATCGCCGGTCTTGCTAATATGCCCCTATGTCCTTTCAAGCTTGAATAACCAACAGCCAATAAATAGTATTTTTGTACTACTCAGCTGCGACGGATTTTGTGCCCACCCACTCCAGACGTCTCTGGGGTTTTGTGAGTAGGTTCTCTGAGAATAGCAGAACTGAATTACTCAGATTCTACTGTTAAATAAGTACCCAACCAACGTTGGTGGCGCCATGTCGTGTAGTTCCTATAGTACCCATGCAGGACCTGCGAGTTTGGATAACATAAACTGTGGGTTTTGTGGCAGACTGGCTCTGTGCACCCCCACCGCGTATGTTAGCCTGTTTTGCATTAGCTAGCTCACAGTGCCACTAGAATCTCCTCTTATCGGGGAGAGATTAGTTTCTGGCAACCTTAGATCATGACAACCCTGATCCCTCAGAATCGTGGAAACAATGTACTACTTTTCGCTCAGTCACTCGTGCTTACTTGTTCGGTTTGTGTCAGAGAGTTACACAGAATAAACAGTCTGGGCGTTTCAATAAGTATTTATTGAACAGTTGTTATTCTAGTGTAGAATATATGTGCTGCAACAACCAGCAGACAGTAGCAGAGATATATTGTCAGCAGTACGATAAAAGTGAAAGGATAGTACAGTTCTACCATATTGCAATAATAATGGTTACATACATGATTATATAAAATGCATTATAAAAGTGCGCATACTCCTACGATGCCTAACTAGATGTACCTAAGTGTACCTAGCATGTGTGTAGGTCTAAAAGCCTAAGAGCCAAGAATCCCTCTAGGATTTAGTCGAACCCCATTACCTGAATAGAGAGAGTGTGGGACCCCGTCCTGGTCTCGAGTTGGACACCCCGCAAGGGCTGTGTTAGACCGCTGTCAGCTGGAGCGACTGCATGCAGGAGCCTCAGCGTCTCTGGTCAGTGTGTCGGCATGGAAGTCTCGGTTCCCTCTATCTTACCGTGGCAAGCTGCGGTGTACTCATACCCTAAAGTGTCTCGTCCCTCAGTATGGTGTGTATTGGTCTTTGTTAGACATGAGGAAGACGTCAGGGGTGAACTTTGTACATACACATTATGCAGGAGATGTAGATGGTGAATGCTCATGCATAATTTATGAGTACATTGTAGGCCTGTGTTCGGGAAAAACCCTTCAATGTTCAAACCACAGACTAGATAACGTTCAACCCTCAGTGTTCGTTGTGTACTGTAGGGAACTAATGTAGGTGAAAGATCATGCCTATATAAGGACATAGGAGATCATGACTATAATAGAGCATATATGATTATGACCATAATAGGGCATATACGATTATGTCTATATTAGGGCACATATGAACATGTCTATATTAGGGCCTCTATATGAAACATAACACCATGCTAAGTTTGTCGTCGAACATGACTCCTAAATTCCAGAGTGACTTAACAGGAACAACAGGCCCATCAAAAGGCCTAGGCCAGAAATTAGCAGGAAGAGCAACCGGGACTGTCAGGGCTGAGAAACATAACAGCTTAGGGGCCGATTCCGATTCGGGCCGGAAAACGTACCGACCGACTCGGAGCCGGAATAAATACTGACCGACACGTACCGGTGCAGCCCGACCCGCAAAGTATGATGAGAAGCGTGCAAAACCCGACCGACTCGTACGGAACACAAGCCGAACGACCGAGCCGTGCGGAAAACAGCCATCCGGCCGGAAAAGCACGCGAATCGAACCGACCGACACGCACCAGGAAGAATCCCGAACGAAACGTACCCGCGAACTCCGACCCGCCAAGTACGATGCAACACGTGGAAAACAAGACCGAGTCGCACGGAGCCCAAGCTGCACGACCGACACGCATTCAAAACTGCGAGCCGAAGCAACCCAAAACCCCGCGACCGACACGTACGCAGCACAGAAAACAGCGCAAACACAGCGTGAACGAATCTGAGAGGCTCGCACGAGACAACTGGAGGGTCCGACTCGGTCACAAGAACGTCTCCTACATGCACAAAAAGAACCAAGGAAAAAAAAACACAAAAAAGGCCAAACAAGCAATCACAAAGCAAATAAATACTGGGGGGGGGGAACAGGGAACAAAGACACACCCACAACTCCACCCATATAAAGGACACAAATCCCTACCATGATCCTTTGCAAATTCAAATTACCTGCCACCACTCAACACCAACAGACAGCAACCACACACACACTCACAGCTCATCCATCACACAAGCCACACACCAGCAGCACCACAACAAATAGCACCCTCACATACACCCAGCAAAACACACACTCACACACCCTCACTTGCACACCAAAACACACATCACACACCAGCACCACCCAACACCATGCCCCCAAAGAAGAATCACAAGTTCCTAGATAGTGACTTGGAAGTCCTGGTAGATGAGATCCTCAGGGTAGAGCCACAGCTGTTTGGTACATTGGTCCAACAGACACCCATGGCGCAGAAAACCAAGATGTGGGAGAGGATCGTCGACAGGGTGAACGCACAATCACCATGTTTGCGCACAAAGGTAGACATCCAGAACAGGTGGTATGACGTGCGCAGGAGGGTCAAGGAGCTGTTGAAGAAGGACTACATCTTGAGCCAACACACCGGCAGTGGCCCTCCTTCCAAACCAGTATACCTCAGGCCCTGGGAGGAGAAGGTGCGGGCCATCCTACCACCAGTGAGCGTCTATGGACTAGAAAACATCCCAGAGCCTGGTGAGTACACAACAAATATACACAATATTGTGCCACAATACACACACATCACTGTCAAGGGAGAGTCAAACCATGCACCCTTAGCAAATACACACCAACCAAAACAGATCATCCCAAAATGTGTATGTCAGCCAGATAAACACAATACATGCCAGCTCATAGTGAAATGTAACTGTGTCATGACATGTACAAACCTAACAACAAATAGAGCTAGGCAGTGGCACAAATATAACCAACAAACACAGTCAGACATGTAGCCACCACCACAACACCACCTCACAGGTTAGCTCACTGAAAGGAAGGAATACTGTGTATGCTGGGCAAGTCAGTGTAGCCAAAAGCATCATGGGAGTCGTAGTCACAGAAATTGCCCACCCTCACAATGCGCACTTCAACACCACCATGAACCATGCCCACATCACAGGAAGTGCCAAACAACTGACAAGATGGCTGACACTGGCTACTGCTCTGGGGAGCACAAGGCCCTGCTGGCAACTGTGCACCAACCAACAGCAGGACACCACTGACTGACATCCTGAAAGACAACTTGCACTCCCTGCAATAGAAGCACGTCCCATGGTGGGATATCTGACTGGGTGGGAAGGAGGACTCACAGCACTGACCATAGTCACCAGCAGCTCCACCCACACACCCCCCTAACACAAACTACACACAACTCACCTGGGAGAAAGCATTGTCACACACACCAATCAAATATCCCACAAAGAACCACAACCCTGGGTCATGCAGTGTGAAGCACAGGGACACACATGGGACTTGTAGCAAAACAAACCCCAGGATAACACTGTCAGCCATCTTGTCAGCACAGGCACACAACCCCACAGGGAAGCAGAGTCAAAAGGAAGGAAGCATGGGCATGCTGGGAAGGGGGGTGGAGGCAAAAGCATGATGGGAGTGGTAGTCACAGCCCAACATCCCCCACCCACATGGCCCAGCAAGAACACACCCAAGCATGCACACCTCACAGGGAGTCAAAAGCCACTTCAAAGATGTCTGACACTGGTGCTCTGTTGTGGGGAGCACACGGCCATGCTGGGAACTGGCCAACAACCAACAGCAGGACACCACTGTCAGCCATCTTGCCATTGCTGTCACACCCACACACAGTGAAGTACACTCAAAAGGAAGGAAGTATGGGCATGCTGGGAAGGGGGGTGGAGGCAATAGCATGATGGGAGTGGTAGTCACAGCTCAACATCCCCCCCCCACATGGCCCAGCAAGCTCACACTGAAGCATGCACACCTCACAGAGAGTGGAAAGCCCCATCAAAGATGTCTGACACTGGTGCTCTGTTGTGGGGAACACAAGGCCATGCTGGGAACTGGCTAACAACCAACAGCAGGACACCACTGTCAGCCATCTTGCCATTGCTGTCACACCCACACACAGTGAAGTACACTCAAAAGGAAGGAAGTATGGGCATGCTGGGAAGGGGGTGGAGGCAATAGCATGATGGGAGTGGTAGTCACAGATATTGGTCAGCCTCACAATTGGCCCATCAACACCACCCTGAACCATGCACACATCACAGGGAGTGGAAAACTACTGACAAGATGGCTGAAACTGTGTACTGTTGTAGGGAGCACAAGGCCCTGCTGGGAACTGGGCACCAACAAACAACAGGACCACACTGTCAGCCATCTTGCCATTGCTGTCACACCCACACACAGTGAAGTACACTCAAAAGGAAGGAAGTATGGGCATGCTGGGAAGGAGGGGTGGAGGCAATAGCATGATGGGAGTGGTAGTCACAGATATTGGTCAGCCTCACAATTGGCCCATCAACACCACCCTGAACCATGCACACATCACAGGGAGTGGAAAACAACTGACAAGATGGCTGACACTGGCTACTGCTGTGGGGAGCACAAGGCCCTGCTGGCAACTGTGCACCAACCAACAGCAGGACACCACTGACTGACATCCTGAAAGACAACTTGCACTCCCTGCAATGGAAGCACGTTCCATGGTGGGATATCTGGCTGGGTGGGAAGGAGGGCCGGATGTCAACCAAATACAACCAATGCAGACCATGTACACACCCCAACATTCACATAGAAATGCCCAAATAATGCAGGACAATGTGCTACACCAATATCAACCCCTGACTGTGACAACTTAGGACAATGCAATGTACAGGCCCGCATCCAGAGGCACAGTCAAAACTGTCAGGTGTGTCAACCATTGATGCCTGCAGAAACATAACATACATTGTGTGTGTCTCCCAAAAACAGGTGATGATGGGGACACAGCAGCAGACGCTGAGGAGTCCCCGTCCCAGGCTCAAGAGGATACGGAGATCACTGGTGTGGAACAGCCCTCTGCCCTCCTCGGATGAAGAAGACCAACCTGGCACCTCCGGAGCAAGTCATCATGCAGCACCAGCAGGATCACCAGCTGCACCCCCTGCACCCACCCCTCCAACGACTGTCAACACACATACCACCCCTGCCGACATGGAAAGACCAAGGAGCACCACCACCACCAGCACAGGGACCCTGGACCAACGTGGGGCCATGGACACCAACACCACCAACAACCCCCAAGGGGGCCCAGGGTTACCTGTGCGTGCCACCACAGGTACTGCACGTGTCGCCAGGGGTGGTGGGAGGGGTGGGATGGGTGGGAGACATAGGTCGCTGCTTGCAGAGGGGTCTGGACTGCATGATGACCCACAACTGGCACGCATAGCCGATGCGTACCAGTCCAGCACCAGAGAGCTCAGCCAGGTAGTGGGGCTCCTCAGGGACATTAAACAGCAGCAGGCTGCCCATCATGCCCGCTTGGACTCACACATGTCCCGCGTGGAGTCCAAGTGGGACACACTGCAAGAGATGACGGCGGTGCATAGGGACATATTACAATGCCTCCGCCAGATGAGCAGCAACCAGTCAACACCTCCCTGTGTGCCCACAACATCTGGTGCTGAAACAACTGCAACTGCCACAGGGAGGGAGGATGACTCTGGCGGAGAGTCCCCTGCACCGCAGCAGCCTGCACTTGAGGGTCCCTTCCCAAAGAAGAGGGGCCGTCCGAGGAGGGGCAAGTGAGAGGCCGATGGCCATGTGCAACCCCCAGGAAGCCTAAACCTGTTCTGGATAATCACCTTTGTGCGCTAACTGTTCACCCTGTTGACTGCAACACAACTCTCCCACATGACATGGGGAGCTCAAGTTGGACCAATGTCTCAGATGACTGTGGACTTTACTCTGGACATTTCTGCTACCAGGACTTCCAAATCATCTAGGAACTTTGGATTACAATCACAATGTACAGCACCCACCATCCTGTGCACTATACTCACACATGTATGTCAATAAACTCACTAATACACCATACTTGCCTCTGTTGTGATTCCTACGTTGTCTCTGAAGTGGCGATGATGATCTGGGAAATGACACTGTGCATGCTAACTGCTACAGCAAGTACAACACCGGCATGTGAGTCATGGCGACGTCACATATGAAGGAGGCACACCACCAGGGCTACACAACACATACACACCATGGCCATCTGACTCATCGCCTACACTGATGTTGCCAGGAAATACGTTGCATTGCACAGACCCAACACCTATTCACAGTCTGTGTTAACTAGCCCACTGGTGCAGTAAGCAAATGTCAGTCAGATGTGTGACCACAGACAACGCACATCACAAAGTGAAGCACAGGTTTATTACACATTTGCAACATGTTGTAACCACCACAGATGCAAGGTAATCCCACCTGGCAGCAGGCACACAGTCAACAAGTGTAGAAGGAAGGAAGTCCATGGGTGTGGTGCACATCACCTGTAGGGACACGACAGCTACCACCCTGGAAGTCGAATCACGGTGTCGGGGATCACAGTTGACCAAACGACTCTGAAAGTACCCTGTGAAGGACAGAAATGACACACAGTCAAAAGCACTGAAGAACAGGACAGAACTGCAATACTCATGCCCAATACATGTCACAAGATACCCACCCAGAACCAAGTTAGCATGTCAACACTGTTGGGGAGTACAGACTACCTGTAAGGACACATCGCTACACGCATACAGTCATGTAGCACATGGACACACTCAAACAGCACCAGAGCACCACCAACACATATCATGCAAACTCACATCAGTTACATGACATCTCTGGATACTTACATTCAGCTGAAGAAGTTGGTGAAGAGCTGTGTGCGGACATCACCATCATCATCACTGGCATCGTGGTCCAGGCCAGGATCCTCCACAGGTGGCGGACGTTGGTCATCGTCATCCAGGATGAGAGGCAACTCCTTCCGCACTGCCAGGTTCTGTAGCATGCAGCAGACGATGACAATCTTGCACACCTTTGCCGGGGCATATGGGAGAGACCCTCCTGTCTTGTCCAGGCAGCGGAAGCGGCTCTTCAGGAGACCAAATGTCCGATCAATCACTCTCCTCGTCCGACCATGTGCCTCATTGTAGCGCATCTGGGCTGGTGTCACAGGGTTCCTGAGGGGCGTCAGCAACCACGGCATGTTGGGATATCCGGAGTCACCTACATACAGACAATTGCACATTAGCTGAGTTGGAAAAGAGGGTGGAACACTACATTGCAGAACACACACAATGGTACTAAGTCAGTACACACCAACAAGCCAGGCACGCTGGTTCCGCATCTGTGACATCATCCTCGGGATGCGACTACTCCTCATCACGTAGGCATCATGTGCAGAACCGGGGAAACGGGCACACACGTGTGAGATGGTCATATCTGCAAGACAGACCACCAGTGCATTGACCGAGTGGTAGTGCTTGCGGTTCCTGTATGCCTGCTCCTGGGCCTGTGGTGGTACCAAAGCCACATGTGTCCCATCGATGGAGCCAATGACATGCGGCATCCTCCCCAGGGCATAGAAGTCACTCTTCACGTCAGTGAGTTGCTGGAGTCTAGGGAAATAGATGTACTGGTTCAGGTATATCAACATAGCCTCCAATACATCGCGGAGCACACGGCTGAACATGGTCTGTGACATCCCACCAGCAGTCGCCAGAGTGTGTTGAAAGGTACCGGTGGCAAAGAAGTGTAGGGCTGCCATCACCTTCACCTTGGGGGTCAGCGCTGTAGGGTACTGCCGGCCAGGTTGCAGGTGTGGTGCCAAGCGCACTGCCAAATCATCAATCAGCTGCCTGGTGAAGCGGTACCGTTGGATGCTGTCACGTTCCACCATCGTTGCCAGGTCAGGGAATGGTCTATGGACAGCTGGTGCCCTGCAGTGCATAGGTGAAGAAAGAAAGATTGTCACTCACCCCACATATGTAGCATTGTACACACTCAATATCACACGATACATCATTATGAGGCACAAGTACATGATGTGTGCAGTTCCGTAAGGACATGTATGGCACATACATGGCCAACATCCAACATCACAGTTCAACAAGTGGCATCAATAAGTCCCAGGTTGTGCCATTGGGTATCATGAGGACGTGTCACATTTCCCATCTCCTGCTGCCACGTTACAAACACACCCCACAGTGACATGTGAGGACAGATGTGCCCCAGGCATCACAGCTCAACGACAGGTAGATTCCCAGGGATCCTGTATTGCCACATGGACACTGGCATGACATGGCGTATCATGTATACACCACAGCAAAACAACCATGACCCCCACAGGTAGTGGTCCCTGTTGCCTCGGCAGGACAGACATGGACGTCTGTGACACACACACACACAACATCAAAGTCCATGCACAAACAACATGGATGTGGAGACTGTCTCCCATTGTGCACATGAAATCCGAGACATTGTGAACACAACATGCACACAGACTGTGGAGGACCCTCACTATTGTGCCAATGGGTCATCCTGGGTTAAACATACCGTCCCACATGGGACTCAGGGGGCATGTGACATGACATACACATACACCACCGTGAAATGTGACCATGCCACATGCTCAGATATGAACAGTTGCACATCACAGTGGTCATGTACACGAAACACCAAGGATACTGTCCCCATGAACACGTGCACAGCCTGGGGGTGGCTGCCCCAAGTGACACCCACAGAACAACATGTTCACCCCCATACACGGAATAGGTAATGCAGCCTTACATGCCTTAGGATACAGTTTGGACAGGCTGTGGTGTTGTAGGTGTGCCCCTCACTCCCTGGGAAGTATATGTGGCTGGCATATGTTCACCTGTGACAGGCATGGTGACATATGCCAGTGACATGTACAGGGACGCGTTGGACAGCAATGGACCGATCGGTGCGCACACATTGGCCATTGCATTCAATGTGTGCTGGTACGCGTTGTATTCGCAATACGCGTTGGACAGCAATGGACCGATCGGTGCGCACACATTGGCCATTGCATTCAATGGGTGCTGGTACGCATTGTATTCGCAATACGCGTTGGACAGCAATGGACCGATCGGTGTGCCCGGCCGGCCCATTGCATTCAATGTGTGCGGGTACGCGTTGTATCCTGGGTATGCGTTGAACAGCAATGGACCGATCGGTGTGCCCGGCCAGCCCATTGCATTCAATGTGTGCGGGTACGCGTTGTATCCTAGGTACGCGTTGAACAGCAATGGACCGATCGGTGTGCCCGGCCGGCCCATTGCATTCAATGTGTGCGGGTATGCATTGTATCCTGGGTACGCGTTGAACAGCAATGGACCGATCGGTGCGCACCCATTGGCTATGGCCTGGCCCTGGCAACGGACGCGTTTTCAAATCTTGAACGAGTCTGATGCTGGAAATTCAGTTGGTCACCCACAACAATGTTGCAAATTCATGGGTGTCATGAAGTTGAACTTTTGAAGGATGCTGTGGGCGTGTGTAAGTGGTGCAATTCCATGGATTGGCCAGATTCAGAAGATGCTAACGACTTGGACCTATCACTTTGGACACATGGGACAGTAACTGCCTCTGCAGCACACATATAATGCTGGCTGTTCCCCTGAGAGCTCACTTGCCTGCACTACATGCTCCAGGACGACTTCTGCCACCACCACTGCTGCTGTATCTGCACCCTCTGGACCCTGCAATGGCACGTACTGTGGAGAGAGCCCCAGCCTTCAGCACTGAGGAGAACCAGGCCCTGCTGGACAGCCTCCTTCCACAGTACAGCAAGCTGTATGGGAAAGCAGGGGAGCAGGTGAGTGTTCTGTCCACTGCCTTCCTAAATGTGCATGTTGTCTGACTACCATGGCTAACAGTCTGCACGCCACTGGCTAGCAGGCTCACTGAGTAGTTGTCACCCCCCATAGTGTGTAGTTACATGCACTGGACAGGTATAGTGCAGTGACAGTGCATTTAAACAAGGTTTTACTTCCCAGGCAATGATACCATGTAGTAACTGCTGGCATACTGTCCATGGCCATCGTTGCACTGCCTGTGTACATCATGTGCCCCTGTTGTTGTAATTTGGCAGCATTTAAGTTAAGCATTAGCTGAAGACAGCCTGTATTTAGAGGCTAAATTGTCCGCTTTGTGGAATCCATTTTGTATTTCTGTCAGCCATTTTGGCTGCCATGTGCTACCATGTGCTCGCCATGTGCTCTGTCCTACCTTCCTGTCAACTGCTCTTGAAATCTGCCTATAGACAAGTTATATTTAGTTCCTCTTGCTTTGCACATGCTCAGTTGAGCTTGCAGCTGTTCCGAGTTTATAAATGTCAGGATGTGTCTACTAAAAGTAGAAACTGTTAGCTCCACCCACTTGTCGACTGTGCATTCTCTGTATGACCTTATATGTACCTAAAACCAGCATTTGTGTTAGTACCGCCTTCATTTGAGCCCCTGTGTGGGTATAAAAGGACCAGGATCCTTCCATTCAGTGTGCTACTTCATGCATTACTGAAGGGTGATGTGCGAATGTTAGCTCCACCTCATGAGGTTTAATAAACTCTGTCTTTTCTATTCCAGTTTCTATTGCCAACTTCTTCCTAAGTGTCTGAGGACTCTGTGCAGAGAAGGGAGAACTCCTAAGCACTGGTTGGCCTTGCTGAGGCACTACAACAAATTGGCGCTTCCAACGTGGGACTCATCAGCGACTCGGATGCCCGAAGGACTGGTCGCGACGAAGGATTGGAATCTCGCTTTTGGACGCGATCGCTGCCTGAGGAGACCTGAGTCTTGGCACCCACGGCGTTTTTCCTTTCTTTCTGATCTGACCATCCCGGCGGCGCCGGTCCTTGACTGAGATCTCTTCTGTTGATTCGCCGTGCAGTGACCATTTGGTCGATTTGAGAACTTGGCAGTTGGAACCTGGACACCATTTGATTGGTAAGAGCCGTTTTGCGGCACTTGCTGTTGGTTTGATGCCTTTGATTGGTAAGGTAGTTTTAGTAACACTTACTGTGGCTTTGTTTGTATGATTGGCCAATTTTGGAATCTGTTTTGTAATTATATATGTATTGCAATACATATAGGCAGGTAATGAGGAGATTTTTCTCTATTTAAAATTGTTTGAACAGCGCAAACGTACGCAGAGTACCTTAAGCGCTACTTTGATTATAATACTGCATATTCTGCACTATTTTTTGCCATGCCTGTTTTCAGCACACTTCGTAGGATGTGTTGCTTTTGTAGTGGTACCAATTTGAGACTTGACGAAGCACAACCAGCCCCCCGGAGGGGACGCCTAATAGGGATATGTATATTAAGTATGGTATTTCTTCTATAATGTACTGCACGTTATGGAACAAATATACTAGTAAAGATCCTGAGTTGCGTTGGCCTATGTATGGGTCATTTGATTTGCGAAAAATTCAGTATGTGGAACAATGTATGTTTAAACGACAAGACTAGGCAAGATATGTTTGATTGTGTGCGAATGTGGGAGAAAGAAGTGCGTGAGTGAATGAAGCGTGAACAAGCCTTGATTGACAAAGAACAGCGAAAGACCATTTATGCGAAAGCATTAGAGTTAAAAAACAAGGAGATGAGAGAAATTAAAGAGAGGGAAGATAGGGAACGCCATTTACAGGTAACTGGCCAATACGCTGTTAGGCAGCCCCTTTATCCTATCCTTAATAAACCGCAAGATGATTTCTTGTTATTAGATCGTTCTCCACCTCCGTATATTTTTTCTTCCGCTCCTCATGAGTCAGATGAGGACTCTTTTTCAGACCAGGACAAAGCTCGAGAAACTCGTTCCATGTTATCTGCTGAGCGTGCATCTGACATCAGATCTACTGCGCGTAAAGCCGTTCGTAGTACTACCACTGCCTCTGAACTTTTAGATAGTATAAAAGGATGGCAGGAAAGGGAGCAAATATATTTTACCGATACATTTGCTGCAGAGGTTATTGAACGATTTAGGAAGTATTCGGTAGAAATGGAGCCCGATGATGTAGCAACTGATTGTAAACAATTACGTGACGGTCTTTTTGTCTTCTCCCAGGTGGCTGACACAATCAGACGCTTGGTTAAACTGCGTGTTGAAGCAGCCCGTTTGCGAGAGGAGAAAAAGGCAGCAGAAACAGCTGCACTAGCATCTCAGATCAGCATGGCACAAACTTCTACTCCTGAAACAGATAAGAATGCTGTAATTCATGTGAAACCCATGCGGGAAGCCGCGCCTTTATATGTTCCTCCTAAAGGAACGGGTACAGAGGATGATAAGACTTCTCTTAATGCGAAAGGGTACTTTATTTATAATTGGGTTTACACTCCTTGGAATAGAGCAGATGTTATGGCCCTTAAAAATGCATTGCCTGACCCGCGAAAGAATCCAGTAGCCTTTTATGAGGAAGTTGAGGGTGCAATCAGCTCTTGTACTATGACTCTGTCTGATATTGATTTGTTTTTTGGATTAATATTACCGCCTGATATGTGGAGAACTGTGCGTAAAATAGATGATAATGCGACATTTGGAGCATTGTGGAAAGATTTAGAGCGGTTAGATGAAGATAGAGAACCTGCACAGAAACCGTGTCAGTTAATTTTAAATCTTCCGGCAGCTATATTAGTTAAGTTAAAGACGATCATTCCCCCTAAAAAGATAGATTGGACAGTGCTAGCGTCTTGCAAGCAAAAGGTAGATGAATCAGTTTCTGACTTCTTCACACGCTTTGAAGAAGCATTTCACGATTTTAGTGGCCAGTCATTGACAGATGACACGGGTAGGCATCTGTTTGTCGATAAATATGTCGCAAACCTTTTGCCAGGAATAGCTAGTCGCTTAAAGGCCAGTGAGAGTTCATGGACTACATCTTCTCCGGTTTCTCTTTTAACTATGGCCCAGTATTATGAGCGGCAAGAATTAGAAGCCAAAGGTAATGAGGACAAAAAGTCTAAAGAGTTGAAAACAAAGGTTATGTTGGCTCAAGCTTATGGTCCACCTTCTAGAGGTAATGATAGAGGTGGACGTGGATCTTATGGTTCGTCCTTTCCTTCCTCTGCCCGTTCGAATTTGTCTGTTGATCAGTGTGCGTACTGCAAAAAATTTGGACATTGGCTTTCTGATTGTCCAGTGCTGCGTGCTCAGCAGAATCTACGTGGTCGGGGACAAATGAGAAATCGTTCAGGATATCAAGGGCCTAGAGGAAGCGCGAATGATCGTGCTCGGTTTGATGCTAATACACGTGGGCAGAATGGGTTTAACACTTTTGATAGAAGGAACCAATATCAAATGTCTGACTATGCGCCCTCTGATTTTCAAGATTCTGCTTATGCATAGGATTGCCTAGGACGGGGTAAGGAATCAGTTGAAGTTCCAGTAGATCAGAGGGGTCCCTATGTTACAGCACATGTTTTGGGTTCTACTGATCAGTTTCTGGTTGATACAGGAGCTACTCGTAGCGCCTTGTCTAAACAATTGGTTCCAAGGGCTCCCCTGTCTGGCTTAACCATTACATCGATAGGTTTCGATGGAACACCTTCCCTTAGCCCATTGTCACAACCACTTGCATTTGATATTGATAAGTTTACTGCTCCATGTCCGTTTTTGCTTTCTCCAAACACACCAGACAATATTGTGGGTCTTGATATGCTTAAATATTTTAGGGCTACGATACGGTGTTCTCCGGAAGGAGTACGGGTTATTTTGAATGACAACTACCCTATGATTGAGAGATCTTGTATTGTTAAAGAGGACATTGCACTAGCCTCACTCCCTAGTACTTTGTGGGCTACTTCGGACACTGATGTAGGGCAAATGGTTATTCCACCAGTACATATTAGTGTTAAGGAGGGCGCTTTATTGCCAAGACTGCCTCAGTATAAAATTTCTCGAGAAGGAGAAGAAGCACTCACACGTATTGTACATGATTTAATTAAGGTGGGGGTTGTGGAAGAAGTTCCTTACAATGTCTGCAATAGTCCGATTCTTCCCATTTTGAAAAAAGATACTGACACTAGGATCTATAGATTTATCATCGATTTGAGAGAAGTTAACAAGATTGTAGTACCACAGTACCCTGTAGTATCTGACATAACGACATTGCTTACCCTGGTCCCTCCAACAGCAACTACATTTTCTGTAATTGATCTGAAGAACGCTTTCTTCTCGATTCCTATTCATCCTGATAGCCGATATTTGTTCGGTTTCACTTTGAATAATAGATCATACAGATTTTGTAGAGTTCCTCAAGGCTATACTGAGAGTCCTAGTATTTACAGTCAAGCATTGAAGAGACAGCTTGATTCCTTTACCTTGTCTAAAGGAGTGGCTCTCATACAATATGTTGATGACATCTTGTTGGCAGCTGATACACCTGAGCAGTGTGAGAAATGCACTTTGTCTTTGCTTTCTTTTCTTGCTACACACCACCATAAAGTATCACGAAAGAAATTGCAATATTGTAGACCGAAGGTGACCTATTTAGGACACCTTCTGTCTAAGGAGGGCCGTGCACTGACACCAGATCGCATTCAAGCAATTTTAGACACCCCAGTACCTTCCACGCAGAAAGATGTCCGTGCATTCATTGGTCTGACTTCGTTTTGCAGGCAATGGATATTGGGTTTTTCACACATTGTTAAGCCCTTGCTAGCACTTTTGACTAAAAACACTCCGATCCCCCTTCCATGGACAGATGAATGTCAAAATGCTTTTTGTCAGTTGAGACAAGCTCTTTGCTCTGCACCAGTGTTAGGCACACCAGATTACACGAAGGCTTTTACACTCTATGTACATGAGAAAGAAGGATGTGCATTGTCAGTTTTAGTACAGACACATGGGGACAAACAGCGTCCTTGTGCATACCTTTCTGCAGTTCTTGACCCTGTTGCTCGTGCATTGCCTGGGTGTTTCCGTTCAGTTGCAGCGACGGCTGTGTCCATACGTCAGAGTGAAGGGATAGTTTTGTCACACAAACTGTTGGTGCTAGTACCCCATGCAGTAGATGCCCTTTTGAATCAGACTAAGACTCAGCACTTAACTAGTGCTCGTTTGACAGGATACAAATTGACACTGCTAGCACCTCATATTACCTTGAAGAGATGTGCGACACTGAACCCAGCTACTTTGTTGCCATATCCTGCGACCCAGTCTCAGTCAAAGGAGCCTCACGATTGTATATTCCTTACTGAGGAACAGACAAAGGGTCGCATTGATTTGCAAGATACGCCCCTTCCAGATGTAGATGGGGAACTGTGGGTTGATGGGTCCTGTCTGAAGTTACCAGATGGCACGACTTCAGCTGCTTATGCAATTACCACGCTTGAGACAGTAGTGGAAACAGCTCGCATACCTCAGAAGTCGGCTCAAGCAGCTGAACTAATAGCTTTGACACGAGCATGTGAGCTTAGCACTGACTTGTGTGTGAACATTTACACGGATAGCCGCTATGCTTTTGGAGTGGTTCATGATTTTGGCCTACTCTGGAAGGAAAGAGGCTTTCTTACATCCCATGGGATGCAGATAATGCACGGAGAGTTAGTGCATAATCTCTTGACTGCACTTACATACCCAAAGAGAGTTGCTATTATGAAGTGTAGCGCACACAAGAAAGTGACTGACAAAATAGGACAAGGCAATGCCTTTGCAGACCGCGTAGCCCGTGAGACTGCGATGCAGCGAAGCACTACACCCATGTATGTAGTGAAATCACAAGCTGAGCGTTGGCATGATGCTAGAGAGGAAGTATTGGATATACAGAGATCTGCTTCTGTGGAAGAGCTTGAGCAATGGTCTAAAGAAGGAATATTAGATGATGAGGGTTGTTGGCGTAACAAAGACATGAATAAATGGAAATTGCCTGCGGCCTATTTACAACCTATGGTTCAAATGGCACATGGGCTGGCACATGTTGGAGCTCTAGCAATAACTAAATTGCTTACACAAGTTTGGGAGCATCCTGAAATTGCTAGCACAGCCAAAAGGGTAGTACAGTCCTGTTTGATCTGTTGGCAGTATAATCCTGGAAAAGGGACACGAACTCCTACAGGAGGGTTTGCTACACCAACTGCACCTTTTGAAGTTTTGCAGATGGATTACATCCAACTCGAACGCTGCAATAATCTGAAATATGTCCTAGTGGTGGTGTGTGCCTTTAGCAAATGGATAGAGGCATACCCTACGAAGGATAATACTGCTCTCACCACAGCAAAGGTGCTTCTAAAGGAGTTTTTCCCTAGATACGGTGTTTGTAAACTTTTGTGGAGTGGCAATGGACCTCATTTTATTGGGCAAGTTGTTGAGCATGTCCTGAAAGGATTAGGGATCAAACAGAAATTCCATACAGTTTTCCACCCGCAATCAGCAGGACTGGTGGAAAGGTATAACGCTACTCTAAAATCAAAGTTGGCGAAAATACTGGCTTCCACGTCTCTAAAGTGGCCAGATGCCCTACCTTTGGCATTGTTGTCCATAAGATCGGTGCCACATTCACGATCAGGTCTTACCCCCTATGAGGTGGTGTTTGGAAGACCAATGAACATTTGGGGAATTCCTAAGCCACGCCCCATACATGATGTTCCTTGTGTTCTGATGAATGATTATTTGGCACAGTTAACCGACAGTTTGATTTCTATTCATCAACAGGTTCGAGAAGCTCTTCCTGACAGATCTACAGGTGAGGCCCACGAACTCCGTCCTGGTGACCATGTAATGGTCAAGGTCTTCGACAGATCGAACAGCTTGGAGCCAAGGTGGCGAGGACCAGAGCAGGTGCTCCTTGCGACAAGGACAGCAGTTCGAGTGACAAACAGAAAGAATTGGATCCACAGCACACACTGCAAACGCGTGTCGCCTGCCTTGGTGGAACCTGCTGTGTTGACCGACCATCGAGAGATTCTGGAGACGGAGAAAGGCCAAGCTATCTCACCTGACGAATCTGCGGAAGTCTTCCCAGACCACACGATCACTGGAGTATCCAGATATCAATTGAGACCGAGGAAAGAATCTGCAGTTTTGAAAAAGACTGGTTGAGGTACCGCCCTGGGTTAGTGAAACGGAGAGCCATTGTGGCAAGGGGAGGGGGATCAGCCCTGTATTAGTGTAGTGACACCCGCTTTGGCCCATGGTGAAGAAATCAGCGGCTGCCCAGGGAGAAGAGCTCCAACGACTGTTTTCAACAAGTTTTCAGAAAGATCAATCATTACTGCTGCTAAAATGAAAAAACAAATCATTTGTGCTGTAGGGTTTGTTGTTGCTATGGTGGCTATGGCAGCAATTACGTGGTACATCGAGAAGGTGGCTCCTGTTCGACAGCTTTTTGTTGCCACTACGCCAGTACCCGTGGAACACCACTACTTTACTCTTCCTTACCATGAGCAAAAGCATCGACAATCTTACCTGAACAATACTTTTATCCAGATGTTGCACCATACTCACAATGCTACAAATACTACCAACTGTTGGGTGTGTGGGATGATACCTGCACATCAAAAGAAAGGAGGAACACCTTTTATTCCTCTTCCATTTTCTCACAATGGTTCTTGTCAAGCTTGGTATGCGCTTTTGTTCGCATCTGGAAAGCCTTCAGTAGGTGGGATTATTTTTCAACTTAATAAAGTATGTTATCAAAATAAAGAAGGTTATCCACAAGCCAAAGGGACTAAATGGGAATGGGAAGAGTATCAACCGGACAATATTTCAACACCATATGTTTTCACAAATGTGAGAATAATAAAGAACATTGGACCTTTTGTGATTTCTGTGACAAAAGCTAAAGCAGATTTGTGTATTTGTAGTGTTGGAAGAATTCCAGTGGGGAGGAGCGAGTGTACTGTAATCCTGACCATTGAAGGTGCCAATAAGAGCACTTTCACAGCCTCGCATAATACGTATTTTGTGTGCGGAAATAACGGATATTATCAATTACCTATTGGGTGGTCAGGAATCTGCTATGTATCTTTTCTGTTGCCCCCTGTGTTTCTGGCTCCTGCATTGTATCACCGTGATTTTAAACTGTACAATGACATTTCCAAAAACAGAAATAAGAGGACAATAAGTATGGATGAAGTTGACCAAACCGACACTACCCTACAACAATATGTTGATTTCAACTTGGGCTTATTTTTCTTTGTGGGTGCTGCATTAAATAGCAGGAAGATTAGGCGACTGACTCGTGTTGTGGAAGCTGTTACCAATCAGACAGCTATGGCACTTGGGAACATTACAGAAGAACTACAGATTGCAAGGATTGTAGCACTCCAGAATAGGATGGTGCTAGACGTGATTTTGGCTGATCGAGGTGGTGCATGTCGCATCATCGGTAGCAGCTGTTGTGTATTCATACCAGATCACTCACCTTCAGTTTATGACGCAATATCAAAATTGCATAAGATTGCTGCAGAAATTCATCCAGAGACTGGTACTTGGACTTTTGCTGGATGGTTTTGGACTCTTGTTTCTGCTTGGGGCTGGAAGCTACTGACTATCCTGTGTGTAATAATTGTAATATTTTTTACATGCTGTGTATGTATCCAATGTGGTCCAATGCTTTGCTCCATTTGCATTTCTGCTTGTATACCTGCCAGAGGGAACATTGCTGAAACAAAGGCCCAACAAATGTTGAATAAAGAGGTGGCCGAAATAATGTTAATAGATGTACGGGATGAATATCTAGATTACCCCAGATAAACGAATGTCTTCAGCCAATGCTGAAAGGGTCGTCTGTTGTAATTTGGCAGCATTTAAGTTAAGCATTAGCTGAAGACAGCCTGTATTTAGAGGCTAAATTGTCCGCTTTGTGGAATCCATTTTGTATTTCTGTCAGCCATTTTGGCTGCCATGTGCTACCATGTGCTCGCCATGTGCTCTGTCCTACCTTCCTGTCAACTGCTCTTGAAATCTGCCTAGAGACAAGTTATATTTAGTTCCTCTTGCTTTGCACATGCTCAGTTGAGCTTGCAGCTGTTCCGAGTTTATAAATGTCAGGATGTGTCTACTAAAAGTAGAAACTGTTAGCTCCACCCACTTGTCGACTGTGCATTCTCTGTATGACCTTATATGTACCTAAAACCAGCATTTGTGTTAGTACCGCCTTCATTTGAGCCCCTGTGTGGGTATAAAAGGACCAGGATCCTTCCATTCAGTGTGCTACTTCATGCATTACTGAAGGGTGATGTGCGAATGTTAGCTCCACCTAATGAGGTTTAATAAACTCTGTCTTTTCTATTCCAGTTTCTATTGCCAACTTCTTCCTAAGTGTCTGAGGACTCTGTGCAGAGAAGGGAGAACTCCTAAGCACTGGTAGGCCTTGCTGAGGCACTACAACACTGTGATTGAGACATGTATACACAACTGTGTAATGCACGGATATGTTGCATGTGTAGTAATAGCATTCTCACTTTGTCATCCTCACAGGTTGATGCCCACCAGAAGCAGAAGATATGGCTGACCATCGTCCGGGCAGTGAGATCCGTGGGGGACTACAAGCGCCGGATCTGCAACTGCCAGAAGAGGTGGCAGGACCTTCGGGGCTGGACCCGGAGGATCGCACGGGTCCAGCTGAAGCTGTCGCCTCCTCGCAGGAGGGGCGGACACCGGACCCTGACCCCCCACATGCTCAGGATCCTGGCGGTGGTCTTCCCTGATCTGGATGGGCAGCTGAAGGCCAGGGAGCAGCACGGAGGGGGTGAGTCCATGACTGCATTGTGTACTTTGTCTGCCATGCTATGTGCCCTCCTCTGGCCTGGTTAAACTTCCACAGCACATCAGTCATGTGGTCCAGGACCCATGTCCCTCGATTATGCACTGCCCACTCCTCATCTGATACCCAGGTGTGGCCCTTGCAGTCAGGGAATTGTGTCACTTGGGTACTGTGTCCTTGCAGTTTGCTTGACTCAAGGTGGGGGACAGCATCTGTTCCCCTAACTGTGGTGGGCATCATGGGTGGGTCCATTGCTTACACAATGCCTGTGTTCTGACATGTAATCTGCGTGTTACTTTGATATGTGGTCCAATTGCTGAGCTGATCCACCACATGAGTTTGGGGTAACTGGCACACACCCAAGCTGCGGGTGGGAACAATGTTTGGGCCCCAGGAGTGTGTATATTACGTGTGTCACACATACTTAGCCAGCTGCCTACTGTCCAGGGTTCATCCCTCATTCATGTGGGGCAGGACAGTCATGCCTACTCCAGGCCATGCAATGCACTCTGTACTCCCACTCCCGTGTATCAGCTGACACATTGTGCTCAGTGATATGTCCCCTCAGGTGTCAGCCTCTGTGTCAGTGTGCTGTGGCTTCGATGTCAGGACTGCTGGGGTGTTTATCGGTTGGGGCTCAGCATGCCACCGGAGATGTGACCATAGGAGACGATACTTGTGTGACACATAGGTGTTTGAACACCTGACTGTGCAGACTGGGGTATGCGAATGTGAAGTCCATGCAGCTGTTTCCCATTCACAGCAGATTGTGAGGTGCTCAGGTTCAGAGGCTTGTGTTACAGGTCACCCATATGTCCAATCAGTATGACCTGGACATATAAGGGTTCAGATGATGTGGTGTGTGGGGTATGTACATGTGCACTTGTTCAGCTCCAGGACTTGCATTCCCCATGACCTACTATTGTGACACAGTGCAGACTGTTGTTGTCTGGCTGCCCTGCCCATGTGACTGGAGACAGTGATGTATGACTTAGCAGGCATGCCTGTGCCATGGCATGTGACTTCCTATGAGTGATCCTGCAGGGGAGTGACATGTGCTACATGCACACCATAGTGGCAATGGCTATCAGCACATGGGTGCATCATGGTGTCTGTCGCTGGTATGCATCACATGCATTTCATATATCTGACTCTGGGCATCACTTTCATCCGGGCACCTGTACTGACTCAGTGGCAAGAGTTGTGATGTGTGCATGTTCACATGCTTCACCGTGTTCTCTGCACCGTCCAACTACTGTGTAGGTGGTGCATGTGTCCACACTGCCACATTGCCAGCCAACGGACGCCAGACAGATGGGTGCAAGGCCAGGTGGGATGTGAGTGCCATGGTTGACGATCAGACTGACAATTGGCTTCTCCTATTCTGTTTGGGCAATTTTAGCAATGTTCAACTAAGGATGCCAGGCCTTGCTCTGTATTGTGCTGTACTTACTGTGGTGTGTGCGTTCGGTGCAGGTGACTGATGTCTGTCTGTTTCTCTATTGTTTGCAGATACATCCACGGCCACAGGAGGGGACAGCTCCACGGACCAGGAGGAGCTGCAGAGCCAGACTGGGTCAGCAGCCGAGGAGTGGTCGGAGGGACCCAGTGGCACGGAGGGCGAGGGGAGCCACACCGAGGAGTCCTCAGCACCATCCACCTCAGCTGAGGACCACAGCAGCTTGGAGGATGACTCCCTTATGGAGGCGGGTGTCAGCAGCCACCACACCCCAGCTAGTGTTGCTGTCCCCGCCACCACCACCACCACCGCCCTCCCATCGGCTCCCATTCCCGAGGTCCGTGGAGGCTCCCATGTTCGGGAGCGTGTCTCCTTCGGGCCAGGCACCGCACCCCCTGCCCCTGTGTCCCCTGCTGCCCTGAGTGAGGAGTCTGTGTACCTCCTTCGCCAGCTCCATGTAGGGCATACAGCGATGCTGAGTGTCCTCCATGCACACACCACTATGTTGACTCAGCTGGTGTTGTTCATGGAGGGCATCTCATCGGGCATGTCTGCCCTACAGAGGGGCAATAGGTCCATGGACTCCTCCCTGACGGCAGCAGTGTCCCTCCTCCAACAGTCCCTCACCCCTCCTGTCTCTGCCCCATCCACACTCCCCAGCACCTTACCTGTCCCAAGCACACACACACCGGCACAGGCACACACCAGCACAGACACGAGCAGCACACACACACACACGCCACAGACAAGACGCAAACGCACGCACAGTCAGGGGACTGAAACCACACTCACAGGGAATGGGGCCCAGTCACACACACACGCATCCACGAGCACTGCGCAGTCCACAGTTGCCTCTCCCTCCAAAGCCCCCTCCGTTGCCTCACCTGCAACCCCAAAGACACAGCGGCTCTTCCTCAGTGACCTCGGCCTCTTCCCCTCCGATCCAGCTGATCCAGCATTCAGGGGGAAGAGGAAGCCCACCCACACGGAGCGGAGTGCCCCTCGCCACCGGACACCCTCCCCCAGGCGCAGACCGACTGACGCCCCCATCCGCAAGTCCCCCCAGACCCGGAAGAGCAAGACCCCGCCACCGCCCTGCAGCTTGGTATCGCTTTGTTCGCCCTAAGTTGGCAGGGTATGCCCAGACGTGGGTCCCTTGCTCACTTTGCCACTGGATTCAAGATAGCCTGGCTGATGAGGGTTTTGAACCCGAAACCGGTCCCAGGATGCTTGTTTCCCGTCCAGGGAAGACATGGCTTGGCAGTTCGGGCTGGACTGTTCCCATGAGGCACAGGGTCAGACTGATTTGCATATGGCCATGTCTGAACTGGGGTGGTGGAGTGAGCTAAAGAATGATGATGGATTAAACCCAGATCAGTTGACTGGGGGTGAGTGTTTGATTTGCTCTAACGCTCCGTCCATCATCCCCTTTGGTATCGCTTTGTTCGCCCTAAGTTGGCAGGGTATGCCCAGACGTGGGTCCCTTGCTCACTTTGCCACTGGATTCAAGATAGCCTGGCTGATGAGGGTTTTGGACCCGAAACCGGTCCCAGGATGCTTGTTTCCGGTCCAGGGAAGACATGGTTTGGCAGTTCGGGCTGGACTGTTCCCATGAGGCACAGGGTCAGACTGATTTGCATATGGCCATGTCTGAACTGGGGTGGTGGAGTGAGCTAAAGAATGATGATGGATTAAACCCAGATCAGTTGACTGGGGGTGAGTGTTTGATTTGCTCTAACGCTCCGTCCATCATCCCCTTTGTTATCGCTTTGTTCGCCCTAAGTTGGCAGGGTATGCCCAGACGTGGGTCCCTTGCTCACTTTGCCACTGGATTCAAGATAGCCTGGCTGATGAGGGTTTTGAACCCGAAACCGGTCCCAGGATGCTTGTTTCCGGTCCAGGGAAGACATGGCTTGGCAGTTCGGGCTGGACTGTTCCCATGAGGCACAGGGTCAGACTGATTTGCATATGGCCATGTCTGAACTGGGGTGGTGGAGTGAGCTAAAGAATGATGATGGATTAAACCCAGATCAGTTGACTGGGGGTGAGTGTTTGATTTGCTCTAACGCTCCGTCCATCATCCCCTTTGGTATCGCTTTGTTCGCCCTAAGTTGGCAGGGTATGCCCAGACGTGGGTCCCTTGCTCACTTTGCCACTGGATTCAAGATAGCCTGGCTGATGAGGGTTTTGGACCCGAAACCGGTCCCAGGATGCTTGTTTCCGGTCCAGGGAAGACATGGTTTGGCAGTTCGGGCTGGACTGTTCCCATGAGGCACAGGGTCAGACTGATTTGCATATGGCCATGTCTGAACTGGGGTGGTGGAGTGAGCTAAAGAATGATGATGGATTAAACCCAGATCAGTTGACTGGGGGTGAGTGTTTGATTTGCTCTAACGCTCCGTCCATCATCCCCTTTGGTATCGCTTTGTTCGCCCTAAGTTGGCAGGGTATGCCCAGACGTGGGTCCCTTGCTCACTTTGCCACTGGATTCAAGATAGCCTGGCTGATGAGGGTTTTGAACCCGAAACCGGTCCCAGGATGCTTGTTTCCGGTCCAGGGAAGACATGGCTTGGCAGTTCGGGCTGGACTGTTCCCATGAGGCACAGGGTCAGACTGATTTGCATATGGCCATGTCTGAACTGGGGTGGTGGAGTGAGCTAAAGAATGATGATGGATTAAACCCAGATCAGTTGACTGGGGGTGAGTGTTTGATTTGCTCTAACGCTCCGTCCATCATCCCCTTTGGTATCGCTTTGTTCGCCCTAAGTTGGCAGGGTATGCCCAGACGTGGGTCCCTTGCTCACTTTGCCACTGGATTCAAGATAGCCTGGCTGATGAGGGTTTTGAACCCGAAACCGGTCCCAGGATGCTTGTTTCCGGTCCAGGGAAGACATGGCTTGGCAGTTCGGGCTGGACTGTTCCCATGAGGCACAGGGTCAGACTGATTTGCATATGGCCATGTCTGAACTGGGGTGGTGGAGTGAGCTAAAGAATGATGATGGATTAAACCCAGATCAGTTGACTGGGGGTGAGTGTTTGATTTGCTCTAACGCTCCGTCCATCATCCCCTTTGGTAGCGCCCTGCAGCTCAGGCACCAAGTCTCCTTCCTCCATCCCTCAGGCCCCCACTCCACAGGTGCCCCCACCACACCCTGCCCCAGGTTCCCCCACCCACAGATACACCATCCCCAAAAAGATCAGGCCTTCTCCCCCTGCCACTTGCTCTTCCGGCCCCACACCCCCGCTGCGCTTGTCTGTGCCACTGGTGTGGAGACGGTGTCCTCCCCTCTGTCCTGCCCACCTTACCTGATCCCCATTCTCTTCCCCTGGAGGTAGGCACTGCAGTGGAGTCCACTACCACCCTGTCTGACTTGGGCACTGCAGCGGGGAACCTGTCCACTCCATCTGCACGGTCCCCTGCAGTCTTGCCGGCACCCACACCATCAGAGTCATGCCCCCCACTTGTGCTGGCACACACCATGTCAGACACCTCCACTGCAGTTGTCAGTGGCTCTCCAGCACCCACCACCCCTTCCCTGCCTCCTTCTGGTGAGCCATGATCCTGTCCCTGCGGTGCCTGGCCTGCCCCCCCGTAGGCCCCTCTGAGGGGATTGTCCCTGGTTTTCATCAGTGCAGGCATGCGTAGGGTGACATCTGCCACTGTCACCCTGTTTTGACTTTCATGTTGGACTGGCCATTGGCCTTTGTTAATTTTTTGCTGGACATCAACTGTCAGACACACATATGCTGAATAAAGCACCTTTCTGTTCTCTAGTGCTTTTGCTTCTGATGTACATGTTGTTGATGATGCTAACCATGCCCTTGCTGCAGTGATGGTGATATTTGGTCTCATGATAATGAAGTGTTACTGTGCAGGAACACATGTGGTCCACGGGGAATGTGTCCTATCCTGTGGTGTATCCATGTCATCCTTAGCAGCATCTGAGGGTGTCATGTGTTCAATATTTGGCAATGGGATTTCCTACTTACATTAGCAATTTCACATCTGTGGCTTCCACCCTTGCACATCTGTTGTGCCTGCCATTGTTCAATTAGTCTACTTCCCTGACCATGTGGCCATCTCCACTGGACATGCAGGTTTGGGCATCAATGGGGAAGGACTCATCTGTGTTGTCAGTGCAACATTGCTATACAAGTGTGTTGGATCTGTGCTGATGATTTCGTTGGCACTCCCATGACCAGGCTGATGTGACGGGAGCCTTCATTTGGTGCTAATTGTTGACTGTGTGACCAAGTGCTCAGCTGACATGATGGAGCCCTACTGAGGCAACATATGGCACAGCTTTCCTCACACAGGAGTGGAGTCCCCTCATGGCAGTGTGTACTCCTGTGACATTGCCTGCGCCCAAGGTGTGTGTTGTATGAGCATGTCTGTGTGTTCACTTCCGTTTTGCTGTGCATGCTGGGATCCCTAGTGTTGTACCTGTTTGTGATGCTTGCTGAGTTGACCTATGTTCCCCCCAAGTCTTCTCCCTGGATTCTCTGTGATGTGGGTGCATGGCACATTACTGGTCATCAGGGTGTCACCCATGGGTGTGTTTGCTGTCAGGGCTGAGTTTGTGTGCAGACGCAGATGGGTCACAGTCAGGATTCCCCTTGGCACTTGTTGTTTACACCTGTCATGTGATTTCCAGTTTGTGTTATCTTTCAGTGATTGTGACACGTTGTGTGTGTGACTGCTGGCACTCCTCAGGGTCCGGGCTGCAATGTTGGTAGTTGTCTATGTGTGTTCTTTGTGGGTGACCTTGGCTTCTTCATTGGTGTGTGACTGTGGCTGGGATCCCATTGGTTGGTGTGATATTGCCGTCATGTCCATGTACAGCGTAGTGTGCAGTGTGTCAGACATTCAGGAGTCTTGTTGAGTGGCCATGTGTGATGTGTTTCTGCACCTTGGTTCCCACCCACCGCCCTGGGATTGTCATGGGTACATGTGCAATGTCACCAGTGCATGTGTGCTTCACTGCTGCACATTGTTGGAGGTCGAGGTGTGTGGTGTTGAGTGTGTGCAGATGAGAGTTGTTGCCCGGCTAGACCCCTGCCTCCATATTGGCCTTGGTTTACTGGCCGTGCTGATTGATTTGTGCTTGTGTGGGTGTGATGGTAGTTTGTTGCTCAAGACACATGACTGTGGTTCACAGTGTGAACGACATCTAGCTTTGTCATCACAGTGGGATTGTAATGCAGCCCAGGGTCACCACATTGTGGGGGCCCTGGGGGTAGTGCTGTGGTGTGTCTGTGTCTTGCTGTGTCAGTTGCTGTTCCTACATGCTTGTATGACATGTGTGATTTGTGCTCCCTCTCATCTGACAATGCCTGATTGCCCACATAGGGGATTTGGATCCATGAGTTACCTTTGTGTGGCACTGTATGCACATCTGTGTAATTGGTATTCAGGCCTCCTCATGTGTTGTGTGGTTGCCTGGGGACACTGGCACCCCCCCTCACCTGTTGTGTTTGATGTGCAGTGTGGGTCTGCCTGTTTGTGTTTGTGCATCTGCACCACTGCATTGGCATATCTTTGGTGTGCCATTGGCTGTATGTTGTTTGGTGGGTTTCCCCTGCTGTCCCTGGGACTCCTAGGTCATCGGTCAGCACAATGATCATGGTTTGTGTGTCCCATTGCTGCCATGGTATGGTATCTGTTCACCTCACATCTACAGTCTCCACAGGCTATCTGCATTTGTGTGCCCATTGGTGCAAATATGTGGGTCTGCATTCTGATGGTCACTTCTGTCATTGTGTCATTGATGAATGTTGACAGTGTCAGCCCCCATGGGTGTTGTTTGTCTGCACATGGCCAAAGGTATGTCTTATTTGCACTGCAGTATTTGCCTCCCCCAATCTATGTTGCAATGGGACACATGCACTACTTTGCCACTGATGTGTTTTATGTTCTGTGACCAGGAATCATCCATGCAGTTTGGCAGTTGCAGCTTTTTCTTTGTCAACACTTGCATTTTGGTCACTGTGATGATGGGGGTTTGGACCCCATTGCCACAATGTTCAAAATGTGCTTCAGCTATGGACCACACACTTACATTTTGCTCACTGTGATGATGGGGTTTTGATCCCCATTGCCACAATGGTCATGGCCTGCTTGCATTGTGGGGGCCACACACATATATGTGTGGCACATGTGATAGGGGGTCACATTGTATGTTCAAAGTCATGTTCAGTGTTGTAGGCATTTGACACAGTCTACACACGCTTGTCATGGTGTTTGGGGGATGTCTTTTTCTTGCATTCCCTAGGTTGTGGTGTGCTGGTTGTGTCATGCATTGTCCATCCTATGAGTGGGGGTGGTGTTGGTGGTAGGCATCCAGCCCCCCATGGGTAGAGGTGGTAGTAGTGACAGGCATCCAGCGCCCCATGGGTAGAGGTGGTAGTAGTGGTAGGCATCTGGCACCCCTGGGTAAGGGTGGTAGTAGTGGTAGGCATCTGGCACCCCCTGGGTAAGGGTGGTAGTAGTGACAGGCATCCAGCCCCCATGGGTAGAGGTGGTAGTAGTGTTAGGCATCTGGCACCCCTGGGTAAGGGTGGTAGTAGTGGTAGGCATCTGGCACCCCCTGGGTAAGGGTGGTAGTAGTGACAGGCATCCAGCCCTCCATGGGGAGAGGTGGTAGTAGTGACAGGCATCCCCTGGGTAAGGGTGGTAGTAGTGGTAGGCATCTGGCACCCCCTGGGTAAGGGTGGTAGTAGTGGTAGGCATCTGGTACCCCCTGGGTAAGGGTGGTAGTAGTGACAGGCATCCAGCCCCACATGGGTAGAGGTGGTAGGCAACTGGGCCCCCATGGGTAGGGGTGGTAGTAGTGGTAGGCATACAGGCCCCTATGTGTATGTGTGGCATTGGTGAGGGCCATCCCGCCCCTATGGTGCTGCTGTTGCTGGTGTAGGTATTTCTGCATCCCTCTGTGTGTGATGTGTCGGGTACGTGTAGTTTGTTTTTGTTGTTGGTGTCTGACTTACCTTCTGCGCCGTACGCGTCCGTGCCTGTCCCGGTAATAGAGGTAGAATATTGGTAGGATCGGCACGAAGGGATTCATGGTTGGTTCGTCTCGTTCGTCTTTCTCTTTGCTTCGCCTAGTCCTCGTCGCTGGCGTGTTCGTCTCGTAGCCGTGGATCGTGTTGTGGCACGAATCGGAGCTTATGTGCGCCTCGACCGGATGCTTTGACGTGCCGTGCGTAGCGACGGGTTCGGCGCGTACGGGAAGCGCATCGTACTTGTCCGGCCGGACGGGGCTGCATTTTGGCTTCCGTGCGACTCGATTCTGCGTTTACGGATCCGGCTCGGTCGGGGAACAGGACCTGGATTGGGTGAGTACGACTGGGTCGGAATCTATGCTGTTATGCGCATCGTACTTGCTCGTTCGGAATAATGTGCGGTTCGGTCGGGAAACAGGCATTCGCATGGCTTTTTTCCCGACCGAATGATGTTAGGTGCGCCTCCGACCGAGATCGGAATCGGCCCATTAGTCTTATTCCTATTAAACTTTAGGGAATTTAGGCTGAGCCACTGGATAATGTCCCTAATGCAATCATGAAAGCTGGAAAGTTGCTGATTGCTTGCCGACAAAAGAATAAGCTGAGTATCGTCGGCATAGTTGACCAAGGTCACCTTTAATAAGTCTGATCAAAGGGGCCATATAGATAGATAGATAGATAGATAGTCTGGGTCTTTGTGTACCTATATCTATGTGCATTTCCATCTATGTGTCTGTGGGTGTGTTTGTGCTGGGTGTGTTTGTGTGTGTGACTGTCAGTGTCTGTGTATGTTTGTGTGTAGTGTTTGTGTGACTGTTGAGTGTGTGTTAGAAATTGGATCTCTAGTTGGCAGAGGTTTGCACCCTGTCCAAATAGGGACCACAATCCTGGTCAGGGTAAGTCAGCTACCCAACCTAAAGTAACCTGTGCTCACCCCCTGGTAGCTTGGCACAGAGAAGTCAGGCTTACCTTTACGAGGCAATGTGTAAAGTAATTGTGCAACACCTTAATTACAGTAACACAGTGAAAACACCACAAGAAGACTTCACACCAGTTTAGAAAATAGGGAATATTTATGTGAGTAACACAAGACCAAAAGGACAAAAATCCAATAAGTAGAAGTTGAGATATGAATTTTTAAAGATGAAATTCCAAAACAGTGCTTAGAAATCAATAGCTCTCAAAGGTTACTTGAGGTCGTGCTAGACCAGGGTAAATCCAAAGTTCAGGCTCACCACGATGAAGGGCAGGCTGGCTGCAGGACTCACACAGGGCCAGCTGAAAAGGTATCTTGTACGGACCAAGTGTAGGTGACGAGGAACCCCTACGTCAGTTGCGAATCACATATATGGGTCGATGTGTTGGAGTTGAGTCTCACAGTCACTGTCGAAGGATCAGCGATGCGTCAAAGTTGAGCCTCAAAGTCAGCGTTGAAGGATCGGCGCTGTGTCAAAACTGAGCTTCACAGTGGCATCTTCGGATCGGTGCTGCATCGTTGTTGAACCTCGCAGTTGGGACCTGCTTCGCCCTCGAATCAGCCCTGCATAGGAAGGCACTGCATCAGTTCTGATCAGCACAGAGGGGTCATTGCATTGATTTTTGCAGAAAACAGCTGCAGAACCCACTTCTGAGGCCCAGAACTGGAGGGGGCACCTCAGGCATGGGTAGGACTCACAGATGTCAGAGTCCAGCAGCACCAGCAGAGTTACAAGAAGTCTTTTGTGACCCTGAGACTTTAGAGAATAGGAGGCAAGCCAACAAGCCCTTAGAGAAACTTTGGTTCAAGGATGTAGAGAGCATGGCCAGTCCCTCTCATTCCTAGGCTAGAAGCAACAGGCTGCAGGCCAGCACAGTAGAGCAGGTAGCAAAGTGACAGTCCCTCCTACATCAAAGCAATCAGCAGGCAGCAGGTCAGTACAGCAATGCAGGTAGTAAACTGGCAGTCCCTCTTATAGCACAGCAACTCTTTTTCCTGGCAGAATGCCCTTGGTTCTAGCAAAGTTCTGATTTGGTGGTGTTAATGTCCAGTACTTATACCCAAATGTGCCTTTGAAGTAGGGAAGACTTCAAAGAGACCTTTCTAAAAGTGTCATTTTCAGACTTACAATTTAAAATCCAACTTCACCATAAGTTGTGATTTTAAATTGTGAGTCCAGAGACACCAAACTCCAAAGCTCTACATTTTCTCAAATTGAAAATACAATTAAAATATGTTTTAAGGCAATCTCAATGTTATCTTATTGGGAAGATGGGCCTTGTAGTAGCGAAAAACGAATTTAGCAGTTTTTCGCTACCAGCGCATGTAAAACTCAAAAGCACCTGTCCTACTTTTTAAATACACTACACCCTGCCCATCGGGCTCCCTAGGGCTTAACTTGGGAGTGAATTATATGTAATAAAAGAGAGGTTTTAGGCCTGGTAAGTAAGTTAACTTGCTAGGTCGAAAAGGCAGTATAAAACTGCCCACACAGGCTCTGCAGTGGCAGGCCTGAGCCATGTTTAAGGGCTACTGAGGTGAGTGGCACAATCAGTGCTACAGGCACACTAGTAGCATTTAATTTACAGTCCCTGGGCACATATAGTGCACTCTACTAGGGACTTATAAGTAAATTACATATACCAACTGTGGCTAAGCCAATGTTACCATGTTTTGAGTACAGAGCATATGCACTTTAGCACTGGTTAGCAGTGGTAAAGTGCACAGAATCCTAAATGAACATACAAAAGACTAACACTCCATAGAAAACAATACAGAATAATAAACTATAGTTTATTTTAATTTTGTTAAAAACTAAAAAGGTTGAAAAAACTACAAAAGTGCTGTTAAAATTAACAACAATGAACCAAATAAAAAGAGTGAAATATATTTTAAGAAAATTAAACATGTTGTTTCACAGTGCTTACTAATATATCAAAACTGAACATACATTTGTCAAAAAATGTAACAAATGTGTTTGTGAAAAATTTGTTTTGTGTTTATCAAAAATCTAATGTAGAATATCAAAATGTACGATGTGAAAATTTAAGACATATCTGTGCAAAGATTGCTCAAATCTGTAACATACATAAAAATGTTTTAAAAAAAGTAAAAATATTTTTTAAAATGTACAAATCGTTGTTTTAAAACCTCTATATTTTAAAAGAAAAAACTTTACCTGGTGTCCAATGGGCTTTGTTTCCTCGCGATGACAGATCGGTGGTAGTTAACCACATCTGCCCCTCCCAGGGGGGCAGAAAGACTGATGCCCCATTTAATTTGGGTGGGTGGGTTGGCATGGTGGGCAGCCCCCACCCCTATATTTAAAAAATAGTCTTTCCATGGTGTCTAATGGGCTTTCTGCACCCTACCCTGGGGGGCACATTGAGTGCAATTATCCCTTTCTGATACCCCCCCACGGGGGCAGAAAGCCTAAAATAATCAAATGTGCTTTGGGAGCGAAAGCCCTTGCCTCAGGGGCCGCTGCCCCCATCCCTGGTGCGTCATGGGTGCATCTCAGTTTGGGGATCGCTCTCCTGTGGAGATCCACAAGCAGGAATCCACTGGGCGGCTGAGGTCACATCGATTTCAACGATACTTCTCCAAAAGAATAAATGCTCGAGGGGTTGAGATATGTCTCTGAGCGCTAATTAACTAAAAGTAAAACAAGCCCATTTGCTCGTTTTACTTTAAATTTCCTGTATTTACCTCAGCACGCCATGTGTGCTGGTCAAAATTACAGAAAAAAATAATTCAGTTTGCTCTGAAAGATATTTGTGAGCAGCTGATGTAAAAATTAAATAAAGGGCTCTCTCCAGAGGGGCTTTTAAATACCTCTCCAATTTGGACCATTGGCTGAAACCCATACTTAAAAGGATAATACATAAAGCAATGTTTCGATATTTAATATATTTAATAATTTTTAACATTTACACATATATAAAAAATATATGCACCAATATAAAAAAAACGACAAATACATATTTTAAAAACACTACATTTTATCCCCATATGAATTTTGTTTAAAAAAGTAAACAATTTTAAAATAAAAATATCAATTGACCTAAATATTAAACTATTTGCTTTGTAAAAATATAAACAAATACCAAAAATAGAAACTACATTATTAATATATTGAAATATTCCTAAAGTATTAAGATTCAAGAAATTATATTGCTAAAAAAAATTAAAGCACCCTCCATAAAATCCACATCCCACATTTAAAAAAAAACACTAATTAATAAATAGTACTTTTACACATTTGAAATTGCCACCAACAAACAAATATAATAAAAAAGAATCACTTTAAATACATTTCTAATAAAATTAAATATATATTATAAAATTTCAGAAAACACATTAAAATGATATATAAAACACTACCCAAAATGTACCCTTATAAAAACAACATTCCACTCCTAACATATCTTGGCATTTTAAAAAAGAGATACAATAAATATAATAGATAAAACACATTACTAATATTAAAAACAACAAAATTACATACAACTATATTACCTACAGGAAACTTTTTTAACAATAATAATGAATAAAACACTCAAAAGCAATATTCTTACCTGCGATATTCAAAATAGTGATATTTTGTTTATCACGGTATAAATGCAACAATATTATGGTAACACGAGATTTCCAACTCAATATTTTGGTAAATCACCACCTGCCCACCACCGGCTTCATATTTGTTTCTGTTAAATATTTTTATTCAGATTGAGAAAGCACTAACAGTATATATAACAAAAAAGGATAAGACAATGGTACATATTACAGAGCATAACTTTTAGTCAAGCTATAACATAAAAATTAAATTATTAAACACAATCTAATATTAAAAGATAATTACCAACTTACGTTTTTCTTTCATTATAAAAAAGAAAAAGAGGAAGAAGAAGAAAAGAAAGGAAAAGAAGTGTAAGAGGAGAGAAAGAGGGGGAAAATAAATAGGAATAGAAAGTAGGGAGGAAAGGAGGAAAGGAGAGGGAAACATAAGTAAAAGTGGAAATATGAGAACTAAGACATAGATGAGTGTGAAGACAGAAAAGTAGTGAAAGGTAGCCAATATAAATCAGATTTTATTTTTTGAATTAAAGAAGATGAAGAAAAAGTAGATATTCTATGCGCATCACAAATGGGATTCCACCATGTTAACATACATAGTTTAGAAGGATCTTTCCAACAAGAACGTATAACCTTAAAAGCAAGTGCAATAAAGAGGTCAAATAATAGAGACTTGGGCAAAAGATTGTCAAAATGAGCTGACATAGTTCAGAAGAAAACATTCTGAATTGATAGTGGAATAATACATTTAAAAATCTGTAAACATTTAGACCAAATAGATTTCTAAAAATTAAACACATGAGAACAATAATATAGTAAATGAATTAAAGTACCATTTGAAGAAGATAAGGACAAGCATAATGGGGAAGCATAAGGAACAATTTTATGGATGAAGGTGGGAGTGATAACAGCTCTATTATAAACAGAAAATAAAGATTGGGTGATATTGGGAGCCTTGGAGGTGTTGAAAATTTTAAGACATAGCTTATCCCACTGATGTACAGAAAATAATACAAAAACTTATTTTTCCCATAATAGTTCAATAGAGGTTTTAAGTCTTACAGAAATAGGTGGTAATAAAATCTTATATATGAATGATGCTTTGGGAGTGGAATGATGATCCCTGTTGTATAATGGTATCATGGGTATGAACGGTATAGAATTGGGAGGACATTTTTTATTTATTAGAAGGATTGAGGAGCTTGATAATTGAGTATATTCTTGCAAGCTAGAGTTGGGCAAGTTATATTGTACTTGTAGTTAAGAAAAAGGTATAATAGAGTTATGTGAAGCCATATGATAAACATATAAAATACCTTTTTCGTTCCAGTGAAGTAAAATGATCAACTACAAAATTAACTGAATTTATTATACGAAATGGATGATGCAAGAAAAGACTGATACAAATCAGAACCTTGGGTAAATATTGTGTGCATCAAATGTTGAGAATATTTTAAAATCTTGTTTTTACAGATAAAAGTACAGTTAGACATAAAAATTACATTATTAAATGAAAAATCAAGTAGTAAAGATCGTTAAAAAAGAATCCATTGTGGTATGGGAGAATCTTGATATCCTTTAATCAAAACATAAAATTGTCGAATTAAAAAAGCAGTATGATATAGTTTAAAAACAGGGAACCGTACACCGCCTTTATTCTTAGGGCGAATCAGTTTAGATAAAGCTCTACCGGCACATTTATTTCAATTTGTGAAAAATAATAATTGGGAATTTTGAAAGGAAACATAGAAAGTATAAAAAGGACATGTGGTATGATCATCATTTTGATGGTATCCAATTTGCCCCACCAAGTGAAGAGGAGACCAGGAAGAAAGCACATTCTGGATTTTAAGTTTTAGACTATTGAAATTATGGATAAGTATGTTAGAAATAGTGGGAGAAAACCAAACACCCAGGTATTTAATTTTGAAAGAGCACTATGCAAAATTAGTGCTAGCAAACATGTAGTGATAGAATAGAGATTTTAATGGTAAAATCTTCATTTTGGAGAAATGTATTTTATAACCCGAAATATTAGAGATTAAATTGATCTCATGGAAAAAGGGATCTAAAGAGGTGAGGGGATTAGACATATAAATAAAAATATCGTCAGCATAAGCCAAAAGCTTAATTTCAAGGGAGTTGTGTTTAAATACAGATATGAGGGGTTTACAACAAATACCTTCAAGGAAGGGTTCTAAACAGAGAAGGGCGAGCGAGGACAACCTTGTCTAGTGCCTCTATATAAATTAAAATAAGGGGGAAAACATCCATTAATGAAAACACTAGCAAGAGGTACAGAGTATAATAGTTTAATGAGTTAAGTAAATATAAGGCTAAAACCAAACCAGTGAAGAGTAGTTAACATAAGTTGCCAATTAAGACAGTCAAATGCCTTTTCGGCATCAAGGGATAAGGCTACATGGGGAGAGTGGTATTTCTTTCCAAATGCAATAAGGTTCGAGAACACTCTGGCATTATCTGCAGCAAGTCTATCCTTCATAAAACCAGGTTGGTCAGGTTTAACAAGAAGAAGAATAACATATTCCAGTTGGGATACTAAAACTTTGGCAAATATTTTACAATCATAATTAATTAACGAAATTGGACGATAATTTTTACAGAGGGTATGATTCTTGTCAGGTGTAGGGAGAAGGACAATAAGGGCTTCTAAAAAGGAACCATTGGCGTTTGGATTCAATAAAAAAGAGTTAAAAGGCTCAAGTAATTTAGAGGCAAAAAAAGAAGAAAAGGAAGATAGTAGTTCAATAGATAAGCCATCTGGACATGGGGCTTTGGCTTTCCTTAAAGACTTAGGGACTGATTACAATGGCGGATGGAGGCACATCCGCAGTGCTGGCGGTGGCGGAAAATGTCCTTTTCCACACTCCAGCAGCGGTCCTCGCGTCCGCCATATTACAATGGGCAAACATAGCCCATTTTCCATCCGCTGCGGAGTTACGTGAACCGCCAGAAATTTTCGCCCGCAACCGCGGTGGATGGAGCTAATAGAGAGACACCGCCATGCGGAATGATGTCCCGTCCGCCGTACAAATTATGATGCCGCAAACAGCCCATCACACCGCAGCGGAGAATCCACCCACCCGGAGACGGCGGAAGCACTACAGCGGAGAGCGAAACTCGACTCCCGGTCCCCTCCACACAGTCCTGACCGCTATGGATCCAGCTCTTCAAGCCTTTCCGCTGCTGTACCTCATCCACTACCAGCAAATAATCACTGTCGCGGACAACGCCACAGGTACGCAAATACACAACTCTGTATACAACCACAACACACAACTCCTGTGCTGACATATGGTTCCTGTCCACATCAGACACTCTGGTGGGGCAGGAACATATCCCCCAGTGTACCCAGACATGTTCTACCTGCTAGAAACCCACACCTCTGCATCCGGGTCACCCATCAACCGCAAAATCACTGCAATGTCCCGGGAAAGTCACCGCAGCGGTGAAGACGCGGGAAAACCTGCGCACAATGTAGTAGGCAGGGCCAGTGCCAGGCATGGGCAGTCCGGCCAGATTCACTGGGCTCCACCTTCACCCTTCCCATAGTACGCATCACACACCCATATGGGCACATGCTGTGTGCCCCTCCTGTGCCCCCCCTGCACAATTAATAAGCCAGGTGTAGCCAGACCTCGCACCTCACACATCAAAGGACAAGGGAGATTGACTGGGAAGGTGGGGGTGAAGAGGAACACCCTGCACAGAAGCTCAGGGGCTGGACAACCCTCCTCCTCACACCTACCTTCCACTCATGTGAATCAAACTGAGTATAATTACAAAATGAAGACTCACACTGCATATGAACATCCACTGAACTGTTCACACTGCCTGTCAAGTCACTCAGAAACACCCCACACTGACACCCAGCCACATACTCATACCATAGGTCAGCAGCAATGGAGGACAATAAATGGGCCAGCCAAAAGTGAAGTGGACAGTGCTGGAAAACCATGGAGCAAGCCACATAGCATGTGTACATCACATGCAAGAGAAGGAACATATCACACCACCCTTAGGCCATCAAATCAGACATGGGTGGCACAGTGATTGAAATTAAACCAAAGTGACCTCTGTGCAACAACTCAGGGATACATCAAGGCAAGCCATGCATAGGCACAGGAATGATAGGAAGTGTCTGAAGTCATACAGTGACCAGCCACACATCTGTCTCAACTTACTTGACATGTGTATGCCATCAGCACAACACACACGGCTCATTGTCACACTCCCTGACTGTCAAACACAAGTAGGACCTTCACACAGGCCCCTCATCTACCCATCTCACACCTGCAACACTCAACACCTGTGAGAAACACACAGAATGGTGCAAATGATGTCCTGTGAGGTCACTGACAACCAATCACACACCCTGTGGTGCATCCGCAAATATCAGACTCACACTCAGGGATGCCTGAACCAATGCTGACACAAAAAAAATAGCCAAACACAAATCTCACAAACAACATCCACTGAAGTCCAACAAGCCCAGACATGTGCAGCCAAACAGTGAAAAAGGCAATGTGACCCTAGACAGAACAGGAATACACAACATTGTCACTCTGGACCAATGCACAGACACCATACCCCAACACAAACAAGAATTGCATCATCAAAAGCCAATCATGAACACTAACTGGGATCAATGTGACAAATCAGCTAACACACACATACACACCACACCAGTCATTAAGTGAACATGGTGTCATAGTGTACCACAAGCATGCACATGCACAATCCTGACAAGTGACAAGGTCAAAAATAGGAGGACAAACCACCATTGTGCACTCAAAAAAAGCTCATGAACAAGAATCCACATTGCTGCATGTGACAGACACACAAGTAATGCACACTACACATGCAACACACATCTGAATGTATCACAATGCACAAACTACTCACACACAATGTCATGCAAATAGAACATCACACACACATTGCACCTGTCAGTAGAAAGAGCCAAGACAGGCCAAACACTGCATACATCTACAACAAAAACACAACAGATGCACATACCAATCCATTACATAGCAAACTCAGCTGGACATCAGGGGGATGCACACCAGGCAAGTACAAGGCAACATACACTGACAGCACTGCATGCACACCAAGCAGTGTGTGCACACCAACCAAACCAGTAGCACACATATCTGAGTGCCAGACCATGAACTCCCACAACACAAATCATCACAGCACAAACATAACATCACACCCAGGAAAGGTAGCAGTACCTCAGCAAACACACATACATCTAACCCATCACCCACAGATGCACAACTCAGGGAAACCCAGATGCAAACAACATGACTAGAGAACTGTGCTGCTCAAACATATGCACTGCACATGAGCAACCATGACTGCAAAATAGTAGAAGAGAACAACACATAAATAATTGTGAAACTGTCCTGAGTGGCACATTGGTCCTGTACACAGATCATCCTCCCACAGTATAGTGTCACACTATGAAGTGAAGGGGAGGCTCACACACTGGCAAGCCATGGGGTGGAAGACATGAGATTGAAGTGGTGTGTACCTCAGTAGTGGACAGGTGAGGAGTGTACAGTACACAAACACATAGAGGAGTTACTCACAATGTGTAGGCATCAGAAGCACATATAGGGGATGGCATGACTCCACATACAAATAGGCTGCATCCCCACTGATGTGGGGTATGTCCCCAGGGCACTGGTGTAATGTCCTCCGTGTGAGGTTAATCCGTTCAATCTTCAATTGTGAAAAATGAAATAAAGCCAAATGTTTCACTGGCATTGGTTTATTCAATTGTTCAATACCATTTGTTCTCAATTTAAGTTCATTTGTAGTTTAGGCACTACATATCCCAACATGCATTTCACTGGTCCCAATGCATTTCGGCCGTTCGGGCCTTCATCTGGGGACAATCTGTAAACAATAATGAGAGCCATCGCTCAATATATTGGAGGAAAACCACAATTGGTGACCACTTATTATACTTAATGCGAAAAAAACAATCTTATTTTACTTTGTTCTCTTAACCTTATGTGACCAGACACATCAAACTGATAAGTGATCTAACATGCTCCATCTATCAAAAAGGAAAATGTGAACGCGTGTCTAACTCGTGGGATGTTTAGGAAAAACTATACTGACGTGTGCTCGAAGTGTCCCAAGATACTGTGACTTACTATTCATTAGTTCGTGAGCTTCTCTGTAATGTTGTGATTAAATAAACTCAATGTGGGAAGCTTGCTGTGCTCTGTTAAAGGTTTGCTTGCGCTATTTAAAAGTTCGCTGTCCTACTTACTAATGAATATGTGTGGCCGCGTTTCAAATTGCGTGTAGCGTCCCATCAGTTGGTGCGTTCTATGTGGGTTCGCGTGAATCCCTATTTACTCAAGACGGATAACGGACTTCTCCCGGCTCCACCCAGTGGATGATAGGCATAAAAAGGAGACTATTTAATTTTCGTGTGTAGTGACGTTAATCGGATCAATGTCTATTAATTTAAAACAAGATGTGTTTAAATAACACGTTCAGGTCGTTCTGTGTACGTGAATCCCTATGTGTGTTACGGGTAACCACACTCGGATGGCAGACATAAAGAAAAGACTGTGAGCTAAATGTCTGGTACAATGTACATCAAGGCTTATACATGGTTTATAAACAACATGTTTAAGCCTTGATGTACATTGTACCAGACATTTAGCTCACAGTCTTTTCTTTATGTCTGCCATCCGAGTGTGGTTACCCTTAACACACATAGGAATTCACGTACACAGAACGACCTGAACGTGTTATTTAAACACATCTTGTTTTAAATTAATAGACATTGATCCGATTAACGTCACTACACACGAAAATTAAATAGTCTCCTTTTTATGCCTATCATCCACTGGGTGGAGCCGGGAGAAGTCCGTTATCCGTCTTTAGTAAATAGGGATTCACGCGAACCCACATAGAACGCACCAACTGATGGGACGCTACACGCGATTTGAAACGCGGCCACACATATTCATTAGTAAGTAGGACAGCGAACTTTTAAATAGCGCAAGCAAACCTTTAACAGAGCACAGCAAGCTTCCCACCTTCAGTTTATTTAATCACGGCATTACAGACAAGCTCACGAACTAATGAATAGTAAGTCACGGTATATTGGGACACTTCGAGCACACGTTAGTATAGTTTTTCCTAAACATCCCATGAGTTAGACACGCGTTCACATTTTCCTTTTTGATAGATGGAGCATGTTAGATCACTTATCAGTTTGATGTGTCTGGTCACATAATGTTAAGAGAACAAAGTAAAATAAGATTGTTTTTTTCGCATTAAGTATAATAAGTGGTCACCAATTGTGGTTTTCCTCCAGTATATTGAGCGATGGCTCTCATTATTGTTTACAGATTGTCCCCAGGTGAAGGCCCGAACGGCCGAAATGCATTGGGACCAGTGAAATGCATTTTGGGATATGTAGTGCCTTAACTACAAATGAACTTAAATTGAGAACAAATGGTATTGAACAATTGAATAAACCAATGCCAGTGAAACATTTGGCTTTATTTCATAATTGAAGATAGAACGGATTAACCTCACACGGAGGACATTACACCAGTGCCCTGGGGACATACCCCACATCAGTGGGGATGCAGCCTATTTATATTTGGAGTGATACCCAGGAGGCACGGGACACCTTGATCACACCAGGAATTTAAACATTTGGTTGTGCACGCACTAGCACCTATCATATATGACTCCACATACCACATACCATACTGGAGCCAAAAATGGGTCAAGTGACAGCAATGCATGAGAAAACTCACAAACAAGACACATGGCTGATCAACAAAACACATCACAGACTTGGCAGTCACACACTCTGCATACTCACAACTGGCAGCGACAAGTAGGTGTCCCCCAGGAGTGCAAGGACACAACAACACACTCCACAGTGCCCAACCTACAACTCCTACATGTGCCCACAATCTGAAGCACATGGCTGACAATTTAAACAAACAGGCACTCATTACCTGGATCATACATGTGTGCAGTTGGCATTGCAGGGGCACACACACATCAACACTACTGACAATGACAGCCCATTCACACTGTATGACCACTCAAGTTCACATATTCAAATGTACCCATGTGACTAGGAAGACAGGCCTACACAAGATGACCACACATCAACACTGCTGTTCACACATCAAGAAAGATCACACATATATGATGGACCCTGGCCAGCCCGCACGTAATCCTGTGGATAGGATTCACCTCTGTTGTGGTATTGCATCATAACATGACATGTGTACAATTTAGCAATCCTGACCATAGAATGATTAGGATAATAGTAGATCATCACAAACAACCATCATTGCACCCTCAAGCCTCAGAGTCAAGAAGAACTAAAGTGCCTGTCACCTCTGGCAAACTCTGAAAAAGTAAAACAAGCAATTGGCAATGTTAAAGTGGCATACAGAGCATGTGTCACATGAAACCATACCCATACATAAAACCTTTTATTTAGCAAGGACATTGACAAAGCAGACAACAGGAGTAACTGTCTTTATTACATAATACACAGATAGGCATCAAAAGTAGAAAACAGCAAGGCCATTGGCCAGTCCATAGTTCAAAGTATGTATATGTGTGCATGAGAAACTGCACAGGGAATGGGCATCCAAAGTGACAAACAGCAAGGCCATTGGCCAGTTCATAGTTCAAAGTATGTACATGTGTGCATGAGAAACTGCACAGGGAATGGGTAACACCGTACACTGCCATGGGAATCACCACAGATCCGGGGATACAAATGGGCAGTCCAGGCACCACTGTGGGAGAGATGGGTTTGGGAGGGGGACTTTGCCTCAGACTTGGCTGTCAGTTGAACTGGGAGGTGACTGATTGTCGGGCCAGTTGGAGGACTGGACCTGGGAGAGAGAGGACCAGCTGAGGTAGAGGCATCAGTGGCTGTGGGAGCCTGAGGGCTGCTTGGACCGGGTGGCATAGTGGCACGGGGAGGCGGAGACATGCTGCTGTGAGACAGTGTGTGAGGGTGAATGTGGAGGGCTGGGTCTCCACTTCTTGGGGATTCAATAGGCAAGAATTGTCTTGGCAGGAGTGGGAAGTGGGGTGGGCACAACAGCCTCACTCTCCACCAAAGGTGTATCAGGTGCAGGTGGCCCTCCCTGTGGGGATTTGCTGGATCTGGTGGTACGCTTGGGGTGGCCTTGCCTTTTCCCCTCCATCCCCTGTTGTCCAGGTAAACCCCCCACTTTGCTCTCCTGTCCCAGCTTCACAGGGCTGTGGGTGGGAGTTGACGTTGTGGGTGAATCTGCCTTAGAGAGCTGTTTGTGCTGACTCTTTGCAGGCACCAGCTTCACAGCAGACAGGGCAACTGTTTGTTTGTCTTTGGGAGCGGGTGTGGGGATGGGAGTGTCCTTGGATGGGGGTGATTTGGATGAATGTGAGCTTGAGGCCTGCTTCTTGGCCTGATGCCCCTGAGTGTCACGTGAAGGGCTTTTGCCTTTGCGCTCCTGTGCGTCTGTTTTTTGTTTTGGGGATGGTGTCTGTGCTCTTGGCCGCTTGGAGTGCTGCTGTTGTGTGCTGCGTGTGGAGTACTTGGTGCCTGAGGGCTGTGGTGTGTGGGCACTCTCGTCAGGTGGTGCTACTGGCAGGGTGGTTGCTGAAGGGACTGGAGCTGTACTGTGAGCCTGTGACAGCTGAATGGCTGCCGTCACTGTGGAGGACAAAGACTGGACAGTTCTATGTAGCCCCCCCCACGCCAGAATGAATGCCCTCCATGAAGGCAACTACCTGTGCCAGCTTCTTGTCATGATCCTGGAAGGCATTCAGGAGAGTAGTCTGACCCACACACAGCTGGCGCAAAAGGTCCACCGCCTCCACACTGAGGGCAGCAGGGGAGACAGGGGCAAGGGCAGCGGTGCCTTGGGGAAGGACACTCTACCCTTCCTATGGCTGCGGGCACGCCCAGCACTAGTGGTAGTAGCCGGGAGGGTGGGCACTGGACGATGTGTGGTGGAAGAAGAGGCAGATTTCGAACTCCCTGTGCCCGCCAACATCGAGGAGTCACCGCTGGAGTCAGATGATGCTGAGGTTGGTGTTTCTGGGCGTGATTCTTCCAGGGCACTCCTGTCCCCCGCCGAGGCGCTGGTCACATCAGTGTCAGTGAGCTCATGTGTAGCAGTCGTGCCAGAAGCTTCACCACTGGTGTCCGTCCCCTGTCCTTCCGTGCCCTCGGTAGATGCTGCAATAGACAGAGACGTAGGTTCAGTATAGTGCCATACTCACAAACATCATATGCAAGCAAAGCACAAAACTAGAATATGATACCCCCATGTTGCCCACCACCCTGTGCAGTCTGCATGTGCAACCTTAATGCAAAACTCAGAAGATGCATGGAAACATGCATAGTTGACATTAATGACCCATGTGACGTTGACACAGCCAAATAGCTGGCCTGTGCCTCCTTGTAACTTAACATACTGATCTCTGTAATCATACCTACGTGCCTGTAGGTGAGATAGATATACATCTCAACATGTTGTCTCAGTCACATACGGAGTCACTTTAAGGGAACAACACAGATACTGACTCCAAATTGTCCTTTTACAATGGCCATGAGCTACTGATATCCACCATGTTGTGCTTTGAAGCACAACGACCGTTGCACATTGGTGTCAGATGAGTAGTTCTCACAATTTCCAAGTCAGACACTGCACACATCTATGAAAGCACACTAAGAGGATGCACACTGCTGTTCACTGCCCGGTGATGTCTATGACACCCATAATGCAGCAGATGTCATAAGGCCACATCTCATCTTGCAATGTCAAGGGCCATTGTATTAAACACATGAGAAAGTACATGTAGCGAAAATGCATGACAGCTGCACTCAACACAGAGGCCACTTAGAAGCCATTGCATCACACTAGAAACATGACAGAGCTCTGCACTGGCTCAGGGTTGGGATACATGCAGTAACTCACACCCAAAGTCACCCTTCGCAGAATACTCACCCCCAACTTGCTGCTGATGGGCCCTCAAACGTCCATTCAGCTCTGGCTGTGTCACTGCCAAGATGTGGGCCATTAGTGGTGTCATGCTCCTGCGCGCCAACCTTCCAGTCCGAGGGAGCATCCCCAGCGTCATCTCTGCCACATTTTTGCTCAGCTGGCAGATGTCATCCCACCTCTTGTGACAGTGTGTGTGCCATCGGTTGGAGACACCCAGAGCCCACACCTTGCGTGCAATGGCCCTCCATAAGGCCTTACGCTGGTGGACTTTAAGCTGCAGGCATGGGAGACAAGAAGAGGAAGTTTCAGTGACACTGTGTTATGTACCACTGTATGTCAGTACAGGAGCATGCAAAAACATAGCACACCGATACAGAAATGTTGAGCAGAGGCCATACAGCATGACACGTAGTACATTTGCATCAGATAATCTCATAGAAATGTATGCAGGTATGATGATGGACAAAGTACATGGCCATCTCATACACATGCAGAATGCCAGCACAGAAAACAATGTGAAGAAGGCCCTCATCTGTGATACAGTATGTGAGTGAGCAAGACATACAATACATTGGAAAAGATGTGTCGGGGCAGACTCTCTGTGTCTAACACTACACACCCCTCATTGTCCTAAGCCTGTGAATGGCTGCCTGTGTCATGGAGGTCACATTTAGGGACATGATATTACATTTTCACACTCTTCTCACAAGGTCTGTCTTGTGCAATCCTCAGGCCTATGATAGCTCGTTGAGAAATAGGGTGGCAGACAACACATATGTTTCACTCTGTCCATTTACTGATGGGTCCTTGTCAAATTGGGCAGTATCTGTGCAGGCCAGGGGGACTCACACTGAGGTTAAACGTGGGACATCAGAACATTCACATGCATGTACAATATGAGAGGGCAAACAGTGCCTACACATGCGAGTCAGAACACATAATGAAAACAATGGAAGGATGATATCTCCGAAGTACATTAATCTGATGTGTCATAGGTGAATTTCCAACAAGAGTGTTACACTCAGGCATTTCAATCTTGTGCATAATGCATACATATCCATGGGGGCAATATGAAAATTGTACACACATACTGCAGTACCCTCTTGACGAAACACATTTGTAATGTCACAAATGAGCATGTGAAAACATCATGGACTATGAAATCCATTAGCACAGGCAATGTTTGTTCAGACTTCCACTGTCCAAACCAGCAGTGTTACTGTATAGCTGCAAAAACACTGCATGTCCCTCCCATCCTTAAATGCAGCCATAGATCTGTGGAAATAAGGCTACATATCCCATTTACCAGAAGTCAGCATGCTAGGCAGTGTATTACACAATTACATTACCCAGGCTCAGACCAACGTTTGTATTGTTATTCCTGAAGAAGGGCTGTAGAAATGTCCATGTTGCCATCCTCCCCAAATACTCAAGTGCAATATTTACTAGGCCATGTATGGAGCATGGTGTATCAAAAATGAGGATGCATCCACATTAACTTGCACTCACAGGCACATACTACAGCAGAGCAACATCATGTGAGCACTCTTTGCACTCTCAAACTTTCACTCTGAAACACTTACCAGTACATCAGGAGCACCATATAGCCTCCCATACTGTGAAAGCACCTCGTCCACCAGGACCTCCAGCTCCTCTGTGGTGAAGGGACGGGCCCTGATGTTCTCAGTTCTCACCATCACTGGGTCCAGGGGACGGGAACAGCAGCAGTTGGGGATGAAGAATGGCAGGCAGCAGTGTCTGGATGCAGTGGAAATGTGTGGCTCTCTCACTGACATATATATAGCCCCCTGGGGTTGTTTCAGTGGTGCTCAGCTGCTGCAATTGGTGATCTAGGTCAGCTTTTTTCAAATGTAACCAATGACCGGGACCGCGGTGGCGGTGCACGCCTACCGCTGGTTTAAAAAGTGTATTTCACTACCGCGATCCCGGTTCCCATTGGCTGAAAGGGCATGGGCATTGGCGGTGTCACACCGCGGGGTCCAGGAGGTCGCTACCGCAATCGTGCATCTTTCAATTGTACCCAATGACCGGGCCCGTGGTAGCGGAGCACACCTACTGCGGGTTTCAAAAGTGTATTTCACTACCGCGATCCCGGTTCCCATTGGCTGAAAGGGCATGGGCATTGGCGGTGTCACACCGCGGGGTCCAGGAGGTCGCTACCGCAATCGTGCATCTTTCAATTGTACCCAATGACCGGGCTCGCGGTAGCGGAGCACACCTACTGCGGGTTTCAAAAGTGTATTTCACTACCGCGATCGCGGGTCCCATTGGCTGAAAGGGCATGGGCATTGGCGGTGTCACACCGCGGGGCCCAGGCGGTCGCGACCGCAATCGTGCATCTTTCAATTGTACCCAATGATCGGGCCCGCGGTAGCGGAGCACGCCTACCGCGGGTTTCAATAGTGTATTTCACTACCGTGATCGCGGTTCCCATTGGCTGAAAGGGCATGGGCATTGGCGGTGTCACACCGCGGGGCCCAGTCGGTCGCTACTGCAATCGTGCATCTTTCAATTGTACCCAATGACCGGGCCCGGGGTAGCGGAGCACGCCTACCGCGGGTTTCAAATGTGTATTTCACTACCGCGATCGCGGTTCCCATTGGCTGAAAGGGCATGGGCATTGGCGGGGTCACATCGTGGGGGCCGGGCGGTCACGATCGCGAATTGGCATTTTTAAATTGGTGCCAGTGACCGTGATTGCGGTGGCGGTGCACGCTTACGGCACCTATGGACACATCTTGCTGTAGCAATGGCAATGGCTCGTTCTCATCATTGAACAGTAGACACTTACTATGAATCATGCCACCAGATAGTTAAATTCAATGCTAGTGTGACATTTAACTCACTGATGACTACACATGCCATGTCAGTGCACAGGATTACATGCATTGGCATGTACTGCCTCATATGTCACTTATGATGTTGTTGTGCATGTACACAGATGTGTTGTGTGATGGACTCTCAAATATGTAAACATGTCAATGTGTGAGATGGCTAAGCAACCCACAGTAATGATGAACTGACTACATAATGTGCCTATTTCACTGTGTAGATTGCTGAACTCATGTTGATACTTGATCTTCATGCACACACTGTGCTCATTGTGTTGTTAATGTGTGCCCTGTCCGACTCACGCAAGAAGGTGTGGCAGGTACAGCAGCTACGTAGAAGCCAGCAGTGTTGCTGTTTCAGACATGTGCTGTGTCAACTACTCTCAGGGCTGGTGACACAAGATGTCGGAATGTACCATTTTACATTCACATAGTCTGAATCTGTTTTGGGGGTACTCACTATGTACATACTGGATACGTGTACAACTACTTTAGATCAAGGTGTCTCTGCATGTGACTTGTGCTGTAAGCTGTTGTTTCAGGCCAGTCATTGTTGACGCTGTGTCAGTCAAGACGTAAGATGTTGGACACATCTCATAGGGGAATTGAATTGACATGTGTCCCCTTTTATCTTATGTAGGAGGCGACCAAATGTGCATCGTCCATTCACATTGCTGGCGGACATGGAGGATGAGGACATCATACGTAAATTCCGTTTGGATCGACCTACCCTTCAAGAGCTATGTGGTCAGTTGGAGCCCCATCTGAGGCCTCGCAGAACCTATCTGACTGCTTTGACACCAACATGTTAGGTGATGGCGGCCTTGCATTTCTTTGCAACTGGTTCGTTCCAGTACACGGTGTCCAGCGCAGGTGGGATGTCTCAACCAATGTTCAGCATGGTGCTACGTGATGTCCTGTCCGCAATGATGACATACAAGGACCGCTACATCCATTTTCCCAGGAGACATGAATTGGCAGCTGTGAAGGGTGATTTTTATGACCTTGCCCACATCCCTAATGTTGTTGGCGCTATTGACTGCACACATGTTGGCCTGGTTCCACCACAGGCACGTGAGCACATATACAGGAACAGGAAGCATTTGCATTCCATTAATGTGCAAGTGGTATGCCAAGCGGATCTCCCATGTCTGTGCCAGATTTCCAGGATCAGCACATGACTCCTACATACTGCGTAACAGCATCGTACCCCAGCTGATGGCAAATCTGCATCTGGAGCGTGCGTGAATTGTGGGTGAGTACGCAGAGTCAAGTAGTGTGCTGTATGTGTGACATGCTGTCCTCAGCTACAGTTATATTACAAAATTGGTCTGTGTATCTCACACCTAGGTGACTCTGCATATCCCAACCGGCCTTGGTTGCTGAGCCCACTGAGGAATCCCAGGACCCCGGGTGAAGTCCGCTACAAAGATGCCCATGGGAGGACACGTCGTGTGGTGGAGCGTACTTTTGGTCTTCTTAAGTCCAGATTCCGGTGTCTGGACAAGAGCGGAGGTGCACTACTCTACTCTCCCCAAAAGGTGTGTTAGATCGTAGTTGCATGCTGCATGCTCCACAACCTGACCTTGCGCAAGGAGATCCCCCTGCTCCTGGACGATGATGAGCAGCAGATGCCCCCCCTGCAAACCCACACATATCCAGTGACGAGGATAGTGGAGAGGAGGAAGGTGTCGACCTGCGTCAACAGCTCATCAACCACTACTTCCCTTGAGTGTGAGTGACATTTTACAACAGTGCCATTGTCTGCTGTCTTTGATGGTAGTGAAAAGGCCTAGAGGAGCTTTTTGACTGCTGCCTGTTGTTGGCTCTGTGCTGATGGCTGATGTTTGTGGCACAGGGTAGTCATGACCAGCCACATGATGTCTATGTTGATATTGTTTCTCATTGTACTGTGTGCTGGTTTGTGTACCTTGATAACTAGTGTTGTGTACTGGCTGTGATGCCATCACCTGACAAGTAAATGTTGTTCTCTTGTGTCTTTCTAGGTCCCTTCAGCCTCTCAATGCCTCGTCACAATCAGAGCTTCTGGTACATTGGAATCAGAGTCAACATTGTACAAACATTGAGCTGACACAAAGACATAGGTGTGTAAAGAGTGTTTATTTACCATGAGTATTTGTGACAGACAAGTGATGTTTTCCAAAACAGGTGCTAAGTGAATTAATGAGTTGTCAGTGACGGTAAATGAGACAATAGAGCAGTCACCACATTGATGTAGTGACCCAGTCCAACAGACACCTGCCATCGACATGGCAGTGTGGGTAAGGATAGTCAACAAAGTCAATGTGAAGGGGAACAGAGGTGCCATCATGGCTGGCTGTGCGACTGGCGTTTGGATGGTCCTTTGCCACGTGTTCCTCCCGTGGTGTTTCTCGGATGGCCCCTTTTGCGTTTTGCAGGTGGGGCCACTGGTGCGGGCTCAGCGGTGTCTGAGGAGTCATCCTGTTGCAGCTCTCCCCTCTCTGTGGCCGCAGCTGAGGTGGTGGGAGTATCATCCTGTGGGCCACTGGAGGGGGGTTGAGCTGTCCTTTGGGCCGCATGACTGTCCCTCAGAACACCCATGAGCTGGCCCATGAGGTCCACGATTTGGCCCATATGCATGTCCATGGACCTCAGCAGCAGGCGGAGCTCACGCACTTCTTCCACAACCTGGCCCATGTGTCCCTGGGTTTGTTCGTATGCCCCAAGGACTCTGGCGATGTTGGCCAGGGCTTCGGTCCCAGTGTCCTCTCGAATTTGTCAGTTGCCCTCCCACCTGCCCTACTGTCCCAGACCTGTGGAGTTGCCACTCGACGCACGAGTAGACTTGCCCTGCCCTCCTCTGATTGTGTGATGGTGTTGGTAACCACTGAGGCAGGGAGAGTGTTGCAGGCAGCACTGGTGGTGGTGGTTGAGGCCGCACAGGTCGTTGCAGCAGGGGTCAGCGCGGTTGTTGTTGCTGAAGTGGTGGTGGTGGGGACAGTGGGGGCCTGGGACGTGGTACGCCCTGGCAGTCCAGATGGACCAGGTTCGGGCTCCTCATCCGAGAAACGTAGGGAGTCTGCATCCGAGGGTCCATGTTCCGGGGAGGGATACTGGCTCTGCAGGTTGTTGTTGTCTTCTGCAGCAGTCAAATGTTGATCTCCTGTTGAACAGAGGTGAAATGGTCATTGAAGTGCACCCCACACACTTGGTGTTAGACATTTGGATGTTACATGTGATACACCACACAGTTTACATTGATATCACTTTGTATGGCTGCAAGGTACTGCGCATCATGACATGATGTGGAGGTACCTACATTACTTGTCCATGGTGTGACATGTAAATAGATACCATGTTCCACGTACAGATTGTGTGATAACAAGGACATTTTGTCATCTAACGACTTGCAGCACATCAACTTTATGTGATGCATCTTTTTGGTTTGCTCTGCATGGAAGACGTTAGATCTGAGCAAGAACTGGCCATTGTAATCTTATGCATACCCTTGTCATATCATGTACTTTACTTTCTTTTACCAACTAACCATTCATGTTTTGTGTTCATATGGGCCTTCATGCTCTGCCACCATGGCACTTACACATAGCATTTAGTGCTGTGCATGATTGTGCCCTGAATTTCTTCAACATGTAACTTGGTGGTTCAAACTTTAATTTCTGTGACAGTTACATACGCTGAGCTGTCTGCACACTGGAAGTGGCTATTGGATCTATGCCAAGTTAGGTGACATGTGAGGGCTGGTGTGGTCATATGGCTCCATGCCTTTTGAGAGGAATGGCAGGGTGCATGCACTGTCTACCTACCTGTTCTGTGACACAGTTGAGGGGATATGCTGCCACATGGTTCTGGGTGTGGGGGGTGTACCATCCTGCTGAGCTGTGGGACAAGGGTGCCTGGTGGGAGTTGTAGTGCTGGCTTCCCACCCACACACCACCTCCCTGTTAAGATGGCTACCTACCTGTAAGTTTGAAGAGAGCAATGCAATGGCTGACACATGGTTGTGGGTGTGGGGGGGAGTGTTCCATCCTGGTGAGCTGTGGGACAAGGGTGCCTGGTGGGAGTTGTAGTGGTGCCTTCCCCACAACAAACACCCCTCCCTGTTAAGGTGGGAGTTGTAGTGCAGACTTCCCACCCACTGACACCCCTCCCTGTTAGGATGGCTGCCTCCCTGTGAAGTGGAGCAGAGGAAGGGAATAGGCTACACATGGCTCTTGGATGGGGAAGTGTTCCATCCTGCTCAGCGGTGGGACAAGAGAGCATAAGATGGCTACCTACCTGTAAGTTTGGGGAGAGCAATGCAATAGCTGACATATCGTTGTGGGTGTGGGGAGTGTTCCATCCTGCTGAGCAGTGGGACAAGGGTGCCTGGTGGGAGTTGTAGTGCTGGCTTCCCACCCACAGACACCACCTCCCTGTTAAGATGGCTACCTGCCTGTAAGTTTGAAGAGAGCAATGCAATGGCTGACACCTGGTTGTGGGTGTGGGGAGTGTTCCATCCTACTGAGCTGTGGGACAAGGGTGCCTGGTGGGAGTTGTAGTGCTGGCTTCCCACCCACACACACCACCTCCCTGTTAAGATGACTACCTACCTGTAAGTTTGAAGAGAGCAATGCAATGGCTGACACATGGTTGTGGGTGTGGGGAGTGTTCTATCCTGCTGAGCTGTGGGACAAGGGTGCCTGGTGGGAGTTGTAGTGCTGGCTTCCCACCCACACACACCACCTCCCTGTTAAGAGGGCTACCTACCTATAAGTTTGAAGAGAGCAATGCAATGGCTGACACATGGTTGTGGGTGTGGGGAGTGTTCCATCCTGCTGAGCTGTGGGACAAGGGTGCCTGGTTGGAGTTGTAGTGCTGGCTTCCCACCCACACATACCACCTCCCTGTTAAGATGGCTACCTACCTGTAAGTTTGAAGAGAGCAATGCAATGGCTGACACATGGTTGTGGGTGTGGGGGGAGTGTTCCATCCTGGTGAGCTGTGAGACAACGGTGCCTGGTGGGAGTTGTAGTGCTGCCTTTCCAACAGCAAACACCCCTCCCTGTTAAGATGGCTACCTACCTGTTAGGTGAAGGTGAGCAATGCAATGGCTGCCACATGGTTGTGGGTGGGGGAGTGCTCCACTCTGCTCAGGGGTGGGACAAGAGAGCATGAGAAGGCTACCTGCCTGTAAGTTTGGTGAGAGCAATGCAATGGCTGACACATGGTTGTGGGTGTGGGGAGTGTTCCATCCTGCTGAGCTGTGGGAAAAGGGTGCCTGCTGGGAGTTGCAGTGCTGGCTTCCCACCCACACACACCACTTCCCTGTTAAGATGGCTACCTACATGTAAGTTTGAAGAGAGCAAAGCAATGGCTGACACATGATTGTGGGTGTGGGGAGTGTTCCATCCTGCTGAGCTGTGGGACAAGGGTGCCTGGTGGGAGTTGTAGTGCTGGCTTCCCACCCACACACACCACCTCCCTGTTAAGATGGCTACCTACCTGTAAGTTTGAAGAGAGCAATGCAATGGCTGACACATGGTTGTGGGTGTGGAGAGTGTTCCATCCTGCTGAGCTTTGGGAAAAGGGGGCCTGGTGGGAGTTGTAGTGCAGACTTCCCACCCACTGACACCCCTCCCTGTTAGGATGGCTGCCTCCCTGTGAAGTGGAGCAGAGGAAGGGAATAGGCTACACATGGCTCTTGGATGGGGAAGTGTTCCATCCTGCTCAGCGGTGGGACAAGAGAGCATAAGATGGCTACCTACCTGTTAGGTGAAGGTGAGCAATGCAATGGCTGACACATGGTTGTGGATGTGGGGAGTGTTCCATCCTGCTGAGCTGTGGGACAAGAGGGCCTGGTGGGAGTTGTAGTGCAGGCATCCCACCCACTGACACCCCTCCCTGTTAGGATGGCTGCCTCCCTGTGAAGTGGTTATAGAAAAAGGGTAAACCCAATTAGCCAACTGGGACCTGGGTATAGAGTAGTACAGTAGGGAAGCTGGTCCCAGCAGAACAATTCAAAACAACACACACACTTAAAACCCAATAAGCATTAGTACGCTAGTATTCCATAATTAATTGTTCAATGTTGTTTAATCACATTGACCAGATGCTCATATATCAACACAAAATACAATTTTGTACCAAGCAAGTGCCCCACGTAAGAAGGGGGGAAAAAGGGAAAAGGAAATGTGCATCAAGTGAGGGTTGAAGGAGTGAAAAGGAGAAGTAGTGACAATAAATGCATCACACCATTATTTACAGTAAAACCGGCTTTTATCAGCCTCACAGTTAGCAGATAGCGAATACATAGCCATTGTTTGTATAAACACAGCAAAAAATCACTGTTGACCAAACTGGCACACAATGGAAACAGTGTCGACGTTTCGACCCCAAAATTAAAGTAGGCTGCTTGGGTCCTTATGACGGGGTCTTCCTCAGGACTGAGTGTGGGGCACGTAGGGATATTAACAGAGGAGGTACTCAGTTTAAGGTATGGTGTTAGACTTGGCTTTTTCAGCGGGTTTACCCCCAGACTTTTTGCTTTTTGGCCTCCTGTTTTTGACCCTGTGTGTGTTGGTTTTAGGACTCTGGGCACTTTCCCACTGCCAATCAGTGCTAAAGTGCATATGCTCTCTGTGTAAATTGTGTTATGGATTGGTGTTTCCATGATTGGCCTATTTGATTTATGTGTCTGTCCTAGTAAAGTGCACTGCGAGTGCCAGGGCCTATAAATCAAATGCTGTTGGTGGGCTGCAGCACTGGATTGTGCCACCCACGCAAACAGCCCGTAAAGTGCAACTCTGGCCTGCCATTGCAGAGCCTGTGTGCAGCCCGGGGCTGCCATGCCGACTTGGCAAGTGCACACACTTGCAAGTCCCTAAACCTTCCCTTTTCTACATGTTAGTCACCCCTAAGGTAGGCCCAAGGTACCCCTGTGGGCAGGGTGCATTGTATGTGAAAGGTAGGACATGCCCTGGTGTGTGTGGCATGTCCTGATAGTGAATTACAGCCTATTTCGTTTTTCACTATTGCAAGGCTACCTGTTCCCCATAGGCCAGAATGGTCAGTTTTGATTATTACAGCTTATAATCCTAACTGACCCAGGGAACATGGTAGAAATTCGAGTTTAGTATGCCTGGACTCAGAATGATAAAATGCATCTTTTAGTGAAGTTGGTTTTAACATTCTGTGTTTGAAAATACCACTTTTAGAAAGTGGGTATTTTCTTGTCTAACCATCCAAGCCTGCCTCTGCTAGGTTGTGTATTCCTTGTCTGGAGTGTGAGTGACAGGGGCTGGGGGATGCCAGGAGACAGGGTGAGTCAGCACAGGGCTGAATAGCAAGATCTACATGTAGATGGGTGGGAGGAGATGCACCTGGGACCTGAATAGGGCTGGGCCTTCCCTCCACAATGCTGGCTCCACCTCCTGTGGTGCGTCTGATGTCCCTGGCCTGCACTGTGAAAGGAAAGAAGGAGACTTGTCAACAAAGTGCTCCAGGACTGACCAGAACTGTTTTGGACTAGGCAAAGGCCTCTCTGCCTTCAGAGGACAAAGAGAAATTGAGGATAAAAGGGGGACCCAAACCCCAGAAAATTGGAATTCTTTGGGATCAAGAAGACTGCCAAGAAGAAGAGCTGGGGAAGCTGTGAGGAGGAACTACCACTTTGCTGTGTGCTTTGCTGTGTTGGCCTGCAGTGGCTGCTTCTGTCTTGGGCAGTGAAAGGACTGGAACTGAACTTTCTGCAATCTACTTTGTGAGTGTCTCCAAGGGCTTGAGGTAGAGCTTGCCCCCTGTTCAAGAAGTCTCAGGAACAGCAAAGACTTCAAGTTCTTCTGCCCTCAGCACTGGGGACTGTGTGTTTTGCGCTGCAACAGAAGAAAAGCAACTCGACGACGTCGACGACGCATCTGCCGACTCCGTGTCCTGACGGCACCGCAGAGGGCACCGCCGCAACGCCGCACCGCGACCCTGGTCTCACCGACGACGCCTGCTGATGCCGCCACCGAGCCGCTGCTCGCACCGCGACCTGTGGGCTCTGCACTCCGCACCACCTCGCTTCACGACGACGCCGTGGCATTCCCGACGACGCCGCTCCACGCCGGACTCGACGCCGCTGCTTGCACCGTGGTTCGGGGGCACCGCTCGTAAGTTACACGACGCACCGCCCTCATCCCGCACCGTAGCCTTGGCCCACCGACGCCGGTGCCATCGACTCCAGTTCGTCAGCCGACGACAGCGCTGCAGCTACGACGACGCCGCTGCTGCACCGTGACCTGCCAGCACCGCGACGAGCACCGCCTTCATCTCACACCGTGACCCTGGTCTCACTGATGACACCATCCGACGCCACCACCGAGCCACTGCTCGCACCGCGACCTGAGGGCACCGCACGCCGCACCACTGCACTTCACACCGCAGCACCCGACGCCGGCCGACGCAGCGCTCCTGACTTCAACCGAGAGGAGATCGATCTGCAATGCGTGTGACTTCGAGGGCCCCGACGACGCACGCACCGACCTCCGGAACCGACGCCTGCGGACGCCGTGTTTTCGGAAGCTCACCGCGAGGTCATCGACGCCCTGCATTTCTGAAAGGTACTGTTTGCGGGTCTTCCTGACACCGTAGTTGACCCGCGATGCCGCGGTCAGCCAGAACTGTTTGGATTTGTTTGTTCACGACGCCGTGATAGCCCTGGACGGAGCTATCGACATCAAGGAACTGTTTTTAAAGACATTTTGAGAAGTAACTATTTTTGAAGTACTGTACAGTGGATTTTTATCGTATTTGGTCTTGTTTAAAGTATATAAAAATATTGGATATTTTTCTAAACTGGTGTGGTGTCAGTTTGTAGTGCTTACACTGTATTACTGTTGGTTATGTGCAAATGCTTTACACACTGCCTCTAGAATAAGCCTGACTGCTCGTGCCAAGCTACCAAGGGGTGAGCAGGTTTTTTTTAGGAGTGTAACTCCCTTACCCTGACTAGGAAGAAGGGTCCCTACTTGGACAAAGGTGCAAGCCCTTGCCAACTAGAGATCCCATTTCTAACATTGGTTGTCAGCGGTGAGGATAGGACTTGTGTTTGCACTTGACTTACAGTGATTGGTGTGCACTACTACCATATCGCAGACCATTACGTACCACATACAGGTTCTTTTTCTTTGGGGCCTATTTTTGATCTTGCCAGTTTGAACTTGCTACTTCAACATGCCTGAATCTATAGTATCATCAATTGCATCAGTAGAAATTGCCTTTGAGGAGGATCGATTGGAAGCCTACAATGTCAAGGAGTTAAAATCGATTTGCAAGAACCTGAAAGTCCAGGTCAGAGGCCTCACCAGGAAGGATGAGCTACAAAAGGCGCTGAGGGCCTGGGTAGCAGCCAGAGGTGCCAGTGGGCAATCTGGTGATCTCAATGGAGAGGTGGAGGAGCCTGTTCCTAGGGTGGATGTGCTTTTGGGAGGGGGGGGACCCTCCAGGCCAGGCAGCAGTAGTTTGTCCCCAGAGGAGCTGAAGGACAGGCGGGAAGTAAGGAGGTTTGAATTGGAGAAACTCAGAATAGAAAGTGAGAGGGAAGACAAAAGAATAGCCATGGAGGAAAGGAAGATGATCTTGGATCATAAGCTTAAAATGAGAGAGCTGGAGCTGCATTGGGAAGCCGGTAGGGCTTTGTCCAGCCCAGATGGTGGCAGCAAAAATGTAGTGTCTAGTACTGAGGATGAGGTACACACACACACAGATTTGGGGCCCTACTTCAAGGAGGGGGTCGACATACACCAGGGGGTTCAGGATTTTGAGGTTACTCCAGTGGTGCGCAGTATCCCTGAGGTGGATTGGGGAGCTGACACAGGGGATCATTTTCCTGGTAGTGGGAGGGACACTCTACTGACTCTAGATGAGAGGTGCAGGGAGAGGGGTTCCCCCATGATAGGAGCCCTGGTAAGTGAGTATGGAGACCAGCCAGAAGAGTATGGGTGAAGAGACAGCAACAGTCAGACACTGTCTCACCAGTCTTGTGAGAATGATGTGGGGTACTTTTCTGAGGCACTGGATGGTTGGGTGAAGGGTAGTTTGGTTAACACCTGTGGGGGGCTGTGTGATTCAATTGTTGGAGAGCATATTTTAAGTCCCTGTTTTCCAGAGCTATGCCAACACCCAGTGGAGTGTGAGTTTTCTGACCCCAGGGAGCTTGCACTGGAGGCAGACCTTTTGGTGGATTCCAGAGGGTCTGGAGAAGCATCTGGGGGTGACCCGGAAGGAAGTGGCTTAGGTATTTCCCAACCAAGGGTGGTGGGAAAGGGTCGTGGTAGCCCAGCTAGGTCCCGGTGTCATGGGAAGGGTGTAGGGACTCACGTCCTGTCTCTGCGGAGGAGTGGGAAGGGGCTGCGGCCCAAGGTGCCTGAAACCCGGTCACAGAGCCTGAGTGGTTCCAGGAGGGAACACCAGGTGGGGAGCCTAGGCTGTACTGATTGGCCATCCGTTGAGGGGGATCTCCTAGGGTCCGTAGAACCTGGAGCATCTGTAAGCGGAGCTCCAGTGGTTCTGGTGTCTGGCGGTGCCGCTCCTAAGTGGAGGGTGCAGAAGGCCAGAGTGAGGGGTGAGAGGGGGATGTGTTCCCCAGTGGGAGAACCAGTGGGTCAGGGGCCAGCCAGAAGGGCTGAGCCTCCTAGCAGTGACCATGGTGACACCACTTCTGTCCTGGGGGATCTTCGCGCACTGTCAGATGGACAGAGGTCAGGAGATCTGCACCAGGCAGACTGTCACACAACGCATGAGTCATGTGTTACCCTCAGGGGGGGCATGCGTGCTCCCAAGGAAGTCCTGGTGCGCCGGGCAGGTGCTCAGCTGCAGGGTTTAGTCCCTGGGTTGGGAAGCCAGGTTCAGGTCCTGCCTGACCTGGAGGGAAGGATGACTGTAAGTAGTGTCCTGACCGGTTTGTCTTCTAGGGGTACCACTCCAGGTGGGAGGGTGCAGAACTCTGGAAGGGGGTGCAGAGGGAGGGAGTCCTCGCCTCTGACCCCGGTTCAACTTGAGGGTTTAGACCCTAGATTGGGAGACCAGTTGCTGGAGGGAGGTCCTGAACTGGTGGGTAAGTTGTGCAGGACACCTGCCACAGGTGCCCTGACAGTTTTCGAAGGACCAGTAGGTCAGGGGTTGCCAGCTCTGAGGTCAGAGCACCCCAGGACTGACCCTGGGGAGGCCACTTCTGGCCTGGGGGGTCTTCATGCTCTGTCAGGTGGACAGGAGGCTGGAGACCTGCGCCAGGCGTATTCTGGCACAACTCATGAGGGGTGTGTTTCCCTTGGGGGTTGGTGTACTCCCCGGAAGTCCTGGGTTGCCAGGCACAGGTCCAGCCTAAGGGTACAGGCCCTGGGTTGGAGGACCAGGTTCAGGGTGTCCCCCCTGACCTGGGGGAAGGAGCAACTGCTAACAGTGCCACTACCAGTTTGTCTTCTGGGGGTGCCGCTCCAGGTGGGAGGGTACAGTGCCCCAGGGAGGAGGACCGGGTGTGGGAGAGCCTACCCCAGTCCCTTGTTCAGCCTCAGGGTACAGACCCTGGGCTGGTGTACCAGTTGCAGGATAGCACCCCTGAACTGGTGGGTGAATTGTGCAGAACGCCTGCCACAGGTGGCCTGACAATTCTGGAGTTGAGGGGACTGCTCCCGGTGGGGGGATGCAGTGCCCCAGGGAGGAGGACAGGGTGTGGGAGAGGCCACCCCAGTCCTGTGTCCAGCCTCAGGGTACAGACCCTAGGCTGGGGTACCAGTTGCAGGATAGCACCCTTGAACTGGTGGGCGAATTGTGCAAGGCACCTGTCACAGGTGCCCTGACAATTCTGGAAGGGGGTACCGCTCCAGGTGGGAGGGTACGGAGCCCCTGGGAGGAAGACCGGGGGTGGGAAAGCCTACCCCAGTCTCCTGTCCAGCCGCCGGGTACAGACCCTAGGCTGGTGGGTCAGTGCCAGGATGTCATCCCTGGCCTGACAAGAGGGAGAGTGGACAAAGGGTGCCAGGCACCTGGGGCTACCGCCCCCACTCTCTGACGCCACAGAGGTTAGAGAGCCCTGAGATGCATAAGGCCTGGGTCTCCCCACCGACAACTGTCGGTAGCCACTGTGGCTTACTGTCCTGGTGGACAGAGTTACCCCTGGGAGGGGGACAGGAGTCACACCCCGGGGGTGGACTGGGCCACACCACTGTGTTGGCCATGTGGGCACTATCGGCCTGTTGGGACACATCTGTGAGCAAAGTAAGTTTAGGCACTGCACAGATGGGGTTCACAGGTGAAGAGAAGGGTACCTCATGGGTCAGCTTAGTGGGCCCTGAGAGTATGGATAGAGGGATCCAACTGGGTTTGGAAAGGCGTAGAACCAGAACGTGCCCCCGCTGTTGTGGGCCAGGTCTATGTTCTATCGTCCCAAGCAGGGAAGTCCATCAAGGGATTGATTAGTCTACCCTGGCTTTAGGCTGGGAGGGGTTGTGTTAGACTTGGCTTTTTCAGCGGGTTTACCCCCAGACGTTTTGCTTTTTGGCCTCCTGTTTTTGACCCTGTGTGTGTTGGTTTTAGGACTCTGGGCACTTTCCCACTGCCAATCAGTGCTAAAGTGCATATGCTCTCTGTATAAATTGTGTTATGGATTGGTGTTTCCATGATTGGCCTATTTGATTTATGTGTCAGTCCCTAGTAAAGTGCACTGCGAGTGCCAGGGCCTATAAATCAAATGCTGTTGGTGGGCTGCAGCACTGGATTGTGCCACCCACGGAAACAGCCCGTTAAGTGCAACTCTGGCCTGCCATTGCAGAGCCTGTGTGCAGCCCGGGGCTGCCATGTCGACTTGGCAAGTGCACACACTTGCAAGTCCCTAAACCTTCCCTTTTCTACATGTTAGTCACCCCTAAGGTAGCCCCAAGGTACCCCTGTGGGCAGGGTTCATTGTATGTGAAAGGTAGGACATGCCCTGGTGTGTGTGGCATGTCCTGATAGTGAATTACAGCCTATTTTGTTTTTCACTATTGCAAGGCTACCTGTTCCCCATAGGCCAGAATGGGCAGTTTTGATTATTACAGCTTATAATCCTAACTGACCCAGGGAACATGGTAGAAATTCGAGTTTAGTATGCCTGGACTCAGAATGATAAAATGCATCTTTTAGTGAAGTTGGTTTTAACATTCTTGGGCCGATTCCGATCTCGGCCGGTAGGGCTCCGAATCGGATTCGGCTTAACCGGATCCGATTCGGAGCCCTATTTCCCGACCGATCCGTACACGCGTCCGGACGAGCGAGTACGATGCGAAATCGCCGACCGACTCGTTCGGGCGTCCCAACCGCTCCGACAGACTCGTTCCCGTGTCACACCGCACCGACCGACTCGCTCGGACACAACTCGCACCGCGCAATGGAGACATTCCCCGGCCGGGTAAGTACGATGCGCGCCGCGAGCAGTCCGACCGACACGCGCCTTCCGGCTCGAAAGAGCAGTCGGAGCCGTACTTCGGGGGTCCGTGTCGGACCCCCCTGTACGCGTAGCCACGCGAGTCGCACACAGGGGGGACCCATGGGTCCCCCCTACCTGTGTGTGTACGGCGCGAGTCGCTTCGCTGCGTACCCGCTGTAGGGGGCGCCCTTGTTCGCCTCGCACCCATTAATGCAATGGGAGCCCGCGTACGCGTTGTACGACCGGCTCCCATTGACTTCAATGGGAGTCCGACCGACTGGAGTTCGATAGCATACGGACGCATCGTACTCGTTCGGTCGGGCTGCACGGGTCCGATTCGGTCGGAATTCTCTCCGGGTCCGGCTCGGTCGGAGAGATTTCCGGCCCGAATCGGAATCGGCCCCTCTGTGTTTGAAAATACCACTTTTAGAAAGTGGGTATTTTCTTGTCTAACCATCCAAGCCTGCCTCTGCTAGGATGTATATTCCTTGTCTGGAGTGTGAGTGACAGGGGCTGGGGGATGCCAGGAGACAGGGTGAGTCAGCACAGGGCTGATAGCAAGATCTACATGTAGATGGGTGGGAGGAGATGCACCTGGGACCTGAATAGGGCTGGGCCTTCCCTCCACAATGCTGGCTCCACCTCCTGTGGTGCGTCTGATGTCCCTGGCCTGCACTGTGAAAGGAAAGAAGGAGACTTGTCAACAAAGTGCTCCAGGACTGACCAGAACTGTTTTGGACTAGGCAAAGGCCTCTCTGCCTTCAGAGGACAAAGAGAAATTGAGGATAAAAGGGGGACCCAAACCCCAGAAAATTGGAACTCTTTGGGATCAAGAAGACTGCCAAGAAGAAGAGCTGGGGAAGCTGTGAGGAGGAACTACCACTTTGCTGTGTGCTTTGCTGTGTTGGCCTAGAGTGGCTGCTTCTGTCTTGGGCAGTGAAAGGACTGGAACTGAACTTTCTGCAATCTACTTTGTGAGTGTCTCCAAGGGCTTGAGGTAGAGCTTGCCCCCTGTTCAAGAAGTCTCAGGAACAGCAAAGACTTCAAGTTCTTCTGCCCTCAGCACTGGGGACTGTGTGTTTTGTGCTGCAACAGAAGAAAAGCAACTCGACGACGTCGACGACGCCGCTGCCGACTCCGTGTCCTGATGGCACCGCAGAGTGCACCGCCGCACAGCGACCCTGGTCTCACCGACGACGCCTGCTGACGCCGCCACCGAGCCGCTGCTCGCACCGCGACCTGTGGGCACCGCACTCCGCACCGCCTCGCTTCACGACGACGCCGTGGCATTCCCGACGACACCGCTCCACGCCGGACTCGACGCCGCTGCTTGCACTGTGGTTCGGGGGCACCGCTCATAAGTTACACGACGCACCGCCCTCATCCCGCACCGCAGCCTTGGCCCACCGACGCCGGTGCCATCGACTCCAGTTCGTCAGCCGACGGCAGCGCTGCAGCTACGACGACGCTGCTGCTGCACCGTGACCTACGAGCACCACCTTCATCTCACACCGCGACCCTGGTCTCACCGACGATGCCATCCGACGCCGCCACCGAGCCGCTGCTCGCACCGCGACCTGAGGGCACCGCACGCCGCACCGCTGCACTTCACACCGCAGCACCCGACGCCGGCCGACGCCAGTGCTCCTGACTTCAACCGAGAGGAGATCGATCTGCAACGCGTGTGACTTCGAGGGCCCCGACGACGCCCGCACCGACCTCCGGAACCGACGCCTGTGGACGCCGTGTTTTCGGAAGCTCACCACGAGGTCATCGACGCCCTGCATTTCTGAAAGGTACTGTTTGCGGGTCTTCCTGACACCGTAGTTGACCCGCGACGCCGCGGTCAGCCAGAACTGTTTGGATTTGTTGGTTCACGACGCCGTGATAGCCCTGGACGGAGCTATCGACATCAAGGAACTGTTTTTAAAGACATTTTGAGAAATAACTATTTCTGAAGTACTGTACAGTGGATTTTTATCGTATTTGGTCTTGTTTAAAGTATATAAAAATATTGGATATTTTTCTAAACTGGTGTGGTGTCAGTTTGTAGTGCTTACACTGTATTACTGTTGGTTATGTGCAAATGCTTTACACACTGCCTCTAGAATAAGCCTGACTGCTCATGCCAAGCTACCAAGGGGGTGAGCAGGGGTTATTTTAGGAGTGTAACTCCCTTACCCTGACTAGGAAGAAGGGTCCCTAATTGGACAAAGGTGCAAGCCCTTGCCAACTAGAGATCCCATTTCCAACATATGGGTTTAATATACAGAGGGATGTAGAAAAAGAAATAACAGTAAATTACCATGCGCCACCCTTGACTGGATGGTGGAAGGATTGTAGGCGGGCCCATTGGCTCCAAAGTGAGAGAGCGGAGAAATGGCACCTGTGGGACAAGGTGAAAGCCATCAGGGAGTAGTGACATAAGGTTCCAAATGCAGTTTCAACAGTGATCAAGCACGCGATTAATCTGACTTACTTGGCATAAATCCTGAGGGTTCCACACTGCTGGGAAGCACCTCTGGATGCAGGGAGATTAAATATATTTAAGTAAGGTTGGGCCCAGATGAACTCCAAAATTCCGAAAATAGCTGTAGTAAAAATTATATAGGAAAGGAAAGAGGACCAAAGATCAGCCACCACTGTCTTTGGGAACTATTCTGATAAATTGCACATAAAACCACGAAGGACTGTGTTTACCTGAAGCGGAGTGACACAATCACGATTTACATATGGCCCCACAGGTGCTGTCAATCTGGAAAGATGTAAACGAGAAAAGAGAAAGTTGTACTTAATCCTTTCTGAACGTGACACCCAGCACGATCATCACAAGGTCAAGTAGGTAAAAAATAACACTTAAGGATGGTTGTAAAGGAGAAAGGAGAAAGTTCTACTACATCCTTTCTAAACGTGACACCCAGCACGTGCATAACAAGGTTGGATTGGTAACTCTAAGGGATAGATAAAGCGCGGTCTGAACAGCCTACCGGTAAAAGTTGACCATTTGCGTGGTCAAGAGAAAGTCTAACCAAAATTGCCATTCTGCCACCCAGCATGAGCGTAAACGTATTGAGTATAAAATACCCCTAATGGAAACCTGCAACGCGGTTTAAGGAACCGACCGAAAAAAGTTTAACATAGTTACCTTCTGCCGTAACAGTGCGTCCGTCTCTGACAAGCGAAACAGTGCACTGACAGCCTTGCTGTATAAGTAGGAGGCTAGGCAACGTCGTGCACGCGCTGTACGAGGCAAGACAGCCGCTCGATGCTTGTCAAAAAATGACAAGTCATCAGGGCGTCTGCATGGTAGAAAGACTCCGTACCATGCGAAAGGCTGCATTCTATAGTGATGTGCAACATATAAACAATTAAGAAAAGGCTCAGGGGACATTATTGGTAAAGTACACTGGTACTTTTAATGAAATCAAAAAGTATTGTCGGTAATAAAGTACATAGGTACTTTGATGAATCAAAAAAGTTCGGGCGCAGGGGCAGACAATAGGTTCAAATGTGTCTCCGCACATATTCCCGTGGTTTCTAAAGGCTTTGATCAGAGGGGCATCTGGTTTTTGGCAGATTAGGGTCAAGTCACATGGCATTAATGGCAAACTGAAGGTATTAGCGAGTCTATTGCGGACACATAGGCAGACACTAGTTAGGTGTGAATTAAGGGAGCAAAAACAGCCACATAGAGTAGCTTGAATGAAAAGAGCCTGGGATGTGCATAGAAAAGGTACCGAGATTTATATTGTAGGAAATAGGAAACATGCACAAGGTTGTCAGTTGAAAAAATACGTTCCCTCTGTAAGGGTAGTCTGAGAGTGCTATACAGAGGCAACATTAACTGTTCTGGAAAAATACTTAATTACAATTGTCTTGACACCGTGAAGCGTATGGTTAAATGTTGCTACCGGCACATACCGAGAGGAAGTCAGTTCTACAAACAATTGATCAAGAATTCACATATGTATTATGCATATAGTTACTGCCTATTTCCATTCTATAACACCGTTCATGCGCACAGTGGTTGATAGTACATAGACATAATATATGGAAAAAATCAGACCATCAAAACGCAGCCATGGTTGTGTTATGAATACTCTGTGTGTACAAATGCATAGTATCCTCTATAGTAGTGTCCCAAGAGGGGCTGGGGAGGATTATCACCGAACATACCAGGTCATATTACATGTACCACTCAAAATTGTGCAGTAAACTCATGTAGTGGAGGGTCAACAGACCTCATATAAGACAGTAAATTGTAACCATGGGTTGGGTAGGCTAATTATTCCGACGCTAGGAGGGACAATTGTGCATGGCTGACATCTAATTCATTAAGGCCAGTGCGTATTGAGGCCAAACAATGCATCCATTTGCACTCTCTTACATCGAGGATGGTTGCAATGTTACCCCCTCTGGTTCCAAGGGTGGTCTTTTCAAGTACTAGCCATTTGAGATCTTCTGGCCCATGTTGCGCATCTCTGAAATGCTCCACAAGGGGGCCCCTTGGACTTCACAACGTATCCTGCTGCAATGTTGGAAAATGCGAGCTTTGACCTTCTGTTGCGTTTGACCTACGTATATCATGTCGCACGGACAGATGATTCCATAAATGACATTCGACGTGTTGCAGTTAGTAAAGGATGAATTGTTTTGTCTGAATGGTCATTTTGCAAGCCTTACAGTGGCCACATTTGTGGTGGCCGAGTGTGGGGGGTAAGTTCCAAAGCGTCTGGATTTATGGTTCCTCTGGTGAATCGAGGAGTGGCCGTACCACAAAGTCCTTCACACTTTTAGCCTTCTTAAATCTTAAAGGAATGCATAGGTAATTCCTGCTGTTCCAGGTCATCTGATATTAAACCCCAATGTTGGTTTATAACCTTCTTGATAGCGTTACTCCGAGTAGAGAACGTTGTCACGCATATCATCCTTTGCGTAGGGTCGCAATGTCTATCTTTGGGGGTCAGTAGTGTTTCTCTTGGGCTGAACCAAGCCCTCTTATGTGCTCTCTTGACCAGTCTCTTCGGGTAGCCCCTTTGTACAAGTCGATCACTCAGCTCCTCAGATTCCTTCATGAAGTCTTCTTTCTTAGAACAGTTCCTACGGATCCTCAGGAACTGCCCGAAGGGCAAATTGTCCTGCAGGCCCCTCGGTGGTGGCTATTGTAGCGAAGTAATGAATTGCGTTCAGATGGCTTCCGATATAATGTAGTATATAGTAGATTGTTCTCATTCCTTATGGTGATGTCAAGGAAGTCAATCTTGTCTGGGTCAGTGTATGGTGAACTGTATATCCTCGCTCCTCTGATTCAACCATGAATGAAAATTGCCAAGCTCGACTGAATAACCGGTCCAGATCATCAAAATGTTGTCTATATAACGCCTCCACAAAGTAACCCGAGCGTGGTAAGGATTACTTGTACAGAATACATGTGAATGTTCAAAATGGTCCATAAAAATGATCGCTAGGTCTGGAGCAAAAGCCGCCCCCATCGCTACACCTTTAGTCTGAAGGTAAAAATGGCCTTGGAAAAAGAAGAAATTCTGCATCATTGCGATACGGAGTAGTTTGATAATAAACTCAGTAGGTACAGCCACGGGTGCTATTCTCCGATCCAGGGCTATCTTCATCACTTCAAGGGCCTGTTCTTGGGGTATACTGGTGTAGAGTGACACGATGTCTAGGGTCACTAGAAGTTGTTGGACCGGGTCGAATGGTTGCTGGTCCACTAGGTTGATCGTCTCCATCGTATCCCTTAGGTATGCCTTCGTTGTTTCTGCTATGGGCTTTAGAAAGAAGTCCACATATCTACACAGAGGTTCGAGTAGAGATCCACAACCTGAGACAATGGGTCATCCAGGCAGATTCTCCATATCCTTGTGGATCTTGGGTAGTGTGTAGATCGTTGGGAGGCGAGGCTGCTGTTGATTTAGAAAAAGAAATTCCAAGTTGGAGAGGAATCCTTGTTCTACACCCTCCTTAGTGATTTCCAAGATCGCTTTCTCCAGTTCTTTTGTAGGGTCTGACCTCAGTCTCCTATAACTAATTCCATCTTGCAATTGGTTGAAGATCTCAGTTGTATATTTGGTAACGTCCTGCACTACAATAGCGCCGCCCTTGTCAGCGGGCTTGATTACGATTTCCTTATTCTGCTTCAAGGACACTAGGGCTTCTCGTTCCGTTTTGGTGACGTTGTAGTTAAGGTTTTTTTTGTCTTTAAGAACCTTGGAGACATCTCTCAGCACCACGCTCTCATAAGCAAGTATTTTACTGGTCATGGCATGAGACGGTGGGACAAAAGTCGATGGTAACCTCAATCCGGTCTGGGAAGTCAACCCCGGTGCAGGAGATTGTCTGAAGAAATAGCGTAGGCGAATCTTCCTAAAGAAACAGTGGAGCTGTGTCTTTATGGTGAAGTGATTCGGATGGGCAGTGGGAACAAAGAAAAGACCTTTGCTCAGCACCTCAATCTCTTCTTCTTTGAGAGTGTACGAGGAGATGTTCACTATTGGATTCTCCGGTTGTTTTACCACCTGTAGACCCTGTGGCGGGTTTGAATCTCCCCATGGCTCTCTGGTTGGAACCGGACCTGCTTCTGTGCTCTCATGCGGCCTCTCTCCCAGTTCCCGCCGAACTGTTCCTGCCCCCGTTGGGGTCCTTGAGGCCAGATGCCGCTCCTTCCCCTGGGTGGACGCCATTGTCCCTCGCCTAAAAAAGTAGGAGGTCCCTGGGGTTGGTACCAACCGTCCTGGTATCTGTAGTCCGCACTGGTTCCTGGGTGCTCATTGTCACTATCATTGCTGTTCGAGCCAGAGGACTCAGAGTAAGTAGTGTATTGTCTCCGGCCTCTGTATCCCCCTCTTCCTCTATTGGAGAAGCGACCTTGATTATCTTGTTTAAAATAATCCTCTTGAAGATAGGGATAGGTCCCTTTCTTATCGTAATACCTTATGTCTTTCGCTGACTTCTCTAATTTCTTGGTCTGAGTGTTTGTCTCAAAGTCCTTTAAAGTTTTGTCTAAGCGCTCAAGGGCATCCTTGGCGTTGATCAGTGAAGGATCTCCAGAAATCTCGAATTTCAGGGCAGCAATCTCTCTGGTGAGAACCTGTACCTGTTCCAGCGCTGTCTCAACCCCCAGCACCATCCAGTGCTGGGAGCAGTTGTTAGCAACGAAGCTGAAGCCTTCTTTGAATTTAGGCAGGTCTACAAAAATGGCTGGTTCATTTTTCACTTGGAGACCGATGGGAATTATATTTGCCTGTAAATATTGCTTGAGTAGATGACCATGTAGACGGGTGCATACTAGTTTTTCTCCAGACGCTCAAGGCGCGCAACATTATCATTAAGTGTAAAGTCAATGTTGGGAGTGGTGGAAGAAAGAAAATTACTTGATGGGCCATGTATCAACTGATTGATATATTCTTCTGATTAGGACAAAGTCTCTCCCTCTGACATGATAAACAGTGAAATCAATTCACAAAATACCTCGCAGGTCAGCACCTGCTCAGACGTAGTTATAGAAAAAGGCTAAACTTAATTAGCCAACTGGGACCTGGGTATAGAGTTTACGCTCGTGCTGGGTGGCAGAATGGCAATTTTGGTTAGACTTTCTCTTGACCACGCAAATGGTCAACTTTTACCGGTAGGTTTTTCAGACCGTGCTTTATCTATCCCTTAGAGTTACCAATCCAACCTTGTTATGCATGTGCTGGGTGTCACGTTTAGAAAGGATATAGTACAACTTTCTCCTTTCTCCTTTACAACCTACTTGACCTTATGATGATCGTGCTGGGTGTCACGTTCAGAAAGGATTAAGTAAAACTTTCTCTTTTCTCGTTTACATTTTTCCAGATTGACAGCACCCGTGGGGCCATATGTAAATCGTGATTGTGTCACTCCGCTTCAGGTAAACACAGTCCTTCATGGTTTTATGTGCAATTTATCAGAATAGTCCCCAAAGACAGTGGTGGCTGATCTTTGGTCCTCTTTCCTTTCCTATATTTCTTTACTACAGCTATTTTCGGAACCTTGGAGTTCATCTGGGCACAACCATATTTAAATATATTTAATCTCCCTGCATCCAGAGGTGCTTTCCAGCAGTGTGGAACCCTCAAGATTTATGCCAAGTAAGTCAGATTAATTGCGTGCTTGATCACTGTTGAAACTGCATTTGGAACCTTGTGTCACTACTCCCTGATGGCTTTCATCTTGTCCCACAGGTGCCATCTCTCTGCTCTCTCACTTTGGAGCCAATGGGCCCGCCTACAATCCTTCCACCATCTAGTCAAGGGAGGCGCATGGTAATTTACTGTTACTTCTTTTTCTACATCCCTCTGTATATTAAACCCATACCTTAAACTAAGTACCTCATCTGTTAATATCCCTACGTGCCCCACACTCAGTCCTGAGGAAGACCCCGTCATAAGGACCCAAGCATCCTACTTTAATTTTGGGGTCGAAACGTCGACACTGTTTCCATTGTGTGCCAGTTTGGTCAACAGTGATTTTTTGCTGTGTTTATACAAACAATGGCTATGTATTCGCTATCTGCTAACTGTGAGGCTGATAAAAGCCGGTTTTACTGTAAATAATGGTGTGATGCATTTATTGTCACTACTTCTCCTTTTCACTCCTTCAACCCTCACTTGATGCACATTACCTTTTCCCTTTTTCCCCCCTTCTTACGTGGGGCACTTGCTTGGTACAAAATTGTATTTTGTGTTGATATATGAGCATCTGGTCAATGTGATTAAACAACATTGAACAATGAATTATGGAATACTAGCGTACTAATGCTTATTGGGTTTTAAGTGTGTGTGTTGTTTTGAATTGTTCTGCTGGGACCAGCTTCCCTACTGTACTTCCCTGTGACGTGGAGCAGAGGAAGGGAATAGGCTACACATGGCTCTTGGATGGGGGAGTGTTCCATCCTGCTCAGGGGTGGGACAAGAGAGCATAAGATGGCTACCGACCTGTTAGGTGAAGGTGAGCAATGCAATGGCTGCCACATGGTTGTGGGTGAGGGGAGTGCTCCATCCTGCTCAGGGGTGGGACAAGAGAACATGAGAAGGCTACCTACCTGTAAGTTTGGGGAGAGCAATGCAATGGTGACACATGGTTGTGGGTGTGGGGAGTGTTCCATCCTGCTGAGCTGTGGGACAAGAGTTCCTGGTGGGAGTTGTAGTGCTGGCTTCCCACCCACACACACCACCTCCCTGTTAAGATGGCTATGTCCCTGTAAGATTGGGGAGAGCAATGCAATGGCTGACACATGGTTGTGGTGTGGGGAGTGTTCCATCATGCTGAGCTGTGGGACAAGGGGGCCTGGTGGGAGTTGTAGTGCTGGCTTCCCAACAACAAACACCCCTCCCTGTTAAGCTGGCTACCTATCTGTTAGGTGAAGGTGAGCAATGCAATGTCTGCCACATGCTTCTGGTTGGGGGGGAGTGCTCCATCCTGCTGAGCGGTGGGACAAGGGTGCCTGGTAGGAGTTGTAGTGCTGGCTTCCCACCCACAAACACCACCTCTCTGTTAAGATGGCTACCTACCTGTGGGTTTGAAGAGAGCAATGCAATGGCTGACACATGGTTGTGGGTGGGGGAGTGCTCCATCCTGCTCAGCTTTGGGACTAGGGTGCCTGGCGGGAGTTTTAGTGCTGGCTGCCTGTACACATGACCCCATGGAAATATTGCTACCTACCTTTGGGGTGAATCAGAGGGAGTAAATGTTAGATCTGTGAGACATGTGTTGGGGAGAGTGTGGTGCACATGAGTGCATTTGGGCCTAGGAGGTGTAGCTTTGTTGTTGTGCAAGACAGTACATAGCAGTGTAATGATGGCCATTTGTTGGTACTTACCAGCCTCCACTCCCCCGGGTATTCCTGTGAGACTCTCTGGATGCAGTATGGCAAGCACCTTCTCCTCCCATACGGTGAATGTTTGCAGTGGAATGGGAGGGCCACCGCCAGTCCTCTGAGCCAGCTTATGGTTCTTGTTGTTACGCTCTTTCACCTTGGTCTTGAGGTCATTCCACCTCTTCCTGATCTCCTTCTGGGTGCGCGGGATGGTCCCTACTGCATTGACCTTGTTGACTATCCTTGCCCACATTTGATTTTTGGTGGCTGATGGTGTCTGTTGGACCAGGTTTCCAAACAAATGTGGTTCTACTCTGATTACCTCATCTACCATCACTGACAACTCATTGTCAGTGAATTTGGGCATTTTCTTCTGTGACATGGTGTGTGATGTGCAAATGGGTTAAAGGTGCAGGTGTGAAGGTGGTGGTGGTGATGTGTGTGGTGTGTGTGTGGTTGTGATGGTGTGATGTGTGCAGATTTGCCTCTCCTTTGTGCTGTGGGGTTGGGCCCTTCAGTTGTGGAGTAGTGCAAAGGATTCTGGTCATGGAAGGGGCTGGTTTTATACTCAGCTATGTGGGTGGGTCAAAATGGAGTATTCATGTCAGGTGTGTTGTGTGGGTTGACCTGGGATTTGTATTTTTACTTGCCATGGGAATGTGTCATTGGGGTATGTTAGGTGTTTTTTGAGGCTGAGCCAGAATACTGGCCATACTTGGTAGCCTTGTTGTGTGTTTTTTTTCGACCGCCATTACTCTTCCGGAGCGACCACGGCGGTCGGAATACAACAGCCCTTCCGCCGGCTCTCCCATTCATCAATGGTTGCGATCGCAGCGGTCGGAAACAATTGATCGTTCCTCTGTCACCGCAATCATATCCTAATTCACGTGCGGTCAATCCGCTGGCCGTGCAGCGGTTTTGGGTCTTCCCGCATCAAATCCGACCGCCGCGGACGGATTTTCACCTGCTCCGCACGCTCCCGGCGGACTTTCGTGGAATACGCCCGCCGTGGTCGGATTAATCTGGCGGTTCATCCTAATCTGACTGCCTTGTTGTGTGGTTTTTTTCGACCGCCATTACTCTTCCGGAGCGACTGCGGCGGTCGGAATACAACAGCCCTTCCGCCGGCTCTCCATTCATCAATGGTTGCGATCGCAGCGGTCGGAAACAATTGATCGTTCATCTGTCACCGCAATCATATCCTAATTCACGTGCGGTCAATCCGCTGGCCGTGCGGCGGTTTTGGGTCTTTCCGCATCAAATCCGACCGCCGCGGACGGATTTTCACGTGCTCCGCACGCTCCCGGCGGACTTTCGTGGAATACGCCCGCCGTGGTCGGATTACTCTGGCGGTTCATCCTAATCTGACTGCCTGTTTTCCCGCGATACATGCGGACGGTTAATTTCCACTACCACGGCGGTTGGAATGCTTTTCTGACCGCCATCGTAATCGGCCCCTTAATAGCATCAATAACCTCTTGGAGAGTTATATCACTTTCAAGTACATTAAAAGTATCAGGAAAAGAGAGGATGTTGGGAAGCCCAGCAAAAAATATGTTATGTCATGTTCTGAAGCAGTGATGCCATCTGTCTATAGTGATTCATAATAAGTCTGAAAGCCATTGGTAAAATCTAGGTCAGAGGTTACAGTATTATTGGTAAGTTCACTACGAATAGGTCCAATATGTTTCCGTTCTGATTTAATTTTCAAATAATTGGCCAGCATTTTACCAGCTTTATTTTGACCTCCATAAAATTTAGATTTAACTTTGAGAAGGATATTACACGCATAATTAGTACCAAGTTTATTAAGGGTAGACTTGGCTTTAATCAATTCCTGCAAAATGGAGGAGGATTTAGAAGTGAAGTAAGTATGCTCTAGAGTTTTAATGTGTTGAAGATATTGAAAGGTATTGGCAATTTAACTTCGTTTTTTTGTAGCTGAGTAAGGAATAGAAAAGGCCCTAAAGGAAGTTTTAAAAGCATCTCAGTTGTCATGGATGGAAGTGCCAGTAGTATGGTTAAAATGAAAAAAAAAATTGTAATTAATGAAGTAGCCTCCATAATAAAATTTTGATTCAACAACAGGGAGTTATTACATCTCCAACAACCATGTTTAGAGTGACCATGGTCAGAAATAAAAAAAGAACCAATTTCTGATGATTGGATGGAAGGGGTTAAGGATTTAGGGGCACATGCATCATTGGAAATTGCGGTCGCAAAGGGGCAGATTCGCAGAATCTGCCCCTTTGCGACTGCAATTTTTGCATTTGGGATGCATCATCCCAAATGCAAAAATCGCTATTTAAGTAATCGCTAAATATGCGATTACTTAAATTACGATGCATTTAGGGAATCGCAAATTGCGATTCCCTAAATGCAAAGCAACAAAAAAAAATTGTGATTTCACATTTAAGAAACGCAAATTACCATCAACTCAAAGTTGACGGTAATTTGCGAGAACTTTGAAAAATGCACAAAAGTGCATTTTTCAAAGTTTCTATGTTGCACACATACATGCCCTTGGGGCATGTGTGTGTGCAACATGTTTTTAAATTGCAATTTCAGGGGTGCATCAGGGTGTCCTTTTGGCACCCTTGCACCCTTGAAATTGCATGCGCAATTTGCGAGTACCTATTTGGTACTCGCAAATTGCACATGAAATTCCCATTGATTTCTGATGGGCCTCTAGGCCCATAGGAATGAATGGGAAGCAATTCCTTATTTGCGATTCACAATTTGTGAGTCGCAAAAAAGGAATGTGTAGGAATCGCACATTTGTTGGCGATTCCTACATGCATAAGGAATTGCGATTCCTAAATTGCGATTTCTTAAAAATTGCAATTTAGGAATTGCAATTCCTAACTTTGATGCATGTGGCCCTTTGAGCCTAAAATGTAATCATTTCTGGACATAGTATGGTGAACATTAGAAAAAAGCGTACATTCATATATATCATGGTTACACGTTTTCCATACATCGAAAAATGGATGACTGCTAATAGCAGATTTGAATGCTATGGGATTTATCAGGTTTAAATTTACACTTCAATTTTCTATCTGTAAAGGAATCTAATCACTCATTAAAATCGCCAGCAACAATAATATTAGGATTGTGAATAGAAGCCAGTTTTAATTTAATGCTATGCCAGAATTCAGGGTGAGATTTTACAGGGTCATAGATATTAAAAAAAGAAATGTGTTTGTTGTATATAATGGCATTAAGCAATACCCATTGTCCATTTGTGTAACATTCAGTAGATAGAATTTGTACATTTAATGACTTATGACACAAAATGGCAACACCACCCTTGCAATTAATGGCAGGAGAAAAAAGAACTTGGGTAACCCACTGACTCTTCAACGTAAGTGATTCAACATCATTACTATGAGTTTCCTTTAAAAAAACAATATGTGAGTTAAGTTTCGATAAATGAGAAAGTACCTTTTGACACTTGACAGGATGTCCCAGACCGCGAACGTTCATTGCGACAACATTAAACATGTTGGGGGGGGGCAAAAATAGGTAACTAGGAACATGGATGACAAGATGCAAAAACTAAAAGGACAATAAAAAGACACCTTATGTTAACGATAAGGAGACATAGAAATAATGTGAACAGAATAAAAAGAAAATACAAATAAACACTCACATGATCATAGAGAAAAGAAGAAAGATAGAAGAAAAAATAGAGAATGGATAAAAGAGTAAAGAGGCAGATCAAGGATAAGAATCCAGATCTGTTCCAATATTTGGGAATTTATATCACAACAGATTCCAGGATTTGTTATGAACGTAATTTACTCCCGCCCTTGCAGAGACTGAAGTGAGACGTAGCTAGCTGGAAGGCGCTCCCACTATCCTTATTGGGTAGGGCAGCGCTGTTCAAAATGATGTTGCTACCGCGGTTCCTCTATGTGCTTCAAAATTTCCCAGAACCGTTCCCAGCGCAATATTTTAAGGTGATTGAGGGCCTCCAGAGAGAGTTGCCTTGCAAAAACTAGCCTTGAGTTGGTACGACGGGGGGCTCGGGCTCCCGAATGTTAAAAAATACTATTGGGCGGCCGACCTAATCGCAATTAATCATTGCACATACCGCCACTGGGACGACCCGGGTTACAGGATGGACAAATGGTTACTGCCAGGTGGCAATTATAACATAGCATTATACTCCAAGCCCCACAGATTTCCCCTGATGGGACAGACCAAACACTCTGTACAGGTATGGCATGCTGCCAATCAAAGCTTGGGATGGGATTGGAAGCTCACACTGGCTACTCCTCTGTGGGACTCAGAACAGTTGGGCACTCTGAGGACCACGAAGGGGTTCGACAGGTGGGATCTGATCGGGATCACAAATATTGGAGACCTGTGGAGAAAGGGTGAGGTGGTCACATTTGCCTTTCTACAACAGGCATATGAGCTGGCCGCCACTGAACACTTTCGATATATGCAGGTGAGACATGCACTAACATCACACCTACTAAAGGATGACTCTCCCCCAGAGTCCTCACTGCTGGAGGACAGATTGCTTGATGGATATATGCCAACGAAAGCGATATCCCTGACTTATAAAAAGTTGATTAATAACACCCCCGATCCCCTTAGAAAGGTCTGGGAATGTTGGGAGGGTGATGGACTAGAACTCGACGATGAGGAATGGCAAGAGGCAGTGGCCTCGCCTCGGGAGGTTGCAATCTCCTCCAGATTGCGACTGGTTTAGATAAAGATTCTCCACAGAATATATATCACGGGGCCTCAGCTCGTCAAAATGGGTAAAGCAGATGAGGAAATGTGTAGAAGACAGTGTGGACTAATAGGTACATTCATGCATATTGTGTGGGAATGTGTACATATCCAGAGCTACTGGAAGAAAATCCATGATTGTATCGGGGAGGTCCTCGGGTTGAGAATTGGACTTGAAGCCAAAAGATGTCTCCTGAACGTCTGGGAACCCACCGACTTAAACAGCAAAGGCAAAATATGGGTGACTCTGGGCTTAATGGTGGCAAAAAGGAACATAGCTCAACTGTGGGGTTCCGGGGTATTGCCCAAGGTGGAGACCTGGAAGGCCGATATGGACTGGTGTATGGCTAGAGAAAAAACGGTATACATTGCACGGGGGTTCCCCAAAAAATGGTCTGCTATATGGAATAACTGGAATGTCTATCATGGCAATATTTGTACCCCACCATGTACCCCCTCTCTTGAAGATCCCACGACGCCATAATTGTCGAAAATTACCATCTAATGTCTATACGATGTGTAGAATTTTTCTATGTCTGTATATTGGAATTTGCAATTATTCCCTCTATTGGTGTTTAACAACTGTCGACTCTCTTTGTTCAATAAAAAGAATTAATAAAAAAAAGAATCCAGATCTGATAAAAAGTGTATTGAAATTGAGCATGAGATGAGTCAGCACCGAAGCAAGAGCAAAAGAGACATCAATAGAGAAACAAGATATAAAAAAGAAGCTATATAAGTAAGAGCTGTAGAAGAAACTAGTCAGTCATGCGCAAAAACCAAATACTCAAGAATGTTGAACATTAGTGTCCATACCGATACAAGGATGCAAGATACCATAACAAATATTCAATTGTCTTAGTTGAGGACGCAGGGCAAGACATTCTTTGTTTCTGGCATTGGTAGAGGTGGAAAGATCCTGTGAAATGAAAATGTTGTGACCCGATCAAGTAAGGCACGCTTCTCCTTGGCACCTTCCAGGACCCGTAGAAGATCTGTAAATTCCATAAGTAGCATAATAATACCTCTTGGATTAGAAGAATGAGGTTGAGGACGGCCAAGCCGATGAGCTCGCTGGATATTGAAAAGTGGAGTATTGGGAAGGCCAAGAAGATCAGGTAGAAACTTTTTCAGGAAGAGAAGAAGGTCAGGACCCTCAAGGTTCTCCGGAAGGCCATATAGGTGGAGATAATTATGTCTATTTCTGATCTCAAGGTCTTCAATACGGAGTTTAAGTTTAAGAGTCTCTGTCTCAAGAAATGGAATCTTAGCGGCTACCTCTTGGAAAGTATTAACATGCTGCTCCAAATCAAACTGTTTACTTTCTATCACAATCCACTGTTCTTCTATTTGTTGGAGCTTTTCATTGGTGGCACACATAAAAGGCTTTAGACCTCGTATTTTTGCCCTTTTAGGTTTAATACCAGAAGTAAAAGCCTTTGGCACAGTAAGCTGGTGAATGGCCATTTTGGCGTACTGCATAGAATAACAAGGAGATCTCTGGTAAAGCCTAGTTCTGCCTATACAGTTAATAACAGGCATATGTCAAAAAATTGGCAAATATTGTGGCAATTCAAAAAGATTTCAAAATAAAATAATTTGGCCAAAATAATGGATACATACAGTCTTAGGGAGGAGTGATACCTCTTAGGCCATCAATAAAATAAATGAACAGACATAATAAAGTCCTGAGAGAAAAGAGTGCAGTGAGGAATATTTGTGCAGGCTCATAGCAATATAACCACAAAGAAGGAAGAAATCAGCAGAAGTCTAAATATATACATATTTTAATCCAATGAATAGAGTCAGCGGTAGGCTTAACAGCAGAGGCACAGGCAGCACATTAGGTAAATAGTGACCATTGAAGCAACATGCAAATTAGTGCAGCTGACGTCACAAAAAAAAAGATGAAGAAGCCAATTCCAAGCATTAAAAAGCGTATTCCAGCATGGGCAGAGGCATATATAATAATAAAACGCGAGTGTGGCAGTCACAAAATGGCTGCTGCTCACGTTTGACAGGAACTCAGTGCTGCGGCTCCTGGACAGATAAAAAGCTGGTTATGAATACTACACCAATAAAAGTTGCAGCAAAGGCATCCAGGAGCTGGAAAATGGGTCACGATCCGGCAGGCGCAGGTGGAAACTGCAGTAAAATAATATTTGTGTCCGTGACGTGACGGAGCTCAGGGGACCGCCGCCATCTTGCACGGCGCAGAAGCCACACCTCTCCACTGGCTTCACATTAACCTCAGATTAAGCTTTGTGATATCTCTCATTTTGGGGTGTGGTAGAACCTAAGAAAGACCTCGCCGTTTGCTGCGGTGCTAATGAAATTGTTTTTTTTTTTAAACTGTACATCACAACTTTAAAGCAATTTATTTTCTTACTTACATTATTAATCCATTTCACATAGATGTGATGCGCGACATAGCAGCTGCATGTAAGTGCATGCAAGTGCCACAGCTCAGCAATGGCATAAATTGAATAGCACTGCCTTCCTTAATTCCAGAACAAATCCTGGTACACAAAAGTGAGTGCCCTTAGCATCCAACAGTACAAATTAAGTACATGTAAAATCAGACGAGAAGACAGCATCCTTTCTCTATAACTCCACTAGAGATTAGTTGACAAATGCATAAAAGTAAGATATTTATAGCTATGCCTCTGGTTAGCATGTGATGCATCTGGCCTGAGAAGTTGTTGCTCAATTTGGATTCTTATGACTTTATTGATCTTGAGTGGTCATGGCAAGGCTTGCTGCCCAAGTTGTATGTGACAGTGCAGTTGGGATGGGACTCCGATCAAGCTCCTCAATTAGCTCACACACAGCTCAGGTCAAAGTGTTGCTAATCTGGAAAAACAGCACAAATGCATGAGCCTTGTAGAGTCAGTGGCTGAGTACCCTGATACGACTTTCATTGCTGGTGCCACAGTCATAAGAGAACCGGATTTAAAGAGAGCACTATCAGTTTATATTTGATGGATAAATAGTGATAACAAATCTGCAACTGTGCCTTGTGGTAATGGGGTCATTTATTACAATCGCAAGGCCTGATTCACAAAGGGCCTCCACCCTCATGGTGGAGGCTTCGCAGTCATGGGGGAGTCGCCGCACTCGGGCGTGTGGTGTGTGTTGCATGTTGTCTATGACATATGTAAGTTTCAGAGTGTTGGGAGACGGGTGAGCAAGGAGGCGAGAAGACCGTTGGAGTGGTGGTGGGTTCTTGGGCTCTCTGTACATGCTTCTTGTATTCATTTGGAGACATACAATAAAGTTGTTCTTGAACGATAACAGTGTGATGTGTACATCAGCAACTTCACATTGACGACGAGGATGGTGAGGATATTCGGATACCGGCGTATGAGGACAGCGGGGACACTCTCATTGCGGTACCTGACACCAAGACGAGTTAAACAAAGTGACGCTGTCAGTGCATGAGAGCCCGAAAGACTGATTGCTGCGTTATTTCATGCTTCATTCCTGGTACTGTGTTGTTAATTTCATTATTATATTTTCTTCACCATCATTATCTGTGCCAGTGCGAGCACGCCTCACCTCGAGACCTCTTCTGGTGTTTTCGCTGTGCAGCGTCGTGAGTTGGTCAACACGCGTGCACCTACTGACTCGAGACCGCTCCTCTTGGGCTTATGAGGTCGGTACGATTGTGCGTGATCATCAGAGCAAGATCACTCCGTAGTAGCGTGGTTTCTTTTGTCTATGGGTATTTATATGCACGCCAAAGCAGCAACAAGTATTAAGCCTACACTTGTGTTGAAGTCTTCACATCGGGAGCGGAGTGTATTTGCTTCACAGCCTTCCTGTGCTGACAGTGATCAGCACACTCTATGATCCTCGCATCAGTATTCATTATGGGTCCACCACCTGGTGGTTGGATGTGCAAACAGCGATTAGCACGCTGAAATTCATCATATCGTCACATCTTATTGAAAACTTACAGATTTTAGAATTTTCAATTTAATTCTATTTTCAGTATTATTTACATTTGCACATAGTCTACAGCTGGAACATTGTAATTTTTTTTTCTCACAACGATTGGCACGTTCATCCTCGTGCTGATTAAACTTGTTGAAGTACTGTTGACAAGAAAAGGGAGAACATAACTATGATGCAAACAGTAACTCCACCTGCGCATTTTCTACAAGAACCCGGAGATCCACCTTTGAAATGGTGATTATGGTTAAGGTCGTTTAATGCATATCTTGGAGCCATTGATGGATAAAATTTCGTCCGGATAGAAAAAGGAATTTGCTGTATTATTATCTGGGGGTGGAAGGACAAAATGTATTTGATCATTTACTAGAATTGGAACCTGAAGAAAATGATGAGTTAGATGAGTTTCAGTATGCTGTGAAACAGTTAGAAATTCATTTTTAGGGTAAAGTCAACTTAGTGGTACGCAGACACCAGTTCTTTACCAGGGTACAAACACCCTCTGAATCAATTGACCCTTATGTTACTGCTCTAAAGATGTTGGCTTCGTGATTGTGATTTTGACAATTTTACTTCACAACTTAACAGAGACAAACTAGTGGCCAGGTGAAATTCTAAAAAGATACAAGTGAGACTTCTAGTGTGTAAAAATCCTTCATTAGATGAGGCAGTTGACTTAGCTAAAAGTATCGAAGCCTCTCGTGAGGATTCAAAACGTCTTGACACACCTTCCACTAATTTCCAGCAAGTTGCCAGTATTACTCAAAGTACCAGTAGAGGTTTCACTAGCAAAAATCAGCATTTTACTAACTCACAAATGGGAGGGGCAACTTCTTCCAAAGCACAAGGTCTTAAATCTCATGTTTCCTCTTTTAAAAATTGTCCGGCAGCTATGCAAGAGTGTTGGAAATGTAACAAAATAGGACATTTTGGTAAAGTATGTAGAGGGGGAAGACATTTCACCAATAACAAAGGCAACATGTCAGTGTGCAGGTTCGGGCTGTACAGAACCTTGAATCTGATGTTGATCTTCTTGGCACGGAGAACAAATGAGAAGAATTGCTTTGTAGTGGAAATGAAAGGGGAGGGACATACGAAAAGTTATAGTGACCGCTTAGTTGAATTTATTATAATTGGATCTCCCATTTCTCTTTTAGTGGATTGAGGAGCCAGAACAACTATTGTTGATATTTCTAAGTTTAATAAAAAAATGGCCCAACCAGGTGTTAGTACCTTCTGATGTGGTCACTACAGCCTTTGAGAGTAGTAGAATTAATTTACAAGGATACTTTTGGGCATCTATTACGTTTTCCAATAAGACAATCAAAGGAAAGTGTACGTCACGAAAAAAGGTATAAATGTTTTGGGGTGGTGGCATCAAGCTGATTTTGGCATCATCATTAGACCAGGTAGGGAACCCCCAGTTGTACCTGAAAATTCTTGTGAAATTGGGGGTAATTTCAAAGGAATCTGTTCATTGAATTTCTGAATATCCTAAAGTGTTTACATATGAGGTGGGTCAAATCAAAGATTTTAAACATGTCATCAAGGTTAAGGATGGATGTGTACCTATTAAGCACAAGTTACATAATGTTCCTCTTAGTGTGAGAGATGATTTGAGTAAGATTTTGACTAAAATGCAGCAAGATGGCATTATTGAACCAGTTGATGCCACTTTATGGTTATCCCCAGGAGTTTTGGCCAAGAACAGCTCTGTTGAACTACAAGTTTGTATTGATTTGAGGAGTGTGAACAATGACATCTGGGTGGAAAATTTCCTGTTTTCAAGAATTGAAGATTTAATTACAGTAGTTGGTCAGGCCGAGTGGAATACTAAACTAGATCTTAAAGCTGCGTATCATCAGGTTGTGTTGGAGGCTGATTCACATCATCTTACAACCTTTGTCACACCTGATGGTACATTTCAATTTTGTAGGATGCCATTCAGCCTGGCTTCTGCTGCTTCTGTTTTTCAAAAAGTTATGTCAAGGCTGCTGCAAGGGATCAAGAATAGTGTGGCATTTCAAGACGACATTCTGGTGTTTGCCAAGACATTAGAGGAACATGATTACACTCTCAGGAAAGTATTAGATGCCTTGTGTGAAAATGTGGTTACCTTGAGAAGGAACAAATGTGTTTTTGCGGTCAAAGAGATAGAGTATATAGGGCACATACTATCTTCAGAAGGAGTGAAACCTAAACCAGGTCTGGTGGAGGCAATTGTAAAGGCTCCACATCCCCAAGACAATGATCAAATCAGGTCTTTCTTGGGAATGTTTGAGTTCTATGCTAAATTCGTCAGAAATTACTCTGATATCACTGAGTGTTTCAGACATTTGTTGAAAAAGAATACAGATTTCATTTGGTCAAATATATGTCAAAGAAATGTTGATCTAATCAAAGACAAAATGGTCTCGGCACCAGCTCTCCAACCATATGTTGCTGGTAGAAAAACTTTTGTTACTATGGATGCAAGTGCGTATAGAATTGGAGCAGTACTTTCACAGAAATATGGAACAACCGACTATACCATTGGATTTGCATCAAGAAGATTATCCGAGGTGGAGACTAGAAATTCTGTAATCAAGAAAGAGTTGCTGGCTTGTACATGGGGTGTCAAAAAATGTAAGCCCTACTTGTGGGGAAGACCATTTTGTCTACAAACAGACCATCTCCCTTTGGTGGACATTTTGAATGGGCACAAGATTAAGAAATCTACTGCTAGACTGGCTAGATTATCTGTCAAGCTACTAGAATTTAACTTTGGAGTGGCATATATTCCTGGGGCAAAAATTGTAACGCCGATTGTTTATCTAGGCTACCTGTTGTTGACCAGGTGGAATCTAATGATGAAGAGGTTGAAGAATGCATAATAGCTTTGATTGAGGATCGTGTGGTGTGTAGTAGTGTGCAAGAATGGTGTGACATGGTTTCTAAAGATGTGGATCTTATGATTCTTAGGAAATATGTGTTGGAAGGTTGGCCGAGGGAAAAAAAATTAAAGTCTACCGTACAACTGTACTGGAAGGTTGCTGATGAATTATCTTTTGCGAATGGTATTCTGGTTAGAGGAGGGAAATTGATTTCTCCTGGGAATCTTATAATGAGAATAATTGAAACTGCCCATGCTGGTCATCTGGGGATGACTGCTACCAAACAACGCATTAGAACAAAGTACTGGTGGCCATCCATAGACAAAGAAGTAGATGAAGTGGTCAGAGCTTGTGTTCAATGTTGTAATAGCGATAAACATTTGGTGACTTCAGTTCCTGTGCCCAAGGTTGTAGTGAGCCCGGAAAATGTATGGAAGAGAGTTTTGGTTGATTTTTCTGGGTCCTTTTCATGTTCTTCCTACGCAGATGAGGTATTTCATTGTGTTGGTGGACCAGTTATCCAGATGGGTTGAGATTAAACGATTGACTGAACCCAATACTACCAGTGTTCTCATGTTTTTAAAGGAGGTATTTTATAGGGAAGGGATGCCAGCTGAAGTTTTGTCTGACAATGGAGTACAATTTACTTCCACATCTATTGAAGAATTCTTTAGCAAAAATGACATTAAACATGCTCACACACCCTTGTATTGTCCCCAATTCAATAGAAAAGTGGTAAGATTTAACAAAATACTAGTAGAATGTGTACAGAGTGCACTTAGTGCTGGAGTGGATTGTGCTGAGGCCATTAGAGACACCATTTGGGCTTATCGCACTGCCCCTCATTCTGTCACGGGGCAGGTGCCTTTTGAGCTGATGAGAGGAAGAGGTGTTAGCTCTTGTCTTTGTCCATATTGGTTATCAGGTATTATCAATAAGGAAGTGGGTGTGAAAGCATTGGCTGTGAAAGCCAAGGCCGCCAGTGATGAGGTTAGTAGGTTCAGAGTGAGTGAAATGGAAAGTAAGAATAAACGCAAAAATGCTGTTGAGGTTCAGATCGGTGACTGGGTGCATGTCAAATATCCTCTACTGTTGATGAAAGGTTTGTCCAAGTTTAGAGAACCTATCCAGGTGAAAAGGGTTTGTGGAAATGCTGTTCAATTGGGCAATGGTGGAATTTGTCCTGCGTGACGAGGGTTATTAAGAAAGTTGTGGAGGTAGGTGGTTAGAAAATAGTTGGTTGAGTGTGTATTGGAAACAAAATTGTTACTAAGACAAGTGAGGTTCTGGGTGGGTTACCCAGAAGTAGTTCTCGTACCAAGAAAATACCTAGAAGATTTTTTGACTAATTTCTCTTTCTTTTTCTTTTTGTTGTTGTTGTTTTGTCTTGTCTGTGTTAGTTTATCTTCTTTAGTTTCTCCCGGTTTGTTTGTCTATAGTTTTTTTTAGTGAAGGGGAAGATGTGTGGTGTGTGTTGCATGTTGTCTATGACATATGTAAGTTCCAGAGTGTTGGGAGACGTGTGAGCGAGGAGGCGAGAAGACGGTTGGAGTGGTGGTCGCTTCTTGGGCTCTCTGTACACGCTTCTTGTATTCATTTGGAGACATACAATAAAGTTGTCCTTGAACGATGACAGCGTGATGTGTACATCGAAAACTTCACAGGTCGGAATCTCCACAATGAGAATTCTCATTGCGGAGATTCCTCCCCAAGTGTGGAGACTCCCCTAGAACTGCCGGGCCTCCGCTGCGAGAGCGGAGGCCCTTTGTGAATCAGGCCCACAGTTTTTTTTTTATCTATACACTTGGCAGGGCTGCCTTGTGGTTTATGAGGTGGAAGGTGGTCCTCTGAGAGTTCTGCTGCAGACTCTGTTCGCTTATATTATGGAAATACAGCTCACGCATGCTCCCTTCACCAACTTTGAGTGACACTTTCTCTCACCAGTGTTGTACTGATGAATCAGTTGCCACCCTGCCCCGGCATATGAACTCTGAGGGTGGTATTATGCCAATCCCCTACTGCCCCAGGGAGCCATCTCTGCTACTCAATCTGGTTCGGGAGCAGCTAACAGTGACTGTAGGCTGTGTCATGGAAGCTCTAATCCCCTGCTGGAGAACATGAGACTGCTGACAGTCACAAGCAAGCAGCAGGACCAGGAAATATTTCATTCTTCATCTTTGCACTTCTACTATCCCTTTTTAGGTTCTTAAAACTTACCTCCTTGCATTACTGCGATCTGGATGCAAAGCCCTTCTTATTTTATGAAAAACAAAAAATGGACAGGTGGCATTTGTAATACAGGGTATGTGTGACACTTACAAGAATTTCCCATTATCATGCCAAGTAGTAATAGATGGCTGAGAATAGCGTAGCCAATATCAAAAGTACCAACATTTTTGTGTATGAAACCTTAACATGTTAATAATTTAATTCAGAGAGACTTTAGGAAGTCTGTTGAAACTCTATGGGAGAAAACAATATACAACATCTATAATTTAAGCCCAACTAGATGTGTGAGACTCAGAAATAGTTTCAGTAGTGAATTCTTTGAGTAGTAGCTGTGCTGCAGCTATAGTCAGTTTCTGCTTTTTTCGACTGAACAATGCAGTTAGATCAATATATATTCTACCAGCGTTAAAACAATATTTTCTTTGTAAGCTTGAGGCAGCAAGACTGAACAGTCCCATGAGCTGCAATCTTTGTGTACTGTTGTCAATAACGTCTGAAAAGAAGTTTTAAGCAAGTCTGGATAATGATTTTCATTATCTAGTTGACATTATTGCCCCCTTCCCAAAGAGTTGGAAAAGTAAATATCAAAAACGGATCATGGCTTCAGGAAGAAGAATGTTGGCAATTCCTTTAATTCCAGAGATGTGCCCTGTCTTGGATATGACTGGGACAGAGCAAAATGAAAAAGAAGACTTATATGTAAGGTTTGCGCAGTATCAATCTATCGAAAACGTGACCGTGAATGAACAAATGTAGTGTAATGAATACACCTAATCCAATAAATTATTCTTCATAATTAGGATCAGAAGAATGCTTTTGTTTTGGCGATATAACCATCTATGTATAACAAAACATGATTTCTCGTTGCATAGTTTACTGCACCTCTTAAAAACGTTCTTTTATCTTTGGATCAAACTGAACAATTCCCAGTTGTGCATCATTTTTCTATGGCCACTTAATATTCAGGGAACTCTTTATTTGAGTTTCCTCAAATCAACAAAAATTACACTGTGGAGAGTTATTCTCAGATTTTCTGGACTCCTATTTTCTAAATCCCACCTTTATCGTAAAATATTTGGATTCCTATTCTAACTTTATTTTTAAGAATTTATCTGGAGAAGAAGCACAGTGGTCTGGTAAAAATGAATATTAACATGTGTTTGTAGAGATTGCGTTGTTTCTTTAGCATATTGTTGTTAATCTCTGTGACGGGTTGTAAAGAGCAGCACAAGCCTATGATTGCTGCTTTCGAGAAGATTAACAACCGTACTTCAATATTTTCAAATATCTGAGATGTTTACAAATATGTAGACACTGGTGACTCAAGCACAGTAGATTATGCAGCTTGAGTGGTTATTTGAAACCCTTTCAAAATAACAAAACGATTGTCTACATTCAAAATAAAATATGTGGTATTTTTATTTCGCTTTCTCTTAAAAATTATAAAGCACTGCAACAAATGAACCTGAACCATGTGAAACTAGCCAACACTGTGCTTATGTATTCACCACTGTAAAACTTCTTCTGATTACAAATATAGGCTTACAATGCATTGAAAGGAGTTGAAAATGTAAAAGTGTGCTATAAGAGTAAAGATGCTTTAAAGAATGTTAAGTGGTTCTTGAATAGTTCTAGTGTCTATGGCAAATAATGTGCTCCTGGCACAATCAAAGACTTTAAATATGCCCATGTTGCTTCCTTTCAGTTTCAGTTTCCTTTTCTTTCAAGGGAATTCTTTCTTCCATCTTGTTCCTGTTCATCGCCTGTTATGTTTATTATGGAACAATGCGCTTCACTAAACAAAAAAATATGCTCTCTACAGCGCAGGCACAAACTCACACCTCAACTGAAAACATAGCAGCACCGAAATATTGCCTGGTAGTTGGTGAGTAGTATAAGCGGATACCATTCATCACCATTCGTGTCCTTAAAAGTGACAGGTCCACCCTCCCCTCGCTGTGTCCTTAAAAGTGACATGTGTGTCCCCAAAAGTGACATGTGTGTGTGTCCTTAAAAGGGCCGGCTGCGTGTCCTTAAAAGTGACAGGCCTCAAGCCCCTGGAAATACAAGGGTGTGGCACAGGGTTTGTGTCAGAGTGTGAGCGTCGAGAGATGCCCATCTGGTCCAAGGGACTGTCCTAGGGCGGGCTGTTTTGGAGACAACAGCGAACCAGAGCCCTATGACGCCTCTAAGGCATTGTTGTGGTGTAGAGGGTACGCCCCCTTTTAGGATCTGTTTAGGATACATATAAGGCATCCTTAAGAGCCTTGTACAGCAAGCAGCCGCCTGAATACGAGAAGATTCCCATAGCCAGAATGAAGAGATACAGCCCTCTTGTGAAAAGACCCATGTGGGGTGGCTCCCAACCCCCTATCAGTAGATATTACCGCAGCTTAACACCCCTGGTAATGGACGAGAATGCTCAGCAAGAAACACCTAAGGATATGGGCTGCAACATTACTGGTTTTGGTAATGGCCTTTGTCGGGGGGTGCAAAAACTCAGTCTCAAGGAGTGTGTATGCAGGCTGTCTCCGGTTAAGGACACCAACAGCGAGAGTGAGGGCTCGGGTAGTGGCAGCTTGTTTGCTGGCCTCAGTTTCGTGGACATGGAGGAAGATGAAGAGGCTGTAGCACCTCCTAACACACCCGTCTATGAAAACATGGCCCTTAAGGAGGATACGGCTGCTGCGGAGGTTAGGCTGCAACAGCCGGGTACAAGTGTCGAAGATGTTGGGGCATCGCAGGACATTAGCGACTCTCAAGATTTCAGAGCCGCCGCAGAGGGCGGTGAAAATGCAGAGGTAGTAAAAAAATGTTATGCGCGGCAGTTACAAAAAGGAGGTATTTTATTTCTTCAGCTATTGGCATGTCAATCTTTCTTCTTTTTGACCCTTAGTGAGTAACACCAGCAGGATGCACCTACTTCATAATGCACTATGGTAAAGAGGATGTAGAACCTCCTAACAACCCCGTCTATGAAGACATGGACCTTCAGGAGGATACGGCTGCTGAGGAGGTTGTGCTACAACAGCCCGGTACAAGCGTCGAAGATGATGGGTCATCGCAGGACATTAGCGACTCTCAGGATTTCAGAGCCACCACAGAGGGCGGCAAAAATACGGAGGTTAGTAGGAAAATGTTATGCCCCGGCATCTATATAATAATGTATTTTATTTCTTCAGCTAATGGCCTGTCAATCTTTCTTCTTTTGAACCCTAGAGAGAAGCCCTAAAAAGAACGGCTGGAGACTGGCGACCTGCAAAAGCGAGCAGTGTAATCTTTAATTGTCTGTGGTGTTCAAAACAGGCTGAAAGCTCCACGTGCCAAAACCGTGAGGGCTGCGACAAATGTGTATGCGGTTCTAAGAGCGGCGCGTGTGAAAAAGATGAAGATGAAGGATTGTCCTTCTTTGAACGGCGTGGCATTAAGGGTTTCGCAGCGACGGTGGTACTAAACTGTGTCAAACGTGACTATTACAGTCTTTGTCATGGACACCAAATGAACGATCCACAGCAGGCGGCTCACGAATGTTTGTGCGAATCATACAGAGCTAGAACAATACGCTATATTTGTGGTTTGTTAGACCCGTACAAGGTGTATAAACTGCAAAGGGTGGTGTACGGTCTGCACCCTGAAAAGAAAGTTGTACACCCCGATATGTTGAGGATCGTGACAGCGGCACTCAATGAGATCCGATACGCCTATGACCCGAGCGTAAAACTACCTGATATGCAGGAGATGTGCCCGACTCTTGATAGAAAGCTGATACAAAGACTCGTAGAAAGACGTATGTGTAACGTGTATAAAAAAATAGTCTTCGGGGGGCTTTGGCCCCCCGAAGACTATTTAACTAAGTTCTTATGTAACGTTACAGGATAGCGTGTATTTAGAACAAACAAATGGAATGTTACACCGCAAGGTGGCTATGTGTTAATACGTACTTATGACACTTGCTGTGAAAATGTAAAGTATCTTTTGCTTAGGTCTTGCTAATATTGTTTATTTTTATTTTTTTTAATAAAACGCCCTTACACAAAACATACGTCTTTCATTTCATTTGTTGTAACGGATGCTATCATGTCGGGGGCTAGGTTAAGAAAACTTTATTATGATACAAGCGGGGTTGGCAGCTTTGGAAGTGTCGAAGCCCTATACAGAAGGGCTGCAGATGAAAATGAGCCCGTAAGCAGAGACTTGGTCACGACATGGCTATCAGGAGAGGAGGCGTATTCACTCCATAAACCGGCCAGAAGACGTTTTAAGAGACGTCCTACAATCGTTAATGCACAAATAGATTATCAGTGGCAAGCTGACATAATCAGCCTTCAAGATATAGCAAAACATAACAACGGCATTTGTTATATATTAACCGTCATAGACGTGTTGTCCAAGTACGCCTACGCAGAACCGCTAAGCGATAAAAGAGGTGTTAGCGTCACGAGTTTTAAAGCCATCTTCGAGAAGGGTCGTATTCCTCAAAAACTACAAACAGACGCCGGTAACGAATTCTTAAACAAGACATTTCAGAAATTATTAAACAACCACGGGGTTCAACATTTTGTAACACACACGGAGGTGAAAGCAGCGGTTGTAGAACGGTTTAACAGAACTTTAAAGTCTAAGATGTGGCGGTATTTTACGGCCAACAACACCTACAGATACGTGGATGTTCTACAGGATTTTTTAGATGTGTATAATGCCAGTTATCACCGGACCATCAAAACAGCCCCCGTAGAGGTGACTCCTAGTAATTCTTTATCTGTTTGGAGAACAGTGTACGGGCATAATTTTGCTACAAGGGTGAAGAAACCTATTTTTAAAAAAGGGGATCACGTGAGGATTTCAAAATTGAAAGGTGTCTTTACGAAGGGCTACCGTCAGACTTTTAGCGACGAAATATTTATAGTGGAAAATGTGGAGCTTAAAGAAGGGCTGTATATTTACAGGTTAAAGGACTATGATGGGGAAGATGTGTCGGGGGTCTTTTACAAGGAAGAGTTACAAATGGTACCTGATGATCCGAACCGTGTGTATAGGGTTGAAAAGGTTCTGAAAAGGAAAGGTAGAGGGGTTAACAGCCAGGCATATGTCAAATGGAGGGGCTGGCCGGAGAAATTTAACAGTTGGGTGTTGGCCAGCTCCCTGAAGGGTGTGTGAGTTAAGGAACGTCTAAAAGCCGCTGATAAGATGGAGACAACTCCCTTTTATATTACCTTACCATCCAACGCTTCTAAGGGCATGTTCCCCGACAACCAGATTTGTAATTATACCGTGAAACTGGCTAAGCCTGTGGACCTGAAAGGGGATTGGGAGGTGGCCCTAACAGAAATCCAATACCCTAGAACATGGAATACATTTACACAGGCCGAGGCCAAGTTTTACATAAAGCGTGAGCAGGATCCAGTGAGCATGCACAAGAGCATTCCATACGGTTACTACCCAACCGTTTTAAGTGTTGTCGACGCCATCAACAAAGCCATAGCCAGCATCGAAACATGTCTGAATACTCATCTGTCGTTAGATAACGTCAGAAGGAAGGTATTTCTTAAAGCACCAAGCCGCACCACGACGTTTAACTGCTCCGGTAAATTAAGAAGGGTTTTAGGCACAGTGTTGCATGCGAAAAGTCCGATGGAGCAGGATCACACGTGTCCCGATATTAACGGTGGGTTCTATACGCTCTATGTGTATAGCGATATTGTAGAGGCCCAGAGGATAGGGGATAGTTACTCGCCGCTGTTAAGATGGGTCCATGTACAGGGCGAAAATAATACGATGGTTAATATTCAATTTAACAAACCCGACTACGTCGCAGTTTCTAAAAACCATTTTGATACTATTTCAATTATGATCTACGATGATCAATCTGAGCCAGTGGCCTTTAAATACGGGAAAGTTATTGTTAAGCTTCATTTAAGACCGAGACACGACAGCGGTTATTAAGCAGGCATCATGGTGGTCGTGAAAACATACGGGGACTCGTCTATGTACAGGGACTATTACAGAAACCAAGCCGGTTATGGAGGTCCTCCGTACTTTCAAGGGTCGCCTGTTATGTATGGGGCTGGTTTAGGGGTTTCTTCAGGAGTCTGTTTAGAAGAGCTATGCCGTTCTTGAGAAGAGGCTATGAAATTGCAAAACCGCATGTTAAGGCGGCTGCTACGAACATTGCCCATGATGTTGTTGGGTCTGTTACTTCGGCGGTTGCAGAGCGCATGAACAAGCAGCAGCAAGAAGGAGCGTGGATGGTGTACAAGCCGCGCGCGAGTGTTAAAAGGAAGCGCCGTGCTTCGAGACGCAGGGGTCCATCGGTCCCCTATAAAAAAAGGAGGAGTTCTTCAAAACACCCTCAGAAAAGAAGAGCTCCAAGACGGAAGAGAGCTGCGAAGAAGAGAAACGGCTCTAAACTCAATATTTTTTAAAGCATCGTAAACTAAACCATGGCCTTCGTACATTGTGCAACTGGCGAGTGCGCCAAATCCGAGTTAGACTTGTTTACTCTAAAACCCACGCAGACAAGCATCGAAAACAGCTTCTTCATGGAGGTATCGCCTTTAGCCGCATTGACACCACTGGCCCCTATAGAGTTTTTTGTGTCAGGGTCCACGGATATGTATTTGGATCTCAACAACACTCTGCTGCATCTCATGTGTAAAATCGTAAAAGCGGATGGGTCCGACATAGCAGCAGACGCTACAGTGGCAACGATCGCTTATCCCCTAGCGACCATGTTTAATCAGGTGGACATCACCCTGGGTGATCGACTCATCACACAGAACGATAACATGTACGCCTACAGAGCCTACCTCGAGAGCATTCTAAATTACAGTAGCGACGCTCTTGACACGCAGATTTCAGCGGGTCTCTTCTACAAGGATACATACGGACAGTTTGAAACCACGGCTCTGGACGGTGCCAATCATGGTTTTGTAAAAAGAGCAGGGTTTGCAGCAGGCAGTCGCAACTTTGACCTTCTGGGACGCATACATTCAGACCTCTTCTTCCAAGATAAACTGCTCATCAACGGTATTGATCTTAAGATCAAGCTCACTCGCAACAAGGACTCATTCTGTCTCATCAGCGGCGATGCGGACCAGTACAAGCTGGACATACTGTCCGCGAGCCTGTTTGTAAAGAGAGTGAAAGTGTCCCCGAGCGTCAGATTAGCGCACGCCGACGCTTTGCAAATATCAAACGCCAAGTACGCTGTGGAAAGAGTAGCTCTGAAGGTGTTCAGCATCCCAGCAGGTACCCGATTAACCCAGCAGCAGAATTTATTTCTGGGGCAACTACCCAAACTCATCATCATCGGTTTTGTGGACAATACAGCTTTTAGCGGCACCTATGCCTTAAACCCCTTCAATTTTAGACACTACAACATCAACTACGCGGCGCTGGTCCACGAGGGCACTGTGATTCCTGCAAAACCCTACACCCCCAGTTTTATAACCTCCAACTACATCAGGGAATATCAGGGGTTGGTTTCAATAACAGGGAAGCATCTAAGGGACTGCGGTGTAGCCGTGTCAAGAGAAGGCTATGGGACCGGATACACGCTGTTCGCATTCGACCTGACCCCCGACATGGAAGACGGCGATCACTACAACCTTGTCAAAAACGGAAATCTAAAAGCTGAAATACGATTCAGTAATCCGCTACCGGCGAATGTGAACATGGTCGTATTCTCGGTATTCGACAGCATCATTCAGATCAACCACGCAAGACAGATTTTGTTTGACTATCTTTAAAACATTTTGTGAAATGGACACTGTGCAGATACGGTCGTTCTTAAGCAGGCATAAAGACGCTAGGAAATACTTTTTAGGTGTTTTCCCTAGCGATGGGTTACCACCTGAAATAGGGTTAGAAAGACCCCGCACCCTAGTCTTTAACACCGATCCGCATGACAAGAGCGGAACACACTGGGCGGCCTTGTTTATAGACACTGACAAGGTTATACTGTTTGACAGTGCCGCTGAATTCCCCGAACACCGTATCTATACGCCGCCTATATTCAAGTTTGTGAAAAGAGCCGCTGCGAGGTTGGAGTATAACAAGATGAGGGTCCAGGATTCCATAGCCATCACATGTGGGGAGCATTGTATTTATTTTATCAGTAAAATGTCTGAGGGTATGTCGTTTAGAAATTTCTTAAATCTATATTCGCGTGACCTTGTTAACAATGACAGTATAGTTGTGAAATATGTAAAAGAAAACACCACGGTCTCGGTCAGACCTGTGAAACCAGAATATGTCGCTTGTCAAAATTGTAAGTCCGTGGGACATGTGTATGTTTAATGATGAACGTCTAAAATAAAGACATTATTTTTTTTTAAAAACATGCATTCAGACTATGCACTTCTATGCTACCACATACAACATAATTAAAACATTTGAAAAGACAACAGAGGCCGGTTGAAAAGTTATAAAAAGTGTTTATTACAAACATCTATGTAGGGGTGTATTACATCGACAGCCAATGCTCAAGAAACATAAGAAGAAGAAAAATCAGACGTTGCTATACGCGTAATAGACACATTTTATTACAAACAAAAAAAAACAACAAAAAAAAAAAAACATAAAAAGTCTGTAGATACATTAGGGTGTAAGCCAGGTGCTTGGTTTGAACAATGCCTTTTTTCGCGGTACAACCACCGGTGCAGGGGTAGTCCAGGAGGGGGATAGCCGTGGAGCGTCAGAGCTTGTTGGCGATGGGTGTACGGGGGCCTTCAAATTTTCAAGCAGGCGCCGGTGCTCGTTATTACCCACGAGCGTGGAAGGGATGTTGAGTTCAGCAGCGGCTCGCAGAAACTGATCCCAGCCGCGCGGTGCATTTTGAGGCGTTAGGATTTTGGGGTGCGTGAGACCTTTGACTAGATCGTATATGTGTGACCCTGCAACCGGCTGTCCCTTGTAGAGAAATTCGCCTCGTTCATTCCAAGATGTTAGGTCTTTAGAAGTTGCAAGTTTACTCATCAGCATTTGCGCGGCCCCCTGTGTCTTTGACTTATATTTTTTAAGAGATCGGCAACAAAGGCATCTGAGGGTGATGCAAGGTCCTGCGATGGTTGCAGGGGTTGAGGTGCATTCGGAGGGGCGGCTGGTTGTTCAGAGTCCGGGGCGTATAGAGTCAGCTTATTTTTCTCGGTATTCCATTGGTTGTAGTAACTTAAAAAGTTTTTAAGGGTGCTGGTGTAAAGGTTAGCCTTGTCGTAGGGGTTTAGATCGGTCCGGTTCAAAATGTCTTTAATTTCAGCATCCAGGCGCAGAGTCTCATTTCTGCGTATATCCCAGGCGTTGTCCGCTGAAGAGCCCATCTGGTCCATTTGCTGTCTAGGAACCAAATACATCTTTGTGGCATGCTCCATCACTGTCCCGAGAGGAGACTTGTAATTATGGGTATAGCTATGCCCAGCAAAGAGCCTATAAAACCTCCAGACTGTTTCACCAGTTTCTTCTTGGTAATGAGTGATGCCCTTTTATTACTGAGCTTCTTGATAAGAGCCCTCTTCTTCTTCAGAACCTGTAACTGACTCCTTGATATAGGGACGTTGCCTTTTAGGGTATTTAGGGCAATTTCTGAAATGGCGGACACTAAGTCGTCAGAAGCAGCGCACAGGATGGCCTTTCTATGCTGGGGACTGGCTGTAACAAGCATTTTCAGGAGCGCTAAATTGCGGCGTAGGTGGGCCGACATGGTCAACACCTTGTATTATAAGGCCTGGCCTGTAAATGTCTCTAAAAGTCATCAGCGCTGCTTTTTATAGGCACGGGCCTTGGGCTTAGGGGTGTAAGCGACTGGTAGATCGGGGGTAAAAATATCAGCCCTCAGCCTATAGTCTTCTAGAGTTTCATTTTTTAAGTCGACCAACAGGTAGCCGTGGGGTTTTGCTGTAGCATCGTTAAAGGCCTCCATGAAGAAGTGTGTGTTTCCTGGGTACATCTGTTTAGCTATGACTGATATTTGTTGTTTGTCACGGGGGTTTTTAAATAAAACAAGGTATGAAGCGTTGAGAGCTATAGACCTGCTGTTCTTCCCCTTGTAAAACAAGTTCTGCACAATGTAGCATATGCTTAGATTGCGGTGATGTGAATATTGAGTAAAAGCTCTCTCTAACTCTGGATGATCACCACCTTCACGCATAAGGTCATCGACAATTATCATGTTTACAAGGGACGGTGGCAGTAACTCATCATCGTTGAGATTATCTGGTATGCCTTCTATAAATCTGATATGGGGGAAACTACGGGACAGGTCGGTATAAAGAGCTTGCCAGCATGAATAAAGCCATACAATGTTATTAGGGGTTTGGGATAAAACATCGGCAGCATTTTCTAAGAGCTTTTTTATAAAGTAGCTCTTACCGCAGTTTGAGGGCCCCGCTAACACGCAGGAGAATGGATGCTGTAATCTGGTGTCCATGGTGTGGGGGCTGCCTCTCTAATGAGGCTAATAACCATACGGCAGTGTTTTATAGTCATCAGTCAGGACCCTTTTATCAAAAACAAAGCGTAATGTTTTATGTAAGGGTTGGGTTGTAATTTCCCACTTCTTTTTGGATCTGACTATGCACGGTTGGTTCACAACTATGGTTTTAGCATTTTCACAATTGTCGGAGGCAGCGTATTCGTGCACCAGATTCTTCAGACTGTCAAAATTGATTTTTAGGGTGTTGCTGACATTTAATGTTATGCCTTTGACCTTCATACACACTTTGTTCTTGTTTGTGCGGTAGGAGTAGGTCTTAGGCCCGGATGAAGCGTATTCTATTACATGCTCATCCTTATCGAGTTCGCTGGTCAAATTACCCAGATAATCCCCAAGAGGAGGGTCTTCATCCCCGGGTTTACTCAGAAAAATCACAGAGTCGGTATCATGATACAAGCAACGGTCCTGGAGTTTATCCATAACCTTGTAAAGCTCTAGACGGGCGTGGGCGGTCGTGAAGCACGCTATGAAGATGTTAATGTTGTTACACGTTGTGGGGTATGCTTTTGTGTATTTCCAACACACTGCAGCGGTCTCGTCATCGATAAACCCGCAGCTGGACACCTCGTAACATGGGGCAAATAGGTACTTAAACAGCTCATCAGGATCTGTTATTAAGGTCGTATTTGACAGGTTTGTACGCTGTGCGAATTTTCCCCATAAGGAGTTGAGGCAGAGTTTGGCTAACTGTCGACGGGCCGGGTTGACCTCTATCAAATGGGGGCGTAAATGGATACCTTCGTGAGCGTAGTAGTCATCGATGTATTTCTGCTTTGCAGCCTGACTAGTACACCATTCGGGATACCCTGAGGCCTCCTGCTTGTCTCTGAGAAACAGATTAATGTATGGGGCAAAGAGTCGTGTCGTGGTCCTCTTAAAATGCCACACCTTGTGTATCCTCCCGAGCCTGTAACCTTTCTCTAAGGCCGCTTCGACCTCGATGCTGCACCAGGTCCCTGTGAGCATCCTTTGTTCATCGGTGTGTCTACAATCGCCAACCTCTTTAAACACTGCACATGTTCGACAGAGGGGGAACAGCAGTTTACCATCGACTCTGTATGGTAACACCAGAAAGTAAAGCTGCCGTGGAGGATAGATTTCACATTTGACTAGCCCAAAGTATTCGGATATGGGCTTAAAATCTCTATATATGATGGTGGGGTGCCCTAAGGGGTATACCTTCATTTTGTTCACAAATGGGTACAGACTGGTGAAATCATAGTAGTGTATTTTCTCACCCTCACCCACGGCCCTGTACAGTTGTATGGCATTTGTACGGCCTCCGAATAAGGCATCGCGGGGTTCCAGGGGTTCTGGTAAATCACGACTCTGAAGGAAAGAGCAGAGCGCGGTGTCGGTTGTTAGCATCTCTAACCACTCATGCTCCCAAAGAACCCTCATAGCAAAGCCACATTTTTCAACATACTGTGCCTTCAACAGAGTACGTCTGTGTAAGTGATCAAATTTGACACCCAGCATTCTGTTAAACTCATGGGGCTTGTAACACTGGGGGCAGCCGTGGTAAAAGCAGCCATTGTATTCAAAGGCCGTCGGCACGCCCTTAATTACAGCGTACCCATCCAGGTAGTAGGGACCCACGCGGTATTCACCACCCTGTAAGGCGTGTTGAATATGTATGTCTTCCTTCTCAGAGATGTACATGAGCCACCGGATCGAGGGGGTTGAATATCATTTCTGTTTGCCGTTATAGAGGTCTGGCGGCACTAGAGCGATACTTTTTGGTCTTAAAAACATGTGTTTGTAGATGGACATACACATGGAGGCCAATGTGATGTTTTGAAAAGGGTCTATGTATTTGACCGCCTTTGTCATTTCAGGCGTTTTGGGTTTCAAGCTCCTGACTTTCTTTGTCATTTGAGGCTTCATGGGTTTCAAGATCCTGACTTTCTTAGTCATCTCCACCACAACATCTCTGAAGAGGTTGCACGCTTGTCGCAGGATCATTACATCAGCCTGACAATAAGCTTTCAACTCTGTTTGAAAATGAAACTCCTTTTCACGGTTTTCAGAGTACCATTCTAGAAAGCTCTCCTTCTCGGATGGCATCATATATTCAACCCCGTAACTGTCAGGAGGTGGCATGGGGCCCACATAATTCTGGTTCGCCCAGGTGTTAAAAAAGTGTGGAAAATAACCTTTACAACCGGGGAATCCAAAGGCTTTTGGAAGCTTGCTCAATTTCATAGGTAGGAAATTCAGGGTGTCTATAAACCATATTTGTAACCGAGCGGCTGTTAACAACATCAGCTTGGACCCCTGAGTGATGAGTTCTACTTGTACCTTTTCACGAATCATATTTTGTAAAATAAAGAATGAGTCGTATGCTTTTGAGTTATGGGCCAGCATGGTATACCCTTTGAATTTGGTTTGAATGAAAGTGTTAAGGAAATCACCAACGCACGTTCTGCCTTCAAACTCCCAGCTGTCGTCGGAAGTTAGATGGTGTGCGTAAATATAGTTAGGTTGGTGTACTCCCGTCTCTTGTGTGCACTCTATATCAAACACTATGTAGGCTTCGGTTTTGGTCTGGGGTCTGCCTTTAACCATGTAGCACCGATGGTTGGTACCCGCCTCAAAAGACGTATGGCACCGTGGGCATTTCATGCCTTTGCATTTGTGATCATCTGCCACATACCGACCACACTCAAAGCAATCCATTTTAGGGCTGCATTTAACAGCTTTCTTATGGATGTTCAAACAGTCTTGAGAGCGACAAAACATCTTACAGGTGCGACACTTCACCTTCAGGGAGACGTCTACGACGCAACCATCCCGCCGGCACATCTGACAATGCATTTCACACTGATGACGGTCCTTACTGTTGTATATGTGGTCGCAATGTGTGCACACGTACTTGACTCCCAGAAAACTTTTAAGGTTCAAGAAACCGTAAAAGTGATTTTCGTGGTGAAGGACATATACGGTCTTGTTTCTCACACGGTCCCCTGTTGTAAAGTACTTCCAAGAGCCGTTGTGATAAAGAACTTTCACCATCACAGAGAAATAGTTCTCAAAAAGACCTATATCGCCAAAGCCGACCATGCGGTCTGGAGGTATTTCAAGAACCTCGTGGGCTTCAGCCGCTCTACACATGATGGCCGCGTCGGTGGTGTTGCGCCCCATCAGCAACCCTACGATGCTGGCCGCCAGACAGATATTGGTTGTGTCGCTGTTAAAGTCGAGCAGCCAACGTTGTTTCTTACCAATTATCTGACTGTATAGCACACTCTTTAAAGGTCTTGAAACACCCCCCTCACGGCCCCGTACAATGAGGGCTATGACTCGGAAAGTGCCATAGGCGACTAGTTCAGCCTTGCTCTGTAAAAGCCTCGAAAGGTTTTCTAAAAATTCCACGGCGTCAAACACATCTCGGGACCTCTGTTTGGTGAACAAAGGACTGTCAAAACCCTGCCCCTGGAAGCGTAGTTGGAAAAAATCATTAGGACCCACATCGCGTAACAACCTTTCTATGAGCGTTTGCACCGCCTGATGTATAGCTAAAACACCATGATCTGAGGACCTTATCTGGTGGAGGTTGGTAAACCTAAACTCCTCGTAGTGCTTGGTGGCATTAAATCTCTCTACATCACGCCTGTAGCTTCTAACGCTCTCTAAATAGACGCCCTCTGAATCCTCATCTTGAGGGATTTGACTTGTTGGGGAGCTTACTGCTGTATCATTTTGGGGGTTCGGGTTTAGTAAGGGCTCTGGGGGTCTTTTAAGCAACCGTGTAGCACATATTCGGGCTTTCTTTAGTTTACTTATTAAAAGCCTGCGCTGCTTGGCGCTATTAGCCCACTTTTGTTTTTTACGGGACCATGCTTTTCTAGGTAACCGGCCCCCTCCTATCTGAACAGTCTGGACTGTGCCTATGTGCGCTGTACTCATGGAGACCTCTGCTACAGGCCCACCCCTCGACCCCTCTATGTGTTCCGGGTGGCGAAGTGTTGGCGCTCTACCATCAACACCATTCAATTGTCCGCCCCTGGGACAGTTCTCTCCTGAACTTACGTATTGGGGGATGGCTGGTACCGTTGTATGTGGTTCAGGCAGCACTTGTGAAATGGTAGGACTCTGTTTGCTGGGCTCTATGTACTTTTTATGCTGGAGTAAGCGTAAGAAGCGCAGGGACTTTGTCAGTACTGTTTGGACCTTGCTGCTATATTTTGATGTGTGTGCTTTTTTATTAGAACCGTGGGCATGGGGTTTCTTTAGGGGATAGCGCTGTCCTAGTCAAGACTGTATACGCCATATGTCCGACCCCGCTTCCTGACACGTATTGAGGATCACCCTTTTACACATGTCAACCCTTTGCAGTATCTTCTGCTGTGCCTCCACCATGGACCTGTCACCGCTACCCCCCAACCCCAATTTTAAGGTTGCGGTTTTCGCTTGGCGTTTTAGCTTTCTGACCGCCATTTGTATATCCTTTACATGCGCATCTAGTACCGGTTTTGGGTTTACAGCGTCATATTGTGGAGGGGTAGGTATGAATACTGTGTTTGGTTGTATAATAGCCTTTAACACCTCAGGGGCCTCTAGCGGTCCTTCATCCCCAACACCAATCTGTAACTGAGGGCCTGGGGGGATCATAGAAACAGGATCCCAGTGCGAACACCCCGGGGCGTTTGGGAAAGGGGCCTCACTAAATGCCACATCCGTACTATGAATTGACCAGTCGTCCCAACCCGTACTGTCATTGTTGTATGTTGTCGGGGGTGTTGCGGGGCTTACACTGGACGCGGGGCTGGTTGGGTCGTACGCTCCCTGAAGGGTGCTAGGGGACACAGGGTCCGGGGAGTGTAAATGACTGTTGAAATAATCGAGGGTCCTAACGGCTAAGGTATTGTCGGGGCAGGGGATGGGTGAATGTGTAACAGGGGTCTGCAAAACCCCCTTGTATGTGCTAGAAGGCCCCTCGGGCACTGCTTCTGAGGGTCTATCGAGTTTGTCTACCATACTTGCCAACGTATTGAGATAGCTTTTGCTGTTGGTATACGAGTCTCCTAAGGGTTGCCCTTTTTCAGACATGTTGCCCCTAAACCCATCAGTAACGACTATAGAAGGTTTTGATGGTTGTTCTATGGGGCATTCCTCTACCGACATCGCTAGTTTATTTGAAACTATAGAGGGCTTCAGAGGATGGGAAGGGTCCTGGGGTGTAGCAGGTTTGATTAAGGGTCCTTCCAATGTTTCTACTTGTAACGCCTGTACCCCTTGCTTATTCTTAAGATATTTTCTTGAAAGCTTGTTGACTTTAGGGGTTTGAGGCTGTAACAGAGCTTCCACACAAGGCGTCACAGCCGGGGGCCCATAGAGAACGCTGGGGTAGATGGCTGATTCCCCTGCTTAGCAACATTTTTTAATGCGGGATCTAAAGGAGTAGTTAGGGGCTCAGGGACCACCTGTTTCTTGCTGAGGTCTAAAGGGGCTGCTTGGGATTCCAGGACCAAAGACTTCTTCTTGAGGTTTAAAGGCCATGTCTGGGGTTCTGAGTCCAGTTGCTTCTTCTTAAGTGCGGGTTTGTTTGAGATTAGATTCCCTTTTGAGGCATTGAGAGGGTTCAGATACACATCGGATACGTCGGTTCTCTGTTGTATGTTGGTGTAGTATGTGTAGATCTTATTCTGGCGTACACGCCTCCTCACTCCTTTTGCCGCAGGCCCGGTGTTCAGAACTGTCTTTGTTATATCCCTCAGCGGTTTTGTAGACCTCTTAGCCTTATGCGTATCTTCGCCGTGGCTCTTTTGAACGGCTCCTAGAATGTAACATAAAAAAATATATGTTAGAAGCAATAAGGAACCTGTATAAGATCTTTACAATACCCCCAGTAATACATCTGGTACTACATGGTTGTGCTCCCCTTTGTTTGAGAGAATACAGCCCAGAGAGTTCGTTATTTCACACCCTTTTTGTATAAAACACACCTTTTAGATGTCTTTTCACAGATCGTTTCTTTGTCACAGGCCCTTCTTTAGATGTTGAAGATTTCCTTTTCACAGGCCTTTCTTCTGGTCGTGGCGTCGGCTCTTGCACAATCACTGCTTCCGGGTGTGACTCCGAGGACCCTGTAAAGAAAAAAATAATCAGATTTGCAGTATACAACAGGCCTTAGCAGACCCCTCTGAGGATCGTTCCTATAGTTCACAACTGTGGCTTTTGGGACTAGACACTCCCCAAGGCTTAGACCATTTAAAGAATCAGCGCCTTTTTGATTTACCTGTAAGAACAATGCTATCCTGTACACTCGACGATGCGTCTTGAGCCCCCTTGTGACATTCTAGACCATCAAGAATCCTTTGTAGTTCGGGATCCAGGCCTATAAAATCACACATACATGAGAACACCATTAGAAACACAGAGCTTCTAACATATATGTGTACAAAACTACTCAGAACTATACACCTCAAAACACATGTACCTGTCTGTAGGGCTAGCATTTCAGAGTCTGTTAGGATTAATTCCGGCATGTCCTGCGTCTGGATTAAATAAAAAAAATGGCTGTTTTAAAACTACACTTCATAAACATGATATTACAATTTCATACATTCACCTTAGAAAGCGCCAATACACATCACAGAGAGACACGCATCCTTACACAGAGTATACGTAAAACAGTATCTAGGAATATGGAACATCGGTTATGGGTGTACAAACTGTAGGCATGACATGTCAGACCCCCAGATAAACGTCCTGGTTAAAGTTTGGGAAAACATCAAAATCAAAATTGAAAACAAGACCCAGCCATTTATTTATTTTATTTTACCCTGGAAGCAGAGGAAACGATAATATGGGTATCTGATACCTTTATAATAAATAAGCCCTTAAAGCTATGGGCGGCCATTCACGTTTAAAAAAAATATATATTTATTTATTTTTGCATGAGATGTTTCTGACAGTGTATCCAGATATATGATACAATAAGTAACATCATCAGGACTATTGGCTTTGTCACTGGTTGTTATTTGTATCAGGTGGGACTATTGCCTTTATACCTGGTTGTTAGTTGCATAAGGTAGGACTATTGGCTTTGTCACTGGTTGTTAGATGCATAAGATAAATAAACAGCAACTAATGCGTGTATATAATATTGAAAAAAGCTTCCATTTAAAACCTGGTGACACCACGGCAATGCTGCTGCTTAAAACACCTGTTGCATACCGTTAGGAGTCAGGCTCGCAATGCCCTTGGGGATCGACCAGTAAGAGGTAACGCTGATTCATTGGTGGAGGAATCCCCAGTCGGGAGCTTCCCCTCCAGGGCAGAGGTAGAAGGAACCACCCCTTCAGTGATGTCAGGGGAGGTACTGGTGACATCATTGAAGGGGCGTGGCCTAACAGCGCAGCCACGGAGGGGAAGATCCCTGCTCCATTGTCACAGGAGCCATCGGGATCCACGAGGGAGCCACGGAACAGCCGCCATCCTCCTCCCAACCCCAGAGCAGCGCCGGTGGTAAGCGGGCTCTGGGGCATTATTTTTTTTTTTAAACGGGGCCTCACGCCCCGTACACTCAGGCGCCATCGAAGCCCACACCCCCAACAACACAAACACCCCCCGGAGCCCCGCATGAAGCACAGCAGGGCTCCGGGACCTTTAATTTTTAAAAACGGGGCCTCGCGCACACAGGTGCCATCAGAGCCCCCACCCCCAACAGCACCAACACACCCCCGGAGCTCCGCATGGAGCACAGCGGTCTCCGGGGGTTTCATTTTTTTTCCCTTTAAAACGGGGCCTCAAGCCCCTGCGCACATTGGCGCCACCGGAACCCCCACCCCAGCCTCCCAATCACCCCGGAGCGCCGCATGGAGCACAGCGGAGCTCCGGGGCCTTTAATTTTTTTTAAACGGGGCCTCAAGCCCCTGCGCACATTGACGCCACCGGAACACCCACCACAGCCTCCCAATCACCCCGGAGCGCCGCATGGAGCACAGCGGAGCTCCGGGCCTTTAATTTTTTTTAAACGGGGCCTCAAGCCCCTGCGCACATTGGCGCCACCGGAACCCCCACCCCAGCCTCCCAATCACCCCAGAGCGCCGCATGGAGCACAGCGGAGCTCCGGGGCCTTTAATTTTTTTTAAACGGGGCCTCAAGCCCCTGCGCACATTGGCGCCACCGGAACACCCACCACAGCCTCCCAATCACCCCGGAGCGCCGCATGGAGCACAGCGGAGCTCCGGGGCCTTTAATTGTTTTAAAACGGAGCCTCGCACCCCACATGGCGCCCAAGGCATCAGGACCCCCTACCCCAGCCTCACAACACCCCACGGAGCGCCGCATGGAGCACAGCGGGCTCCGGGGCTCTTAATTTAAAAAAAAAGGGAACGCGCGCCCCACCCTGAGCCCCAAGGCCACAGGACCCCACCCCCACCGCACAACACCCCCGGAGCACCGCCTGGAGCACAGCGGGCTCCGGGGGCTTTAAGTTTTTTTAAAACGGGGCCTCGCACCCCACACGGAACCCAAGGCCTCAGGAGCCCCCATACAGGCCTCACAATACGAGCAGAGTGCTTGGCAAGAGGTCTCGGGGCCATTTTACCTTTATTAATTACGGGGCCCACAATCCCCTCACAATGCCTCCAACGTACCCCGGAGCCCTCCAGGAGCGCTGAGGGCTCTGGGACTAGCCCAGACACACCGACCCTTACCGCAACAAACCATTGAACACTGCATCCTGACCCCTCAGATCCTTTGGGACCTTCTAGGACCGCTAGTATAAAGCTATGACCACCAACCCCACAGAAGCCACAGCAGGCTCCAGCCCATGTCGTCACGAATATAACACACTGGTCACTGAAACCGTTTTTATTTATTGTTAAATTGCTGGAGGGCTAATTTTGGGGTCTCTGGGGCCTCTAAAGCCATAGATAGCTATGTAAAAATGTCTCTAGACAATGTTAAACATTAAAATTACATCTAAAACCCTTTAAAAATGCAACTCTGTTCATTTAAATACAGTCACCAACATTTTAAATAAGCGCATGCACCCTTAATCCTGTAACACATCCCCTTATTTACGTACCTCCATTAATGTGTAGCAGGCATCGTCAATCTGGGATAAGCTGCTCTGGTCCATTGTTGGCTTTAAACTTCGGTCCCTCCTAATGGGTTTTTGAATGGCTGATTGTGTCGGCGCTCTAAAGTATGCTTTTTATACCTGGCAGGGCATGTTAATTGGAAGGAGGACCCTTTATGGAGGGAAGTGTTTAGAATCTTGTAGTGCGTGTCATTATTGGTAATAGAACATTGTAGTGAGGGTCATTGTTGGGGCCGTTTTCTGACCAGTGCCTTGTTTTGTTAGATGTCTCTTTGGCCTTTGACATCTGATAATTAAACCTAGGGCCTGTTGTGGGATGAGCTCCTGCTGAAGTTTTAGGGGCCTGGCATGCTGATTGGAAGGGCACCATCCTTTGTTTAGAATGTTTTCCGGCCAAGGCATTGTTTTGTTATGTGCCATTTTGCCCCCCTTGACCCCTGATAATTAATCCTACGGCCTGTTTTGGGGAAGAACGACTTCGAAAGTTTTAGGGACATGCTGCATGAGCATTTGAGGTTCATTATTGAACACGTTTCTGACCACTGCATTGTTTTTGTTAGGCACGCAATTCAGCATTTTGACATTTGTTAATTAAGCCAACAGGACGGGTCGACTAATCACCTATGTTTTGGGACTCCGCTCCTGGGAAGGATGGACTGATGTTTTATAAACAACCCCTGTGCTATACAATTTAAGACGCGTGGGAAGCTTTGGGACTGGATGATTAGTTTTCCTGTTCTCAACGGCGCTCTGTCGGGGTAACTGGCCTTTTGTTCTTGTGTTTTCACGTTGTGACTTGTGACTTTTGTTCTTGTGCTTTTACGTCGTGACTTGTGAGCATAATGGTTAGTTTTCTGCCCCCAGCTGCGGCTGGGACGCATTTCAAACTGTAGCATCTGATTCTAAAGAAAGACCCTTTTTAAAAAAACCTCTGCACCGTAAACCCATGAGTTAGACAGCCATGCGGGCCCCGGTTTGGTGGGGGCTTGGGGATGCCTGCTCAGACACCAACTGCCAGCACCACAGCCCTCGTTTTTAAACAGACCCAGACATTTCTCTCTTACATGAACACACTTTTTTTTTACATGCACCCCTAAACAAGCTGCTAACCCAACACGGGCTTCAACATGTGCTCGGCGCTCACACTCTGACACAAACCCTGTGCCACACCCTTGTATTTCCAGGGGCTTGAGGCCTGTCACTTTTAAGGACACTCAGCCGGCACTTCTAAGGACACACACACATGTCACTTTTGGGGACACACATGTCACTTTTAAGGACACAGCGAGGGGAGGGGGGACCTGTCACTTTTAAGGACATGAATGGTGATGAATGGTATCCGCTTATACTACTTTGGTGTACAAACCATTATAGTTCAAACGAAAAGTGAATGGCCCAATTTTAAGGTGGGCGTAAGGATCCTCTCACCGACGGGTGAAGTGTGTGACTGCACCAACCACATCAATACATACATACCTGATGGGGAGTACATAGGGTGTCCATTGGATCCCCTATCTCGCCTCCCAAATGTCACATTTCAGGGTACACTGTGTGCCACTTCCCAGGTAGAGAGCATTAGAGCCTTCCTCGAGCACACTTGCCCTTATGCAGACACTGATAATATGGCACAAGTGCAAATGAAAACAGAATCCCTAATTTGCACTGGCCCAAAAATAGGAGCACCCATTGTCATCACACAGGTGCAAAATGTGCTGATATGAAATTGGTATTTCAAAAGGGGCTGTAAAAGTGCTTGTGGCTGGATATGTATTACTGAAGTTCTGTGGGGAGAGGGGGTCCAAATAACAGGCACTAATTCCCATTGTGCCCTGGACACTTTTGTAATTTGCCCTCTTAGTTTTGTCATAGATACTTATAGGTAATGTACAACATTAATTCATGTTATAACATCGACATCATAAATGGGTGATGCACTAATTACAATGGCAAACCAAAATGCTGCCTCCAGAGTTTTCTAAATTTAGATTCATAATTTAGGTTTTGATCTGTCCAAGACCATTTCAAGAAAACATAATTTGCAAATCAGTAATACCCCAATGGCGATGCATATAGATATTTACATGGATTGGAGTAACACTAGGATGCCATAACACTTCTCCTTAGTTGATAAAATGTTTGCTAAAATTTAAAATGCTGATATAGCTATGAGCAATTAAATAAAACAAATCAAGATCAATATGGATGAATGAATCTCTGCTTTTCCCACCCTACCCCTGATTTAACGTATGTCTGGTGTGTAAGCCATGGTCAAGCAGCAACCACAATCCTTGTCAGTGTAAGGCACAAGCAAACCCCAAATTAATCTGTGCTCAATCCCTCGGTAGCTTGGCACAGAGCAGTCAGCTTAACTTAGAGCAATGTGTAAAGTATTTGTGCAACACTTCAACCAGTAAAACTGTGGAAACACACCACAAAAGGACCCCAGCAGAGATATTCAATTTTAAAGATCTTAGTGAAAATGGTGCCAAATAGCACAAAGCGACAACTGTGGATATCTGGTCGTGCCGCACTAGGACAAAGTGACAAGTTCATGCCGACCATGATGGTGTGTGGGCCGGCTACAGGGTCCTAGTTAGAACCACTGAACAAAGGGGATCATTAGGATGGCGGAGGGACCGCCACCGCCAAGCCGGCGGTGACGGTCCCTCCGCCATCTGACTCCCGTTTCCCCCCGCCACATTAGGATGGCGGGGGAATCACCTTGTGACCGCGGCGGTCACAAAGACCGCCATCCACGCTTCCGCCACAGGCAATCGTCACGATTGCCTGGCAGAGCGGTCAGCATGGGTATAATGGCGGCGGTGCCTAGCAGGCACCGCCCGCCAGATTACAATGCTGGCGTCAGCCAGCCTTTCCATGGCGGTTCCCGGAGGCTGGGTTCGGGTGCCCGTTGCGGGCCCCCTCTGTGTGGGGGGAGGGTGTGTGTGCACTGGGGGGGTACCCCCCTACATTTCCATGCACAAGGTGGCAGGCACCACGTGGTGCCTGCCACGTTGTGCATTGAAATGCACTACGTGGCATTTTGGCATTGCGGACGGTGCTGCAGCCAGCAGCACCGTCCGCAATGATCAGGGCCCTGGATGCGCCCGCCATAGTGGCGGGCACATCCTAATACACACAGCGGGACCGCCGCCTTACCGGCGGGTGGTCCCAGAACCACAATGATGGTGGGCGGACTGATGTCCGCCCGCCATCATAATGAGCCCCAAAGTTCCTTAAATTCTGGATTGCCGAATGTTGCGTGGATCTGTGCAAAAAATGCCTCACAGAGCCAAGGTCCTGTTGCACCATCTTCAAGATACCCGTCGACAGGGCTTGTGATGCAAAGTCTGGTGTTGGGGATGCAGTGTGTTGCTGGCGATGCGTTGGTTCCGAAGAGCTGCAAGGCTGTGATGCCGAGTCCGATGTCATCATGGCTGCCGTCAACGAGAGATACGAGGGCTGATGATGCGTCGCATAGCGGCAGTTCCAAAGGCAATGCGTGCTGCGGCGGTGATGTAAGCCCCTATGATGGGTCCAATCCATGCAGCAGCGGTGATGCGTTGGTTCTGCTTGGGGATATGCCACTCAGCACAGATGATGTGTGTTAGACCTGGCACCTTTGGCATGGTTTCCCCTGTCTTTTAGCTCTACTTTCTGTATTTTTGACGGTATGCTGGGCTTCGTTTTTGCTGGTTTGTGTACTCTGGGCACTTTACCACTGCTGATCAGTGCTAAAGTGCAAGTGCTTCCTGTGTAAATTGTGAATATGATTGGTTATCCATGATTGGTATATTTGATTTACTGGCAAGTCCCAGTAAAGAGCACTGTGTATGCCCAGGGCCTGTAAATCAAATGCTACTAATAGGCCTTCAAAGAACAAGAGAACCCAATGGGTCTGAGAGGGATCTGGGGTACATGTAATTATATAGGAACAATGGTCCTTTACAACATAGATAAGCAATACTGATGAACTCAGTGATAAAATAAAGACTGTGTTATAGAATTCCTGATAGGAGAATGGACACTTTTATTTACATCATAAAAAACAAGAAGAAAAATGAGGTAGTGTCAAGAAGTGAAATTAGAAGAACTCATACATAAACAAATGTGGCCAAAGTAGGATTAACAATTAGGCCACAAACATAATGAGAGCACCATTGCACCAGTGTACAGTAGTTGTAATGAGCAATTCCGTGTCAAGGTGCTAAAGTCGACGGCGAAGGTTATTTGCGTCAAAAATCCACAAAAACCCATCCAGTTGGTAATTGCAAGGGTAGGACAGAGAGCTCAGTGAACTGATACGGAAGTTATATCCCCAATCGGTGAATTTCCATTGAGAATCACTGCTGCCTTCGGATGTGGTTTTCTGAACAACGTTGTTCGGAATTGAATTCCTCATTTATGATTTAAATTGTGATAATCCTTCTGATTGTGGTCCCTGGAAATCCCACGATTAAGTTGAGCAACTAAAATACAACTGGATTTGTGGATTTTTGACACGATGAACCTTCACGTCTTCAATTGTGTCTGATGGTTGCTTTCAAACCTTTACCTTGTGTCCTGATGATTACCTCATAAATGAATATGGTTGAAATGCCATCGACGTTCCGTTTGGCAATTAGGAGGAATGGGATCACTGACAAAACATCGACTCCTATAATATCGACATACAAAATTATCGAGTTACTAATATCGTATACAAAAATATCGACACCCAATACACAAAACTCAAATAACAGAAATATTGATAAATAAATATTGTCAAATAAATTATCGACTACAAAAATATCAACAACAAAAAAATTGAATGCTAAAATATCAATAAAAATAAAATAACATATAATACAACAAAAGTATCGATATGCATAATATCGACAACACAAACATCGATAAAATACATATTAACTATACAAAAAAATAACATTTAAACATAAAACCTAAGAGGTCCATTACGATAACCGGCGGAACAAAATCCGCCATCCACCATAGCCTGAAAAAACCGCCCGCCTGCACCATGGGAATACCGACCGAGCAATTATGATGTCGCGAAGCAATCTATGCCCACGGCGGAAAAAACACACAAAATTCCGCCCGTCCATACCAGAGTAGAAGATCATCCGTCCGCCACGGACGCAATCCCGCCTGAAAATCCAAATCCGCCCGCCCCGCCGACCGAGACAACAACCGTGAAATTATGATCTCCCAGACATGAGCGCGGTAAATCCACAGATTCCCCGCCCGCCACCGTTAACAACAGTGATGAATAACTGACACGGCGGAAGGCCTGGCGCCCACGTCCGTGCACGGAAATCATTGGCGGAACAAAGAAACACACATGACATGGCCAACAAGTCCACACAGCAAATTACGCCAAAATACACAAACACAGAACACATCCCAAAGATACCTCCCCCCTGGCAAAAAAAAAAAAACTACAAATCCCAGGACACCAGACACAACACACCTGAAAACGACAGCCCATCATGACACACCCACATAGGTAAGTACAAAAGCAGCCCCTTCACAGACCACAATCCCTTGCACCACTACAAAGCGAAGACGCCATCAGAGAACCCAGACAGCCCCAAAGGAAAGCAGCACACCACACGCACGCACACATCACACTCATCACCAACACCACCATCACCACTGAAACAACGGCACCACGAACACCCTGCACATCACACACCACACACCACACACCCACAACATCAGCACCACAAATACCAAACCACACACCATGGCAACACAAAGAATGCCGAAGTACACTGCCACTGAGTTGACGGTCATGGTCGACGAGATCATCAAGGTGCACCCACAAATCTATGGGAACCAGGTCCAACAGACACCAGTAGCCACCAGAAACAGAATGTGGAGCAGGATCGTAGACCAGGTGAATGCAGTTGGGAACGTGCCACGCAACCGGGATGAAATCACAAAGAGGTGGCACGACCTGAAAAGCGTGGTCAGGAAGAAGGAGGCCAAGAATCGTGAGCTGGCTGACAGGACTGGCAGCGGGAATCCAGCGCTATTCAAGACCTTCAAGGCGTGGGAGGAGAAGGTGCGAGGCATTCTACATCTGAAGAGTCTCACCGGAATACCAGGGGGAGTGGAGGCTGGTAAGTACAAACAAATGTATACCAGCACACCGCTATGTACTGTCATGCACTACCAGAATGCCATAGCTCCGAGGGCCAAACACCCTGATGTCCAGTACACAATACACAAGACATCTCTCACACATGCAACAGACACTCCCACACACTCAGCCCAAAGGTACCAACAAACAAAACCATGGGGGCATGTGTACAGTCAGCCAGCACCACAACTCCCACCAGGTCCCCTTGTACCCCAGATGCGCCGGAAGGAGCACTGCCCACACCCACACACATGTGTCAGCCATAGCTGCACTAACCAACAAGTAACAGGTAAGTAGCCTTACCACAAAGTCCGTGTATCGGAGGGAGGACTGCAGAAGTACAACCCCGCCAGGCCCCTAGTCCTACAGCGCAGCAAGATGGAGCACTCCCCACACCCATGTGTCAGCCATTGCAGTGCACACCTTCACCCGACAGGTAGATATGTATCCCTACATGGAGGGGTGTCTGTGGGTGGTAAGCCATCAACACAACTCACAACACGGCCCCCACTCCCACAGACCAGCAAGATGGAGCACCCCTCCCTCTCATAACCATGTGGTAGCCATTGCATTGCTCCCTCCAAACCAACAAGTAGGTAGACTACTGTACAGGGCGGGGTGTCTGTTGGCATGAGGACTGTACTACGACTAACATTTGGGACATGTCACGTAGCAGAGGAACAGGTAGCACTGCTCCCTGTCATAACCATGTGACTAATGTGCACACGGACATGAATTACAGAGTCATAGCCCACATGAGCCATCTCAAATACAGTAACACGTAAGGAGTCACGTCTGCATGCACAAGTCTCACTGGAGTACTGACCCACATGGCGTGCACTGTGCCAGTCATCACACACATCAGCAACACCATCGAAGTCTTGTCCATGTAGACGTGTCTGCTTGTTCCGTTGACATTGTACAACATCACCCATGTAAGTCTATCTTGTCTCAATGTAACAGAGTGGGACCCCAGTAATGTCACATACACCACTGGACCCATGAAACCACACAGCTACACAATGCACATTCAAAATCTCATCCATCTCATCTGTCAGCCCCAGTGTCATGTAAGGTATACCATCTAAACAGTTGTCCCATATACAGTAGTCCTGCAAAGATCCCCGCCGATTACCAAACATGTGTCTGCAGTGTCTGAAGCGCACGTCACACTGTGATTTACAACATACCTAAAATAGTCTACACCCCAAGAGCACTGCATTGCCGCACATGGCAGAGGGTAGCACGCACACCAAGGAATTGTCCCATCTGCAATACGTTGTGTGGCACACAACCATTACTCACTCACCACAATGCTTGCAGTGTAATGTCCCCAAATGATAACAGTGAGCAGATATGCTGGGAATGTCAGACATACACACACCTTTGTCTCTGCAGTGTCGTGTGGCCAAAACACATGTCCCCTTCCGCACCCATATGTCACAGTATGTACCACAAAACCATATTTCATCCCAAAAGCTTACATGGGGCTGTACCCCGTTTCCACCAAAGCCACAAAATGTAGGGTTACTGCAACACACACCGATTGGCATTCCAAATCCGTCCCATGCCATATGCACCCATCACACTATTCCATTGCCATGAACACGCACACACATTGTAGAGCCATACACATGCATCTGGGAAATCAGTGCACAACTGTGCACAAACTGTGAATGTCAGACATCGAACACAAACCTTGCAAGGTGCAACACAATAACCTTTCGTCTCCCCCACACAGGTGACGAACAGCATGATGCTGGAGAGGGAGACAGCAGCCATCACAGCCAGTCCACAAGCCCTCCACCCGGACTCACGGATGTGGAAGACCTGGACACCTCTTCGGACGAGGACTCCCGACCAGGAACATCTGGTGTGGCAGGGCGCAACCGCTCCCCAGGACCCCTCCCACCCACCAACCCATCTCCCAGGGCTGGTGACCAGTTCCAGGCCCCTGCTGCCACGGTCATTGCAGCCACCACCACCGCCGCAACCACCACCACCACCACCAGGGCCTCCCTGACCACTCACCCTGCGCAAGGGGTTGTACGCACGTCGACACTGACCCTGGGAGCGACAACGAGGCCCCGGGTGACCACTGTGGCGAGTGGGCAGGTCGGTGGCAGCAGTACAGGTGGGAGGAGCAGGGTCAGGCCAACGCCATCAGAGCCTGGGAGCCAAGCCCTGCCGCAAATCGCCAGAGTCCTTGGGGCCTATGAAGAGGCCCAGGGACAATGGGCCCGGTCAGCTGCCGATACGCGGGAAGTCCTTGGGGTGTTGAGGTCCATGGACGCCCATATGGGCCAATCCGTGACCCGTATGGGCAAACTTGTCGACCTCATGGGCCAGCTAGTGGTGGCGGTGAGGGCACAATCAAGGCCAATCACACCACCTCCGCCACCACCTGCTGGGGCGCAGGGTCGTGCAACATCCAGTTCCCCTGCGTCCACAGCGAGTGGGCAATCCTCAGCCACCACCAGCAGCCCACAAACACAACCCCCCCTCTCAAACGTGGAAGGGGCCGTCCGAAGAGGAAACAGGTGTCCAGAGATGACTTCGCACGCTCCAAACGCCAGTGAGTCAGCCAGCCACGGTGGCCATCTACTGCAATCACTTGGACTACTACCCTACCCCACACCGCCATGTGAATGGCATGTGTCTGTCGGACTGTGGACCCAGAACAACATGGGGACACCTTGACCATCACGCGGACATGTCCGTCAACTCATTGTTCCAGCATGCACCACTTGTGTGATCACCTTGCCCACAATCACGTCACTGCTTTAAATAAATACACCTGTATCACATTCTCTCATCTGCTCTGTGTTTAATCAAGGATATGCAACCGTCACCATGATCAGAAATGCATCTGTAGTGTGGTATGTCGATAGGCCAGGAGAGGCTGTAGGGACCTAGGGGTGAAAAACAGAACAAGAGTCCATTGAATGTGTGTGTCACACACTCATCACACAGTACTTGTCATCAAGTTTAAGCAATGTACACACATCTCACAGAGCAACAGGGCACAATGCTACAGCCACTGTCAGTGGCATAATACCCTGGACATGGACCATTGCCACACAGCACTCAGTGAACAATAGGCCGCCGTGACAATGCACACATACACCTACACAACTACAGCAACATCAGCCGTCGTACATGGTCACTCACCGTCAAGTGAAGTAGCGTGCGATGAGCTGCCGATGCTCATTCACTGCTTCCTCCTCTCCACTGTCCTCATCACTGGACACGGCTTGTACTGCAGGCGGGGGCCCTGGCTGATCACCGTCATCCACTATCAGGGGGATCTGCCTGCGAATCGCGAGATTGTGCAGCATGCAGCATGCCACAACTATCTGGCACACCTTCTGTGGGGATATACAAAAGAATTCCTCAGCACACGTCTGTTATGTCACAATATACATAGACATGCTTGATGTGAGCATAAATTAAATACAAGTGGGTAAGTTCTCATTCCGTTTTTCTTTTTATTTCTTGATGTTCAGACAGCCGACACTTGTTTCGTCGCTTACATGGGAATTTTTCCCGCAACTTTATCAAGGCTATTGTCTTGTTATATGTAATCCTTTCTTAGTGGTGTTAATTCCAACCCACATTGGGATTCAATTTCTCGCGACGTCTCAATTTTCAATCTTATATCCAAGGGATCCCTGTATGTCCCAGAAGCTCAGAATCTTTTTTCCTAGTAGTTTGATCCCACACACGGACGTCGCTCCTCGTGTTGCCGAGTAGAAAAAAGAAAAACGGAATTAGAACTTACCCACTTGTATTTAATTTATGCTCACATCAAGCATGTCTATGTATATTGTGACATAACAGACGTGTGCTGAGGAATTCTTTTGTATATCTGTTAATTGGCCCAGGCCATTAGTTTTTGGGGAGGTCAGTGGTTCTCCTCACCTTGCAGCTCCGTGATCAATACAATAAGTAAATATCGAATACCTGTGTTATTTCTCCCGAGTGGCGCCTTCATTCACCCAATTAGATACCACTGCTCTTTACGTGCTCACCTTCTGTGGGGAGTATGCCAGTGCACCCCCGGTGCGGTCCAGGCATCTGAATTTGGACTTCAGGAGTCCAAAAGTCCGCTCTACCACACGTCTGGTCCTCCCATGTGCCTCATTGTATCTGACATCAGCTGGTGTCCTAGGATTACGTAGTGGGCTCAGCAGCCAAGGCCCGTTAGGATATGCAGAGTCACCTGGGTGTGAGACACACAGAGAATCGTTGCAATTCCAACAGGATACAAGACAGCATGTCACACCCAGCACGCTACACGAGTATGCATACTCACCAACAATCCATGCACGGTCCGGTTGAAGATTGGTCATCATTCGTGGGAGGATGCTGTGGCGCATGATGTGCGAGTCATGGGCGGATCCGGGAAACTTCGCACACATGTGTGTGATGATCATGTCCACCAGGCACACCACTTGCACATTCAGGGAGTGGAAATGTTTCCGGTTCCTATAGATGTGCTCCATGGCCTGTGGTGCAACAAGGCCAACATGGGTGCAATCAATTGCACCAACAACGTGGGGGATGCGTCCAAGGGCATAGAAAGCACCCTTCACTGCCGCCAAATCACGAGCCCTGGGGAATCGGATGTACCGGTTCCTGTACAGCATCATAGCTGACAGGACATCCCGTAGCACCATGCTGAACATGGGCTGGGACATCCCACCTCCACTGCCCACTGTGTGTTGGAAAGATCCGGTTGTGAAAAAATGCAGTGCAGCCATCACCTTAGCCGTGGGGGTGAATGCTGTAGGATATACCCTGCGAGGACGAAGGTGGGGTTCCAACATTGCACATAGGTGATGCAGGGTGGGTCTGTCCAGACGGAATTTCCGTATAACCTCCACATCCTCCATGTCTGCCAGCAATTGGTAGGGGCGATGTATGTTTGGTCTCCTCCTAGGACAGATGGAAGTGGACACATGTCAATGCAATACACCACACGGCATTTTCACATACACAAAACTAAAATTACTGACCAAGCAATAGAATCACAGAACAGCTGACAAGTAGGGACAGCACAGCTACAATACTTTTACACAGGTCCCCTTACCAATAGCAATGACCACTGACACAAACCATTGCTATGAGCATGCACATGGGGATTTAGGCCATAATAGCTTGAAAGGCATGATGATGATTTCAAACTGCATATGTGTGAAGCGGCAACACCACGGCAATATACCTAGCTGCTGTGCCTGACACAGCTTCCGAGGCTGGGTGAGTATGGCACACACCAACAACACAATGTACACAGGCTGAGCGGCCCAAACAAGTGGGTCCTGTTGAACAACGGGATATGAGACAGTCAATGATGTCCCTAGTTCACCCAATGTACAGCACTGTACGAATCACACCTCCAACACACATTGACAGGTGTACACATTGACAACTCCATGACTACACAGCTGTGTGAATGCAAACACACATCACAAGTGACACGTAACGTTGCACGTGCCAAGTGGGAGATGTACATTGAGAAATATGGCATGTGTGTGCATATGCACATCCCATGCTCCCATGCTAATGTGTACATGATGATGTGCCAACAGACATGTGGAGGCTGAGCACTGGCCGCCAATGCCTATGCACACAGCATGAAGTGGCCCTGTCTAGTGTGGACATGCTCCCACACACAAATCATGGCCACACATGCAAATGCATGGCGCACATTAAACTGTGGATTCCACATGGCACCAGTGGACTGTACCCACCATGGACCTGGCCCTTGAGGCCAACTCTAATGGCCCTCGCGGTTTCATCCTGCGTGTTCGAGTATAGTGGTAAGCGTACCGGGACAGCTCGGAGCAGGCCATTGTGTGCATTTGAAGTAGGCAGACATGGTACACCAATTGCAGCAGCTTGGACCCACTGATACATCCCCAGGGGGCTATATGAGTGTGGGAGGGAGACAGGCATTACCACAGCTTCCAGGGACTGCTGCCTGGCATCCCTCAACAACACCTGCTGCTGCTGCCACCTGTCCACCTTCATGTCGACGACTCTGAAGATATGTCCAGGTCCACTCACCAGCGAGGAGCTGGAGATCCTGGATTCCGAGCTCCACGCACACTGCCCGAGGCTATTTCTTGCAAAGGTTGTGTGTGTAAGACAACTACAGTGTGTGTGGGAGTGCATGTGGGGGACACACATGTCGTTGATCCGCAGCACTATGAGTCAGAGCCTGTGGGGTTCCAACATGCACTGCTTACCATGCTTACTACAGGTGGAAGGGGTATGTAGGCTCTCTGGCGCTTTCCCATGCATGTCCCTCCCGAGTGGTGGTACATGGCATTTTCATGTCAGACATCCAGTAACGCAGCCACTCGGCAATGCAGGACTCAGGGCAGTTATTGCTTGTGTGAATGGCTGGCTGGGTCCCTGCTGGCATTCTCAGTCTCAGCAGACCTGGGCTGCACTTTGACCGCCCAATCCTAGAAGGAAACAACACTGACTGTACAGTGGGTTACATGTGTCTTTTGTTCACAACTCCCCGGAAATGCGCTAAATCAGCCCTGTCGATTAAACACCCCAGGCCTTGTGATAGGGATGTGTGTGAGAGATAGTGGCACTGAATGTGACCTCCATTGCGGGGTGAGCCATTCACAGTGCGAGTACGTTGAGGGCTGCGCAGTGTTGGACACAGTTAGTCCAGCCACAAAGATGTGTTGCCTTGTGATCTATGTGTTGGTCTACCTGACAATGGACAGTAGATGTGGGAAGACTACACATTGCTCAATGTGCTGGCATCCTGCATGTGAATGGGATGGACAGGTACTGTGTACACACTCCCACCAGCATGCATTCACGTGTGGTGTACACATGCTGTTATGCCTTGTCCGATTACTTCTTGGCTCTGTTACACATCTCTGAGTATGTTGGATGGGTCAGCATCATGCCACTGTGATTGGTGGATGTGGGTGATGATGATCAGTGTATGAATGATTTCCAACCCTCTTGTGTACCATCCCTGCAGTTGGAAGTCCTCCAGCCCGAGGCCTTGTGATGATCCATTGCATCCAAGTTGATGCCTCTGTGTATGTGTAACCGACAGTGCAGCCAATTCCACACAGGGTGTGACGTCATCTGCCGGATGAGCGACTACATGGCGGAGACGAATCGGGGGATGCCCCCTCGTATTGTCATGTTAGTACGGAGCTGCATTTCACCACTAATGGTCTGCATCTTGATAGTCACACAGCCTGTGCCGGATGCACGTTTGTAGGGGCATCAGCAGCAAGCAAGTGTACAGTATTGTGGGATGGTGTATTTTGCTGTGAGAGGCAGCATGTGTCCAAAGCCTACCCATAATCTGGCTAATGTGATGTTTGTTGTGTGATGCAGTGGGTTGTAAGTGTATTCTGTGCTGGGTGCATCTGACATGCATATGCGATTCCTGAGGGTCAAGATGTAATTTGAGCACTCTGCATTGTCAATGCATTCAGAGTCGTAGCCCTCAAGTACAACCTGTAGTAGGCTGGATTGGCAATTCACAAGTATGTTTGAGGCACTGTGCCTACTCTGATTTCGTTCGGACATATGTGTGCGATGTCTCACCTCATATTCCTGGTACTTACACATCTGGCACACTGTGCAACAGTAGTTGTGCTCGTGCGAATGACAGGTGGATGGCATGGGCTCATGACCATTGTGGACTGTCATGTTGCAGTCTGTGTGAGTGGTGTCCCATTCTGCTCCATGCAGGCATGTCCTTGGCCTAATTACGTAGTGGTCATCCTTGCCACCATCAGGACAGTGGGTGTGCACACAGCGATTTGTGGCTATGGTCGCAGGGTGACACAGGCCAGGTGTTGTGCTATGTGCATAACACATGTGCCACTTATTAGCAGCTTCATTTCCTGTATGCCAGCCATGACGTGTTTATTGTGGTGGCAGTATACAATTGCACAGGTATCGTGCAACATCTGGATTTGGGAATGTTCTGTGCTGCTTCCCTTGCACATGTCTGTTTCATTGATGCCAAATGAGTGAGGCCACCTCGCTCTCTCTCATGTGGCATCTCACGTGGGTGCTGAGGGACAGGGTACGGTCAACAGTGGTGAGGCATCGGATGAGGCAGCTGCACAGGAGCTGAGTGAGACAGATGTGACCAGCGCCTCGGAGGGGTCAGACGTGTGCTGGATGAATCACAGGCCGAGACGGCAGTTTCTGCGTCATCTGAGGACAGAGGTGATGCATTCATGTTTGCTATCACAGGGGACGTGGACTCTGGCTCCTCTTCAGCCACGCGGAGGCCAATGCCCGCCCTCCCACCTACTTCCACTGGTGCAACATGTGTCGGCACAAGGATGAAGGATAGAGTGTCCTTCACACCAGGCACAGCTGCCCCTGCACATGTGACCCCTGCTGCCCTCAGTGCTGGGTCTGTTGAGCTTGTGCAGCATCTCTGCGTGGGGCAGACAGCTCTCCTCAATAACTTCATTGCCCATAACATCACCTTGCCGCAGGTGACATAGTTCATGGAGGGCCTACATGTACGCGTGGGTGGGCTACACCAGACTGTCCAATGGTTGTCCTCCCCAGTCAAGGTGGGCCTTCAACTGGGCCATTCTCAGGCTGACATTCCTGTCCCTTTCTCCACCCCCCTGGAAAGTGGCACATCTGACAACAGCAGGGCACGAGTCCTAAATAAAGATGTGTTGGGACGCTGACGTCACGACAGGAGTGACATCACGAATGGTGGCTTGCACCATCAGACTCATTGCCTCCCCTCGCTCACCCCTTATATGCGATTGCATCAGAGGAGCCAGTGCGTGCACCAGCAGCTCCGATCTCACCCCAGAGAGGCCAAAGAGTGAATGTGTGGCTCGATTTGCTCCAGTTATCGAGCTCGCGGTAAAATGAGTGGTGGGACGCCGTCCACCCGCGTGGTACCCCGACTCGGGCCCTGGACAACAGTGACAATGCATGACAGTCTCCGGAGTCCGGATACACCACATGCGACACACAGAAGCCGTAGCTGCCCTAGCGGGACAGGCCGCAAACACCATCCCAGATGAAAGGTAGACCCACCCCGGCGCGCATAGTCATTACATCCGCTGCCATTGACAAGGGACCCATAGAGTGAGATATGGGCCTCAGGGTGACGGGCCTCCGAGCCATCCCCCGCCAACGAGTGTCATGCAACTCACACATATCGCAAGTCCAATAGGACACTTTGCTTGCACAGTCCAGGGCTCGAGTCGGGGTACCACGCGGGTGGACGGCGTCCCCACACTTGTTTTACCGTGAGCTCGATAACTGGAGCAAGTGGAGCCACACATTCACTCTTTGGCCTCTCTGGGGCGAGTTTGGAGCTGCTGCTCACACGCTGGCGTCTCTGATGCAATTGCATCTAAGGGGTGAGCGAGGGGCGGCAATGTGTCTGATGGCGCAAGCCACATTTCGTGACGTCACTTCCTGTCGTGACGTCAGCATCCCCCCACTTCTCATTTCAGACTTGTGCCCTGCTGCACACTGAGAATTTGTTGCCTGCGAGATGTGACCAGGAGAAGGGCGCCATGACCTCCCACCCACCAAGCTCCACGGCCATCCCGTGCCCTGGGTAGCCTGTGCAGGTGGACAATGTAGGGGATACACCTGGAGGACAGGGGATGTAAGTGCCTTGGCAAGGGCCGGGCAGACGCACAGCAGTATCCAGCATGTCCCCAGAGGGAGGGCTAACGCCTACACCTGATGCAGCATTGATCGTGTGCCCGCCTGTTGTGCCCACACGAGTTCACATTCATCCCCAGACAGGTAGGCTTTCCAAATTCCCAACACAGTGGAAATGTACCCCTCCGGGATCCTCCCCACACAGTCTGTTTCAACACTGCATGAGTGCACCTACCCGTGCCACCCACCCACCTGGGCCAAGCAGCCCTCCCGCTTCACATGCTGCATGTGTGTCTTCCACAGTTGTGCTCCTCTCTCAGGGGCGGACCTCCAACTGTCCCGTAGCACACAGACAGCACCGAGTTGGACTGGCATCCTGTTTGAATGGTAGGCACCCTCACACAACTACCTGTGACACAGTGGTGGATGTAATGGCTATTGTGACTGCCATGGCAGTGTTGCTGGCCATGGCAGGGTACACTCACACACAATGCATGCGCAGCTTTTCGTATCACTACTCTGCACATCGGACTGGCCACTGTCCCTGGTGTTGAACAATATTGCCGCCTGTCTATGTAATCTGTGACTGGATGCTGTTGTTCCTGGAGTCGGTTGTGTCTGTGTAGTTGCTGATTGCAGTTGTTACTGTGTGTGCATAGTTAAGTGAGGCACATGCCTTGTATGGTACCTCAACAATTGCAATGTCTGGTCTCACATTCCAATGTGTTTTACACGTGGCTGGGACTTCACTTCTTTCAGACTCTGCTACTTGTGTGTGTGATGAAGAAGTATTTTAGTGACACGGATTGTCTGCATGTATTTGGTGGTATTTCTGGGAAAATGTATACGTGTCATGTTTGCGTGCAAGCAAAGCACGGGGTGTGAGTCTGGCCACAGGATGACAGGTATCATGTGCAGAGTGTGCGGGTATGTGTGAGCTTACTTTCTGGGTGGCCAGCAGTGTAGGTGTATGTTAATCTTGTGATGAACATTGAGCCTGGGCACATGGCTTACTTTCAAAGTGTGCATTTGGGAGGTGTAGGTGTGTGTGGTGTGAAGTGTGTGACTTTGGGGTAGTGTTGGTGTGTGTGTGTGCACTCTGGCAATGTCTACTACACACATGTGTTACCCAGGGGCATGGTGGGTGTTTGTATCCGTGTTCAGGTCTGTGAATGTGAGCACATGTGTGTATTGTATGTTGCACAGTGTGCAGTGTGTGGGTGTGTCCTTGCAGTTCAGGATGGCTCCTACTTAATATGTTTTGGCCATTGTGGGTCTGCAGGGTGTGTGACTGTCAAGATTGTGCCTGGTTTAATTAAGCATGTATGTGAGTTTCAGCAGTTCGTACTCACTGTGCGGACCTGCCCACCCACACTGATATCCTGTGTGTGTTTTGTCATGCATTGCTGTAGCATGCTTCTTGCGTGGCTCCTACTTTTGCTTGATGAGTGTGATGTCCGACTGTGAAGGTAATTATACACATATGTAGGACTGTGCTTTGAAGTGACCAGGCCGTCAGTGTTAATGTGATGATCTGTTGGACCACGTCAGAGTCTGACAATCAAAGGCCCACGACCTGTAGTATTTCACTAGGTCTACTGTGGCGGCAACTCATATGCATTGACATCCAATGTCACTGGACTACATGGTCATCTCACGACTCTCGTGTACTTCACACACTCTCATCCTCTCTCATTCGTACTTGTCTTCGAAAAATAATTCTACAGAGTCACATATTTGCTTCAAGGCATGTATTTGGACTTACTTCCTCTGTGATGCAGTATAGTGGACACTACTGGCAGAAAAATGCATGTGGAGGATATACTTAGCATGATTACACATACGAAAGGGGGTACAGGTAGATGTAATTAGTTGTTGACTGTGGAATGGAGGCTTCAGAGTTACAACTGCCTTGCCCTTGCTATGCTAAAGTACATTTGCTAATTACTGATGGGCTCTGGGCTTTGACACAGACAGTATTCATTTAGCCTACCAGACAGCTTGACATCATAGGGACAGTTCATCTCAGTTCCATGGTACCGGTTTAGTACAATAGTGACTCCGACACACCTGCGTCAGAGGTGACATCAGGGCATGTGCCTACCTGCATGCAGCAGCGTCTCACCAGTTGTTGCAATGTGGTGGCTACTGAAAATGACACTATAACTAGGGCCATGTTGTAGGGGGTTGCATTTGTTGTCCATGCAAAAGTACAGACAAAGGTGAGGTGACAGTTCTCACGTACTACAGCAGACAGATAAGTGTGCACTGACAGGTGCATGTGTCCAGGTGCGCAGAATACATATTATGGCATAGTTGTTCATGCTGTATTGGCCATGTGGTTACTGTACACAAGTCCCATACCTCTGCCTCCCCCTGTTCATGCAGAGACACAGGATATGGTGTGGAACAGAGTGCATGTCCCGAAAATGTCAGATGTCATGGCAGTGGAGTTGATGGTAAGGTGTTAGTTGCAGATTATATGGTATAGTTCTTGTACAGCTAACTGCCCACTCCGTGCGAAAGCCAAGCATGGGTACGGTGTTGAACATCAATGTTCAATTGGGGGTATTGAGTCGGGGACCCATGAATTGACAAGTTGCATCCATCCCATTGATGGTAAACATGGATGTCATCCAATGAAGCGGATGGTGGGTAGCAACGTGTTCGTCGTAAGTTGTCCCTTGTAGAATCCTGATGGGACATGTTGGATGACATTCGATGAAACTGTGATCCAGAAGACGTTGTGTGGAGGCACACTGGTCCCATTGCAGTGTGTCCCCGATTGCAGCCACAAACGCCATGCCCCCATACACTGAACAGATCCTGTCATGGTCGTCCAGGGGTGCAAACAACTGTACCAAATCCGACTTTGGACATGCCGGGTTGGAGAGACATAAATCCACAGGCCAGTGGAACGGACACCTCCGACAGTAGAAAACGGGGATGACGCAGCTGAACATTGCAATGCGGTAAGTTACTCGGTAACTTACATTCAGCATTGCCAGATTTGAACAGCCCACTATGTGTAGCAAGCTGTCACTGTACAGCTTGATCTGTCCGGCGTAGTTGAGGGTCACTGGTGCAACAGCCATATTGCTACAGGGTGATGTGATGGCGTGCTCCGGCTGCCTGAGCAGTCAGCAGAGTGCAGCCTCCGACGATGCAGGGAATTCTGGAATGGATGTACGGCGGCAGAACTTGGGGTATAGCTTGGGCGGAGGACACAGTCCCTCATCCCACATGCTTCTATGAATAGTCAAGGCCAGTGGTGTCTGACTCTTTCCAGATTACTTGCATTTGGCCCACATGGAGGAGTGGTATTATTGTATTTTGTGGTGTTATCTTTCTTTCATGTTGTGCGCTATCTGCCAGTGGATGTTTTACTCTGCATGGCTATGTTTTGCTTCTCGTTGGTACAATGGCTCCATTCTCCTGCATAATTTGTTGCAATGTTATTTCGGAGTAGGAATGGAAGGCCATTCAGTGCTATCTGCTCTCCCGTGTGTGGGCGGGACACTCCGATGCTGCTGTACATTGAGGCTTCTGTGTGGGTGTAGTGATTGGGCATACCTGTTCTCAGGCAGCAGGGTTTTTCTATTTTGTACATTGCATGGGTTGTTATTGCGAGCAGGATGATATAGGTATTTCTTGTTGAGACTGGCGTGCCTTTTCCGGACATTGTCGATATTCTGTGCTGTTATGTAGCAGCCGCCGTGTGCTTCTCCATGTTTTACACACAAGGGTGTGTCCTATTTTGCCATCACATTACTCCCCTGTTCGGGACACTTGTGTGACGTCAAGTTGACAACTGTGAGTTGTCGGTTGGGGACATGACTGATGCAGGAAGACCACGTGACATGTGCCTTCAGGGTGGTGCTGGTGTGTGGGGTGTGTAGTTGTGACCCTGTGGTGTTTGTGTGCAGCCCATGCATGGCGCTGTCGTTGGCCCCTGTGTTGTGCGAATATGTACCTGCGTCATCGCCGCTACGCGGCAGTGCCGTGACGGGCACGTCACTTCCTGGGCACGGGTAGTGGGTACCCAGGATGTTGCGAGTTGTGTTATTTTGACAGGTGGGACATGTGTGGATACAGTGGTGGATGTGTCCTGTCCACACAGGGGTGCCTGGGGGGGCCATGTACAGTTTTTCCGCCCTTGCATTGTGTGCAGTGTTGCGTGCCCTTGTTGTGTGTCTGCCTACCTGCGTCGTCGTGGCGCGTTCACTCCTAGGTGGTGCATCAGGTAGAGCATGGGGATGGCCTGGAGTGCAGGGTTCATATCTGGGTGGGCCGCCTTTTCGGTCTCCGTACTGAACAGTCAGTTTTCCGCCTTGGTATCTCGTGCGGTGTCTCTTTGCCGGTGAGGCTGTTTGGTTATGGCATCGTAATTTATACGCCGGGCGGTACGTCATTTCGTTGGACGGTGTGTCTCCATTGGCTCGCGCCGCTACGTAGACGGGCGCACTTTGATGGCGGGCGGCGTCGCAGGCTTACGGGCGGTGTTTGCCTGACTTTTCACATCCTAATTTGGAGGGCGAACGCCGAGCACAGACACCGAAGAGGCGACCCCCCCGAGCATGAATCCAGCACTGCAGGCCCTCCCCATGCTCTACCTGATGCAGCACCCAGGAGTCAACGCACCGCGGCGACGCAGGTAGGCAGACACACAACAGGGGCACGCAAACAGCGCACACAGTGCAAGGGCGGAAAAGGAGGACATGGCACCCCCCCAACACCCCTGCGTGGACAAGACACATCCACCACTGCACCCACAAATGTAACACAGGGCAAAGTGCAACATCTCGCAACTATCATGGGCACACCACCTGGGACCAGGAACTAACGACCCCGTCACGGCACCGCAGCACAGCGGCGATGACGCAGCCACACATGCGCACAACTCAGCGCCCAACCATAACGCCATGTATGCGTCGCACACAAACAACACAGGGACACAACCAAGCACCACACACACCAGCCACACCCAGAACGCACATGACACGTGACAGGCCTGCCACAGTCATGTCCCCAACGCCCAATTCACGGACAACACCCAACGTCACACAACCGACGCCCACATGTCAGTGAAGTCACGCAACATCAGGACACACCCCTGTGTGACAAACATGGCGAAGCACACAGCGGCGGCAACACCACCCAGTAGAACATGGGCCCCGTCGGGAAGAGGTACGCCAGTACCACACAGAAACACCCATACCACCCTGCACCCATGAACCAGACATACAAAACGGAACACCAAAGAGCCCGGGGACCGACAACAGGTGGACTCAAGAATGACACCCACACACAAGGCCCAACGCATAGCGGAAACACAGCCTGCCGCCCACACACGGGAGAGCAGACAGCACTGAATGACCTTCCATTCCAACTCCGAAACCACATCCCGACTAAACAAGCCGGAGAATACAGCCATTGTCCCAAAAAAAGACCAACACAGGCATGCAGAGGAAACCGACCACAGGGCAGATAGCGCATATCACCTAAGAACATACCGAACGGGAAAGAAGAAAGTATAAAACTCCCCCATGCCGTTCCCATGCAAGTTATCTGGAAGGAGTCACACACCACTGACCTTGAACATTCAGAGAAGCACGTGGGATGAGGGCCCGTGTCCTCCGCACAAGCTAACAGAACACAAGTCCTGCCCCCTACGACCATCACAGACCTCACAGCAACCTCGGAGCTTGCACACTGCAGACTGCACACACAGCCGGAGCACGCCACCACATCGCCCCGCAGCAAAATGGCACCTACAACACACCTACCCAACTACGCCAGACAGGTCAAGCTGTACAAACACAACCTGATACAGCTACTGGGATGCGAACCCCTATCCCTGCTGAACGTAAGTTACCGACTGACTTACCGCATCGCATTGTTCAGCTGCGTCATACCCGTCTTCTACTGTCGGAGGTGTCCCTTCCACCATCCTGTGGAGTTGTGCCTCTCCAACCCGGCATGTCCAAGGGCGGACCTGCTACCACTATTCCACCCTCTGGACGCACACGACAGGGTCTGTTCAGCCTATGGGGGCATGGCGTATGTGGCGTACATCGGACCCACACTGCAATGGGACCACTGTGCCTCCACACGACGGATCATGGATCACAGCTACATCGAATGTCACCCAGCATGCCCCATCATGCTCCTACAAGGGACAACTTACGGACAACACCGTGACAGCCACCATCCGCTACATTGGCTGGCAAACATGTATACCACCAATGAAATGGAAGCCCTGCAGGAAGCCATCGCATACCTGTCAACCTGTCAATTCGTAGGACCCCGACGCAATCCCCCAATTGAGCCATGATGTCCGAAACTGTACCCATGCTTAGCTTCCGCACGGACTGGCCAGTAACCACCACAACAGCCATACCAAACGACCTGCAACTGATACCACACCATCAACGACACTGCCATGACATCGGATGTGTCCGGGACATGCACTCCGTTCCCCATCACATCCAGGAACTCTGCATGTATCCGGGGAGGCAGTGGCATGGGATATGTGTATCGCACCCACATGGACAGAACTGCACGTACAACTATGCCATGACATGGATCCTGCGCCCATGGACATATGCACCGCACAGTGGACAGGAATCGCCCGGCTGGAGTATGTGAGAGCTGCACCCCTTCTCCCCCTCCCCGGAATTCCCGTAACAGGACCTTTGCATGGACGACAAGTGCATACAACAACAACACGACCCCAGTGACTGTGACATGTCCAGTATCCACCATATGGCAACAACAAGTGGGACGCCGTTGCATGCACGTAAGCCCATGCCCTGATGTCAACTCACACGCACGCGTGCATGAGCAACAACAGCAGCACACCTGTCACATGGAACTGAGATGGACTGTGCCCATGATGCCAAGCGGTCTGGTAGGCTAAATGTATACCGTCTGTGTCAAAGTCCGCAGCACCGCAGCTACTTGCAAATGAACATTAGCACAGCAACGGCCAAGCAGATGTAACTCTGAAGCCCACATCCCACATGCAACAGCTAATCACATGTACCCCTACACCCTTAGCTATGTGTAATCATGCTCAGTATATCCTCCACATGCATACCGCTGCCAGTAGTGTCCACTATACTGCATCACAGAGGACATAAGTCACAATACATGGTTTGAAGAAAGAAACTGTCTCTGCTGATTCCTTTCACAAGTACGAATGTGAGATGATGAGAGTGTGTGATGTATACGGCAGTCGTGACATGACTATGTAGTCCACTGTCATTCGATGTCAACGCAAATGAGTAGCACAACTGTGGAAGACACACATGTGTCGTGTGAAGCGGGAGTGACGCTTCGCTCAGGTGGGTGGGTGTGACGGGTAGATGCGCACATGCACAGTTGAAACACGCTGTGTCGGGAGGGATCCGGAACTGCACATTACCGCTTCCATGGGCAATGTTAAAGGCCACCCGTCGGGGGGGGGATGTGAACACGTGTGTGCACAGCAGCCGGGCACACGAACAATGCGGTATCAGGCGTACACGTCAGCCCACCCTCTGTGGACAAGCTGGATCCTGTTGTGCGCCCGCCAGGCCCTTGACAAGGCACACACAGCCCCTGCCGACCAGGTGTATCCCCAACATTGTCAACCTGCACAGGCAATCCAGGGCACGGGATGGCAGTGGAGCATGGTGGGGGAGAGGACTCGGCGCGCTTCTCCGGGACACATCACGCAGGCAAAACATCCTCAATGTGCAGCATGGCTCAAGTCATATGGAAGTATTGGGGGACGCACACATCACGAGCAGGAGTGACGTCACGGAAGGTGGCTCGCACCATCCCACCCATTGCCTACATCCCCACACACGTCACATGCCGTTGCAACAGAGAAGCCAGCGCGTGCGCAAGCACCTCCGAGCCCGCCCCAGTGAGGCAAAAGAGTGAATGTGTGGGTCTATCAGCCCCAGATGGACGCGGCATGGGCCGCTAGGGCAGCTACAGCCTCTGTGTGTCGCAGGTGGTGTATCCGGACTGCGGAGACTGCAATGCATTGTCTAGGTTGCCCGGGTCTCGAGTCGGGGCACCACGCATGTGGACGGCGTAACGCCACTAATCATACCGTGAGACAGACCACATGTACAACTGGACCCACACATACACTCCTTGGCCTCTCTGGGGCGAGCTTGGAGCTGCTTGTGCATGCGCTAGCTTCTCATGTGCAAATGCATATAGGTGTGAGCGAGGGGAGGCCATGAGGACAGTGCAAAAGATAACTGTTTGACTTTCAGTTAGTTTAAGGAATGCCCCTGATGTGGTCAGAAAAAGACATGTCTCGTGTGCATTGCAACTAGTAGATAAGCCGATGACCTACCCATGTCTTGCATGTAGCCCCGCACCTAGCCCCGCACACTCGACACAGCGAAATGAGTACCAGCACCACATACTTCCCATTCGAAGCACTGACTGGGGGTGATAACCATTGGACAGTCTTGTGTAGTCCACCCACGCGTACATGTGGGCCCTCCATGAACCATGTCACCTGCGGCAAAGTGATGTCATGGGCAATGACGGAACTGAGCAGAGCTGTCTGCCCCACGCACAGACGGTGCATCAGCTCAACAGGCCCAGCACAGAGTGCAGCAGGGGTCACATGTGCAGGGGCAGTTGTGCCTGGTGTGAATGCACATGCACATAGACAGCACATCGAGCAATGTGTAGCCTGCCCACATCTACTGTCCATTGTCAGGCTGACCTAGAAGAAGATCACAAGGCAACACATCTGTGTGGGTGTACCCACTGTGACCAACACTGCGCAACCATCAGCGTACTCGCCCTGTGCATGGCCCACCCCGCAACGAAGGTCACATTCAGTGCCACTATCTCTCACACACATCCCTATCACGAGTCATGGTGTGTCCAATAGACAGTGCAGAGTAAGCGCTCATCCGGGGTGTCCTGAACAGGAGACACATGTAACCCACTAGGCAGTCGGTGCTGTCACCTACTGGCATTGTGCAGTCAATGTGCAGGCCAGGCTTGCTGGGACTGAGAGGGGCAGCATGGCCCAGCCTGACATTCACACGAGCAACAAGTGCACTGAGACCTGCACTGGCAATTGCAGACGTTGGCCTGCACCCAGCTGGCCCGGGACGCCTACCTCCATAGTGGAACACGCAGGGTGCAACCGCGAGGGTCATCGGAGTTGGCCGTAATGGCCTGGCCCATGTTGGTGACAGTCCGCTGATGCCATGTGCACCACACAGTATGATGTGCGCACTGCATCTGCAGGTGTGGCCATGATGTGCGTGTGGGTGCAGGTGCACAATGGACGGGGCCACAACATGCCGTGTGCATAGGCAGGGACGGCCAGTGGCCGGCCCCCACATGTCTGTTGGCATGTCATCATCTGCACATTGGCATGGGTGCATGGTATACGCATATGCACACGCATGTCATCTCTCACTATGTACATCTGCCACTTGGCACGTGCAAGGTTACGTGTCACATGTGATGTGTATTTGCAAGCACACAGCCGTGTTGGCATGGGGCTGTCAATGTGTACACCTGACAATGCTTCTGGAGGTGTGATCCGTACAGTGCTGCACATAGGGTGCAGTGGTGACACCAATGACTGTCTCATATCCCCTCGTGCCACAGGTCCCACTTGTCTTGGCCGCTCAGCCTGTGCCCACATCGTCGTTGGTGTGTGCCATACTCATCCAGCCTCGGAAGCAGTGTGATGCACAGCAGCCAGTCATGTTGCCGTGGTGTTGTCGCTTGCCGGATATGCAGTCAGTCCCCATCAGCACGCCTCACAGGTCATTGAGGCCTGGATCCCCATGTGCATGCACATAGCAATGGTTTGTGTCACTGCCCATTGCTATTGGTGGGAGACCTGTGTAAGTGTATTGTGGCTGTGCTGTCCCTGCATGACAGCTGTTCTGTGACTCATGTTCTTGCTCTGTCATATCAGTGATGCGTATGTGAAAATGCCATGTGGCGTGTTGCTTTGACATGTGTCCACTTCCATCTTTCCTAGGCGGAGACCAAACATTTACCGCCCTTACCAATTGTTGGCGGACATGGAGGATTCTGAGCTCATCCGGAAATTTCGTCTGGATCGACCAACCCTGCATCGACTATGTGCCATGTTGGAACCCCACCTCCGTCCTCGCAGGGTGTATCCGACAGCATTCACCCCCACGGCTAAGGTGATGGCTGCACTGCATTTTTTCGCCACTGGGTCATTCCAGCACACAGTGGGCAGTGGAGGTGGGATGTCCCAGCCCATGTTCAGCATGGTGCTGAGGGATGTACTGGCAGCCATGATGCTGTACAGGAACAGGTACATCAGATTCCCCAGGGCACGTGAGTTTGCGGCAGTGAAGGGTGCATTCTATGCCCTTGGACGGATCCCACACGTCGTTGGTGCCATTGACTGCACCCATGTTGGCCTTGTCCCACCACAGGCCACTGAGCAGCTCTTCCGCAACCGGAAGCACACGCACTCCCTGAATGTGCAAGTGGTGTGCCTTGCGGACATGGTCATCTCCCACGTGTGTGCAAAGTTCCCAGGCTCGGCCCATGACGCGCACATCATGCGAAACAGCATATTACCACGACTGATGACCAATCTGCAACAGGACCGTGGCTGGATTGTCGGTGAGTATGTGGAGTTGTGTAGCGTGCTGGCTTAAGGATGCTGTCTACTGTCCTGTTTGAATTGCAACGGTTCTCTGTGTCCCCCACGCCCAGGTGACTCGGCTTACCCGAATGGGCCCTGGCTGCTCAGTCCATTACGAAATCCTCGGACCCCAGCAGATGACCGCTACAATGAGGCACATGGGAGGACCAGACGTGTGGTCGAGCGTACCTTTGGCCTCCTCAAGTCCAGGTTCAGATGCCTGGACCGCACCGGGGTGCGCTGGCGTACTCCCCACAGAAGGTGTGCCAGATAGTGGTGGCTTGCTGCATGCTGCACAATCTGGCCATTCGAAAGCAGATCCCCCTAATTGTGGATGACGGAGATCAACCAGGGCCCCAGCCTGCAGACCAGGACAGCTCGAGTGAGGAAGACAGCGGAGAGGAGGAAGCTGTGAATGTCCGTCAGCAGCTCATCGCCCGCTACTTCACTTGACGGTGAGTGTCCATGTACGACGGCTGATGTGGCTGTAGTTGTGCAGGTGTCTGTGTGCTGTGTCACGGAGGCCTTTTGTTCACTGTGTGCTGTGTGTCAATGGTCCATGTCCAGGTTTGTATGCCACTGACGGTGGCTGTGGCATTGTGCCCTGTTGCTCTGTGCGATGTGTGTACATTGCTTGTAGTTGTTGACATGTACTGTGTGATGGGTGTGTGACACACTCATTGAATGTGCTCCTGTTCTGTCTTCCCCCCTAGGTCCCTACAGCCCCTCCTGTCCCATCGCCATGCCACACATCCGATGCTTTTCTGCTCAAGGTGGCGGTTGATCATCGTTCAATAAACACAGTGCACAGACAGCAGTTTGTGTAAAAGGTGCATTTATTTTCAACTGTGACATGTCATTGTGTGCAAGGTGATGACATGAGTGTTGCGTGCAGTGACAATGAGCTGTCGGCCATGGCTGCGTGATGCTCAGGGTGTACCCACTAGTTCTATGTCCCTAGTCCAACAGACACATGCCATTCTGATGGCTGTGTGGGGTGGGATCGTAGTCCAAGTCAATGCAGTGGGTGGTCAAGGATGGCTGGCTGCCTCACTTGCGTCTGGAGCGTGCGAAGTCCTCCCGGGACATCTGTTTCCACTTCGGACGGCCCCTTCCACGTTTGGGAGGGGGGGGTGTGGTGGCGACCTGCTGGTGGTGGGTGAGGTGTGCTCACTGGCTGTGGACGCAGGGGAACTGGACACTGCTGCCCGACCCTGTGCCCTAGCAGGTGGTGGCGGAGGTGGTGTTGCTGGCCTTGCCTGTGACCTCACCGCCACCACCAGCTGGCCCATGAGGTCCACGAGTTGGTCCATACGGGACACGAATTGGCCCATATGGGCGTCCATGGACCTCAACACCCCCAGGACCTCCCGCGTGTCGGAAGCAGACCTGGCCCATTGTCCTTGGGCCTCTTCATAGGCCCCAAGGACTCTGGCCATTTGAGGCAGGGCATGGCTCCCAGGGGAGGCTGGCGTTGGCCTGACCCTGCTCTTCCCACCAGTACTGCTGCCACCGGCCTGCCCACTAGCCACATTGCTCACCACGGTCCTCGCTGTGGCTCCCAGGGTGGACCCAGTCGGCCGGACCACCACTTGCGCTGGTGCTGGGGCCAGTGATGACGTGGTGGTGGTCGCGGCGGTGGTGGTTGTTGCGGCGATGGTGGTGGTTGCGGCAGTGGGAGTGGCCGCCACAACAGTGGGAGTGGCCGCAACGACAGTGGCAGCAGGGGGCTGTGAGTGGTCATCAGCCCTGGATGATGGGTTGGTGGGTAGGAGGGTGCCTGGGGTGCGGTTGGGCCCTGCCACACCAGATGGGCCTGCTGGGTGGTCCGTGTCCGAATCGGAGGACAGATCCTCCACATCCGTGAGTCCTTGTTGGGGGCTTGCAGGCTGGCTGTGCTGGCTGCTGTCTCCATCTCCAGCATCCAGCAGTTCGTCACCTGTGGGGGGAATGAGATATGTTATTGTGTTGCACATGACAAAGTATGTATAGGTTGTCTGACATCCACAGTTCGTGCACAGTCGTGCACAGGTTTCCTGGAGCCGTGTGTGTGGCTGTGCTATTTGTTGTTGTGTGGGCATGCCAATGGGACTGTGTGCTGTGGACATGTGGCATGGGACGGATTGGCAATGCCGATGGGTGTGTTGCTGTGCTCCTGCTTTTTGTGGCTCTGGTGTATGCGGACTCCAGACCCATCGTGGAGGTTGGTTTGTACTATGCTCTTGGGGTACATATGGAACGCTTAGAAACGCAGATGGCATAATGGGGGTCAGCCCCCTGAAACGCATTTGAGATGAACTATGCTTTGGGGGTTCATATGGAACGCTTAGAAACGCAGATGGCATAATGGGGCTCAGCCCCCTGAAACGCATTTGAGATGAACTATGCTTTGGGGGTTCATATGGAACGCTTAGAAACGCAGATGGCATAATGGGGGTCAGCCCCCTGAAACGCATTTGAGATGTACTATGCTTTTGGGGTACATACTGTGTGCCATGGGTGCAGAACGTGACATGTGTTGTGGCAACATGAGAGTGCATGGTCTGAGGTGTGTGTATGTCTGACATACCCTGCATATTTGCTGTCTGTTGTGATTTCTGGCCATGTAATTGGACGCATTGTTATGAGTGAGTGATGGTTGTGTGCCACACGACGTATTGCAGATGGTCCAATTCCTTGGTGTGCGTGCTGCCCTGTGCCATGTGCATCACTGCAGTGCTCGGGGGTGTGTGGCCCATGTTATGTGTGTAGTTGCTCTCAATGTGACGTGCGCTTCATTCACTTCTGGCACATGAGTTATCATGGGCATGTTTCTTTGCGTGACTACTGTATGTGGACCAGCTGTTCGGATGACATACCTTTCATGTGACTGGGGCTGACGGATGAGATGGATGGTATGTTGTATGTGCATTGTGTGTCTGTGTGTTTGATGGGTCCAGTGGTGTTCGTGTGCATTTCTGTTGTTCCACGCTGTTGCGTCTAGTGTGGTATGTCTTACATGGGCATAGTTGTGGGATGTGTGGTTGACAGGCAGTGGGGGCTACATGGACAGGACTTCGATGGTGTTGCAGTTGTGTGTGATGGGTTGCACTGTGCCTGCCGTGTGGTTCTGTTATCAGTGTGACTTGTGCATGCAGACGTGGCTCCTTGGGTGTTGCTGTGTCTGTGATGGGTCATGTGGGGTGTGACTCTGTGGTTCATGTCCGTGTGCACATTGTTCACATGGTTGTGGCAGGGAGCAGTGCTGCGTGTTCCTCTGCTACTTTGCATGTCCCATGTGTTAGTCGTAATTCAGTCCTCATGCCTCCAGTCACCCCGCCCTGTCCAGTTTCCCACCTGCAGGTTGTTTTTGAGCGTGCACTGGACTGGATGCAACATGGTTATGGGCGGGGGGTGCTCCATGTTGCAGGTCTGTGGGGGTGGGGGCGGTGTCATGGGTCGTGGTGATGGCTGGACACTCACTGACACCGTTTGTCCTGGGGCGGGATGTCTACCTGTCGGCTGCCGGTGTGCACTGCAGTGGCTGCTACGTGGGTGTGGGGTGTGGGCTGTGCTCCTCCTTGCTGTGCTGTGGGACTAGGGGCCTGGTGGGTGTTGTACTTCAGCTGTCCCCCCTCCCACCCACTGCGCTTTGTGTTGCTGCTACTTACCTGTTACTTGTCGGTTAGTGCAGCTACGGCTGCCACATGGGTGTGGGGGTGCTCCGCCTTGCTGTGCTGTAGGACTAGGGGCCTGGTGGGTGTTGTACTTCAGCTGTCCCCCTCCCACCCACTGCGCTTTGTGTTGCTGCTACTTACCTGTTACTTGTCGGTTAGTGCAGCTACGGCTGCCACATGGGTGTGGGGGGTGCTCCGCCTTGCTGTGCTGTAGGACTAGGGGCCTGGTGGGTGTTGTACTTCAGCTGTCCCCCCTCCCACCCACTGCGCTTTGTGTTGCTGCTACTTACCTGTTACTTGTCGGTTAGTGCAGCTACGGCTGCCACATGGGTGTGGGGGTGCTCCGCCTTGCTGTGCTGTAGGACTAGGGGCCTGGTGGGTGTTGTACTTCAGCTGTCCCCCTCCCACCCACAGCGCTTTGTGTTGCTGCTACTTACCTGTTACTTGTCGGTTAGTGCAGCTACGGCTGCCACATGGGTGGGGGGGGCTCGTTGTGGCGCTTCTGGAGTACTAGGGGACCTGTTGGTAGTTACGTGGCTGGCTGGGTGTACACATGCCCCCATGGTTTTGTTAGTTGATATGTTTGGGCTGTGTGTGGGTGGTGGTGCCTGTTGCATGTGTGAGTAATGTGTTGTGTATTGTGTACTGGACATGGGGGTGTTTGTCCCTCGGAGCTATGGCATGGTGGTAGTGCATGTGAGTACATAGCGGTGTGCTGGTATACATTTGTTTGTACTTACCGGCCTCCACTCCCCCTGGTAATCCGGTGAGGATCTCCGGATGGATGATGACTCGCACCTTCTCCTCCCACGCTTTGAAGGTCTTGTAATGCGCGGGATTCCCTCCGCCAGTCGTGGCAGCCAGCTCTCGGTTTTTGCTCTCCTTCTTCTTGACCAGGCTTTTGATGTCGTTCCACCGTTTGTTTATCTCTCCTCTGTTTCTGGGTACGGTCCCGACTGCATTGACCTGGTCTACAATTCTGTTCCACATTCTGTTTCTGGTGGCTAGTGGTGTGTGCTGGACCTGGTTGCCATAGATTTGTGTGTGCACCTTGACGATCTCGTCGACCATGACCGTCAGCTCAGTGGAAGTGAACTTGGGCATTCTGTGTGATGCCATGGTGTTTGTGGTGCTGGTGCGGTGTGTGATGTGTGATGTGCAGGGGGTTTGTGGTGCCGGTGTTTGGTGGTGGTGGTGGTGGTGGTGGGTGTGATGTGTGCGTATCTGTGGTGTGCTGCTGTCCTTGCTGTGTCACTGTGTCCTCTCCTCTCCTCTCTGCTTTGCAATGTTGCAAGGGGTTGTGGTCTGTGGAGGGGCTGCTTTTGTACTTACCTGTTTGGGTGTGTCCTGATGGTCTGTTGTTTTCAGGTGTGTTGTGGCCGGTGTTCTGGGCTTTGTGTTTATTTGTTTGTCCAGGGGTGGTGTGTTTTCGGGATGTGTACTTTGTCTGTGTATTTGTGCGTGGATTGCTGTGTGGACTTGTTTGCCTTGTTGTGTGTGTTTGTTTGAGTCCGGGGCTGTTTCTGTGCAGGGACGTGGCCGCCATGGCTTCTGCCGTGTCCATTTTCTTCAGTGTTGTTTCCGCTGGCGGGCGGTGTATTTGTTGTTTTTCCGCGCTCATGTCGGTGCGATCGTAATTTCACGTGCGGTGTCTCGACCGTGAGGGCGGGCGGTTTTGTGTTGTCGTGCGTCTTTCCGTCCGTGGCGGGCGGTTTGACTCCGACTCAGGCATGGGCGGGCGGTATTTTGTGTGTTTTTTCCGCCGCTGGCGGTTTTCGGTTCGAGGCATCATAATTGCTGGGTCGGTATTCAGAAGGTGTAGGCGGGCGGTTTTTTGCCGCTTTCATGGGTGGCAGATTTTTTTACGCCCGGTATCGTAATGGGCCTTAAATATACTTAAAAAATCAAATTGAAATAAATACACAAACACTACAACATAAAAAAATGTCACCACTATCAAAAATAAACAGACATATATATAACATATTTTAAAAAAAATCATTTATTAACACATTAATTTTAATTAAATTAATAAATAAAATAAAAATGAACATTAAATAAACACAATTACAATTAAACAAATTAAATTATAACTGCCAAAAAATTCAAAAAAAGCTATCTCAACCAATAAATTTAAATGACACCAACACAAACCAATAAAAAAACTCTAATTAAATAAACACTATAAAAGCAATCAATTAATAAACACAATATTTACCTTGAAATGGACAAACACTGCAGAAAGGATGAAACTTTGAGAGACAGAAACAGAACGAAAAAGATCTACACATACAACTAAACAGAAAAACTCACATTGAAGGTAAGGACAAAACTTTTTGAATAAATAAATAAAATTAGCTTAAAATAAGCATATAAACAGAGTAACTTAAAATATAATATGGTTTTCTTTATATTTCATAGACTAAACTTGACTGAAACTCAAAACAACGGTTTCCTTCCAAAACAGCTACAAAATCAATATTAACGAAAAATATAAAACAAAGTAATTATATATCTTAACTAACTAATAGAGTTAATTGATTAAACCTAACAAAATGATGAAAAAAGCAAAACATAACTAACAAATACTTTTATTTTACTTCCTTCTAATCTGGCGGGCGGATCCACACTGCGACCGTGGTGGACGCAAAGACCGTTCGCCACGGAACCGCCACAGGCAATCGGACCGATTGCCTGGCAGAGCTGTCTGCATGCATAAAATGGTGGCGGTGCTTAGCAGGCACCGTCCACCATATTATGATGCAGGCTGTGATCCAGCCTTTGCATAACGGCAAAACCGTCATGAAAAGGCTGACGGAGGTTCTTATCGGGGGCCCGTTGCGGGCCCCCAATGTGTTGGGGAGAGGTGTATGTGCAATGGGGGGTACCCATGGTACCCCCCTACATTTCAGTGCACTAAGTGGCAGGCACCATGTGGTGCCTGCCACCTAGTGCACTAAAATGCACAACATGCTCTTTTAACATCACGGCGGGTGCTGCTGTCAGCAATGTTAAAATTCAAGATGCGACCGCCTTGGTGGCGGTCGCATCCTAATTTGGTTTGCAGAACTGCCGCATGTATTGTGGCCGGTCCCGGTCACCACCACAAGGGCGGACGGACTCCAGTCCGTCCGCCATCGTAATCGGGGTGAATAGACATTATATCGAATGATAAATATCGAATTGTAGTAATATCGAAGTTGTAATATCGAATGTTAGATAATATCGAATACATGAATATCGCAATCAAAAATATCGTTATTTTATTTCTTTAAAAAATATCGAAGTACAAAATATCGAATAAGTAATATCGTAAGTAGATAATATCGAATTGTTAGTATTGTAAAAAATATCGAAAAAAAATATAGAAACTGTAAAATATTAATTTTTAGTCAATAATTAAATATTATGTATTGTTATTAATTTTGTATTATTAAAAATGTTTTAATATTAGTGTGAAAATGTATAAAAAAAAATTGTAACATATGTTTTAGGAGCGGGATGTTTAGTTATTAGGGGTAAAGGGTGGGGAGTATTTTAAAAATATTAGTGTAAATTTAGATATTAATTTTAAATTTTTAGAAATTAGAAATTAATTTAAAAAATGAAATTTATATTAAAAGTGTAAAATATATGTTTTTTTTAGGAGCGGGATGTTGGGTTATTAGGGGATAAGGGTGGGGAGTAATTTAAAAATATTAGTGTAAATTTATATTTAAATAGAAAATTTATAGAAATTCGAAATTAATTTAAAAAACGAAATTTATATTAAAAATTTAAAATATATGGTTTTTTTTAGTAGTGGGATGATGGGTTATTAGGGTATAAGGGTGGGAAGTATTTAAAAAATATTAGTGTAAATTTAGATATTAATTTAAAATATTTAGAAATTCGAAATTAATTTAAACAATGACATTTATATTATATATGTAAAATATATGTTTTCTTTTAGGAGCGGGATGTTGGGTTATTAGGGGATAAGGGTGGGGAGTATTTAAAAAATATTAGTTTAAATTTAGATATTAATTTAAAAATTTTAGAAATTCGAAATTAATTTAAAAAACGAAATTTATATTAAAAATTTAAAATATATTTTTTGTTTTAGTAGTGGGATGTTGGGTCATTAGGGGATAAGGGTGTGGAGTATTTTAAAGATATCAGTGTAAATTTAGATATGAATTTAACATTTTTAGAAATTAGAAAATAATTTAAAAAACTAAATTTATATTAAAAAGTTAAAATATATGTTTTGTTTTAGGAGGGGATGTTTCATTATTAGGGGATAAGGGTGGGAAGTGTTATTTAAATAATATTTTAAAAATATTTATTAAGTAGAAATTTAAAAAATTGCAAATAATTAGAAGAAATAAAGTAATTTATAAATATAAATAGTAAGTTGTTTTTAGTACTGGGATGTTGGGTTATTAGGGGAAAATGGTAAAGTTGTTAATATTGTAAAACATATATATTTAGGGGCCGATTCCGATCTCGGCCGGTAGGGCTCCGAATCGGATTCGGCTTAACCGGATCCGATTCGGAGCCCTATTTCCCGACCGATCCGTACGCGCGTCCGGGCGAGCGAGTACGATGCGTATTCGCCGACCGACTCGTCCGGGCGTCCCGACCGCTCCGACCGACTCGATCCCGGGTCGAACCGCACCGACCGACTCGCACGGACACGACTCGCACCGCGCAATGGAGACGTTCCCCGGCCGGGTAAGTACGATGCGCACCGCGAGCAGTCCGACCGAGCCGCGCACTCCGGCTCGAAAGAGCTGTCGGTGCCGTACTTTGGGGGTCCGTGTCGGACCCCCCTGTACGCGTAGCCGCGTGAGTCGCACACAGGGGGGACCCATGGGTCCCCCCTACCTGTGCTTGTACGGCGCGAATCGCTTCGCCGCGTACACGCAGTAGGGGCGCACTTGTCCGCATCGCACCCATTGAGTCAATGGGAGCCCGCGTACGCGTTGTACGACAGGCTCCCATTGACTTCAATGGGAGTCCGACCGACTCGAGTCCGATGGCATACGTGCGCATCGTACTCGTTCGGTCGGACTGCACGGGTCCGATTCGGTCGGAAATCTCTCCGGGTCCGGCTCGGTCGGAGAGATTTCCAGCCCGAATCGGAATCGGCCCCTTAGTGTCCAGCGTGTTCTTGACTTCATAATTACTGTAGTGGGAATAGTAATTTTTATGTGTTTAATGTCCAGCACCTTCCCTGAGTTAATATTTACTGGAGTGGGAATAGTAATTTATATATGTTTAATGTCCAGCACCTTCCTTGAGTTAATACTAACTGCAGTGGGAATAGTAATTTATATATGTTTAATGTCCAGCACCTTCCCTGACTTAATTTTGACTGAAGTGGGAATAGTAATTTTATATGTTTAGTGTCCAGCATATTCCCTGACTTAATTTTGACTGGAGTGGGAATAGTAATTTTATATGTTTAGTGTCCAGCACCTTCCCTGAGTTAATATTTACTGGAGTGGGAATAGTAATTTATATATGTTTAATGTCCAGCACCTTCCTTGAGTTAATACTTACTGGAGTGGGAATAGTAATGTATATATGTTTAATGTCCAGCACCTTCCCTGACTTAATTTTGACTGAAGTGGGAATAGTAATTTTATATGTTTAGTGTCCAGCACCTTCCTTGAGTTAATACTTACTGGAGTGGGAATAGTAATTTATATATGTTTAATGTCCAGCACCTTCCCTGACTTAATTTTGACTGAAGTGGGAATAGAAATGTTATATGTTTAGTGTCCAGCACCTTCCCTGAGTTAATATTTACTGGAGTGGGAATAGTAATTTATATATGTTTAATGTCCAGCACTTTCCTTTAGTTAATACTTACTGGAGTGGGAATAGTAATTTATATATGTTTAATGTCCAGCACCTTCCCTGACTTTATTTTTAGTGCAGTGGGAATAGTAATTTTATATGTTTAGTGTCCAGCACCTTCCCTGACTTAATTCTTACTGCAGTGGGAAGAGTAATTTTATATGTTTAGTGTCCAGCACCTTCCCTGACTTAATTTTTACTGCAGTGGGAAGAGTAATTTTATATGTTTAGTGTCCAGCACCTTCCTTGACTTAATTTTGACTGGAGTGGGAATAGTAATTTTATATGTTTAGTGTCCAGCACCTTCCCTGAGTTAATATTTACTGTAGTGGGAATAGTAATTTATATATGTTTAATGTCCAGCACCTTCTTTGAGTTAATACTGACTGGAGTGGGAATAGTAATTTATATATGTTTAATGTCCAGCACCTTCCCTGACTTAATTTTTACTGAAGTGGGAATAGTAATTTTATATGTTTAGTGTCCAGCATCTTCCCTGACTTAATACTCACTGGAGTGGGAATAGTAATTTATATATGTTTAATGTCCAGCACCTTCCCTGAGTTAATACTGACTGAAGTGGGAATAGTAATTTATATATGTTTAATGTCCAGCACCTTCCCTGACTTAAATTTTTATTGGAGTGGGAATAGTAATTTTATATGTTTAGTGTCCAGCACCTTCCTTGATTTAATTTTTATTGGAGTGGGAATTGTAATTTTATATGTTTAGTGTCCAGCATCTTCCTTGAATTAATACTTACTGCAGTGGGAATAGTAATTGTTATATGTTTTGGGGCCGATTCCGATCTCGGCCGGTAGGGCTCCGAATCGGATTCGGCTTTACCGGATCCGATTCGGAGCCCTGTTTCCCGACCGAACCGTACGCGGGTCCGGCCGAGCGAGTATGATGCGAAATCGCCGACCGACTCGTCCGGGCGTCCCGACCGCTCCGACCGACTCGCTCCCGGCTCGAACCGCTCCGACCGACTCGCTCGGACTCGACTCGCACCGCGCAATGGAGACGTTTCCCGGCCGGGTAAGTACGATGCGCGCCGCGGCAGTCCGACCGAGCCGCGCACTCCGGCTCGTAAGAGCAGTCGGAGCAGTACTTCGGGGTCCGTGTCGGACCCCCTGCATGCGTAGCCGCGCGAGTCGCACACAGGGGGGACCCATGGGTCCCCCTACCTGTGCGTGTACGGCGCGAATCGCTTCGCCGCGTACCCGCTGTAGGGGCGCCCTTGTCCGACTTCGCACCCATTGAGTCAATGGGAGCCCGCGTACGCGTTGTACGACCGGCTCCCATTGACATCAATGGGAGTCCGACCGACTCGAGTCCGATAACATACGGACGCATCGTACTCGTTCGGTCGGACTGCACGGGTCCGATTCGGTCGGAAATCTCTCCGGGTCCGGCTCGGTCGGAGAAATTTCCGGCCCGAATCGGAATCGACACCTAAGTGTCCAGCAACTTCTCTGAATTACTAATTAGTGCAGTGGGAATAGTAATTTTAATTTGTTCAATGTAAAGTAGTTTTTATTATTTAATGTATACTGTATTGGGGATAGAAATTATATATGGTTAGGGGCCGATTCCGATTCGGGCCGTAAATCTCTCCGACCGAGCCGGACCCGGAGAGATTTTCGACCGAATCGGACCCGTGCAGTCCGACCGAACGAGTACGATGCGCACGTATGCCATCGGACTCGAGTCGGTCGGACTCCCATTGAAGTCAATGGGAGCCGGTCGTACAAAGCGTACGCGGGCTCCCATTGACTCAATGGGTGCGATGCGGACAAGTGCGCCCCTACAGCGTGTACGCGGCGAAGCGATTCGCGCCGTACACGCACAGGTAGGGGGACCCATGGGTCCCCCTGTGTGCGACTCGCGCGGCTACGCGTACAGGGGGGTCCGACATGGACCCCCAAAGTACGGCTCCGACAGCTCTTACGAGCCGGAGTGCGCGGCTCGGTCGGACTGCTCGCGGCGCGCATCGTACTTACCCGGCCGGGGAACGTCTCCGTTGCGCGGTGCGAGTCGAGTCCGAGCGAGTCGGTCGGTGCGGTTCGACCCGGGAACGAGTCGGTCGGAGCGGTCGGGACGCCCGGACGAGTCGGTCGGCGAATTCGCATCGTACTCGCTCGCCCAGACGCGCGTACGAATCGGTCCGGAAATAGGGCTCCGAATCGGATCCGGTTAAGCCGAATCCGATTCGGAGCCCTACCGGCCGAGATCGGAATCGGCCCCTTAATGTTTTGTATGTTTTATTACTAAATTTTAAGTGTAGTGGGAAGAGTAAATTATATATTGTTTAAGTTTACCACATTTAATGAATATTGTTTAAATGTATTGGGAATAGTTGGTGATGTTTGTTTATGTAGAAATATATTTTTATAATTATTTATAATTAATATTAAATATTTATATAACAAATATGTTATTTGATGTGTATTTATTTATTTTTTATAAAGAGTTGTAGGAAACTTACTGTATGTGTTTTTATATGTGAAGGAATATAAATGTATTTTATTATGTGTAGTGAAAATGAATTTGTCTTGTGTAAGTGATGTATAGTTTATAATTTTCTAGTAAAAAAACAAATGTTAATTAAAAAGGTACATTTATCAAATTAATATATTTAAGTAAAATATTTAATTATAAGATATACATATAAAAATAAATTAGACTTTTTTTATTTTCAATTTTTTTTATTTTTGTATAAGTAGATAGAAAGAGAAACAATTTTTTTTTATTTATACAATGCAATAGACATTATTAAATATACATAAAATTTGTCAATTTTTATTGAAGGAAAATAAATTATTTTACATACATTTATTCGTTAATAGAATTTTTTAAGGGAAAAAAAATGTTATGTCATTATTTTACAACATTTGTAACATTGTAATATATGTATACAAATTATATAACCATTTTTGGTATATATATACAGAAAGTAAAGCATTGTATGTTTATTTATTATTTAATATTGTAACATTATAATGTTGTAGTAAATATTGTTTATCATTTACAAATAATTAGCACTTTATTACATGTAAATATATTTTTAATTAATATTATTAGTATATAAAATTTAATAATATTAATTATCACATTGTTGTAATTAATGAAAATTTATTTTTAAACAGGTAAGTTTTATTTAACAATTTTACATAATTAATATGTATTTTTTATAATTTTTATCATTATAAAAAAACATATACAATTATAATAATAATAAATATATTTTTATATTAATTATTATTATAACTTTACAAAGTATAATACATTATATAGTAATTTTTAAATATACAGAAAATTGTGTACAACATAAGAAAAATATATGTGAAATTTATACTTTGCTATAATGATTTTTTTTACATTATTCCTTTTTTAAACTTTATTTAGGCAGCCATTTTAAGTTTACAGGGACTATTTTGTAACCGCGTACTGTTATTTTGGGTCATTGAGGGTCGGAGAAGCTCGCGGTTGGAAGCTGCGTCGCGTCGAGCAAGGTAAGGGAAATTTTACTTATTTTTCTAAGTTAATACTTATGTTTTAGTGTAGTTAGGACCTATATATTGTATTTATAGTTAGGTTATTACGTTTTTGGTGTGCTGTAGTTGTTAGTTATATTTTAGTGAGATGACGTGAGTTACTGTTTGAGGTGTAGTGTAGACGGACATTAATATGAGTAAATATGTGTTGTTTTGTTGCTATAAATTCATTTTATTGTATTTAATCAATGTATTTGGGTGTATTTGTGTGGGTGGGTATGCTTTTAATCTTTTTTGCAGATTCATTTTAATCGAGTTTACGTTGGAGACAGAGACGCGTTTTTTTAATAAAAGAACTGTGTATTAGTTTGTTAAACTAATATTATTATCACAGTTTCTTTTAGTTTTCGGTATTTCCTGGAGCGTTTTTTATATTTTTGTATCTTTTTCGGGTTTTTGAGGGTTTACGTAATTTGGATTTCGGAACGATGGATTTGTATGGGACGTGTTGTATTTTTGCATTTTTTGGGGCTTTTTTAAACTTTAACATGCATTAACACATAGATGGAAGGATTATTTCTTTTTGGAATACATTTTCTACAGCTACATAAACCGTAAGTGTATTTTATTTAAATTAATTGGGTGGGAAATGTTTTTAAAATTAATTGTGTTTTATAGTATATTTTGATAATTATTATTTATTTGTAAATATATATTTTTAATTTAAGAAAATATATATGACAAATAAGTAATATTTGTGAAAATATAATATTAATATATGTGTGTAAAGTTTCTGTTTTATGAACGAAAAAATGTATAATACCTGTGGAACTTTTGTTTATAAAATGCTTTTGGCTATTAGGGATAGGTAATCTAGGCCTCTTGTAGATGGGTATAGGGTAACCTGACTTTGCAGTAGCTCAAACATTTTTTTAGTTTGTTTAGTTAATTTGGGACATATTTGAGTTACAGATTGTTCCATCCGTAATTCTTGATAGCTTTGTTCTTTTTGTATAGATTCTAGAAGTTTTTGTAGGGTAGGTTTACCTCTGCTTGTTGTTGATTGGAAGGCATTATGCCATCCTTCAACACTATTATTTGTTTTTGATTCTTTGTTTAAGGTACTTAGGTACACGTTCCACCAAGGAATGTGGAATTTAGGTTGCCTTCTATGCCCTGATCTATGCAATCTTCCCACCCAGGTGTCCTCAAAGTAGTCTAGTAGTGGGCTTATTTTGTCTTCGTTCCTTTTGTAATAGGGGCTTTCTATTAGAATATTGTAGTGTTCTGCTACATCTGTTACAGGTACATATGCTAGTGCTATTAGCTTTTTTATTTGGTAGGCAAAAGTACTGTCTGTAGCATATTGTACACTTAGGGTTGATTTTTGTAGATGTCTCCAGAGACTCTGATTAAAATGATAATAGCAACCCTGAATTGCTGTGTGTGGATAATTTTTTAGTATAGCATTTATCATGGCTATTTCAAAGTCAATAATTATTTTTGAAGGAAAATAATTATTGCTTTCTTCTTTTATTTGAGTGAGTATATCAATGTAGGTAGTTTGCTGTTTATTTGGTAATAGTGCGTAGATGAATGGAATATTTGAGTGTTGGTATAATCCATGTATTGTGTACAGCTGGTAAAATGGTTTTGGACAGACTTTGAAAGTTCCATCCATCATCCAGGTGTCACATTTCTGTAATTTAAGTAAATTGTTTGCAGTAGCAAACATAATTATTCTTTTTTCTGGGCATTTGTTATCAAAAAAAATAAATGGTTCTTTACTGTGAGTAATGCTTAATTCTGGTGGAATAACTACTTCTGCAAATGTTTTAGGGGCAGGTATAGTAGTTGTGGTAGCTTTTTTTTGTCTGGCAATTGTTCTTTTTAAAGAAGCTATGGACGGTAATTGTCCTGATGCATGTTGAGGTAATTTTAATAGTTGCTCTTTTAGTATTTGGGTAGTTGCTTTGTCAGTACTAGTGCTTGCTTCTTTTATACTTTCAAGAGCATCTCTAACCTCAATCTCTGTTATGTTTGGGGGGTGATTATGTTCTTTTACAGAAATAACAGTAGTTTCCTGAGTAGTAGCTCTTCCATAGCATTTGTTAGAGTAGTATTTGCTACACTTCCAAAATACTTTAAGGCCTATTTGTTTCTCCTGTGTATACACATACCCCATATAACATAATAGCATTTTATTTTTTTGTGACATTACAAATTCTGCACCTTCAGTCATGTTGTTTTGTTTTATGCTAGGGAAAATTCAAAAAGAAAATATTTTAATATAATAAATACAACATGTTTATTAAATACTGTTACATCTCAGTGAATATACTTACAATGTTTAGTTTGATGTAAATGAAATTGGTTAGGAAATAATTTCAAGCTTTCTTTTCTATTTACTTGATGTAATTTCTGTTGAGAAGAGGAAAAAACATATTAATAATTTGATTCTATTGTTTGTAGATGATAGGCATTTTAGGGGTAAAGGGTTATTTGGGTGGGTATTTAACGTTGTTTAATAATGGAAAATGATATACTTACTTTTTAGTTGTCTTTATTTTGTTAGTAGTTGTAGAATTATTTTGGAAGCTTTTGCTGTTGGCTGTAGAGGAGATAGATAAAAAAGAAAATATATATTAGTGAATAACGTTTTGAAAATATTTTTAGGTCGGTTTGGCAAAAATAGAATATACTTACATTTATTGTTTTTTTATTGGTGAGTATTTTTGAAATAATTTTCTGGCTTTGTAGGATATCTGTAGAGGTGATATAAAAGTAAGGAATGAAAGAATAGTTAATTAGGTTTTAGAAATAATTTTTGTTGCAGGTTAGTAGTATTGTAATATTTTAAAAACAGTTTTACTTACTTAGTGCAGTTTTAAATTTCTTTTTTAGTAATGAAAGTTTTCTTTCAGGAAACAGTTGGGCACAGTTTCACCTTCTTCTTTGTTGTAGTTTTTAAGTGTAAAAGAGATGTATGTTTTTGATGTTTATATAGTGTTTATTTAATTGGTTGCTTTATGTTATTGGTGTATTTTGAAATGTAAGCGTTTTATTGGTTGAAGTTAATTGTTTTTATTGTTTTGGCACTTTCTTTCCATATAAGGGAAACGCTAATTAAGAAACTGTTAGTAGAAAGTAAATATTTTATCTTTTTACTTTTTGTAAATAATTTAAATGTTGTTTTTAATGTGAAATAATGCAAGTATTATATATTTAAAGTTTATATTTAATTATTGTAATACGTTTGTTTAGCCAAAATATATTGTTTTATATATTGATGTGTTTGCAAATTATTTTATTATGTTGTTTAAGTATTTTATATTGTTTTATAATGTGAATTTATATTTGGTGCTAAAGATATATTTAATTGAGCAGTTTTTATATAGTCGATATTTGTAAAAAGTCGATATTATTGGTGTCTATATTTTGGTATTCGATATTTTTGTAATGTTGTATGTTATAAAAATTTAAACGATATTTAATGTAACGATATTTAGCATTTCGATATTGTGGTGAACGATATTTTTTATTTACGATATTGTGTACTCGATATTTTTGTAATTTTATAAATAAGTATAGGTAGTAGATATTATTGTAGTCGATATTTAGACGCCGATATTTTGTATATTCGATATTTTTGTAGTCGATATTATGTCAGTGATCCGTAATCGACCCCCTAGTTTCCAAAGGAAAAGCGTTTTTTATTTGCCAATATCTTTGGCGCCGTTTGACAAATCTTCGTGACATTTTCAAAACTAATGGGGCGCTCCGGTCAGCTCCTGTCTTGAAAGTTTCGGGGTGATTCGTCAAGCATGGGCTGAAAAAAAAGGGGGGTCCAAAAATGCATTTTCTCTATGTTACTTTCAGTAGGAAACTTTTGTCGCAGGTACAGCCCGAACTGCTGAACGGAATTACACCAAATTTGGCTTTTGGTCCAGAGTGCACTCTTTGCTTTAAATGGTGTAAATCCGTTCAGTAGTTTCCGAGAAATTCAAAAATGAATAAATATCGATATCTGGTGGCCGCGGTGGATCCACAAACCCTCCCATGCACGAGCTTGATTCTTATTGGCTGCCAACATTTCAAACTAAGACGTATTGGTAGCCATCTTGTGACTCGGTAGAACCGAGTCACAAGAAAAAAGGTGAAAAAAAGAAAAGGGGGCCTGGTCAGAGGGTCCCACAGGGACCCCAGGGCCAAAAAAAGCATTTTTTTTAATTCAGCGGGATTCGCGAATCCCGCCGAAAAGATATGAAGCAAGGGCTCCCGCGCTTTGTTTTAATGAGCCCCCGGATGGGCCAGGTCCTGGGGGCAATGCGCATAATATATGGGGGGGCCGCGCGGGCCCCCGCAGCCCTGGGGACCGCCCGCTCCCCGGGGCTTTATTTTTAAATAAAAAGTTGCTTGAGAGGGCTCCTGCTCCCAACACGCAGCCCCAGGGACCGACACCTCCCCGGGGCGATAATGATTAAATGCGGGGGCACGCGGCCCTCCGCAGCCCCAGGGACTGCCACCTCCCTGAGGCTTGCTTTAAAATAATAGTGTGGGGGGGCTCGAACCCCCCCACACTGCCCTGGGGACCACCACCTCCCCGGGGCTTTAAATAAGATTGAGGGGGCTGTGCGGCCCACCTCCTGAAACCCTAGATGACCCTGGGGACCGCCACCCCCCAGGGCCGGCTCCAGCAATGTCCTGGGGTGCCTACCCCCGGGACATTGCAGTTTGCAATGACAGGGCGGGAGCCTGGCTCCCGCCCTGTCATTGCAATCTCTGCTTTGCTTCGTGGAAGCGAGAGGAAACCTGCTCTCGCTTCCACGAAGCAAAGCAGATTGCTTTTGGACAAGGGGAGCTACATGTCAGCAGCTCCTTTGTCCAAAAGCAATGCCGGCTCCCGCAGGAGGTGAGGAGCTGGCTGGGACCGCGGGGGCATTGGGGCTCCCCCTGCAGTCCCCAACATGAGGTCAGGCCCCGGGGGATGGGGTCCCCGGGGCCAGAAGCGGCCCAGGGATGGGGGGGCACGTGGCCCCCCTCCCGTATAAATAATTTAAAAAAAATAATAAACGAGGCCATGCCCCGGGGGACATCACATATTATATCACTCATGACATGGTTACTGATGACATCTCAAATGACATCACTGATGACATCATCCACTTAGGGGCCGATTCCGATCTCGGTCGGAGGCGCACCCAATACTATTCGGTCGGGAAAAAAGCCATGCGAAAGCCAGTTTCCCGACCGATCCGTACAGCACACCGAACGAGCAAGTACGATGCGCACAACAGCAAAAATCCCGGCCGAGCCGTACTCACCCAAACCAGGTCCTGTTCTCCGACCGAGGCGAATCCGGAAACGCCGAATCGAGTCGCACGGAAGGGAAAATGCAGCCCCGTCCGGCCGGACAAGTACGATGCGCTTTCCGTACGCGCCGAACCCGTCGCTACGCACGGCACGTCAAAGCATCCGGGAGAGGCGCACATAAGCTCCGAATCGCGCCACAACACGATCCACGGCTACGAGACGAACACAGCACAGACGAGGACGACGCGAGGCGGCGAGGACGAAGCGAAGCGACGAGGACGAAGCCAAGCGACGAGGACGACGCGAAGCAACGAGAAGGACGAACGACACGAACCAACCATGAATCCCTTCGTCCCGATCATACCAATATTCTACATCTACTACCGGAACAGGCACGGACGCGTACGGCGCAGAAGGTAAGTCAGACACCAACCACAAAACACATACAACACGTACACGACACATCACACACATACACTGGGAATCTGAATATACTTGCAACAGCAGCACCATAGGGGCGGGATGCCCATCACCAATGCCACATATGCACACAGGGGCCTGAATGCGCGCCACCACCCCAACCCAGGGGGCTGGATGCCCACCACTACTACCACCCTCACCCAGGGGGGCAGGATGCCCACCACTACTACCACCCTCACCCAGGGGGGCAGGATGCCTACCACTACTACCACCCTCACCCAGGGGGGCAGGATGCCTACCACTACTACCACCCTTAGCCAGGGGGCTGGATGCCTACCACTACTACCACCCTCAACCAGGGGGGCAGGATGCCTACCACTACTACCACCCTTAGCCAGGGGGCAGGATGCCTACCACTACTACCACCCTTAGCCAGGGGGCAGGATGCCTACCACTACTACCACCCTTAGCCAGGGGGCAGGATGCCCACCACTACTACCACCCTCACCCCGGGGGGCAGGATGCCCACCACTACTACCACCCTCACCCAGGGGGGCAGGATGCCCACCACTACTACCACCCTTAGCCAGGGGGCAGGATGCCCACCACTACTACCACCCTTAGCCAGGGGGCAGGATGCCTACCTCTACTACCACCCTTAGCCAGGGGGGCAGGATGCCCACCACTACTACCACCCTCACCCAGGGGGCAGGATGCCCACCACTACTACCACCCTTAGCCAGGGGGCAGGATGCCCACCACTACTACCACCCTTAGCCAGGGGGCAGGATGCCCACCACTACTACCACCCTTAGCCAGGGGGCTGGATGCCTACCACTACTACCACCCTTAGCCAGGGGGGCAGGATGCCTACCACTACTACCACCCTTAGCCAGGGGGGCAGGATGCCTACCACTACTACCACCCTCAACCAGGGGGGCAGGATGCCTACCACTACTACCACCCTTACCCAGGGGGCAGGATGCCTACCACTACTACCACCCTTAGCCAGGGGGCAGGATGCCTACCACTACTACCACCCTTAGCCAGGGGGCAGGATGCCCACCACTACTACCACCCTCACCCAGGGGGGCAGGATGCCCACCACTACTACCACCCTTAGCCAGGGGGCAGGATGCCCACCACTACTACCACCCTTAGCCAGGGGGCTGGATGCCTACCACTACTACCACCCTTAGCCAGGGGGCAGGATGCCTACCACTACTACCACCCTCACCCAGGGGGGCAGGATGCCCACCACTACTACCACCCTTAGCCAGGGGGCAGGATGCCTACCACTACTACCACCCTTAGCCAGGGGGCAGGATGCCTACCACTACTACCACCCTTAGCCAGGGGGGCTGGATGCCTACCACTACTACCACCCTCAACCAGGGGGGCAGGATGCCTACCACTACTACCACCCTTAGCCAGGGGGCAGGATGCCTACCACTACTACCACCCTTAGCCAGGGGGCAGGATGCCTACCACTACTACCACCCTTAGCCAGGGGGCAGGATGCCCACCACTACTACCACCCTTAGCCAGGGGGCAGGATGCCCACCACTACTACCACCCTTAGCCAGGGGGCAGGATGCCTACCTCTACTACCACCCTTAGCCAGGGGGCAGGATGCCCACCACTACTACCACCCTCACCCAGGGGGGCAGGATGCCTACCACTACTACCACCCTTAGCCAGGGGGCAGGATGCCTACCACTACTACCACCCTTAGCCAGGGGGCTGGATGCCTACCACTACTACCACCCCCACTCATAGGATGGACAATGCATGACACAACAAGCACACCACAACCTAGGGAATGCAAGATTAAGACATCCCCCACCACCATGACAAGCGTGTGAGCAGGCTGTGTCAAATGCCTACAACACCGAACATGACATTGAACATACAATGTGACCCCCTAGCACATGTGCCACACATATATGTGTGTGGCACCCACAATGCAAGCAGCCCATGACCATTGTGGCAATGGGGCCTAAACCCCCATCATCACAGTGACCAAAAGGCAAGTGTGGGGTCCATAGCTGAAGCACATTTTGACCATTGTGGCAATGGGGTCTAAACCCCCATCATCACAGTGACCAAAAGGCAAGTGTGGGGTCCATAGCTGAAGCACATTTTGACCATTGGGCAATGGGGTCTAAACCCCCATCATCACAGTGACCAAAAGGCAAGTGTGGGGTCCATAGCTGAAGCACATTTTGACCATTGTGGCAATGGGGTCTAAACCCCCATCATCACAGTGACCAAAAGGTAAGTGTGGGGTCCATAGCTGAAGCACATTTTGACCATTGTGGCAATGGGGTCTACACCCTCATCATCACAGTGACCAAAAGGTAATTGTTGACAAAGAAAGAGCTGCAACTGCCAAACTGCATGGATCATTCCTGGTCACAGAACCAAAAACTCATCTGTGGCAAAGTAGTGTATGTGTCCCATTGCAACATAAATTGGGGAGCCAAATACTGCAGTGCAAATGAAACATTCCTTTGGCCATGTGCAGACAAACAACACCCATGGGGGCTGAGACCGTCAACAGTCATCAATGACACAATGACAGAAGTGACCATCAGAATGCAGACCCACATATTTGCACCAATGGGCACACAAATGCAGATACCCTGTGGAGACAGCAGATGTGAGGTGAACAGATACCATACCATGGCAGCAATGGGACACACAAACCATGATCACTGTGCTGACCGATGACCTAGGAGTCCCAGGGACAGCAGGGGAAACACACCAAACAACATACAGCCAATGGCACACCCAAGATATGCCAATGCAGTGGTGCAGATGCACAAACACAAACAGGCAGACCAACACTGTCATCATACACAGCAGGTGAGGGGTGGGGGTGCCAGTGTCCCCAGGCAACAACACAACACATGAGGAGAGCTGAATACCAATCATACAGATGTGCATACACTGCCACACTAAGGTAACTCATGGATCCAAATCCCCTATGTGGGCAAGCAGGCATTGACAGGTGAGAGGGAGCACAAAACACACATGTCACACAGGCACGTAGGAACAACAACTGACACAGCAAGTCACAGACACACCACAGCACCACCCCCAGGGCCCCCACAATGTGGTGACCCTGGGCTGAAGAAAAATACCACTGTGATGACAAAGCTAAATGTCGTTCACACTGTGAACCACAGTCAGGTGTCCTGAGCAACTAACTACCATCACACCTACACAAGCACAAATCAATCAGCATGGCCAGTAAGCCAAGGCCAACATGGAGGCAGGGGACTAGCCGGGCAACAACTCTCATCTGCACACACTCAAGACCACACCCCTCGACCTCCAACAATGTGCAGCAGTGAAGTACACATGCACTGGTGACATTGCACATGCACCCATGACTATTCCAGGGTGGTGGGTGGGAACCAAGGTGTAGAAACACATCACACATGGACACTCAACAAGACTCCTGAATGTCTGACACACTGCACACTACGCTGTACATGGACATGACGGCAATACCACACCGACCAATGGGATCCCAGCCACAGTCACACACCAATGAAGAAGCCAAGGTCACCCACAAAGAACACACATAGACAACAACCAACATTGCAGCCCGGACCCTAAGGAGTGCCAGCAGTCACACACACAACGTGTCACAATCACTGAAAGATAACACAAACTGGAAATCACATGACAGGGGCAAACAACAAGTGCCAAAGGGAAACCTGACTGTGACCCATCTGCGTCAGCACACAAACTCTGCCCTGACAGCAAACACACCTATGGGTGACACCCTGATGACCAGTAATGTGCCATGCACCCACATCACAGAGAACACAGGGAGAAGACTTTGGGGGAACATAGCTCAAGTCAGCAAGCATCACAAACAGGTACAACACTAGGGATCACAGCATGCGCAGATGAATGGAAGTGAACACACAGACATGCACATACAACACACACCTTGGGCGCAGGCAATGTCACACGTGTACACACTGCCATGAGGGGACTCCACTCCTGTGTGAGGAAAGCTGTGCCATATGTTGCCTCAGTAGGGCCCCATCATGTCAGCTGAGCACTTGGTCACACAATCAACAATTAGCACCAAATGAGGGCTCCCATCACATCAGCCTGGTCATGGATGTGCCAACGGAATCATCAGCACAGATCCAACACACTTGTATAGCAATGTTGCACTGACTACACGGATGAGTCCCTCCCCATTGATGCCCAAACCTGCATGTCCACTGGAGATGGCAACACGGTCAGGGAAGTAGACAAATGCAACGATGGCAGGCACAACAGATGTGCAGGGGTGGAAGCCACAGATATGAAATTGCCAATGTAAGTAGGAAACCCATTGCCAAATACTGAACACATGACACCCTCAGATGCTGCTATTGATGACATGGATACACCACATGATAGGACACATTCCCCCTGGACCACATGGGTTCCTGCACAGTAACACTTCATAATCATGAGACCAGATATCACCATCACTGCAGCAAGGGCATGGTTAGCTGCACCAACAACATGTACATCTGAAGCATGAGCACTAGAGAAAAGAAAGTTGCTTTATTCAGCATATGTGTTGAGGCCAAACGAAGTCCTGAAAAAAGAGCAAAGGCCAATGGCCAGTCCATTGTCAAAGTTCAAACAGGGTGACACTGGCAGATGTCACCCTACGCATGCCTGCACAATACCAGGGACAATCCACTAGGAGGGGCAACCGGGGGGCAGGCCAGGCACCGCAGGGACAGGATCAGGGCTCACCAGGGGGAGTCAGGGAAGGGGTGGTGGGTGCTGGAGAGCCACTGACAACTGCAGTGGAGGTGTCTGACATGGTGTGTGCCGGCACAACTGGGGGGCATGACACAGATGTCGTGGGTGCCGGCACAACTGCAGTGGACCCTGCAGATGGGGTGGACAGGTCCGCCACTGCAGTGCCCAAGTCAGACAGGGCGGTAGTGGACTCCACTGCAGTGCCTACCTCCAGGGGAGGAGAATGGGGAACAGGCAAGGTGGGTTGGACAGAGGGGGGGACACCCTCACCACATCAGTGGCACAGACAAGCGCAGCGGGGGGTGTGGTGCTGGGAGAGCAAGTGGCAGGGGGAGAAGGCCGGAGCATCTTGGGGATGGTATATCTGTGGGTGGGGGAACCTGGGGCAGGGTGTGGTGGGGGCACCTGTGCAGTGGGGGCCTGAGGGATGGAGGACGGAGACCTTGTGCCTGAGCTGCAGGGCGGTGGCGGGGTCTTGCTCTTAGCACTCCGGGGGGACTTGCGGGTGGGGGCCTCAGTCCGTCTGCGCCTGGGGGAGGGTGTCCGGGGGCGAGGGGCACTCTGCTCCGTGTGGGTGGGCTTCCTCTTCCCCCGGGATGCTGGAGCAGCTTCATCGGTGGGGAAGAGGCCGAGGTCACAGAGGAAGAGCTGCTGTGACTTTGGGGTTGCAGGTGAGGCATGGGAGGGTGCTTTGGAGGGAGAGGGAACTGAGGACTGTGCAGTGCATGTGGATGCGTGTGTGTGTTCCAGGGCCCCATCCCCTGTGAGTCTGGCTTCAGTCCCCTGAATGTGCGTGCGTGTGCGTTTTGTCATTGGCGTGTGTGTCAGTGTGCTGGATGTGTGTGTGCTGGTGTGTGCCAGTGTGTGTGTGCCTGGGATGGGTAAGGTGCTGGGGAGTGTGGATGGAGCAGAGGCAGGAGGGTTGAGGGACCGTTTGAGGAGGGACACTGCTGCCGTCAGGGAGGAGTCCATGGACCTATTGCCCCTCTGTAGGTCAGACATGCCCGATGAGATGCCCTCCATGAACGACACCAGCTGAGTCAACAGCTCGGTGTGCGCATGGAGGACACTCAGCATGGCTGTCTGCCCTACATGGAGCTGGCGAAGGAGGTACACAGACTCCTCACTCAGGGCAGCAGGGGACACAGGGGCAGGGGTGCGGTGCCTGGCCCAAAGGAGACACGCTCCCGGACATGGGAGCCTCCACGGACCTGGGGAATGGGAGCCGATGGGAGGGCGGTGGTGGTGCTGGTGGTGGCGGGGACAGCAACACTAGCTGGGGTGTGGTGGCTGCTGACACCCGCCTCCACAAGGGAGTCATCCTCCGAGTTGCTCTGGTCCTCAGCTGAGGTGGATGCTGCTGAGGACTCCTCGGTGTGGCTCCCCTCGCCCTCCGTGCCACTGGGTCCCTCCGACCACTCCTCGGCTGCTGACCCAGTCTGGCTCTCCGGCTCCTCCTGGTCCGTGGAGCTGTCCCCTTCCGTGGCCGTGGATGTATCTGCAAACAATGGGGAAACAGACAGACATCAGTCACCTGCACATAACGCACACACCACTGTGAGCACAGCACATCACAGAGCAAGCCCTGGCATCATTAGTTGTACATTGCTAAAAGTGCACTAATTGAACAGGAGAAGTCAATTGTCAGTCTGATGCCAAGCATGGCACTCACATCCCACATGGCCTTGCACCCATCTGTCTGGTGTCTGTTGGATTGCAACACCCCAGTGTTGACACATGCACCAAGTACACAGTAGTTGGACAGTGCAGAGGACACGGTGTGGACACATCACAGCTCTTGCCACTGAGTCAGTACAGGTTTACGGATGTAAGGGATGCCCAGAGTCAAATAGGAAATGCATGTGATGCATACCAGCGACAGACACCATGATGCACCCATGTCCTGATAGCCAGCGCCACTATGGTGTGCATGTAGCACATGTCACTCCCCTGCAGGATCACCAATCAGTAGACACATGCCATGGCGGAGGCATGACTGCAAAGTCATACATCACTGTCTCAGTGATGTATGACTTTGCAGCCAGACAACAACACTCTGCACTGTGTCACAATAGTAGGTCATGGGGAATGCAAGTCCTGGAGCTGCACAAGTGCACATGTACATCCCCCACAACACATCCTCTTAACCCTCATCTGTCCAGGTCATACCTATTGGACATATGGGAGACCTGTGACACTACCCTCTGAACCTGAGCCCCTCACACTCTGCTGTGCATGGGGAACAGCTGCCTGAACTTCACATTTACATGCCCCAGTCTGCATGGGCAGCTGATCAGACACCTATGTGTCACACAAGTATCGTCTCCTATGGTCACATCTCCAGTGGCATGCTGAGCCCCTACCAAGAAACTCCACAGCAGTCCTGGCGACTAATCCACAGCACACTGACACAGAGGCAGACACCTGAGGGGCAAATCACTGTGCACAATGTGTCCTCTGATACACGGGAGTGGGAGTACAGAGTGTATTGTATGGCCTGGAGTAGGCATGACTGTCCAGCCCCACATGAATGAGGGATGAGCCCAGGACTGTAGGCAGCTGGCTAAGTATGTGTGACACACGTCATATACATACTCCTGGGGCCCAAACATTGTTCCCACCCGCAGCATGGGTGTGTGCCAGGTACCCCAGCCACATGTGGTGGATCAGCTCAGCAATTGGACCACAGATCAAAGTAACACGCTGAATACATGTCAGAATACAGGCATTGTGTAAGCAATGGACCCACCCATGATGCCCACCACAGAGTCAGGGAAACAGATGCTGTCTCCCACCTTGAGTCAAGCAAACTGCAAGGACACAGTCCTAAGTGACAGAATTCCCTGCATGTAAGGGCCACACCTGGGTATCAGATGAGGAGTGGGCAGTGCACAATAGAGGGACATGGCTCCTGGACAACATGACTGCTGTACTGTGGCAGTTCAACCTGGCCCGAGGAGGGCACATAACATGTTAGACAGAGTACACAGTGCAGTCTTTGACTCACCCCCTCCTTGCTGCTCTCTGGCCTTCAGCTGCCCATCCAGGTCTGGAAAGACCACCGCCAGGATCCTGAGCATGTGGGGGGTCAGGGTCCGTGTTCCGCCCCTCCTGCGAGGAGGCGACAGCTTCAGCTGGACCCGTGCAATCCTCCGGGTCCAGCCCCGAAGGTCCTGCCACCTCTTTTGGCAGTTGCGGATCCAGCGCTTGTAGACCCCCACGGACCGGACAGCCCGGACGATGTCCTTCCAGATCTCATGCTTCCGATGGGCAGAAGCCTGTCAGGATGACAAAGTGATAAGGACATTACTACACATGCAACATATCCGTGCATGACACAGTTGCATATACATGTCGCAATCACAGGGGCACATGGTGTACCCAGGCAGTGCACGGCTGCCCATGGACAGTTTTCCAGAAGTCACTACATGGTATCATAGCATGGGGAGTAAAACCCTGTTCAGAAGCACTGTCACTGCACCATACCTGTCCAGTGCAAGTCACTACACACTATGGGGGTGACAACTACTCAGTGAGCCTGCTAGCCAGTGGTGTGCTGACTCTCAGCCTTGCTAGTCAGACAAAATGCACATTCAGAAAGGCAGTGCACAGAACACTCACCTGCTCCCCTGGTGTCCCATACAGCTTGCTGTACTGTGGAAGTAGGCTGTCCAGCAGGGCCTGGTTCTCTTCAAGGCTGAAGGCTGGGGCTCTCTCCACAGTACGTGCCATTGCAGGGTCCAGAGGGGCAGAGACAGCAGCAGTGCAGTGGCAGATGTCGTCCTGGAGCATGTAGTGCAGGCAAGTGGGCTCTCAGGGGAACATGCAGCAATATATATGTGCTGGAGAGGCAGATACTGTCCCTTGTGTCCAAAGTGATAGGTCCAAGTCGTTTGCATCTTCTGAATCTGGCCAATCCATGGAATAGCAGCACCAAAACACGCCCACAGCATCCTTCAAATCTTCAACTTCATGACATACATGATTTTGCAACATTGTTGTGGGTGACCAACTGATTTTCCAGCAACCGACTCGTTCGAATATTCGAAAACGCGTCCGTTGCCAGGCAAGCCCATTGTCAATGGGTGCGCACCGATCGGTCCATTGAGGTACAACGCGCACAGGGGTACAACGCGTACCCGCACACATTGAAAGCAATGGGCCGGCCGGAGGCACCGATCGGTCCATTGCAGTACAACGCGCACAGGGGTACAACGCATACCCGCACACATTGAATGCAATGGGCCGGCCGGAGGCACCGATCGGTCCATTGCAGTACAACGCGCACAGGGGTACAACGCGTACCCGCACACATTGAATGCAATGGGCCGGCCGGAGGCACCGATCGGTCCATTGCTGTTCAACGCGCACAGGGGTACAACGCGTACCCGCACACATTGAAAGCAATGGGCCGGCCGGAGGCACCGATCGGTCCATTGCAGTACAACGCGCACAGGGGTACAACGCGTACCCGCACACATTGAATGCAATGGGCCGGCCGGAGGCACCGATCGGTCCATTGCTGTTCAACGCGCACAGGGGTACAACGCGTACCCGCACACATTGAAAGCAATGGGCCGGCCGGAGGCACCGATCGGTCCATTGCTGTTCAACGCGCACAGGGGTACAACGCGTACCCGCACACATTGAAAGCAATGGGCCGGCCGGAGGCACCGATCGGTCCATTGCTGTTCAACGCGCACAGGGGTACAACGCGTACCCGCACACATTGAAAGCAATGGGCCGGCCGGAGGCACCGATCGGTCCATTGCAGTACAACGCGCACAGGGGTACAACGCGTACCCGCACACATTGAATGCAATGGGCCGGCCGGAGGCACCGATCGGTCCATTGCAGTACAACGCATCACTGTACATGTGACTGGCATATGTCAGCATGCCTGTCTCAGATGGACATATGCCAGCCACAGATAGCTCCCAGGGAGTGAGGGGCACACCTACATCACGACAGCCTGTCCAAACCTTATCATAAGGCATGTAAGGCTGCATTTCCTATTGTGTGTATGTTGGTGTACATGTTGTCCTGTGGGTGTCACCTGTGGGCAGCCACACCCAGGCTGTGCACGTGTTAATGGGGACAGGATCCTGGGTGTTACGTGTACGTGACCACTGTGATGTGCAACTGTTCATATCTGTGCATGTGCCATGGTCACATTTCACAGTGGTGTTTGTGTATGTCATGTCACATACCCCGTGAGTCCCATGTGGGACGGTATGTTTGAGCCAGGGTGTCCCAGTGGCACAATAGTGATGGCCCTCCACAGTCTTTGTGCATGTAGTGTTTACAATGTCTCTGATTTCATGTGCACAATGGGAGACAGTCTCCACATCCACGTTGTGTGTGCATGGACTCTGATGTTGTGCGTGTGTGTCACAGACGTCCATGGCTCTCCTGCCATGGCAAGTGTAGCCACTACCTGTGGGGGTCATGTTTGTTTTGTTGTGGTGTACACATGATACTCCAGGTGATGCCAGTGTCCATGTGGCATTACAGGGTCCCTGGGAATGTGCCTGTCGTTGAGCTGTGGTGCCTGGGGCACATCTGTCCTCACATGTCACTGGGGGGTGACTGTGACACAGCATCATGATATCCAATGGGCCAACCTGGGACAAATTGATGCCACCTGTAGGACCGTGTTGACAGATGTTGGCCATGTATGTACCATAAATGTCGTTCCGGTACTGCACACTTCATGTAGTTGTGCCTCATGATGATGTATGTTGGGATCTTGAGTGTGTTCAATGCCGCATATGTGGGGTGACTGACGATCTTGCTTACTTCTCCTCTGCACTGCAGGGCTCCTGCTGTCCATCGGCCATTCCCAGACCTGGCAACGATGGTGGAACGGGACAGCATCCGACGGTACCGCTTCACCAGGCAGCTGATTGAGGATTTGGCAGTGCAGTTGTCCCCACATTTGCAGCCTGGCCGGCCGTATCCTACAGCGCTGACCCCCAAGGTGAAGGTGATGGCAGCCCTACACTTCTTTGCCACCGGTACCTTCCAACATACTGTGGCGTCTGCTGGTGGGATGTCACAGACCATGTTCAGCCGTGTGCTCCGCGATGTTTTGGCGGCAATGTTGCTCTTCCTGAACCGGTACATCTATTTCCCTAGACTGCGACGACTCACTGACGTGAAGAGTGACTTTTATGCCCTGGGGAGGATGCCGCATGTAATTGGCTCCATTGATGGGACACATGTGGCTTTGGTACCACCACAGGCCCAGGAGCAGGCCTACAGGAACCGCAAGCACTACCACTCGGTCAATGCACTGGTGGTGTGTCTTGCAGACATGACCATCACACACGTGTGTGCCCGTTTCCCTGGTTCAGCACACGATGCCTTTGTGATGAGGAGTAGTCGCATCCCCAGGTTGATGGCACAGATGCAGAACCAGCGTGCCTGGCTTGTCGGTGTGTACTGACTTTGTGCCATTGTGTGTGATCTGATCTGTAGTATTCCGCCCACTTTTCCAAGTCAGCTGATGTGCACTTGTCTGTCCGTAGGTGACTCGGGATACCCCAACATGCCGTGGTTGCTGACACCCCTCAGGAACCCTGTGACACCTGCCCAGATGCGCTACAATGAGGCACATGGTCGGACCAGGAGAGTGATTGAGCGGACCTTTGGTCTCCTGAAGAGCCGCTTCCGCTGCCTGGACAAGACCGGAGGGTCCCTCCCATATGCCCCTGCGAAAGTGTGCAAGATTATCATCGTCTGCTGCATGCTCCACAACCTGGCAGTGCGGAAGGAGTTGCCTCTCATCCAGGATGACGATGACCAACATCCGCCACCTGTGGAGGATCCTGGCCTGGACCACGATGCCAGTGACGATGATGATGATGATGGTGATGGTGATGTCCGCACACAGCTCATCACCAACTTCTTTAGCTGAATGTGAGTATCCTGAGGTGTCATGTGAATGATGTGAGTTGGCATGATGTGTGGGTGGTGCTCTGGTGCTGTTGGAGTGTGTCCATGGGCTACTTGACAGGATGTGTGTTGCGATGTGTGGTGACAGGTGGGCTGTACTCCCCAACAGTGTTGACATGCTAACTTGGTTCTGGGTGGGTATCTTGTAACATGTATTGTGCATGAGTTTTGCTGTTCTGTCCTGTACTGCATTGCTTTTGACTGTGTGTCATTTCTGTCCTTCACAGGGTACTTTCAGATTCGTTTGGTCAACTGTGTCCACCGACGACGTGATTGCACATCCAGGCTGGTAGCTGTTGTGTCCCTACAGGTGATGTGCGCCACACCCATGGACTTCCTTCTGTCTACAGTTGTTGACTGTGTGCCCGCTACCAGGTGGGGTTACCTTGCATCTGTAGTGGTTACGGCATGTTGCTACTGTGTAATAAACCTGTGCTTCACTTAGTGATGTGCGTTGTCTGTGGTCACACATTTGAGTGCCATTTGCTTACTGCACCTGTGGGCTACTTGACTACAACTGGGAATGGGTGTGGTGTCTGTGCATTGCACCGTCTTCCCTGGCAACATCAGTGTAGGCAATGAGTCAGATGGCCTAGGTGTGTATGTGTTGTGTAGCCCTGGTGGTGTGTCTCCCTCATATGTGTCACGTTGCCTGTACTCACATGCCTGTGTTGTCCTTGCTGTTGCAGTTCGCATACACTGTGTAATTTTGCAGTTCATCATCCCCATAACAGCACCCACGTTGGAATCACGACAGAGGCAAGTATGGTGTATTAGTGTGTTTATTGTGATAATAGTGCATAGGATGGATTGTGCTGTACATGAATCTTGCAATCCCAAGTTCCTAGATGAATAGAAAGTCCAGGTAGACAGGATCCCCAGTATCGGGGCCACAGTTGTCTGACACATTGTTCCAACTTGTACTCCCCATGCTATGTGTGGGAGTAGTGTTGCCATCAACAGGGTGAACAGTCTGTGCACAAAGGCGAAAATCCAGAACAGGTTCAGGCTTCCTGGGAGTTGCGCTTGGCCATCAGCCTCTCACTTTCCCCTCCTCGGACGACCCCTCTTCTTGGGGGGGGCCCTCAAGTGCAGGCTGCTGCGGTGCAGGGGACTCTCCGCCAGAGTCCTCCTCCCTCCCTGTGGCAGTTGCAGTTTGTTCGGTACCAGATGTTGTTGGCACACAGGGAGGTGTGGACTGGTTGCTGTTCATCTGGCGGAGGCATTGTAAAATGTCCCTGTGCACCGCCGTCATCTCATGTAGTACATCCCACTTGGACTCCACGCGGGTCATGTGGGAGTCCACACGTGACATGTGGGAGTCCACACGTGACATGTGTGACTCCACTTGGGACATGTGGGAGTCCAAGCGGGCATGATGGGCAGCCTGCTGCTGTTTGATGTCTCTGAGGAGCCCCACTACCTGGCTGAGCTCTCCGGTGCTGGACTGGTACGCATCAGCTATGCGTACCAGTTGTGGGTCTTCATGCACACCAGCAACGTCTGCAAGCAGCGACCTCTGTCTCCCACCCCTCCCACCACCCCTGCTGACATGTGCAGTGTGTGCAGTTGCACGCACAGATAACCCTGGTCCACCTTGGGGGTTGGTGGTGGTGGTGGTGTCCATGGCCCCAGGTTGGTCCAGGGTCACTGCGCTGGTGTTGTTCCTTATTCTGTCCATGTCGGCAGGGATGGTATTCGTGGTGACAGTCGTTGGAGGGGTGGGTGCAGGGGGTGCAGCTGGTGGACCTGCTGGTGCTGCAGCTGGTGGTCCTGCTGGTGCAGCATGTTGACTTGCACCGGATGTGCCAGGTTGTTCTTCATCGTCCGAGGAGGACAGAGGCTGTACGACGCCAGTGAGCTCGGCATCCTCTTGAGCCTGGGACTGGGACTCCTCAGCGTCTGCTGCTGTGTCCCTATCATCACCTGTTTTTGGGAGACACAAACAATGTATGTCATGTTTCTGCAGGCATCAGTGGTTGACACACCTGACAGTTGTGACTGTGCCTCGGGGTGCGGGCCTGTACATTGTATTGTCCTAAGTCGTCACAGTCAGGGGTTGATATTGGTGTGGCACATTGTCCTGCATTATTTGGGCATTTCTATGTATTCTCTGGGGTGTGAACATGGTCTGCATTGATTGTGTTTGGTTGTCAGCCAGACCTCCTTCCCACCCACCCACCCACCCAGTCAGTTATCCCACCATGGAACGTGCTTGCATTGCAGGGAGTGTAAGTTGTCTCTCAGGATGTCAGTCAGTGGTGTCCTGCTGTTTGTTGGTGCACAGTTGGCAGCAGGGCCTTGTGCTCCCCACAGCAGTAGCCAGTGTCAGCCATCTTGTGAGTCCTTCTCCACTCCCTGTGATGTGAGCATGGTTCAGGGTGGTGTTGATGGGACAGTTGTGGGGGTGAGCTATGTCTGTGACTACGACTCCCATCATGCTATTGCCTCCACCCCCTTCCCAGCATGCCCATGCTTCCTTCCTTTTGACTCTGCTTCCCTGTGGGGTGGGCTGGCTGTGCTGACAGGATGGCTGGGAGTGTTGTCCTGGCAGTTGTTTGGCTAAGAGTCCCAAGAGTGTCCCTGTGCTTCACACAACATAACCCAGGGTGGTGGTGCTTTGTGGGATCTTGTGTTAGGATGGAGGGCATTGCATTCTACCAGGTGGGTACTGTGGAGTTTGTGTTGGGGGGGGGTGAGGGGAGGTGCTGGTGACTATAGTCAGTGCTGCAAGTCCCCCTTCCCACCCAGCCAGCCAGCCAGATATCCCACCATGGAACGTGCTTGCATTGCAGGGAGTGGAAGTTGTCTCTCAGGATGTCAGTCAGTGGTGTCCTGCTGTTTGTTGGTGCACAGTTGCCAGCAGGGCCTTGTGCTCCCCACAGCAGTAGCCAGTGTCAGCCATCTTGTGAGTCCTTCTCCACTCCCTGTGATGTGAGCATGGTTCAGGGTGGTGTTGATGGGACAGTTGTGGGGGTGAGCTATGTCTGTGACTACGACTCCCATCATGCTATTGCCTCCACCCCCCTTCCCAGCATGCCCATGCTTCCTTCCTTTTGACTCTGCTTCCCTGTGGGGTGGGCTGGCTGTGCTGACAGGATGGCTGGGAGTGTTGTCCTGGCAGTTGTTTGGCTAAGAGTCCCAAGAGTGTCCCTGTGCTTCACACAACATAACCCAGGGTGGTGGTGCTTTGTGGGATCTTGTGTTAGGATGGAGGGCATTGCATTCTACCAGGTGGGTACTGTGGAGTTTGTGTTGGGGGGGGTGAGGGGAGGTGCTGGTGACTATAGTCAGTGCTGCAAGTCCCCCTTCCCACCCAGCCAGCCAGCCAGATATCCCACCATGGAACGTGCTTGCATTGCAGGGAGTGGAAGTTGTCTCTCAGGATGTCAGTCAGTGGTGTCCTGCTGTTTGTTGGTGCACAGTTGGCAGCAGGGCCTTGTGCTCCCCACAGCAGTAGCCAGTGTCAGCCATCTTGTGAGTCCTTCTCCACTCCCTGTGATGTGAGCATGGTTCAGGGTGGTGTTGATGGGACAGTTGTGGGGGTGAGCTATGTCTGTGACTATGACTCCCATCATGCTATTGCCTCCACCCCCCTTCCCAGCATGCCCATGCTTCCTTCCTTTTGACTCTGCTTCCCTGTGGGGTGGGCTGGCTGTGCTGACAGGATGGCTGGGAGTGTTGTCCTGGCAGTTGTTTGGCTAAGAGTCCCAAGAGTGTCCCTGTGCTTCACACAACATAACCCAGGGTGGTGGTGCTTTGTGGGATCTTGTGTTAGGATGGAGGGCATTGCATTCTACCAGGTGGGTACTGTGGAGTTTGTGTTGGGGGGGTGAGGGGAGGTGCTGGTGACTATAGTCAGTGCTGCAAGTCCCCCTTCCCACCCAGCCAGCCAGCCAGATATCCCACCATGGAACGTGCTTGCATTGCAGGGAGTGGAAGTTGTCTCTCAGGATGTCAGTCAGTGGTGTCCTGCTGTTTGTTGGTGCACAGTTGCCAGCAGGGCCTTGTGCTCCCCACAGCAGTAGCCAGTGTCAGCCATCTTGTGAGTCCTTCTCCACTCCCTGTGATGTGAGCATGGTTCAGGGTGGTGTTGATGGGACAGTTGTGGGGGTGAGCTATGTCTGTGACTACGACTCCCATCATGCTATTGCCTCCACCCCCTTCCCAGCATGCCCATGCTTCCTTCCTTTTGACTCTGCTTCCCTGTGGGGTGGGCTGGCTGTGCTGACAGGATGGCTGGGAGTGTTGTCCTGGCAGTTGTTTGGCTAAGAGTCCCAAGAGTGTCCCTGTGCTTCACACAACATAACCCAGGGTGGTGGTGCTTTGTGGGATCTTGTGTTAGGATGGAGGGCATTGCATTCTACCAGGTGGGTACTGTGGAGTTTGTGTTGGGGGGGTGTGAGGGGAGGTGCTGGTGACTATAGTCAGTGCTGCAAGTCCCCCTTCCCACCCAGCCAGCCAGCCAGATATCCCACCATGGAACGTGCTTGCATTGCAGGGAGTGGAAGTTGTCTCTCAGGATGTCAGTCAGTGGTGTCCTGCTGTTTGTTGGTGCACAGTTGCCAGCAGGGCCTTGTGCTCCCCACAGCAGTAGCCAGTGTCAGCCATCTTGTGAGTCCTTCTCCACTCCCTGTGATGTGAGCATGGTTCAGGGTGGTGTTGATGGGACAGTTGTGGGGGTGAGCTATGTCTGTGACTACGACTCCCATCATGCTAGTGCCTCCACCCCCCTTCCCAGCATGCCCATGCTTCCTTCCTTTTGACTCTGCTTCCCTGTGGGGTGGGCTGGCTGTGCTGACAGGATGGCTGGGAGTGTTGTCCTGGCAGTTGTTTGGCTAAGAGTCCCAAGAGTGTCCCTGTGCTTCACACAACATAACCCAGGGTGGTGGTGCTTTGTGGGATCTTGTGTTAGGATGGAGGGCATTGCATTCTACCAGGTGGGTACTGTGGAGTTTGTGTTGGGGGGGTGAGGGGAGGTGCTGGTGACTATAGTCAGTGCTGCAAGTCCCCCTTCCCACCCAGCCAGCCAGATATCCCACCATGGAACGTGCTTGCATTGCAGGGAGTGGAAGTTGTCTCTCAGGATGTCAGTCAGTGGTGTCCTGCTGTTTGTTGGTGCACAGTTGGCAGCAGGGCCTTGTGCTCCCCACAGCAGTAGCCAGTGTCAGCCATCTTGTGAGTCCTTCTCCACTCCCTGTGATGTGAGCATGGTTCAGGGTGGTGTTGATGGGACAGTTGTGGGGGTGAGCTATGTCTGTGACTACGACTCCCATCATGCTATTGCCTCCACCCCCTTCCCAGCATGCCCATGCTTCCTTCCTTTTGACTCTGCTTCCCTGTGGGGTGGGCTGGCTGTGCTGACAGGATGGCTGGGAGTGTTGTCCTGGCAGTTGTTTGGCTAAGAGTCCCAAGAGTGTCCCTGTGCTTCACACAACATAACCCAGGGTGGTGGTGCTTTGTGGGATCTTGTGTTAGGATGGAGGGCATTGCATTCTACCAGGTGGGTACTGTGGAGTTTGTGTTGGGGGGGTGTGAGGGGAGGTGCTGGTGACTATAGTCAGTGCTGCAAGTCCCCCTTCCCACCCAGCCAGCCAGATAGCCCACCATGGAACGTGCTTGCATTGCAGGGAGTGTAAGTTGTCTCTCAGGATGTCAGTCAGTGGTGTCCTGCTGTTTGTTGGTGCACAGTTGGCAGCAGGGCCTTGTGCTCCCCACAGCAGTAGCCAGTGTCAGCCATCTTGTGAGTCCTTCTCCACTCCCTGTGATGTGAGCATGGTTCAGGGTGGTGTTGATGGGACAGTTGTGGGGGTGAGCTATGTCTGTGACTACGACTCCCATCATGCTATTGCCTCCACCCCCTTCCCAGCATGCCCATGCTTCCTTCCTTTTGACTCTGCTTCCCTGTGGGGTGGGCTGGCTGTGCTGACAGGATGGCTGGGAGTGTTGTCCTGGCAGTTGTTTGGCTAAGAGTCCCAAGAGTGTCCCTGTGCTTCACACAACATAACCCAGGGTGGTGGTGCTTTGTGGGATCTTGTGTTAGGATGGAGGGCATTGCATTGTACCAGGTGGGTACTGTGGAGTTTGTGTTGGGGGGGGGGGTGAGGGGAGGTGCTGGTGACTATAGTCAGTGCTGCAAGTCCCCCTTCCCACCCAGCCAGCCAGATAGCCCACCATGGAACGTGCTTGCATTGCAGGGAGTGTAAGTTGTCTCTCAGGATGTCAGTCAGTGGTGTCCTGCTGTTTGTTGGTGCACAGTTGGCAGCAGGGCCTTGTGCTCCCCACAGCAGTAGCCAGTGTCAGCCATCTTGTGAGTCCTTCTCCACTCCCTGTGATGTGAGCATGGTTCAGGGTGGTGTTGATGGGACAGTTGTGGGGGGGCAATATGTGTGACTGCGACTCCCATGATGCTATTGGCTACACTGACTTGGCCAGCATACACAGAATTCCTTCCTTTGAGTGGTCTTCACTGTGTGTTGGTGTTGTTGTGGTGGCTACATGTGTGGATGTGTGTGTTAGTTCTATTTGTGCCACTGCCTAGCTGTAGTTGTGGTTGTGTTTGTACATGTGTTGGCACAGTTGGATGTGACTTTTTTGATGGCATGTGTTGTGTTTATCTGACTGACATACACATTTTGGGATGATTCTGTTCTAGTTGCTGTGTAATTGCTATGTGTGCATGGTTTGACTCTCCCTTGACAGTGATGTGTGTGTTTTGTGGCAGTTTATTGTGTACATTTGTTGTGTACTCACCAGGCTCTGGGATGTTCTCTAGTCCATATACGCTCACTGGCGGAAGGATGGCCCGCACCTTCTCCTCCCAGGGCCTGAGGTATATTGGCTTGGCAGGAGGGCCACTGCCGGTATGTTGGCTGTTGATGTAGTCTATCTTCAGCAGGTCCCGTACCCTCCTGCGCACGTCATACCACCTGTTCTGGATGTCCGTCTTTGTGCGCCGACATGATGATTGGGCGTTCACCCTGTTGATGATCCTCTCCCACATCTTGGTTTTCTGCGACATGGGGGTCTGTTGGACCAGAGTGCCAAACAGCTGTGGCTCCACCCTGAGGATCTCGTCTACCAGGACTTCCAATTCACAATCTAGGAACTTGGGATTCTTCTTGGGGGGCATGGTGATGGGTGGTGATGGTGAGTGATGTGTGTGTTGGTGTGCAGGTGAGGGTGTGTGAGTGTGTGTTTTGCTGGGTGTATGTGAGGTAGGTATTTGTTGGTGTGCTGATGGTGTGTGGCTTGTGTGAGGGATGAGCTGTGGGTGTGTGGTTGCTTTCTCTTGGGTGCTGGCAGTGAAATGGCATTTGCAAAGGCTCATGGTAGTGATTTGTGTCCTTTATATAGGTGGAGTTGTGGGTGTGTCTTTGTTCTCTGTCCCCACCCCCCCAGTATTTATTGGCTTGGTAATTGCTTGTTTGGCCTTTTTTGGTTGATTTTTCCTTTGTGCTGTTTGTGTATGTTGGAAACGTTCTTGTGACCGAGTCGGACCCTGCATTGGTCTCGTACGGTGTTTTCCGTTTCGTTCACGCTGTGTTTGTGCAGTTTTGTATGCTGCGTACGCGTCGGTCGCGGTGTATTGTGTTGCTTCGGCTCGGTTTTGTATGCGTGTCGGTCGTACGGCTTGTCCTCCGTCCGACTCGGTCGTGTTTTCGCGCCTTGCATCGTACTTTGCGGGTTGGAGTTGGCGGGTACGATTTGGTCGGATTTGTTCCGGGTGCGTGTCGGTCGGTTGGATTCGCGTGTTTTTCCGGCCGGATTGCAATTTTCCGAGCGGCTCGGTCGGTCGGCTTGGTTTCCTGACGTGTCGGTCGGATTTATCGCGGCTTGCATCGTACTTGGCGTGTCGGGCGCCACTGGTACGTGTCGGTCGGTATTTTTCCGGATCCGAGTCGGTCGGTGCTTTTCCGGCCCGAATCGGAATCGACCCCTTAATCTCTGATGCACCTCCTCACACCCTAATATAACCTTTCATACACCTACTCTAAAATACAGACTACCATTCTCGAAACCATAGACACACCAATACCAGTAAGTACATACCCACTCACTGATTCATAGGTCTACACACACATCCAATCTCCCATACAGTCACTCATATACTCATACACGCAGTCACTCATCAATACAGCCACTGATATATGCACTCATACACCTATACAAATACTCACACATTGCCACTCACCCATAGAGCTACTCACACACCTAGTCAGTCACCCAAGAATCAATCACACTGCGATTTACTCATTATACAGTTATACACACACCACCTCACTTATTCATACAGATACTAGCACATACTTACTATCTTCTACAATCACTGACACAAGCACACACTCATCCATACGGCCCCTCTCACAATCACTCACTCTCACATATAGTCACTTATATACTCCAACACTCACATATACTGCCTTTCACATATGTAGTTACTCACACATGTACCACTGAGACATCCATTTTCTCACCAACACAGCCATACACACACTCACCCACCCATACAGCCCCTCACAGATACACTCATGAACCCATACACCCAGTGAATCACCCATTCATAGATCCATGCAGGGAGTCACACACCCCACACCCACCCACACAGAGACTCGGGCACCCATACAGGTACTCAGACAACCAATCACTAAACCATATAGGCAGTCATGTAGCTACTCACCAACCCATGCAGCCACTTACACACCAACTGAAAGACTGATACAGACATTCACACAGATTAGTCACTAACCCATGCATTCACTAAGACACGTTTAATCACTCACTTATACAGTCAGTTACGCACCTACTAAATCATCCATTCAGACACTCATACACCCACTCATTCTTCAATTCACCTTTGCGTATATATATATATATATATAAAACATACTTAAACTTTTCAGAAACACACAGTCACTGGATGATGTCATCAGTGATGTCATTTGAGATGTCATCAGTGATGTCATGAGTGATGTCACTCCCCATGTCATGAGTGATGTAATATGTGACGTCATCAGCAGTGCTTTGCGGGGGCGCGAGTTATAGTTAGCTCAACTAACTATAATTGCCGAATTTCTTTGGTTTTGTACTAGTGAAATGTCCAACTAACTATAACATCCCTGAAACCTGTGATTTTTTCAGTGAATTCCCAAGGTTTTTTAAATGCTAATTTCGAACTATAACGTTCCTGAAACCTATGTTTTTTTTAGTGAATATATATATAATTGCATTCACAGATATACTAAGAAAATGACAGAAGGGGCAAAATTCATTTCCTCACAAAAAGGAAAACTACTTTTGTGCTACATGGGCTATGCTTATACACAAGAGAAAACAACTCGAAAATAAAACCCACTGGAAATGTTGTTAATACTACTCCAATTCTTCCTATGGGAGAGCAACAACAATAGAAAGAAGTGTTATTAATGTTAGAGAACACAAACACCCCCCAACGCCACAGAAATTGAGGTGAGAGATGCTCTCGAAAGCATCAAAGAAGCAAGCACCAGCTCACAAAAAACCAGTACCCAAATATTAAAAAATGTACTAATCGTGTTCCTGAACATGTAACAGGACAATTACCTTCTATCCCAACTCTAAAATGCCTCATAGCCAGAACTAAGAGATCTACTGCTCAAACACCACCACCCCCCAAACTTTTGCAGAAATAGAAATTTTACAAGAATACACAATCACACACAACAATTAAAAATTCAATCTTTATGACAACAATAGTCATGAAAAAACAATTATCATCTTTGCCACCAACACCAACATTCAAAAGTTGAAACAATGTGAAACATGGATGATGGATGGGAAATTTAAAGTTTTCCCTAAACCTTTTTATCAACCCTATACCATCCATGGCGAATATGAAGAAACTAACATCCCCTTCATATACGCCCTACTCCCCAACAAACAAAATGCTACCTACATAGAACTCTTCACAACAATTAAACAGCAAATAGAAAACGACTTCCCACAAAAAATAAAAATAGATTTCAAGCAAGCAATGAGTCAAGCAATTTTAAAAATATATCCACATCCTGCAATACAAGGTTGCTATTATCATTTCAACCAAAATATATGGAGACATCTCCAAAAATCTACCCTAAGTATAGAATATGCCACAAACAGCAACTTTGCTTACTAAATAAAAAAACTAATAGCCCTGGCCTATGTACCAACAACAGAAGTAGCCAACCACTATAATATACTTATCGAAAGTCCTTTCTACCAAGCCAACGAAGCAAAACTAACACCCTTGCTTGACTACTTTGAAGACACCTGGGTAGGAAGACTACATAGTCAGGGCACCGAAGACAACCCAAATTCTAAAAATCCCTGGTGGAATGTCCATTAAAGCACCCTAGCACAAAAAGCTAAAACAAATAACGCATTGGAAGGATGGCATAATGCCTGCCAAGCCACAATAGTTAAAAAAAAAACGCTCCAACAAACCCGAAAAATCAAAGTATTGTAAAAAAATATTTGTTTCAAAAATACATTTTCCTTTAAAAAAAAAAACGCATCTTCAGCACCATAGCTTATTGAAACCGGAAACCTGCAAAAACTAAAAAAACAACACCCTCCCACATAAACACATACAAACCCACACACATTAATTAGAACATTAAATACAACGTAACATAATTAAACATCACATAACCAACACTATATAACACTCTACTACTCTTCAAAACCATGTCAAGAAGATCAAACACGAAACTACCAAAACAACACCAAAATACACCAAAAACTGACATTTAACACTCCAACAAGTCTAACTTCACTACCACTACCTTCCCTCAACCTAAAATTACCTTTAAAGTAAACTAAATTAATCTTGCCTTAAGCGACAAAACGCAGCTCCCAACCACGAGGTTCCGTCTTCCAAAATGACCTAAACATGAAATAGATAGACAGAAAAGTGAGCAAATAGAAAAAAAATGGCTGCGTAATAAAGATGAAAAAAAGACTACATCCCCATAGAAAAGAATGACGAATTGAAAAAGAAATTACATATATATTTTTATACATTGAAAAACTAATATGAAAATATAGAAAAAGTTACAAAAATTGTAAAATACATATTAAATGTTAGATTATCATAAAACATAAAATATAATATTTAATATATATTAAAATATATATTTCTTTGATATACTTAGTTTCAAAATATAAAATTAAAATAAGACTATTATGAATGTGCAAACAATATAACAATATATAAGTAAAAACTATGATACAAAAACATATTTTTGAAACAAATTTGTAAATTATTTAAAATATAAAATATTATTAAACAAAATCATATTTAATATACTAAATAATAACCAAAAAATGTATAAACTATAACAATGTAAAATACATATTATATAATTTTATTAAAACAATACAATTATCTAAAATGTATTTAAAAAATATGTAAATTCAAATGTAATAAATGTTTCTTTTTATGTAAATTAAAATAACAAAACTTAAAAACTCTATAATGAAACTACAAAAATCATACTTATTTTACTAATGCATAACTGTGTTTGGATAAAAATGTAACTGTTTTTCCAAATAGTTTAAAAAATATAAAGGTATTTAACAATATATTTATAAATTTGTAAATGTACATTGCAAATATATGTCAAAATGGTTTATACTTTATAATGTTTTCTGATTGAAACCAAAATTTGTTAAACTTTTTTATTATTATTTTAAAAGAAAATTATAATAAAACTAAATAAATCAATTTAATTGTGAACAACTAAAATAAATGCACTTTATTGTGAATACAAATGTTAAAAAAACAACTCACATATGTCTCCTTTTTTATTTATAATTTCTGTATAAAATCAGAGAAAATGCTAAACAATTAAACTTAAACAATTACTATTCCAACTCCAAACAAACTAAACTGAGGGAAAATGCTGGATAATAAACATAAAACAATTACTATTCCAAATCCAAACCAACTAAACGCAGGGAAAGTGCTGGATAATAAGCCATAAAAAATTACTATTTAAACTCCAAACAAATTAAAATCAGGAAAAGTGCTGGATAATAAAATATAAAAAATGACTATTCCAACTCCAAACCAACCAAAATCAGGAAAAGTGCTGGATAATAAAATATTAAAAATTACTATTCCAACTCCAAACAAACTAAATTTAGGGAAAGTGCTGCATAATAAACAATAAATAATTACTATTCCAATTCCAAACCAACTAAACGCAGGGAAAGTGCTGGGTAATAAGCCATAAAATATTACTATTCCAACTCCAAACCAACTAAAATCAGGAAAAGTGCTGGATAATAAAATATAAAAGATTACTATTCCAATTCCAAACAAACTAAATACAGTGAAAGTGCTACATAATGTAAAATAAATAAAAATATTACAAATAACAATTAACATTATGAAGTTTTTTTAAATTACATTTTTAAATCTATACAAAAATTTAAAAAATGTGGAAATTTATCACAACATTTTTCAATATTTGTTCAACAACATTTAAAAATATCCCAACATTTCTGAAAATGTTATATATTGTGAATTACAAACTTTAAAAAAAAATGAAAAAGTATTTGTTTTCTTTCTTTTTTTTAATTAATAAATTGTAATATTTAATTCTAATTTCCCACGTTTTTTCATAAATTTTAAATTTCAAAATCTATTAGAATTAAAAACCTTTATATAAAACTTTATTAACTTTTTTATAATAAATTATATTTTTTTACATTTGTAAAACAAATACAACAAAAAATAATATAATAGACATACAAATAAATGTTTAATTAAATTTTTTTTATTTAAATGATTTTGTAAATTTTAAAAACATTTTAAGAACATTTTCCATTTTTAACCCAAAAATATTTACACCTCGAAAAAAAAAATCAAATTCTTATATAAGTAATGCCAACATATTAAAAAAAGACTTTAAACATAAAAAAACAAATAGTTGATATTATTTACAACGATATTTTTAACATCGTTATTTTCAAAATCGATATTTCTAACTTACACAAAAATCGATATTTTTAACAACGATAAAACTTACCTCGATATTTTACACCCTCGATATTCTTGACTCGATATTCATGACAGTCGATATTTCTCCATCGATATTCTGTCTCTTCACCAGAGGAATGCATTCATTGCACCATTGATCTTTTGATGTATCTGACATTTTCTGTATTATTATTCCTCTGCTATTGTGTTTGTTTTCTTGTTTACACTGTAATTTGTATTATTGTATGTTTGTTATGTGTAACTTTATGAGCACCATCTCTATATATTTGGATTATGTTTTTGATACATTCTATGTTTCATAATAATTTATCTCAATAATAGAAAACTTTTTCTAAAAAAGTTTTTGTATGTGGGTATCTTTTTATATATTCTCTTTATATATTCACTTGTACTTTTTTCTCTCTTAAATCTTTCCTTTACTCATGTATTATGATAAACTTTCTTAGTGTGGATAGATACACTTTTCTTATGCAAAATTCTCCCTCAACCATTGTAGCTGCTGCACTGTCTATTTGCCACAGGTTCTGGGGAGTAGGGCTGCCCCTGTTGCGGGTAATCACTTTTAGAAAGTGGGAATTTTCTTGCTTTACCATTCTTTGTCTCTGTCTGCCGGTGGAATCAACATCTAGTTTAGACTGACAGCTGGGTTGTTTGTGCATTCACTCTAGACAGCCACACAATGGGAGCTGAGGTGTGCCCTGCATATCCTGAGGGCCCATCACCAAGCTGATTGGCCTTCCCGAGCTAGAGTAGTGAGAGGAGTTGTCACTGACACCTGAATAGGGCTGTGCCTGCCTTCTCACAATGCTGTCTCCACCCCCCTGTAGTGTGTCTGGACCCAAGGCAGGACAAGGCAGGATCTTGTGGACGAAAAAAACTTTCCTTTGAAGTGTGCCTACTACAAAGGTGGAAAGGGGTATAAGTATTGTACCTGTAACCCCACTTTTTTAGAACATTTCTGGACTGATGACTCTGCCAAGAAGAAGAGCTGAAGAGTTGTCAGGAGGGGTACTGTCCCTTTGCTGTGTGTTGCTTTGCTGGGTTGGCCTGCAGTTGCTGCTTCTGTCTGTGAGCAGTAAAAGAACTGGACTTCACTTTCTTGTATCCTGCTTTTGGAAGCTTCTCCAAGGGCTTGTGTGTGCTTGCATCCTGTTGGAAGTCAACGGGCCATCAAAGACTTCATCTGCAGCATCTATGAACTCCATTGCTGGGAGTTCTGACCTGCCAAGGGGTGCCAATTCCAGTTCAGGGCCCTTTGAGGTGGTTTTGCTGCTTCAAGAGCGTAATTTTTCCTGCCGGAAGCTTGTCGTGCAGTTGAAAAACCAACACATCACCGCGGTGCAGATGAAAAATCCATGCAGCACCTTTTTGCAGCCCGAAGAACCACCGTGGAAATCGATGCAGTGCCTGTTTCACTGCCGCATCGACCCACAGTGCCTGGATTTTCTCACCATCACACCTGTGAGCCAAGTTTCCAAAGCTTCGCCCCGCTGAAAGGAGTTGCCTCCGGAAATCGACTCATTGCTTCTCCTTGCAGTAAGGAAACGATGCAACACTTCTGCTGCGTGCAGCAGAACTGACGCCTTCATTCCCCTGGGACTCTAAAACTAAGCCTCGCTGTGTTTTCTGATGCATTCCTCCTTTGCGGCTGTTTTTCATCTTGGATTTTGACGCATCAAAGGTACTTTTTGCTAAAATCAACGCATCAATAGAGTTCTATGGACACAATAGCTTAAGCCTTTTAAAAGTGATATTTTGAGTTATGTATGTTCGATTTTTGTTGTTTTGGTCTTGTTTGCTTTAGATAAACATAGTTTATTTTTCTATACTGGTGTGGTGTCCTTTTGTAGTGTTTTCACTGTGTTTCGGTGTGTTTTATGTATAAATGCTTTACACATTGCCTCTGAGATAAGCCTGACTGCTCCTGCCAAACTATCAAAGGGGTAAATAGGGGTTAATTTGGGTGTGTAACTCGCTTACCCTGACAAGAAGGAAGGTCCCTACTTGGACAGGGTGCAAGCCACAGCCAACTGGAGACCTCCATTTCTAACAATGTGTTAGTTCTGACCGGGGATGCGCTGCTCAGCAGAGAAGATGCTTCAGTTCCGCTTGGGGATGTGCTGCTCAGCAGAGAAGGTGCGTCAGTTACACGGGCAAGCACCTTAGGCTCACTTCCAAGAGTCCAGGACTGAGGTGGAACACCTGGCAGGGTAGAATGGCAGATGGCAGAGTCCAGGTGTGGTGCAAGGTTGTTGGAAGCCTAATATGTCCCTGAGGCTTCAGATCAGGAGGCCAGTCAACTAGCTTGCACCTGCACCTGCATCTGGACTCTGCCATCTGTCAACTAGCCCTTGGAGTTGCTCTGGGTTCTGGGTTCAAGAAATGCAGGTCTAGTCCTTCTCACCTAGGCAAGAGGACAGCAGGCAACATGTCAGCATGTCAGCACAGCGGAGCCACAGTTCCGTCAGAGCAGCAATCCAGCAGAGTGGCAGTCCATTCAGAAGCACAACAGTCATCTTCCTGTCAGAGTATCCTCAGGTCAAGAAGTGCACTGAAGATTGCTTATCTGAGGTCTCCTTTTTATACCTGATGCCTTGGTTCTGGAAGGTGGGAGAAGCTTCTAGATAGTGTATTTGAAGTGTATGGGATCCCCTACCTCCTTTACCGTGGCTCCAAGCTGGCTGGACTGACAATGCAGGGACGTTAGGCCCTTTGTGTTAAGACATAACACAGCCTATTCAAGTGTAGGTGAGGCTTGGCCCAGCTCCTCCCTCCCATCCTGCCAGTGATGGGGCTACCAGTCACACGTAAGCTGCCATTGTGTGTGGCTATCTAGGAGGAACTGATAACTACACCCAGTCATGTGACCAGAGACAAGCTGCGGGCTCTAAATAGCTATGGCAGAAAAATGCCAATTTTCTAAAAGTGACATTTTCCGAATTGTAATTTAAAATACAACTTCATCATAAGATAGGATTTTAAACTAAGATTCCAGAGACATCAAACATGAACCAGTTATATCTTCCCATTTGGAAATGACACTTATAAATTGCAATAAGGCAACTCAAATGTTATCATGTGGGAGAGATAGGCCTTGAGGTAGTGAAAAACGTCTTTAAGAGTTTTTCAAAACCAGGACATGTAAGACTCAAAAGTATGTGTCCTACTTTTTAAATACATTGCACTCTGCTCTCTGGTCTGTCCAGGGCTTACCCTAGTTGGGACTTATATGTATTACAAAGGAAGGTTTCACCCTGGCAAAGGTCTACGCTGCACACACAGGCTCTGCAATGGCAGGCCTGAGCCATGTTTAAAGGACTACTCAAGTGGGTGGCACAATCAGTGCTGCAGGCCCACTAGTAGCATTTAGTTTATAGGTCCTGGGTACATATAGCACCACTTTACTAGGAACTTAAAAGTAAATTAAATATGCCAATTGAGTATCGACTAATAATACCATGTTTAGAGGAGAGAGCACACACACTTTAGCACTGGATAGAAGTGGTAGAGTGCTCAGAGTCTGAAGGCCAGCAAAAAGTCATAAAAATGGAGGATGAAGGCAGAATGTTGGGTGAAGACCACCCCAAGGCTGACAGTCTAACACTGGACATCTTAACCTGGCAGCTGAGGGCCAGAAACCCCTCTTGGAATGGGAAACAGCATTTACAACTCAGACAGAACTATGCAGTGCCATTACAATGCAGGCACTACAACAAACGCATCGTTACCACACATTCCATTACAACCCAAGTTGTTACAAAGACTTGCTTTAGGGAACGCATTGTTGGATTTTAAATCCAACACCTTCCCTACTGTTGCACAGATTGGATATAGTAAAATATACTATTCCAAAGTCCAGTGCTTCCCTATGGCAAGTCGTTGTGATGACTAACGTTGTAATGGAACGTGTGGTAACGACGCGTTCATTGTAATGCCTGCGTTGTAAAGGCATGCATTCTAAAAGCATGCGTGTAGTACATCATACATCCTCTTGGAACTCCATCCCTTTGAGACAGCTTCCAACAATCTTGAGCTCTGGAACTTAGTCGATCTGCTGGTGCTGCCGTAGCCCAATCACCTTGACTACAAACATCTTTTCTCTGTTTAACTGTCCAGCTATTCTGGCCCATCACGCAGACATCAGATTAGTGCACTAACCAGGTGCCTATGCTTTTGGTCTCCTCTTTTTCTTTAAGAATGCCCTAGAAATTTGAGTTTCAATATAAAAAGCCTTGGCTAAAGGAAAAGGACAAGTTGTGTGAAGTAATACAATGTTTAGGACAGATAAAGATTTTGGAATCATCTGAACAGAGGCTAAAGTATACGTGCTTAGGATTCAGAGCAGGGGTCTGTGCTCAAGGCCCCTTCACATCGACTTTAATTCCTTATATTTATGTTATCTATTATAATTCTAGTATGGTATGTTTCATTAAGGACTCACACTCCAGCCTGATTGTAACGCATTTATGTATGGTTGCCTGAAATGATTGTTTTCTTGTTACAGAGTACCCATCCTGACTAATGGGATGCACCTTGCCACTAGAACTTGAGGCCCTGCTCAGAAGGATTAACACCATCCCTCAGCCTTTTTTCTGGAGCTACAAAGTACACCAGAAACATTGCTCTCTCTATCCAACCCCCCTTCCCCTCAGAGTTAATCACTGTTATTGGTCATCTCTTCTGATACTGAGGATTAACCTCAAGGGGAAGTGGTGGAAGATCTTCACTTCCACAGAAGTCCTGGGAATTCAGGTGAGTGGTCCTTGGTGTGACATTATTATTATTATTATTATTATTATTATTATTATTGTTATTGTTATTATTATTATTATCATTAATATGTCTACTGCTGTTGTTGTAGGTATATTTATTTTGTCCATACAAAACAATATCAGTCAGACTTTTGCAATTATCTCAAGTAACATCCCACAGCCTTAGCCACTTTGGTTACAGTGAGTGCTAAGAATACTTTCATTGTATACACAATTTGTCAAACTGAGCTAGACAAATAAAGTGGGCAAAGCATTAATGGCATAAAGGTTATGACAGGGAAGCAAGACATCGACTAATTATCCACCACCTATAAAAAGCTTTCACATTCATCAAACTTACCTATTGCACTTCATTAGGTAATATGCGAAACATAACTTTGAGCTCTGAGCTTTGTGCTGCTATTTAGCTACCTTATTTTAACTGTGTTTTAAAACTGTTTGCACTTACTCTCATTTTGCTTGCTCCGCTCGTCCCCACCCGCTCTCTGTTGCACTGCGGATCTTCCGATTGAGTGGAGGGAGCGGGTGAGAGGGGCGGAATTTAGGGTGACAACTTCCGGCTGCTTTCTATTATAGCCACATGGCAACACGGACGCGCAGTGGCCAGACAGGCTGACCCCAGTATTTTTATGCGAAACATAAATTTGAGCTCTGAGCTTTCTGCTTCCATTTAGCTACCTTATTTTAACTGAGTTTTAAAACTGTTTGCACTTACTCTCCTTTTGCTTGCTCCGCTTGTTCCCACCCGCTCTCCGTTCCACTGCGGATCTTCCGATTGAGTGGGGGGAGCGGGTGAGAGGGGGCAAAGTTTAGGGTGACAACTTCCGGCTGCTGTCTATTATAGCCGCATGGCAGCATGGATGCGGAGTGGATGCGCCGCAGGCACGCCGAAGGCGCGCCTAAGGCATTGCCCGTCTGAGCCAGTCCGCGCCCGACCGGACCAGGGGCCAGAATTGCTGCATCTTCATCTTCAGGTAAAATTGTCTACGCCCCTTCACAACTCCTAGGGTTAAGGAACCCATGTAAAGATAACTGTTGTCACTCTATGTGCCTGTCTAATGGTGATTCCTTGTGTACTCAGTGCTCTTTCAGGCTGTGTCCTGTCCTAAAGATACTGCCAGATCCACAGACGCCGTATATATATAAAATGTTTCTATTGAACTGCAGATCCTTCCTAAAGCACTTCTCTGAACTTAACATACTTTTAGCAGAAGAACAACCGGATGTATTATTTTTGACTAAAACCTGGCTCCATAAGGATTCTGAGCCTGATTTGTTGCAAACCCTTCCCCCTGGTTATAATATCCAGCGGTAAGATCGTGATAAGAGAAAAGGTAGAGGCATTTCCATCATCTTTAAAAATTCCCTCAATTGTCGAGTGGAGCCTAATCCTATCCCTGATTGCGAAAGTTTATCTTTCGCCATCTCACTTTCCGCCACTCATACGTTTTCAGGAATCTTAATCTATCATGCCATGGTGTCTGTGGGCAATTTCTTAATGCTCTTCCCGAAATGGCGGCCACTTTAGCAAGTTCTTCCCCCAACATTACCCTTCTAGGGGACTTCAACCTGCATTTTGATAACCCAAAAAATACTGATGCCTCGAATCTCACCCAAGACCTATTAGCTATTCAGCTAAAACAAAAAGTTAAAGTTCCCACACATAAGAAAGGCCATATTTTAGACCCTGTTTTTTCCAACAACAATGAGCTGTTGGTGGGTGACCCTCTTCCTCTGCCTTGGTCGGATAATTTTTGATCCCTATCTCTCCGAACTCATTATCTCAACCCACCGCTACCGAACTTATTAATAGGAGAGACCGCCCATGGTCCAAACTTTCTGTAGAATCTTGGATCTCAGCCCTTGAAAATTCAAACCCTAAGTTAGACCCCAACCCTACTTCAGCCTCGGAAACATTTACTTATTGGATCGAATCCTCGTTGGACACAGCTATTCCTGTTAACTCCAGCTATAAAAGGGTGAGAGAGAGATTGTCACCATGGTACTCGCCTAAGCTTCGATCACTTAAACAAGCCTGTAAAAGACTGGAGAGGAAATGGAGGAAAGACTACAATGAATTGAGTAAACAGAAATATAGAAAGTCTATAAAACTTTACCAAACTGAGATTAAAAAAGCACAAGCACTTTATTATGAAGGAAAAATTAACTCAGCAGCTAACACATCTCGGGAAATTTTCCGCATTGCGAAGAATCTCCTAGAGCTTCCATCTTCAGGTACACTACGTGATGTCTCCTTAGCTCGCAGTAATGAACTGGCGGAATTTTTCCGTGGGAAAATTCAAGATATATACAATAGTTTTCCTGGCTCCCCTTGTCCTAGTGATCTTCTAGTAATGGATAAGCCCCCTCCACCTATTGAGCATTTATTGGAGGAACTTCCAATCATGAATCTGGATACTTTATCAGAAATGTTCTCCCAAATGAAATCGGGCTCTCCTCTTGATCCGGCATCTCCTCACTTTCTACGCAAAGCTAAAGAGGTAGTACTCCCAGTCATACTAGAGGTGATAAATCTATCCATCACTTCCGGCCAAGTTCCAGCTCCCTGGAAGCATGCCATGGTGAAGGCTTTACTCAGAAAGCCCAGCCTAAGTCCAGATGTTCTGGGTAACTATCGTCCCATCTCTCTGCTTCCTGGGATCTGCAAGATCTTAGAGAAGTATGTTAATACGATCCTCTCCAAATTTTTAGAAACCCAAAATCTCCTGCACTACTCCTAGACCGGTTTTCGCCCTCAGCATGGAACAGAAACCGCTCTTCTTGCCATATTTAAAGAATCTAAGAGAATTTGTGATCAAGGAGGAGCAGTAGCTATCATCCTCCTTGATCTAAGTTCTGCATTCGACATGGTTAATTATGATATTCTGTTAAATAGACTTGGTAGGGCCGGAAACTCAGGCAGCGCTATTACATGGCTCAGGTCCTATTTAGATGGTAGAACGTTCCAGGTCTCGGCAGGAGACACTACATCCAGGATCTTATCGCTCAGCTGTGGAGTGCCCCAGGGCTCGTCCTTGAGCCCCACATTATTTAATGTGTACATGAGACCACTTGCAGATATTATTCTGCCATACGGGATTAAAATCGTCACCTATGCTGACGATATGCAGCTGGTGGTTGCTCTCAACCACCTTCAGAACTCTCCATCCGATCTGGAATCCTGTTTAGAGAAAGTTGCATTATGGATGGAGCATTCCTCTCTTAGGCTCAATGGAGAAAAAACAGAATTAATGCTCTTGGGCAGTTAGCTGAATATGGATCTTAAACATGTGGCCAATCTGTCTTGGACATGCTCTGACTCCCAAGACCAAAATAAAAAGCTTGGGTGTTTGGTTGGACAAGTCCCTCAAATTTGACCACCAAGCAGTGCAGCTGGCAGGAGCCTGTTATGGCACCCTTAAACTGCTGTGGAAAGTTTTACCCCTCCTTCCCATGAGGGCAAGGAGAATTATGGTCCAGGCCTTGGTCCTCTCTCGTTTAGACAACGGGAACTCCTTTATCTGGGAGCCCCTAAATCAACAATAAGGAATCTCCAAGTCGTTCAGAACTGCGCTGCTCGATTGCTGCTCAGTACTCCTAAAACTCAGTCGGCTAAGCCGGCTTTCAAGACCTTACATTGGCTTCCAATTTCGGAAAGAATAAAATTTAAATCTCTGTGTATAGCCCACAAGACCTTATGAGGGAAGGGCCCTTTAATCAATGGCTCTCTCATTACTTTCTACCACCCCAGGAAATGCCTTCGCTCGGCCAACCTAAACTTAGCCGCAATCCCTAAAACTAAAAGGGTAAGATTTGGAGGCAGGTCCTTTTCCTACAATACAGCTAAACTCTGGAGCACCTTTCCCTTACATCTTCGCGCAGAGTCTGGCCATCTTCTTTATCGAAAGCTCCTCAAAACTTGGTTGTTCCAAAATGCCACCCTATAAACCATCTAGTTCTTCCTGTCACTGCTGCTAGCGCTGGGATGCCTCAGGGTAGCTACGCGCTTAATACATGCTGTTTAATAATAATAGATATAGGCACATTTTGAGTAACAGCAGTTGAGGATCGGACACGAATGCTAGATGCTTGCTAATGCCTAATTCCACTTTGTGTTGTGATCGCAATTTGAGTGACTTTCTACCTTCTGCATATTTCATATCGACCATTAGATTTAACAAAATCAAAATCCTAATGGGTGCATTACCAGCAATGAAATTTGTTAATTTGTGAATAGGTCAAGAACCAATTTACGACAAAACACAACCCAAAACAATGGCAGCAAATAGGTTGTGCTGATTTTAGAATGACTTCCAGGAAAGAAGAGCTAACTATACAAAATAAGATCGGAAGTGTGTGTCATGTGAAGAAATGTGATACCATATCTCTGCAACATGAGTTCTGTGGCCACCTCTTGAGAAACCCGATCTATTAATGCACAAAAAAAATAGTCTGTGGTAGAATCAAAACTTTGGAAGAATTACTTAGGGATGATCCATTCCAGCTCTATTGAAATGATGGCTTGGAATTAGGTTTGACAGGTTTACCTTACAAGCCTAAGGGTCAGGTTATCCGTTACACTTATTATCTATTCTCATGACCTTAAAATCTTCTTAAAAAGATCACCTGATTTGTAGATATCCATGATATAGTAAGAGCTGTGCTTTCACTAAATTATTCACGTTTTGCCTAGAACAAGTCTTAAAAGTGAACATGTATTCACTCATAAACATGTTAAATCTTTGGGTCGGTTGCTAAAGAAAACAGTAAAACGAAACATCTTTCAAGTGGACTTAAAACACTGTTTATATATTACAAGGTTATATGGTATTTACTCTTTTGTAAACTGCCGGACAACGCAGTTCTACTTGAAAGCTAATCTTTGCCCTTTTTTCCCTAGAAAGTATCTGACATTTAAATTCAGTTTATTACCAATAGGATAGAATGTCTGGTATAATTGACAAATAATTTAAACACACTCCGGGTGCCAGTACTGCATCTCCTCTGTGCAGGACATCATTCATGTATTATTTTTTTGACCGGGGCTATTGAATGTTCAAAATAAATGTATTAGACCAAAATTCTCAAAATGTGCTACTGAAACGTATGATGAATATTTTTGTTACCATTTAAATACATTTTTTGGATCCTTTTTAAGTCTCTAAAACGATAAAAATGTGGCATCAGGAAAGCTCATAGTACTGTATGATGGAATGCATAGCTCCAATCATTCTGAGTATACAAAGTGCAATGAGATTTTATTGTAATTGATGGTTTTAAGAAATTATGCAATGATTTGTTATTGTTTTTTTTAAATAAATATCTGAAGTAGTGTATCTGTGGATTCACCATGAAATAAAATAAACAAACAAACTTCTTTTCAATGTTTCAGCACCCCGCTGACAATAGCTACACAACATTTATGTATTTCCTAGTTGCCCTTTAAAATTAATTAAAATGTGATTATAAGAAAAGTTAGCACTCTGGTGGGAGTGGAGCGGCTCTAGTGAGATTTCAGTTCCCTAACAACACTGGTTGGTGCAGTCAACACGGCAACCATGCAAATGACATTAACTCTCTGCCTGCTGTAGGAAATGTTTATTGATGCATAGCACAGCATTGATGTAAAGGTTTAGTTGGCTTAAAACCCAGCTAAAATGTTTTGCCATTTCTCTTATTTTTCTCTTTCTTGTTTCTTTTCACTTCGATCCAACATTTTTGTGTCTATCTGTCTAGCTATAAATCTAGATTTTTTTTAGTCCCGTATTAGGAATTTTTGACATCTTTTTATCTTGCTCTAAGTTAAGATTGTTTTTGTAAATGGCTGTTTGTGCCTTCTTTTTGATAACTTGTTCCTTAAAATAACTGCAAGTGTTTGCAAACAATTGTTTTTTTGTTTTATTTTATGGCCTTACTTTTCTGTAAAAGAAACCATTATGACTGGATGGATGCATTCACGTGAACCCCGAGGCTTACTAAACAATAAATGCATTCTAGAAGGCTGCAGCAGGCTTTCAGAACATTCTCTCCTTTTATATATGTTTTGAAGTAGGCACACTGTGTTACTTTACAGCTGTACAATTCAATCTGAATGCTTAAAGGAGGACACAGGAAATGTGCCATCGCTATTTTCAACAGAGCTGACAATGGGACACTGGAAGACATATTAATATTTAACCACCCTTTCGGAGTGCTCTCATTTTCAATCATTTTCACAGTTGCAGCGCACATGGTTTTCAGGGCGTCCCACAGCGACCGGGTCCACGCGACGGATGCACTTCTTCGGGGCAATCTGACTGGTCCCCAGGCTCCTGGCACGCTTTTCGCGCCAGGTGCCAGGGTCAAGCTGTGCTCCAAATGGGAATGTCGCGAGAGCTGGCGCATACCAACTCAGCCTCACAGAAGGCCCTGAAATAACCTGACCCTGGCACGCTCACATAATGGGCCATCCTCAGCGAGGGCAGCAAATCTATTAGCCTTTCATAAAAGGATGTCTAAATATGTATTACATAGAAGTAATAATAATATTACATTTGCTAAACTCTATAAACATTTTGTGCAGTTTGGTTTAGCTATTTCTGAGTCTTACTTTTAATGTTTATTTTAGCATTGATTTTCTGAAATTACTTTATTGCAATGCTCAAGAAAGGAGAGGAAGAACATAGGTAAATCCAACACGTGACATTATACATTAAGCTGCAATCGCTATAATGATGAACCTGTACAACATCCTCGGTGTTTTTTAAGGTAGCGTACACCAAATTCGAATTCCTTCTACGGATAAAAGAATGCAGCGTTCACAACTTAAAACTCCTTCAAATTCGCAAGAACATCAGTTGCACACACTCACATATGTGAAACTCATCCCATGTACCCACCCGGAGCTTCCCCTTTGATGAACTTTGGTGCTGGCTGACAGTCTGGAGAGTCGTTGTCGTGGCCTTCTTTTCCCCCATCGTGGATACAATACTGGTGGTACACGAAGAACACATGTATTTATTTAATCACTTGAGCACTTAACTTCAAAGTGCTGCAGTGACAGACTTAACATGTAGCTTACTGTACATACACAAATGTATCCATAACATATTTATCCATGTAGAGCCAGCGATAATTAATGTCATTTGCAGTGTGTGCTATGTAGAATCTCATTGATATGACCAGGTCATTTAGTACATACTTATTAATTTCATTTATTTGTGGAATATTATTGATTTATTGAGAAACATGATACAGTTTTATATGATGACAGGTTTGTGCCTCTTTGAAGGCAGTGAACCATATCTTACCTGTGTCTCGAACATGAAACATAGGGGCATATTCTCAAGGAGTCATCGCCGATTTATCGGCACTTTAGCGCCGCAAAAGTGGCGATAGACTTATCCCCCTATTCACAAGCTGGTGCAAACTGCCGACATCGCCAGTTTTCCTGCGATAGCTGCCGCAAAACACATCGCCACGGATGAGAGCGACAATTAACGCCAATGATATGCAGAGTAGGCGTTCCCGTGCAAAAACACACGAAATCACCACTTCGCGATATTCTCAAAGACCAGCCAGATCTGCAATGCCGGACAAAAACAGGCGATAAGGCGCGTTAGCAGCAGGGACTTAACACCTGCTTTTTACTGGTCTTAAGTAGGACGAAAACCTGCAGTACAAAGGGAGCCCAGTCCCGAGCCACATCTGGAGACCAACAGATGCCATGGAGCCACTAATCATGCAGCTTGGAGACCCAAGAGGGCCACAACACCCACCGCCACCACCCCCAGGACCACCCCCCCCGGACCACCACTGAGGCAGCGCAGAACAAGACAGCGGACCTTCCGAAAACACATCAGGCTCACAGACTTAACGCCAGAGGATGTCATTGCCCACTACAGGCTCAAAAGGACAACCATCCTCCACATCCTGACCCACATTGCCCACAGGCTGACGGTACCAACATAGCGGGCAACCAACATCCCTCCGCAGACAAAGCTGCTGGCAGTGCTGCACCTGTTGGCCTCTGGTACCTTCCAACCAACAACTGCCAGAGTCGAAGTAGTCTCACAGCCAGCCCTATCAAAAGCCATCACACCTGTCCTGGATGCCATCATCAGTTCCATACCCCAGCACCTTCACTTCCCCCACACTGCGCAGGAACTACTGGAGACCAAGCAAGGCTTCTAGGCCATAGCTGGATTCCCGCACGTGTTGGGGGCAATCGACTGCACACATGTCCTACTTGTGCCCCCTGCCGACACTGCACACAATTACCGCAACAGGAAGCACATGCATTCCATCAATGTGCAGGCAATAGTGGACCACCGGGGACTGTTCACCAATGTCGTCGCCAACTTCCCAGGCAGTGTGCATGATTCATACATCTTCCGACAGTCCATCATCAACCAGCGCTTCCAGGATGGCACCTATGGAAATGGACTGCCCGTTGGTAAGTACCAACGGAACACACCACACACCTCAATTCCACAATCACACAACGCACAACTGTGGGAATTGACACATAACAAAATCACATTCAACATGCCAACCAACATGCACACCTGCCAGACACGACAACACAAGTAACCGTGGTAAGAGGGGCCAGAAATGTGGACAAACCATACACTAAGGCATAGCCCCTCTGCCACACATTTGCAGAATGTGGGGAGAGGTGGGAACCACGATTGTGCGAAGGAGGCAATGGACCTATGAATAACAATGTACACAATGCCAAGTGTGGCGGTGATGTGCTGGACAGTCTTGAGTATGCAGAGCACAGACATGTCCATGTGGACACATATTGCTGGAGTCTATAGTGTCGTGGACAGTGGACGCAACCATGTCATCACAGGCAGTGGGGAACACCTTGGATAAGTAGCCATGTTGGCCCCCCTGTAAGCGTAAGCGTAGTGGGCAGGGCCGTCGCACGCCAGTCCAGCGTAGGGGAGTGACTAAATAGGCCGGGGCTCAGGGAGTGGTTCACTTCCGGGATGGCCACCGAAGTAACTACTGCATGTGGCTCTGTGTCCGCCATATCCTGGCCATAGGCCTACACACATGTCGCCGACCACCTACAACGGGCAAAGTCACACCGGCGACGAGGTGGCTACGTCCCATGCCACCCGGCGCACAACTCGTCATCGCCTGCAGTGGCGTGTCTGCCATGGCGGCGTCCGTCACCCTGCCACGAGGCCGCTGTTGTGACCGGTGGTGCCTGCGCGATCCTGTGCTCCTGCCGCAACCCAGCCTGCTGATCCCCAGACCCGACCTGCGCCCAGCGGTGAATGCCCGCCCCTGCGCACCCAGGCCTCACTGCTCACCTGCCGCCACCGGAGTGTCTCCAAGAGGGCCCACCATGTGCCGGTGCAATCTCCAAGGCCGGGCTCCGCGAGCTTGGCAGCCTCCTCAGCCGATCGCTGGCTTCTGCGCAACAGGCCCCCAGCGCACCCAGCGGCACCGCACCGCACCGCAGAGTTGCAACTTGGCTACTGCTGCCTTCTGACCACACTGCGGTACAGCAAGTAACAGACACATCCTTTCCAGTCTGCCCCTCCAGGCCTGCTGCATCATCGCAGGCTGCATACCCGCTCAGCTCTTCCGGTGGGCCGAACTCACTGCACCACAAGTCACCATCCAGCCTCCAGCATCATCACAGGCTGCACACCCGCTCAGCTCTTCCGGTGGGCCGAACTCAGTGCACCACAAGTCACCGTCCAGCCTCCAGCATTATAGCATGATGCACACCCGCTCAGCTCTTCCGGTGGGCCCACCTCAGTGCACCGCAAGTCATCGCCACGTGGCGGTTGGCCTGTGCCGGACGCAGGGCCTCAGGTGCCACTAACTGAGTGCACCACAAGTGACTGTCCAGCCACCAGGCCTGCTGCATCATCGCAGGCTGCACACCCGCTCAGCTCTTCCGGTGGGCCGAACTCAGTGCACCGCAAGTCATTGTCCCGAGGGGCTACCCCACAAGTCCGCCTCCAGTAGCCAACAGCAAGTCCTCGGTAACGCCACTGGAGCCCTTCACAGTCACGGGCCACCCCCGTCCCAGGCAGGCCGCCGGTAAGCCTAGGTAGATCGTCTGGAGATGTACTCCAAAGCATACGACATCCCAGCGCCGCGGAGGCGGGGCACGCAAGTGAGGAGTGTGGAGAAATGGCCGGGGCGCTGGGCGTGGTTCAGTTCTGGGCTCTGGGCGTGGTCCAGTTCCGGCCTGGCCACAAAAGTGACTATGGCGTGTGTCTCCGTAGTAGTGTCTGCGCCACCCGGCCTGTAATCGACAATGTTGCAATGTAGCATGCATCAGGAGGGGGGCCTTGCCCGAATGGATTAATAAAGGAGTGCGAGACCGCTCGGGGTCTCGGCTCATACATGCCAACTGTTGTGTGTGTATCTACATTGCCACAGCCTGAACCGAAGGCCTAGTCTCAATATCAGCGCGAGTTCAGCCAGGCCAGAACTCCACATCTGTGTCCGCCCTATCCTTACCATAGGCCTACACACACGTGGCCGCCCACCTTCAACGGCCAACATTACAGTCTTGCTGTCAGTCCTGCGGACATGCGCAGACAGGCATGACAATGGTGTGCCGTAGGAGTGCAAGTGATGCAACCGCGCAGCACACACAAGTAAATAGGCTCGGTGGGAGGGAGGAGCAACTGTGAGGCTACGTAATACACAGTAGCGGTCCGTGGTAGGAGTGCCGGCCGGGCGGTGACGTGGGGCGGGGGAGGGGCAGGGTGGGGGTAGTAAACCATGGATTACGGCCGAATACAGGTAAGTAAACATTTAAATAAATAAAACGAATTTCGTTGCGCGCACTGCATCGCATTTGGCGATGCAGTGCGAAATTCGTTTTATTTATTTAAATGTTTACTGACCTGTATTCGGCCGTAATCCATGGTTTACTACCCCCACCCTGCCCCTCCCCCGCCCCACGTCACTGCCCAGCCGGCACTCCTACCACGGACCGCTACTGGTAATACACATTGTCGTACCACATTTGCCAGCAGCAATACATGGCTAACATGAATCCCAAGGTCGCACAAATCACACACCACGAAACTTGTATGTCTGCCAACACAGCATGCAGAACCACCAGTTAACACTGACCTCACTTACCTCTCACAGGTGATCAAGGATATGCACTCTGCCCGTGGATGATGACACCCCTCCGAGACCCGAACACCCCGGCCCAGAGGCAGTACAATGTGGCCCACAAACGCACCAGGGGCATTGTTGAACGTACGTTTGGCATGTTGAAATCATGTTTCAGGTGCCTGGACATCACCGGTGGAAGACTTTTGTACAGCCCAGAAATAGTGTGCAAGATGATCACTGCATGTTGTGTATTGCACAACCTATGTGTGCGCACCAATGCCCCATGGATCCAAGTCCCAGAAGCACCGGACGATGATGAGGAAGATGATGCAGGTGGACCACACCCCACTGCAGCCGCAGCAGGAATAGCCCGAAGGAACACAACCATCAACAATTTCTTCGCATGAGCACGTCACATTGTGACTGTCCACAGCAATCATGGCACAGTACAAGATGACCACATGACCAGCATGTGCAAATAAAATCTTAGCAACACACATTCCCCGTGTGCATGCCAGTCCTCTGCATTAGCACATTACACTGACGGGTGTAAGTGCAACATTGTGTGCTAACATTCGCATATGTTGCAAGAAGAGATGGTGTGTATGTCACCTCTGTACCGAGAGGCTGTTTAGGGCAACACGTATTCGATATGCCATATCAGGGTGTCATATGTAGTACGTCATGCCACTCATCAGCGTCCCACGTGTACATGAACATGACATGAAGGCCGTCATTGGTGTTCAGGAAAAGACAACAGGGTGCCATTTGTGGTCAGAGATGTACCTGCCTGATGCAAATATACACCCTGTGTGTCGAGTCCCACAACATGTGCAACATGGCCGTAAGGGGGATGTGGGCACAGTGGACACCTCAGCAACATTGGGAAATGCACACCAGCCTAGAAGCCAGCAGGTCCACCTTGCGTGGAACACACAAAGGTGTCCCCTGGTCAAATGTGCCATGTACAGGTCACATGTGTACACGGACATCATCCATCAAGAGTAGTGATCAGTGCCAGCTAATAGGTGCAAGGTGAGTGGTCAACCGCCTCCTCACAGCTACCTGCACCCATCACATAGTCAGGCTGCAGCAAAACAACACTGCTACATCAGAGCATACAATACTGACCGAGAGGGCACGTACATGGCTGGTAAGTGTTCAACCATGCCGGAAGGCGAAGCAGTGACACCCCCCCCACCCAATCCCCATCACATTTCCAGAATGCAAGCAGATGACAAACTGACATTGTGGATGACAGCCCCTCTGTCTGAACTAGAAGGCGGTAGCACATCTGCATCTCTGACCTTGGGAATGCAAGCGCCCGGCACCCCCTTAGCAATACCATAGCAGCTGCTGACGGCTCCCACACTACGCACAGTGCTAACCAGAGACCAATGTATACACACCCCACACACAGGAGTCCTTGCTCATAGTTCACTTGCATGGTATGACCTTCACACTTACGCACCGACCATCCCAGGAGTCCAAGCGCTCCACACTCAAACCAATCATTGCTCCGAGCTATGGCTTCCACATAACTTTGACTTTGCCTTTGTGACACACAGCCCTATTTCATACATTGACGTGGGGCTAGGTTTGGAAATAGCGAGATTGTTGTTTTGGAGCAATGAGGCCACAGATAGTTCACACATTCCCAGTCATCTCACTGCCTATCTGGGTCACGGACATACATGCGCATTGAAATCAGTTCCCAGGGAGCACCGTTGTTTGGAATCGCTGTCCCTACGTACATCCATACTTTCATACTTGCTTGATCATGGACATGACTCATCTGTGTGAATTTGAATGTCTTAATCACATTCGGTGGAGTGGTGAAGGTGGACCAGTACCTGGCCATGCACACGCTACTTTACAATGTTGCCCCGTGGAGGGCCTGCCAGGGTCCTTTGGGGAGGGAAAAGTACATCGTAGGAGAGGGAGTTCAGTCCGCAGTCTGATTTCTGTGTCATTGGTTGCCTAAACAGATGTAGCAGTCCATGTCGGGGGCCAAGGTGAGTGTCGCAGAGTGTTAAGGGGAACAGTGGAGGGTGTTACTCCTGGGCATGATGCAGAGGGCAGAACCAAGCAGAAAAAGGCCATATGGCGAAGATGAATGCTACCGCTTCCTACTTAGCCCAACGGCAGATTCATCCTCATCATCGTCCTCCTATGTGTGATGTGCCTCACATGTGGGTGGTGGTGTTTTATCTGTGGCACTGTGTGGCAGTGACACATCAGGGGCCGGAGGTGGATTGTTAGCTGCACTGTGAGGCACTGACACATCAGGGGGTGGTGATGTGGAGGGAGTAGTGGCAGCAGCATTCATCTGCGCCAGGCCTTGTGGCAGCACTGCCATGATGAGGATCTGCAGTCCATGGTAAATCCCTGCTACATCTCGCTGGTGTGCAGCCGTGGCAGCCATTCTTCCCGCCTGCATCCGCTCCATGTTCTCCATGTTCCTCCCCATGTTGGCCAACTCATGGCTGAGATTGCTGGAGCCACTCTGACTAGACAGTTGTTCTTGTCTACAAGTCATGACTCCGGCGATGTCAGCCATGGATTGCTGGAGACCATGGAGCGGACTGTGGGTGTCCGTTAGGGCCTGTAGGTGGTCCCTGATGGGGCTTGGACACTCACGTATGGCATCTAGTTTGGCTGCCATGAGGTCGAACCCCACCCGCACCTGCTCTGCCGTCCCCTTCTGGCCCTGCAACACACGGTGTTGGAATGCCATGTGTTGCTTGTGGGGATCCTGGGAGACGGCCGTGGTGGTGGGTGCTTCCTGCTGTGTGGTCTGTGCAGGGGGTGGGTTCACCTCGATGCAGCTGGGCTGTCCTGCTCCTGAGGGTGGGGTGCTGAGGGTGTTCATGAGCTGTTGGAGGGCGTCGGGGTCGATGGTGTGTAGGTCCTCTTCATCATCAGTGATGAGGAGTACGGTCTGCTCTGCAGGAGGTGATGATTCTCCCTCTGCAATGTGAAGGGGAGATGCAGTTTGACATCGTGTTCACATGTATGTTGACGCATTGGCCAAGTTTACAAACAGACTGCATGTCAATGTACATTGTCACTGTTTGTGTGGAGATGCCTATTTAATGCTGGACAGTTGACATTTCGCCACCATCACGGATGTGAGGTTGTATTTGTCCATTATCATCTCACAGTTTCCTGCTATGCCAAATGTGAATGGCCATTTTCTACACACAAGCGGCAGCAGTTGTGTCCTCTGTTCTGTTGTGAAAGTGTTGCAGTTTGGTCCACTTTGTTGTAAATGTTGAGGTGCTCTGAGTGTTATGTGTGTGTGCTGCATTGTGGGTGATTTGCCCCTTCAGCTCTGATTTGGCTGGCCCTTATCCCTTTCAGGCAGTGTGCCTTTCACTTCTGTGCTTCTACAGTGCTGAGCTGTTGCAGACTTGGGTAGATTGGGCTCTTGGTCGGAGTTGTGACTCTTGGGCATGGTTTGTCCGCAGATGTGCTGTACTTACTTGTGCATGTGTGCCATTGTGCCCATCTCCCCCCGTCCCCCCAGTCCCTGGTGGTTACTCACCCTGTTGCTGTTGTGTCAGGTCATGTTGAGCAGTGTCCGGTCCTCCGACTCCTGCCACCGTCTCCTCACTGATGACTGTGGACACCATTTCACCCATCTCATCCAGCTCCTCCTGTGGCGCAGGACTCCCACCCCCAGTCTGCATTGCGGTTGTTGGCGAGTTTCAGCTTGGTTTTGCGCTTCACATCATTCCTGCGCCTCTTGAACTCTTCCATTGTCCTCCTCAGCACTCCGACTGCATTCTCCTTGTCTACGATGGACTGCCATATTCCATTTTTTGTTGCCAATGACACAGTGGAGGTGACGAACAGTTGTTGATGGTGTTCTGTCACCTCCGTAATCAGGATCCTGTTTTCCTGCGGACTGAACCGCGTCTTCCTCTTCTTCTTCTCCTTGCCCTTCCCTGACCCCGAGGTCCCAGGCTGGTCCTCCGTGGGGCTTGTGGGGTTCGGGTTGTCCTCTGTGCTTGCTCCGGCTACCTCCATGTTGCTTCGCAGTTGTTTGTGTTTTATTTGTATTTCATTTTTGCCGCTTTTATAGTGATTTTTCCCGCCTTACTTGCGGGCCTGGCGCTGCTTTTCGCTGGATTTTTATCGCAGTTGGGCCCATCGCAACTTTTTTCACGTTCGGGTTTCCTTTTTTATCGCCATCGCAGTAGTTGTATCGCGTACATTTGAGGCGTTATCGGGAAACTGTCGCATGTTACCAGCGTGTTGGGAATACGACGTCGACACAGAGTTATTTTCCCGCGCTAGACGGCGATATGAAAAATTGCGTTAGCCTATTTTGGCGATGTTTATCGCACGTTCTTGTGAATATCCCCTATAGATTTTTACTGTCAAGACTGAGGTTGAATACTGTAATATTTTGTTCTCCTTTTCAGAGCCAGGTTCCTATTTTAGTAACATGCCTGCGTGATCCTTTCCTATTAAGGCACGATGCACTTTCTGCATTTTTGCAAATTTTATACTGTATTGAGAAAGCGCTAATTATTTTCCATTTTAAGACAAGTTAATTATAGGCAATGTAGGTCAGCGATGGTTTTTATACAATCTCTTTCCTCACCCTTTTTTTGTTATGTCGAAACAAGTTATATACAAAGTGCTATCGGACGGAGGGGCTTTTCCAATATTGTGACAGCGGTTTATTTTAGATTAATTAGTCCGCTTTTTTAAATTACCATGAACTGTGACAACTTTTTAACTGTTTTATTTCTTTTATCTGTGATGTCTGTTGAATTCTTCTTGAGCCAGTTTGCATTTTCTTATGAATTTCCTCTTTTGATATATTGTTTTAAATGCATCGCTATTGTCTGTATTTGTTTTTTCTTTTCTGGTTGCTCTAGAGTGACCAAATGAAGATCAAAATCTGATTAATTGATTTTTCAATTTTTTTATAAATTAAGGTTACTTTGCACAATTCATAAAGTAACTTATTTACACCCCTACCTTTCCCTAAGTAGTGGAGGTACCATACTTTACAAGTGCCAGTTACCATTTCCGAGTCACAAAATCAGGAATGGTCTGAAAGGGCAATCCTAAATGAGATTTACAACTCTGAAATTTCTGAAAGTACGGTGAGATTTCTTGTGAACAAATTGCTTTCAGTGTGTGCAGCTGGATGTCTTCTGAAGTAATTGATAAATACTTGCAAACCTACAGATATGTCCTGGTTTACCAAACTTTGCTGGTAGTTTCCAACCCGGAAAACAGTTGGAGATTCTCTCCTTTCAAAAGCAGGATTAGATGTTTTAGTGAGTGAATGAGAAGGGAACACTGCCCAAATGCATGTGTGCACAAAAAGGAATGTTTCAATGAGGGAAAATACATTTCTTCGTGGACCAAGAAATACAAATTCAAGTGCAAATATATAATTGCATGACATTTCCACATGTAAAATTGTGCACATGTACATTTCTGTTCTGCTTGTATAGCTAAGCTTTTGAGACTCAATCAAATCTTCCCAAAAGAAGTACTATACATTTCTTGAAAATACTATGGGGCATATTAGCAAGGAATGGCCATAACTAGCGCTAACCTAGGTTAGCGCTAGTTTTTTCATCGCCGTCTATCGCCATTATTTTTCGCCCTGTTAGCGACGTATTAGCAACACGTCGCTAACAGGCGATAGCTTCAGCCAAAACTCTCGCTAACTCCTGCGCGATGGGGATATCCAAAGCGGCAATAGTGGGCGGAATCCAGCGATAACATTTTAGCGGACATAAAACGCACGCTAACCCGCAAGTGTGGACTTTGCAAAAATAACCTATCAGTCCACCTCCCATTGAAAAGATGTAAAAAAATATTATAAATGCAGATCTGAGCACCCAGGGCCAAGTGCAGCACACAACAACAACCCCCTCAAGCCACCCAACATCCAGGATGACCAGGATGAGAGCCCGGATGCCCCGCTGGACTTGCGCCTGGAGCCTGGATGCCTCGCTGGACTTGCGCCTGGAGCCTGGATGCCCCGCTGGACTTGCGCCTGGATGCCCCGTTGGACTTGCGCCTGGAGCCTGGATGCCTCGCTGGACTTGCGCCTGGAGCCTGGATGCCCCGCTGGACTTGCGCCTGGAGCCTGGATGCCCCGTTGGGCTTGCGCCTGGAGCCTGGATGCCCCGCTGGACTTGCACCTGGAGCCCGGATGCCCCATGTGACCTGCGCCTGGAGCCTGGATGCCTCGCTGGACTTGCACCTGAAGTGGGATGCGGAGGAGCTGTGGAGTCGATGAGCCGTGGCGGAAGACATTGATGTGCGACCATCGCCCGTACCTGGTGGTGAAGTCTGGCAGGTCACATGGAGACACGTTGCTGACCTGTTTGTGAAGTCCGCCTTGCGCACCTTGGTGCAGTTAATGGTAGAGGCGCTCCTGCGCACCAACTTAGTGAGGTCCTCATGGCATACTACAATACACCACTATACCAGGGTGTACAGAGGGGATTACCAACGGTGGGTGCCGTCTCCCTGCATCACAGGATGGATGATGTTGGGCTGACCGGATGCTGTGGAGGGTGAGGCCCCTGTGCTACGCCCAACTTGTGTGGTGTGTGCGCTGCTACTACACGCCTAAGGGAGCCCTGCTGCATCAACTGCATCGGGAGGTCCACCAGCGGACTACGCAGTGACTGCTGTACCCAGCCCAGTGAAAGCACACATGGCTCAGGCTCCTGCTGGCTGAGTCACAGATTTGGAGAGAGTGCAGTGTATTGCGCCACGGGGTCAATGTCCAGGTAAGGGATGCGTAGCGCAGGAGGGCCGGGGGGTGAGTCGCCCATGCCTATCACATGTAGATGATGCACCCCCAGTGGCGGCTCTCCCGCTATGGCGGAAGAGCGTTGCCTCACCACCTCAAGCAGTGTAGATGAGGAACAATCATCACATGATGATAACTCAATCAATCAATCAACCAGGGGAATTGTAAATGCGTTACTCACCCATGAGGGTCTCAAGGCACTGAGGGGTGGGGGGTGCAGATCTGTCAGCCAAAGAGACAGGTCTTGAGGGTCTTCCTGAAGGTGTTCAGGGAGGGGGCACCTCTGATGGCTGCCGGTAGCTCATTCCAGGTCTTTGATGCAATGTGGGAGAAGGATCTTCTGCCTGCTCAGGCTCTGTGGATGCGTGGGGTTTCTGCCAGTGCGAGGTTGGAAGATCGGATGTCTCATTAGGGTACGTGGAAGTTGATTCTGTCGTTGAGGTATTTGGTTACGTTGATGTGTAGCCATTTGTATGCGTGAGTGAGGATTTTGAAGGTGACTCTTTTCTCAACGGGGAGCCAGTGGAGTCTACGTAGGTGTTGGCTGATGTGTTCGTGCCGGGGGATGCCGAGGACGAGTCTGGCAGCGGTGTACTGTAATGACTGGAGTTTGCAGAGTAGGGACGCAGGGTGTTGATGCAGCTGGAGGTGACGGCGTAGACATGTCGGTTCATGGTGAGGGATGGGTTGAGTACTATGCCGAGGTTTCTGGCGTGGTCCGAGGGGGTAGGTGCTCTTCTGAGGGTGGCGGACAACAGGTGTCGTCCCATGCTGAAGGTGTGGTTCCAAGGACGAGGACTTCTGTCTTCTCTGCGTGGAGCTTCAGGCAGCTGTTGCTCATCCAGACTGCGACGTCCTGCATTCCTTCATGGAAGTTGAGTCTGGCGGTGGTGGGGTCTTTGGTGAGGGAGAGGATGAGCTGGGTGTCATCAGCGTAGGATACGATGTTGAGGCCGTGTTGTCTGGCGATAGCGGCGAGGGTGCCATGTAGTTGTTGAAGAGGGTAGGGCTCAGAGAAGACCCCCCTGGGACTCAACAGGTGATTTACGTGGGATCGGAGAGGAAGGGTGGCAGTCTCATCCTTTGGCCCCTTCCGGTGAGCAATGATCCTAGGGCTGTTCCTTGTATGCCGGCGTCGTGTAGTCTGGCGACTAGTGTGCGGTGGGAGACGGTGTCGAAGGCTGCTGAAATTTTGAGTAGGATGAGGGCTGTGGAGTGGCCTTGGTCCAGGAGGGTGCGGATGTCATCTGTGGTGGTGAGTAGGGCGATCTCGGTGCTGTGGTAGATGTGAGGAGGGCAGGGGTCGGTGGGGGCCCCCGAGTGGATGCCTTTCATGGTCGAGGCGGTGTATTCAGCTGTGACCGGCATCCAGGTGGAGATGGTGGGCTGGCTGGTGTCTTAGGGGAGCAGGGGGCCGGCTGTGGCGTCTGGTGGATGGTCGGCAAAGTTGTTGTGGAGTATTTTTGATCTTGAGGCGGAAGTAGGTTCCACACTTATTGCAGAGGTCTTGGGACGGGGTGATGTCTGTGGCTACGCTGCGTGGGTTGGTGAATTCATGAATGACCTAGAAGAGTTGCCTGGAGTTGGTGGAGTTGTTAAGGATTTGGTTGTGGTAGTCCGTCATGGCGTCCTTGTAGGTGGTGAGGATTTCGGGTGTCTTGGTGTTTCTCCAGTTCTTCTCCAGGCATCTGCAGGTGCGTCTTGCTTCTTGGAGATCGGTGGTGAGCCAGGCGGCTTTCCAGGGGCGCTGTTTGTTGGGCTTGCATAGCGGGGCGAGCTTGTATGTGCAGTTGGAGATCCAAGTGTGGTGTTCACTGGCTGCGACCCTGGCGTCGGCTGTGTTGGAGGCCAGGGTGGTGGTTAAGGTCTGGCGGCAGTGGAGGCAGGTGAACCTGCCTTGGGTCATGTTTGGCGAGGCCTGTCATCAGTCTCTGATTTTTCCGTGGTTGAGTGCGTGGAGGGTGGCTGAACTGTAGCAGTGGGTGGCCCGTGATCCAGGGTTCCTGGCGCTGGTCGTGGTTGGGTTGCGGACGGGCGCAGATGGGCTTGTATTAGGCGCTCCATCTGTGCATCAGCAGCGCGTGTCCGCTGCACAATCGCACAGCATCCACCATGTATGAGGGGAGGGTTGAGGATCAATCAACTGGGTGGCGGGAATGGGCAAGGACAGGGGTGCGGGTCCGCAGGGGCAGCAGCGGCGGGAAGCGGGAAGCGTGGGCTCAGAGAAGCCAAAAAAATCATTTATGAAGGGGGAACAGAAGGGCTAACTAACTGATGTAATCATGCTATGTATCCTCGGGGGAGGGTGGGTAGGACAGCTCCAAACACGGAGCAGGGCATGGGCAGATTGGCATGCCCACTCAAGTGCGCAACAACTGTTTGTTCGGCCCACTCAGGCTGCCCAATGCAGTCATGCACACTTCCTGTTCGCAATGCAGGCTGCATTACAGCCTGCATGGAGAACATGCCCACCCCTCCGGTCCCGGGCTGCATGACTTGTCCCGTTGCCAATTACCAATCCCACCACTGCATTGCAGCGTTGTGATTGACTCCGGGGAGGGAGCCTGGCTGGCTACTTCCTATTCCTGGAAGCAGACGCAGGAGAGCAGGAGCTAAGAAGACACGGGACCCGGCTTGGAGTAAGACTTCCCTCAATAAATTTTCACAACACCCGCTCACACACACATCCCCGTGTCCATGCACCATCCAGTGTTCTTTCCGGTGTTTACCACCCCACAGCTGTCAAGACCCCCCCGTACTTCTCAATGTTGTTTGCTGTGCGCCCATGGACTGTTCCCATGAGGCACAGGGTCAGACTGATTTGCATATGGCCATGTCTGAACTGGGGTGGTGGAGTGAGCTAAAGAATGATGATGGATTAAACCCAGATCAGTTGACTGGGGGTGAGTGTTTGATTTGCTCTAACGCTCCGTCCATCATCCCCTTTGGTATCGCTTTGTTCGCCCTAAGTTGGCAGGGTATGCCCAGACGTGGGTCCCTTGCTCACTTTGCCACTGGATTCAAGATAGCCTGGCTGATGAGGGTTTTGAACCCGAAACCGGTCCCAGGATGCTTGTTTCCGGTCCAGGAAGACATGGCTTGGCAGTTCGGGCTGGGCTGTTCCCATGAGGCACAGGGTCAGACTGATTTGCATATGGCCATGTCTGAACTGGGGTGGTGGAGTGAGCTAAAGAATGATGATGGATTAAACCCAGATCAGTTGACTGGGGGTGAGTGTTTGATTTGCTCTAACGCTCCGTCCATCATCCCCTTTGGTATCGCTTTGTTCGCCCTAAGTTGGCAGGGTATGCCCAGACGTGGGTCCCTTGCTCACTTTGCCACTGGATTCAAGAAAGCCTGGCTGATGAGGGTTTTGAACCCGAAACCGGTCCCAGGATGCTTGTTTCCGGTCCAGGGAAGACATGGCTTGGCAGTTCGGGCCGGACTGTTCTCATGAGGCACAGGGTCAGACTGATTTGCATATGGCCATGTCTGAACTGGGGTGGTGGAGTGAGCTAAAGAATGATGATGGATTAAACCCAGATCAGTTGACTGGGGGTGAGTGTTTGATTTGCTCTAACGCTCCGTCCATCATCCCCTTTGGTATCGCTTTGTTCGCCCTAAGTTGGTAGGGTATGCCCAGACGTGGGTCCCTTGCTCACTTTGCCACTGGATTCAAGATAGCCTGGCTGATGAGGGTTTTGAACCCGAAACCGGTCCCAGGATGCTTGTTTCCGGTCCAGGGAAGACATGGCTTGGCAGTTCGGGCTGGACTGTTCCCATGAGGCACAGGGTCAGACTGATTTGCATATGGCCATGTCTGAACTGGGGTGGTGGATTGAGCTAAAGAATGATGATGGATTAAACCCAGATCAGTTGACTGGGGGTGAGTGTTTGATTTGCTCTAACGCTCCGTCCATGATCCCCTTTGGTATCGCTTTGTTCGCCCTAAGTTGGCAGGGTATGCCCAGACGTGGGTCCCTTGCTCACTTTGCCACTGGATTCAAGATAGCCTGGCTGATGAGGGTTTTGAACCCGAAACCGGTCCCAGGATGCTTGTTTCCGGTCCAGGGAAGACATGGCTTGGCAGTTCGGGCTGGACTGTTCCCATGAGACACAGGGTCAGACTGATTTGCATATGGCCATGTCTCAACTTGGGTGGTGGAGTGAGCTAAAGAAAGATGATGGATTAAACCCAGATCAGTTGACTGGAGGTGAGTGTTTGATTTGCTCTAACGCTCCATCCATCATCCCCTTTGGTATCGCTTTGTTCGCCCTAAGTTGGCAGGGTATGCCCAGACGTGGGTCCCTTGCTCACTTTGCCACTGGATTCAAGATAGCCTGGCTGATGAGGGTTTTGAACCCGAAACCGGTCCCAGGATGCTTGTTTCCAGTCCAGGGAAGACATGGCTTGGCAGTTCGGGCTGGACTGTTCCCATGAGGCACAGGGTCAGACTGATTTGCATATGGCCATGTCTGAACTGGGGTGGTGGAGTGAGCTAAAGAATGATGATGGATTAAACCCAGATCAGTTGACTGGGGGTGAGTGTTTGATTTGCTCTAACGCTCCGTCCATCATCCCCTTTGGTATCGCTTTGTTCGCCCTAAGTTGGCAGGGTATGCCCAGACGTGGGTCCCTTGCTCACTTTGCCACTGGATTCAAGATAGCCTGGCTGATGAGGGTTTTGAACCCGAAACCGGACCCAGGGTGCTTGTTTCCGGTCCAGGGAAGACATGGTTTGGCAGTTCGGGCTGGACTGTTCCCATGAGGCACAGGGTCAGACTGATTTGCATATGGCCATGTCTGAACTGGGAGTGGTGGAGTGAGCTAAAGAATGATGATGGATTAAACCCAAATCAGTTGACTGGGGGTGAGTGTTTGATTTGCTCTAACGCTCCGTCCATCATCCCCTTTGGTATCGCTTTGTTCGCCCTAAGTTGGCAGGGTATGCCCAGACGTGGGTCCCTTGCTCACTTTGCCACTGGATTCAAGATAGCCTGGCTGATGAGGGTTTTGAACCCAAAAACGGTCCCAGGATGCTTGTTTCCGGTCCAGGGAAGACATGGCTTGGCAGTTCGGGCTGGACTGTTCCCATGAGGCACAGGGTCAGACTGATTTGCATATGGCCATATCTGAACTGGGGTGGTGGAGTGAGCTAAAGAATGATGATGGATTAAACCCAGATCAGTTGACTGGGGGTGAGTGTTTGATTTGCTCTAACGCTCCGTCCATCATCCCCTTCGGTATCGCTTTGTTCGCCCTAAGTTGGCAGGGGTATGCCCAGACGTGGGTCCCTTGCTCACTTTGCCACTGGATTCAAGATAGCCTGGCTGATGAGGGTTTTGAACCCGAAACCGGTCCCCAGGATGCTTGTTTCCGGTCCAGGGAAGACATGGCTTGGCAGTTCGGGCTGGACTGTTCCCATGAGGCACAGGGTCAGACTGATTTGCATATGGCCATGTCTGAACTGGGGTGGTGGAGTGAGCTAAAGAATGATGATGGATTAAACCCAGATCAGTTGACTGGGGGTGAGTGTTTGATTTACTGTAACGCTCCGTCCATCATCCCCTTTGGTATCGCTTTGTTCGCCCTAAGTTGGCAGGGTATGCCCAGACGTGGGTCCCTTGCTCACTTTGCCACTGGATTCAAGATAGCCTGGCTGATGAGGGTTTTGAACCCGAAACCGGTCCCAGGATGCTTGTTTCCGGTCCAGGGAAGACATGGCTTGGCAGTTCGGGCTGGACTGTTCCCATGAGGCACAGGGTCAGACTGATTTGCATATGGCCATGTCTGAACTGGGGTGGTGGAGTGAGCTAAAGAATGATGATGGATTAAACCCAGATCAGTTGACTGGGGGTGAGTGTTTGATTTGCTCTAACGCTCCGTCCATCATCCCCTTTGGTATCGCTTTGTTCGCCCTAAGTTGGTAGGGTATGCCCAGACGTGGGTCCCTTGCTCACTTTGCCACTGGATTCAAGATAGCCTGGCTGATGAGGGTTTTGAACCCGAAACCGGTCCCAGGATGCTTGTTTCCGGTCCAGGGAAGACATGGCTTGGCAGTTCGGGCTGGACTGTTCCCATGAGGCACAGGGGTCAGACTGATTTGCATATGGCCATGTCTGAACTGGGGTGGTGGATTGAGCTAAAGAATGATGATGGATTAAACCCAGATCAGTTGACTGGGGGTGAGTGTTTGATTTGCTCTAACGCTCCGTCCATGATCCCCTTTGGTATCGCTTTGTTCGCCCTAAGTTGGCAGGGTATGCCCAGACGTGGGTCCCTTGCTCACTTTGCCACTGGATTCAAGATAGCCTGGCTGATGAGGGTTTTGAACCCGAAACCGGTCCCAGGATGCTTGTTTCCGGTCCAGGGAAGACATGGCTTGGCAGTTCGGGCTGGACTGTTCCCATGAGACACAGGGTCAGACTGATTTGCATATGGCCATGTCTCAACTTGGGTGGTGGAGTGAGCTAAAGAAAGATGATGGATTAAACCCAGATCAGTTGACTGGAGGTGAGTGTTTGATTTGCTCTAACGCTCCATCCATCATCCCCTTTGGTATCGCTTTGTTCGCCCTAAGTTGGCAGGGTATGCCCAGACGTGGGTCCCTTGCTCACTTTGCCACTGGATTCAAGATAGCCTGGCTGATGAGGGTTTTGAACCCGAAACCGGTCCCAGGATGCTTGTTTCCGGTCCAGGGAAGACATGGCTTGGCAGTTCGGGCTGGACTGTTCCCATGAGGCACAGGGTCAGACTGATTTGCATATGGCCATGTCTGAACTGGGGTGGTGGAGTGAGCTAAAGAATGATGATGGATTAAACCCAGATCAGTTGACTGGGGGTGAGTGTTTGATTTGCTCTAACGCTCCGTCCATCATCCCCTTTGGTATCGCTTTGTTCGCCCTAAGTTGGCAGGGTATGCCCAGACGTGGGTCCCTTGCTCACTTTGACAACGGATTCAAGATAGCCTGGCTGATGAGGGTTTTGAACCCGAAACCGGACCCAGGGTGCTTGTTTCCGGTCCAGGGAAGACATGGTTTGGCAGTTCGGGCTGGACTGTTCCCATGAGGCACAGGGTCAGACTGATTTGCATATGGCCATGTCTGAACTGGGGTGGTGGAGTGAGCTAAAGAATGATGATGGATTAAACCCAAATCAGTTGACTGGGGGTGAGTGTTTGATTTGCTCTAACGCTCCGTCCATCATCCCCTTTGGTATCGCTTTGTTCGCCCTAAGTTGGCAGGGTATGCCCAGACGTGGGTCCCTTGCTCACTTTGCCACTGGATTCAAGATAGCCTGGCTGATGAGGGTTTTGAACCCAAAAACGGTCCCAGGATGCTTGTTTCCGGTCCAGGGAAGACATGGCTTGGCAGTTCGGGCTGGACTGTTCCCATGAGGCACAGGGTCAGACTGATTTGCATATGGCCATATCTGAACTGGGGTGGTGGAGTGAGCTAAAGAATGATGATGGATTAAACCCAGATCAGTTGACTGGGGGTGAGTGTTTGATTTGCTCTAACGCTCCGTCCATCATCCCCTTCGTTATCGCTTTGTTCGCCCTAAGTTGGCAGGGTATGCCCAGACGTGGGTCCCTTGCTCACTTTGCCACTGGATTGAAGATAGCCTGGCTGATGAGGGTTTTGAACCCGAAACCGGTCCCAGGATGCTTGTTTCCGGTCCAGGGAAGACATGGCTTGGCAGTTCGGGCTGGACTGTTCCCATGAGGCACAGGGTCAGACTGATTTGCATATGGCCATGTCTGAACTGGGGTGGTGGAGTGAGCTAAAGAATGATGATGGATTAAACCCAGATCAGTTGACTGGGGGTGAGTGTTTGATTTACTGTAACGCTCCGTCCATCATCCCCTTTGGTATCGCTTTGTTCGCCCTAAGTTGGCAGGGTATGCCCAGACGTGGGTCCCTTGCTCACTTTGCCACTGGATTCAAGATAGCCTGGCTGATGAGGGTTTTGAACCCGAAACCGGTCCCAGGATGCTTGTTTCCGGTCCAGGGAAGACATGGCTTGGCAGTTCGGGCTGGACTGTTCCCATGAGGCACAGGGTCAGACTGATTTGCATATGGCCATGTCTGAACTGGGGTGGTGGAGTGAGCTAAAGAATGATGATGGATTAAACCCAGATCAGTTGACTGGGGGTGAGTGTTTGATTTGCTCTAACGCTCCGTCCATCATCCCCTTCGGTATCGCTTTGTTCGCCCTAAGTTGGCAGGGTATGCCCAGACGTGGGTCCCTTGCTCACTTTGCCACTGGATTGAAGATAGCCTGGCTGATGAGGGTTTTGAACCCGAAACCGGTCCCAGGATGCTTGTTTCCGGTCCAGGGAAGACATGGCTTGGCAGTTCGGGCTGGACTGTTCCCATGAGGCACAGGGTCAGACTGATTTGCATCTGGCCATGTCTGAACTGGGGTGGTGGAGTGAGCTAAAGAATGATGATGGATTAAACCCAGATCAGTTGACTGGGGGTGAGTGTTTGATTTACTGTAACGCTCCGTCCATCATCCCCTTTGGTATCGCTTTGTTCGCCCTAAGTTGGCAGGGTATGCCCAGACGTGGGTCCCTTGCTCACTTTGCCACTGGATTCAAGATAGCCTGGCTGATGAGGGTTTTGAACCCGAAACCGGTCCCAGGATGCTTGTTTCCGGTCCAGGGAAGACATGGCTTGGCAGTTCGGGCTGGACTGTTCCCATGAGGCACAGGGTCAGACTGATTTGCATATGGCCATGTCTGAACTGGGGTGGTGGAGTGAGCTAAAGAATGATGATGGATTAAACCCAGATCAGTTGACTGGGGGTGAGTGTTTGATTTGCTCTAACGCTCCGTCCATCATCCCCTTTGGTATCGCTTTGTTTGCCCTAAGTTGGCAGGGTATGCCCAGACGTGGGTCCCTTGCTCACTTTGCCACTGGATTCAAGATAGCCTGGCTGATGAGGGTTTTGAACCCGAAACCGGTCCCAGGATGCTTGTTTCCGGTCCAGGGAAGACATGGCTTGGCAGTTCGGGCTGGACTGTTCCCATGAGGCACAGGGTCAGACTGATTTGCATATGGCCATGTCTGAACTGGGGTGGTGGAGTGAGCTAAAGAATGATGATGGATTAAACCCAGATCTGTTGAATGGGGGTGAGTGTTTGATTTACTGTAACGTTCCGTCCATCATCCCCTTTGGTATCGCTTTGTTCGCCCTAAGTTGGCAGGGTATGCCCAGACGTGGGTCCCTTGCTCACTTTGCCACTGGATTCAAGATAGCCTGGCTGATGAGGGTTTTGAACCCGAAACCGGTCCCAGGATGCTTGTTTCCGGTCCAGGGAAGACATGGCTTGGCAGTTCGGGCTGGACTGTTCCCATGAGGCACAGGGTCAGACTGATTTGCATATGGCCATGTCTGAACTGGGGTGGTGGAGTGAGCTAAAGAATGATGATGGATTAAACCCAGATCAGTTGACTGGGGGTGAGTGTTTGATTTGCTCTAACGCTCCGTCCATCATCCCCTTTGGTATCGCTTTGTTTGCCCTAAGTTGGCAGGGTATGCCCAGACGTGGGTCCCTTGCTCACTTTGCCACTGGATTCAAGATAGCCTGGCTGATGAGGGTTTTGAACCCGAAACCGGTCCCAGGATGCTTGTTTCCGGTCCAGGGAAGACATGGCTTGGCAGTTCGGGCTGGACTGTTCCCATGAGGCACAGGGTCAGACTGATTTGCATATGGCCATATCTGAACTGGGGTGGTGGAGTGAGCTAAAGAATGATGATGGATTAAACCCAGATCAGTTGACTGGGGGTGAGTGTTTGATTTGCTCTAACGCTCCGTCCATCATCCCCTTTGGTATCGCTTTGTTTGCCCTAAGTTGGCAGGGTATGCCCAGACGTGGGTCCCTTGCTCACTTTGCCACTGGATTCAAGATAGCCTGGCTGATGAGGGTTTTGAACCCGAAACCGGACCCAGGGTGCTTGTTTCCGGGCCAGGGAAGACATGGCTTGGCAGTTCGGGCTGGACTGTTCCCATGAGGCACAGGGTCAGACTGATTTGCATATGGCCATGTCTGAACTGGGGTGGTGGAGTGAGCTAAAGAATGATGATGGATTAAACCCAGATCAGTTGACTGGGGGTGAGTGTTTGATTTGCTCTAACGCTCCGTCCATCATCCCCTTTGGTATCGCTTTGTTCGCCCTAAGTTGGCAGGGTATGCCCAGACGTGGGTCCCTTGCTCACTTTGACAACGGATTCAAGATAGCCTGGCTGATGAGGGTTTTGAACCCGAAACCGGACCCAGGGTGCTTGTTTCCGGTCCAGGGAAGACATGGTTTGGCAGTTCGGGCTGGACTGTTCCCATGAGGCACAGGGTCAGACTGATTTGCATATGGCCATGTCTGAACTGGGGTGGTGGAGTGAGCTAAAGAATGATGATGGATTAAACCCAAATCAGTTGACTGGGGGTGAGTGTTTGATTTGCTCTAACGCTCCGTCCATCATCCCCTTTGGTATCGCTTTGTTCGCCCTAAGTTGGCAGGGTATGCCCAGACGTGGGTCCCTTGCTCACTTTGCCACTGGATTCAAGATAGCCTGGCTGATGAGGGTTTTGAACCCAAAACGGTCCCAGGATGCTTGTTTCCGGTCCAGGGAAGACATGGCTTGGCAGTTCGGGCTGGACTGTTCCCATGAGGCACAGGGTCAGACTGATTTGCATATGGCCATATCTGAACTGGGGTGGTGGAGTGAGCTAAAGAATGATGATGGATTAAACCCAGATCAGTTGACTGGGGGTGAGTGTTTGATTTGCTCTAACGCTCCGTCCATCATCCCCTTCGTTATCGCTTTGTTCGCCTCTAAGTTGGCAGGGTATGCCCAGACGTGGGTCCCTTGCTCACTTTGCCACTGGATTGAAGATAGCCTGGCTGATGAGGGTTTTGAACCCGAAACCGGTCCCAGGATGCTTGTTTCCGGTCCAGGGAAGACATGGCTTGGCAGTTCGGGCTGGACTGTTCCCATGAGGCACAGGGTCAGACTGATTTGCATATGGCCATGTCTGAACTGGGGTGGTGGAGTGAGCTAAAGAATGATGATGGATTAAACCCAGATCAGTTGACTGGGGGTGAGTGTTTGATTTACTGTAACGCTCCGTCCATCATCCCCTTTGGTATCGCTTTGTTCGCCCTAAGTTGGCAGGGTATGCCCAGACGTGGGTCCCTTGCTCACTTTGCCACTGGATTCAAGATAGCCTGGCTGATGAGGGTTTTGAACCCGAAACCGGTCCCAGGATGCTTGTTTCCGGTCCAGGGAAGACATGGCTTGGCAGTTCGGGCTGGACTGTTCCCATGAGGCACAGGGTCAGACTGATTTGCATATGGCCATGTCTGAACTGGGGTGGTGGAGTGAGCTAAAGAATGATGATGGATTAAACCCAGATCAGTTGACTGGGGGTGAGTGTTTGATTTGCTCTAACGCTCCGTCCATCATCCCCTTCGGTATCGCTTTGTTCGCCCTAAGTTGGCAGGGTATGCCCAGACGTGGGTCCCTTGCTCACTTTGCCACTGGATTGAAGATAGCCTGGCTGATGAGGGTTTTGAACCCGAAACCGGTCCCAGGATGCTTGTTTCCGGTCCAGGGAAGACATGGCTTGGCAGTTCGGGCTGGACTGTTCCCATGAGGCACAGGGTCAGACTGATTTGCATATGGCCATGTCTGAACTGGGGTGGTGGAGTGAGCTAAAGAATGATGATGGATTAAACCCAGATCAGTTGACTGGGGTGAGTGTTTGATTTACTGTAACGCTCCGTCCATCATCCCCTTTGGTATCGCTTTGTTCGCCCTAAGTTGGCAGGGTATGCCCAGACGTGGGTCCCTTGCTCACTTTGCCACTGGATTCAAGATAGCCTGGCTGATGAGGGTTTTGAACCCGAAACCGGTCCCAGGATGCTTGTTTCCGGTCCAGGGAAGACATGGCTTGGCAGTTCGGGCTGGACTGTTCCCATGAGGCACAGGGTCAGACTGATTTGCATATGGCCATGTCTGAACTGGGGTGGTGGAGTGAGCTAAAGAATGATGATGGATTAAACCCAGATCAGTTGACTGGGGGTGAGTGTTTGATTTGCTCTAACGCTCCGTCCATCATCCCTTCGGTATCGCTTTGTTCGCCCTAAGTTGGCAGGGTATGCCCAGACGTGGGTCCCTTGCTCACTTTGCCACTGGATTGAAGATAGCCTGGCTGATGAGGGTTTTGAACCCGAAACCGGTCCCAGGATGCTTGTTTCCGGTCCAGGGAAGACATGGCTTGGCAGTTCGGGCTGGACTGTTCCCATGAGGCACAGGGTCAGACTGATTTGCATATGGCCATGTCTGAACTGGGGTGGTGGAGTGAGCTAAAGAATGATGATGGATTAAACCCAGATCAGTTGACTGGGGGTGAGTGTTTGATTTACTGTAACGCTCCGTCCATCATCCCCTTTGGTATCGCTTTGTTCGCCCTAAGTTGGCAGGGTATGCCCAGACGTGGGTCCCTTGCTCACTTTGCCACTGGATTCAAGATAGCCTGGCTGATGAGGGTTTTGAACCCGAAACCGGTCCCAGGATGCTTGTTTCCGGTCCAGGGAAGACATGGCTTGGCAGTTCGGGCTGGACTGTTCCCATGAGGCACAGGGTCAGACTGATTTGCATATGGCCATGTCTGAACTGGGGTGGTGGAGTGAGCTAAAGAATGATGATGGATTAAACCCAGATCAGTTGACTGGGGGTGAGTGTTTGATTTGCTCTAACGCTCCGTCCATCATCCCCTTTGGTATCGCTTTGTTTGCCCTAAGTTGGCAGGGTATGCCCAGACGTGGGTCCCTTGCTCACTTTGCCACTGGATTCAAGATAGCCTGGCTGATGAGGGTTTTGAACCCGAAACCGGTCCCAGGATGCTTGTTTCCGGTCCAGGGAAGACATGGCTTGGCAGTTCGGGCTGGACTGTTCCCATGAGGCACAGGGTCAGACTGATTTGCATATGGCCATGTCTGAACTGGGGTGGTGGAGTGAGCTAAAGAATGATGATGGATTAAACCCAGATCAGTTGAATGGGGGTGAGTGTTTGATTTACTGTAACGTTCCGTCCATCATCCCCTTTGGTATCGCTTTGTTCGCCCTAAGTTGGCAGGGTATGCCCAGACGTGGGTCCCTTGCTCACTTTGCCACTGGATTCAAGATAGCCTGGCTGATGAGGGTTTTGAACCCGAAACCGGTCCCAGGATGCTTGTTTCCGGTCCAGGGAAGACATGGCTTGGCAGTTCGGGCTGGACTGTTCCCATGAGGCACAGGGTCAGACTGATTTGCATATGGCCATGTCTGAACTGGGGTGGTGGAGTGAGCTAAAGAATGATGATGGATTAAACCCAGATCAGTTGACTGGGGGTGAGTGTTTGATTTGCTCTAACGCTCCGTCCATCATCCCCTTTGGTATCGCTTTGTTTGCCCTAAGTTGGCAGGGTATGCCCAGACGTGGGTCCCTTGCTCACTTTGCCACTGGATTCAAGATAGCCTGGCTGATGAGGGTTTTGAACCCGAAACCGGTCCCAGGATGCTTGTTTCCGGTCCAGGGAAGACATGGCTTGGCAGTTCGGGCTGGACTGTTCCCATGAGGCACAGGGTCAGACTGATTTGCATATGGCCATATCTGAACTGGGGTGGTGGAGTGAGCTAAAGAATGATGATGGATTAAACCCAGATCAGTTGACTGGGGGTGAGTGTTTGATTTGCTCTAACGCTCCGTCCATCATCCCCTTTGGTATCGCTTTGTTTGCCCTAAGTTGGCAGGGTATGCCCAGACGTGGGTCCCTTGCTCACTTTGCCACTGGATTCAAGATAGCCTGGCTGATGAGGGTTTTGAACCCGAAACCGGACCCAGGGTGCTTGTTTCCGGTCCAGGGAAGACATGGCTTGGCAGTTCGGGCTGGACTGTTCCCATGAGGCACAGGGTCAGACTGATTTGCATATGGCCATGTCTGAACTGGGGTGGTGGAGTGAGCTAAAGAATGATGATGGATTAAACCCAGATCAGTTGACTGGGGGTGAGTGTTTGATTTGCTCTAACGCTCCGTCCATCATCCCCTTTGGTATCGCTTGTTCGCCTCTAAGTTGGCAGGGTATGCCCAGACGTGGGTCCCTTGCTCACTTTGCCACTGGATTCAAGATAGCCTGGCTGATGAGGGTTTTGAACCCGAAACCGGTGCCAGGATGCTTGTTTCCGGTCCAGGGAAGACATGGCTTGGCAGTTCGGGCTGGACTGTTCCCATGAGGCACAGGGTCAGACTGATTTGCATATGGCCATATCTGAACTGGGGTGGTGGAGTGAGCTAAAGAATGATGATGGATTAAACCCAGATCAGTTGACTGGGGGTGAGTGTTTGATTTGCTCTAACGTTCCGTCCATCATCCCCTTCGGTATCGCTTTGTTCGCCCTAAGTTGGCAGGGTATGCCCAGACGTGGGTCCCTTGCTCACTTTGCCACTGGATTCAAGATAGCCTGGCTGATGAGGGTTTTGAACCCGAAACCGGTCCCAGGATGCTTGTTTCCGGTCCAGGGAAGACATGGCTTGGCAGTTCGGGCTGGACTGTTCCCATGAGGCACAGGGTCAGACTGATTTGCATATGGCCATGTCTGAACTGGGGTGGTGGAGTGAGCTAAAGAATGATGATGGATTAAACCCAGATCAGTTGACTGGGGGTGAGAGTTTGATTTACTGTAACGCTCCGTCCATCATCCCCTTTGGTATCGCTTTGTTCGCCTCTAAGTTGGCAGGGTATGCCCAGACGTGGGTCCCTTGCTCACTTTGCCACTGGATTCAAGATAGCCTGGCTGATGAGGGTTTTGAACCCGAAACCGGTCCCAGGATGCTTGTTTCCGGTCCAGGGAAGACATGGCTTGGCAGTTCGGGCTGGACTGTTCCCATGAGGCACAGGGTCAGACTGATTTGCATATGGCCATGTCTGAACTGGGGTGGTGGAGTGAGCTAAAGAATGATGATGGATTATACCCAGATCAGTTGACTGGGGGTGAGTGTTTGATTTGCTCTAACGCTCCGTCCATCATCCCCTTTGGTATCGCTTTGTTTGCCCTAAGTTGGCAGGGTATGCCCAGACGTGGGTCCCTTGCTCACATTGCCACTGGATTCAAGATAGCCTGGCTGTTGAGGGTTTTGAACCCGAAACCGGTCCCAGGATGCTTGTTTCCGGTCCAGGGAAGACATGGCTTGGCAGTTCGGGCTGGACTGTTCCCATGAGGCACAGGGTCAGACTGATTTGCATATGGCCATATCTGAACTGGGGTGGTGGAGTGAGCTAAAGAATGATGATGGATTAAACCCAGATCAGTTGACTGGGGGTGAGTGTTTGATTTGCTCTAACGCTCCGTCCATCATCCCCTTTGGTATCGCTTTGTTCGCCCTAAGTTGGCAGGGTATGCCCAGACGTGGGTCCCTTGCTCACTTTGCCACTGGATTCAAGATAGCCTGGCTGATGAGGGTTTTGAACCCGAAACCGGTCCCAGGATGCTTGTTTCCGGTCCAGGGAAGACATGGCTTGGCAGTTCGGGCTGGACTGTTCCCATGAGGCACAGGGTCAGACTGATTTGCATATGGCCATGTCTGAACTGGGGTGGTGGAGTGAGCTAAAGAATGATGATGGATTAAACCCAGATCAGTTGACTGGGGGTGAGTGTTTGATTTGCTCTAACGCTCCGTCCATCATCCCCTTTGGTATCGCTTGTTCGCCCTAAGTTGGCAGGGTATGCCCAGACGTGGGTCCCTTGCTCACTTTGCCACTGGATTCAAGATAGCCTGGCTGATGAGGGTTTTGAACCCGAAACCGGTCCCAGGATGCTTGTTTCCGGTCCAGGGAAGACATGGCTTGGCAGTTCGGGCTGGACTGTTCCCATGAGGCACAGGGTCAGACTGATTTGCATATGGCCATGTCTGAACTGGGGTGGTGGAGTGAGCTAAAGAATGATGATGGATTAAACCCAGATCAGTTGACTGGGGGTGAGTGTTTGATTTACTGTAACGCTCCGTCCATCATCCCCTTTGGTATCGCTTTGTTCGCCCTAAGTTGGCAGGGTATGCCCAGACGTGGGTCCCTTGCTCACTTTGCCACTGGATTCAAGATAGCCTGGCTGATGAGGGTTTTGAACCCGAAACCGGTCCCAGGATGCTTGTTTCCAGGTCCAGGGAAGACATGGCTTGGCAGTTCGGGCTGGACTGTTCCGATGAGGCACAAGGTCAGACTGATTTGCATATGGCCATGTCTGAACTGGGGTGGTGGAGTGAGCTAAAGAATGATGATGGATTAACCCCAGATCAGTTGACTGGGGGTGAGTGTTTGATTTGCTCTAACGCTCCGTCCATCATCCCCTTTGGTATCGCTTTGTTTGCCCTAAGTTGGCAGGGTATGCCCAGACGTGGGTCCCTTGCTCACTTTGCCACTGGATTCAAGATAGCCTGGCTGATGAGGGTTTTGAACCCGAAACCGGACCCAGGGTGCTTGTTTCCGGTCCAGGGAAGACATGGCTTGGCAGTTCGGGCTGGACTGTTCCCATGAGGCACAGGGTCAGACTGATTTGCATATGGCCATGTCTGAACTGGGGTGGTGGAGTGAGCTAAAGAATGATGATGGATTAAACCCAGATCAGTTGACTGGGGGTGAGTGTTTGATTTGCTCTAACGCTCCGTCCATCATCCCCTTTGGTATCGCTTTGTTCGCCCTAAGTTGGCAGGGTATGCCCAGACGTGGGTCCCTTGCTCACTTTGCCACTGGATTCAAGATAGCCTGGCTGATGAGGGTTTTGAACCCGAAACCGGTGCCAGGATGCTTGTTTCCGGTCCAGGGAAGACATGGCTTGGCAGTTCGGGCTGGACTGTTCCCATGAGGCACAGGGTCAGACTGATTTGCATATGGCCATATCTGAACTGGGGTGGTGGAGTGAGCTAAAGAATGATGATGGATTAAACCCAGATCAGTTGACTGGGGGTGAGTGTTTGATTTGCTCTAACGTTCCGTCCATCATCCCCTTCGGTATCGCTTTGTTCGCCTCTAAGTTGGCAGGGTATGCCCAGACGTGGGTCCCTTGCTCACTTTGCCACTGGATTCAAGATAGCCTGGCTGATGAGGGTTTTGAACCCGAAACCGGTCCCAGGATGCTTGTTTCCGGTCCAGGGAAGACATGGCTTGGCAGTTCGGGCTGGACTGTTCCCATGAGGCACAGGGTCAGACTGATTTGCATATGGCCATGTCTGAACTGGGGTGGTGGAGTGAGCTAAAGAATGATGATGGATTAAACCCAGATCAGTTGACTGGGGGTGAGTGTTTGATTTACTGTAACGCTCCGTCCATCATCCCCTTTGGTATCGCTTTGTTCGCCCTAAGTTGGCAGGGTATGCCCAGACGTGGGTCCCTTGCTCACTTTGCCACTGGATTCAAGATAGCCTGGCTGATGAGGGTTTTGAACCCGAAACCGGTCCCAGGATGCTTGTTTCCGGTCCAGGGAAGACATGGCTTGGCAGTTCGGGCTGGACTGTTCCCATGAGGCACAGGGTCAGACTGATTTGCATATGGCCATGTCTGAACTGGGGTGGTGGAGTGAGCTAAAGAATGATGATGGATTATACCCAGATCAGTTGACTGGGGGTGAGTGTTTGATTTGCTCTAACGCTCCGTCCATCATCCCCTTTGGTATCGCTTTGTTTGCCCTAAGTTGGCAGGGTATGCCCAGACGTGGGTCCCTTGCTCACATTGCCACTGGATTCAAGATAGCCTGGCTGTTGAGGGTTTTGAACCCAAAACCGGTCCCAGGATGCTTGTTTCCGGTCCAGGGAAGACATGGCTTGGCAGTTCGGGCTGGACTGTTCCCATGAGGCACAGGGTCAGACTGATTTGCATATGGCCATATCTGAACTGGGGTGGTGGAGTGAGCTAAAGAATGATGATGGATTAAACCCAGATCAGTTGACTGGGGGTGAGTGTTTGATTTGCTCTAACGCTCCGTCCATCATCCCCTTTGGTATCGCTTTGTTCGCCCTAAGTTGGCAGGGTATGCCCAGACGTGGGTCCCTTGCTCACTTTGCCACTGGATTCAAGATAGCCTGGCTGATGAGGGTTTTGAACCCGAAACCGGTCCCAGGATGCTTGTTTCCGGTCCAGGGAAGACATGGCTTGGCAGTTCGGGCTGGACTGTTCCCATGAGGCACAGGGTCAGACTGATTTGCATATGGCCATGTCTGAACTGGGGTGGTGGAGTGAGCTAAAGAATGATGATGGATTAAACCCAGATCAGTTGACTGGGGGTGAGTGTTTGATTTGCTCTAACGCTCCGTCCATCATCCCCTTTGGTATCGCTTTGTTCGCCCTAAGTTGGCAGGGTATGCCCAGACGTGGGTCCCTTGCTCACTTTGCCACTGGATTCAAGATAGCCTGGCTGATGAGGGTTTTGAACCCGAAACCGGTCCCAGGATGCTTGCTTCCGGTCCAGGGAAGACATGGCTTGGCAGTTCGGGCTGGACTGTTCCCATGAGGCACAGGGTCAGACTGATTTGCATATGGCCATGTCTGAACTGGGGTGGTGGAGTGAGCTAAAGAATGATGATGGATTAAACCCAGATCAGTTGACTGGGGGTGAGTGTTTGATTTGCTCTAACGCTCCGTCCATCATCCCCTTTGGTATCGCTTTGTTCGCCCTAAGTTGGCAGGGTATGCCCAGACGTGGGTCCCTTGCTCACTTTGCCACTGGATTCAAGATAGCCTGGCTGATGAGGGTTTTGAACCCGAAACCGGTCCCAGGATGCTTGTTTCCCGGTCCAGGGAAGACATGGCTTGGCAGTTCGGGCTGGACTGTTCCCATGAGGCACAGGGTCAGACTGATTTGCATATGGCCATGTCTGAACTGGGGTGGTGGGGTGAGCTAAAGAATGATGATGGATTAAACCCAGATCAGTTGACTGGGGGTGAGTGTTTGATTTACTGTAACGCTCCGTTCATCATCCCCTTTGGTATCGCTTTGTTCGCCCTAAGTTGGCAGGGTATGCCCAGACGTGGGTCCCTTGCTCACTTTGCCACTGGATTCAAGATAGCCTGGCTGATGAGGGTTTTGAACCCGAAACCGGTCCCAGGATGCTTGTTTCCGGTCCAGGGAAGACATGGCTTGGCAGTTCGGGCTGGACTGTTCCCATGAGGCACAGGGTCAGACTTATTTGCATATGGCCATGTCTGAACTGGGGTGGTGGAGTGAGCTAAAGAATGATGATGGATTAAACCCAGATCAGTTGACTGGGGGTGAGTGTTTGATTTGCTCTAACGCTCCGTCCATCATCCCCTTTGGTATCGCTTTGTTTGCCCTAAGTTGGCAGGGTATGCCCAGACGTGGGTCCCTTGCTCACTTTGCCACTGGATTCAAGATAGCCTGGCTGATGAGGGTTTTGAACCCGAAACCGGTCCCAGGATGCTTGTTTCCGGTCCAGGGAAGACATGGCTTGGCAGTTCGGGCTGGACTGTTCCCATGAGGCACAGGGTCAGACTGATTTGCATATGGCCATATCTGAACTGGGGTGGTGGAGTGAGCTAAAGAATGATGATGGATTAAACCCAGATCAGTTGACTGGGGGTGAGTGTTTGATTTGCTCTAACGCTCCGTCCATCATCCCCTTTGGTATCGCTTTGTTCGCCCTAAGTTGGCAGGGTATGCCCAGACGTGGGTCCCTTGCTCACTTTGCCACTGGATTCAAGATAGCCTGGCTGATGAGGGTTTTGAACCCGAAACCGGACCCAGGGTGCTTGTTTCCGGTCCAGGGAAGACATGGCTTGGCAGTTCGGGCTGGACTGTTCCCATGAGGCACAGGGTCAGACTGATTTGCATATGGCCATGTCTGAACTGGGGTGGTGGAGTGAGCTAAAGAATGATGATGGATTAAACCCAGATCAGTTGACTGGGGGTGAGTGTTTGATTTGCTCTAACGCTCCGTCCATCATCCCCTTTGGTATCGCTTTGTTCGCCCTAAGTTGGCAGGGTATGCCCAGACGTGGGTCCCTTGCTCACTTTGCCACTGGATTCAAGATAGCCTGGCTGATGAGGGTTTTGAACCCGAAACCGGTGCCAGGATGCTTGTTTCCCGGTCCAGGGAAGACATGGCTTGGCAGTTCGGGCTGGACTGTTCCCATGAGGCACAGGGTCAGACTGATTTGCATATGGCCATGTCTGAACTGGGGTGGTGGAGTGAGCTAAAGAATGATGATGGATTAAACCCAGATCAGTTGACTGGGGGTGAGTGTTTGATTTGCTCTAATGTTCCGTCCATCATCCCCTTTGGTATCGCTTTGTTCGCCCTAAGTTGGCAGGGTATGCCCAGACGTGGGTCCCTTGCTCACTTTGCCACTGGATTCAAGATAGCCTGGCTGATGAGGGTTTTGAACCCGAAACCGGTCCCAGGATGCTTGTTTCCGGTCCAGGAAGACATGGCTTGGCAGTTCGGGCTGGACTGTTCCCATGAGGCACAGGGTCAGACTGATTTGCATATGGCCATGTCTGAACTGGGGTGGTGGAGTGAGCTAAAGAATGATGATGGATTAAACCCAGATCAGTTGACTGGGGGTGAGTGTTTGATTTACTGTAACGCTCCGTCCATCATCCCCTTTGGTATCGCTTTGTTCGCCCTAAGTTGGCAGGGTATGCCCAGACGTGGGTCCCTTGCTCACTTTGCCACTGGATTCAAGATAGCCTGGCTGATGAGCGTTTTGAACCCGAAACCGGTCCCAGGATGATTGTTTCCGGTCCAGGGAAGACATGGCTTGGCAGTTCGGGCTGGACTGTTCCCATGAGGCACAGGGTCAGACTGATTTGCATATGGCCATGTCTGAACTGGGGTGGTGGAGTGAGCTAAAGAATGATGATGGATTATACCAAGATCAGTTGACTGGGGGTGAGTGTTTGATTTGTTCTAATGCTCCGTCCATCATCCCCTTTGGTATCGCTTTGTTTGCCCTAAGTTGGCAGGGTATGCCCAGACGTGGGTCCCTTGCTCACTTTGCCACTGGATTCAAGATAGCCTGGCTGTTGAGGGTTTTGAACCCGAAACCGGTCCCAGGATGCTTGTTTCCGGTCCAGGGAAGACATGGCTTGGCAGTTCGGGCTGGACTGTTCCCATGAGGCACAGGGTCAGACTGATTTGCATATGGCCATATCTGAACTGGGGTGGTGGAGTGAGCTAAAGAATGATGATGGATTAAACCCAGATCAGTTGACTGGGGGTGAGTGTTTGATTTGCTCTAGCGCTCCATCCATCATCCCCTTTGGTATCGCTTTGTTCGCCCCTAAGTTGGCAGGGTATGCCCAGACGTGGGTCCCTTGCTCACTTTGCCACTGGATTCAAGATAGCCTGGCTGATGAGGGTTTTGAACCCGAAACCGGTCCCAGGATGCTTGTTTCCGGTCCAGGGAAGACATGGCTTGGCAGTTCGGGCTGGACTGTTCCCATGAGGCACAGGGTCAGACTGATTTGCATATGGCCATGTCTGAACTGGGGTGGTGGAGTGAGCTAAAGAATGATGATGGATTAAACCCAGATCAGTTGACTGGGGGTGAGTGTTTGATTTGCTCTAACGCTCCGTCCATCATCCCCTTTGGTATCGCTTTGTTCGCCCTAAGTTGGCAGGGTATGCCCAGACGTGGGTCCCTTGCTCACTTTGCCACTGGATTCAAGATAGCCTGGCTGATTAGGGTTTTGAACCCGAAACCGGTCCCAGGATGCTTGTTTCCGGTCCAGGGAAGACATGGCTTGGCAGTTCGGGCTGGACTGTTCCCATGAGGCACAGGGTCAGACTGATTTGCATATGGCCATGTCTGAACTGGGGTGGTGGAGTGAGCTAAAGAATGATGATGGATTAAACCCAGATCAGTTGACTGGGGGTGAGTGTTTGATTTACTGTAACGCTCCGTCCATCATCCCCTTTGGTATCGCTTTGTTCGCCCTAAGTTGGCAGGGTATGCCCAGACGTGGGTCCCTTGCTCACTTTGCCACTGGATTCAAGATAGCCTGGCTGATGAGGGTTTTGAACCCGAAACCGGTCCCAGGATGCTTGTTTCCGGTCCAGGGAAGACATGGCTTGGCAGTTCGGGCTGGACTGTTCCCATGAGGCACAGGGTCAGACTGATTTGCATATGGCCATGTCTGAACTGGGGTGGTGGAGTGAGCTAAAGAATGATGATGGATTAAACCCAGATCAGTTGACTGGGGGTGAGTGTTTGATTTGCTCTAACGCTCCGTCCATCATCCCCTTTGGTATCGCTTTGTTTGCCCTAAGTTGGCAGGGTATGCCCAGACGTGGGTCCCTTGCTCACTTTGCCACTGGATTCAAGATAGCCTGGCTGATGAGGGTTTTGAACCCGAAACCGGTCCCAGGATGCTTGTTTCCGGTCCAGGGAAGACATGGCTTGGCAGTTCGGGCTGGACTGTTCCCATGAGGCACAGGGTCAGACTGATTTGCATATGGCCATATCTGAACTGGGGTGGTGGAGTGAGCTAAAGAATGATGATGGATTAAACCCAGATCAGTTGACTGGGGGTGAGTGTTTGATTTGCTCTAACGCTCCGTCCATCATCCCCTTTGGTATCGCTTTGTTCGCCCTAAGTTGGCAGGGTATGCCCAGACGTGGGTCCCTTGCTCACTTTGCCACTGGATTCAAGATAGCCTGGCTGATGAGGGTTTTGAACCCGAAACCGGACCCAGGGTGCTTGTTTCCGGTCCAGGGAAGAAATGGCTTGGCAGTTCGGGCTGGACTGTTCCCATGAGGCACAGGGTCAGACTGATTTGCATATGGCCATGTCTGAACTGGGGTGGTGGAGTGAGCTAAAGAATGATGATGGATTAAACCCAGATCAGTTGACTGGGGGTGAGTGTTTGATTTGCTCTAACGCTCCGTCCATCATCCCCTTTGGTATCGCTTTGTTCGCCCTAAGTTGGCAGGGTATGCCCAGACGTGGGTCCCTTGCTCACTTTGCCACTGGATTCAAGATAGCCTGGCTGATGAGGGTTTTGAACCCGAAACCGGTGCCAGGATGCTTGTTTCCGGTCCAGGGAAGACATGGCTTGGCAGTTCGGGCTGGACTGTTCCCATGAGGCACAGGGTCAGACTGATTTGCATATGGCCATGTCTGAACTGGGGTGGTGGAGTGAGCTAAAGAATGATGATGGATTAAACCCAGATCAGTTGACTGGGGGTGAGTGTTTGATTTGCTCTAACTCTCCGTCCATCATCCCCTTTGGTATCGCTTTGTTCGCCCTAAGTTGGCAGGGTATGCCCAGACGTGGGTCCCTTGCTCACTTTGCCACTGGATTCAAGATAGCCTGGCTGATGAGGGTTTTGAACCCGAAACCGGTCCCAGGATGCTTGTTTCTGGTCCAGGGAAGACATGGCTTGGCAGTTCGGGCTGGACTGTTCCCATGAGGCACAGGGTCAGACTGATTTGCATATGGCCATGTCTGAACTGGGGTGGTGGAGTGAGCTAAAGAATGATGATGGATTAAACCCAGATCAGTTGACTGGGGGTGAGTGTTTGATTTGCTCTAACGCTCCGTCCATCATCCCCTTTGGTATCGCTTTGTTCGCCCTAAGTTGGCAGGGTATGCCCAGACGTGGGTCCCTTGCTCACTTTGCCACTGGATTCAAGATAGCCTGGCTGATGAGGGTTTTGAACCCGAAACCGGTCCCAGGATGCTTGTTTCCGGTCCAGGGAAGACATGGCTTGGCAGTTCGGGCTGGACTGTTCCCATGAGGCACAGGGTCAGACTGATTTGCATATGGCCATGTCTGAACTGGGGTGGTGGAGTGAGCTAAAGAATGATGATGGATTAAACCCAGATCAGTTGACTGGGGGTGAGTGTTTGATTTGCTCTAACGCTCCGTCCATCATCCCCTTTGGTATCGCTTTGTTCGCACCTAAGTTGGCAGGGTATGCCCAGACGTGGGTCCCTTGCTCACTTTGCCACTGGATTCAAGATAGCCTGGCTGATGAGGGTTTTGAACCCGAAACCGGTCCCAGGATGCTTGTTTCCGGTCCAGGGAAGACATGGCTTGGCAGTTCGGGCTGGACTGTTCCCATGAGGCACAGGGTCAGACTGATTTGCATATGGCCATGTCTGAACTGGGGTGGTGGAGTGAGCTAAAGAATGATGATGGATTAAACCCAGATCAGTTGACTGGGGGTGAGTGTTTGATTTGCTCTAACGCTCCGTCCATCATCCCCTTTGGTATCGCTTTGTTCGCCCTAAGTTGGCAGGGTATGCCCAGACGTGGGTCCATTGCTCACTTTGCCACTGGATTCAAGATAGCCTGGCTGATGAGGGTTTTGAACCCGAACACGGTCCCAGGATGCTTGTTTCCGGTCCAGGGAAGACACGGCTTGGCAGTTCGGGCTGGACTGTTCCCATGAGGCACAGGGTCAGACTGATTTGCATATGGCCATGTCTGAACTGGGGTGGTGGAGTGAGCTAAAGAATGATGATGGATTAAACCCAGATCAGTTGACTGGGGGTGAGTGTTTGATTTGCTCTAACGCTCCGTCCATCATCCCCTTTGGTATCGCTTTGTTCGCCCTAAGTTGGCAGGGTATGCCCAGACGTGGGTCCCTTGCTCACTTTGCCACTGGATTCAAGATAGCCTGGCTGATGAGGGTTTTGAACCCGAAACCGGTCCCAGGAAGCTTGTTTCCGGTCCAGGGAAGACATGGCTTGGCAGTTCGGGCTGGACTGTTCCCATGAGGCACAGGGTCAGACTGATTTGCATATGGCCATGTCTGAACTGGGGTGGTGGAGTGAGCTAAAGAATGATGATGGATTAAACCCAGATCAGTTGACTGGGGGTGAGTGTTTGATTTGCTCTAACGCTCCGTCCATCATCCCCTTTGGTATCGCTTTGTTCGCCTCTAAGTTGGCAGGGTATGCCCAGACGTGGGTCCCTTGCTCACTTTGCCACTGGATTCAAGATAGCCTGGCTGATGAGGGTTTTGAACCCGAAACCTGTCCCAGGATGCTTGTTTCCGGTCCAGGGAAGACATGGCTTGGCAGTTCGGGCTGGACTGTTCCCATGAGGCACAGGGTCAGACTGATTTGCATATGGCCATAACTGAACTGGGGTGGTGGAGTGAACTAAAGAATGATGATGGATTAAACCCAGATCAGTTGACTGGGGGTGAGTGTTTGATTTGCTCTAACGCTCCGTCCATCATCCCCTTTGGTATCGCTTTGTTCGCCCTAAGTTGGCAGGGTATGCCCAGACATGGGTCCCTTGCTCACTTTGCCACTGGATTCAAGATAGCCTGGCTGATGAGGGTTTTGAACCCGAAACCGGTCCCAGGATGCTTGTTTCCGGTCCAGGGAAGACATGGCTTGGTAGTTCGGGCTGGACTGTTCCCATGAGGCACAGGGTCAGGCTGATTTGCATATGGCCATGTCTGAACTGGGGTGGTGGAGTGAGCTAAAGAATGATGATGGATTAAACCCAGATCAGTTGACTGGGGGTGAGTGTTTGATTTGCTCTAACGCTCCGTCCATCATCCCCTTTGGTATCGCTTTGTTCGCCCTAAGTTGGCAGGGTATGCCCAGACGTGGGTCCCTTGCTCACTTTGCCACTGGATTCAAGATAGCCTGGCTGATGAGGGTTTTGAACCCGAAACTGGTTCCAGGATTCTTGTTTCCGGTCCAGGGAAGACATGGCTTGGCAGTTCGGGCTGGACTGTTCCCATGAGGCACAGGGTCAGACTGATTTGCATATGGCCATGTCTGAACTGGGGTGGTGGAGTGAGCTAAAGAATGATGATGGATTAAACCCAGATCAGTTGACTGGGGGTGAGTGTTTGATTTGCTCTAACGCTCCGTCCATCATCCCCTTTGGTATCGCTTTGTTCGCCCTAAGTTGGCAGGGTATGCCCAGACGTGGGTCCCTTGCTCACTTTGCCACTGGATTCAAGATAGCCTGGCTGATGAGGGTTTTGAACCCGAAACCAGTCCCAGGATGCTTGTTTCCGGTCCAGGAAGACATGGCTTGGCAGTTCGGGCTGGACTGTTCCCATGAGGCACAGGGTCAGACTGATTTGCATATGGCCATGTCTGAACTGGGGTGGTGGAGTGAGCTAAAGAATGATGATGGATTAAACCCAGATCAGTTGACTGGGGGTGAGTGTTTGATTTGTTCTAACGCTCCGTCCATCATCCCCTTTGGTATCGCTTTGTTCGCCCTAAGTTGGCAGGGTATGCCCAGACGTGGGTCCCTTGCTCACTTTGCCACTGGATTCAAGATAGCCTGGCTGATGATGGTTTTGAACCCGAAACCGGTCCCAGGATGCTTGTTTCCGGTCCAGGGAAGACATGGCTTGGCAGCTCGGGCTGGACTGTTCCCATGAGGCACAGGGTCAGACTGATTTGCATATGGCCATGTCTGAACTGGGGTGGTGGAGTGAGCTTAAGAATGATGATGGATTAAACCCAGATCAGTTGACTGGGGGTGAGTGTTTGATTTGCTCTAACGCTCCGTCCATCATCCCCTTTGGTATCGCATTTACAATGCAGCGCACCGTGGCACAAGGAAAGACAGATGCGTGACGCATCTGTCGGCGTATAGGTGACGCAGTGCTGGAGTCGTGTCGCAAGCACGACGCTACTCCAGCACTGCTCAGGGGCATCCTATACTTGCAATGCTGCGTCACTCCTTATGCCTGCTACAAGCAGGTGTAAGGTTTTGACACAGCGGGGACGTAAAAGTGACTCAGTGAAATCTTGTAGATTTCACTGCATCACTTTTACGGGGCTTCCTTGTGACGGAACGCCCACCCTGCTTACATTATACCTGATGCAGGTATAATGCAGCGCAGGGCTTTACAACGTGACGCATCTCACTAGCTGCGTCACGTTGTAAATCTGTTGCATAGTGGCGCATTGTTTACAACGCCGCTGCGTCACATAAGTGGCGCAACGGTGTCGTAAAGATGTCGCAAGGGGATTGTAAATCTGCCCCTATATTTTTGTTGCAGGGCATCGCTGCAACATTGCTTGCAGCGCAGTCCAGCACCAAAAACATGCATAGGTGTGGGCCCAAGTCTCAGCCACATTTTTAAGACCTGCTTCTTTCTGGTCTTAAATTCCTGCTACTAACAGGCCTTAGCAACACTTTTTTTATCGCTTCGCGGTTCCGGGCCATCCTTGCTAATAGGGCGAAGTGCGGTTAGCGGGCGTTTTTGTGAAGTTTAGAGACAGAACGCCTACCTTGCATGTCATTAGCGATAGATATCGCTGGCATGCAAGGCGATAAAAAAAACGCCCGCTATCGCCAGAAAGCTGTCGCTAACGGCTGTTAGCGACAGCTTTCTAATAGGGCGATAAAAATATCGCCGCTTTAGAGGCAAAAAAGTGCGGCTAAAGCGGCGATGGGCCCTTGATAATATGCCCCTTTGAAAGTCCAAAATGATCTCAAAATGCATTCATAAGCATGCATGGGTAGATTTAAAGATTGAGCCTAAGAGGTTTGTGAATAGAAATCCTACGTTGTCAGGAAAAAACAATACAGACGGAAAGATGACCCTAGGAATCATTTATTTGATGTAGTATATTACATTTCCTCATTCATGTATCTATAGCCGCGGCCCGTGCAGGTAAGAGCGGTGGGGCCGGGTGAGGAGGGTTTTGATGGACGATGACCAGGGAAAATGAACTAAATAATTAATTTGCCTTGGTCATCGTCTGTCGGAATCCCTCCTCAACTGGCCCCACCGCTCTTACCTACACAAGCCGCAGCTGTGTATCTACTTTGTTCAGAAAGAGCATCATTAGAAGTTCTCCATTTTTTAACCACTTTAATAGATAACAATGTACATACTGATAACAAGGTGTATGACATTTACCAGCTGTAGCAGTTTCTCATCATTGTTAGTTCTGTTCCTCAGAATGGGGAATAACATGGCCATACACATGTTTTCCCCATTTCAAGATGCACAAACCCAGAACGTGCTGCTTTTCCCATACAAATTCCACCAGGTTTTACCAGGTGAAAAATGTGTTGCCCATTGGTGCGGTAATTACTGCAAATGTTAGAATCCTTCCCTTTGCAACCAAATCTGGATTACTGCAAAGTATGGAATGATACCCAAACTGTTTGTGATGGACAATGCTTCCATTTATATTACCTTCTTAATGACTAGAACTTGGTTTATACGCAGCAATTTGCCCACTCCCTCTCGATTCTTCGGCCCTGTTATAATGTGGTCTGTTTATTTTTACTTCTACAGCATCATCATCTTGATCCAAAACGTTTGATAACATGGGGAAGGTAGCTGTGTTAGCCAATCCGGTGTTGCAATGGATGAAAATTGAAATTTCGTTATAGCCGGGCTGATCATAGCCGGCATCGAGCAATACCATGGGGGCTGTAGGAATGAAGAACAGGTTTGAGGACAGATATGAAATCCCACTTGCCACCGCCTTCGCTCCCTTTAGCTCCACAGTATGCTACAGTTGAAGCGCTAAGCTCTTTACTGTGCTTAGTCTGCCTGCTGCATTATCAGACTGCTGAAAAGTCAGATGGACTGTGCAGTCTAAGCAACATAAAATTAGACACTCACAGTCTCCTCTCAGCCCTGGGACCAGTTCTGGTGACAGAGACCATTGGTTATCATCACAGGGTACATGCAGAAGCTGGTGGTTACTGCTCTCATGGCTGCACCGGCGTTGTTGCATCAGACACTTGGGCCCAGATTTACAGAGACTTTGCGTCTGGTTTGCGTTATATTTTTAACACAAACCCAACACAAAGAGGTGTATTAGTATTGTTGAAAATGTATTTATTTTGCATACACGCTTATGAATCTGCACTTTCCATGCTTTCCTATGAGGAAAGACACCTCAATAGTATGCCCACAGGTGGGTGGATTAGGGGTGGTGTTAAACGTCAAATTCATGATGCAATGTATACCAAGATAAGGTACAAAATCAGCACATTAAAAAGTAAAGTTAATTAAGAAAGGACTGACTCAATAAGTGATTTCCAGGGTTGAATTTGAAATTTCTGAAGATGTATTACACAACTTTAAAAGTACAATACAGAGGTAAAGTGCTGATGCAGTAAGTCTCAGTTAAATGCGTGGAGTCACTGCCATGAAGGCTTTTTCAGAAATAGGACAATACAGAAGAATAGGCAAACCCAGCATCAGGCTAAGTAACAAATGTGCAGCAAAATCAGTAAGAAATTCTACAGCATCCTTATTAGTATAGAAAAAGTCTCTGGCTCACCTCAAAATCGAGAGTTTATACAGGAAAATTCCTCATGGCAAAGCATGGAAAGGGCAGATTCATCATGGTGTGAACAACAGAAATAAATTTTCATGAAATCAGAAATAAGACTTTAGAATCATTATACAGCCTCACCATCTAAGCACTAACCCACTACATGAATATTGATTCTGCCCCCTCTGACCTAATGTTATCCAGAGGTGTCAGAACAAACAAGTTGCATAAACAACAGTGATCCATTGTGAATGATTGCAATACACCATGCACGCAGAAGAATCTTGGAGATATGTTACAATACTGAACCGATGCTAGAGAGACTTCTTCAAGAATAGTGTTATTTGAAGAAAATATGACTTGCTTGACTATGTGCAGCGGAAATAATAAACAAAGCATGAACATGATGCGATATTCATTTTGAACAAGATGGCATTGAGGCCTCCTTACCATAAGCCAGAAAAATGCACTTTATCAGGTCAAAGCAAAATCGTTTTAAAAGCAAAAGGATCATTACAGTGTTCACAAGTGAATTTGAATTTAGATTACTACTCTGTACATTGTTAATAATGCACCATTTTTATTAATGCCCGAATGCTTTCTCAGAATTTACAATCCAACGCAAATCAGAATTCGCTTTGGATTGCAACAAAAGTAATACAAATGTGTGCAATGCACTGTCTTGTGTTTCTTTGCCTCACAGGAGCATTCCATTGGTTGTGCATGGAAGTTCCTGTGCAAAATTCCAGGGGGTTTGACGCAAATATCTATCTACAAAGAATTGTAGATAGGAACTTGCACCAAGATCCTTCACCTTACTGAGGCACGCTTAACAAGGAGAAATGTTTTAATTCCTCCTCATTTTCCCCTCTTTGCAAGTGGGCTGCATTCTACAGCCCACATACAAAAAGAGAAATGTTTAAAGCATAGTGTTTGTACAGGAAGGAACCACTTTGTGCACAAAAACTTTGCTTACCGCAACACAGACACTCTTGCACTATAGCACAAGGGTGTCTGCATTGGAGCATGACAACTTACAGAGCACCAGCACAGGGAGAAAGCAGAACAGCTCCACATCTTAGTAGATATGGCACTGTTCTGCTCTTTTCCATTCACGCAATACAGCGTAGCAACTTTATTAATTGCACTGCTGTTGGACCTGGCTACTTCTGCAGGGTTAGTCCCAAACCTTTTGCCTTCCTTGGCCTATTTTTCTTACATCCTTTTTGGTGGCTTTAGGACTCTGGGCACTTTACCACTGCTAACCAGTGCTAAAGTGCATGTGCTCCTCCTCTAAACATGGTATGATTGGTTTACACCTGTTTGGCATATTTGATTTACTTATCAGTCTCTTGTAAAGTGGTATGCAATATACCCAGGGCCTTTAAATTAAATACTACTAGTGGGCCTGCAGCACTTCTTTTGCCACCCACAGATATAATCTTTGAAACCAGTCTCAGGCCTGCCACTGCAGGGTCAGTGTGCTCAGTTTACTGCCACTGTGACTTGGCATTTAAAACTACTTGACAAGCCTTAAACTCCCCTTTCATTACACATAGGTCACCCCTAAGGTAGGCCCTGGGTATCCCTAGGGGCAGGGTGCTTTGTAAGAAAAAGTTAGGACATTTACCATTATGTGTGGCATGTCCTGGAATTGACAAACAGCCTATTTTGTTTTTCACTGCTGTAAGGCCTATTCCTCTCATAGGCTAGCATTGGGAATTCCCTTATATATTTTTAAGTGGTCAGCAGCGCTGTGATTGGTCTGAGGACCATAGTTCGCGCTCAGACAAGGGCTGGGAGACTGGGCATGTTCTCCACCCAGGCTGTAATGCAGCCTGGGTGGAGAACATGCAAAGTGCGCATGACATTTTGGCCTGCCCGAGACGGCCGGCCATAATGTCATGCGCACTTAGGAAGTGCCTACCACTCCTCCCCCAGCCCCAGCCCTGCCCGCCTGCCCCCCATCCAACTGTGCTGGAATGCTTAAATAAAATGATAACATTAAGTTATTATTATTTTATTTTTCAGTTTTTAATTGCTCAGTAAGCAGTGGGGCGACGGTCCTCCACCTTAGCGGGGAGCACCACTGTAAGTGGTAATTCCTGATCAGAATAATAATAATAATAATATTAGGATTTATAAATCACATGCTTGCTCTAAATTGGGCGTCCCCGCACACGAGAATGTCCTGTAGGAGCTAAACCATACTAACTTGACAAAAGAAGGAACAGATTTAATTAAAATTACAACCTCTCACTGAAGAGAAGACATAGGTCAATCGGCAGCTAGATTATAGTGACTGAAACAGCCAAGTTTTCAATTTTTTACAAAAGGTTGTTTCAGAAGACTCAGACCTAAGATGGAACAGTAACATGTTCCATAATTTCGAAGCTCGAAACCCAAAAGAACAGCCACCCATCTGGGTTCTTCTCAACATGGTAACCGCCGCCAATGTGGCACCGGTCGACCTAAGGCTCCGCCCAGGCTGGTATGGTTTCACCAAAGAAGGCAAATAGCGGTTACCATTGCCATTAAATATTTTGTGGCAGAAGCACATAGCTTTAAAGGAGATTCTTTTATTCAAAAAGAGTCAATATAACTTGGCTAAAGCCAGGCCGGAAGGTGCTCTTCTAGGAAGATTTAGCAATAGTTGTGCCACCACGTTTTGTACTCTCTGCTTTTGCGGTCTGCCCAGTGAAGCCCTGATGTAGAGTAAGTCATAATAGTCCAATTGGGATATTACCAGGGACTGCACAATGGTTTTTCTGGTAGCTAAAGGGAGGAGATCAATGATTTTGATAAGAATCTTAAGCTTACCGAAACATTTCCCAGCCACACAGGCAATCTGTCTATCAAACATCAAGCTAGAATCAAACCAAAACCCCAATTTTTTAACTTTAGACCTGGGGGCTGGAATGGGGCCAAAGCATCTGGCCACCAAGTAGAGGACAAGACAGAGGGAATTTTCCAAACAATAAGGACCTCTGTTTTATTAGCATTGAGCTTGAGGCAGCTCCTATCCATCTAGTCTGCCAATTCTAACAGGCAAGATCTAAATTGCCCTGCGGCACCTCCCTCATCCTGCGAATGGGTGACAATGAGCTGCGTGTCATCGGCATAAGACACAGTGGTAACATTGTGTCGCTTGATGACCTCTGTCAGGAGGCGCCTGTAGAGATTGAACAAAGTATGGCTCAGCGTGGAGCCCTTAGGCACCCCCTGAGACATAGGCAGCCCTTTGGATGAGAAAGGCTTTTGGGCCACCTGGAAGGTGCGATTCTGGAGAAAAGAGGCTAGCCACCTCAAGGTGATACCTCCAATACCACAGTTCCACAGCTGTTCTACCAGAAGGCCATGGGACATGGTTTCAAATGCAGCACTGAGGTCTAGCATTATTAATGCTGCTGTTTGACCTCGATATGCGTACAACCTAGGGGTCTCAGACACTAGAGGTAAAGCTGACTCAGTGGAGTATTGAGCTCGGAACCCCGATTGAGCCATATGCAGCAAGTTGTTAACGTCTATGAGGCTTGTCAGTTATGTGGTAACATGCTTTCCCACTACTTTTGGAAAGAAAGGAAGCAGCGAGATTGGCCTGAGATTTTCAGGTAGCATTGGGTCTAACAATGTGTTTTTTTCAGGAGTGGCACGATTATAACATGCTTCCACTTTGCTGGCCAACAATCTGCAGATGGTTGAGTGTGGATCACGTGACACTGTGAGAGAGGTGCAATCATATCGAGAGCCCCAATTATCCAGTCATTTAAGCACTGGCTCACTACATCAATACCCTCACTTACAGTGAGCTCTTTGAGCGATTTTCCCTCCCCTCGAGTAGGTTCGGTAAGCAAAAGAGCATCAGTCAAGGCCTTAGGAGAGGCCCTAGACCATTTCCATGTTTTACATTGTGCATCTTCTTTGCACTTGAGAAAAGGCCTTGTTGGTGATAGTTGAAACAGTGTAGCAAAATTGTTTGACCATATGACTGGGATAGGGTCCTTAATTGTCATCACCCTGGAGTTTGAAAAAAATGGATCATGGTATGCCCTAAAGTATGGGATGGGGCATGCACTTGCTGTGAGATCTGCTAAGTCTCTAGGTCCTCAATAAGAGGGTGGGCGAAACTGCAGTTTTCATCTTCCAAGATTGAGATCACCTAAAACCAACAGGTTGTTATAGTGTAATGAGTAAGAAGGCAAAAGGTCAGCCAAAAAGGAAATAAAATTGGCAGCTGTACTGGGTGGGCGGTATATTAAAAAGCCAGATACATACATCAGAATGCAAGACTAGTGTATTTCTGCAGGAGAAACATAAGAACTAACTAAAGTGCTGCCACGGACACATACATCAGAATGCATAACTATGTATATATTCAAGAGTAACATAAGGACTAACTCAAGTGCTGCCATGATACCTTTTTTAGGAGTATATTGGTGGTAGATATTTCCTAGGGATAAGATCCCCTTTGGTCAACGGTGACCTAACAGGATGAGATGGTTTAAGATAGTGGGGCAGAGACTATCAACCTTTGGTTGAAAATGTAGATATGTGTTTGACCATTCATTATTGTGATTTGTACTTGGCAAAGCTGGTTAACTGAGAGCACGTGCTCCCGCTATGCATTTTGGGAAAAACGAGGACCTGATGCGTTCCCTTTGCATGGTGCTACAAATGTGACCAGTCAGGCACAGGATAAAGCTGCACGTCAGCGTTTGTTGCAGGTCTCTCTGCTTGTCACTGAACCTCAGCAGTCATGTAACTCAGACTGCGTAGAACATCGGCAGTGTGATGCAATACAACTTGAGGGAAAAGAGATTGCTCATATTCAGCGTTACTTGGGGACTTGGTCATTCTATTTAATTTATTTTATCTCTTTTTTGGCCGGGCCACTCTACATGGTTCTCAACAGAGTGAAGCTATCAATACGAAGGAGTTAGTGCTCCAGAGGCTGTCCAATCACGTGACCGGACATCCACGCCACTGGAACTGCAAAGCTATTCACCATAATTATTATTTTATACTTAAGGGAGGTAGGAGGTGAGTCACTACACCTACATGGGGCAGCGAGAGGCACAATTCAGTGGCGTCCTTCCCTTGACGATGTGAATACAAAATTACCATGGAGAGCGAATCGGTTTTTCGCATATAGTGATCTGGTTAATCCTGACTTTATATAACTCGAGGTGATTTGTGAGTACATGCATGTTTTAATTAGTGTGGGTCTTCTTTTTTGTATTGTCCTTCCCTTTGCTCCATCCCAGGCATTGGTACACACCGGGATGTTGTGGCAGCCCTATGATGAAGCATACCACTATGAGTGGGTGAAGACATTTTAGAGAAACTTTGCATCTTTCCGAATTATTGCTCCTGATCTATGAGATGATATTGATATTGCTCCTTTTCTTTTGTGTGTTGGTACAGTTAATTTTGGGAGGATAGAAAAAGAGCTGTACCTCTCTCCCCTCCTATGTGTGTTTGTATAATTGCATAGTGTGCAAAGTATTGAGGATTCATGTTATTTTGGTCTGGTTTTATGTACAATATAATATATTTTTATATAATCCTGTGTGGAGTCTCTTTTGTTGTGTATTCGTTATAATTTTGTGTGAGTGTGTTGCGCAAATGCTTTACACATTGTCTCTGATGATAAGCCTGCCTGCTGTGCACCAAGCTACCAGAGGGTGAGCACAGGTTATCTTTGGTGTGAAACTGACTTGCCCTGACTAGAGAGGTGGGTCCTTCCAGGCTTAGGTGCATACCCTAGCCAACCAGAGATCCCATTTCTAATAACTGTGTTGCATAATTTCTTTGTAAATATGGGTCTGAGTTTCAAGGGGTGAAGGTTAGTAGGGGCCAGGGCTTAAAATGTCTTGGTTTTCCCACCACAATGTAGATTTTTCACAGCCTGGTGGGCAGAAAATCTGGATTTTATTAAAGACACAGAGGCTAAGAATATGCAAATCTCCTTTATTGACCACTCACAGCAGCAACAGTAGGATGAATTTAGAACTTTAAAACATTCCAGTCAAGTATTTAGCACCGTAACATGCAGCCATCTTCCTTCTTCCAGCGCTGTGAACAAGATAAATCCAAATGCTGAAATAAACTCAAAAGGTGAATGCTCCCCAAAGGTTACACCAGATATTAGATCCAAACTTCTATTAATCTGAAAGAAAAAAATATAAATGACATGAAGTTATTCCACCCGGATGGGTATATGTGGTGAGATAATCTTAGCCTCCGGGTCTTTAATAAAATCCAGATTTTCTGCCGACCAGGCTGTGAAAAATCTACATTTTATGGCAGGACACGGAGGCTAACATTATGCAAGTTTAAAGTGAAGCTAACACATTATCGATTGCATTTGTAAGTAGTCTGAAATAACTTTTAAACATATTCTCATTGGACCAATCTGACGCTCTTAAAATGTCTTGCCAGCCACTTCCCAAGATGAAAGTCTTTGAGGCTGATGCACCCCTAAGGGAATGCATCTCAAATTTAGAGACATCCACACCAGCCTCTCTCACCACATCTTTCACCTATCATGCTATGGTAGGGGGAGACATTGCTCTATAATGCCATCTGTATGAAATTAACAATTGTGCGACACCATTCCTCACACTTTCAGTTCTTTGCTCTTACTCTTTCAAACATGTAACAAACATTTTTGTTCTTCTTTTAACATAAATACAGACCCTTTCAGGTTGGTATGCTTTGCTAGTAACATCTAAAGCTCTGACATCTGAAGTGCACCTAAATGACACCAGACAGTGTAAGACTGTCAGTTTGTAGGAAAAACATTTCAGTGATAAAGTACAGTTCTCACCCCAGTCTTCTAAAACCTGTAGAGCACTCTTAACATCCCACAGTGAAGTGTACCTCGCTGTGGGTGGGTTTAGAACTTGCGTGCTACACATGATTTTCCTCGTCAATATGTTCTGGTCAACAGGTATGCCATCTATCAAACAGTATCCAGCTGAAATAGCTGACCTATAAACGTTTACTGTTCTGTAGGACAAATCTGTTCCAAACAACTCTGTTAAATAGTTAATCATATGTACTAAATAAGCTGAAACTGGATTGAAAGCCCATCAAAGATAACAACAAACCCATTTGTTCCAAACCAGTTGATATGCTTTCCTTGTTCCAGAAGCCCGTGCTCTGATATGAGTCAGAAAGCATCTGCTGAAAGCCCTAGGATTATAGCCTTGAAATTCAGTATTAGTATTGGGAAATCTATTGTCATTTCTAACATTATCGGGAACCAAGCTTGTGATCTCCAAAGTGGGGTTATCACTACTACAGTTTCCCTGCATCTGCATGTTTGCAGGAGAACTCTTGGTAGCATGGAAAATGGCGGGAAGGCATAGGGTATTAAACCCTTCCAATCCTGCTTAAAAAGAATCTACTGCCCAAGACTGCAGGTCTGATTTCCAGCTAAAGAACCTTGCCAACTATGTGTTTAACCTGTCTGCAAAGAGATCCATTCGGAGGGGGCCCCATCTCTTCTGAGTACTAAGAAAGACCTCACTGTTCAATCTCCAGTTGCTGTCGTCCCTGAAGTTCAGTGAGAACCAGTCCGCTACATCATTCATTAACCCAGGAATATGTTCGGCTACAACAGATATTCCTCTGCTCAGACAGTAGCTCCAAAAGTCCCTTGCAAAATCTGCTAGACCCTTGGAATGAGGTCTGCCCATCTTGCTGACAGACCTCACTGCTGATAAATGCTGATAAATTGTCCAACCGGAGCATCACACAGCCTCTCATCATTCCTTGTGTAACACTACTTGTTGCAAAGGAACCTGCTAACAATTCTAAGCAATTGATGTGTAACTTTCTCTCTTGAGATGTCCAGCGACTCCCGGTGGAAGAGTTTGTACATCTCGCTCCCCATCCTTCTAAACTCTCATCCAATTATATTACCAGTTCGGGTTCCTCCCCGAAAATTGCCCTCCCATTCCATGCTTCTGCATTCCTCAGCCACCAAACCAGCTCCTTCCTTGATTCCTGATCTAAAGATAGCATTTGTGAGTACGACTGATTGTTTCATAAGCACTTTGTTTTGATTAGTTGGAGGGCCGGATAGTGTAGGAGGCCTGAGAATATTGCCTGAATCATTGAAGATAACAGGCCAAAAATCCTTACTAAGGTCCTTAATTAAATGTACTTTCCTTTAATACCTTTCTCAACTTTTGCATAATTTTTTAAACTTATCTTTTCATAGTCAGATTTCTGCTTGAACCGTGTCTACCAAAAAGCCCAGAAACTGTGTGTCCTGAACTGGTATTAAGCAGGATTTTTTTCTGGTTTATTATAAAACCTAGTTTCTCTAGTAACTGAATTTTCCAATTTGTGTGTTCTAGTACAAGTTCTCTGGACTGCCCAATTATTAGAATATCGTCCAGATAAATTATTAGTCTTACTCCCTCGTCAGGAGCCAAGCCAGTATTGGGCATAGGACTTTGGTGAAGCACCAAGATGCTGAGTAAAGACTGAAAGGGAGACTTGGGAACTCCCAAAGCATGCTTTTACAAGTGAAGCAGAGGTACTTCTGATGTGGAGGCCAAATCAGAATAGTTAAATATGCATCATTGAGGTCTAATCTTGTAGCCAGTCCCCTTTTCATAAAATGTCTCTTAATAGGTAAATCCCTTTCATTTTGAAGTGGTGATAGACCACCCATTCGTTTAGCTCTTTGAGATTTTTGACAGGCCTCATTCCTTTGTCCTTCTCTTCGACTAGGAAAATGTTGCTGATGAAACCTACCTTAGTGTCGTATGGCTCCCAGATGGCTCCTTTTGCCAGTAAATCTTCTACTTCTTGTGTCACTAATTTTGTATCCTCTTGAGAGAATGTTATTTCCCAGGAGGTTTCCATCTCGATCGGAGTATCTATAAATTCCAGTTTGTATCCCCTGATGGTATCCAGGACCCATGGGTCCTGTGTCACTATTGTCCAATTACCACAAAATTGGCCCAACTTGCCCCCCCACCCTTACAGGGGTATCTAAAAGGTCTGTCATTGGACTTACCTGTTGAAAAACCTCTCTGCTTTCTATCTCCTATGGAGGCTCTGTTGGGGAATCTCTGCCTCTGAGGGTAGAATTCTGATAGGACCTAAAGCTTGATTGCTGGTTGAACCTGTTGCCATGTCCCATAGAGGGTCTTAAAGAGGACCAACCTCGGCTGAGGAACCGGACTGTCGTTCTCCTGTTCCTTCCAAAAACCCTATCTTGAAAAACTTTTAAAATATCTTTTGGGGATTTTTGTATAGAGCTAAAGACCGCCTGCGTACTTGGCCATGTCCTTTATAAAATCATCCCCAAAAAGATGGCCCTGGGTAGATGAGCCCCCTTCCTCACTTGCCAATTTGATAAGTTTGGGATGTAATTTAAAGAGGATGTTCTTTCTCCTTTCATTAGAGGGGGCTGTGTTTGCATTTTCAAAGAGGCAGATAGCTCTCTGCGCCCACTGGCGCAATTCCTTGGGGTCTACTACAGCCTCACTTAGGTAGACAACCTCTACTATTTCAAATATCTTGGTCAGAGGTCCAATGATATCCAGTAGGCGATCTTGGCAAGATTTTAGTCCCCGATCAAACCCTTTTCTTGGGTCCTTACCAATTTTATTAATAAAGACTACCACTTTGGGGTCCAACTCGGGGGTCAGGGTAATTTTGTCAGGGAGGGATGGACGAGGGCACTCTGATCTTAGGCGAGATCTAACCTCTTTGGGGATCTCCCTTCTTAACCAATAAGTAATATACTCCACAACTTGTTGTGATGGTGCCCACTCAGGCGACAAGGGGTATTTAATGAGAAGGGGATCGAACATATACTCCCCCAGTGGGTCGACAATACCTATCTCAGATGCTTCCTACGCTGTCCCTTTTCTTCTGACCGTGATCTCATCGTGGTCAGAATCAAATTCAGATGAACAAGATAGTTCAATTTCGGGTTCATAAACCTTGTCATCAGTATTACTAGATAAAGGGACAACTGGGCCTTTTCCTTACCCATCCACAGTGTCAGAAACACTGAATCTATCATCGGCTCCCACCTATATCAAATCCTCATTTACTACTTTGATTTTTAGTCTTTTTATGAGGATTTTCCCCTGTGGTTCTCTTCCTCTGGGTCTTATCCACCCATCCAGAGAATTGGGGCTGATCAGAGATGTCCAAAACCGTTTTAGTAATATACTCTAATTTCCTATTGATGGTTTCATCCAGCGATCCCATCAATTTTCCTATTGCCCTATTTACCATCTCTTCTAGCTTCCCTTTAATACAGCCCTCTAGCTGTTCCTCAGACATATTAGTACACATAGGTACAATGGTTAAAGTAGCAAAAGAAGGGAAATAACTATATAATATGCTAAATTGAAAGGGGTCACTAGGGGGGAACCTTGCTTGAAATGCGGTGGCTGTGACAATTGCATTTCAGCAGCCAACCATCTTTCTATGCGTTAGAAAAAAATTGCCCAAACTCTCAAAATGGCCGTATAACAGTGGGATGTTATGATTTCCCAAAGACCTAAGATGGCGGCCAACGTGTATGCGCTGTGCGTCTTAGGCCTCGATGGCTTTTCCTCTAATGCCCCCTTACACAGGGAGCATTCCTGCCTCAGTAAGGCATGTAGAGGAGAGCGGCATACCGAAACAAACTCCTTGCCTCTAGAGGCGGTGCGGCCGCTTGATGAAGAGCGTGCTACACCAGAAAGCGAGGAAGAGATTGTTTGTTTCCTTGGTCCGGTCACATCAGATCTGAGACCGGACTGGATTCCTCGCAAAGCATGCAGGGGCGCATGGCTATGAAGGAAAGCCTGTGCGTGCCCATGCTCCTGGACATGGGCGGCGCGTGAAGACGCTCTACATAGAAGGAGCCGGACGCCTGTGCTGAGAGCTACACACAAGTGAGGTCTGCTCCGGGTGCATTGTTTGAATGGCGCTGCAACCGCCTGCCCTAAACAGACTTACAATAAAGTAGGTAAGGCTGAAATAAATTAACTAACACTAGCTAAATGTTTGCACAATTTAAGGATATTGTCTGATAAATATGTGTTAACATCTACGGTTAAAATGCACAAAACATGAGTGTTACAGAACAAAGCTCACCTAACAATGTTCCAAGCCATAATGAATGTATTGTATATGCCCTCATAACCAAAGCTTTTCAAAACTACGGCCTAAACAGCAAAATCTTAACCCAAGTGTAAGAGATAAAACAAGTGTACTTTTTTGTGAGCAGCAGCAACAAACAAGGAAGATGGCTGCATTCTACTGTGCTATATACTTACCTGGAATTTTTTTAAGTTAAAAATTCTTTCTATTGTTGCTGCAGTGAGTGGGCAATAAAAGGAGATTTGCATAATGTTAGCCTCCGTGCCCTGCTATTAAATGAGATTTTCACCACTTCTTCTTAGGAAAGGATACTCCAGGAATGAAACATCTTTCAAAAAACTTATTTTATACCATTTCTCTCATATAAACATTGGACTGGCAGATTTCTGAATTCTACAGTAACTGCACTACAGCATATGCCTTCTTTAGGAAATGCAGGTGCATTATTTATGCAAATGGCAGCAAGATGGATCTCTGTGCTCAACACTCGTCCCTCTGTGACATCTACGTGAGACCTGGAAGTTATCATTTAAACTATAGCAAGGCCTTCTCAAGTTTCCTTTTTTCTTAAGTGGATACTTTGAGTATATATAAAATGGTTTATAAGTACTCAATAAGACACTATACTGAAAAAAAGGGTTTGCTATCAATAAAATATTGTGATTTTCTCTACCATTTCTAATTTTATTTGAATTACAAACATCTATAGATATTTGAGTTTGGAAAAATGAAATTATCAGGATATATTTGTGTTAACCTAACATTCCGGCCTTTGAATATGGATACTTACTCCACTGTAAACTAGCCATTTGGTAGCAGCAAAAGAGTGAAGTGTATCCCATGACAATGAATATGACATAAAAGACATGTTACAGACCAATAAAAGGTTTGCAAAAAATGGTTTCTTGGGTTATTATAAAATGTAAGGATTGAACCCTCTAGGAGACCCACGCTGCAACCAGCAAAGACAAACCCCAGGTCAGACAGACACTTTGTAGATGTTGTTCTTCAACCTTTTGAAACATTCCCTACTCATGAATTGAATGTGGAAGGATGTGGGTTAGCATTAGTGATTTATTGGAATAAAATGTTTGTGATGCAAGGCATGTCGATTTATGACTTTAGGAGCTTGATGCTCTAAACTCAGATAACAGCATCAAGATTCACCAATATATCGATGATTCACAACTCTGCTTGAAAGCTTCCTCTGCTTCAAACATCTAACGCCTCATACATTGTTTGCAAATCACCTGGATGTCCGGAGCCTACCTGAAGCTCAACCCAACTAAGAAAAATTCCAGTTATTTGTCAAGAACAATAAACAAAATGCAGTACAGACCTGGCTCAATGACATGAATTTTAAAGGCTTCTAACCCCAACCTCCATTGAATACAAAGTCACTTGGATTCATCCCGGACACCAACCTCACTCTCAAGGAACACATTGCCAAAACAAAATGACATGGTACCAGCTCTCTCTTCTAGGGAAATTCAATCTTAGTGAAAGTGATTTCATAACTGCTGCTCAAGCCCTCATATGCATGGTAATGCCCTACTTCATGGCCTCCAAAACTCCACACTGGCCCCTGGTAGGGGTATCCTACAAATTGCAGCGCGTCTCAGCCAGGGCCTAAAGAAATTGGATCAAATCAGCCTGATCCCGATGGAACTCCATTGGCTCCCCTTGCCGGCTCACATCATCTTCAAAACCAACTGCACCATTTTTAAAGATTTCACGACTAGCACCCCAGCTTATCTTGCAGGCAAGCTCACCATATCTGGGGGGTCACAGCAAACCTGTAGCCACACCCACAGCCAGGGCATCATCAGATTTCAGACTAGTGTAAAAATAAAAAATAAGACAGCAGACATTTTTCATCTATGCACCCAGTGTCTTGAACTAATGTCGCCATATCCATCAAGACCTCGCCAATGCTGCTCTTTAGAGAAAACTACATCACAATGCATTACCATCCAAAACCCAGCTGCGCCTCTTACTCGTTGACTTTATGCTTGTCTTTGATGATGTAAAGTGCTTCACTGCTTTTTTGGCTAGGTTCAAAATATAGAAATACCATATACATACATACATGCATGACCTGCTACTTTATCTCCATATTTGACTTAAAGTAGACAGTGCCTAGAAGAAATTCAGTTTCTATTGTCGGATCTTTACAGAACATATATTAATTCCTTCCATGCAAAGCTCTAAAGTTATCTTTTGAAAAGCCTCTAGGAAAATTCACCTTCATTTGAAAATCCCAAGATTAGAGTGAAACTCAGGTCCACTGGGACTTGCACACATAACTGAATCCGCATCAGCTGATGCGGACTTTTACTGGCTTTCCCCTATAAACCTTCATTCTAAACTGCTGAATTAACAGGCTTGAGGGATATGAAAGTGCAGCTCTTCTCCACAAAGGGCGTGGCATGGATTGGTGTGGTTTGTGGTCCAAGGATCTCAAGTGTCTGCCTAGTATTTTATACCGTTTGAAAACCAGGTCTAATTTGGAGAATGTAGCTGGAATGTTACACCTATTTTTAAATAAACAATGGCAATTTTCCTGCCATGTCTCTCCAGATCATCTCTTAAATCAAATGCATTTCTATGGAAAGGTCAAGTGGGGCAGCATTCTAATGTCAGAGAGGACCTTTGTTAAAATGTAGAAATGTTCAGAGGTATGAAGCTGGCTGCCATGCATAAGGGATGGCAACATGAATGAGTGAATGAGTGAATGAAAGAATGAATAATTGAATATTTCTAAAGCGCACTGATGGAGTGAGGTTTGTGAAATACATCCTCATGAAATTAAGTAACCCCATAATAAAGTATTGACTGCATGAACTAATCAACTCTGAATGCACACATTTACACAGGGGGCAAACGCATTTTACATAATATACTAAACCATGTAGGCATGAGTACGTATTAACTGTTTGCGCTTTGAAAAACTGTACTAATACATCTTTATGCTGTGTTGTACATTGCACATTTTGCATGTTGTGCACAAATAACGAAAAGGTTGCTTTAAATTAATAGCTTTCGCTAGGATTTATTTAACACAGGGCATTAGTATGGTGGGAGGTAAACATAATGGGTTTTATTTCATGAATTAATATTCTTTTGTGTTTGTTTATTTTAGTACGGGATTGGGCCTGCATAAAAATGGCCTCTTGTTTAAACCAGCATGTGGTTGGCCTGGTCGGTATGAAGTGCGCATGCGCCAGGATGGGTTGCCTCCTCGCAGACTGCAGAGTGTACCAGATGATGCAATCCGTGTGAAGGCCATGTTGACCTGTGTCCTATTGTTTATGTGCCAAGATGCGACAGCGACTGTGGGAACAGCCATCACTACGTGCAATTTGAATGTGAAAGCGGATATCATAAAGAACAATGTGACAAAATGTATAATTATGAATGCTAGTGGTGTACGAATGTATTGGTCTTAAATCCTTCCTTTATTAGAACCGGTATAGGATGGATTTGTGGGCAGAACTGGATGAGGCGACCCTAGTATGATTTATGACAACCAATCACAGATCGAGTTTCTACTGATACTGCAACATTGTAAGATAGTAAGCTAGACAGAAGAGTATAATTGATATCCCAATTAGGGGTGTGTCAGAGCAGACAAGAAGAGAGCAGAGACGCAGATGAGAGAACGGATTTGAGAAGAGACGCAGATGAGAGATCAGACGAGAGCAGATCAGAACAGACGAGACGAGAGAACAGATGAGACGGAGAGAGAAGGGTCGGAGAGAGATCAGTCGAACTTGAGGCAGTGCGGTCCGGTGTAGCAGTGCAGGCCGGAGTGGCAGATCCAAGACAGAGAGAGCAGACCAGCACAAAGCCAGAGAACTCTTTAGGTACAAGAAAGTTGCGGGAGTGCTTGGGAGGAGACTGCGTCCGAGGAGAACTAGATCAAGGTAGATTGATTGGGAGATTAATTTCAATAGTTAGTTTATGGCAAACTTCGCTGCATCTGTCCTGTTAACTTTGTCCTCCGAGCCTATCTCTGGGGACCTCTTGCCACAAACTCGGCCAAGGAAGTGGTTTTCCTGATTCTTTGGTGGCTATCACCCTCCTTGATTGCTTAAGTTTGCAAATATATTTCTGCAAGTATTTATGCTGTACCTTCTCTTCCCCATTCCAATGCACGCTTTGATATCGATGCAAATGATTCATTTAGATTACATTGCTTGATTACTTTTTCTCTTATATGTAATCTTGTGTGTGCACTGATGATCTAAGTAAGAGCATTTAATAAGATAAAATCATTAACTGAAGAAATGACTCTGTGGTTATTTAGTTAAATGTTAAACTGTTTAGTTACTCATAGTCACCATCAACTCTTCAACTAATGGTCCATCGACCAAAAGAAGAAGTTGAAATTACGAATAGTTAGAAATATATATAAATGTTATTAGTGTGAAGCATAGTACTAAATAAAACTGACAAATTAAACCCCCCAAATCCAGCGCCAGTCCTCAGGGATCATTTATGGGTAATGTGTGATGGGCCCCGTTGTTTGGTAAAGCAATTTATGCATGACGAGATTTCCTTTGGTCCCTGGTTCTTGAATTTAGGGGTTGCGCTGGATCAGTTTTTCTGGTAGCAGAATGATGGTTATTATTGATTAGTTTGGTGATATATTGATTATTGATTATTGATTAAATGTTTAACATTCTATGTAAAGTGGGTTAGTATTGTGTTTTTATGTAGTCTTATGTAGTCTTTGGAACACAGGTACAGAAGGGTATCTGGGAAGCTCGGCAAAGTAAAAGTTAGCCTGAAATAAGGCAGAAGAAAAGTGTGAGAAGTGAAATCACACGGGAATAGGTGTGTTTAAATTAGTGATACTATTAGCGTGTATGTAAGAGAAGAGTGAGATAGCGAAGGGTCTACCTGTGAAACTTTGGCCTTATCCCCGGAAGAGTAGCGAGACCTCCTTTTCAATAAAAGGTCCTCTTGTGAAATTTTGGCCTTATCTCTAAGGAAGTAACAGGTCCTCTCCTAGCTTGGGAGAAGGGAAGGATAGCGGAATTGTTATACTTGCCCGTGAGAGTGAAAAACTATCTCTTTATTTAGTAAACAGACAGTGTGGTATTGTTTTGTGTTGTGACTAATAAGTTATTGTAAAGAAAACGGATTTAGAAAAGTGCTGATAATTTTTGTAAAGGGAGGGTCAGCAGCAGGAGGAGAGGCTGACGTCACAGAAAGCTGCGCTGGCATTGGTCAGACTGTAAAGACAGAGTGAGCTCAGATTGGCTGGTTGGTGTGAGCCGCGCTGGCATTGGACAGGATAGCGGAGACGTAGAAAGCTCCGATGGGAAGAGATAGAGTGTGTTGTGCTGACATTGGTCAGGTGTTTAGGGAAGCAAAGGAGTTCGATTGGTGAATTATAGTGGATTGTGTTGACAAAGATTTGCATCAAGTAAAGTTGTTGACTAGCAGCAAAAATGTATTTTGAACAACCGAAACAGGAGAAATTGACTTTGTTTGGCAAAATTAAAAGATTCTTTAAAAAGGACAAACCAGTAATAACGAGAGAAGGAGTTCCTATCCCTCCACCAAAGACACCAGCGTCTTATATGATGTTAAAATATGGTTATCACACATGTATTTGGCTAGAAAATTGGGTAGTATATACGAAGAATGATGGTATACTAGCTTTTCCAGAGCATGGTTCTTTTAATTTGGCAGTATTGCGTAATTTGAGAGAAAAGATGATGGCATTAGACCCAAGACCTAGACCTACACAGTTTGAAGCACTAGTAGAATGGGAAGATGAAATGTATGAAAGAGAAAGACGCAGAGGTGGTAAAGTTCATAGATTCATGTTTGGAAGATTTCATGATGAAAGACATGAAGACAGAATGAAGAGATGGAGAAATGGAGAGATAACTGAAGGATTGTATCCAGTTTTAATGGTAGGAGAGACGGCAGGAAACAAATGTAAGGAGAAAAAGAGACATTTAGAGCAATTTGATTATGGATATAATGCGAATGAATCTGATGATGAGCTGCTGGATGATATATTAGTTAAACGACCACCACCTTATCAGGAGAATTCAGCGATGGTGACACCAAATGCACCGTCAATGGAAACCCCAATGACACCTCAAACTACACCAGTTCCAACTGTAAGCAAAGTAGAGCAGGAAGGAGAAGTAGAATTTGCCATACAAACTAAAGAATTAGTTGAAAAATTGAATCAGATGAATATGAAAATAGATGCAATAACTGTGCCGGTAACTATAGGTCCAGCAATACCTGTATTTGAAACTAGATTTATCCATGAACCTTCTTTAACTGTCCCATTAAATTCCGCTATAACATCAGCTAATAGTAGAATTAACGCTGTAAGTGTCCAAAGTGAACAGCCCAATACAGTTACTAGGTCAACACCTCCGACTAATTTAACAATAATTGAAACACCTAGGGAAATAATGCAGTTACAGCCCAAAAGAATAGAGTTGGATGAGATTCCTAGAAGTGAAGTTCCAATAGGTCCAACCACTGAAGAATTAGATGACTGGGTGAAATGGTTGCAAAGGAGAAAAACACAGCCACAGCCTATAGATGTATGTAAGTTGAGAGTAGATCTGGAAGAAATGATCATTGGGACCATAAGTCCAGACAGGTTAAAGACTTATCAGGATGATGAATTGATGTATCTGTGTAAGAGTATTACTTGGAAAGCGAAAAATCTACATGAAAGGTTAGTGGAAGCTGCAGAGGAGTTGGGAATGGACATAGGAAAATCAAAGGTGTTACAGAAGACATATAGAGTGGATTTTACTGAAAAGGATATAGAAAATATAAATACGTCTGGAAGGCGATTGCAGATAAAAGAGTTAATGGTTGTTTTGAGAAAATGGGGAGACGTGGAAAGATGGAAGGGTAGATGGATGAGGAAGAAAGAAGAAATAGCTGCTAAAGAAATACATTTGCGTCCAGTAAGAGAAGTAGAAAATGTAGCTCTGGAATGTCCCATGAGAGAAGTTCCAGGAGGAGGTAATGTGCATGTTCCGTGGACTAGACAGGATATATTGTCTTTCATCAATGAGTTTCCCAGATTGAGAGAAAAGCCCATGGAGTGGTACAAACAAGTTGAGAGGTTCGTGAAAGTATCGAAAGTATTGGTAAAGGATTTAGATGGACTATTTGAAATTGTTGTCCCTGCAGATTTATGGACTGAATGTAAGATTACAGTTGATTGGCCAAAAGATGAATATCCTAGGGATGCCAAAACAGGAGCACCTTCTGATGAGGTGATGAAAAAGTATCATCAAGTGATTACTTTCTTGAAAAGCAAAATTTCCCCTAAGGAAACTGATTGGGTAAAAATTGATAGAACAACCCAAGAGCCTAAAGAATCTGTGCATGCCTATTATGAGAGGTTATTACAAGTTTTTAAGCAGTATAGTGGTTTTGAGAATATTGGAGATAAAGATATGGGTCATTTTGTGTATAGGTTTGTGTATGGATTAAGACCTGAGATTAGTCAGATGATACAGCAGCATATGTTGTGTTGGCAAGCCAAAACGATCGATGAGATCTTGAGGTATGTGAAATATTGTAGCAATGACATTGAGTCTCGCCATCGCAAATTAAAAGAAAAGATGATGTGGGCACAAGTAAAGGTAGCAGAGCAGCAAGAAACTCAGTTGAATTCTCAGGCTATAAACCAAATGGGAGGAGTTAGCCAGAATGCTCAAAAACACAGTGGAGGTAGAGGTAGAGGACAAATGAGCAGAGAAGAGGCGAAAAAGAAATTTCCTTGTCATGGGTGCGGAAAGTATGGACACTGGAAGAATGAGTGTAGATCAGTGCAGAGGACTAATGGAGGAAATCAAATTTTAACCCCACAGGTGCAGAGTGAGATAGTTGTGCAAAAGACACCGCAGCAACAGGTAGTTACTACCCAATATCAGGTCCCGCAGCCACCGTTACCACATAGTGTAAATGCTCAAAGATACAGTGCGGATACAGGGTTCCACGGAGGAGACCAGGTTGGTAAAAATACTAACACAAATGTGACTCCCCAATTTTGGATGCAATGTGATGGAAGTGATGTTGAGTCGAATCAATGACCGTGCCTGAGGGGGGAGGAAGAGTGCGTGCTTGGCACTACTCTAGAGGTAGATCAGTCAGGTCCATTTGTTGATGGAAAAGTGGAAGGTAATGATATCACCTTTCTTGTGGACACTGGTGCTACCCGTTCTACTGTGAGAGCAGCAGAAATTCCAAACCTACCCCTCTCGGGAGAAACTATCCAGGTAGTAGGAGTCTCAAATAAACAGATAAATACTCCAGTTACTAAACCAATTGAAGTACATATTGGCCCCTTTAAAGACATGCATCGGTTTGTAGTGTGTGACTCGAGTCCAGTGAATTTGTTAGGAAGGGATTTGCTGTGCAAGATGAATTGCACAATTTACTGCACACCAGATGGTATTGCATTTCAGACACCTGATGAGGATGTCGCGTTTAAAATGGTGCTAGCAAAGCAAGGAACAGAAGTGAATGAATTATTTTCACTTCTTACAGACAAAAGTGTGCCTGAAGAATTGATGAAGGTAGTGAATTCAGAGGTATGGGATTTCACAGGACAGGAGATTGGGTTGATGAAGAAAGTGGATCCGATTAGAATCACAGTGAAAGATGGTATTGACTATCCAAATACACCACAGTATAAAATGAAGCCAGAAGTTATAGCAGGAATAACTCCTGTAGTTGATCAAATGATTGAACAATGAATTTTAAAAGAAATAATGAGTAGTCCTTGTAATTCACCTATTATGGGATTGAAAAAGCCATATGGAACCTATAGAATAGTACAAGATTTGAGAAAAGTAAACAAAATTGTTGTGCCTTGTTGTCCAGTTGTGCCAAACCCAGCAGTGATTCTATACCAAATCCCACATGATGCGGAGTGGTATACTGTGATAGATTTGTGTCATGCATTCTTTTCGATTCCCTTGCATCCAGATAGCCAGTATTTATTTGCTTTCCGGTTTGGAGATCGTGTTCTGGCATGGTGCCGAGTTCCTCAAGGCTATACTGAGAGTCCTTCAATTTTTAATCAGATATTGAAAAAGTGTCTGGAAGATTTGAGAATGTCTGAAGAGTCTGTTTTGGTTCAGTACATTGATGACCTACTGGTGGCATCAAAAACTCGAGAAGCCTGTGTTGCAGACACAGTTGCTTTACTGAACCATTTGGCAGAGGGTGGACATAAAGTGTCCCCTGCGAAGTTACAATTCTGCCAACGAGAAGTCCAATACTTAGGTCACAAGATTGAGAAGGGAGTCAGGAGGGTAACATCAGAGCGTATTCGAGTGATTAAGGACATGAAACCGCCAACGACACAAAGGGAAGTGCGAATGTTTTTGGGAGTGGTTGGATATTGCAGACAGTGGATCAGTGGATTTTCACTGATGGCGAAACCTCTACAGAGGTTGACAAGGAATGATGTGAAAGACCCAGTTAAATTAGATGAAGAAAGTATGGATTCTTTTGTTAAACTGAAAGATAGTCTGTGTAAGGCTCCGGCATTGGGAATGCCTGATTATTCAAGGGAGTTTGCATTGTATTGCAGTGAAAGAGATGGATGTGCACTTGCAGTTCAAACTCAAAGGCATGGAATGTCAAGACGACCTGTGGCATACTTTTCAGCTACTCTAAATTCAGTGGCTGCCGCATTACCTGGATGTTTGAAAGCAGTAGCTGCTACTTGTGTGAGTCTGGAACAGAGTGAAGGGATCATAATGGGTCATCCTGTGAGAGTGTATGTGCCACATTCAGTTGAGATCCTTTTAACAAGAACACTGACTCAGCACCTCACCTGTAGTCGGCTGACTAGGTATGAGAGAGTGATTCTGGGAGCAGGAAATGTGACAATAGTGAGATGTACAAATGTGAATCCTTCTACTCTATTGCCAGATGTTTGGGAGGAAGAAGTAAAGGATGAAGCTGAACATGATTGTTTGGATGTCCCTGAATTTTGTACCAAGTCCCGTCCTGATATCAAAGACGTTCCTCTTGAGGAATCTGATCGTGTGATGTTTGTTGATGGTTCTTGTTTGCGAACTGGAACAGGTGTGTTGAGTTCTGCTTATGCTGTCTGTACTGTAGCGGAAATCCTGCAAGCATCCTGTCTAAAAGGGGTAAAATCTGCACAAGTTGCTGAATTGATAGCTCTAATTCATGCCTGTAAATTGGGAAAAAGTCAGAAAGTGACTATAATTACTGATAGTCAATATGGCTTTGGCATTGTGCATGATTTTGGAGAACTATGGATGCAGAGGGGATTCCTGACCTCTTCGGGGTCCCCCATCAGGAATAGTCAATTTGTAAAAGAATTGCTGGAAGCATTACAATTGACAAAACGAATTGCAGTGGTCAAATGTGCACACATAAGTCAGGAGATGATTATGTGACTCAAGGCAACAAATTTGCTGACCAAGTAGCACAATATTGTGCAAAGAAAGAGACTTCCATAAATCGGGGAAAAGCAAAAGAACATACGGTTTGTCAACTTATGTTTACTAACACCATTGAAACATGGGATGAAGTGAGACAATTGCAGGAAGAGGCAGGTGATGAAGAGAGACAGGCATGGGGAAAAGCAGGATGTAGGAGAAGAGAAGATGATGAAGTATGGGTATACATTGATGGAAGACCAGTCATGCCAGATAGTTTACTTTCTCATATGGCAAGGATGTACCATGGAATGACACATATAGGCCGAGACGCCATGGTCAGATCATTCAAACAAACGTGGTTTAATACTAAGTTCAGGACTATTGCAGAAAGCCTTTGTCAGAGATGCTTAACGTGCCAACAGCAAAACCCAGGAAGAAAGACAATAGTTAGTCTGGGAACAATAGGGAGGGCAGGAGGTCCTTTTAGCAGATTACAACTCGATTTTATTGAGTTGCCTCCATGTAATAAGCTCAAATATGTGTTAGTAATTGTGTGTTTGTTTTCCCGATGGGTAGAAGCTTATCCCACAAGGAGGAATGACAGCCTGACAGTGGCAAAAATTTTGTTGAGGGAATACATTCCTAGATATGGTTTTCCGTCACGATGGAAACAGATAGAGGAACAGACTTCACTAGTGAAACAATCAAACTGATTTGTGAGGCATTGTGTATTCAACCAAAACTTCATTGTGCTTATCGTCCAGAGGCTTCTGGAATAGTAGAGCAGATAAATGGCACAATCAAGAGCAGGTTAGGGAAAGTGTGTAGATCCACAGCACTGAAATGGCCTGACACTTTACCCCTAGTTTTGATGAGTCTCAGAAGCATTCCTGATAAAAAGACAGGATTGAGTCCACACGAGATCTTGATGGGAAGAGCAATGAGACAAGCATTTGTACCTGCGAACAAATTGATAAATATATCTGATGATCTTGTCCTTGACTATTGCAAAGGATTGGCTGATGTAGTACGTTCTGTGTTTCATCAGGTTGGAGCTGACGCGACCACAACACAACAGACTCAAGCGCATGATCTGAGCCCTGCTGAGTGAGTTCACGTGAAAAGGCATAGAAGAAAAACTTGCCTAGAGCCCCGCTGGGAAGGACCCTATCAGGTCATATTGGTGACGACCACAGCAGTAAAGTGTGCTGGCCTACCAAATTGGATCCATGCCAGTCACACTCAGTGAGTCCCAAATCCACTTGAACCACGAGTAGAGCGGCATCTGGAGATCTCAAGTACAAGCTCTGAATCAGAGGCTGAAGCACAAGAAATTGGTGAGGTGAGAGCCATAGACTCTGAAACTGGTGAACCTAAACCAAAGGACTCTGAAGAGCGGCTTGAGGAAGAATTGCTTAGCACAAGTCAAGTAAAGTGAGTACCAGCTACTGGGACTGAAGAAACTGCTGTTGAACAAGAAGAAAGACAACTTCTCAATAAGGAGGAAAAGGATGGAGAAGAAATAAGTGAAAGAAATACAAAAGAAGAAAAAGAAGGAGAAAGCAAACTTAAAGTAGGTGCAAAGAAACGAAGGTACAAATTGAACAAGGAAGAAGAAGAAGTACAACCAAAAAGGGCAAAAACAGATGATCATTGGCCAAGTGGAGTTAAAAGACTGAAATATAGAGTGGTAAAAGGAGGACCCGAGAGCAAGCTAGAACAGATAAAGGAAGTTTCAGGTGAAATAGAGCAAGGAGAGTCGGATGACGAATCAGTGCTGTGACCAAAGAGAGTGAGAAAACCAAACAAAAAGTTCAAGTCACCTGACTGGATTTACATAGTGTTGGAAGAGATTGAAAAAGAACATTTAAACAAGGAAAGAAACAGCACTGACAGCGAGCGAGAAGAAAAGAGTGATTTAGATCCACCTTAAGAGATTGTAAACAAATTAAGGTGTCACGTTAACAACTGAAGAAAATTTTCTGAAGACGTCCTGGAGATTTGGATTAGTTAAAATAAAAGAAGGGGTAAAGAAGAAAGCTTTTAAAGTGTGGGATCACACTACATTTTTATTTTTTACATTTTTGTAGAATAATTTTAGAGATAGATTTTAGAAAATCCATTTAGAATTTTATAAGGATTAACATTACTATGGCAGATATACAAGAAACAAGATCTAGATGTAGTTTTATGCGTAGGTGTTATAAAGCTTGTTTATGTTTATTTTGTATACTGATAGTCTTTTGGATAATATTAACAATTAGAATACCTTTACATTTGATTAAAGAAAATACATCTCGTTCTAATAACTTGATAGGTCCAAGGGTAGACACTGACAGTAAGCAAATTCCTATTACTCACTTGAAACAGGTAGACGCTAGTAGTTTGCATCATGATAGATAGCTACTAATCTTTCCTTGAATGTTTTCACTAAACTACTCTACGAATATGTGGAAACAATGGATGTGAGGGATTGTTATGTATGCATACAGTTACCATTGTCTGTTTCAGAAGGTGTAACTTATCACCACCTTCCTTTGACTTATGGTGTGACCTGTAGTGTCTTATCAAGTTTATTGTATAGAACAGGAAAATTAGATTATTATTATTCCAATGTAGATACAATCTTTTCAAAAGTCCCTGTAGTACCTGAGTTAAATAAGATAGCACATGCAAATGTCATGGGAGATTTTTTCCTGACAACAAAACCTTTAGATATAGCATACGCTAATAAAAACAACTTAACATGTAGATTGGAAAAGGAAGAGAAACTCTTTTTGGAGATGGTAGAAGAAAGAAGGACTAAGTTTCAGAGAAAAGCTGTTGAAGAGAAATTGAAAACACCACCTTGGGTTTTCAGGGAAGGCAACTATGACAAAAGCGAGACTTATGCTGCAATGGCTCTGGATTGGTCACAGAAGGGAAAATTATGCTTACGTAGGGAGAAGACTACTCACAACCACTATTTCATCGGTTCCAATGAATGTGAAGATACCTATAAAATTATTGGGGGTTGGGGATTAAAGGGAGGAACTGACCCTGTCTTGCCAGGTATATATTATGTCTGTGGGAGGAAAGCCTATTATCGGCTGCCAGATCACTGGTATGGAACTTGTTATCTTGGGATTGTCTTTCTAAAAGTCTATCGTGTAGACAAAAGTACAAATGGAATCGTAAGGCAAGGACTAAACCGTGTAAAAAGAGAACGTTTTTCAGAAATTGTAGGCGATATATTTGGAGCATTGATACCTGGTGTTGGAGTTACACTGAATGCATACAAAATTCGACAATTGTCCACAGTGGTTGATCGTTTATCAACGGATACTGCTGGAGGATTCTTGATGCTTGACACTGAAATGATTGCCATGAGATCTATGGTTATGCAAAATCGACTTGCCCTTGATATATTGTTGGCAAAAGAGGGTGGAGTCTGCGGAATGCTGAAAGTTCAACATTGCTGTACTTACATTCCAGAAAAAAGTAAGAATTTGGAAGGATACATTCAGAATATCACTGATTTGCATAAGGAAGTAACTCAACTAGAGGTTGTCGGTGTTTGGGAAAGACTAAGTAAGAGTTTCTCTACTATAAGCAATTGGTTTTCTTCTATAAGTAGTTCCTAAGTAGGAAAAATAATAGTACCAATAGTTTTTGTAGTTACTATGATACTCATGATACGAATGACCTATGTTTGTGTGAAGAAAAGTCGCAAAGGAAAGAAAGAAAGGAAATTAAGTAAGGAACATAAAGAAAGGGAAAGAGAGATAGAGGAGATAGAGATGGAAAGTTTCAAAGAAAAATTGTATGAAAAATGTAAGGAGCAAGGGTCAAAAGACAAAATAACAACTATATAACTTGAAAAACTGTATGTTTTGGGATTTTATGATGGTAAAACCATCAAAGGGGGATTGATGGAGTGAGGTTTGTAAAATACATCCTCATGAAATTAAGTAACCCCATAATAAAGTATTGACTGCATGAACTAATCAACTCTGAATGCACACATTTACACAGGGGGCAAAAGCATTTTACATAATATACTAAACCATGTTGGCATGAGTACGTATTAACTGTTTGCGCTTTGAAATACTGTACTAATGCATGTTTATGCTGTGTTGTACATTGCACATTTTGCATGTTGTGCACAAATAACGAAAAGGTTGCTTTAAATTAATAACTTTCGCTAGGATTTATTTAACACAGGGCATTAGTATGGTGGGAGGTAAACATAAGGGGTTTTATTTCATGAATTAATATTCTTTTGCGTTTGTTTATTTTAGTATGGGATTGGGCCTGCATGAAAATGGCCTCTCGTTTAAACCAGCATGTGGTTGGCCTGGTCGGTATGAAGTGCGCATGCACCAGGATGGGTTGCCTGCTCGCAGACTGCAGAGTGTACCAGATGATGCAATCCGTGTGAAGGCCATGTTGACCTGTGTCCTATTGTTTATGTGCCAAGATGCGACAGCGACTGTGGGAACAGCCATCACTACGTGCAATTCGAATGTGAAAGCGGATATCATAATGAACAATGTGACAAAATGTATAATTATGAATGCTAGTGGTATACGAATGTATTGGTCTTAAATCCTTCCTTTGTTAGAACCGGTATAGGATGGATTTGTGGGGAGAACTGGATGAGGCGACCCTAGTATGATTTATGACAACCAATCACAGACCGAGTTTCTACCAATACTGCAACATTGTAAGATAGTAAGTTAGACAGAAGAGTATAATTGATATCCCAATTAGGGGTATGTCAGAGCAGACAAGAAGAGAGCAGAGACGCAGATGAGAGAACGGATTCGAGAAGAGACGCAGATGAGAGATCAGACGAGAGCAGATCAGAACAGACGAGAGAACAGGGGTCGGAGAGAGATCAGTCGAACCTGAGGCAGTGCGGTCTGGTATAGCAGTGCAGGCCGGAGTTGCAGATCCAAGACAGAGAGAGCAGACCAGCACAAAGCCAGAGAACTCTTTAGGTACGAGAACCTTGCGGGAGTGCTTGGGAGGAGACTGCGTCCGTGGAGAACTAGATCAAGGTAGATTGATTGGGAGATTCATTTCAGTAGTTAGTTTATGGCAAACTTCGCTGCATCTGTCCAGTTAACTTTGTCCTCTGAGCCTATCTCTGGGGATCTCTTGCCACAACCTCGGCCTAGGAAGTGGTTTTCCTGATTCTTTGGTGGGTATCACCCTCCTTGATTGCTTAAGTTTGCAAATATATTTCTGCAAGTATTTATGCTGTACCTTCTCTTCCCCATTCCTATGCACGCTTTGATATCGATGCAAATGATTCATTTAGATTACATTGCTAGGTAATTTGTTCTCTTATATGTAATCTTGTGTGTGCACTGATGATCTAAGTAAGAGCATTTAATAAGATAAAATCATTAACTGAAGAAATGACTCTGTGGTTATTTAGTTAAATGTTAAACTGTTAAGTTACTCATAGTCACCATCAACTCTTCAACTAATGGTCCATCGACCAAAAGAAGAAGAAGTTGAAATTACGAATAGTTAGAAATATATATAAATGTTATTAATGTGAAGTATAGTACTAAATAAAACTGACAAATTAAACCCCCCAAATCCAGCGCCACTCCTCAGGGATGATTTATGGGTAATGTGTGATGGGCCCCGTTGTTTGGTAAAGCAATTTATGCATGACGAGATTTCCTTTGGTCCCTGGTTCTTGAATTTAGGGGTTGCGCGGGATCAGCACTGTTACCCCAAAAAGGGATGTTCTGGCACTAAAATCCTAATCGTAAACAGGCAAATTACAACTGTTGACCAGCCAAGTTTTAACATGGACAGAGACATGATGTGATCTTCTGCTGCAGTTCAGGTGTGGTGCTAGTGGGTAGTCCAGCTCAGGGGTCGAGGTGCTGGAATGGTTGGTTATAAAGAGCTAACTTTTAGGGAATGAGAACTATGTTCAAGCACAGCATTTTGCCTGGTATTATTTCTACCAGCATAGGGTTTTTGATTTACAGTATTTCATATAGGCACTGCTTCTTCTGTAGCACAAATACATTCGCTTCTGTACATCAGTATTGTGTATCACATGCACAATTGTATCACATGTATTTGCATGACCTTCTCCAAGTGACTCTATAAGATTGGGAAGTAGTTTAATTTTTTATTACTTCCTCTTCATAAGTCTTTGTAAATCTAGTTGCTTTTTAGCCAATATATTTGTCAAAATCTGCAGTAAAATGGAACAGCCTCAAATGTTCCAACCTTTTCTTTGGTCCCCAGACACCCCCAGTGACCTTTGGGAGTGAACGCTGCAATGTGGAGATAGCATGAACATTTTTGCCAGGGCTGCTTTTGGTTGCCAATTCGGAGCTGCTTCAGCATCACAATAACATCAAGTAACGCCTTTGTTTCAGAATATAAACAGAAACATAAATAGTCAAAGAGTGCAGAGAATTCAGGAGGTGGTGGGGCATTTCATGAACAGCTGTCAAACAGTAGAAAAGAGAGGAATTCTTCTAAACGAATTATTTGCAGGTAGGGACATATGGAAATTTTGTAATTATGTAAATTGCAACTCCATCATTTAGCATTATATTTCAGTGCGAAATGCGTCCTTTCGCAGTTTTTTTGCATTTTGCACTTAAAAAATGCTTGAAAAGCGCAAGTGCCGCAAACAACAGACACGTGAGTTCTGGTTGTTTGTGCTGTTCCCTTGCTCCTGTGCTATCATTTTACAATATTCCGCGGTCTGTGGTGTACTTATGTAGTATTTATACAGGGCAAACCTAGCCAAAATGCAGCAGAGCGCTGTACACGGTTAATGACAAGCTTAAGGCAAGCAGTAATATAAGAGAAAGCTGGGTAGTGGACAACGTAATTTTGTGACATGGCTTAATGGCGTAGTTATGCAAATTATGATGGCATAATTTAAATTTGGCTGGGTCTATTTGCAGCTGGAGGTAACAGGAAAGACTTAGCTCTAACAAAAATCGAATTGCAAAGGCCTTTTGTGGTACAGAAATTGTATAAATATTAAAGTTGTATTAAAAGTGTCAGTATCAACATTACAAAACTTGGCTCAATGATTTAATATTGTGCAGAGATGCCTACTGGATAAAACAGGTGTTTTTGGCAACATCCATGAAATAACGTACCGAGGGGCATATTATCAAGCGGCAGCGATAATTATCGCTGGCCGCTGTTAGCGCGAGGAATCCTATCGCCGGAAATTATCGCCATGCTAGCGCTGTATTAACAACGCTTAGCGCAAAGGCGATAATTTTCCAGTGATAGCGATGTTTTCCATGGAACATCGCTGGTTTTCCAGCGATGTCCCATGGAAAACGGCGATATCCTTGGTGATAGGGCCTGTGGTCTTAGCCACACAATCCACCCCCCATGTTAGGTATGCCTTAGTCAGGAATTTAGCAGATGTTAAATTCCTGCGTTAAGGCATACTTAACGCGATTGAAAATATCGCTAACCCACGTTGTTGATATGGCGATACCTGGGTTAGCGATATTTCCCATGTTGTTTCACAGGCACGCCCCCTTTGCATCTCATTAGCGATGCGATGGGAGGCGTGCAGAAAACGGACGCTAATGCAGGAATCACGCGCTAGCGTGTCCTTGTTAATTAGGCGATAGAATTATAGCTGCTTTTCGTCCGAAAACGGACGCTAAAGCGGCGATAATTCATTAACGCCGCCTTGATAATATGCCCCCGGATACTTTGATCACTGTAACATCCTATGATACAACGCTTGAAATACATCATCCCATACTCTGACAGTATGAGCAATAAAAGTACCAGTGGTAAGTCATTACTACCTCGGATACCAGTACAAGCACAGCTGAAGCACGTGCTTTGTATCCAATATTTGCAACACATTCAGTATTTATCAGGAAGATTTTATTTTCTAGGATGGTATCTAAAGACTTTGACCTCTGATATGCTCTGCGTAGAAACAGCAGGGATTCAGCCTGAATCCTCATTCACGAGGCCTTTCTAAATTACTGTGAATCAGAAGCTACCTGACAATGCTATAACTCTTTCAACACCCCCATCTGTAACAAAGATAAAAGTGCACTTTAATGCAGCAAGATGACGTCAGCAGCAGCTTTACTGGAAACCAAAGAATAATAAAAAGCAAGATCAAATGTTTGAAACGTTAGGCAAAGCTTTTTTTTTTAGTAACAACATAAAACCACATACAGTTTTGCAGAGACTGCATGCTTTTATATCCTGCAGCCTTGTTAGCTTGTAATACCACATACGTTTCTTTCTCAAGTTGTGATAATACAAATGAAAAAACGCTTCTTGCACAGGAAGGGACCAATTAATTTCAATTCAGAGAGTTATAGAGTTTTAGGCTGGTAAAAGAATTAAAGGAAGAAACATCAATTTCTGCTTATGAATTATTCTGATTTTATTATACAGAGTCTGCAAGGTAAATTGGTGTATAGTAAATCGAGAAAACTCTCATTTCCTTTTACAACGTGATAAATGAACGTTTAGGAAGAAGAGGAAACAACCAGTAGAATAAATAAAATATGCTGGATTCTGTTGCCCTTCAAAGAAATTACTTGCTAAGCTTGAATAAAACTGTGAAAATGGTCATGCTGTCAAGTCTTGCAAAAAACGCGACACCTTGAAAGGAAGAGGATGTCATACCTTGAAGGTTTGTTCCAGCTGCCACCTTGGGAATAAGGAGGAAGCAGATTATTTCAGTTTACCTCGTGCTCCTTGTAGTTTGTTTGATGTTTGCAGGGAATTAGAGAATATGTTTTTTTTTTGTTGATATTTATAAAGCGCACGATCACCTTTCGGGTTCCTTGGCACCAAAGGATATGCTACCAAGTAACAGGAGGGCCAGCAATTAAAGGAACATCAATAGTTAGCGATAAGACTAGAAAGCTATCCTAAAGTTAATAAAATGTTCAGGGGGATATTATCAAGAAGTGGCGATAATTATTGGTGGTAGCATGCCTTATCGTGCACATGACCAGTCACATTCACAGTGTATCTGCATTTTGGCGTTGGAGTGAGATGTGTCCTTGTGCAGGCAATTTGTATGTGCGTGGTGATGTGGCAAGGGGGCCATTTTGCCACCCTGCCGCATGTCAAGTTGTTGTGCCACTTTGTCATTTGAGGGGGCACTTATGGAGTGGACTGACGTTGACCTTGGACTATGTTAGGCTACCTTTTCTGTGCACATTTAAAAGTCTGTGTGCCGGTCAATGTGTGTCGTGCAATGTGTTGTATGAGAAGGGTGATATGTCCCCATGCCAGCATGGACAGGGGTATCCGGGACATGATCCACAGTGAATGTGACTGGTCATGTGCACGATAAGGCATGCCACCACCAATGTCAGCACACCTGCAGCATTGTGCACATGTGCCTGAGTAGTGTGCAAGGTTGTGTATGCACAGCAAAGTCCACCTATATGCACATGCACATTCCTGCACACCACTCAAACACATGTGCACAATGCTGCAGGTGTGCTGACATTGGTGGTGGCATGCCTTATCGTCCACATGACCAGTCACATGCACAGTGCATCCGCATTTTGGCCTCAGAGTGAGATGTGACCATGTGCAGGGAATTTGCATGTGCTTGGTGATGTGGCAAGGAGGAAAATCTGACATCACCTGCATCACCATGCAATGTGCCCCCTTGCCTGTTCATGAGATGCAGTCTGGTGTACACCAAGTGGGGAAACATCTAGTGAGTCTGCATACCACACACACATGCAATGTCACAACGAATTGACCATGTAGGCTGCCGGATAAAGGTTGCACCTCCAAAAATGCACACAAAGACCACACTTCACTCAAAGGGCGATGGAATACAATGAGCAGGGGATGTACCAACAACCACACAGTATGTGAACAATGCAGAACATGAATGTATCACACCAATATGTACTGCATGCCTTGTCTGTGTGACATACTCGCTGAACCACAATGTGCTTGTAAATCTGTCTCACTGCCAAAGTATGACAACAAGCAAGGATAGCTAATTCCAAACAAATCATGTCAACCGGCTAAATGCCACCCTCAACCCCTATGCAAAATTGCACTCCCACCCTGCCAAGTGTACACATCTGCCACACAGAATACAGCATTCCACATCAATCCTGATGTGAGTTGCCCATCACACCATCATGTGCAATTCAAATTAACGGTTTGGTAAGTCAACTGTGTCAGTGAACAAATATGCAGTCAGGTAGTCATCACCCACATGCCAAGCCAGGCATTGAATAACAGAACCAGGACAGCAGGTATCATCCATGGCAGCAGCTGCGTGGCACATACACAAACACACATCACCCGCACATTTGCATCTCTTGTGAGGGTGGCGGTGACCAGGCCTGAGCACCATAAATAGGCATCATGAAATGCACATACATCAGAAAACCGAACACTTACACACCACACGTGGGGTCAACCTTGAGGGTAATGGGTGTTGACACTATGGGGCATATTACCAAGCCCCTATCGCCACCACAACGACACTCATTTTTGATGTTGGGTTGGTGATAGGGTCAGCGCACCATTATCAAGGCAGCGTTAAGTCACTCAATGTGGCTTAAAGCCACGTTAAGTGGCTTTACGCTGCCTTGAGAATAGGGCCCCTTACACACTAAACTTTGTGTGAAAGGGGGCGTGCAGTGGGTGTTGTGGTGAGCGTCCTACCACAACACCCATTGAAGTTGACGCTGCCATCCATTATCAAGTTAGGTGAGAATAGGTGGCAGTGCTGATCTGAACACCAGAGAAATCCTGGGCCTAAGGTTGCAAAACTAGGAGAAATGCATTAAATCTCCTTGTTTTTGCTGGTTTCATGTGTGCTGCCTTGTGCAGCCCACATGTGAAAAGCCAAATTCCATGGTATGTTCATGTACAGGAAGGTGTCCCTTCCTGTACATGAACAAACTGTACTTAAAAATGCCATTTTGTAACTTCCATGTGTGCTGCACGAAGCAGCACACATGAAAGTTAGAAAATGCCGTCTTAGCTTTGTCCATGTGCAGGAAGCAGCTACTTCCTACACATAAACAAACCTCCCTGCTCGCAGATACCCTTGCACTATGGTGCAAGGGAGCCTGTGCTGGCATTAAGCTGTGTAATTTTCTTCCATTGCAGGGGGAAACGCCAGGCTGCACCATATCCTTGATAACATGTTTGAGCCTGGCGTTACCAAAGTGGTGGTGAGAGCCATGAAGACAAGATGGCTAACGCCTCTCCCTGCCACTTCCTTGGTAACATGCCCCTGTCTGTTCAGACAGCAACAACAATTGAAACTCACGCCGAACCATACTCACAACAGGTCAGCCAAACGGAGGTCACCCAGCAATGCATACAATAAAAAAAATGAAGGACTACATGCACACCAGACAAATCACAATAGACAAAGCAACATGGATGTCCATGTGTACTACATAGTGCAGCCCATGTTGAAACAGCAAGTAAGCTCTCATTGCCAATGTGCCTAAAGGGTGCCCTACTCACACATAACCATACTTGCACAAAATACATGCACATGTGCAGTACCCTGCAATGCTGTGTGTCCGTGAGCCACATTGACAAAGCAAGTGACAGTGCATGATGAATAGCATGCCTGCAGGCCCAACCTATGAACATGGGTCAGGCCACCTCACTGAGGTGGCTGAGTGTGGACAACATCCTTAAACAAGCAAGTCACACTCTGACACATCCTCGTGTACATACAACCCCTGACGTAAACAAGACATTTGAAGTCAAACAATGCACAACTCTCACAACTCTGACCAAGACCCATACCCACCCAGTTTGCCTCAGCACAGCATTATCTGGCCTACTCTCCGCCTACATACCCACGCGTCAGCTACGTTCTGCAGACCAACAGCTGGCCTCTACCCCACGTGTGAAGAGGGCCCGCGCCGGTGGGCGCTCTTTCCGCGTATTGGCAGCTAAGCTGTGGAATGGCCTTCCATGTCACATCCGGAGTATGGACAACTATTTGGCTTTTCGAAAAGCACTAAAAACCCACCTGTTCCCTCACTAGGCTACCTGCTCCCTCGTCTGTCATCTTTGACACCCTTTGGCTTTTTTTCTCTTTTGCTAGGCTGGACTCATGCTGCTAGCTGCTACCAGTGCTCTTAGCGCCGGGACGCCCCTTTGCTGGGGCAGCTGAGCGCTCTACAAAACATCTTAACATAACATTGTAAATGCACAGAACTCAAAGGCTCACTACCTGAAAGGCATAATGGGCAGCTAAACCAAAGCTGCAGGTGCCACCAGCACACAATGCAGAGCACACACAGACAAATATGAGCCCATCAACATTGACTACTATGTGGGCCAAATTGCATTACTCACACAAATGAACAGAGGACACAACTTGTGACGCTTGTGTGTAGATATTGTACAGTAACATTTGTCATAGCTGGAAACTGTGAGATGACAATGTACAACTACAACATCACATCCGCTATTTCCTCAAAATCATCACTATCCTGCAACAAATAGGCATCTCCTCAAAAACAGTATGAATGGACACTGTCCTGCTGTCTGCTTGTAAACTCATCTAATGCATGATTGTACATGACAAACACTGTTAAACTGTATCTCCCCTATCACATTGCAGAGGGAGAGACTGCACCTCTTGGACAGCAGACTGGCCAAACCTTCACTGATGACGAGGAGGAGGAATACCCCACCATCGATCAGGAAGCACTGCAACACCTGCTAGACTCCTTCAGCACCCCACCTCCAGGAGCAGGGCAACCCAGCAGCATTGCGGCAACCCCACCCCCTGCACAAACCAACAAGCAGCAAGCACCTCCCACCACACCTGCCTCCCCGGACCTCGAGGACCCACACCTGGCCTTCCAACGCCGTGTGCTAGAGGTCCAGCGGGGGATGGCGGAACACGTGCGGGTGGGGTTCGAGCGCCTGGCGGACAAATTTGAGGCCATAAGTGGGTGTCTGAGTCCCATCCGGGACCACATGCAGAAGATCACGGACACCCACAGCCCGCTCGATGCCCTCCAACGGTCAATGGCTGACATTGCTGGAGTCATGATTCTGAGACAACAACAACTGTCTGCTCAGAGTGGCTCCAGCAATGTCAGCCAGGATTTGGCCAGCATCTGTCAGATAATGGAGAGCATAGAGCGGATGCAGGCACAAGATATGGCTACCAGGGCCGCACACCAGCACGAGGTTGCTCGGATCTATCATGCCCTGCACCTGCTCATCACTTCATTGCTGCCACAAGGTCTGGCACAGATGAATGCTGCTGCTGCCTCCACATCCTCAGCTCCGTCACCTGATGTGTCAGTGCCTCACAGTGCTGCACCCACCATACCACCACCCACATGTGAGGCACATGACACATCAGAGGATGAAGAGGAGGATGAAAGTGCATTTTTGCAAAGGAGGAAGCGGTAGCATCCATCTGCGCCAAAAGGCCAGTTTCCTCCTTGGTGCCGGGCTTAGTATCATGCCACGGAAAATCTTCTTGCACTGTCTTCCACAGTCCCCCGACAATCACCTTGGACCTCCACATGGACTGCCATATCACTTCTTTCTTGCCAATGCTACTGCAATCAGCCTGCGGACTGAACTATGCCTCTTCCCTTGGACCTGTTACCACCAAATGACTCTATCTGGCCCTCCAATGGGCATCCATGCAATGTGGGCATGTATGGCCAAGCACTAGTCCAGTCTTCATCCTCTGAATGTCAATAAAATTATTTAACTCACACAGATGTGTTTGGTTCTTGACCAATCAAGTATAGGAGTATGTAAAAAGTGTTAGGACACTGATTCACCCAGAAGGTACACCAAGGGAAATACGAGCAATGTACCTGTTTTACCTGATACAGATAGGCAGTGAGATGGCGGTGTATGTGTGAACTAGCGGTGTCCCTATTGCTCCAAAACAACCATCTAGCAATATACCAACCTAGCCCCACGTCCTTTCATGAAAAGGCATGTGTGCTAAAATGTCCTAGTCTGTTGCAGGCCACGAGTTGTGTCCTCCTTAACACTTGTAAACAAATATCTCTTGGCATATCTACTCACACACTACGTTGTGGACAAAGCCTGTTATGATGGTGCACATTGCATGTCACATCCCAAAATACTGGACAGCATATTCACATTGATGAAGACACAGAAGGGCACATGTCCACCATACACATACGGAGCCACAATGTCTTCCTCAGTGAAGTAGATTGGCAAATAGGGGCTCACCCCAAAGTGCAAGCCGTCAGTCAGCCCCTCCCTGTCGACAAACGATGTAACTTAAAATATGCCCCCTCTCATGCTGTGACCACTGCGAGCGTATCGGGCAATGTGTGTAGGGATGTGTGTGGCACTGCACTCAGCATATAGTCAGATGCACAAACAACATTTCAAGGGCGTCATCAACATGAGCCAATGGCAGAAGTAACAACTGGGACAAGTCTCCATGACGCTGTCACTACAGGGAGCAATGCAAAATGTACCCCTTGTGTGCAGCAGAACAGTGTGCCACCCCCCCAAACGTTAGCTGTGACAAAATCTAAACTTGACTAGTCCAGTGAGTCACGAAAAGGCATTTACGAGATGTCAACTCTGTAAAGCAAAATGTACTACTCCCAAAATACATTTGTGAGTAACGTAAAATGTGGTCATCACTTACTCTCAGATTACTTTGGTAAATCAGGAACACTGCTGTTCCATGTCCTGTACACAATGCACACAGATTTCTAACAAATCATGCATGGTCTGGATAGTGAGCGTACGTGAACCGGAACATATCTTGCAAAGGAAGCGGACACACTGGCACTACGCAGCAAGTGTGGCTAGGTCTGTGCAATGTAGATGGACTCTGCGGCAAGAGCATCTGACATGCAGGTGTGTGACGGAATCTGTGGAACATGGCGCATACATCCATCTCCATGATGGATAACAGTAGCTAACTGTATTCACTTGCCATGCCATCTTACTAGGTTATGTGCAAAATGGGCAACAACGTGCTGTCCAAATCCGTGAGTCACACAGAAGATGTAGAACGTCACAGAGGACTGTCCCTAGACTAGGGCGTCAATCCAAATTGACACCCTGTCATCAATGCAAGTTCAGTGTGCTCACATCTAAGGTATCCTGACACAATACATCCTGCAAACTTACATGTCATGAGCAGACTTAGCGATTCAAATGGATAGTCCAGTGATGGCAAAAGTTGCATGCAATGGAATGAGACACACTCCACAACCTCATCCGTGACATAAGTGCAAGCAGAAATCCAAAGTATCAAATTTTTATTAGAACAGTATAAATTTGCAAGTGACCTAAACTAACACTTATCACTATAACTAATACTAAAATCTAAACTAACTATAAAACAATCTTACTTACCTAAACTATCTACCCTAACTAATCCTAGACATGCAACAACACATCATAGACATCAAACCCCGTCCTACCCTTAAGGCACACCACGAGACAGGACAAAGACATCTAAGCTATACATGAACTAACTAAACATGTAACCTACACAAAGATATATTTTTTGCAAGTTTTATTTTAATATTTTTTTATGAAGAAAAAGCACATCAACCCCCCACCCAAAGGAAAAGGAAACCTATCCCCAAATACGGATGACTAATTAAAATCTTATATCTACCTAACAAGCTAACACTAACTAAAATCTACACTAAAACTACACTACCTAACAAATAAATAACTAACCTAACACTACATAATAAAAGATGTCAAACATTGGGGGAAGGGAGAAGAGGGGGATGGTGTCCAACAGGTCCACCCATCATGGCAGTCCCAAGTGTTGGTGTATGTCTGCCACTCGTCTGTTGACATCAGACAATTCACGCCTGAGCTCTGCCAGCAAAACCACAATGTCCTGAAGCAGCCTCCTGTCCCGCAATGTGAACATGACCACTTGATCCACAGTTGCAGGTGGGACAGTGCCTTGGAGTGGGGGGGTGCCGTAGGGGGATGTGCCACCTGTCCCGGCTGGGACACACCACTGACGCCTGAGAGGCCTGGGGGGGCTGTGTGACATCCTGGGCATGCTCAGGCACCACCTTCCATGTGCTCTTCTTACGTTCCTCATGGTACCTCTTGGACATGTTGCGGTACCCCTTCGCAACCTTCTTCACATGTCAGTAACGGTCCTTCCGCACCTGGAAGGCATGTATTTGGCCAGGCGTCATGTTGTCTGTAAAACATACACAAAGGCATATTAGAGTCCCTTAGCCAATTTCAATTTCCTCCATACACATCTGTAATACAAGTTCACTTCAACATGGGAGCATACACTACAGCGTAACTATGTGAAGTCAGCAAGTGACCTGGACAACCACATGTTGAAGCATGGATCAGTGACTACATGCTGGGGAGACTGACATGACAGTGCATGGCATGGTACATGCATTGTCACTAAGAAATTTGGCTGACAGTGGCAAAAGATTTTGCCATTACATACACGGGCAGAGGGTGACATGTACAAGCAATCGGAGGAGGAAAGCATTACCCCCCTGTGTGTAGCACCACCCTCATCCTCTCCAGTGACACAGGGCTGCATGATAGGTACAATGCCTATGTGCAGGCATGTGTGTCCCCCATCACGACTGCGCCAACACAGGCAATCTTGCACCAGAGTGCAAGTGTGTCTGTGAGCAGGGATGTTTGTTTATGTGTAGGGAGGACTTACTCCCGGCACATGAACAATCCAAAAATGCAATTTCGTAACTATCATGTGTGCAGCATCGTGCAGCACACATGGAACTTAAAAAATGGCTTGTTTATCTACAGTTTGTTCATGTACAGGTATGGACACCTCCCTGTACATGATCAAAACATGGCATTTTGCTTTTTCCATGTGTGCTGCACAAGGCAGCACACATGTACAAAGCAAACATGATGATCAAAAAGCATTCCTGCTCATATGGCCAGAATACAACCGGGATGTGACTGTTGGTAAGTTGTGCGCTGCCAACTATGAATGCCGCACTTGGACATCAGGGACAGCCTCTGATACAATGGGTGTTGCCGTGGAACGCCGAACACAACCCCCAATGCACGCCCCGTTCACACTCAACACAGCGTGACAGTGTACCTCATTGACAAGTAAGCGTTAATAAACGTGGAATGTTTCAATGCTGCTCAGATTATGATGCTAGGCCCCTATTGACAAAACAACTTTGATGACAGTTACGTTGACTTTGCGATGTGGGCTTGATGATATGCACCTCACTTTCAATGTGTGTCACTGACTGGGGATGGGCCAAGTCACAACTGTGAGACCAATGCATTTGTCCAGAGTCACTTACCGATTAGTGCACACTGCTGACTTCCACTATACATCATCACACTGTAGGCAAGGTAGACGTGATACGCAGCCATACTTCATACTGCAACGGTGATCATGTGACCCAGACATACATGCCAACGCAACATGCTAGTCAATTACGTTCCAACTCACCTGTGGCGTGTGGGTCCTCGAAGCTGTCAATGTCCCCCTGTGTCGTCCATCTGTGAGACAAGGAAAGAAATATGTGTTGGTATTAGACTTCAATTCATATGTGTCGTATACCTCATACCAATCATCACCATGACAGCAAATGCTACGTAACTGTAGTGTGGCGTTTCATGTTGACTACATGATTGGGTCAACTTTGACTGCCATTCACACCAGACCTGTGACAGCTGATTTTGGACAGACAAGAGTGTAATGCTAGCTGACATGCCCATAATCGTAGTGTGAGTCATTCACAAGGCAACATTACTACATGCATCCTGATGGTCTACATGCACTTTGTACAATTGAGTAGCTGCAGATTGCACAAAGCAGTCATACAGAGGTTGTTGGTGTATGACAATCTGGGGATGTCCACTTTCCTTAGACCATTTGTCCCTAAACCAAAGTTTTTCAAATAACAACTATGTTCACAGGGCAGCGTAGCTTACGTAACACAAATCATGAGGACAGCATTTTGTCACTACCTTTTGGCCAGCACACAGCTCACATGGACAATTCCATGGTTAGTTAATGTACAGTCACCCATGCCGTACACACACAATCGTCTGCCTGCAAGCACATTTTGCGCAGGTGTGCCATCTATGGCAGTACAGTGCTAAGTGTTGGTCCAGCGCAGTGGGTGACACAGACTTGCAACATATGCTTGTCAATGTGATGCTGCGTTGTGTCTTGGATGTGCCAACAATATGCGCAGACGCTTTGCGTCTCCCACCTAAATCAGCAACCATTTCTCACTTTGTCAGCAGTGTCACACACGTCGTAATTTTCATTCCTTACAGTCCGCAGAAATAAATGTGGAGTTTGTACTTACCACCCTGTAGGCCTGTTATGACTCCCACGTAGTCCAAGAGGTCTGCCTCAAGTGCAAGCATGTCCTGCCATCGGTGCTTCCACTGGCGCACGTTGTGGTCCACTCCGAAGAACCGTGACATATGCACACGCTCCCACCTAATCTTCCGCACAGACACATTGTACCCTTGCAGGATACGGCCCCCCTCTCTAACATCAGTGGCAGGTGGAATTTTATGAGCCACAGGAACCCCCCCAATGTCCCCTCGGACATCCTGTCCTCCCTGCCCACACCCGGCATCTCCCTACACACCTGTGAGCCCACAGCCAGAAAAAAAGGCCTCTAAAATATCCCCAACAACAATTTAACTGCACTACCCCAAGACAGACACCCGACAAAATTGAGGAAAGGAGACAGTAAAACACAATTAATGAGTACACAACCCTTCACAGACACTATACACAGGGCACAGGACACAGCAACACTCTCAAAATCACTAAACTGCAGCACACACCACCAAAAACCTCCAGCACTCTCCACAATCACCAGCAATGTGCCCAAAAGAGAAACTGAAAGTGCAGAACACTACTCCAGTAGACAGGAAGCATGCAGACATCACTTCCTGTCTCTTTGCGGCCCGTTTTTGAGTAAGCAGCGAAAACTGCACGCAAATAGACACATGAGTAAACTTTATAATGGCAAAAAGTGTCGCGTGATGTATTTTAACATCGGGCGGATGAAAAAAATATTGCTTTTTCGTGTTAGCGGCCAGATCTGCACGCTAAGAGCAAATCAATACACTGATGTACAGTCTTGTTGCAAATTTAATGTCAGAGCCCTGTAACAACATGTTGAGGTTGGTTGGCACTCAAATGACAACATGTAAATGATGTTTCACAACACATGACACCCTAACTTGCAACATTCAACACAGGTCACACCATAATTGCATATCTAACTACAGAACCATCAATCAATCACGGATTTTTTAAGTGTGCCATTCACCCGTGGGGCTCACAAGGCTTAGGGGCATGACTTTCGGCACGCTTCAAGTTGTCTGTGTACGTGCATGTGATGAAGGTGATGTTGATGTTGCATAGTGGTTCGTGTGCGATGGCAGATGTGGCTCTGTGGTAGATGTGAGGGGGCCAGGGGTCTGTGTGGGCCCCCGAGTGGATGCCTTTCCTAGCGGAGGAGGTGTCTTCAACCGTGCCTGGTGTCCATTTGGAGATGGCGTTCTGGTTGTTGTCTCAGGGGTGCTGGTGGTCCGTCTGCTGCGTCAAGTTAGTGGTCCACATACTTGTTGTGGGGCTTGTTGATCTGGAGGTGGTCGTGGCTTCCAAGCTACTTGCTTCTGACACACAGAAAAGCAGGTTTTACCCCATTGCACGCCCTATTTTCATATTTTATCCCATTGCATGCCATATTTTCATATTTTACCCAATTGTACGTCCTATTTTCATATTTTACCCCATTGCACGCCCATTTTTCATATTTTACCCCATTGCACGCCCTATTTTCATATTTTACCCCATTGCACGCCCATTTTTCATATTTTACCCCATTGCACGCCCATTTTTCATATTTTGCCCCATTGCACGCCCTATTTTCATATTTTACCCCATTGCACGCCCATTTTTCATATTTTACCCCATTGCACGCCCATTTTTCATATTTTACCCCATTGCACGCCCTATTTTCAGATTTTGCACCATTGCACGCCCTATTTTCAGATTTAACCCATTGCACGCACAATTTTCATATTTTACCCCATTGCACGCCAGAATTTGCATCTTTTACCCCATTGCACGCCCAAAGTTTCATTGTTTTACACAACGTTCACACTCCAATAAATTATTGATCGCTGACAACAGACTACAATTGTGCATTTATTCACAGACGACAACCTATATTGACTGATTTACACAAGGGACACGCAACAATTTTGGATTGGGTAGCCCAATTTGCACCTTGAAGACTCTAGTCTTACACATTTGACACACTGCAAAGCATCTCTGTACTGAGGAGACATTCCCAGCATGAATGAAGTTTTGTTATTTTCTTTGCACGTATTGTGCAACGTACCTTTTTCAGAGTAATGTACCCATGCTGGACAGTACCATGCAGACAGGGTATGTGTGTATGTTTTTTTATTGGCACACACCGTGATTGTGGTCATTTTGCTATGAGATACATTGGAGGGGGACTGTCACAATGTGACATGCTCAGTTGAAGAAATTGTTTATTATTCGGTCCCTTCGGGCAGTTCCTGCTGCATTTACTGTGGGGTGTGCGCCACCTGCCTCATCTTCATCATCATCCTGGTCATCGTCTGGTGCAGCAGGCACTTGAATCCATGGAGCATTGGTGCGCACACATATATTGTGCAATACACAACATGCATGGATGATTTTGTTGACCATTTCAGGGCTGTACAGCAGTCTGCCACCTGTGATGTCCAGGCAACGGAAACGTGACTTTAGCACGCCAAATGTGCGCTCCTCAATGGACCGGGTGCGTCTGTGGGCCACATTATACTGCCTCTGGGCCTGGGTGGTGGGGTTTCGGAGGGGTGTCATCATCCACGGGCATTGTGCATATCCTTGGTCACCTGTAACATGTGAAAGCGAGATGTTTACATTATTGGTTGGGCCGGCTGTGTTGTTGGTGTAGATGGTTTTGTGGTGTGTCATTTGTGTTATGTTGGATTTCATGTTAGCCATGTGTTTCTTCTGACTGATTACAAGCATCACTGCAAATTAAATTGACTCACTGTTGATACTCCCTCCCCCACGCCTCATCAATTGTGTGTGCTGCGCGGTTGCATGACTGGCTCTTCTACCATCTAGCGATGGCACACATCCCCCTTCCTCACAGTCAATGCCATGTGAACGTTGAAATGGCAATGGGCCACACCAGACACGGTTCACGTTCAGTTGTGCTGCTGTCGCTGCTGCCAGACCTGCCCCAATGCACAACACATGCTGTTTCCTGTCCCGAGCGGCCACATATCAACAGTCATCAGGCCCCTCGCATGCAGGGCCCATTGCGGGCAGGAACGCTTCACCCACACCATCAGCATCATCAGACACAACACTGTCCACTCCGTGGACTACGTACTCATTCGGGTGTGTAGCCTCCAACTCACATGCAGGACTACTCAAGATCCATTTGACTCTGGGAAATGTTAGCTGACATCAGACTGTCCCAGATTTTCACCACACTGATCCACAAGGCAGGGCACACATTTGACAGCTTCTTTGCATGTGTAGACTTCGTCCAGTTCATCGGCCCCACTAAACGCACATGTGTTGACCACTTACGCATGCACCACCTTGTTGATGTACCCCAAGCCACCGTTGACCACATGCAGGCCCCCCACAAAGTTGGTATAGATCATTCACCGAGGAGATGCTACACACCACCATCAACTGCAACAACCACAACACTGCAGTCGTCAACAATGGCGCAAGTCCACATTTTCCAAACATGTATCTCCAACTGCGCATGCACCCTTGTCCCACTATGCAACTGCAACTTAAGGCAGGCAATGAATGCCACCTCAGTCAGCACCAACCTCTGAGTTGGCAGATGCATCTGCTGACACATGGAGTGGAGCTGGTGCAAGCTTTGGGATACCAGTAAACAGCACCACCAACACGTACAGAATGCTCATATTCACCATCAACAATACGCACACACACCAAACTGCTCTTCCAGTTAGGATTGCTGTGAGTTGCAACATGGATGATCAACAGCTTGGGCATGCTATAAGCAGGGGAAACATGAGTCCTCATCCTCTTAACAGAACAATCATCATGTGGCATCACCTGGTGGTCCAACGCCTTCGGATGTCCCCACTCCACATCTAGGTACCTAGGCCCCATATTTGATTCCTCCATCTCCATGTACCAACAGGTGTACGCAGTGGCCTGCAGCTGCTTAGCCAGCCTCTGCATTCTCCATGCAACATTCAAATGGATCCCCCCATTGTCTGGTGTAACAGTGACCCACACAGTCATTGCCATCAGGCTGGGCTACAGTAACACGCTATATGCCAACATGGGCACATCTGCGGTCAGCTTACTCCCGACTGTCCAGCACAACACCTACACACTGGGCCTTGTGTTCCTACTTTCATTATGGATCGTGTGCCTCCATCGCACATACATGGTTCCCACCTCTCACCACATTTGCTTATGGGTGGCCCAGGGGCTAAGCATTTGAGGATGGTTTGTCTACATATCTAGCCACAGTTCCCACAGTTCTTGGTGTTGTTGTGTCTGGTATGTGGGCATGTTGATTGACATGTATGTGTGATTGTGACATGTACATTCTCACACTTCTGATTTGCATCTCTGTGAAGTTGAGGCATGTGGTGGGTCACGTTAGTACTTACCGACTAGCACTGCATTTCCATATGCGCCATCCTGGAAGCGCTGGTTTATGATGGACTGTCAGAAGATGTAGGAATCATGCACACTCCCTGGGAACTTGGCTATGACATTGATGAACAGTCCCCGGTGGTCCACTATTGCCTGCACATTCATGGAATGGGTGTGCTTTCTGTTGCGGTATATGTGTGCACTGTCCGCAGGCGGCACAAATAGGACATGTGTGCAGTCAATTGCGCCCAACACCTGTGGGAATCCGGCTATGGCGTAGAATCCTTGCTTGGTCTCAATCTGTTCCTGCACAGTGTTGGGGAAGTGGAGGTGCTGGGGTATCAGGCTGAGTATGCCATCCAAGACAGTTGGGAGGAAGATTGAAAAGGCTGCCTGTGAGACTCCTCCAACTCTGGCCGTTGTTGGTTGAAAGGTCCCAGAGGCCAACATATGCAGCACGGCCAGCAGCTGGGTCTGCGGAGGGATGTTGGTTCTCCGCTGTGTTTGTGGCATCAGCCTGTGGGATATCAGGTTCAGGATGTGTTGGATGGATGTCCTTTTGAGCCTGTAGTGGGCAATGACATCCTCTGGCGTCAGGTCTGCGAGGCTGAGACGTCTGCGCAGGGCCCGCTGTCGTCTTTGGCGCAGCCTTGATGGTGGTCCTGGGGGAGGTGGCAGTGGCAGTGGTGGTTGTTGCCTTCGTGGGACTCCAAGCTGAATGATTAGTACCTCCATGGCGTCTGTGGGTCTTCAGGTGTGGGTCTGGGCTAGTCTCCCTTATATGCCTCCATTTATCACCATGTTTACCATTTTTAGACCTGTTTTTTTAAGGTCTTATTTCCCTGCAGCTAAGGGGCCTTAGCGGGACTTTTTTTATCGCTTTGCGGATCCGGGACATCATTGCTAATAGTGCGATGGTGTGTTAGCGACTTTTTTCATGACATTTTGAGAGGGAACGCCTAATTAGCATATTATTAGCGGAAACTATCGCTGCCATGCACGGCGATAGCAAAAACGATAGCTATCGCCGGAAAGCTGTCGCTAACGCTTGTTAGCGACATCTTGGTAATAGGGCGATAAAAAAAAAACGCGTTAGAGGCACGAAAATGCTGCTAACGCAGCGATAACTGGCTTGATAATATGTCCCTCAGTTTCTGTCAGGTGGCTCAGAAGATGGTTCAAGAGTATAGCACCAAGGACCCAAAATGAACGATCAACCTGTCGGGACCTCCTGAATCTAGAAACACAGATCAGAGATAGAGGATACATTTATCTGAAATAGTTGGGACAAGCAGTGCTTCGTGGTTTGTTGAAAAGCTTTACAGATGAGGTGCAAGCATTTGAATCGATTGAGTCCTTTGTTGAATTCCAAACCAGTGCATATGCCCACTGCCGAGACAGGATCAAACTTCTCTAGATGAAGAACTAGTCTGATGGCAGAGTTCAGTTCTCTCTAACTTTTCAATGCTGCTGCTGGGACACTAAGGTATAGGCAGGTACAATAATATAGCTCTGAAATGATACATGTGGACACAATTGGTGCATACATCTCAGATGGGAACGAATGGCAAGGCATGTCTTAAATTGAGCAGAGCCATCTTGTACTACATATTGCATTAGTTTGTTGTTTTGGAGAGAGCTCGTTATGTTATGTGAAAAAACATTTATAAAGCGCACGTTCACCAACGGTTTCTTGGCGCTAAGCGGGGTCAATCGGTTGCTGGGACAGGAAAATGGGGATTTCAATTGTAGGCCTGAGCAAAAAGCCAAGTTTTGAGAGACTTCCTAAACTGAGTATAGGAAGTGGACAGACGCAATTCGGGGGGAAGAGAATTCCAGAATTGAGGTGCCAGAGACGAGAATCTTAGACCCCCGTGTTTTTTACATTTAAATTGACAAGGGATCAGCAGATTCATGTTTGCGGAACGTAAATCGCGGGAGGGGACGTAGCGCCGTACTTTAGACGCGATGAAGGCCGGACCACGATCCGAAAGGGCTTTGTAGATTGTACAGCCTAATTTAAAGAGACAGCGTTGAGTCACGGGAAGCCAATGTAAGTTTTTCAACAAAGGTTTCACATGCTGAGATTTAGGTTGACCATAAACAAGCCTGGCGGCTTGGTTCTGCACCAGTTGAAGCCAACGTAATTGGTAGGCTGGTACGCCGGTGTACAGGGAGTTAGCGTAATCAATATGCGACGTAACCAGAGCAAGTATAACTTGAATCCGGGCCTCGATTGTTAAATATCTGCTTATTTTGCGAATTCTCCGGAGGTGAAAGAAACACGCAGAGACCACAGCACTTATCTGTGCCTTCATCGTGAGGTTGTTGCTAATCCCAATTCCCAGACTTTTAACCGAGCTGACAGGAGATGGAGGGCACCCCAGTGAATATGGCCAAAAGTTGGAGTTCCAGGGATTCACTGGGCCACCAGTGATAATCAGCTCGGTTTTATCGGGATTTAACTTAAGATGGTTAGTGTTCATCCAGTTGCTGATAAATATCATGGTAGACTGAAAGTTTTCCGTAGATGAAGGGGAAGAGTCAATGTTAAACACCAACTGGAGATCGTCAGCGTAGTTGAATATAACCACCTCTCTCTTTTGAAGGGCCAAAATTAAGGGAAAAATATACAAGTTAAAAAGGAGGGGAGAAAGCGAAGAACCCTATGGGACCCCACACGTCAGTCTCCTTTTCTCAGCAAGAAAGCTCGCGAGATGAACTGCTTGAAAGCGGTCACTGAGGAAGGACGATATCCATTTCAGTGGAAGACCCCGGATCCCCGCGCTCTCAACCCGGTCGACCAGCAAACGGTGGTCGACCGTATCGAAAGCAGCCGAGAGATCCAGGAGTACCAGAGCTTGCGTAGAGCTCCGGTCGGCCCCCCTTCGTAATTCATCGAGGACTGCTAAAATGACAGACTCGGCAGAATGTTCGGGTCTAAAACCGGCTTGGTGTGGGTCTAGATAGTGTGACTGCTCAACAAAAGTGCTGAGGCAGTTGGCCACGTGGGCTTCCAAGATTTTTCCCAAGAAGGGCAGCAGTGAAATAGGACGAAAGTTACTGGGGATAGAAGGATCAGAGCCTGGTTGTTTTAAAATAGGTACAACTTCTGCACTTTAAAAAGGTTGGGGACAATGCCCTTAGTAAGGGAATTATTAAGAAGCGACAGAGGGGGCTCAGGACAATGGAGGAAAACTTCCCGAAGGATATGAGGAGGGCATCTGTCCGTTGGGGAGCCAGAGCAAACCTTCTTGAGTAAAGAGACGAAAACCTCTTGGGTCATGAGAGGGAATTGACCCAGATGGTAAGGATTAATGTGTGAGCCTCGGAGATCTGATGGTGCCGAGGACTGAGGAATACTGGATTTGATGTTAGCAATTTTTTCAATAAAGTAAGTATTGAGGGAGTCACATAGGGATTGTGACGGAGTGGGTTTTGCTATAACGCGATCAGGTTTGACAAGTTCATCTACTATTGTAAAAATGTCCTTGGCCTTATTAGTGGATTCCAGGATTTTAGAAGAAAAGTATTCAGATTTAGTCCTGAGAATGGCGCTTTTGTAATCTTTAAGTGCTGCCATAAAGATAATCTTTTTATGAAGGCGGTAGTCCTGTCTCCACTTCCGTTTGGTTTGTCGCAAGGCTAATTTCATTGCCTTCAATTTGTCAGAGAACCAACGTTGTGCGTCGTGGGGCCTCTTGTTTTTAATTGTCTTCAAAGGAGCAAGACTGTCTCTGGCAGATTCCAACCAAGCATTAATATTTTCCGCCTGGATGTGAGGGGATACAATCAAACCAGAAGGTTTAGATGCAGCTAGTAAGGTGCCAAATTCTTTGGTATCAACCCGACTCCAATTCCTGGCCATGATAGTGACTGAGGACAAAACTTTGGGGAGAGGAAAACTCGGGATGGTGAAGGAAATAAAATGATGGTCCGACCATGAGCATGGGGAAATTCGTAGGTCGGCTATCTCCAGATTGGCGGACCAGACCTGATCTAGGGTGTGTCCCTTGATGTGAGTGGCTACTTTGATGTACTGGATATAGTTCATACCTGTCAGCAGGTCAGTAAATTCGGCCGAGTGAGGGCTTTCCCGTGCATCATTAGGCCAGTAGTTGAAATCGCCAACAATCAATACTTTTGCGTGATTTATGGCCAATTCAGCAATGGCCTCACTCAGCAACTGCGAAAAAGTAGGCATAGGGACAGGAGGCCTGTAGAATACGGCACAGACAAAGGAGAAGTGGTTGGATTCAAATTTAAGCAAGAGGTAGTCAACTAGTGGGATTTGTATTGTAGCAAGGGAGGTGAATTTATACTTCTGTGATATTACCGCTGCCACCCCCCCTCCGGCTCTGTTATCTGGCCTATTGGACTGGTGGATATAATAGTTATCTGGGATAATAGTTATCGTTGACATTAAAGATGGTGGTGGCGAAGGAGCTGTATTCATAAAGGAGGGCCAATGGGCACTATGCAAACATGGTTGTTGTTCCTGGTTTTATGCAGAGATTCCGTTCTATTAGCATTGAGTTCTAGAAAGCTAAGCACCATCCTTTTCTGGAGGCCGATAGGCAGTCAGAAATGTTGGAAATTGTGTTGGGCCCCTGTTGATTGGAGCAGATAATCACCTGCAGGCCATTGTGGCTATCTGGCAGGAGGCTATGACTAATGTGTTCACAAATTTACTGCTTCTCCTGGGTCCCTAAATAACTGAGGATTACAGAAGAAGGATAAAGCAGCTGGCGGTAGTACAGTATCATATTCTCTCTATATTGTACAAGTGCCAAAATATATGTGATATGACTGTAAGAAAGTGGGTTGTTACTTGTGAAGGATGTGAGTTCTTCACTGATAATATATAGAATTATAGATGGGTAACACTGAATTATGGGGATGTTTTTCACCAAGGAGTTCTGAGCGAGGTCAAATAGACGAGAGCGAAGCTCGAGTTGTCTATGATGTCAGACAGACCCCCAAGGTGAAAAACATGCCCGTAATTCACTTTTTACCCATCTATGTTATGTATTGTACCCAAAATCATCTGCCCCTGCCTTCAACTGCTGCAGGGGTCAGAAGCTAATGGGAGAGCTATATATAATATGCCCTCTTTTCCCTGACGCAAATTCAAATAATAAATATCCCACCTGCTAACCTTAACAAAAACCTGCTACCTTCTCTGCCTTCCTTCCCCATCCTACAATTGTGCTTTCTACTTTCAGTTAAAGCAGGCAAGAAGCTCTGTGCTTACAGGCTCTCAGAACCCTGTCACCTGGCTTTTATGGCAACACAGCAGTTGCTAACCAGTTTTGTTACTGCTGTGATGTCATAGCAAGGAGTTATGACTTTCAGAAACTGAAATAAACAAAATAGTCTTTTTATGAGAGCTGTAAATAAAAAGTCTGTAGCCTTCTGTCTACTGAGAGCCAAGTACCCAGTTGTAGCACTTGAATTTCTAAGCGTAGCAAAGCAGAGCAGATCAGATCAAGGCCTAGTAAGGGGAGCTGGTGTGGTCTCGTACGACACTCCATAAACAGGCAACCAACAACACCCAATAAATCAGGCTTAGTCAGTGCTTTTACTTTTACTTTTAAAAAGGAAAAGTACTTTATTACACACACTACTCAATACTACACACAAATTTACAAATCTATACATGTATGCAGGTGGAAATACCTATGGTGATACCCTCCTAATAGTTCACACCCCTAGTGAGCCCTGCACCCTACCACCACATACCATGCCACCTGCTAGATACAATACAGTGAGGGGTAGTTGTCTAAAGGAAGACCTACTCGCATTGTTATGGTGTCACCACATTAATAACAAGTAGAAATATGCCTTAAAAACTACTGCAACATCGCTATGGGTGGTACCATATTACAACGACAATCATTAAGGCCTATCATGACTCACTGTTAGCCTCTTAACTATCAATAATTCATTTCAAAACATTTCAAAGAGCCTAACCAAAACACATAATGTTAATTTTATGTCTACCAACATAGCATATTTCACATAGATTGAGACATAACAGTTGATTGTCAATAAAGCATTGCAATATCAATACAATCTGTGTAAGAGCCTCTCTTCTACTTTTAGCATGCTGCAAAAGCAGTCTTAGGACAATACAACATGGGTCACGCCCCACTTCAAAACCTCTCTGTAAAGGAGTGCTGAAAAAATGGAAAAGCCTCCCCAGGCCATTTGCTTCACTACCTGGGAGACTTATGATGCCTTTTAGGGGGGACCTCTCTGGGGCTACAGCATGTCTGACAGCCCCCACAGCATACAATGCTATCTTTGGTGGTGTCTCTGCCGTAAAATCGAGCGTTTTTCTGCAATAGAACGCACCAGATTATTCATTGATAATACAGGGATGACACATGTCCTTTTTATTTTTATTTTGAGATTCACGTAAAATCGAGCATTTTTGGCAATAGAACGCACAAGCAATCTCTTGCATCTATCTTGTACGACAGCTCCACTGAGCTTCTGCACCTGTACGTACACGTGGCAAAGACGAGGCAGTCTTGCGTCAGTGAGCCGTCATATACTGATGGTTTTCAGCGTGCTGCTCTCGACGCTGGTCCAAGTAAGACAGGACACACGGCGCAACTCCGAAGGTGAGAGGCCACTCTGACCTGTTAGCGCGCCCCATTCCCACCCTAGGGGGTTTTTCCTAAATGGTATTTTGTTACCCTACAGTGAACGTCCCACTTCGGCTGCTCTTTAGACAGAAGCAGACTCAGCAACGCACGACTCCTACCGGCTGGTGGAGGGCACGTGTTTCACCGAGCAATCGCCGCATTAAGGTATGCATCATCCGTGTTGCGCGTAGACAGCATCGATTTTTCCTTACTATCCCGCCACATTATAAGTTGTTAAATAATACCCCTTTTCGTGCTCATTTCTATTGTAGACCACAACCTGATGGTGGCGTTCTCCGTTTTCCAAACTGCACCGGATGGTGAATTTCTACCGATCAGACTAAGCTACGCACGACTCTAACCAGCTGGTGGAGGATAAGTGTATAACCGAGCTATCGCCATATTAAGGTATGCATCATCCGTGTTGCGGGTAGACAGCTTAGATTCTTTCAATCCCGCCATAATACAAGTTTTTAAACAATACCTATTTAATTCTATTTTAGACCGCAACCTGATGGTGGCGGTCTTCGTTGTTTACATTTCTACAGATTGTATCAAGTTGGATAATCAACACACCCTGACCTTCCAGCAGGGTGCTTAGTAAGGGCTATTCACAGCTATACCATTGTAGCTGGTGCACCCACGCAACCTCTGCTACTTTCTCACTATTAATTGTGTCATCCGAATTTTTCCCCTTTCATTTTAGTACCCCGGTCTCTAATCAATAACGGTTAGGATCTTCGTATCCCATTAATTGGTTCTTGGTCCTTGCGGTAAGCATACCTGTTAGACCTGGTACCATTGGCGTGGGTCTCCCTTCCATTTTTTCACTATGCCTCCACTGTTGTTGACCTGTTTTTGCTGGTATAGATGCTTTGGGCACTTTGCCACTGCTAATCAGTGCCAAAGTGCAAGTGCTCCCTATGATAAATTGATGTATGGGTTAGTGACTCCATGTTTGGCCTATTTGATTCACTGTCAGACCCTAGTACAGTGCACTGTTTGTGCCCAGAGCCTGTGAGTCAAATGCTGCTGGTGGGCTTGCAGCACTGGTTGTGCCACCCACAGGAGCAGCTTGTAAAGTGTGTCTCAGGCCTGCCATTGCAGAGCCTGTGTGCAGTCTGGTACTGCCATGTCGACTTGGTAAGTGCACCCACTTACCAGTCGCTAAACCTTTCCTTTCCTGCATATTAGTCACCCCTAAGGTAGGCCCTAGGGCAGGGTGCATTGTATGTGCAAGGTAGGACATGCCCTGGTGTGTGTGGCATGTCCTGATAGTGAATTAAAGCCAATTTCGTTTTTCACTATTGCAAGGCTACCTGTCCCCATAGGCCAGAATGGGCAGTTTGATTATAACATCTTATAATCCTAACTGACCCAGGGAACATGGTAGAAAAACGAATTTAGTATGCCTGAACTCAGAATGATAAATACATCTTTTAGTGAAGTTGGTTTTAACATTCTGTGTTTGAAAATACCACTTTTAGAAAGTAGGTATTTTCTTGCCTAACCATCCAGCCTGCCTCTGCTAGCTTGTGTATTGTGTGTCTGGGTTTGTGAGTGACAGGGGCTGGGGGACTCCAGGAGACAGGGTGAGTCAGCACAGGACTGAATAGACCTATCTGCATGTAGAGTGGTGGGAGGAGTGGCACCTGGGTCTGAATAGGGCTGTGCCTGCCTTCCACAATGCTGGCTCCACCTCCTGTGGTGCGTCTGATGTCCCTGGCCCACACTGACAAGGGGAGAAGGTGTGCACTGGCAGAATGCACCCAGAACTGGTTTGGACTAGGTACAGGACCCTCTGCCTTCAGAGGACAAAGGATTTATGGGTATAAATACTGGGGCCCAGACCCCAAGACTTTAGATCACTTCTGGAACAAACAAGACGAACCTTTGCTGAGGAGATGAACCAGAGAAGCTTAAGGAGGAGACTATCCCTATGCTGTGTGCTGTTTGAGGGATTGGCCTGCAGTGGTTGCCTGATTGCCAAAGAAAGGAGAAAGGAACTTTGTGCTACTTTCATCATCTTGCAGAACATCTCCAAGGGCTTGAAGATTGAGCTTGCCTCCTGCTGAAGTCTCAGGAACACAAGACTTCACCAACCAGCTCCCCTGAATTTCCTTGCTGGGAATTTGAAGTGCCTGCTGTTGTGTTGGGCCTTCTGAGAGACTGCGTGTCACTGGGAGCTGGAAGCGCGACTGACGAGGGAGAAGCGTATCGCCGCCGCAGCCGCTGTCGTCGCATCGCCAAGAAAGCGTGCCGCCGCTGTCGCCATTGCATCACCGAAGCGCCTCGCATCACCGGAGAAGAGTGTCGCCGTCGCATCAAAGGCCGTTGCATCACCGGAGAAGCGTGTCGCAGGGCCTGTCGCGGCTCAGAAGATTCACGGAGTCGCCGCACGGCCGTCGGGCGTGCACGCATCGCCCCCTGAGTGTCGCATCAAGAGGAAGACGCCATTTTGTTTCATTGCACCGGATCGTCATCGCGGCGCTGCGGGTCGCATCGCCACAGAAGCGCAGTAAGAAACCGACGCATCACCTCCCCACGCGGTGAAGAACCGACGCATCACCTCCTCTCCGGTAAGGAACCGATGCATCACCGTCCCCTACGCACCAGTAGGGAACCGACGCATCACCTCCCCCGGAGCAAGGAACCGACGCATCACTGTTCTTGAGTGTAAGGAACCGACGCATCACCTTCCCTGCAACTCTTTTGTTTGTATCGCGTTACGCATCCAAAGGTACATTGAACGTTGAGTGTCGCATTTACCATCTTTATTGAACTGAACTATTTTCTACCATTGACAGTCATATTTTTAATAGTGTATTGAGGATTTTTGTCGTTTTGGGTCTTGTGTTAAGTCTATATAAAAATACTTATTTTTATAATACAACCTGTGTGGTGTCCATCTGTAGTGTTGTCACTGTGTTACTGTATGTGTTCACAAATGCTTTACACACTGCCTCTGAGATAAGCCTGCCTGCTCGTGCCAAGCTACCAAGGGAGTGAGCAGGGGTTATTTTAGTAGTGTATCCCCCTTATCCTGACTAGAAGCAAGGGTCCCTATTCGGACAAAGGTACCTACCTCTGCCAACTAGAGACCCCCAGTTCTAACATTGGTGGTCAGCGGTGAGGATTCTGGACTTGCATTTGTGACTCATATACAGTAATTGGTGAACACTACTAGTGAGTGCAGACCAAACGCAACCACATACATTTTTGGTACATTGTTTTCCTGGGATTTCTATTTTTGCCAAGAACTGCCAAGTTTCACCATGAGCAAAACAGCGTCCATCGCATCTGTTGATTTTGATTTTGAGGAAGAGAAATTGGAAAGTTACACTGTGAAACAGCTGAAGCACTTCTGCAGGAAATTTAAAGTTGCTATGACCGGTCTCTCCAAGAATGATGAGTTCCAAAAGGCACTGAAGGCCTGGGTGGAAGCAAGACGCACCCCGGAGCATGTGGAAGAGCAGGAGGAGGGGGCTGAGAATGCAGAAGGGCAGCTAGATGGGCTATTGGGTCCAGGGGGGAGGAAAGCACCTTACCCATTAGGTAGCAGTGTTTCTTCCAAGGGCCTGTCCCCAGGAGAGCTGGAGGACAGGAAGAGAAGTAGGATGCATGAAATGGAGCTGACCAAGCTTAAGATGGGTGGGCAGTTAGAATTGGAAATTAAGAAATTGGCCCTAGAGGAAAAGAGGATGCAAATGGAGCATGAGAGAGGTTTGAGGGAGTTGGAGTTGAAAGCTAGGAGCTTAGAGATTACTCCCTCTGGTGGCAGCCCACCGTCCATGCCTGTTGAAGCAAGGGTGTATATACCTAAAGATGTGGTGAAAGAGTTTTATAAAAATGATGACATTGGGCAATGGTTTAAAGCCTATGAGGTAGCTATGTCCTCCCACCGTGTCCCTGAGAAGGTTTGGGGAGTGGGGTTGTGGGGGCGGTTCCTTAGTGAGGGGTGGGATATCTTATTAGACTTGCCCTCTGAAGTCCACAATTCTTATGGTCATATGAAAGATGCATTGATGTCCAGGTATGGGTTGACTCCTAAACTGTATAGGCAGAGGTTCGAGAATTGCAAAAAGTTGGAGGGCAGTACCTGGGTAGAATATGTGACTTTTTTTTGCAGAGCATTGGATGGTTGGGTGAAGGGTAGCAAAGTGAATGATTTTGAAGCGCTCTTTGATTTGATTGCATGGGAGCACTTGTCAGGAAATTGTCTTCCAGAGCTACGCCAGCACCTATTGATAGTAGGCTGACTAACACTAGGAAGCTTGCTGAGGAGGCGGACCGCTGGGTGAGCACCCGGGTCCACAAGGGTCACGTGGGAGACTCCGCCAAGGGTGGGTAGGGTCCCCAGCAGAGGAGTGGGGGAGACAAGGGTAAACAGAGGGAGTTCCAGAAAGGGCCCCAAAGTAATCCCCAAGGGAACCATGGGAAGGGTTCCCAGCCTCCCCCTGAAAAGAAGCCAGGGGCCCGACAGATAAGCCTGTTCACAGGGGTCCAGGACTTGCTTTAAGTGTGGTCAAGTGGGCCACTGCTCCTGGGAGACTAGGTGTCCCTTGTATGGAAAATCAGCACCCACTGGTGCACCACCCCGGCAGGTAGCTAGTGTAGCCCTGGGGGAGGAGATGGGTGCCCAAGGTGGGTGGGGTCCCGTAGCAATGTCCTTGGTCTCTTTAGGAGACAGTGAGATGGTCCCCAGGACCCAACTGCCTGATAACACTAAAAATTACAGGCAGTGGGTGACCATCAATGGCCAAAGGGTGGAGGCTCTGAGAGACACCGGAGCCAGTGTGACAGCTGTCAGTTGTCGGCTGGTGTCTGAAGAGCAGGTGATCTCCAATGCATTCTGCCCAGTAGTTGCTGCGGACAACTCAGAGAGCCACTGCAGAGTGGCTCAGGTTCCCTTTGAGTGGGGGGGGGTCTCAGGTACCTTTCAAGTAGCTGTGAGGCCAGCCATGCCTGTAGACCGTCTGTTGGGCAACGATTTGGAGAGTTCACCCTGGGCAGGGGTGGAGAGAAGGTCTCATTTAGAGATGTTGGGTCTGCCTTACTGGTCTATGGCAGCCAGTAGAGGTGTTCAAGAGGACCTGGAGCCTGAGAGGGTGGCCCAGGTACATGCCTTGAAGAGAAGAGGCAGGGGGCGCGGGAAACCGGCCCCCGTAGTTCCGACGGTCCAGGAGGAAGCCGAACCTGAGGGGGATGCTCTGGAACCTACAGGGGAGCAAGTGGCCGAACTGGGGGACCTACCTGAGCTGACCCATTGGCAGCAGGAGGGAGGCCCCTCCAGGGAGGAGTTATGTGAGGAGCAGAACAAGTGCCCTTCTCTTGTGGGTTTGCGGCAACAGGCCACAAACCAGGCAGCAGGTGATCAGTCTGGATCACATTGGATCTACTGGGAGAATGGTCTCCTGTATAGCGAGCCTAAGGTTGCTGAGCCTGGGTCAGCCCGTGTGGTGGTGGTACCCCAGCGCTTCAGAGCCTTCCTACTGGGTTTGGCTCATGATGTGTGTTAGAACTGGGGGTCTCTAGTTGGCAATGGTTTGCACCTTTGTCCAAATAGGGACCCTTGCTTCTAGTCAGGATAAGGGGGATACACTCCTAAAATAACTCCTGCTCACCGCCTGGTAGCTTGGCATGAGCAGACAGGCTTATCTCAGAGGCAGTGTGTAAAGTGTAGGAGAGTAGGATCTGCTTCACATGGGTACCCCCACTTTTTGCTGATGCTTCACTGTTTTTCGACCTTAGTCTGGCTGGGGCCCTGCTAATCAGAACCCCAGCCTAGCTGCTTCCTCTCTAAAATGGTTTCCATGTGCCTTAGGCACATCTCTGATTGGAATCTGGAGTGCCCTTATAAGTCCCTAGTATATGGTATACTATGTACCCAGGGCATAGGTACCTCAGAGGCCTACCAGGGGCTGCAGCATGTATTATGCCACCCCTGGAAGGCCATCCAAACTGACACCACAGGTCTGCTACTGCAGCCTGGGTAAGGTGGTGCATGCACCCCTTACTGTGATATAGGCTACCTATATCACTATATACATACACACATATAAACCTATAAGTCACTCCTATGGCAGGCCTTATCAATCCTGAAGGCAGAGTGCGTGGTTCCTATGTGAGAGGGTGCCCCTGCATGAGCAGGGCCCCTCTGCAGCGTTCGGAGACCCTTCTCTGATTCTGATTGTAGTGCAGCCTGACCATATACTCTTAAGCGCATTATAACCTCGCGTTAAATGCTAACTTTGGGATGGCTGCACGGAAACATGTCGTGTTTGGTGTCAAACATCTTGGAATACTACCCCCCTGCCAGTTCTGGCGGCGGGGGTAGCATTCCACCCTTCTAGAGGGAAAGACATGTACACACCGGTATGCCCGGTACTGACTTTCCAAGCCCTGGCATCACAAAATGGATGCTGCTGCCACAGACACAAGTCTGGCCTCCTGCTGCTGACCGAAACTCCGGCAGGGGAGGCCTAGACAATAGGTTTCCTGTCCCAGGGAGGTGTGACCACCTCCCCAGACAGGATAGTGTGTATTGGGGCTGGGCGGGGGCACTCTCGGGTGCTTTGAAGTCCTGCACTGGGGGCACATTTGGTGTCCCTGTGCATACCCCAGTTCAAACCGGATCAGGGGCTTCCATCCCCTGCTTTGGCGTGAACTGGACAAAGGGAAAGGGGTGTAGCCACCCCTCTGCCCTGACCCACCCATAGGTGGGACCACAGAGTAAGTCCAACCCCTAAACTTAGTATAAGTATGGGACCCCAGTCCTTAGGACTTTAGATTATCCCTGGACGAAACTCTGACACAGAATCCTGGACCTTCGACGCTCTACTTTAAGATTAGAGGACTGAAGAATCTCCCTTGGGGTCAAGGAGTGACTCCCCTGCTTGGCAGGCACCAAAGAAGCAATTGTCCGGTCTGCATCGCTGGAGCTCCCGTCGGACGCCAAAGTCTTTGCATCACCAGAGGTGGATTTCCAGACTTCCCCGAGGCTGCCCTGAGTCCCCAGCAAAGCTGAGGCCCGTAGCTGTCGTGGGTAATGTGGAACCATGACCCCTGGACACCGCACGCATTTGCAAGTGCATCCTCTTCTGGGTCTCCCACGAAGTCGTGCTTTGGGCTCCGAGTAGCCCCAGCCTCCAGCACTAACTGCACCGAAGATCACTGGCCTCCACTCCATGAGTGTCCTGTGAGCCAGCTCCACGTGCACCGTCTTGAGGCTCCTTCGCGGTTGCTAGCCCATTGGCTAGTAGCCCTTCACGAAGGCCAATCTTTTTCTACTTGGGCTCCCTGGTTGCTCCAGGCTTGCCCTCACTTATCTTTGCTGGGTGAGTTCCTCAGATCTTTCTGGTCTGCACCATCGTCAATCTTCATCTTCATCGAGACTTGCCGTTGCCAAGGCTTGTTGGGTCCAATCCAGTCGCTGACACCTCAGCACTCGACAAACATCGTGTACCAGCCCGAATCCTGCTCCTGGTTGCCGACAACGCCTCCTGGACCTCGTGGCTGAAGAGTCAAGACGACCGTCAACCTACCTGAAGCACTCGACATCGGTGGGCATCTGCTCATCGCCTTCCTGGTCACTGGCTAGTGACCCAGACTCTGTCCCCTCTGCTTTCAGGTTCTTCAGATCTCCGATCCACCCTTGGATCCACCCGGACACTTTTCACTTGGTCGCCAGCAGCACTTTGCAGCAGATCGCCATTCAAATCGACGACGAAACCCGACCCCGAAAGGCACCTATGCACCCGGCTTCCCTGGGTGAGGTAACAAGAGTACTCCGGTGCTCCCGTGGGTAGAGACTCTAGAACGACCTAGTTCTCAAAGGGTTTGCTCCAAGTCCTTCTTTAAGTGTCCCTTTTCTTTAGATTCCGAACCGCGACTTTCTCCATAGAAGTTAACGGCGATTCGCGGCTGTGTTACTACACTGCACGCGTCCCCCGTGGGTCCCCTGTGTCACTACCTTGGGTGGTTCCTTGTGGTCCAAGCACTTCTACAGGCTCTAGGCCTATGTGTCTAGCTCAGTCGTGGTTCTTATACCACTTTATTGGTATATGGTTTGGTACGCCCCTAGGGCCCAAACGTGTATTTGTGCTATTACTGTGTTTAAATAACTTATAACTTATGTACTTCGAACTCTAGCCTCATAAAGAGACTAGAGGGGTGTGTTTAGTAATAAATACATATATTTTGAATATATACCTGGTGTGGTGCTCTTTCATTTGGTCACTCAAGAGATTATAGACTGGTAAAACAAGCTGCTTTACATTCCTTCAAGACTTAGCCTGAAGGCTGCTCTCCATAGCTACCACTAGGATAGCTTTCAATAAAGGTTGTCTTTAACCTATCTCCAATAAGGGGTTGTTTGGACTGGTGCAAGGTGCCCACTATAATTAGTGGACAGCATATGCCAGGCCAACTTCTCACATTGGTGTGCAGCGTGTGGGATTCCAGCTTGCTATTGTTTTACCAGATAATCTCAATTGAATTGATCAACTGAAAACCACTAAAGGTACCTAAGGTACATATAAATTAAGCTTAGTATACAGTAAGTTCTACTGAACTTAGAGTTGTGTGTTAAGGGACAACACACCCTTTCTACAACTCAAGAGAGTTTAGTAGGTCACACTAGAGTAGGTAGTGCATACACCACACCTCACTAGTAATGTCTTCAAAGCCAGGACCCAGTGAGTCCTTGCCAGAAGCCAGTGGGCTTCTTCCCTCCAAGTATGATAAACTCCCATTCTTGGAATTGAGAGCATTATGCAATACTAGGAAGTTGAAGGCAGGCAAAAGTGCCAGCACCCAACACCTCAGGGAGGTGTTACTAGCTGATGATCTCAGCAGGCCCCTAGGGTCTGAAGGGATAGGCAAAGAGGGTGGGGCAGAAGATGAGGGAGGGGCCAGGGGTGAAGAAACCCAGGACCCCCCCTCTGAAACTGGCCAGGAAGGTGAAAATGACCTTGTCCTGGAGAATCCAATTCCTCCTGTGGAGGAGGAGGAGGGAGAGGATCAGACTGACCTCCCCTTTGTCCCCCCAGGAAGAGTTCTGAGTGTGCCCAGGAGGTCTAGGTCTCCTTCTCAGGAGTCTAACCACTCTGACACCTCAATAGGGTCCTCTGTCTCCTCTCATAGGAGGGAATCCTCTCATGAGAGAAGAAAGAGACTGATTCAATATGAGCAAACTCAGCTTGAACTCAGGAAACAGCAATTGGCTATAGACAGGAGTCCCTAGATCTCTATAGAGAGAGACAAAAGTTGGGACTAGAGTCCCATGGTGGCAGCAGTTTCCCCAAAGATAGGGAAAGGTCTTATGACCATAGAAACCTGAGCAAGATTGTCCCTCCCTACCAGAGTGGGGATGACATCCACAAATGGATAACTGCTCTAGAGAGGGCCTGTAAAGTACATAGGGTCCCTCAGGAGCAGTGGGCAGCAATCTTGTGGCTCTCCTTTGCAGACAAAGGTAGAGACAAGCTCCTCACTGTTAGAGAGGAGGATGCTGATAATTACAAAGTCTTGAAGAGTGCTCTAATTGATGGGTTTGGCCTAACCACTGAACAATACAGGTTAAAGTTCAGGGATACCCAAAAAGCACAGACTCAAGACTGGGTGGACTTTGTTGATTGTTCTGCCAAGGCTCTGGAAGGTTGGTTATTGGGCAGTAAGGTATGTGACTTCACAGGATTGTACAATCTGATAATGAGGGAGCAGATTCTTAATAACTGTCAAAATCAGCTGTTGCATCAGCACCTGGTAGACTCTGATCTGACCTCTCCCCAAGAATTGGGAAAGAAGGCAGACAAATGGGTCAGAACCAGGGTGAGGCAGAAGGTACAGAACCAAGGTGGTGACCCTAAGAAGCAAGATTCGAAAACCTCTGATAAGGGTGGGGAGAAGGGTAAAGATCAAAAGTCTTCACCAGGCCCCCAAAAATCTTCTTCAGGTGGGGATTCACAGTCTACCAAAGGGAAAGGCCAAAGAAAACCATGGTGCAAGGTCTGTAAGCAAAAGACCCACTGGACCAGTGATTGCACCAAGTCCAAAGACTCGACTCCAGCCCCCACCAATGCCCCTAAGGCACCTGTTCCCCCTAGTACAGTTACAGTTGGTGGTGGGAGTACTACAGCCAAGGGTTTAGTAGGGTTGACCCTGGGTACTGAGATGGGCTCTGACCTAGTCAGAGAACTCACTCAGGCTGTCCTAGTCTGTGATGGAGGCATGGATATGACCTCCTCTATGAGTCCCAGTAATCTGGGCAAGTACAGACAACAGCCTTTAATCAATGGACGAGAGGCTTTGGCATTTAGGGACACAGGGGCAAGTGTCACCATGGTGACACAAGACCTTGTGAATCCTGGGCAAGTTATACTTGGTGAGATGTACCAAGTGACCAATGCTAGCAATGTCAGAACAGACCATACTCTGGCAGTTGTTAACTTCTCCTGGGGAGGGGTAACTGGCCTTAAGAAGGTTGTGGTAAGTACAGACCTACCCGTTGAATGCTTGCTTGGCAATGCCTTAGAAACTTCAGCTTGGGCAGAAGTGGAGCTCAGGACCCATGCAGAAATGCTGGGGATCCCTGCAGATGTGTTTGCTGTGACCAGGTCACAAGCCAAAATGTCTAACACTGAACAGGCCTTGGATTCTGGAATAATGGACCAAGTGCCTCCAAGAAGAGGAGTAGTAGGGTAAAGGCAGTGCCTTCCCCCTTGGCTCAGAAGGAAGATCAGTCCCTTGAGGGGGATGATCTCAGTCCTGAGGAAGGAACTGTCCCAGAGGAGCTTGAACCTGAACAGGTTGAGTTCTTGGGGACAGGGGGACCTTCCAGGGCAGATCTGAGCCAGGAGCAGCAGAGCTGCCCCTCTCTTGAACCCCTCAGACAGCAAGCTGCTGCTGAGGCTGCTGGGAAAGCTAGTGGTCCCCATACAGTGTATTGGGATGATGGACTCTTGTACTCAGAGTGTAGAGACCCCAAGCCTGGTGCTACCAGGAGGTTGGTTATACCTCTGAAGTTCAGGGGCTTCCTATTGACCCTAGCCCATGATATTCCCTTAGCAGGCCACCTGGGCCAGAACAAGACTTGGGACAGAATTGTCCCTCACTTTCACTGGCCCCACATGTCTGAAGACACCAAGGAGTTTTGTCGCTCCTGTGTAACCTGCCAGGCCAGTGGCAAGGCAGGTGGCACTACAAAGGCCCCCCTGATACCACTACCTGTGGTGGGGGTTCCCTTTGAAAGGGTGGGGATTGACATTGTTGGTCCCATGGATCCCCAAACAGCATCTGGGCACAGGTTTATCCTGGTGGTGGTGGATCATGCCACCAGGTACCCAGAGGCTATTCCCCTTAGGACCACTACAGCACCTGTGGTGGCAAGGGCCCTCCTGGGAATTTTCTCAAGAGTGGGCTTCCCTAAGGAGGTTGTATCAGACAGGGGTGCTAACTTTATGTCTGGATACTTAAAAGAAATGTGGAAGGAGTGTGGAGTGACTTACAAGTTCACCACACCCTATCACCCACAATGCAATGGTTTAGTTGAGAGATTCAACAAAACCTTGAAGGGCATGATTAAAGGGCTCCCAGAAAAGCTTAGGCGAAGATGGGACATACTCTTGCCCTGCCTTTTATTTGCATACAGGGAGGTGCCTCAAAAGGGGGTTGGCTACAGCCCTTTTGAACTTTTGTTTGGTCACCCTGTCAGGGGTCCACTGTGCTTGGTGAAGGAAGGATGGGAGTTACCTCTCAAGCCCCCAAAGCAAGACATAGTGGACTACGTTCTTGGTCTCCGCTCCCGGATGGCTGAGTATATGAAAAAGGCAACTAAAAACCTTGAGGCTAGCCAGGAACTTCAAAAGGCCTGGCATGACCAAAAGGCTGTACTGACTGTTTATCAGCCAGGTAAGAAGGTGTGGGTGTTGGAGCCAGTGGCCCCAGCAGCTCTCCAAGACAAATGGAGTGGACCCCATACCATTGTTGAACAGAAGGGTGAGGTTACCTACTTAGTAGACCTAGGAACACCCAGGAGTCCCTACCGGGTTCTCCATGTCAACAGGTTAAAACCATATGTGGACAGGGCAGACATGGGCTTGCTCATGGCTACTGATGAGGGACAGGAGGAAGAGAGTGACCCACTCCCTGACCTGCTCTCACAGAACCCTGATGATGGGTCAGTGGATGGTGTAGCCTTGGCAGGCAGCCTCACTACCCAGCAGCAAACTTATTGTAGACAGGTGCTCAATCAGTTCAGACACATGTTCTCACTGACTCCAAGTCAGACCACCTGGTGCACTCATGAAGTGGACACTGGGGACAGTCTGCCTATTAAAAATAAGATTTATAGGCAACCTGACCATGTCAGGGACTGTATCAGGACAGAAGTCCAGAAAATGTTGGATTTGGGAGTTATTGAACCCTCAGATAGCCCTTGGGCTAGTCCAGTGGTCCTTGTGCCAAAACCTCACACCAGTGGTGGGAAAAGAGAGATGAGGTTTTGTGTGGACTACAGGGGTCTCAATGCAGTCACTAGGACTGATGCCCATCCAATACCAAGGGCAGATGAGCTAATAGACACTTTGGCCTCAGCCAAGTATCTAAGCACATTTGACCTGACAGCTGGCTACTGGCAGATCAGACTAGCTGATGATGCAAAGCCAAAAACAGCATTCTCAACCCCTAGTGGGCATTATCAATTTGTGGTGATGCCCTTTGGTCTGAAGAATGCACCTGCCACTTTTCAGAGGTTGGTGAATACAGTCCTTACAGGTCTGGAAGCCTATAGTGCAGCATATCTAGATGATATTGCTGTCTTTAGCTCCACCTGGGAGGATCACCTGGTCCACCTCAGAAATGTTTTACAGGCCCTGCAAAAGGCAGGCCTGACTATCAAGGCCACCAAGTGCCAGATAGGGCAGAGTCAGGTTGTGTACCTGGGCCACCTTGTGGGTGGAGGCCAGGTTCAACCCTTGCAGAGCAAGATCCAGACCATCATGGACTGGACTGCTCCAACTACCCAGACTCAGGTGAGAGCCTTCTTAGGCCTGACTGGGTACTATAGGAGATTTGTCAAGGGGTATGGATGAATAGTGACACCCCTGAATGACTTAACTTCCAAGAAAATGCCCAAAAAGGTTCAGTGGACAGTTAGCTGTCAAAAGGCATTTGATGACCTGAAGCAGGCCATGTGCACTGCTCCCATTCTACAGAGTCCTGATTACTCCAAGAAGTTCATTGTTCAAACTGATGCATCTGAATTGGGGGTAGGGGCTGTACTGTCACAATTGAATGAAGAAGGTCAGGATCAGCCAGTAGCTTTCATTAGCAGAAGGCTGACCCCTAGAGAGAAACGTTGGTCAGCCATTGAGAGGGAGGCCTTTGCTGTGGTCTGGGCTCTGAAGAAGTTGAGGCCATACTTGTTTGGTACTCACTTCCTTGTTCAAACAGACCATAAGCCCCTCTTATGGCTAAAACAAATGAAGGGTGAAAACCCCAAACTGCTTAGGTGGTCCATTTCCCTACAGGGGATGGACTTCACAGTGGAACATAGACCTGGGAGTAACCATGCCAATGCAGATGGACTCTCTAGGTACTTCCACTTAGAACATGAAGACTTAACTGGGCAAGGTTAGTTTAATGTCCCTACGTTTGGGGGGGTTGTGTAGGAGAGTAGGATCTGCTTCACATGGGTACCCCCACTTTTTGCTGATGCTTCACTGTTTTTCGACCTTAGTCTGGCTGGGGCCCTGCTAATCAGAACCCCAGCCTAGCTGCTTCCTCTCTAAAATGGTTTCCATGTGCCTTAGGCACATCTCTGATTGGAATCTGGAGTGCCCTTATAAGTCCCTAGTATATGGTATACTATGTACCCAGGGCATAGGTACCTCAGAGGCCTACCAGGGGCTGCAGCATGTATTATGCCACCCCTGGAAGGCCATCCAAACTGACACCACATGTCTGCTACTGCAGCCTGGGTAAGGTGGTGCATGCACCCCTTACTGTGATATAGGCTACCTATATCACTATATACATACACACATATAAACCTATAAGTCACTCCTATGGCAGGCCTTATCAATCCTGAAGGCAGAGTGCGTGGTTCCTATGTGAGAGGGTGCCCCTGCATGAGCAGGGACCCTCTGCAGCGTTCGGAGACCCTTCTCTGATGCTGTGTGTAGTGCAGCCTGACCATATACTCTTAAGCGCATTATAACCTCGCGTTAAATGCTAACTTTGGGATGGCTGCACGGAAACATGTCGTGTTTGGTGTCAAATATCTTGGAATACTACCCCCCCGCCAGTTCTGGCGGCAGGGGTAGCATTCCACCCTTCTAGAGGGAAAGACATGTACACACCGGTATGCCCGGTACTGACTTTCCAAGCCCTGGCATCACAAAATGGATGCTGCTGCCACAGACACAAGTCTGGCCTCCTGCTGCTGACCGAAACTCCGGCAGGGGAGGCCTGGACAATAGGTTTTCTGTCCCAGGGAGGTGTGACCACCTCCCCAGACAGGATAGTGTGTATTGGGGCTGGGCGGGAGCACTCTCGGGTGCTTTGAAGTCCTGCACTGGGGGCACATTTGGTGTTCCTGTGCATACCCCAGTTCAAACCGGATCAGGGGCTTCCAGCCCCTGCTTTGGCGCGAACTGGACAAAGGGAAAGGGGTGTAGCCACCCCTCTGCCCTGACCCACCCATAGGTGGGACCACAGAGTAAGTCCAACCCCTAAACTTAGTATAAGTATGGGACCCCAGTCCTTAGGACTTTAGATTATCCCTGGATGAAACTCTGACACAGAATCCTGGACCTTCGACGCTCTACTTTAAGATTAGAGGACTGAAGAATCTCCCTTGGGGTCAAGGAGCGACTCTCCTGCTTGGCAGGCACCAAAGAAGCAATTGTCCGGTCTGCATCGCTGGAGCTCCCGTCGGACGCCGAAGTCTTGCATCACCAGAGGTGGATTTCCAGACTTTCCCGAGGCTGCCCTGAGTCCCCAGCAAAGCTGAGGCCCGTAGCTGTCGTGGGTAACGTGGAACCGTGACCCCTGAACACCGCACGCATTTGCAAGTGCATCCTCTTCTGGGTCTCCCACGAAGTCATGCTTTGGGCTCCGAGTAGCCCCAGCCTCCAGCACCAACTGCACCGAAGATCACTGGCCTCCACTCCACGAGTGTCCTGTGAGCCAGCTCCACGTGCACCGTCTCGAGGCTCCTTCGCGGTCGCTAGCCCGTTGGCTAGTAGCCCTTCACGAAGGCCAATCTTTTTCTACTTGGGCTCCCTGGTTGCTCCAGGCTTGCCCTCACTTATCCTTGCTGGGTGAGTTCCTCAGACCTTGCTGGTCTGCACCATCGTCAGTCTTCATCTTCATCGAGACTTGCCGTTGCCAAGGCTTGTTGGGTCCAATCCGGTCGCCGACACCTCAGCACTCGACAGACATCATGTACCAGCCCGAATCCTGCTCCTGGTTGCCGACAACGCCTCCTGGACCTCGTGGCTGAAGAGTCAAGACAACCGTCAACCTACCTGAAGCACTCGACATCGGTGGGCATCTGCTCATCGCCTTCTTGGTCACTGGCTAGTGACCCAGACTCTGTCCCCTCTGCTTTCAGGTTCTTCAGATCTCCGATCCACCCTTGGATCCACCCGGACACTTTTCACTTGGTCGCCAGCAGCACTTTGCAGCAGATCGCCATTCAAATCGACGACGAAACCCGACCCCGAAAGGCACCTATGCACCCGGCTTCCCTGGGTGAGGTAACAAGACTACTCCGGTGCTCCCGTGGGTAGAGACTCTAGAACGACCTAGTTCTCAAAGGGTTTGCTCCAAGTCCTTCTTTAAGTGTCCCTTTTCTTTAAATTACGAACCGCGACTTTCTCCATAGAAGTTAACGGCGATTCGCGGCTGTGTTACTACACTGCACACGTCCCCCGTGGGTCCCCTGTGTCACTACCTTGGGTGGTTCCTTGTGGTCCAAGCACTTCTACAGGCTCTAGGCCTAGTGTCTAGCTCAGTTGTGGTTCTTATACCACTTTATTGGTATATGGTTTGGTACGCTCCTAGGGCCCAAACGTGTATTTGTGCTATTACTGTGTTTAAATAACTTATAACTTATGTACTTCGAACTCTAGCCTCATAAAGAGACTAGAGGGGTGTGTTTAGTAATAAATACATATATTTTGAATATATACCTGGTGTGGTGCTCTTTCATTTGGTCACTCAAGAGATTATAGACTGGTAAAACAAGCTGCTTTATATTCCTTCAAGACGTAGCCTGAAGGCTGCTCTCCATAGCTACCACTAGGATAGCTTTCAATAAAGGTTGTCTTTAACCTATCTCCAATAAGGGGTTGTTTGGACTGGTGCAAGGTGCCCACTATAATTAGTGGACAGCATATGCCAGGCCAACTTCTCACATAAAGCATTTGTGAACACATACAGTAATACAGTGAAAACACTACAGATGGACACCACACAGGTTCTATGTAAAAATAAGTAATCTTTATATAGACTTAACACAAGACCCAATAGCAAAATTCCACAATACTGTAATCTAAAAATAGACTTAAAATGATAGAGACAGTTCACGTTATCTTCAAAAATAGGATAGTCAATCAAATAAAGCTTGTAGCAACAAATAACTCCACTTGGAGTTATCACGACGTCGTGACCGGAGGAAATCCCAAAGTACGGCGCCGACCGCGAGGTGCGCGGCGTCAGGCCCGGAGTCGAGCAGACCCACAAAGAACAGTACCTGGAATTCGATGAAAACAAAGACGGTGCACGGCGTCGGGGAGGTGATGCTTCGTTGGCGCCAGCGGCGTCGGTTCCTTACGACCCCAGGGGAGGTGATGTCTCGGTTCCTTACTGCAGCGCAGGGGAGGTGAGGCGTCGGTTCCTTACTGTGTCGGGGAGGTGACGTCACGGATGGCGGCGAGGCGTCGGTTCCTTACGATGGTGCGGTGTCAATGGATTCGGGGGTCACCCACGTTGAGGATCGGCTCCGCGGTGATGAAGCCCTGGCGTCGGTGAAGTCGGGGCTGCGGTGCGAGTCGGGACGGTGCGTCGTGAGCGTCACGAGCGGTGTCCTCGGCTCCGGTGCAGGCCTCGGCCTCGGTGACGGCTTCGGAGTCGATGTCGCACGGCGTCAGCAGGCGTCGGGCCTACGGTGCAAGTCGGGGCGGTGCGTCGTGCTCTTCACGAGCGGTGCCCACGGCTTCGGTGCAGGTTACGGCGTCGCTCGCCGGCGTCGGTGTTGCAATTTCCTTCTGTTAGCAGCTAAAACAGCAGTTCTAGATGCAGGCAAACAGAAGGGGTGAAGTCTTTGTGTCCCTGTGACTTCAGGCAGGAGGCAAGCTCAGTTCAAGCCCTTGGAGATTCTCTTCTTCAAGATGATAAAGCACAGCAAAGTCTTTTCTCCTGTCCTTGGCAGAAAGCAACAACTGCAGGCCAACCCCAATCAGCAAAACAGCACAGGGGCAGTACTCCTCCTTCAGCTTCTCCGGTTCTTCTCCTTGGCAACAGGTTTCTTGATTTCCCAGAAGTGATCTAATTTCATGGGGTCTGGGCCCCAGTATTTATACACAGAAATCCTTTGTTCTCTGAAGCAGAGGGGCCTTTGCCTAGTCCAAACCAGTTCTGGTCAGTCCTGGAGCACTTTGTGTACATGACTCCTTCTTTCCTTTGAGAGTGAGGGGCAGAGCCATCAGACGCCCGGCAGGAGGTGGAGCCAGCATTGTGGAAGGCAGGCACAGCCCTATTCAGACCCAGGTGCAACTCCTCCCACCCATCCTCCTTCAGGCAGACCTATTCAGCCTAGTGCTGACTCACCCTGCCTCCTGGAATCCCCCAGCCCCTGTCACTCACAAACCCAGGCATACAATACACAACCTGAGCAGAGGCAGCTGGATGGTTAGGCAAGAAAATACCTACTTTCTAAAAGTGGTATTTTCAAACACAGAATGTTAAAACCAACTTCACTAAAATATATATTTTATCATTCTGAGTTCAGGCATACTAAATTCGTTTATCTACCATGTTCCCTGGGTCAGTTAGGATTATAAGGTGTAATAATCAAACTGCCCATTCTGGCCTATGGGGAACAGGTAGCCTTGCAATAGTGAAAAACGAAAATGGCTGTAATTCACTATTAGGACAGGCCACACACACCAGGGCATGTCCTACCTTATACTTACAATGCACCCTGCCCTTGGGCCTTCCTTAGGGGTGTCTGATATGAAGATAAGGGGAGGTTTAGGGACTGGCAAGTGGGTGCACTTGCCAAGTCGACATGGCAGTCACAGACTGCACACAGGCTCTGCAATGGCAGGCCTGAGACACACTTTACAAGCTTCTTCTGTGGGTGGCACAACCAGTGCTGCAAGCCCACCAGCAGCATTTGATTTACAAGCCCTGGGCACCCATGGTGCACTGTACTAGGGTCTGACAAGTAAATCAAATAACCCAATCATGGAGTCACTAATCAACACATCAATTTACAGTAGGGAGCACTTGCACTGTGGCACTGAACAGCAGTGGCACAGTGCCCAAAAGCATCTAAAACCAGCAAAAACATAAGAGGCAACAGCAAAAAATGGAAGGGAGACCCACGCCAATGCTGCCAAGTCTAACACGTGTCCCCTCCAGCTGAAATGTGGGGAGAACAACCCTCCCTCCTCGGAGTTCTCATCACTAAGGCGGAAAAATCTGGACAGACCATCAGCACTGGCGTGTTCTGTACCAGGGCGGTGTTCCACCGTGAAGTCCATCCCCTGTAGGGAAATGGACCACCTCAAAAGTTTTGGATTTTCACCCCTCATCTGCATTAACCATCTGAGGGGCCTGTGGTCTGTCTGAACCCAGAAGTGAGTCCCAAAAAAGTATGGTCTCAACTTCTTCAGTGCCCAGACCGCAGCAAATGCCTCACGCTAAATCGCACTCCACCTCTGTTCCTGTGGGAGTAACCTCCTACTAATAAAGGCTACAGGTTAGTCTAGGCCCTCCTCATTCATCTGTGAAAGCACAGCCCCAACACCATGCTCTGAAGCATCTGTCTGCACAATGAATTCCCTTGAGAAGTTGGGCGCCTGAAGCACGGGCGCCGTGCACATGGCAGATTTCAGGGCATCAAAAGCCTTCTGGCAGGCATCAGTCCAGTTCACTTTCCTGGGCTGCTTCCTGGAAGTCAGCTCAGTCAAGGGTGCAACAATGTTGCCATACCCCTTGACAAACCTCCTGTAATACCCGGTGAGTCCTAAGAAGGCTCTCACCTCTGACTGGGTTTTGGGGGGTTCCCAAGCCAGGATGGTATCTATCTTGGGCTGTAGGGGCGCCACCTGGCGGCTCCCAACCTGGTGTCCCAAGTACACCACAGAACCCTGCCCGATCTGGCACTTACTCGCCTTGATCGTGAGGCCTGCCCTCCGCAGCGCCTTCAACACTTCCCAGAGGTGGTGCAGATGTTCCTCCCAAGTGGCACTGAACACTGCAATGTCATCCAGGTAGGCGGCACTGAAATCCTCCAGCCCAGCCAACACCTGGTTGACCAACCTCTGAAAGGTGGCAGGGGCATTCTTCATCCCAAAGGGCATCACCCGGAATTGGTAGTGCCCATCTGGTGTGGAGAATGCTGACCTCTCTTTGGCCCCATCAGTTAAGGCGATCTGCCAGTATCCAGACGTTAGATCAAACGTGCTGAGGTACTGGGCAGCCCCCAACCGATCAATGAGCTCATCAGCTATGGGGATGGGGTGCGCGTCAGTCCTGGTGACTGAATTGAGTCCTCGGTAGTCCACACAGAACCGGAGTTCGGGTGTGACACCAGGCGCGGCAGCCTTTGGGACCAAGACTACTGGGCTGGCCCAAGGGCTGTTAGAGGACTCAATCACCCCTAAGGCAAACATCTTGGAGACCTCCTCCTTGATGCAAGCTCTCACCCTGTCAGTCACTCTGTAAGTTTTGTGCTTCACAGGAGGACTGTCCCCAGTGTCCACATCATGGACGCACCATTCAGTAATACTGGGAGTCAGGGAGAACAGATCAGAAAACTGTCCCAACAGTTGGCGACAGTCATTCTGCTGCTCAGGGGTCAGGGTGGGAGAGAGGTTCACACCATCCACTGACCCATCTTGCTCTTTTGCATACAGGAGGTCAGGAAGAGGTTCAGTCTCTTCTTCCATCCCAGCATCTGTTGCTAAGAGCATGCCCACTTCAGACCTCTCAAAGTGGGGCTTCAGGCGGTTCACATGCAGGACCCGCAAGGGGTTCCTGGGAGACTGCAAGTCCACCAAGTAGGTGACATCACTCTTGCGCTCCACCACCTCAAATGGTCCGGTCCACTTATCTTGGAGCGCACAGGGCTCCACTGGGGCCATGACCCAAACCTTTTGTCCAGGCTGAAACTCGATCAGAGTGGCATTCTGATCATGCCAACGTTTCATCTCTTCATGGCTGGCTTCCAGATTCGCCTCAGCGAGTTGTCTGAAACGCCGAGTCTGGTTCCTGAAGGCCAGCATGTAACTAAATACATCCTGGGGAGTTTTCCTGGGAGCTTTCTCCCAGCCTTCCTTGACCAGACTCAGAGGTCCTCTTACAGGATGGCCGTACAGCAGTTCAAAGGGACTGAACCCTAAGGACTTCTGGGGCACCTCTCTGTAAGCAAAGAGCAGGCATGGCAAGAGGACGTCCCACTTACGCCTCATGGGTTCTTCAAGACCCATAATCATGCATTTAAGGGTCCGGTTGAATCTCTCAACCAGCCCATTACCTTGGGGGTGGTAAGGAGTGGTGAACTTATAGGTTACACCACACTCCTGCCACAGGGACTTCATATAATTGGAAATGAAGTTGGTACCACGGTCAGACACCACCTCCTTGGGGAACCCCACGCGGGAGAAAATCCCCATCAGTGCACGTCCCACCACGGGGGCCGTCACTGTCCGAAGAGGGATGGCTTCCGGGTACCGGGTGGCATGGTCCACCAAGACCAGGATGAACCTGTTGCCCATGGCTGTCTTGGGATCCAGAGGCCCCACAATGTCAATACCCACCCTCTCAAAGAGGGTGCTGACAACAGGGAAAGGTTGGAGAGGAGCCTTGCGCTTCCTCCCACTCTTACCACTTGCCTGGCAAGTCTGACAGGTCCTGCAATGAGTATCTGAACTCTTGCGCATTTGGGGCCAATGAAAGTGGGTGATAAGCCTTTGAAAGGTCTTGTCTTGCCCCAAATGTCCAGCTAAAGGCACATCATGAGCCAGACCCAGTAGGAAGGATCTGAAGCGCTGGGGTACCACCAGCACACGGGCTGACCCAGGCTCAGCAACCTTAGGCTCACTATACAGGAGACCATTCTCCCAGTAGATCCAGTGTGATCCAGACTGATCACCTGCTGCCTGGCTTGCAGCCTGTTGCCGCAAGCTCTCAAGAGAAGGGCACTTCTTCTGCTCCTCGCAGAACTCTTCCCTGGAGGGGCCTCCTTCCTGCTGCCAATGGGTCAGCTCAGGCAGGTCCCCCAGTTCAGCCACTTGTTACCCTGTAGGTTCCAGGGCATCCCCCTCAAGGTCTGCCTCCTCCTGGACCGTGGGAACTTCGGGGGCCGGTTTCCCATGCCCCCTGCCTCTTCTCTTTAAGGCAGTCACCTGGGCCCTTCTTCCAGGCTCCAGGTCCTCTTGAATACCCTTACCGGCTGCCATTGACCGAGTGGTCACACACGCCCACTCAGGCAGACCCAACATCTCCAAATGAGACCTCCGCTCCACCTTCGCCCAAGGGGAGCTCTCCAAATCATTGCCTAGCAGACAGTCAACAGGCATGGCTGGCCTCACAACTACTTGAAGGATACCTGAGACCCCCCCCCATTCAAAGGGAACCTGGGCCACCTTACAGTGGCTCTCTGAGTTGTCAGCGGCAACTACGGGGTAGAATACGTTGGGGACCACCTGCTCCTCAGACACCAGCCGACAACTGACAGCTGTCACACTGGCCCCGGTGTCTCTCAGAGCCTGCACCCTATGGCCATTGATGGTCACCCACTGCCTGTATTTCTTAGTGTTATCAGGCAGCTGGGTCCTAGGGACCATCTCACTGTCTCCTAAAGAGACCAGGGACATCTCTGCGGGACCCCACCCACCTTGGGCACCCAACTCCTCTCCCAGGGCTACACTAGCCATCTGCCGGGGTGGTGCACCAGTGGGTGCAGTGGTCACGGTATTGGGGCACTTGGGACTTCCTACAAAGTGACCCACCTGACCACAACTAAAACATGCCATGGGCCCCTTCTGAACAGACTTATCTGTTGGGACCCATGGTCTTTTCTCAGTGGGAGGCTGGGAACCCTTACCTTGGTTCCCTTGGGGTTTACTTTGGGGCCCTTTTGGAACTCCTTCTGTTTACCCTTGTCCCCCCACTCTTCTGCTGGGGACCCTGCCCACCTTTGGCGGAGTCTCCCACAAGACCCTTGTGGACCCGGGTACTGACCCAGAGGTCCGCCTCCTCAGCAAGCTTTCTAGGATTAGTCAGCTTACTGTCAACAAGGTGCTGGCGTAGCTCTGGAAAACAACTACTGGACAAGTGCTCCCATGCAATTAAATCATAGAACCACTGCAAGTCATTTACTTTGCTACCCTTCACCCATCCATCCAATGCTCTGCAAAAATAAGACACATACTCCACCCAGGTACTAGACTCCAGCTTTTTGCAGTTCCTAAACTTCTGCCTATAAAGCTCTGGAGTTAACCCATACCTTGCCACTAAAGCTTCCTCCAGGTGGGCATAGGACATCTGATCCTCTGTGGGCAAGGCTAGCAAGGTTTCCCTTCCCTCACCTGTAAAGCGGCACCACAACCCCGCTCCCCAATCCTTCTCAGGGACCCGGTGTGATGTCATGGTGATCTCATATGCTTTAAACCATTTCCCAATGTCCTCCCCCTTCATGAAATCTTTAATAACCTCCTTGGGGATGTACACTCTTCCTTCTACAGGCACTGGAGGTGTGCTGCCACCAGAGGGAGTGATTTCTAGGCTCCTAGCCTTTAGCTCTTGCTCCCTCACCACTCTCTCATGCTCTAAAAGCATCTTCTTTTCTTCCATGGCCAACCTCTTACTTTCCAACTCCAATTTCTTGTGCTCAAGGCTATCATGGCTTCCCTGTTTCAGTTTGGCCATCTCCATTTCATGCATCCTGCTTTTCTCCCTGTCCTCCAGCTCCTCTGGAGACAGGCCCTTTGAGAAACACTGCTGCCCTCCCTGGAAGGCACTCTCCTCCCAGGTAAGCCCAATGGCCCCTCAAGCCGCTCATCTAAATTCTCTGCCTCCTCCACAGGCTCCTCGGGCTGCCCACCGGCATTCCGTGCTTCCAACCAGGCCCTCAGCGCCTTTTGAAGCTCCTCCTTCCTGGTGAGGCCTCTCATAGAGATGTTAAACTTTTTACAAACGACTTTGAGCTCTGGCACAGTGTAGGTATCAACCCTATCTTCTTCAAATTCAATATCTGCAGGTGCAATGGATCCTCTTTTGCTCATTGTGAAAATTGGCAGTTCTCAACAAAAATAAAGGTTCCAAGGAAAAAAAGTCCTATCAAAATGTATGTGGTCGCGTATTGGTCTGCACTCACTAGTAGTGTACACCAATCACTGTATATGAATCACAAATGCAAGTCCAAATCCTCACCTCTGACCACCAATGTTAGAACTGGGGGTCTCTAGTTGGCAATGGTTTGCACCTTTGTCCAAATAGGGACCCTTGCTTTTAGTCAGGATAAGGGGGATACACTCCTAAAATAACCCCTGCTCACCCCTGGTAGCTTGGCATGAGCAGACAGGCTTATCTCAGAGGCAGTGTGTAAAGCATTTGTGAACACATACAGTAATACAGTGAAAACACTACAGATGGACACCACACAGGTTGTATGTAAAAATAAGTAATCTTTATATAGACTTAACACAAGACCCAATAACAAAATTCCACAATACTGTAATCTAAAAATAGACTTAAAATGATAGAGACAGTTCACATTATCTTCAAAAATAGGATAGTCAATCAAATAAAGCTTGTAGCAACAAATAACTCCACTTGGAGTTATCATGACGTCGTGACCGGAGGAAATCCCAAAGTACGGCGTCGACCGCGAGGTGCGCGGCGTCGGGCCCGGAGTCGAGCAGACCCACAAAGAACAGTACCTGCAATTCGATGAAAGCAAAGACGGTGCACGGCGTCAGGGAGGTGATGCTTCGTTGGCGCCGGCGGCTTCGGTGCCTTACGACCCCAGGGGAGGTGATGTCTCGGTTCCTTACTGCAAGGCAGGGGAGGTGAGGCGTCGGTTCCTTACTGTGTCGGAGAGGTGACGCCACGGATGGCGGCGAGGTGTCGGTTCCTTACAATGGTGTGGTGTCGATGGATTCGGGGGTCACCCACGTCGAGGATCGGCTCCGTGGTGATGAAGCCCTGGCGTCGGTGAAGTCGGGGCTGCGGTGCGAGTCGGGACGGTGCGTCGTGAGCGTCACGAGCGGTGTCCTCGGCTCCGGTGCAGGCAGCGGACTCGGTGACGGCTTAGGAGTCGATGTCGCACGGCGTCAGCAGGCGTCGGGCCTACAGTGCAAGTCGGGGCGATGCGTCGTGCTCTTCACGAGCGGTGCCCACGGCTTCGGTGCAGGTTACGGCGTCGCTCGCCGGCATCGGTGTTGCAATTTCCTTCTGTTAGCAGCTAAAACAGCGGTTCTAGATGCAGGCAAACAGAAGGGGTGAAGTCTTTGTGTCCCTGTGACTTCAAGCAGGAGGCAAGCTCAGTTCAAGCCCTTGGAGATTCTCTTCTTCAAGATGATAAAGCACAGCAAAGTCTTTTCTCCTGTCCTTGGCAGAAAGCAACCACTGCAGGCCAACCCCAATCAGCAAAACAGCACAGGGGCAGTACTCCTCCTTCAGCTTCTCCGGTTCTTCTCCTTGGCAACAGGTTTCTTGATTTCCCAGAAGTGATCTAATTTCATGGGGTCTGGGCCCCAGTATTTATACACAGAAATCCTTTGTTCTCTGAAGGCAGAGGGGCCTTTGCCTAGTCCAAACCAGTTCTGGTCAGTCCTGGAGCACTTTGTGTACATGACTCCTTCTTTCCTTTGAGAGTGAGGGGCAGAGCCATCAGACGCCCGGCAGGAGGTGGAGCCAGCATTGTGGAAGGCAGGCACAGCCCTATTCAGACCCAGGTGCAACTCCTCCCACCCATCCTCCTTCAGGCAGACCTATTCAGCCTAGTGCTGACTCACCCTGCCTCCTGGAATCCCCCAGCCCCTGTCACTCACAAATCCAGACATACAATACACAACCTGAGCAGAGGCAGCTGGATGGTTAGGCAAGAAAATACCTACTTTCTAAAAGTGGTATTTTCAAACACAGAATGTTAAAACCAACTTCACTAAAAGATGTATTTTATCATTCTGAGTTCAGGCATACTAAATTCGTTTTTCTACCATGTTCCCTGGGTCAGTTAGGATTATAAGGTGTAATAATCAAACTGCCCATTCTGGCCTATTGGGAACAGGTAGCCTTGCAATAGTGAAAAACGAAAATGGCTGTAATTCACTATTAGGACAGGCCACACACACCAGGGCATGTCCTACCTTATACTTACAATGCACCCTGCCCTTGGGCCTCCCTTAGGGGTGTCTGATATGAAGATAAGGGAAGGTTTAGGGACTGGCAAGTGGGTGCACTTGCCAAGTCGACATGGCAGTCACAGACTGCACACAGGCTCTGCAATGGCAGGCCTGAGACACCTTACAAGCTGCTTCTGTGGGTGGCACAACCAGTGCTGCAAGCCCACCAGCAGCATTTGATTTACAAGCCCTGGGCACCCATGGTGCACTGTACTAGGGTCTGACAAGTAAATCAAATAACCCAATCATGGAGTCACTAATCAACACATCAATTTACAGTAGGGAGCACTTGCACTGTGGCACTGAACAGCAGTGGCACAGTGCCCAAAAGCATCTAAAACCAGCAAAAACATAAGAGGCAACAGCAAAAAATGGAAGGGAGACCCACGCCAATGGTGCCAAGTCTAACAATGTGCCTTTGGCAGGACATCTGGGGCAGGGCAAGACCTTTGACAGGCTTGTCACCCACTTTTATTGGCCCCAGAAGCGCAAGAGTTCAGACACTCATTGCAGGACATGTCAGACTTGCCAGGCAAGTGGAAAAAGTAGGCGGAAGCAAAAGGCTCCCCTCCAGCCATTCCCTGTGGTCAGCACCCCCTTTGAACGGGTGGGTATTGACATTGTGGGGCCACTGGACCCCAAGACAGCCATGGGCAACAGGTTCATCCTGGTCTTGGTGGACCATGCCACCCGGTACCCGGAAGCCATCCCTCTTCGGACAGTGACGGCCACCGTGGTGGGACGTGCACTGATGGGGATTTTCTCCCGTGTGGGGTTCCCCAAGGAGGTGGTGCGTTACCGTGGTACAAACTTCATATCCAAGTATATGAAGTCCCTGTGGCAGGAGTGCGGTGTTACCTATAAGTTCACCACTCCTTACCACCCCCAAGGTAATGGGCTGGTTGAGAGATTCAACCGGACCCTGAAGGGCATGATTATGGGTCTGGAAGAACCCATGAGGCGTAAGTGGGACGTCCTCTTGCCATGCCTTCTCTTTGCTTACCGTGAGGTGCCACAGAAGTCCTTAGGGTTCAGTCCCTTTGAACTGCTCTATGGTCACCCGGTAAGAGGACCTCTGAGTTTGGTGAAAGAAGGCTGGGAGAAAGCTCCCAGTAAACCTCCCCAGGATGTATTTAGCTACATGCTGGCCTTTAGAAACCAAACTAGGCGATTCAGACAACTCGCTGAGGCGAATCTGGAAGCCAGTCAGGAGGAGATGAAATGCTGGTATGATCAGAATGCCACTCTGATCGAGTTTCAGCCTGGGCAGAAAGTGTGGGTCATGGCCCCCGTGGAGCTTTGCGTGCTCCAGGATAAGTGGACTGGACCATTTGAGGTGGTGGAGCGCAAGAGTGAAGTCACCTACCTGGTGGACTTGCGATCTCCCAGGAACCCTTTGCGGGTCCTACATGTCAACCACCTAAAGCCCCATTTTGAGAGGTCCGAAGTGGGCATGCTCCTAGCAACAGATGATGGGATGGAAGAGGAGACGGAACCTCTTCCTGACCTCCTGTCTGCAACAGAGCGAGATGGGTCAGTGGAGGGTGTGAACCTCTCTAACTCCCTGACACCTGAGCAGCAGGAAGACTGTCGCCAACTGTTGGGACAGTTTCCTGACCTGTTTTCCCTGATTCCTAGTGTCACTGATTGGTGCGTCCATGATGTGGACACTGGGGACAGCCCTCCTGTCAAGCACAAGGCTTACAGAGTGACTGACAGGGTGAGAGCTTGCATCAAGGAGGAGGTCTCCAAGATGTTTGCATTGGGGGTGATTGAGTCCTCTCACAGCCCTTGGGCCAGCCCAGTGGTCTTGGTCCCAAAGGCTGCCGTGCCTGGTGCCACGCCCGAACTCCGGTTCTGTGTGGACTACCGAGGACTCAATTCAGTCACCAAGACTGACGCGCACCCCATCCCCAGAGCTGATGAGCTCATTGATCGGTTAAGGGCTGCCCGGTACCTCAGCACTTTTGACTTAACGTCTGGGTACTGGCAGATCACCTTGACTGATGGGGCCAAAGAGAGGTCAGCATTCTCCACACCAGATGGGCACTACCAATTCCAGGTTATGCCCTTTGGGATGAAGAATGCCCCTGCCACCTTTCAGAGGTTGGTCAACCAGGTGTTGATTGAACTGGAAGATTTCAGTGCCGCCTACCTGGATGACATCGCAGTGTTCAGCGCCAGTTCGGAAGAACATCTGCGCCACCTCTGGGAAGTGTTGATGGCACTGCAGAGGGCAGGCCTCACGATCAAGGCGAGTAAGTGCCAGATCGGGCATGGTTCCGTGGTGTACTTGGGACACCAGGTGGGGAGCGGCCAGGTGACGCCCCTACAGCCTAAGATTGATACCATTCTGGCTTGGGAACCCCCCAAGACCCAGACAGAGGTGAGAGCCTTTTTAGGACTCACCGGGTATTACAGGAGATTTGTCAAGGGGTATGGCAGCATCGTTGCACCCTTGACAGAGCTGACTTCCAGGAAGCAGCCCAAGAGAGTGATTTGGACTGACACCTGTCAGAAAGCTTTTGACGCCTTGAAGACTGCCATGTGCACGGCCCCCGTGCTTCAGGCGCCCAACTTCTCAAAAGAATTTGTTGTCCAAACAGACGCTTCAGAGCATGGTTTAGGGGCTGTTCTACCACAGTTAAATGAGGAGGGCCTAGACCAACCTGTAGCCTTCATCAGTAGGAGGTTACTTCCACGGGAACAGAGGTGGAGTGCTATTGAGCGTGAGGCATTTGCTGTGGTCTGGGCACTGAAGAAGTTGAGACCATACCTGTTTGGGACTCACTTTCGGGTTCAGACAGACCACAGACCCCTCAGATGGTTAATGCAGATGAGGGGTGAGAATCCAAAGCTGTTGAGGTGGTCCATTTCCCTACAGGGGATGGACTTTACGGTGGAACACCGCCCTGGTACAGAACACGCCAATGCTGATGGTCTGTCCAGATTTTTCCGCCTTAGTGATGAGAACTCCCCAGAGGTAGGATAGTTCTCCCCACATTTCAGCTGGAGGGGACACATGTTAGACCTGGTACCATTGGCGTGGGTCTCCCTTCCATTTTTTCACTATGCCTCCACTGTTGTTGACCTGTTTTTGCTGGTATAGATGCTTTGGGCACTTTGCCACTGCTAATCAGTGCCAAAGTGCAAGTGCTCCCTATGATAAATTGATGTATGGATTAGTGACTCCATGTCTGGCCTATTTGATTCACTGTCAGACCCTAGTACAGTGCACTGTTTGTGCCCAGGGCCTGTGAGTCAAATGCTGCTGGTGGGCTTGCAGCACTGGTTGTGCCACCAACAGGAGCAGCTTGTAAAGTGTGTCTCAGGCCTGCCATTGAAGAGCCTGTGTGCAGTCTGGTACTGCCATGTCGACTTGGTAAGTGCACCCACTTGCCAGTCCCAAAACCTTCCCTTTCCTGCATATTAGTCACCCCTAAGGTAGGCCCTAGGGCAGGGTGCATTGTATGTGTAAGGTAGGACATGCCCTGGTGTGTGTGGCATGTCCTGATAGTGAATTACCAGCCAATTTCGTTTTTCACTATTGCAAGGCTACCTGTCCCCATAGGCCAGAATGGGCAGTTTGATTATAACATCTTATAATCCTAACTGACCCAGGGAACATGGTAGAAACACGAATTTAGTATGCCTGAACTCCGAATGATAAAATACATCTTTTAGTGAAGTTGGTTTTAACATTCTGGGGTCGATTCCGATTCGGGCCGGAAATTTCTCCGACCGAGCCGGACCCGGAGAGATTTCCGACCGAATCGGACCCGTGCAGTCCGACCGAACGAGTACGATGCGTCCGTATGTTATCGGACTCGAGTCGGTCGGACTCCCATTGATGTCAATGGGAGCCGGTCGTACAACGCGTACGCGGGCTCCCATTGACTCAATGGGTGCGAGTCGGACAAGGGCGCCCCTACAGCGGGTACGCGGCGAAGCGACTCGCGCCGTACACGCACAGGTAGGGGGACCCATGGGTCCCCCTGTGTGCGACTCCGCGGGGCTACGCGTACAGGGGGTCCGACACGGACCCCCAAAGTACGGCTCCGACAGCTCTTACGAGCCGGAGTGCGCGGCTCGGTCGGACTGCTCGCGGCGCGCATCGTACTTACCCGGCCGGGAAACGTCTCCATTGCGCGGTGCGAGTCGAGTCCGAGCGAGTCGGTCGGAGCGGTTCGAGCCGGGAGCGAGTCGGTCGGAGCGGTCGGGACGCCCGGACGAGTCGGTCGGCGATTTCGCATCGTACTCGCTCGGCCGAACCCGCGTACGGTTCGGTCGGGAAACAGGGCTCCGAATCGGATCCGGTAAAGCCGAATCCGATTCGGAGCCCTACCGGCCGAGATCGGAATCGGCCCCACTGTGTTTGAAAATACCACTTTTAGAAAGTAGGTATTTTCTTGCCTAACCATCCAGCCTGCCTCTGCTAGCTTGTGTGTCTGGGTTTGTGAGTGACAGGGGCTGGGGGACTCCAGGAGACAGGGTGAGTCAGCACAGGGCTGAATAGACCTATCTGCATGTAGAGTGGTGGGGGGAGTGGCACCTGGGTCTGAATAGGGCTGTGCCTGCCTTCCACAATGCTGGCTCCACCTCCTGTGGTGCGTCTGATGTCCCTGGCCCACACTGACAAGGGGAGAAGGTGTGCACTGGCAGAATGCACCCAGAACTGGTTTGGACTAGGTACAGGAACCTCTGCCTTCAGAGGACAAAGGATTTATGGGTATAAATACTGGGGCCCAGACCCCAAGACTTTAGATCACTTCTGGAACAAACAAGACGAACCTTTGCTGAGGAGATGAACCAGAGAAGCTGAAGGAGGAGACTATCCCTATGCTGTGTGCTGTTTGAGGGATTGGCCTGCAGTGGTTGCCTGATTGCCAAAGAAAGGAGAAAGGAACTTTGTGCTACTTTCATCATCTTGCAGAACATCTCCAAGGGCTTGAAGATTGAGCTTGCCTCCTGCTGAAGTCTCAGGAACACAAGACTTCACCAACCAGCTCCCCTGAATTCCCTTGCTGGGAATTTGAAGTGCCTGCTGTTGTGTTGGGCCTTCTGAGACTGCGTGTCACTGGGAGCTGGAAGCGCGCCTCACGAGGGAGAAGCGTGTCGCCGCCGCAGCCGCTGTCGTCGCATCGCCGAGAAAGCGTGCCGCCGCTGCCGCCATCGCATCACCGAAGCGCCTCGCATCACCGGAGAAGAGTGTCGCCGTCGCATCAGACGCCGTCGCATCACCGGAGAAGCGTGTCGCAAGGCCTGTCGCGGCTCAGAAGATTCACTGAGTCGCCGTCGGGCGTGCACGCATCGCCCCCCTGAGTGTCGCATCAAGAGAAAGACGCCATTTTGTTTCATTGCACCGGATCGTCATCGCATCGCGGCGTTGCGGGTCGCATCGCCACAAAGCGCAGTAAGAAACCGACGCATCACCTCCCCACACGGTGAAGAACCGACGCATCACCTCCTCTCCGGTAAGGAACCGACGCATCACCGTCCCCTACGCACCAGTAGGGAACCGATGCATCACCTCCCCCAGAGCAAGGAACCGACGCATCACCGTTCTTGCGTGTAAGGAACCGACGTATCACCTTCTGCAACTCTTTTGTTTGTATCGCGTTACGCATCCAAAGGTACATTGAACGTTGAGTGTCGCATTTACCATCTTTATTGAACTGAACTATTTTCTACCATTGACAGTCATATTTTTAATAGTGTATTGTGGATTTTTGTTGTTTTGGGTCTTGTGTTAAGGCTATATAAAAATATTTATTTTTATAATACAACCTGTGTGGTGTCCATCTGTAGTGTTGTCACTGTGTTACTGTATGTGTTCACAAATGCTTTACACACTGCCTCTGAGATAAGCCTGCCTGCTCGTGCCAAGCTGCCAAGGGGGTGAGCAGGGGTTATTTTAGTAGTGTATCCCCCTTACACTGACTAGAAGCAAGGGGCCCTATTTGGACAAAGGTACCTACCTCTGCCAACTAGAGACCCCCAGTTCTAACAATACCCTTTGCTACTGCATGACACACGATAGTCCCTTGGACTATTGGAACACACCTGATTTATTTCTCTTTAAATTACCTCTAAAGGCTGTCCACTCCACCCTTCACAGTCCTGAAGAAGACACGCTCTAGACGCGTACCACTCTACGCTATCTTCAAGGGTCGAAACGTCGGCGTTATTGTCTCACTAGTCCATACGGTCTCCTTGACCCTAACTGAAAAATTAACTTGGGTCCTGTATTCATGTAAAAAAATTAATGGACAGAACGAAATAAGCTTTGATTTCACTATATTTATGTCACTTATGTATGTTATGTATGTAATACACCATTGACCTCACGTATCACCACGTCACTTATTCTGCACTACAGTCACCACTGTACCACCGTAATTCAATGTTTTTTATGACAGCCACATTCAACGTCATTTGTAAATAACAAAGGAGTAAAAAACTTTATTTTTGACAAAACCCTGCCTTCTCTTCGTGTGTTCTCACTATAAGGCTTTATTCCCTCTTTCATAAATCATTTGTGCATAACGAAGTGTATTATATTTGTGTATTGGGTACATGGTCCAAAGCAATTGCATCACCCAACAGAACCACTTGTTCTATATATTACAAATACCCAGGTTCTGAGGGACACAGGGTCACCCCGTTAACGCTAATGGTCTGCCCTAAATTGGGCAACATAGAAACTGAAGAGGGAAGAGGTGTGGTGCAGCGGCCAGGGTGGCTGACTCCGGAACACAGGGGCTCACGGTTCGATCCCCGGTGCAGGCGGCAGGTTAGCCCAGCACCTGGTGACTCTGGGCAATAGCTCGCTTAATCTTCCCGACGGCCCCCAGCACTGGGACACCTCTCCGGAGGTAGCTGTGCACTTTACAAATGCTGGTATTTCATTTATATTTCAAGAGAGAGGATTCTGGAGTACTCCTTAGTCAAGGCAGTGAATATTATAGTAGCTGCCTCGTACCGTGGCTTCCCTTTTTCTTTTTTCCTGATGCACACTCACATCATGACAAAAGTGAGCTGCTCCCTTTATTTTTAGTGTGGGCCCAGGCACCCCTGCTACTCCATGGAGCACCCTGTCACAAAATCCTTGCCACAAGTATTTAAAGTCCATCTCATCAGCATGTATGTACCAATTATGTTTCAATGTTTAAACAAAGAGATATCTTGTATTACTGCAATGTCTTTATTGCTTTGTGTTCTTCAATGCTTATGCCATTAATGGGCTTCACTATGTGACTCGTTTGTTTGTGCTGATTCTGATAACTCCTTTGTTGTTTACCTATGGCAGCACATGTCACTTCTGGGACATGCTCAATTGACCTGCTGACTAACCCTGGGCATAATACTTCACTACGCTCACGGAACATGCAAAGTTTGTGCTACTACACACTACGCAAATTGGACATAGCAGAGTGAAAAACTGTGCTAATTGATGTAGCATAGTAGCAGTATATTAAACACCCAGAAATGCTTTGATAAAACAATTTTCTATGCTAAAAAACATATAACTAATTCACAAAAGTGAACTTTGACAATAAAATATCAAGCAATGAGAGAGGTGATGATTTTGGGGTCCCCCCTAACCTAGGGGGAGGACCAAGCAGATGCCTTGAACACAAAAAGCATATCATGTGAATGATTCAGTGGTGGTCCCTTCCTCCTAGGACCACCCCAAGCACAGATATGGGCAAAAATACAATCCCAACCAAAGGCCCTGCAAAGCATTATGGGACGAGATTAGCAGTGAGCAGTGAATATTATAGTGTCCAATATCAAAATAATTCTACAAAGAGCTGCAGTTCAACTAGTCGTTACTAGATGTCCCTCACGAGTCAAATGCAAAAGCATTGAAATTATTAATACATCAAGCTGCAGTTCCACTAGTCGTTACTAGATGTCCCTCATGAGGCAAAAGCATTGAAACCCTTTCATGAAGCTTTTGCATTTGACTCGTGAGGGACATCTAGTAACGACTAGTGGAACTGCAGCTCTTTGTAGAATTATTTTGATATTGGATACTATAATATTCACTGCCCACTGCTAATCTCGTCCCATAATGCTTTGCAGGGCCTTTGGTTGGGATTTTATTTTTGCCAATAACTGTGCTTGGGGTGGTCCTAAGAGGATGGGACCACCACTGAATCGTTCAAAAGATGTGCTTTTTGTTTTCAAGGCATCTGCTTGGTTCTCTCCTAGGTTAGGGAGGATCCCAAAATCATCACCTCTCTCACTGCTTGTTAATTTATCGTTTTCACTTTTGTGAAATGTCTATATGCATTTTTAGCATATAAAGACAGAGATATTTATTTTATCTTAACTTGCACTGTGTAAGATGCCTTTGGCAATTATTGTACAGTGCAGTCAAGCACACAGCTACGCACTATGCAATTTGCATAGCTACGTGTAGTTCAAAATGTACTTCAAGTAGCTACGTGAAGTGCTACTATGCAAACTACGCCCAGGCTTACTGCTGACCCTGGTGACTCATTTGTTTGTGATGACTCTATTGCCTCATTTGTTGTTTCCTTTTGGCAGCAAGTGCCAGTTATGGAACATGCTCAATTGACCTGTGCTGACCCTGATGACTCATTTGTTTGTGACCCATTTTTTGTTTCCCTCTTTGAGCCCATTTAAGTTCTGAAACATGCTTGAGGGCACTGCAGTCTGGGCTGGCACCTCTATTTAAAGAGGATGTATCCTTTCACCAGTGCTTGCTATTCATGCTTGGTTTTGAAAGGAGTTGCCACATTGAGGAACCAAACACCCAAGAGGATTTCCCAGTTCCAGAGAGCTGCTCCAGTATTCACACAGATCAAGGCTGCACATATTTCCTCATACCGCGCTCTCTTGCTCTGTTCCCGCCCACCTTCTTCACATGTGGTGCTACCTTCTGGCACTTGAGCAGGAATTTTCCTGGGCAATTGGGAAAAACACAGCACTCAGGTAAGGTGGCGAGTTGAGGGGTAATTCTTAGGTCTGTACTATGGGTTGGTGAAGGGAGTTCAACAAAACATAGCACAAGAGACACATTGGGAACTAACTCCTAGTTCCCCTCAGGAGATATTTGTTTTTGGATATACAGACTTATTTTGGAATTCACAATAAACCTTAAAAATAATTGTTGCACCTTTTGATTGAGGAATATTGAGAACTTTGTGCTATTTAACATAAGGACCTGTAATTCTGGACTTTGCTCTTAGTGTAAACAACTAGTGTTTTCTTGAGTGAATCATAAAAGCAATTCTTCAACAAAGAAAAACTAAGAATTGTTGACTAACATTTTCTTTCCAGGTCTCCTTCCCTGCAGTATCCACCCTAATTTACCATCACCCCGTTTGACCACATCGAAACTCTGGTGAAATATAAAACTCCTAGTCAGTGCTGCCAGAATGAGGACATCTTGAGAACATTGCTTCTGAGGAACCGGGCCTGAAATCCCAGTCTCTGGCTGCACTGGGCAGTGTGAAGAGCTCCATCCTGCGTGACACTGCCAGCTCTCTGCTTGGCCAACACAGAACAGTGCCGGTACCGGTTGTGGCTTTTTCATTCACCCACCTGCTTCAATATGGTCAGGTTGTTACTGTGCAGTATGCTTCCTGCCCCCTAGACATGTGCACGGTGGGGTTTGTGGGCCAGCTGATGAGTCACATTGCCTTGCTCCTGGGTCTCTGGGCTGCCCCTGGAGCCTAATAGATCTCTGTTCCTTTGGTCTTCAACTCCCAGGGGTATGAGGGTCTCCGGTGGCAGGACTGCCAAGAACATGTGGAATTTGTCTTTTCTTGCCTTCTTTTTCCACGTAGGCTCTCAGGGCAATGGATTCCCAGGAGCATGTGTCATGACTGGGGTGAGAGGGCAATATCACTTTGCATCAGCCTCCCGGGGCCTTGGCCTTTGGCTCTTCTGGGGGGGTAAATGATAAATCACAGCAGAGTATTATACGCTCTATTCCCTGTGCTGTCCCCCAAGAGGACCAAAATTCTCTGGTCCATTTCTCTGGATTTGTTGGGCCAATTTATATGATTTTGGTGTCATTGTACTTCTGGTGGCAGGCGCTAGCCACCAGGAGTATTTTGTTCAGGCCTCCTGGCCTATATTTATAAAGCTTTGTATCACTGTTCTCCCTATAATGAGGGAGAGTACTCCTGATGCTGGAGGTGTCCTCTGTCTTGGTCTCCTGGCACCTGCCTTCTTCCAAGCTCTTTCTCAGCAGCCCCTTTGCAGTGCCCAGGCCCCATGGCTCTTGGCGTCATACATGCATCTGTGTCAGCAGGGGATTCAGTGGCCCCTCCTGATGGATGTCACGCATCTGCAGGACCAGTCCACAAAAAAATCAAGGGAACCTTTGGGGATCCCCTTCAGCAGGTCAATCCCTCTGCTGTCCCTCAGATTTTGTGAGGGGGCTAGTGTCATGGAAAAACTAGGGTGCCAGCTGGAGCCCAAAAGTCCTCAAGTCCATCCTGTAAGTGGAGTCAGGTAGCTTCTCCTTCCAGCGGGTCATTCCTACAGTGGCTGCGCTCCCCAGTCCAGAAAGTTTTAAACAGTCTCTCCCATGTGCAAGTGTATTTAAGTGGGGTGGAAAGGTACATAAGTTAGGCACCTCTGCACAATCATAGGGTATTACATCATCACTCAAACCTTCTCCCAAGACTCCTGCAAAGTATTGTGGAACATTTCAACATGCCAACTTGAAGTGGTCTGTTGAAAGTCCCTCTCTGAGAGCCAAAGCCCTGCCCCTAACTCCCACAGCTGCCTGGTGTCTTCACTTCAAAATTTTAAAGGGTCCCTCTCCTGTGATTGGCTCCAAAGGTCTGGCTGCTGTCCTTTTCTTCTCTGGGTTTGAACTTCACAGGCCAGGTGCAGTCCTGAAAGGTAATTAGCACATGCAGATTCTGTCCACATTGTTTCCTTTCCCGGGAACAAGTCAAACACTATCAAATGGTTCTACTGTGTGGGAAAGTCTTTAATCTTTCAGCTGGCTGGCAGAGTAATTAACTTGGCCCAGGCAGGAGGAACAAAAGCCTGGAAACGAATTATATGGTGAGTCCAAGAATTTTAACAAATCCTCAAGTGCCAGAAGCAGTGCAGAAATCAAATAAGTGACATTCAGGGTACATTTATACCTTATGATTGGTAACTTACCTATTTCTCTAGGTCTAAATAGGGAAAAACTGTACTTTGGAGCACAATTTGATCCTTAATGTATAATTCAGTGAAGCACACAAGCCTTTTAGTAATCAATACTAATGTACACTGTGCATGCCCACTATCATTATAAGGCTTACCCCAGATAAGCGCAATGCATAAAGGATCCCTTCTGTGAACGGTTACCTATGTGCAGATACTGGTCTGAGCAAGATGGTAATTTCACATGTTCAGCTCAAACACGCGTGTACATGTGTGTGTTCACGTGTAGCGAGCCCAGAACCTCATACCCTAACTGTGCATCAGCAGACTTTATCTTAAAAAGCAGACACTGGTGGTTATGGTGCTCTTTCCATTATAGCAGAGTTTACACTGAGTGAGACTCAGTTAGTGAGACTCACTCATAGTAAAAGTCCAAAACCAGGTAGTCCAAAAGCAAAAAATCCAGGGGGATTTAATGAACAGAATGGAATGTTTGACATATGTAATTCACAATGATTGCACATTAATTGTATGTCATGGGAGACGACATTAGAACCTTATAATAGCTCTGACTTTAAGATAATAGCTTCTTTAGCTCATCTGTGACAGTCTAATTTTCTGCACATTCACCTGCAGTGTAAGCTGTCTTGTCAGCAAGCTAGACATACTGTTATGCATCTCATTTATTCTTTTTTCTTGTATTTCTTATTCGTTAGATAATTACATTGAAATTATTCCTAAATATTTTATTGAAGCTCAGTGGTTATGGACTTATTGCTAAGATCACTGTACTCAAAGCAGGTCATAGATTCAGATCCATATATGATTAACTTAGACTTTTATCTTCCAAGGTCACAATGAAATAGCTATAAGATTGACTAGGAATCGTTAAATGCATAGAAAATTGATCCACTTAGAGTGCTTTGTTCGTAAGTTCAACATAAAATGCACATCTTATTGCCATAAAAAATTGAAGTTTTCTATAAATATGGGGAAATGTGGTTCTTCTGCCGCCTGCTGGCAGTCTTTTAGCTTGAGTCAATGGACAACCTGCACTCATAGAAAAAGCACAGAAGCACAATTCTCGATTGACGATACATTATCACCACGTAATGCCATAATACAGAGACCAAAAGATTAATAGGCAGTTTCCTTCGCAGACATAAAGTGGACTCAGCCAAGGCAGAAACTATACACCCAATTAGGACTGATTAGACGTGTCTGTGATAGAACACAACAAACACTTGCCATCGACTGCGAAAGTGGGCACACTGTGGCTGAAAAGTGGTCCTCCTCCAATGGCCTTGACTTATGGCAACTGCATGAACTGTATGTTTATAGTACGGAAACTCCATCCGCTTGCATCTGACTATTAGTTGCAGACTGACCAGCCCATAGTTAGAGCATTGCCCTCAGTGCGGTGATTTTTGGATCTTTCCATAACAGACATTTAATATAATTAACTTTTTTTGTTTTTTACTTAAAAACTGGGTTGATCCTTTTGTTAACGTTACAATGTTTGTCATTTACTAGAGTGTATGTTTTTAATTGCTTTTTCGACACTACTGGGTAAGTGCCAGTGAAGCTTTGGCAGGAGATTATTCTTCTGCTGAGGCACTGATAGCAGCAGCCCGGTTGGAAGGGCGCTCTTTTTAGAAGCTTTGAGTCGCATTCGTTTATTACTTGCTTCGAGGAACAATTTAACCTGTTATTTCTATTTCACTACTAGTAATGAAAGTAAAAGGTTGAAAGAGTACAGGAAGTCTCTGCACTGATTCAAATCTCTGACACATAAACATGCCTTCTCATTGGCACAGGGATAGTAATCAGCAGTCTAGTAGCACCAATGGGGAAAGCAATTGGTATATATATTCCTGTGCAACCTGGAATTAGAATGCCAAAATGTGTATTCAAGTAGGAATGACAGGAGAATGGAAGTTATAAAACAGCACAAAAGCAATACTGGGAGACCACCATCTTCACACTAAATCCCCCTGCTGCTTTAAAATCTTTGGTGCAGGCCCTTACTCCATCTTTATGCACCACTATCAACTTTGATACGAACAGTAATCCACAGTTTTGCAAGAAAAGCATTGTCTCCGCACTGCTGAAAATAGTTTGATGGATCCAAAAGAACTTCAGACCTAACACCCTTCTTCCAGCTCTTTCCAAAATTATGGAACATTTTGTAAAAAGATGGCTGGCTAAGAGACTAGAAAATCTTGATCTATTTGACCCTCTCATTTTGACTGAAGGACGCACACCAAGACTGCATTAGTGGTGCCTCATAATTCCCTCAGTTCCACCTGGTATCAGGACTCCCAAGCTGGCCTTCATTCTTATAAACTGATTAAAATGGATTAACCTTGTAGGGTTAGCACTGGACTCATTTTCATCTTTTTTCTCAGACAGAATGCAGATTGTTTACCTCCCTTTAATTCGATCCAAATTGTGGAAGGTGAATTGTGGACTGACACAAGTGTCTGCCCTTTTACCAATCGTACTTAATACCTTCTTTTTTTTTTTTTCTTTTTATAAATCTTTTTATTAAACAACAAAAACGATATTTCCATTCACATTTTGACGAAATAAATCATGTTACATGATCATTGTCACAGTCGTCACCGTTGTACATTATATGGCTGGTGCAGTAATGTAGTGATCTCTATGGTGTTACAGGATCTTCCAAAGAGAGAACAACTGGGGGTTCACATATATTACCACAGTAGTTATTCCATTTGCTCCATATGTCAATCCATTTTTTGGGGCACCCTCTAGAAACATACACATATTTCTCCCGTAGCATACACCAGTCCATGTCTGCTTTCAACCCTTCAACCGTGGGCGGCGTCGCGGCCCCCCACAATCTTGCCAGATTCCTTTTTGCGACCATCAGCCCCAACGTAACCCAAATGCGGTCTTTCCTACCTAAATCTGTGGGCTCCCAGACATTTAAGAGACATCTCTTAGCCTCAATCCCTACCACCAGTCCGAGGACCTCCCCCAGACAGGCATGTATCCCCCTCCAATATCTCTGTATGTACTCCCACTCACACAGGATATGCATAAGTGTGCCCGCATTGCCTCCTGCACATGCCCTCGTCTGCTCTCCCCATGCTGACGAGCTGAGTCCCCGCGACATAGATTCTATGTAGGATCTTCAGTTGGACCAGGCGTAGCCTGGAGGAGATTGCCACTTCCCGCGGGGAGGCCAATGCCTCTTGCCACTCTTCGTCATCAAGTTCCAACCCATCATTCCCCCAGAGTTCCCAGAGCACCTTGAGAGGGTCTAGCGCATTATTGACCAGTTTCTTGTATGTCAAAGACACTGCCTTCGTATGTAGGTATCCGTCAAGCAATCTATCTTCCAACGGCGAGGCGTCTGGGAGGGATGCTCCCTTCTGCAAATGCGTCGTTAATGCACGTCTCACCTGTAAATACCGAAAGTATTCTGTGCTTGCCAGTTCATATTCTTGTTGCAAAGTGGCAAAGGAGATCATATCTCCCTTTTGCCATAGGTCCCCAATTTTTGTGATCCCTATTAGGTCCCACCTATCAAACCCCTTAGAGCGCCTCAGCGTGCCCAGTTGCTCCGAGTCCCACAGAGGTGTCGCCATCGTGAGCTTGTGTTCCCACCCCAGGTTCCTATTTACCGTGTGCCACACATGCACTGAGTGTCTGGTTGGTCCCGTTAGGGGAATTCTCTGGGGTCTAGAATAGAGGGCCGAGTTATAGTTCCCCCCTGGCAGTAACCACTTGTCCATTCTATAACCTGGGTCATCCCCCTGTCGATAAATACATTGGTTTATGGCTGCCAGGTGGGCTGCCCAATAATAATTCCTGATGTCTGGTAGCCCAAGCCCCCCGTCATACCAACTCAAAACTAGCTTGGGAAGGGCTATACAGGGGCAGCCATCCCAAAGCAATTCCCTCTGGAGACTTTCCACCTCCTTAAAATAGTTTGGAGGGACCGGTTCTGGGAAATTCTGGAGCGCATATAAAAAACGTGGTAGGGACATCATTTTGAATAATGCCACCCTCCCCAGTAATGAGAGCGGTAGGGTCTTCCAATTGGCCACATCTTGCTTCAGTCTCTGCAGCAGGGGGAAAAGATTCCGATCATAGCTAGCTTTGGGATCCGTTGTGATAAAGATTCCCAAATACTGGAAGCCATCTTTCGCTTCCGTCATGGGACGCCCTCTAGGTAGTGGAGGTATCTCACCACTGAGTACGTACATCAGGGATTTGCTCCAATTGATCGTAAATCCAGAGTACTTCCCAAAGTTTGTGAATATATTCAGAACTCTGTGGATCGACGACTTGGGGGATGCAAGCTACAGAAGGATATCGTCTGCATATAGAGAAATGCGGTCCTCCCACGGGTCAGCCCACCTTAGCCCCCGGAATATTGGGTCTCCACAAATCCAGGCCGCCAATGGTTCCAGTGTAAGAACAAAGAGGAGGGGAGACAGCGGACACCCCTGTCGTGTCCCCCGGCTCAGCTCGAATACCTCCGAGTTCTTATTATTAACGACCACTTGCGCCAAGGGCCTTGCATACAAAAGGCGCACCCACCCAATGAAATTGGGCCCAAATCCCATCTTGGTCAAGACTGCAAATAGATACGGCCACTCTATTGTATCGAAGGCCATCGCGGCATCCAGCGAGACCACGACCGCATCGTCTTGAATCGTGCCCCTGAAGCCCCAACACGCTGTGTAGCCTCCTCAGGTTCAAGGCGGTGTTCCGGTGGGGCATGAAGCCCGATTGGTCTGGGTGTACTAGTTTATCTATTACCTGGATCAAGCGTCTGGCCAGAATTTTTGCGAGTATTTTGGGTTCGGCATTTAGCAGCGAGATGGGCCTGTAGCACGAGCATGCATCTCTAGGCTTGCCACCTTTATGTATGGCGACCAATGTGGCAACCCTTTGGTCTAGCGGGAGCAGCCCCAATTCTCGACTTTCCTCAAACATATCTCGCATGTATGCGGCAAGTAAGTCCGGCTTCAGCTTATAGAGCTCGATTGGCAGGCCGTTAGGGCCCGAAGCCTTACCGGGCTGGAGGCTTCTAATCACCTGGGCAACCTCGTCATTAGTCAAGTCGCTTTCTAGTAGGTCTTTGTCATCAATTGCCAAGGAGGGAAGCTTTATATCTCTGATCAGGGCTTGCGAGTCCTCTTCTGTGAAAGAAGAGCTCGCACTGTATATGGAGCGGTAATAATCAGCAAACTCGGTAGCGATCTCTTGCGGGTCCGATATAACTTCCCCGGATCTCTTCAGTAGTTCCGGGACCAGTCTGCTTGCCAGCTCTTTTTTATTAACCCTGGGTGGAGTTTGCAGAGTTGCACTACGCTGCACTACGCGAAGTGCAAAAAAAACTCTGCTGCACTACGCTGAGCTACGCGAGCGGCGGAGTACAATAGAAAAATGCCGTTCGCGGTGATTGCACAGTGCCGGATGCTTGTCCGCACTGTGCAATCATTGCGAACGGCACCATGCACAGTGCAAGAGGTCCCTGCTTTCCTTTTCTGCCGCTCGAGTAGATTTTTACTCCAGCGGCAGCTTTCTCAACGTGAACGGGCAGTTTCTCAACACGAGCTGTCGCGAGCACATGCGACCACTCGCAATGAGAAACCTGACCCCCGCGTTGAGAAATCTTGCCGGGATGTTGATTTTCCTCGCTCGCGGTCGCCAACTTGACGTTGACGAACACGAGCGAGGAAAAAAAGTCCACTACGCTACGCGAAGCAGAGTTTTTCGGAACTCCGCGATCTCCGCGTAACGCGGAGTGCAGGAAACTCCGCAAACTCCGCGAGCGGAGCGGAGTTCACCGCCCAGGGTTATTTTTTATCCAGCCATGCCAGTAATTTCCCAGCCTTATCTTCCAGGTCATAGAACCTGCCCTCTTTGTCTCTACCCAGTGACTTGGCCATGTCAGTCGCTATGGATTTATATTCAGTTTGTTTAAGCTTCAGGGCGTGCAGCCTGTCTTGTGTCATTGGCTCCCTGCCACCATCTTCAAGGCGAAGGATTTCGTCTTCCAAGCGAGTCAAGTCCTTCGACTTTTCTTTCCGCACCCCCGCTATTAGCGAGAGTGCCTGACCCCGCACCACAGTTTTGAAGGCTTCCCAGAGGGTTTGGGATGAATTCACTGATTCCCTGTTCTCTAGAAAGTAGTTTTCCATAGCTGCTACTACCTTGTCTTTCACCACTGGGTTCCTGAGGTACCACGGGTTGACATGCGCCGCCCCCCCACCCTCCTCTCACCTATGACAACCTCTGCCCACAGTGGGGAGTGATAAGATATGCCTCTGGCGAGGTGCCTGATTTCCCTGATGTTCCCTGCTTGGGGTGCCGGAGTAAGGAGGTAGTCTATTCGAGATAGGCTGTTGTGAGCCCCGGAGTGAAAGGTGTGTTGGATGTGTCCCGGGTGGAACACCCTCCATGTGTCCGCAAAGCCCATAGCTTCAAGAAAGTCTGGAAGCCAACTCTGTGAAGGGCTGAGGGTACGGGGAGGACAGCGGTCCAGAGAGCCCGATACCACTGAATTAAAATCTCCCCCTACGACCAGACAACTCTCGGGGAATGACAACACTATTTTACCTAGGTCTCCAAAAGACTGGCCCTGCAACCCGTGTGGGATATACACTGATACCAACGTGAGTGCCTTACCTTCCCACTGCCCAGAAATTGCTGCATATCTACCCATCCCGTCAGTCCACGTGTGTTGTATTGACATTGGGAAGGAGTTTTTTATTAGGATGTCTACTCCCCTGGAACCTGTGGTGAAACCAGAATGGGCCACCAGCCGGTAGCCCCATCTGCTCATGGCCTTGCAGGAGTTGCCAACCAGGTGCGTCTCTTGGAGAAGCACCACCTCAGGGGCGTGGCGTTTGACATACTGCAATACGATACTACGCTTTACTCTGTCCCCAAGCCCATTCACATTCCAACTTAGGAGCTTAAAGGTCTTTTCCCAGTGCGTCCCCATGTGTAGGTTCAAAGATTACGTATCCCATCTCTCTTTTAGTGATATGCAATGTCGCTCTGTCAAACAAAACATACAACAACCCCACTGCACCCCAACTCCCCCCCCCTCCCTGCTCCCCTGCACTCTGGGCCTAAAACTGCCCATGATTCAACTATGCAGAGTGCCTGTCGTCCAAACTGGAACTAAAAGTAGAATGTAGTGGGGGTGGATGCTCCGCCACCCCGACCGCCTTCTATGACCAACAATACTGTGTCCTGCCAGAGTGGCCCTTTCAACACCAAGAAAAAGGAATACATGGGACATTCAATCAATGCAATCAAACCAGTGTCAATCACATAAGTTCAGCCCTCGCTTCAGATCGAAGCCACCTCTGGGCGAGGCGTCGATACCTGCCTTCAGCGCCCTTCCTCATCAGGCTGAGCCCCCAGACGAGCCGGCCCGATCAGCCACCTAGTGGGCCTTGCGATCCTTCACAGTTCTCCAGCCTCCGAGCCAGTCCTTAGCCGCCTCAGGGGCATCAAAAAACCAGACCCTGCCCTCTGCTTCAACACGGAGCCGGGCCGGAAACAGCATAGAATATTTTAATCCTTTGTCTCTGAGACTCTTCTTCATCTCCAAGAAGGATCGTCGTCGTCGCTGTATGTTCAGAGTGAAATCTGGAAAAAAGGAGATCACCAAGTTCTCATATTTCAAGGGGGGGCCTGCACGTGAGGTCTGCAGAATAATATCTCTGTCTCTGAAATTTAAGAGTCTCGCCAACATCGGGTGGGGAGGTGGCCCAGGTCTCGGACGTCCCCCAGGAACTCTATGCGCCCTTTCGACTACAAAGAATTTTGACAGTTCTTTGGGCTGAAGATGCTTGAGGATGAGTTCTTCCATGAATAAGTCCACGGCCGGTCCCACCGCCCTCTCCGGCACGCCTATGATCCTCACGTTATTCCGTCTGGTGCGTCCTTCGTAGTCATACAACTTGTCCTCGGCAAATTTGCGAAAGGCTTGCAGGTCCTTGATGTTTTGCTGCAATTGCGTTGTGTCTCCCATGAGGCTGGCAGTGACAATTTCCATTTGTTTCACTTTCTCTCCGGTTATAGTCAGGTCCGCCCGGATCAGCATCACTTCAGACGTAATGTTGTCCATCCTCTGTTCAAGGGAGGCGCACACACCAGAGATGCCGTCCATTATATCTTTTAATGTCGGGTCCGGAAGTTCCCCTTCAGGCCCAGGCATCTTTTTTCCCTTATCGCCATGTTCAAGGTCGGCCTGTCTTGGCAGCGCATATTTGTCAAGTTTAGTCTGCTGCATTACTTTTGCACCCTTGGCACTCGACATTTTTCCGGTAGACCAGCAGGGCCAGCCCTCATGTGAGTTCAAGGTCCCTCACCCCTCAGCGGCAATCCCTTCTGCTCCGCAGCGGCCAGTTGCGCCTCGTGGTTCACTTATGGTGTCTCTATATTGCTGGCCTCGGGGGGGCCACACCACACTCCCAGGCACCGCAAGTTAGTGACTCACGCCTCCGGTGTTCAACGCGCCCTTGCTGCCTCCTCCGCCGCTATACTTGGTGTAATAGTTCTGGGATCGTGTGGTAAATTGGCTTTTCAGCCAGTCCCCGGCTCTCCACACGTACTTGGGAAGGCCCATGCAGTAATCCCACCAAGCCCTGTCCTCCAAGAGCCGATGGGCTAAGTTCAAACTGGGCCCTCCGCAGCACCAGCCGCCGCGCTGCCATCTCTCTGCAGCCTGGTATGGCACCCCAGGTCGTCTCCTACCTTGCAGCAGCAGGATGGCCAGCATACTGGTGCCCGGGATGCCGCAGGGTCGGGGGTCCCGGCCGGGACCTCCCTGGTTCTTCTCCCCGCGGCTACCTCCGTGGGCCTTGGTGACACAAGCCCGGCTGGAGCGCTTCCTCGTCGATCGTGGGTGATCGGGCTGTGACCACCCACGTCAGGGACAGGATTCCAGGACCCGGGCTGACTCGTCTCCCGGCACAGGCCCAAGCGCTGAGTCGTCCGCGGCCTCACGTCCACGAGGGGCCAGATCTTCAGTGCACCACGCTCACCTGCTCAATACGGCAGCTTCCGGCCTTCGATCCCACGCAGGCCGCAGCCCGTGACTCCGGTTTCTCTGCTTTCCGGCGGTTGAGCGAGTCCGCCTTTCGATGTCCTGGCTTCAGTTTTGATTCCGGTGGCCCCTGCAAGGGCAGCGGATTAATTAGGTGGATATACGGAAGGCGGTCGGATGTGCTACGGAGCTAGGTTAGTTGGCGGCAATTGCGTTCCGCGGCGAAGCCACGCCCCCCTCTTAATACCTTCTTAATACCTATGATCAGCTCAGAGAGAATGGATTCGGTGATTCAGCTTCCAGTTTGTGCCACATGCTGATGAAACCCAAATCTTGCTCAAATTCCAATAATTGTCCCATCATGCAATTTTCTCCTGCATGCCTGCATGGCTGCCCACTCACAGTCCAGGTCTGGATGGCAGTTATTTGCACATGCACATGTTTACTGTACTCGATTTTGGGTGTCGTACCAGAATATTGTTGTCTTCGTATTAAAAACGTGTCCTAAATGTCATGTACAAAAATATCGCTCCTTTGCAGTTAATAATAGAAAATCTACTCCCAATGAGACAACATTTTTGCAATTGATATTTAAGACATAATATGTATTCCAGATGATATTTCTATGTAAAACATTCTGTCATAAACCTAAAGTCTGGGAGTAGAGGGAGGTTTCACCAGAGGTTATCTGTTATTGAGGTGAGATTTGAGTGCAATCTTGAACACACAGAGTGAATGTTCGCAGGCCTGCACAAAAGAAGTACCAACAGAGAGTTCCAAATCCGTGATATAATAAGAACACTGAAAAGTGGTGGGAAACGTATGAGATGACCGATTGATGAAAGGATGTTAAAGGTTCGTTCTGGAGCTATGGAGTAAATGTTGGGAATGGAAAGGTGCATTAAGTACCATCACCATATAGTTAATGGGAGAATATGAAAGATGAGAAGTAGAGAAGAAAAGGAGTAGATCCAGGGCTGAGAGAGAAACAGCATGAGATGCAAAATGAGGAGTCAGAGAGGCAAGATTACAACCAACGTACCAGGACAAAGTCACATGTTCAGGCTGACTGTGATGGAGCACATGCCGGCTACAGGGACCCAGTTAGGCCCACTGAACAAAGTGCCTTAGATCCTGGTTTGTGGATCGTTGTGAGAATGCATGTCAATTCCGAAATGTGGCAAGGCTGTGATGTAAAGGCCTGCATCGTCGTCGAGGATCCTATCGATGGGGCTTGCGATGTGAAGTCTGGCGTCATGGATGCGGTGCATAGTTGGGGCAATGCGTTTGTTCTGAAGCACTGTGAGACTGCTGTCAACGAGGGATGTGAGGGCCTGTGCCAAGAATGTGTCGCACTGTGGTGGTTGCAAAGGTGATGTGGGTCTTTGAGACTGGTCCAATCCATGCAGCAGCAGAGATGCATTGGTTCTGCTACGGTTTGCATCATGCAGCAGAGGAGATATGCCAGTTCCGCTGGATCCACAGAGGATGGCAAAGCCCCTTAAGCCCACTTCCAAGGGTCCAGGCCTGGGGCGGCACCACTTGGCAGGGTGAACTCACAGATGTCAGAGTCTACATGCAGGTGCAAGGTAGGTGGGAGCCTGTTATGTCCCTGAGGCTTTAGATCAAGAGGGCAGCCAACTAGTCTTTGGAGTCCCTCTGGGTTCTGGGTTCAGGAGATGCAGTTCCAGTCTTTCTCACCCAGGCAAAGGTGCAGCAGGCAGCAGATAAGGGCAGCAAAGCAGGAGTCTAGCAGAGTGCAGTCCGGCAGAGTGGCAGAGTGGCAGTCCTTCACCAGCACAGCAGTTTTTCTTCCTGGTAGAGTATCCACAGGTCCAAAAGTGTACTGAAGGGTTGGTGTCTGAGGTTCTTCTTTTATACACAGTTGTGCCTTTGAAGTGGGGAGACGCTTCTAGAGGCATGCCTTTGAAGTTCATAGATGCCCTGCCTTCCTGGTCCTGGCTCAAGGCTCACAACAGGGGAGATTGCAGCCCTTTGTATGGAGATACGACACAGCCTATTCAGGTGTAAGAGAGGCTGGGCTCAGCTCCCCCCTCCCTTCCTGCCAGTGATGGCCCATTCAGTCACACCTATGCTCCCATTGAGTGTGGCTGTCTGGGAAGAATACACAAAGCCCACCTGCTAACTACATCCAATGTGATCAGAGACAGGCTGCAGGCACCAAATGGCTAAGGTAAGAAAATGCCAACTTTCTAGAAGTGGCATTTTCAGAATTGCAATTTAAAATCCAACTTCACTATAGCTTATAGGTAGCATTTTAAATTGTGATTCCAGAGACACCAACCATGAACTGTCCATCTCTTCCCATTTGAAAATTACACTTATAATATGTAATAAGGCAATTCCAGGGTTATCCAAAGGGAGAGATAGGCCTTGCAGTAGTGAAAAACAAATTTAAGAGTTTATCACTACCAGGACATGTAAAACTTAAAAGTACATGTTAAACGTTTTACATACATTACACCCTGCCCTCTGGGCTGTCCAAGGCCTACCCTAGGGGTGACACATATATTAGAAAGGAAGGTTTGGGCTTGGAAAAAGGTTTAATTTGCCAGGTTGAAATGACAGTTTAAACTGCACACATAGGTGCTGTAATGGCTGGCCTGAGATGTGTTGAAAGAGCTACTTAAGTGTGTGGCACAATCAGTGCTACAGTCTCACTCGTACCATTTAATTCACAGGCCCTGGGCACATGTAGTGCAATTTTACTAGGGACTTCTAAGTAAATTAAATATGCCAATTGGGTATAAGCCAATTACACCATGTTCAGAGTAGAGAAGACAAGCACTTTAGCACTGGTTAGCAGTTATAAAGTGCACAGAGTCCTAAGGCCAACAAAAGTGAATTCAGTAAAAATAGGAGGAGGAAGGCAAACCTTTGGGACTAACCCTGCAAAAAGGGCCAGGTCCAAAACAATGCCCCCTCCAGCCTAAAGCCAGGGGAGACTAATCAATACCTTAATGGATTTCCCTACTTAGGCGATAGAATCTGGACAATGGCCCTCTCATGCAGGGGCACTTGTCAGTTCTAGGTCCTTCTGAATTCAGTTTGAGCCCTCTGTCTATACCCTCCTGAGCCACTGAATTGACCCATGGGGAACGCTTCTCCTTATCTGTGGACCCCATCTGTGCAGCACCTAACCTTAACTCGCTCACAGATGCTTCCCAGTAGGCAGACAGGAACACTATGGCCAACAAGGTGATGTGGTCCATACCACCCCTTGGATCAGACTTCTGTCCCCAACCCAAGTAAAACTCTGCCCATAAGGACAGCAAACCAACAGAGGCCACTGACAGCTGTCCGCATCCCAAGCCAGGCCCCAGGCCATCCAGGGTTCTCTGACCTCTGAGGTTCCTCAGAGTAGGGGGGCTAGCCTCGGGTGTTTCACACCCCACTTCCACTCTACCTCCCACCAGTTCAAGGGTGGTATCCTGACACTGGCCAATCAGCCCAGGGTCTGTACCCTGAGGCTGACCAGGAGACAGGTGTGGGTCCTCCTTCACCCCATATGAATTCCTGTACCCTCCGCTTGGGAGTGGTACTCCCAGACAACCGAACTTTCAGGGCGCCCTGGGTTGCTGCCCCACCCAGTTCTCCTGGTGCTGAGGGCAACTCATTCCCCAGAATGCAGTATATGGGCTTCTGGGAACTAAGTATGACTCCCCACCCTCCTCCAGAGATGCCAGGGCCATAGGGTGGACACAGTGCTGCCCATGAGCCTGAGAACTCTACACTCCTGGCTGGAGTACTGCTAGAGAAACTGGCCTTTCCACTAACATGGTCTGGCTAGCCCCGGTGCCTCTCAGAGGAGTGACTGGGACCCCATTCACTTTCACCAGGTCAAAGTGATGGCTCCCCCCCTCAGGGATCACCAGCTCACCCTCTGAGCCTGTCTCCCAGCTAAAGGAGGATCATGACATGGTCTATGGCCTACACCTGGGGGCTACTTACTCACAAGGCCACATTGGCCACCCCTGTACAGGTCCCACCAGTGGGTGGTTTCTTAGGACAGAGTCCTCCTGTTTGTGTCCTAGCACGGAACAATCAAAGCAGCAGTGTTGGAAATGGGGCACCCTGGGCCACCGCCCACCAGAAACTCCTCCCTGTTTCTCAGAAGGGGCATGGGAACATTTCCTCCCCTCTTACCCTGGGATCTGTCTGTGTCTCCCTTGACCTCCCCTCACTCTGCTAGGGGGAACCTGAACCACCCTTTTTGGGGTCACTCCCAGGTACCTTCTTACGGACCCATGGTCTAGCAGTCTGCCTCCTTAGCTAGGTCCCTGGGGTCAGAGAGCTTACTATCAATCATGTGTTGGCACAGATGTGGAAAATAAAGACATAACATATGCTCCCTTGCAATCAAATTGTGCAGTCCCTAATAGTTCTTTACTTCACTGTCCTTCACTCAGGCATCTAGGGGCTTGCAGAAGGAATCCAAGCAATCCACCCAGGTCTTTTGGGGCAGTTTCTGACTGTCCCTAAACATCTGTCTGTACTTCTCCGGGGTCAGACCATTCTTCCTTAACAAGGGCTTCCTTCTTTGGGGAATAGCTCATCCTGCCTCCCTTATCTAGGGCTAGTAGGGTGGACCTCCCTTCACTAGGGATATGCCTCCACGGACTAGCCCCCCAATCTTTCTCGGGGATCTTGGGCATCAGTTAAGCAATCTAATAAGCTTCAAACCACTTGTCAATATCGTCCCCCACAACAAAGTCAGGCACCAGACCTTTAGGAATATGTACCCTCTTGTCTCCGGAGGGCACTGAATAAATGCTTTCACCATCATTGCTAGTTTCTGCCTGTCTGGCCTTGATGTCCAGCTCCTTAAGGCTCCTCTCATGACCCAAACGCTCAAAGGTAATTTTCTCCTCCCTGGCCCGTTTCATCTTTTACAAGGCCAGTTTCCTCTCTTCCATTTTCAACTGGGTCATCTCTGGTTTATACTATCTCTCTGCCTTCCTATATACCAGCTCCTCTTGGGATAGGCTGCGAGAGGACACACAACTCCATGCACGGGAAGGGATTTTCAATCCTGCAAATTGGTTACCCCTTCCTCAGCAGGCTGCATTCCAAGACCCTCCTGTAGGCCCCTGCTCTGATCCTTCCTCCTCCTGCTCTTCCTCTTGGTCATCTGTTGTGACTGGCAACTGGTAGGCCTCTTCCCATGCTCTCAAGGCCTTATGGAGGGCCACCTTCTTGATGCTTGTTTTAGCTGGCAGCCCCCTCTCCTGGCAAAATACCATGAGCTGAGTCACAGTGTAGCGCTCCAGGTTGACAAGCTCAAACTCCATCTTTGCAGGTGAGGTCTTAGACACAATCATTTAGGTAGAGTAGTAATGATTTTAAAACAGAAAAGGCCAATCAAGGAGAATGTAATACTCAAATTGGTCTTAGATATGGGATGGTCCAGGACTGGGTGGCACCACTTGGCAAGCTGGATTCACAGATGACAGAGTCCAGGTGCAAACTAGTTAGCTCGACTCCTGATCTGAAACCTCAGACACATAACTACCTTGCACCTACACCTGAATTCTGTCATCTGTGAGTCCATGCTGTCAAGTGGTGCCACCCCAGTCCTGGACCCTTGGAAGTGGGCTGAGGGTGCTTTGCCAGCCTCTGTGGATCCGTGGAACTGATTCATCTCCTATGCTGCACGGCCGAACCCCAAGCAGATCAGAAGCATCTCCCCTGCTGCATGGATTGAACCCATTGCAAAGACCCATATCGTCACTGTGACCCACAACACATTCGAAACTACCCCTGCGCAAAACATCCTCGGTGACAGCCTCATATCCCTTGTCGATGGTAGCCTCAACGACGATCTCTGCATTGCAGCCTCACAGCTCTTCAGAACTGACAAATCACCTTGACTGCATTCTGCATCCTTGACGCTGGTCTTCGCATTGAAAGCCTCATTGACTGGATCCTTGATGACAATGCAGACCTTTGCATCTCAGCATCACTGCACCTCGGAAACGATGCATCACTTTGGCTGCGCGACGCATCTCTGACACTGATCTGCGCAACACTTCACAAACCAGGATCTAAGGTACTTTGTTCAGCAGGCCTAACTGGATCCCTCTAGCCGACCTGCACTCCATCGTGGTCAGTCTGAACTTGCTGTCAACTGGCTAGGTTAGGCCTGGGAAGAAACGCTATCATTTACATGCACACGTTTCTTAAGTTGCCTTCCTTTCATACATGATGACTTTTGAAATACATTTGCTTGTGTGACAGTGCAGGATTAGTTTCTCTGAAACCACATTGCTTGCATTGAAACTTCATAGGCACTCTATCATGATATCTTGAACAATTGGTACAATGCCTGCATGTACGTTGTGCAAATATTGTTATTTGTTGATCCTCCATAAGGTGGCATAGCTATCACAAGAGGATAAACAATGTCAGCCTGGCTGCGGCTTCCGCACAGAATCATGGGTGCTGTTGATTATAAATATACAAATATTTCCAGATTTCGGGAGAGGAACACTCTGCTTTTCAGCGCGAGGTCGCTGCTTGTCAGATGTCTCAGCCCAGCATATTCCTGTTTTCCCTCTGTGAGGAGGCATGTTCAACTTTGTGACCAAGATGGGTATCTGCATACATTTACCCTCAGGTAATGGGGAGTTAGATCATCCAGTAAGGGATTTGGCAGATCGCCGGCCCTAGGCAATTTGGTTAAGGAGCACATAGAGGAGTACACTATACACAGTACTTATATGCCTGCATATATACACTGCTTTAGCACAAGGGTGGAATTTTTCATCCTTTTCACTGTTCTTGTAATGCTAATCACATTCATATGCTTCTGTCTATTAATCATTGCAGCACGTCTTCTATACAAGAATCACAATGGTTCAATAAATATTGAAACACCTCTTTGTGCATATCTTGTGTATCTCTTTGGGTATGCATGAGTGATTGAGCAAAAAGGTTCTAGGTCTGTTACCACGATTCCTGGGGGAGTCAGGGTTGTCATGTTCTGAGGTTGCATAATCCACTTCTTGCCTTCCTAGGGTTAGGTGTACTTTTGGTTGTACTGTGAGCTAGCAGGACTATAGGTGAACATATCCTGAGGGTGTGCATAGAATTAGTCTAGCACGATCCTGACATTCATGTTGTCCAACAAACACAGTTTTACAGACGAGATACAAGCTGTATGACATTGTGACTTTGTCCTGGTGGGGCGCAACCAGATATCCACAGTTGGCACTTTGAACTTTTTGGCACTATTTTCTCTAAAAACTTTAAAACTCACCATCTCCGGTTCTACTAATTGGATATTTGTTGTTCTCGTCTTGTTTTATTTATTAAATTAAGCTCGATTTTTCTAGCCGGGAGTAGAATCCTTTTTGTTTGGTGGTTTCACTGTTTTTCTGTTGAAGTGTTGCCCAGATACTTTACACATTGCCTCTAATATAAACCTGTCTGCTCGGTGCCAAGCTACAGGGGGTGAACACAGGTTAATTTGGGGTTTGCTTGTGTCTTTCCATGGCTAGGATTGTGGTTGCTGCTTGACCAGGGCTCACACCCCAGTCAACCAGTAACCTAATTTCTAACATTTAGATTTCACCATTAAAAGTTAATTTAATCCATCAGTCGACATTTGATTATAAAATGGAACAAAATATTCATTAGAATCACAGTTAATATAGTAACATACAGCAAGCATGTTCCATAAAGGAATATTCGCTATTCTAATTAAGCTAGAATAACATGGGTAAAAGGAAAATGTGTCAGTTGAGAAACCCAATGAAGTGCTCTGATGAGCGAATCAGTGTGCAAGCATGAAGCCTTTTGCACAATAAGCTTGAAAGTACTCTCAGCTCAAGTTTTCAGCAGACAATTCAGCAAATATCTAAGTAAGGCAACCTTTCATAAAGAAAGGCATTAGAAACTCTAATGTGAGTCTCCTGTCAGAGAATCGAGGCAGGAATCCTGGAATCTAGAGGAAAAAATCCTAAACTGCTCTAGGAACACACACTAATCTAAACACACAAATTCTATGTTGTCTGATTATTTTCTTTTTTCTTCTTCATCCTCCAATAGTAAACTCACTGGAATAAGCAAACGCCCCATGTTCACAGGCTGGTGCAATAGGCTTTCAGACACTAGACCTTGACATGTTACATCATTGATGTTTTGCAGTCATGACAGTTCTTCCCATGAATCATCCTTCCGGTAACCTCCTCTCCTCCCGCGGAGAACCCACTATCAGTTATCTAATACAAAACAAGTGTCTATTCACTAGTTAATGGAAGGTTTATGGAAAATGGCAACCTCTAAAACAAAGAGGAAAACATTGTGTGCAAACAACTATTCACAAGCCTTTTAGTGTTAATGCATTATTTTCAGTTAACATGGTGTCAGCAGTTAGGATAACTTAAATCAGCACTTTTATTTATTTGCAAGCCTATAACATTTAAATATTATTGCCTACCACAAATTCTGCATTTAGCAGATGTATTACTTAAATGAAAGCTGTGCACTTTATTAATAGGAGCATTTAATTAACAAATAAAAATTTGCATCCAACAGTTTCCCCCCACTGATGGTTGGAAAACCATCACAATTTTCTGCACAAATGAATATTTAGAGTGCACCCTCATTCTCTGCTGAGTATCTCTTTTTATTTTTCAGGATTTCAATTTTCTTTAATTTCTTATATTCTCTATTCCTTCTCCATTGCATTTCTAATTCTCCTCTGATTTGTCTTTTTCTTTCTTTATTTTTTTCCTTGTTAAATAGCATCTAACTACTTTATATAAAGCGTATAAGAATATTAAGCTTATGCCAATGATTAGTACAGGTCTCAGTATAACTCTAAAAAGTCCTCCACCCACTGTTGCAAACGAGGTGCCAATGACTGAAGCTCCTTTACCTAGACTTCCTAATACTCTAGTGGGTTCTAATGGTTCTAATTTAGGTTTCAGGTTAGAAATGTTCTTTGCATATTCTTCTATCTTTCTACTCTCATCAGGGATGTATGAGCAGCAATGTTGAGCTTTCAACATTTTGCAGACTCCATCTTTCTCTGCTAACAAAACATCTAAAGCTAATTCATCTTGCAAAGCCATTGATCTGATAGCCACTAATTCTGTGTTAACTGCCGAGAAGGCACCAAATGTGCTAGTAGCCAGTTTATCTACTACTGCTGATAGCTTTCTAATGTTCTCTTCATTTAAACATGCTCCTACAGGTGGTATGATTGCTCCAAAAATGTCTCCCACTAACTATGTCCCATCATAAGAACTATGGGTGTGTCAATGGGATGGTGTCATTGTTAATTCATGTGTGCTATGCACATGATACATTTTGGGAAACAATAAAGTTAAATAACAAACAGCAAGTAACTGAAAATAGGCATCCTGTCCGCAAACAAAATAAACTCCTGGAATAACTGCTTCTTCCCCTGTTAAAATGTGTACAGCTCCTCCCAAAACCTAGAAGGTGTGCTTACAATTACTTATCTCAATATGTCTTTTTCTAACTTGAGTCCTTCTTTTGTAAACACATAATTTCCCTTTTTGTCATCTATCTACTTTGAATTTTGTCTCAACCATTTTCTTTTTGTATTCATCTTTTCTTTCTTCCAAACATTTCTCAAAACAACTTCCTCTATATTTTCACTACAAATCGTGTGAGCTCTTCGCTCTTCTAATGGTAAAATGAATTTCTTTTCTAATGTCCTCATTAAACAGGCTAGATTCTTCTTGTGTGTCTCCACAGTGTCTATAACTGTAGGAGATCTAAAGAAAAACCTGCAATTTCCAAATCTTTTACATGCCGATAAGGATCAATTATTTTCTGAAGAGGAACTTTGGAAAGAACCATATCATAGTTAGAAAAATAAAATTCAAAACGTTCCCGTCTATAAAGTAAACTCAGTAAGATACTACATGTAATTCCATATGAAAGTGGGATGTGATGATATGTCACTTCTTCTGCAGCTGAAGAAGGTACGTGTGCGATGATATAACAATCCTTAATATCTAAATCTTGAGTGCATTCCTGAACTAATCAAGAGTATACATTAGTAAAACAATCTTCTTTTGAAGAATCTACAAATGAAGCTCTTAGTTTTTTCTCAACTATTGTGTGTACAGGTGTAGACCTAAGTGTTTCTATCTCTGGTGTGAAACCCATTACAACTAAAAGGACTATAATTGCTAATACAACAACTACTAGTGTGACAACAAAAACTATTCTACACTACACTTTGGTAAGGACACACATGTTTGTCTACAGTCCAGACCTTTAGTAGAATATAATTAGGCTAACTGGTTTTAGGTTTAAACCTATAACAACTGATAAAAACCCACCAAAAGGAAAATAGCCATCACCAGTGTAAACATATAAACACTGAAAAAACACCTTTGCAACCACAAAATAAGTGCCATTCAAAGAAAGGAAAAGATGAGTGAAAGAGACATTTTTATTTCTTCCTGAAGGGGCCAATACAATGTAACTTCGTTATACAAGGTAGCAGCAAGAAAGACTGGGCTAACATTATTCTGCTTGAGTTTTGTTGTTTAGGGATGTCACTAAAACATTGTCTCTTCTTCCTTCTGCTTTTTTCAGTTTTGTGGTCTTTGGTCTAAAGATGCAGTGTTTAGAAGCATGTTTTAGGTCTTATTTAGTTATTTTCTAAACTGTAGAGAATCGGGAAATATCAAAATCATATTTGATATTTTGGCTACATTTGATTTCACTTATAGGTAAAATGGATGGTTTCGTAAGAATCTTTCCTAATATGGAACATCACATTTACCCACAGACTGAGACTGGGTGAAATCCTTTGATACATCAGCCCCCTTTTCTAGTGAGTCAGTATTGATTGCAAGTGAATTTCCAAACACACAAGCTTTAAACATTCAATGCAAGATGTAGTGACAGGTATATGTGGAAAGAATGTTGTCACCAAGCATCTGAGATAGTGGTGAAAACATGACACCAGACGTTTGGTAAAAATGGAACGCAGAGTCACTTGGAATGCTGCTGAAAAAAGTTCCCACCAAGTTCAATAAAGATTGGAGTGATATTGTTTGTATTTGCAGTAATTCAGCTACGTATGTGAAAAAGTTATATGATGGTCTGTCAAAATCGATACCTGAGCTGAAGTGCTTCCCTGTAAGAGATCCTTGTCACATGCTAGATGATATGCTGAAAGCATCTTTACAATCTTCAGAGTTAATGAAGAATGTTAATGACTTTGTAGTCCACTCTGCTGCAGTAAAAATGTATTTGGACCTCATATACCCTGTGCACACGCTATCTATACACATGTACTATCAGTGCAGAAAGCAAGCAATAATTAAAATTAAATTAAAATTCCATAAACACAGGAAAAACACTGTTTCTGTTTTTTTTTTAATAATTTGTTTATTGAATAGCTTGCTGTTACAATACACCTGCTCCAATGAGGAGCCATCAGCATCTTCATAGCATCAAGCAACACAAGCATTTTTAAGTATAAAATGCAGCAGTGATATGCAGTGCAAACATAAACAAACAGCTCGAAGAGCCAACTACCCCCCACCCACAACCCCCCCCGGCACTTGAAAGGGTGTAGCATCATATAAACAGAGGCTCTTGAGCATTATTGACATGCATATATAATAATACATCATGTGAGTCCCATTGCGACAAGTCCCACTGAGGCACAGAACAAACAAAAAAAAGAAAAAAGGAAACCAAAACGCAAGGAGCAGGACACTTCACAGATCTGGATGACTCAAAAGATACATCGTCAGTGGGGCCCAGAAATCTGTCGGACGAGAAGACTCAGGCAGGTCCTCCGCATAGGTCTCCAGTTGTTCCCTGCAGAAGGTCAGATCACGGACCCATTTCTGAACTGTAGGGAGGCTCTTAGCGCCCCAGCATTGTGCCACAGCTCGCTTGGCTAGTAGTGTCGCCACAGCAACCAGTCGCCGGTTACACTGTTTCAGGGACTTCACATCTCCCAGCAGGCACACCTCCGGCACACACCGCACTCGTTCCATCACCACTTCTGTCAACACATTCACCACTTTAACCCAGAAGGCAGCCACCCCCGCACACTGCCACGATAGATGCAAAAAGTCGGCATCTGCTTGTCCACACCTCACGCAACAGGCTGTGTCACGTAAACCATATTTCCGCAATTGCAGCGGAGTGTAATACAACTGGTGTAAAAACTTGAGATGGATGATACGCAGATTGCAGTTGGCAGTGAGGCGCCCAGTCAGCGTACAGCAAAACTGCCAATGTTCAAGTGGTAAAGTGTGCCACAAGGCTGCGTTCCATTTAAGGTATGAAGGGTGTTCTTCTGGATCGTTCTCGCGTTGGGATGCAGCGTATAGCCTTGTGATCAGACCCTTGCGCTCCTCGCCAGCTAGCACCGCCTGCAGTGCTTGCAATGGCTGTGGTTCTGCTGGATAATTAGGGTAGAGTGCCCTGACCGCCTGTCGCACCCTGACATATGTGAAGCACAGCATGGGGCCGGGAGTCCGACCCGCCTGGATATCCGGTAGTGAATGGAACTGGCCCTGTTTGTACAGGTCACCCATCTGCACAACTCCGACCGCCTGCAGCGCACGCAGAGCAGAGCGCTCTTGTGCCACCGAGATATCTGGATGAGCCGCCACAGGCAGCTTTGGGGCATAAAGGTAGTCTAGCTGTGCCCTTCTAGCAAGGGCCCGCCAGGCCCAGGCGGTACATAGTATCAGGTCAATCTCTGCCCGAGGGCCCCCATCCCCACCCGACAGGGCTGCCGCCACAAGTGGTAGCAGGAGGATAGCATCCGCCTCTATCGCCGTGTGGGGTAGGAAAAATAGTGCGCAAATTGCGCTTGGGTGCACAAATAGTAGAGACACATGTCTGGTGCCTCAAAGCCGCCACGGTCAAATGGTTGCACAAGAGTATTCCAGCTACATCGAGGCTTTTTTCCCCCCCAGACGAACGACAATAGGGCAGACTGCAACGTTTTAAAGAGAGAGAGTTTCAGACGAATAGGAATGTTCACGAATAGGTACAAAAGTTTGGGTAAAATGGTCATTTTGATCACCGCGATGCGGTCTGCTAGCGAGAGAGGCAGTCGGGCCCAGCGCTCAGCCGGGTCTGTAATTTGAGAAATGGTGCGACCATAATTCATGGATATTACCTGCTCAGGGTCCCTATGTAGCCAGACACCCAGGTATTTCACCGGGTCCTGGGTCCAGGACAACGTAAAGTCCAATGCGATCTTGCGGGTGCAAGCCGTCAGAGGAAACACCGTCGACTTAGCCCAATTGATCCCTAAGCCGGAGAAACGTTCGAATTTCACATATTCGCGGAGCAATGGTGGAAGGTAGGTTGCAGGTTCGGGAACGTACAAGAGCATGTCGTCCGCATAAAGTGAGACTATAAGTGGGCGCTGCCGGAACCTGAATGCCGCCGACGCATGCAACTGGCGGAGTTTACAAGCGAGAGGCTCTAAAGCCAGTGCAAAAAGCATCAGCGACAAGGGGCAACACTGCCGCGTGCCCCTTCCAATGAGAAAGGCCGCGACACCCAGCCATTAACACGAACCCTGGCTACCGGCTCGGTGTACAAGACCCTGATCCACTGAAGTAAGAATGGAGGAAGACCCATTCTCATGAGGACTGTAAACATGTACTCCCATTGAAGGGAATCAAATGCTTTTGCTGCGTCAACAAGCACCGCAACAGCCTGAAAGTCGGAGTCGAAATAGTGCAGGGTGGCGAATAGCGTACGTAAATTGTGCGTGGTGGACCTGGCGGGCACAAACCCTGACTGGTCAGGAAGCACCAGCAGGGGGACCAAGGGCTGTAGACGAAGAGCAATCATCTTGGCTAAAATCTTAGCGTCAATATTAATAATGGAGAGGGGCCTGTACGATTCGCAACGATTAGATGCCTTGTCAGGCTTCAATAGCATAACCAAGAGGGCTTCTCTTAAGGAGGCCGGGAGGTGGCCTGTTTCATACGCCTCCGCGTAGACCTCGAGAAGTCTGGGGGCCAGCACATCCGCATAGGACTTATAAAACTCACTAGGGAGCCCGTCCAATCCCGCAGCCTTACATGTGGGGAGGGACATAATAGCGAGCTTAACGTCCTCCTCGTCAAAAGGCTGCGTAAGATACTCCCTGTGATTCGAAGACAGCCATCCAAGAGCAACGTCATCTAAGTATGCGTGGATCTCGTCCTGGGTACCACGGTCCTATTTTCATACAATTTGGCATAGAAGTCCAGTATGGCCCCACTAATTTCCGCCGTGGTGTAATGTGCCTCCCTCGCCTCATCAAGAATCTCTGTAATGTAGTCCTGGCTACGTGGATCAGCCAGCTTCTGAGCTAGGGAGTGACTAGGTCTTCCCCCTTCACCATAATATCGAGCTTTACTGAGTCTAGACCTATAGGTCATCTCTTGGTCGACTGTGTCGTTGTGTTCAATGACCAAATCCCGGATTGCCGAGAGTGTCGATGGGGAAGGGTCCGAATCGTAGGATCGCTCTAAAGCAGAGATTTCTGCAGCCAATTTATTAATCCTATGCCTCAAGTCCCTCAAGACGCCCGCTTGCGCCCCCATGCACACCCCCCTAATAGTCACCTTAAAGGCTTCCTAGAGGACGCCTGCGCTGTCAACCGAGCCCTCGTTTTCTTTGAAGAAATTATTAATAGCCCCCCCAATCTCATGTTTAAAGACGGGGTTGGATAATGAGGATGGCTGCAAACGCCAAGTGAACAGAGGCCGCTGGCATGCAGGAACCTGCAGCTCCAAGAGCACAGGGGAATGGTCCGAGAGTGTCCGAGCCATATGGCGGACCTCCACCACCCAGGTACACGCAGCCTCAGTGGCCAGCCAGAAATCCAGGCGGGACCAGGTCCCATGAACAGAGGAAACAAAAGTGCTATCATGCGCACCAGGGTGCCGCAATCGCCACCATTCCACAAACAGCCAGCATCCATCAGTCCCAGCAACACCTCAGATGCCTGCTTAGACCGCAAAGTCTCGCTACCCATTTGGTCAACAGCCATGTCCAGGCAAGCATTAAAATCACCACCCCAGAGTATCTCTGTCTCCGGAAAGCTAGTGATGCGGCGCCATACATCAGAAAAGAAGGCTGGATCATCAATATTCGGGCCATACACCTTCACTAGAAACACACTCACTCCGCCCAATTGCCCATGCAATATTGCAATCCGGCCTGAGTCATCTGCGTCTGTGCGAATAACCGAGAATGGGCCCCCACGTTTGACCAAAATCATTACCCCTCTTGCATAACTGGAATACGAGGACAACACACGCACCCCCGCCCACCGACTCCCAACCTTTCTTTCGGACAGTTTCGTGAGATGGGTTTCCTGCAAAAAGGCTATCTGGACGTCCATTCTGTCTAGGTAAGCAAACACGGATTGAATCTTTCTGGGGGTGTTTAGGCCTCGGACATTCCAGGTTAACAGTCGCACTTTACCACTCATTAAGTCAAGAGAGTCATTATAGGCCTGTCAGTTGGGGAAATGAAAGGTTTGTGCCTGCTCTCGCAAATGAATAGGTGAATTCGCCAAAATCAAGACTGAAAGTGCCGGTCCCCCCTCCCGCTCCCACCATCCCCCTGCCCCCCTCCCACTTCAGCGTCCCCAACTCGCCAAAGCCATCCCAACCCTCCCTGTCCCACCCCCAACCATAGAAAACCAGTGTAAATTGTAAGTGGGGTATTCCCATTAGGGGCTTCAGAGTGCTACTAGCTTCCTAACGAGCAGGAGGTGGCTGAGCTAAGCAGCATCTGTGCCTGGAAGAGTATAGCATAAAGCCCCATGACAAAGAAGTAGTGCATTGCAGAGAGAAATGGAAAAATCTCTATAACGTCCACCTGTGCAGGGAGGATAAACATGGAATGCATAAAAGTCAAATCATTCAACAATTTAGAGATAGAGCTGCCCAGTGGGGCTACGTGACGTGACAGAATATCCATGTGCACCCCACCCTCCTACTGTTCCTCAGTTTTGGAAAGTGTCTGGGATTCGCGCCGCCTTCTCTTGAGGTGTTTGGCATGTTCCAGCACTGCCTTGGGGTTAGTGAAAATGTTTGAGTCTCCATCCGGGCCTATCTTCAAGCGAGCAGGCTATAGCATGGCGTAAGGAACACCTTCAGATTGTAAGAACTTTTTAACAGCCCAGAACTCCCTACGTGCAGCCTGTACCGTTACAGTAAAATCAGGGAAGAAAGAGAGTGTATTACCTTGGTGCTCAATAGTGCCCTTATCTCTGGCCATGCGCACGATGGCGTCCCGGTCCCTATAGTTCAACACCCGCGCAATAATAGGGCGAGGTGGAGCTCCCGGGACCGGACGAGCTGCGAGGGAGCGGTGGGCCCGCTCAATGATGAACATTGCGGAGAGCAATTCAGTACCAAAAATATCTTTAATCAGGTTCTCAACAAAGGTCTCCATTTTGCCCACGTTCGTTGATTCTGGCAGTCCCGTAATTCGAATGCTATTTTGGCGGGAGCGGGCTTCCAAGTCCTCATTCTTGGCCTTTATGAGGGAGAGAACCTTTTCCATATTGAGTGTTTTCCCTGCTACCTCACTCAGACCATCCTCAGTTGCAGACACATGTTGCTCAACCTCCCCCACACGGGCGCCTTGCTTTTCAAGTTGTGACGACATGTGGTCGAGGCGCTGATGCCCCGCAGCCATAGTACCCTCTATCGATTGGAGGCTACGCTGCATGGCCAACAGAGTTGTCTCTATTGTGGAAGGGCCCACTTCCTGGGCATCCTCCTCAGAGTCGGAGGCAGCTTTTTGCTGGGTCTTGGATGACTTAGGCGAGGTTGAGTCTTATCTGTCCTCCCCATTCTGCCCGCAACTGAGCCACTCAATCACCAAGGTATGGGGCCAAAGCGGGCGCCCCCTCCAGAGAGCCCGGTACCAACCGGTAGTCAGTCCCAGGCCAATCCAAGTAGAGAACTCCCCGGGGTACACTAAGGAGGTTAAAATGGTGGCAGATCCTGATAAGAAGGTGTCACATACACTCTGACCTGTGGAGCGATCTCCCGCAGTGCACCCCTATACGACAGGGCCCAGCTTCAAGAGCCACTAATCAATGTAAATGATAAGCTGAGTCAACAATCCCAGGATGTAGGCCATCCGCCCATGGCCCAGCGCCACGGGGATCATGGAGAAATCAAAGCGAGAACAACAGGGCCCAAAGCGAAGAAGTGGCAAGAACTCAGCTGGTCACCCAACAGACCACCAGGCAGCCCCATGAGGCCACGCATCCAGGCGAGGGCAAAAGCAAGGGAGCAGCACAGGACAGCAGCAACTACATCCACCGCTATGTAGTGGGCAGTATCTCTATGCAGGCACGTGTGGACAGAATCAGCCCATCATCGGTGCAGCCCCCATGTGAGTCCGAGGCACCCCGGCAGGAGCGAACATTCAGCAGCAGCACAGCAGGGTGTTCAGAGGCGGTGTAGGGCAGGCGCCCCTCGGGTCCCGCCGGCGCCGACAGCAACAGGCCTGGCTGAATGTGGAGGATCAGCAACTCGGCGCGAAGGAGAAGGTACGGCCGCAGCACCTCGCGCCCACCAGCCCCAGCCACAGCTCGCAGGACGCGGCATGCATCCAGGCCCGCGCCCGCCTCCGCAGCTGCCATCCAGGGATGAGCCACCCCCACTCACCGCAGCCAGCGCCAGCAGCGCTCCGCACCCCAAGCCGTCCCGTAGTCCTCCTCAGCACAACAGGTCTCTCAGGCGCCCACACAACGCGGACCAGGCCGGAGCTCCTCGGGCACCATGCAGAGACCGGCACACCTCCTCGCAGTTGTCCGCTCCAGGGGATACCACTATTGATATCCAGGCAGCGCTGCACTTCACACGGGCTCCGCAGAAAGGGGCGCACGCCTCCGGTCGCAGATGCGGCTACAGCAGCAGGCAAGGTTCGCTCTCAGGGTCCGGCGGCTGCCGCCATTTTGTAGAGGCGCCACCAGATCCGATCAGCACAGCGTTTGTGGCACCGCGGTGCTCCCCAGCAGCCCAAACTGGCACAGGATATTCCAGGGGGCCACACAATGCAGGGCAGGAGCGCAGGTGGCTAGGATGCAGCTGTTGACAGGCGGATTGTAGACGGATAGGAGCTCAGCCGGGCAGAGCCTCACTAAGGCGCGGCCATCTTGCAGTGCGCCCTCTAGCGCCCCCTTCTGTTGTTTTTAATGGCACAAAAATGTGTAACCACTGATAACCACTTTTTTTTAAGGTATTGAAAAAACCCCACCAGAATTGATCAAAAATAGAAACTGAAAACAGGTTAGCCTAAATATAATATAGCGACAGGCAGATTCAATTTTCTGCCTAGACTTCTACTTGTGCAAATGAGCAAAACCTTTAGAGATCAACTTGGAGTTATTTCATTCAGCTTATATACAAAAATATTCATGAGTCATCCCTACCTCTACTCCGTCTTCTTCTAAATGTATTATCTCTACTCTTCTACTGCAGTCTTGGCCCTTAGTGAATTCTTCTTCATTCCTTTCATTCACTATTGTTAATTGTTATTGTCAATTTTATATATTTCAATCTTTTATTTTCTGCTTCAAACACAGTCCATCTTTTGTTGTCTCAGTTATTTGATTTTGAATTCACTTGATAGTGCTTGTCAAGTTCTTGATTGTTAAATTTGCTTCAGAAATCTTAATTAATCAATGCTGTTTTTAGTGTAGCACATCATGGAGTTTCAAAGGTCTCTGATCTCAGTTCAATTGGATTTTGACCTGATGCATTTTGCAGAATAAGTCCATTCAGGTGCAGAATAACTGCGATAAGGTACTCTCTCTCTTTTTGATCTTCTTGATGTCTGTTGACCTTCTTTGTTTTCACTTACACCGATAGATTCTGTTTCTTCGATGATGGTTTGTGGTATAAGTGACACAATGATCTCGATTGCCTCCTACCTTTTGGCCATTCCAAACTCCATAGGGGTCTTTCTCTTCTCACACTTGTTCCTTCGCATTGATCATTTGATAGCTCTAATGATGCTTCAACAGTTCCTTTATTCTCAGCTCTCAATTCTTCTTTAGATGGTATTTTCTCACCACTTAGTGAGATTTCAGGAATTTGCACTGGTGTGACATTTTGCTAAACTTCACCCCTCTCTGATTCTTCCAAACGTATGGGTACAGGAGATCTCGAACCTGGTTCAGAGAACACTACTTCTTCATAAGGGCACCTCGCTCTCTAAGTGTGTGAAGAATGCATCCAATTAGGTATCCCAGTACTTATGACAGAAGTGTTAGTAATCAAATAGACCTGGTAGGGGCATTTCCACCTTGGCTCCAGGCAAGATTTTGCATGTTTCTTCACAAGATCCTAGTCACCTGCATTAAGGTCGTGGCACTGCTCCTGATATGGACTGGCAGTGGCAGCTCCAACCTGATGAGAAGCAGAATGCACCACATCAGCTAATCCTTTGCAGTAATCAAGTATCATGTCATCTGTGTTGTTTACAAGTGCTTTTGAAGGTACAGCAGACAGTCTCATAGCACAATCATGAGTAGTTCATGGGGAGAAAATCCAGTTCTCTTGTCAGGGGTGCTTCGAAGACTCATCAAAACCAGTGGTAAAGCATCTGGCCCTTTCAATGAAGTGGATGCACAGACTTTGGCCAATCGAGACTTCAGAGTCCAGTTTAACAGTTCCACTAATCCTCAAGCCTCAGGATGATAGCTAGTGTAATATCTATTCTACTTGAAGAGCCACCCACAGCATTCTAAGGACCTCATTATTGAAATGGATCCCTCGATCTAACTCCGGTGAAACCGGGAATACGAACTGCAGAATGAGTTCACATAACAACAGCTTGGCTATAGTGAGACTGTCATTTTTCTATGTTGGGTAGGCTTCCACACATTGGGAGCAAATGCACACTATAACCAGCACATACCTCAGCCTGTTACAGCCAGGCATTTCGATAAAGTCCAACTGCATCCTGTTAAAGGGTCCTCCTGATCTTCCAATATGGATAAGTGTTATAGGGGTTCTCCTTCCCACATTCATCTGCTGCCATGTAACCACCTATGGCATAGCTCTTCAGCTAAAACTCTGAATTAGGGATTAAACCAATTCTGTCTAAACAATCTAACCATTGCTTGCACTTTCTATAAGAAAACGGTATGAATAGTAAATCAAAATGGTGCTTCTCAATTTTAAGCAGTTTTTATGAAATAATGTTTTTTAAGTGTTGAGCTTTAGAGTTAAGAGCTATATTATTGTATAAATTGGACACGTCAATTTTAAGTATAATTTTGGTATGTTAAACTTTTACGGTCCATCTGAACCGAATAAAGTTATTTTGAACTTGAACTTGCTTCACTTCTAATGTGTGCAGGACCATGGAAATGTTTTGCCATGTGGAACAATAAACTGTCTGACAACACTAGCCTTCCATCTGCTGAAACCCAAATGTTGTTTGAATTATTAATACATCCTGCTCTGATCTACCCTTGCTGATCTGCTTCCAAAACATCTTCCTGAAATCTTTTAATTTCTTCCCAAGTATCAGCTACTGACAACAACATCAAAAAAGTAGTGTCCTCATCAGATTCACTTAAATATTCTCTGTTAGATGTGAATGCCACAAGTGCACAATATTGTACAATGTTATCTAAATATCCATTTCCAACAGTTACATAGTCATTTCCACTTCTGTGAGCTGCAAAATTAACTACTGCAATCTCCTGGGATAACTGCAAAGTATCCAATAATTTCATTACATATTCCCCGTTTCCAATAGAGGATCTTGATGACATCATAAATCCCCTTTGTGACCATAACTACTCATAATCATAGACTGCAAAGAAGCCATAATGACTATCCGTAAATATAGTCACTCTCAATTGAGCTGAAAGATAGAAAGCTCTTGCAAGGGCAATTAATGTTGCCAGTTGTGCTGAGGTTGCACCTCAAAGCCAGGAGGCTTCTATCACTTCCTGAAATGTGCATACAGCGTAGGTTGCTCTCAAAGTTCCATCACTATCTTTTAGACAGGAGCCACCAACAAAGATGACATAGTCAGGCTCATTGAGGGGTTAATCTTTAATGTCTAGTCGTGGCTCATAAATCAGTAACATTCAGGCAGTCATGTTCAAGTTCATCCCCATTAATTTAATTCTCAAGCAACAGTAACAACATAGCTGAATTGAGTGTTTGACTCTTTTTTAGAACAATATTTTGTGCAGCAAGTATTTGTTATTCATACTTTTTAAGTCTGCAGCTTGTCAAATACTGCATTTTGGAAGGTGAGCAAAATCTCCACCGAGTGAGGGACCATCACTGTAAGAGGGTGTCCCATCGCTATGCTCTCACATCTCTCAATACTGACACAAACTGCTGCAACCACTTTAAGGTAGCTGGGCAGTCCTGTGACAGTAGGCTTGTGTGGTTGAAAAATAAGATACACTTCTTTAAGAGTCTACATGTAATTAAGTAAGCACTGAAAAAGTGCAGCCCTCCCTGTCACTGCAAAACAATGTGATCATTTTACTGTATTCAGGCATTCCTAGTGCCAGGGCATGACAGAGGCTTTCTCTCAGCTCTAGGAACACTTTCAAGAAATCGTTGTCCTATGGAAGTAAATGAAGCATATCTTTGTATGTCAGCCTCAGTAAAGGCTTGGCCACTAGGGTAAAGTTTGTTATCCACTGTCTACAGTAGCCAACCATTCCCTGGAACATTCTGATTTCTCACTGAGTTCTGGGTGGACTTATCTTCAGAAATGTCTCTATTCTCTCATGTGACACCTTTCTCATTCCCTTCTCAATCAGATGTCCTTAATATAGGACTTCTTTTTCACAGTATTGCAATTTGCTCAGGGTCAACTTGTGTCCATTCTCAGCCAAATGATTTAAAAGAGCAATTGTGTCCTGTTTACAAGCTTCCTGCATACTTGATGCCACAAGTAGGCGATCAATGTGCTGCACAAGAACTGAATTGCAAGGCATCTGCAGAGTCTCAAGATTATTTTTCAAGATCTTATAAAAGATTGAAAGACTCTTTGTATATCCCTGTGGAACTCGGCACCATGCCAAGGCTCTATCTCTAAACACGAATGAGAACAGGAATTGGCTGTCCTCGTGCAATGGACTAAAGAAGAAGGCCTGGCAGAGATCCACAACAGTGAACCATTCTGCATTGCAGAGAATTAGAAATAGTATTGTTGCTGGATTCAATAGCACAGGACAACATGGGAAAACTATATTGTTAATTTTTTTGAAGATCCTGTACAATTCGATACTTGTTGTCAGACTTCTGTAAACCCATAATGGGTGAATTGCAAGGACATCCACAATTTCTTGTAATATCCCTGTTTTAGCATGTTTTCAATCACTGGTGTTATTCCAGCAATTGTCTCTGGTGTTGGATTATAAGGTGGTTTTCTCCGGAAAACTGCATTTGGTTTTATTGTAATTCTACAGCTCTTAAAGGATATTATCCCACAGCTGTTCATTATCAGGCCATTTTAAATTCACCATCTTCATCATGTGTTTGAAATTCAACATCCTCCTGTGTGTAGTAAATAGCCCAATTTAATTTGCACAAGAGATCTCTTCCTAACAGATTTACAAGACTTGAATTTCTCAAATGAACCTATTTTTACAGGCGCTTTCTTTGAAACAGGATTAGTTATTTGTTTGTAGCACCTACAACTTGGATCTTCTTTCCCAAGAGAGGTAGGTCTGAGAGTTCTGCTGTTCAAATAGTGGAATGGGAGGCTTCTGTGTCGATAAGAAATAACACTTGGTTATTATTAACATCTCCTTCTACAAATGGTCCACTGTCAAATTGCGCTATTTCTTCAAGCTCCCAGTACTCACAGGAGCAGAAGGACGCTAACTCCCAATGCCCCTCCTGGTCTTCCTCCGACCCCCGCAAGCTTTTCCAAGAGGGTCTAGGGGTTACCAGGGGGAAGGGGAAGTGGATAAAATAATAAAATATAACAAGAAGAGACTGCCTAGTCCTTTCTTCTGGGTTCTGCGAACTTCCTTCGAAATTTGATTTTCTGGAAGAGGTCGCACACTGCAAAAAATAACATTGCATCAACTCTTCTATATTCCAGCTTCTACTCTATCACTATATCTACTGTTATTACTTGTACATACCCCTTTTTGTGAACAGGCTAGCTTCTTTTCTGTACAATTAGAATGCAGTCCTCAAAAAATAAATATAGAATACTTTCTCAGATTAATTAATTTGTATTTCTTTTCTAAACTGAGAACTACACTTTATGTTGCTTTTAACGCTCATGTGTCTTTTTCTTCATATGTATTCAAAATATTACATTTGCTTTCAGTAATTCACAGTATTCATTTCTAACAGCAGTTCTGTCATCTTTTTCCCTCTAGGGTACTTGCGTGACTGGAGCTGAGGAGAATACTGGAAACCAGGAACTTCAGACTGGAACTGGTAAGTATCAGATTGGACGCGAGGAGAAGACTAACTTCTGACTGAAAATCTCTACAGAAAACTCTAAAAAAAATGCTCGAGCTAAGAACCTCTCATACAAAAATCATTCCGACTAAATGACGGCTCCGATATCTTCCTACGCTTTCCGACGAACTGGCGAGACGCAGAATCTGTCCCTGAAACACTGCACTACCGCCGACTGAGGAGAATCAAGAAAACGCCACTACTCTAATGAACGTCTTTGGTGAAGTGCGTCGCAAGAACGGTTGTGCACGCGCTTCAAACAGTTCACTGCTCACTCACACCTGCTCATGAAGATAACTAGAACGCTAACCCAGCTTTTCTTGGAAAATCGTTTCTTCAACAAGAGTTTCCACGAGGCTTTCTGGGCTCTGTTCTTTACTGGATTTGCTTGCAAGCTCTTATTAATCACGGTGCAAACAATTTGAGGTCTCATATTATGGGAATTGATAGGATTCCTGACATCCACTTTGATCTACCTATAAGACCGCACCAAGTATGCAATCTTCCTCTCCCTCAGGCACCTGCATTTGAGAATTGTCAGAATCAAAACACTCATTCTCCAACAAGGGGGACTGTTGAAATGGATTCCGATTTTGCAATGGATGTGAATCTACTTGCGATTCTTGATGATTCATGTTGAATCTGGGTTTACCCATATTTTGTGGGCCCATCAGAGCTTGTGGGACCTGCATCATTAGAACTTGCGATTGCATTGGTTGCTGTGCTGCATTTATTGGACTGCAACCTGAACCAGGACATTTTGCATCTGCTTTTGTCTTACCCCTTGCATATGCGCATTACCCCTCTCTCAATTTGGATTCTGTCTACACTCCCTCTTCCAATGCCCGAGCCTGGTACAATAATGACAAGGAGTTGATTTCTTCCAAGTTGCAACATCTATTCCCGAATTTGGATCAACCAAAACAACTCAACGTCTGCCCTGTGAAACACCAACTCCACCCTGCACAATTTAACCTCCGACCCAGTCTTGGGGGCGACATACTAAAGTATACAAAAAGTGATGGATGGAATGCTTGAATTAATCTCAGTCACTAGTAATGATTCGGGCCGTATCCCAGGCCACCGTTATTTTGCACACTATGCCACCTCAGTTTGGACCCAGCTATATGCAAATCTGTCTTGACCCTGCTCCAATGGAAAGAGCCCAGCCCAAACCACTGAGTCAGGTCCTCCCTGAACTGGAAGACAATCAACCCAAGTATGGTTTTGTCCTTGTTATGGGCTCATCAGCCAGGTATAGCTTGGTTCCAGTGACAGTTTGGGCTGCATACTTTGGTGTATTGTCTTAAGTGTAATGGGTATGCCCAGATGTGGGCACAGTGCACACTCTCACCGGAGCCAAACTATACCCAGGTGATGAATAGTGGGGTTATAGAGGAGGAGTTGAGCTCCCGTAGGGGTTGGTCGCAGGGCTTGGCTGGAGTTTAGGTCCTGCAGCCAATCCCACACTGCAAATGGCTGAAGGCTGTTTTAAGCCACCTATGCTTTAAACTCAATTTTCTATTAGCTCTGTAGTGCCAAAGTGCCTTTTTGAATATGCAGTACATGAAGTATATCTGTGAAATCACCCACATTTAGTATATAGTATACCTTATTTTACTGCTATTCTGGTGCATAAGACGCATAATAGCTCTATAGATATTAATGTGATCAGTAATTTATGAAACTTAGAATACCGCTCAAAAGAGTGTTTGGTAATTATTTACCTTGATGAGAAATACTTGTTAACTACCTCATATGACATACAATTTTAAGTCAGTGGCTTCATATCTATGCATTAGCCACTGATAAGGCATGTACAACCAGACTCTATGACTCGTAGGACAGGCATGTGTGATCAAACATAATTGGGTCTTTCTTAACCTTCACTGTAATTTGCATATTATCTGCTGAATTGTTTATCCTAATTGTGAGAATCCTGATAAACCCATTATGGTGACAAATACTGCATGTAATAACTAACCACAAAATTGTGAAATATAAAACATATCTTCATATTGATTTGGGGTACAAGGGCGGAGCTCCATTACAACATCACTTCAGTTAACAGATCCTCTCATAGGTTTGTCTGAATCCTAACACTCCTTATTTAATAGGGCTTAACTTGCTATAATAGGTGTAAGAGTCACTTGCCAATTCTAATTTTCCCTGAAAAAGGTATGTACCCTATTAGGGCTAAAGGGTCTCCAATGTGTGACTACAATAATATTGGGGTGTACACAACATCATCAAATGAGAACCAGAGTGTCTTTGCAATGTAAGCATGTGTGTAAATAAACAGATCCTCTGGTGATTTATATGTCTCTGGGTTTATGTAGGTTGTGCAGCACAGATTATACATCTCTGGCTCACTTATTTTTTAAAGGTTTAATTGTTTCTTTTTGATCTGCTGGAGATGGGCTTTGCTATGGTGATTGGGTCAGTTCTTTTGTTGGAGAATTGCAGTATGATCAATGAGTGGTCTGTCCATGTCAGAAGAGTTATTTTCAAGCTTTGCCCAAGAAGAGTGGATGCAGTCCATTGTGGGGCGACCTTTTGAAAAATGAACTGAGTATGTGATGTCTAGTATACCTTTTCCAGTACAGATTCCTGAGCATAAACAAACTCTGAAGCATACCATACTTTGGATATGTGCTTTATACTGCAGCAGAAAGGCAATTTGAGTGCTGTTTAGAGAAATGAAAGCATTTCCCCTATTTAATGCCTGCTTTTAGTATGTCTTATTTTTTGATGCATGGCTCCGTCTGCCTATTTTAGTAGATTGGGCTTTGTGTCAAAAACTAAGGTTGTTTGCATTGATCTGCTCAAGTAACACCCCAGCAACGACCCTATGGCAAAAAGAGATGCAAAGCACTATTTACAGTGCAAAGCACTATTTACGCTTTTGCACAGGAAAGTAAATATCCTTGCATAGCTATGCACAGCTTTGGACCAGCGCAAAGCCTTAGGGCTTGGTTACGAGTTTGGCGGTAATGAAACCTCGAAACGGCGTGTGAAACCCCGCTGGCTAGTTGTTGGTCCACTCACCGAATTATGATGTTGGCAGTTTGCAGAACGAAAGACCACCGGCGCACCGCCAGTCATTTGCCGACCTCCTCTGCGGTGGCATGGGGAAAACAGCTGTCAGAGGGCAGTACAGACAAGTTCACCGCCATCGGAATTACAAGTTGGCTCTCCATCGAGCTGACCGTGGCAGGAAGACCCACTGCTTCAAGTCCGCAAAATCGAAGGAATTAGGGTGCACACTCACCCATTTCGTTTTCTTCCCTTCGGTCTCCAACGTGGATCCCTTCCTCCAGGGCCCCCCTTCACAGCAGCATCTTGACCCCGATGAAAACGACCCTGTTGGCGCCGGAATCCAGGTAAATCAGTTTTGCACTATTTACCTATTGACTGGACTGGGCACATATGGTCCAGACTCCAGCAATGGGAAAGTACTGGTAGTAGGCATTTTTTCACATGTCATGCATATGTGTACATTTAACACTTGTGCAGTCAAAATATACACACATGCATCGACACATATGAAAAGTTATTCCCTGCCATCAGAAACACCACCGCTGGCCCAGCGTCAAACTCATAATCAGGCCTTTAGTAAATTTGTGCATTTGTTCTTTGTGTTCTGGCTAATGTCACTGCTGCTTTAATCCCAGTGCAAGATTTTATTTCCTATACATTTATCGAGAACAACTTAATATTTGATTTTGCATTTCTATAACAGCCTTGAAAAATACTTAAGTATATGCATGAGTTCTGAATTCAATCAAATATTTGTGCCTTTAGCTACAATTTCTCAATTTAAACCGAGTTTGATTACTCCTGTGTATGACTAGGAAGCACAACTGGGCCGGCAGAGGGTTGGCATTAAACAATAATTTGAAAAAGGAAATAAAAAAGTTATATACTTTATAAAAAGATCGCCCTTTACAGGGCTTTCTTCTGTACTGTTGCAGAGGAAACTTTTCTAATAACAATGTAAGCAATTCTTTAAGAAAATGCACCACATATTTTCATTAAGATACGAAGTGCTGTATAATTGATGATAGTCAAGTGTGATATCTGCTCTCCCTGTGGGAATGACTTTCACTGCTGGAATAGGTCAATTCTGAACTTCGAAGTCTTTTGCTGTATCCTTAACAAAGCCTTTCGGCTTTATGGATTATTATGTCAACCTTTCCTCCGCTGCTGTGCTGGATTTTTTATTGCCATTAATATCTCTTGCAAGGAGCTTTGTAAATGCTGAACTCCAGCATGAATACAGAAGTCGAATCCAGCTAAGGCTCCAAGAAACAGGATAAGAACAAAACCGGTGTAAAACTGATTAGGAATAATTTAGCAAAACTTAATTCAAAGAGCAGAGCCTTGACGAAGAAGCACTCCCTAAAAATGCATTTTTTAAGCAGTTGGTTAAAACAAGGACAAATAAAAACATTTCAATCCGGATTTTTATTTCTTTAGGGGGTGTTACTCACATGCGGACTTGTTTAATTAATATTATCCAGGCTATTCCCACCACTGCCTGCATGATCGTAAAACATCGTGCTGCTTCTCAAGAGACAGTGTGCTTTCTCAGCCTAACATAAAAACCTGAAAAACACACCACAGCGAAAACTAATTTAACCTTTATGCGATGTGTTATATTTCTAACGTTTGACACACATTTTTCATTTGTATAGAATCAGTCTAGTTCACATTGATTTGAGATGTTCATTTTCTATAATTTTTTCATTATACAATTTCAAAATGTGTTACGCAGAACAACATGATTTGCGAAAAACAAATAAAAACGATGACGTCTTGAAGCCCCTTAAGTAGTCCAATACCTGGTACGCCGAGGTCTTGAAGAGGGTTGCAATTTGCATAGACTCTAATGATTAGTTATACATCATTTAATTACAAGGGGGTACTTTTGTGTTTTGTTGCTCTAAACCCAATATTTGGCATTGGGGCAATCAGTTCAAGATGCCTCTATTGTAGGGATTAAAGGCTTGCTTGGTCTTTGTAGTATCCATCGTCTCCGCAGGCACTAAAGTTAAAGAGACTCTACTTGAGGTGCAGTAGGCACACTTCTGATACAAACTTAAATACCTACTGTTGTGCGTGGTATCAAAATTAGCTGTCCATTAATGTATGAATCGTTCTCTTTTGCATCACAAAATGTACGTCTCTCCCAGTGTGAGTTGGAGCAGCATTATTGTCACTTACACTCACCTCGCTCTGGCTTTGGTAGTGACCAGAATGGCTTGGTGTGAATTACCTTAAGACAAAATCTTACTAAAGCTGCTTGCAGATGTTAATGTCTTCCAGCAATTTTTTCCAAGTGACAATGCAATTTTTAGACTACACTCAAAGTGTTCTAAAAATTTCACTCCAGTGGCCCTGGCAAAAAAGCACAAATATTTTCAGTAATAAAAATGCGTGAACACAATACTCCCCCTCACCCCCACACCATAAACTACTTTTCTATTTTCAGTAAAGCAGAGAAAATCACAGGTGGCATCATGTTTACTTAGGGACTGTGGCTCTCCATGGCTGCTAAAGCATAAAAATATGTTGTTGCTTTTTAATGCAAATGGATTGCATTTACTGTGGGGGCATGAGCGCTCCTCATATATGCATATGTTCTGTTGCATCCAAACACTCAATTGTGATGCTTTTGGACTTAAACCACCATTGGTTTGGTGGGGGGCGGGATGATCCACACAGGTTTGTGTTTATAATTGCCAGAAATTCAATGGATGTATGGAGAATGGCCAGGGATACCAATACGTCAACTTATTGACCCATAGTTCAAGATCCACTGGATAGTTCAAGAACTACTGGACGTCCAGCACTTACTTGATGCTAAACCCCACCAAGATGTGATTCCTGTTATTTGTCAAGAACAATAATCAAGATACAGACCAAACTTCCTCAGTGACATGACCCTTGACTTCAATTCCCAAATTTTACCTACTGCCAAGTCATTTGTATTTATCTTGGACAGCAAACCCACGCCGAAGGAACAAATTGTCAAGAAAACAAACATTGCTTGGTTCCAGCTCTCTTTACTAAAGAAAGTGAAATCATTCTTCTCAAAAAGTGACTTCAGAACTGTTGTTCAAGCTCTTGTATGCTCTTATCGGAATGGTGAAAACGACCTGCTCCATGGCATTCCATTCTCCACAATAGCCTCTCATAACAGCAATGGCCACGCCAGGACCTGAAGAAATATGACCACATCACCCTTTTTTCTGATAGAAGTCACTGACCTCTTCTTATGAACCTGCAGCATCTTCAAAATCAGCTGCATCATTTATAAAGCACTCATGACCAACAAACTCGCCTATCTGGCTCACAAGATCGCCATCTCTTGTGACTTTCAGTATACACGCAGCCAGGATACCATCAGACTGGAGACAAAGAAGTGACCTCTTTAACCTCTTAAATGTGGCTGTTGACCAATGGCTGACGGCCTCACTAACTTCCCAGTGAATGTGTCAACTTTTGAGCGACACTGGGGAGATACTTAAATATCCCTCTGGTGCTGTACACCAGAGGGGAGTCATTTATTGTTTTTTTGCATCAGGCTGCTCTGGAAGAGCTCCTTAAGTATCCTGATTGTTTTTTTTTTTCTGCAGTTGCGATCAGTGCACAGGGCGCACTGACGTCATTGCAGTAAAAGAGAAAGTAAAATGAGCTCATATTACTTTTACTGAATCAGTGTTCGTGGCATATCTCAGCCCCACGAGAACTAATTCTCATGGGTGAGGTATCGCTGGAAAGGGGATAATCTCTCCTTTCCAATGTTATCTCTGCTCAGTGAAACCCTGCTTGGGGATCGTCACAGGAGAGCGATCCCCAAGCAGAGATCCACCAACTAGCCCCCAAGGATGGGGAAGCAGCCCCTTAGCACATTTAATTGCCCTATTCTTTCTGCCCCCCGGGGGGCAAATGGGGGTATTTACACCCAATTTTCCCCCCAAGGGAAGAAAGCCCACAAGACACCAAGGAATTGTGTGTGTTTTTAAAAAAAAATATATGGGTGAGGTATCGCTGGAAAGGGGATAATCTCTCCTTTCCAATGCTATCTCTGCTCAGTGAAACCCTGCTTGGGGATCGTCACAGCAGAGCGATCCACAAGCAGAGATCCACCAACTAGCCACCAAGGATGGGGAAGCAGCCCCTTAGCACATTTAATTGCCCTATTCTTTCTGCCCCCGGGAGGGCAAATGGGGGTATTTACACCCAATTTGCCCCCCAAGGGAAGAAATCCCACAAGACACCAAGGAATTGTGTGTGTGTTTTTTTTTAAATATAGGGGTGGGGCTGGCCACCATAGCCATGCCCCTTTCCCCAAAAAATGGGGCATCAGTCTTTTTGCCCTCCCAGGGTGCAGATTAGGGTAATTAACCCTGATCTGCCACTCCAGGGGGCGGAAGCCCATTAGATACCAGGGAAAGTGTTTTTAGGGATGGGTCATGCCCCCACCCCAATTAAATAGGGTATCAGTCTTTCTGCCCCCTTCGGGGGCAGATGGGATAATTGCCCCAATCTATCCCATGGGGGGGCAAAAGCTCACTAGATTCAGGGAAAGATTTTTTCCAAAAACAATATTTACAGTGGTGGCTGCCTACCATGGGCATGGTCATGCCCCCACCCCAACTAAATAGGGCATCAGTCTTTCTGCCCACTTTGGGGGCTGGATGGGGTAATTACCCCTCGAGAGGACAGAAAGCCCACAAGACACCAGAGAAATATATATATTTTTTAAATATATGAGTGGGGCTGCCCCCCATGGGCATGGCCATGTCCCCACCTCAACTTAATGGGGCATCAGTCTTTCTGTCTCCCCTGGGGGTGGATGAGAGTGATTACCCCCAATCTGCCACACAGGGGGGCAGAAAGCCCACTAGATGCCAGGAAATGTTTTTTCAAAAAAATATGGGCTTGAGGTGCCTACCATGAGCATGGCCATGCCCCCACCCCAACTAAACAGGGCATCAGTCTTTCGGTCCCCTTTGCGGGCTGGATGGGGTCAGCCCCCTCAGTGGGCAGAAAGCCCACTAGACACTAGAGATTGCATTCAGGTAATATGTTTTTGGGGGAGCGCCTCCCCTTGGGCATGGGCCAGTGCTACCCTTGGGCCAAATAGAATTTCTGTCCATCCTGGGGGTGGTTAGAGTATTCACCCCAATCTGCCCCCCCCGGGGGCCAGAAAGCCCACTAGACACCAGGGATTTCAAAATGGCGTCAAAAGAAACAAAAGGATAAGGGGGCCTACCCTGGCATCAATCCATACCCCTGCCCTAATGGGGTCAATAGTGTCTTTCTGCCCCACTGGGAGCAGATAAAAGGCTTGTCCCAATTGGGGTGGTTGCCTTAAACTTGCCTCTGGGGGTAGAAAATACACTTGACAGCAGGGAACATGCCATTGAGGCAAAACAAGTGCTGCACCCCTAAAGGGACAAACCAGTCTTTTTTCCCACCTAGGAGCTGACAGGAGGTGTGCCCCCAAGTTGCTCCTGTGGAACTGAAAGCCCACTGTATGACAGGAATATATATTTTTTGATAAAATAATGTGATGGACTGGGTCTACTCTAACATCAGGGCCTACCCTCACCCCTAAAGCCTCAACAGTCTTTCTGCTCCCCTGTTGACGAAAGCCTCCCATCCCAATAGCAAGCGTGAGGACATCTGTTTCTTGTGGGTGTTGTTTTTACATATGGGCCAGGAAAGTGTGGCTGACTCTCCAAATGGGGAATAGCTGCAGTTTTTGGGCTTGGGCAGGCTGCCACCTGGAAAAACCTAACGGACCCAGACAGTTCTGAAAACTAGACATCCGGAGCAGTCCACGGTGGTGTGCTTTGCATGGATCCCACACCATTTTCTTACCCACAATACCCTGCAAACCTCAAACTTTGAGAAAATACATACATTCTCCTCACATTGCTGTGAGGAAAGCTTCTTTAATCTGTGGGGAACTACACACTTCATACCACGAAGAATTCCCGCACGCCTCCTGATAAAAATGGCACATCACTTGTGTGGCTGGGTCAAAAGACCTTAACACAAAAGGCCCTATAGGTCTGTGTAGAGAGATCAGCAATAGGGGTAGCTGTGAGATTTGAGTCCGTGCTTGGCTACCATCCATGGAAACCTACAACCACATACATTTTTGAAAACTAGACGACCAGGGGATCCAAGGTGGTGCGCTTTGCATGGATCCCATAAGGTTTTCTTACTCAAAATGCCCTGCAAACTTCGAAATGAATTCATGCATTTCCCTTATATTTCTGTGACAGAAACTTCTGGAATCTGCAGGAATACATAAACGCAGTGCTTAATTTGTAAAATATTAAGTGCAGGTGCTCTATTTTATTCAGGAGGCCACACCCACTTCCTCTACTGGCCCCACCCGCTTCCTCTATTGGCTCCAGCCACAACTAGCACTGCTGAAAGACAGATTTAATACCCAATCTGAATTTCAGCGAGCAACTGACTACTAGAAGAAAGATCTTTCCTCCCAAATGTGACTCATCACCTGATGGAGAGCTATCAGAGAAAGCTGGACAATGATCTGTGTGCTGCAGAATTTTCAGGATGGGGCCCTGATCTCACATTCGATGCCCACGCTACAACCATTGCTGGCACTTGCTACCATACACTCAGCTTACTCAGAAGAGTCTTCCCTCTGCTTCCTTCCTCAACAAAAAAAACATTGATGCAAGCCCTGGTATTAAGCCACCTGGACTATTGTAACTAGCTTCGGCTAATGAGGCCTCCTTAAACAAGCTACAAGTTGTACAGAATACGGCTGCCCGACTAGTAGCCAACGCCCCTCCCAGAACGGCTTCCATCCCACTTCTTAATAAACTCCACTGGCTCCCTGTGAGAAAGCGGGTTAAATTTAAGATTGGCTGCATTGTCTATAAAGCCCTTAATGGTCAGGGGCCTTCGTATTTGTCCGACAAATTAATCAGGTACACCCCCCCACGTACCCTTAGATCAGGGTCCAAGTTACTTCTGTGCACTCCCAGAATTAAAAAGGCTCGCAAGGGTGGCAAAGCATTTTCCCATCTTGCCCCTACTTTCTGGAACGAACTGCCCCTCCAGCTTCGCGACTGTCAGAGCCTCCCTCTATTCAGGAAGCTTTTAAAAACCTTTCTTTTTTGAATCCCCGGGTCTGGCTGTAGCACACTGTCCTAAGCGCAGAGATACCCCTTATGAGGTGATTCAGCGTTATAGAAATTTATAAATAAATAAAATAAATAAATCTCATCAGACAAAGGCCTACTTCCACCACTACCCTTCCCCAAGGTTAATACCCAACCACCTTTGATAGCTCTCTATTGAAGTAGAAGACCTACCTTCTCAATAGAAGTAGAGATAGAAGATAATTCCTAATACCCACTAGATGGAGTCAGAGCCCTCATCACTACATAGAAACAATAGAAATCACCTATAACAACCACTAGGCCACTATGGTGTATAATTCATTACTGCCAAGTGGCCTACATCATGTTTAACCCTCAAACAGTTCTGTGTTTTAGCTAACTGCTTTTTTTTGTACCAGTTACAAACATTCAGAGAACCCCTAGCACGTTCTATCTATACATCCAAACATCCACACTGTGCGCAAACACCATCCGCAGTCCCTTACACATACCATATGCATTCATCTTCTGAAGTATGTGTGAGTGACGAGAAACAACTGTTCATTTTACATTTTATTTATAATTTATGACATTTTTGAATGTGCTTTCTAATTATCAGGACAGCAAAGACTATTGTCCCTGGCGTTAAGCACAGGTTAATTTAATGACTTTTTGAGGTTCGCCCTATCAAAGATTGTGGCTGTTTCTTGAGTACGGTTTCACACTCCTCAATCAACAACCTAGTTTCTCACATATGCTATATTGTAGCCCAGGTACCCTTCTCTGTGATTAAGTAGCAAAAGAACCAAACTAGCATTTCTGCTGCATTATATTAAAATTGGTCCACTGCTCAGCTACGGTTTAAATGTGGAGTGCTCAATACCAGTTGAAATCTTAATCATGAGTACTATCCCTGCTTGTATAATACTGCACTGAAAAATAAAAATAAAACCAATGTGTGTTTACGTTTGCCAGAAATAGGGTTTTTGTTAAGTTTCTCTTTATTCCAGATTCTGATAGCTATTACAATATGAGAAGAGTATCAAACTGCCATGATTTTTTGCTCCCCTACATTCCCTCCAACTTAACATCTGTGGAAACAACAAACCTGTAGGCACACACTTAGTAGATTGAAGGGTGTCGATCTGTAGGGCCAACATTCCTACCGGCATAATGCGGTTTGTAGGTGGTACATAAGAAATGCCACCTCTTTTTTAGAAGAAAAATATGAAGAAACTGAAAAAATATACATTTTGGCAAACACTGTTGAACAGTCGATCAGGAGCACAAGAGCTACCACTGGTATAGAAAATATATGTAAGACTTTATCTTCCAGAGCAAGAAATGGAGTTAAAAGTACACCTTCACCTCATGAAGTGTTGTGATAAACAGCAAACTGCACATGTTATCACAAGGTGAACGTTACCACTGTGGGAAATGGCCTAATAACTTGTTCGCAACGCCGAGTGTAACACCAATTTTAAATTATTTCTAAAAAATATAGTAAAATGTGGACATGCAAAACAACCACAACAGCCGAATAGCAAATGAATTGTGGCAGAGCAAACAATGCTTTCCTTCAAGCTGCAACTTCCAGAAGACAACAATATATATCTGTTCAAACTATGTGAGTCACTAGAAGTAAATTGTGTCAAAACTTTTTTATAGCAATAATTTAATTCTAAATGATTGGGGGCATTTAACACACTTTTATCCAAGCGACAAGTCAATTTTATCCAAGCGACAGCAGCCAGGAAACTCCTGTTAGTGATCAACACAAGGCCACATTACCCTCAGCACATTGTTTTTGCTGCACTGTTTTTCCAGGGATTACCTGCAGGAAATTACAGGCACACAAACCTTGTGACTGAGTGTAATTTGAGATAAAACTTTGGTTTAAACGGGGCGCAAATATTTTGTGGTCGACTTTTACATTTTTTGTGCCTCTGAGAAAGGGGCCGTTAGTGTGCCAATTTTATAGTAGTTTTTCAAGGCTTCGGATTGGTGTGTGTCATAACTTTATTCCCTTTAACGGCTCTGCTCTGCTTTATGCATGTCCCCATAAGTAGGGGCACTGGAATTATGCGACAGTGGAGGACCAAGTTATGTGCCAGGGTTGGCTAAATTATGTGAAAGGGAAAGGCAAATCATGCAGCGTAATGCAGTAATACATTTCGAGATAGCATTACTTCATTATTTTGTCATTGTTTACACATGGTAATACTGCGCAAAAATGTCACCTCGTTAGTACCAGTTTAACTACCAACAACAGCAATAAGCATAAGCAACTGAAACGTGACCTGTCAACCTTTACAAATGGCCTTCCACTGTACTGGAACACGCCAACATATTTTTTGATCCATTTGATGAAGAAACATTTTTTTTTGCAAAAATCAGCAGAATATGCAGCAGACGATGGGTTATGTGGCCAATGCGGCAAACCCATAATTATCGAAAAACGCTGCAGCCACAGAATCGCATAATTCCCGTGGCAGTATCTATAAGGTGCATAAATCAATCGCCAGCAAGTAATCATCAGTACAGACCACATCATCGGTACATAATGTGACGTTCTCCTTTGCTTTGTGGTATCAGTTTATGGTGTATGCTACCAGCACCGCAGAAACTTCTTGCACCTTTCTGGACAGAGAAACAAATGGTATAATTGATACTTGACGTGATATTTGATTCACCGCTAACATAAACTCATTAGAGAAGATAATGGCTCTGGGCGCCTTAAAAAGTGCGTGCTACTACGTAGCGACACGATGCCAACGACGAAAGATAAACTAGGAGGCCATAATCTTTACAAGTGGACATCCAAATGTTGGGCACTCCTGGCAGCAGAGGCACTGAACGAAGGCTGCCTAAGACCTCAAAAGCAAGCAAAACAAAAGTTACGATATTTTGCACACAGCACTTAGTTGGCAGATGCCCCCAAAACCTGATTGATGAGGTTAAGATCCAGGCGAAGTCTAGTACTGACACACACCCGGCGCTCAGATGTGAGACTGCCGGCACCGCATGTAACCTCAATACTTACGCATAAAAACAAGCACTAGAATTAAATCAGAGGAGGCACTTTTCCCGGGAACGCATGTACCAAAACAATTAAAAAGACAGACCTGCTTCCAAAGCATATGTTAATAAAGAAAAATGAAATAATTACTTTCTGCTCTTTTTTGGTTTTATTTCTAGGCCTGCTGCTAGCTGCTTACTTCGTTCGAATGACTAATGATGCAGCTGCGCATTACGCTGGGGCGGGACAAAAGCGGGGACTCTGATCGGTATTGGTCCGTCTGACTGGGAGGGGAACACTTGACTATTCAAAGCCAAGGAGGGAGGAAGGGGCTGACATTACCCCGCCCAGGCAGTTTCTGACGGTGTGCGTGTGGCGTCCGTGTGCCTCGTGTTAAGGCGGGCAGCTGCTCCATCCAAATTTAAATATTTATTACAGCATAAACAAATACAGTGCAATCAGGCACCGCACCACTGACTAAACCCAGGCAGGCATGGACTTACCAGTTACCCTGTAATATAATCTCTTCGCCGGGGAGACAGTTATAGCGTGTAGACCCGGCCCTAAGAAATAAGTGCCGGTGCTAAGCACCGGAAAGCACCGGCACAAATTAAGCACTGCATAAACGTCCTACCAAACAGATTTGTCCCACTTGTGCAAATAAAAGCACTGTGCCACTTGTGTGGTTGGGTCTAGTCCCTGTAACAGGAACGGATCAAACCGGGTCAATACGAGTCCCCACGCAGCAGCTGGCATTGACCTTGGCTTGATCCGTTCCTGACGCGGGCACTAAGCCCAGTTACACAAGTAGCACAGCATTTTTATCAGCACAGGTGGGATAAAGCTGGATGGTATGAATTTTGTGGATTCCTGTAGAATCTGGAAGGTTCCATCGCAAAAATGTAAAACAAATGCACGATTTCAGACAAAGTTTGAAGTTTGCAGGGCATTGTGGGTAAGAAAACCTAATGGGATCCATTCAAGACATGCCACTCTAGAATTCCCTCATTGTTTAGTTTTCAAAAATGTCTGTGGTTCATAGGTCTGCATGGGTGGTGCCACTGCACAGCCCCAAATACCGGAGCTACACCCATTGCTGATCTATCAATGTAGTGATGCAGGGCCTTTTGTGTTGTGATCTCATTGGCACCCACACAAGTGGGGGTACTGTTCTTATCTGTTATGGGAACACTGGGTGGTAGGAAATGTGTGTGTCCCCACAGATTCCTGAACTTTCCGTCACAAAAATGTGAGGAAAATGAGTGTTTTTTACCAAAGTTTACCAAAGGGCTTCTGGGTAAAATTACCTATTGAAAGCAATGCAAGTGAAGCACCCCTGGACTCACCTAGTTGTCTATTTTTCAAACATGGGCAGGTTCACTAGGTTTTCCTAGGTGCATGCTGAGCTAGGGACCAAAATCCACAGCGACCCACTTTGTAAAAAAGGGTTTGTTTTGAGTGGAAAAATGTGATGTATCTATGTTGCATTTTAAGCTGTTTCCTGTTGTGGGCACTAGGCCTACCCACACAAGTGAGGTGCCATTTCTATCAGGAGAATTAGGGGAATAATGGGTGGAAAGAAGTGTGTGACTCCCTACAGAATCCAGAACTTTGCATCACAGGAATGTGAGGAAAATGTGCGTTTTAGTAAAAGTTTGAGTTTGGGAGGGATTCTGATTAAAAAAACCTGGTGAGAGGAACGCATTTCCTGGATTTACCGAGGAGGCTAGTTAAAAAAAATGGGCAAGTTTGCTAGGTTTCCCTAAGTGCCGGCTAAACTAAATACCAAAATCCACAGCTACACACTTTTAAAAAAAGGGTCAGTTTTCACTGTACAAATGTGATGTACCCATGTTGCGTTTTGGGCTGTTTCCTGTTGCGGGCATTAGGCCTAGCCCCACATGTGAGGTACTATTTTTATCGGGAGACTTAGGGAAATGCTGGGTGAAACAGGTTTGTGGCCCCCTGCAGATTCCAAAACTTTCCAGCACAGACATATGTGGAAAATGTGTTTTTGTAGTCAAGGTTTGAGGTTTGCAAGGGATTCTGGGTAAAAAAAACGGTAACAGCCACTCAAGTCACCCCCCTTTGGATTCTCCCAGGTGTCTAGTTTTCAATAATGAGCAAGCTTGCTAGGTTTCCGTAGCTGAGCTAGTGCTCAAAATTCACAGCTGCCTTCTTTACAAAAGGAGGCATAATTTTGAATGGAAAAATGTGATGTGTACATGGTACGTTTTGGGCAGTTTCCTGTTCCGGACACTAGGCCAGCCCACACAAGTAAGGTGCCATTTTTATTGAGAGACTCAGGGGAATGATGGGTGGAAGGACGTTTGTGTCTCCCCGTAGATTTCAGAACTTTACATCATAGAAATATGAGGAAAATCATCTTTTTTGTTCAAAGTTTGAGGTTTGTAAAGGATTCTGGGCAAAAAGACATGGTGAGAATCATGCTACTCGCCCCACCCTGGATTCATCCAGATGTCTAGTTTTCAAAAATGTAGAAGTTTGCTAAGTTTCTGTTGCTGATGGCTGAAGTAGGGTTCAAAATCCACAGCATTCCATTTGACACACAAATGTTCCGTTTTGAGTGGAAAAATGCGATGTATTCTATCATGGTCATTAGGTCTACCCACAGAAGTGAGTTACCATTTTTATCGAGCAACCTAGGTGACTGCTGGGTGAAAAGAAGTTTGTGGCTCCTTGCAGATTCCAGAAATTTCTATCACAGACGTGAGGAAAATCTGTTTTTTTAGTCAGAGTTTGAGGTTTGCACAGGATTCTGGGTATAAACACCTGGTAAGAGCCATGCAGTTTGCCCTACCCTGGATTCTCCCAGGTGTTCTAGTTTTCAAAAATGTGCAAGTTTTCTTGTTTTCCCTAGGTGCTGGCTAAGCTAGGGCCCAAAATCCACAGCTACCCACTTTGCAAAAAAAGGGTCAGTTTTGAGTAGAAAAATGTGATGTATCCAGGAAGCTTAGGGGAATAATGGGTGGAAGGAATTTTGTGGTTCCTGACAGAATCCAGAACTTTTCATCACAGAAATGTGAGGAAAATTTGTTTTTTACTCAAAGTTTGATGTTTGCAAGGAATTAAAACATGGTGAGAGCCACACAAGTCACCCCACCCTGGATTACCCAAAGTGTCTAGTTTTAAAAAATGTGCACGTTTGACAGGTTTCCCTAGGTGCCAGCTGAGCTAAGGACCAAAATCTACAGATACACACTTTGCAAAAAAGGGTCAGTTTTCAGTGCAAAATGTTATGAATCCATGTTGCGTTTTGCGCCGTTTCTTGTCACGGCAGTTAGTCTACTCACACAAGTGAGGTACCATTTCTATTTCGAGACTTAGGGTAATGCTCAGTGGAAGGAAGTTTGTAGCTCCCTACAGATTCCAGAACTTTCCATCACAGAAATGTTCACAAAATTAGTTTTTTTAGTCAAGGGTTGAGGTTTCCAATGGATTCTGAGTAAAAAAAATCCTTGTGACAACCATGCAAGCCACCCCACCATGGATTTCCCGAGGTGTTTAGTTTTAAAAAATGTACAAGTTTGCTAGCTTTCCCTCAGTGCTGGCTGAGCTAGGGCCCAAAATCCCCAGCTACTCACATTGGAAAAAAGGGTATATTCTCAGTGGAAAAATGTAGTGTCCGTGTTGCGTTTTGGGATGTTTCCTGTCGTGGGCACTAGGCCTGCCCACACAAGTTAGATACCATTTGTATTGGAAGACAAATGGGAGCATAGACTAGTAGAACATTTGTTATTATGAATTGGAGTTTGCTGCATTTGTGCCTTCCAAATGTAAGCCAGTGTGCAAGAAAGAAGACATTTTAAAAATACCTTCTAAATCATGTGCTAAGTAAGGATACCCACAAATTAAGTCATGTAAAAAGAACCAATTGCTCCTAAACTCTATCTCTTGTGCCCATTTCAGAAATACATAGGTTTCTTTGATACCCATTTTTCAATCTACATATTTCACCATATGAATTGGTCTATACTCAGCGCACAATGGAAACTATTGTACTGTGCAGTTCAGTTGTTTGCTATGGGTACCATGGGTTCTTGGAGAACCTGCAAACCCTAGCTAACCCATACAACTAGAATGGTCTAACACACATAATGCTATTTCGCGTTTGTAAACTGGCCAATGTGATAAAAAAATTATAGATAAAAATGTTGTCACAAATGGCTGTTTTTCCTACTCATTTTCAGTATTCCTTTATTTCAACATCTATTTTCCTTGTGAAAACCTTGAGGGATCCACACATATGACCGTTTGCTGAATTTGGAATTTTGTCTACTTTACTGAAATCTTCATCTTTCCTGGATCACCCATGGGTTTCACACTGGTTTTCACCACAAACTGGAAATAGGTTGAGAGCACAAAAATAGGAAAAATTAGCTGCCTCTTTGAAAACTGCCAAAACTGTGGTAATAAGTTAGGCTCTTTTATTCAGCTCTGCATGTTTCTAAAAGCTGGGTATGATGGTGATTTTAGCAAATCAAATTGTTTCTGGATGCCATTTTTAGGGAAAGAAAATAGACAATTTTATCCAGAGCACTTTTTTCCTATTTTTCCCCAAAAACTCCAAATGTAGCTATATTTGGCCTATTCTGTCTGTCCCCTCCAGGGGATCCACAAACCCTGGGTACCTTTAGAATCCCCAGGATATTGGAACAAAATGATGCCATTTTTGCGAGGTTGCCTTATGTGAAAAAAAAGTAATGGAGCCCCAAATGCAAACTACCTCAAATACCTCAAAAAGGGCTCAGGACTAAGAGGGGTGGACAGCAGTTAAGTGGTTATAGAACATTCCATCACAATGCAGCAACAGTGCACTGCTCTCAGAATCCAGCTACATCTCCAATCACTCATTGACTGTATTCTTCTCTTTAACATTGTCTAAGACCTCTGTTTTTTGGCTAGGTTCAAGCTATACACATAACACATTCCAATATAAATGCATACATACATACATACATGCATACCCACTTTTTCAATTGTGACCTACTCTGGCATTTCTGAAGGTGTTTCACTTTTAAGTGAGCGCCATGCAAAATTAAAAGAAAACAGATTTTTCTTTTTTTCTATTCTAATGATCTGTGGGGAGCATTAATTTGCTCTTGAATGTTTGCGGAGTTGTTTGCCCCCTATGTTGCCCAAAGGCAAGCCGGAGATTCCTGCATCTTTTTTGGATTACCTAGGAAAACTAAGTGCCATTGCTATTTTCACCAGGGCACTGCAGATTTTGTGGTCATCTTTCAGTGACATTTTTTGAGAAAGTGGGGTTTTAACTGAGGTAGGTGAGTACCCAACTCAAGGAATATCCATAAACCCTGTCCGGATGACCCCTTAAATTCACTAATTTAGCCTACACTCAACCCCCAGTTAACTATGACATAGAGTAGACAACTCATCTAAGAGGCAACATGGAAAGTACTTATGAAGTACCAAAACAGCAATGAAATCAAAACACAACACTAGAAAAATCCCAAACCAATTTTGAAAAATTGAGTACATTTTAATCAATAAAATTACACCAAAACCACAAACATCCAAAAAGGGAAAACAGAGTTATGTTTTTTTTAAAGTTTAGGGGTCAAAATAGCACCAAAAAAGAATTAAGCACCAAGCGCCATCATCGGGTTGTGCTTGACAGGTATCTAGGTCCAATTAAGGCCAATAGTGATGGAGTGTGGGTCAGACAAAGAAACCAGGTTTGCCTCGGTCAGATGTTTTGCCTATGGACTCTCAGAAATCGAAGTAAAAAAAATCCTCAGTGAGTCAAAGCTGAAGGCTGTAGATAAACAGAGCTCCACGAGGCCAGATACCTTCTCAGCTGCTGCAGAAAATCTCTGAGCAGGAGTACCCTGCATCTTTGGCCCAGTGGCTTTGCATCTTCCATAGATCAGCTTGGCAGGTTGGTCCTGGTCCTCCAAAGGTCTTCGAAGCACAAGCGTTTCTAATACCAAGGTTTCAGGAAAAGTTAGGAGTACACTTTCACACCAGCTAAGGGCGCAGGACCTTTAGGACAGCACTTGACAGTCACAATTCACTCCAGTAGAGGCCAGTAGCAGGGTCCAGCTGGAAATATGCAGAAAAGGCCTCTCGTAACTTTCTGAGTCCCTGTAGTTTGAACATCAGCCTTATGACCCTTGGAGTCTACCTCTTTGTGCTGGGTACAAGAGAGAGAACAGGTCCAGTCTTCTAGGCTCGTCTCAGGTCACAGACCGCAAGTCTTCTTTTGTTCTTCCATCGGTCCAGAAAGGGTTTTGGGGAGGGTCCTGTGGGTGCCACATTTATGCTTGGCACCAGCCTGTTCACTGGGATGACTCTTGGCTCCTCCATAACCACTAGGGTAAAAGTTCTTAGGGGCAACCCTACCCACTTATGCAGCATTTCTTGTGTGCCCTACTGTAAACAATCCTACAGGACCTTTTTTGCCTAAATACAAGATTTTGAAACCTTTATGCCTTTATGCAGAGCCTGTGTACCCAACCTAGAGGTGTGGTCAGGAAAATGAGCGACCCCTCCTCTGGGATCGCTCTGCACCAGTTCTGGGGGCAGCCTCTCTACCATTGGGATTAGCACCAGGCTGACTGGGGAACAAAGAGGGCCCAGATGCCAGCTAACATTTGCATGCAACAGGGTAGGCCTCTTTGAAGTTGATCATGTTCCTCGGTGCAGTATAGATAGTGATCCTGCAATAAGAACAGAATTTCTCCCCACACCCAAGGCCTTTGACTCACCTCTGGAAGAAAGTTCACACCTCATCAAGGTGGCTATTCACCTCCTGAGTGAAGGTTGGAGCTTATGCAATTTTGTCTCCAGAGGCATTAGGCAGGGAAAAGGTAACTTTCTGAAAATACCTTTTCCAAAGTATTTATTACAAATCCAAATTAATAAGTGAACTGGGCTTGTAATACATATTTCAAAAAGTCCAAGAATGAAATGGGAAGCTGTTTCCTACCGGGAGGTAACAATATTAAATGTTATATTGCATCTAACCTTGCTACAGTGAAAATAGCTTTTGGGGCATTTTCACTGTCAGGATATCTTTAACATTAAACATTATTATGCACTCCTTTTAAATACCATACACCCTGCCTAGTAGGCAATAAAGCATACTTGTGGGGACTAATCAATATTTAAAAGGAAATATTAGGCCTGCCAAAATGGGTTATTTTGCATTTGCAGTTTTATAACTACGCAGCCAGACCACAATGGTAGGCATGCAGTCATGGTTGCACTGTCACTGCAGTGGGCGCACATTGGGTGCATAATGGGTGCTGTAGCCTACTGGTCACATTTAACTTACAGACCCTGGGCACACTCTTGCACTATATACTATGGACTTATAGGTAAGTTGAAAATTCCAAATAGGGTTATGCCAATTTCAAAATTTTGAAAGGGGGAGTACAAGCACTTTACTGCTGGTTAGCATGGGTAAAGCGCACTGAGATTTACAGTCAGCAAAAATGGTCAAGGCAAAACTGTGGGGTTACACCACGTGAAAGATGGGCATTTTCAACACATCTGTTAGAGGATGAAGGAGGACATAGACAGCTGACAGCCATCCTGGTGCTCTGTTGTCAACGAGTCTAGGGTTGCTTGTGTTCTACTTTAGAAGGGACCTGTACTAGTGTTTCATGCTGAACTGTTGATTTGCTAACAGCTATCCCCCGTTTGGAAAGTTTGGAATGGTATAGTGAACAAGAAAATGATGGACGAAAATGTGGCCCTGGGTAGTTGTTAAAGGCTGACAATTTTCCTAGCTTTCCACTCATCACCTTTATGTTTAATCAAGACAAAGGACATTGGAAGATCTGTAACTAAAGTGAAATGGTGAAAATGTATTTGAAGATAGTTAAGTGGATACAAATGTCATAAAATGGGCTCTTATCGAGGGAATTTTCATAAGAGCTGTGCTGCAGCAATCTATACCAACGGCAGATGCTGAATGGGATGGGCCAGTTGTTTTAAATATAGGGCATTCGTTTAAAACAGTCAAGAGGCCACCACAGTCTGCAGAATGGGGTAAAGAGTATTATCTGGTAAATATGGAAGGATCTTACAGAGAACTTTCAGATGATAAAAAAAGACAGCATGGACTTGGTGAGCTGTGTTTTGAAGGGAACTTGTTCATCGAACACTGCACCCAGATTTTTAATATTCCTTACAGGCAGTGGACAATTGCATAGGGAGTCAAGCTACCAGCCTTGGACCCGATACTCAGTGACTCACTTAGTACCAGTACCTCGGTTGTATCTGAATTCAGAAAGAAAATATGTGTGGGCCACACTGTTGTTACAATCTAGCCTGTGAATTACTTGAGTATCGTCTGCATACCACATGCAAGAAAGGTGATGCTGCTTAATCAGCCCTGCAAGAGAAACCATGTATAGGCTGAATAGTGTGGGGATCAAGGACAATCCCCATGGATCGCCACAAACCACCAGACCCCCTCAAAATCAGAAAGGGGACATGAAGTCTAATTGGCTGTGGTCAGTTAGAAATTACCAAATCCAATGAAGCATCAAAAAACACCTCAAATGCCAATACTGATATCTATTCCTCATTTCATTCATACACCATGATCACACACCTCAATTGCCATGACCATATCAATATTCATTCAAATTAACTTTTTTTCTAGAAATATGTTGTTTATCAATTTAGAACAAGCTTCTTATCAAAATTTATATCCAAATTCTTCAATACACAAGGACACTAATAATACAATATTTACAACAATGAACAAATCACATAGACAATACAAAAAACTCACAACCTAGAAAACACAAAAACTTTTTAAGCTCAGGTTCTGTTAAAGTAGCACCTTATTTAGAAACTGCCCTTGAGACTGATGTTGCAGTACAATATAATAGTGAAATTTAATACAGCTTTTGATGGACTCAATGAAATGACAGAACTTCATGATTTATAACAGTTCTAATGACATCACTTGAGGTGTATTTGAAATCGCCATAAAAACCTTGGACAGGGTTTAGTTTTAGTTATAAACATACTGGGGGTGTTTTTAAAAATATTTTTTGAATATTTTTTTGAATTTTTTAAAACATTTTTCTGAACATATTTTTTTATTGACTATTTTTATTGATTATGATTTGGCCATGACTAATCCCACATACACCAGTACATTAGAGATGTGGGTTAACCGTAAATTTTCAATATGGTCCCACTCTTCGTACAGAGGCTTTTGTACAATGTGATCACCATGTCGCTCTAACTTCAAAAGCCTTACGTATTGAGCCTTTACAGAGTATATTCTATACGAAAGGCTCTGATCAACCAGGAATAAAGTTTAAATAGTCTGCAACCTGCACAGCAGTGCAAAGTGTAGTGAAAGATGGTGAATTCCATCTGCAGTGCACCCACACTAAGATCTTAGGCGACAGCACTGTGTAACATGCAGAACTTCATACCCTGTTATTTACATTACAAAAGGCCAATCCATCAGTTCCTACACTCATAGTGTCAGATTCATCCTTCTGTGTGCAAGGGTACAATCCTGATTTGCAATACTGGTGCTTGAATGGATTCAAGGATTCAAAGAGAAAATATATTAAAGATAAACAACTATGGGGAAGGAAAGCTGTCTTACAAGATAAGCTTCAACTGGTCCATGTGAGGCATATTTTGGGCCATCAGCATGATGGATTTCATGCTAAAGAGAACTGTGCAGCTGCTTTAGCTGCCAAAGTTGCATTTCAGGTTGTTAGAGTAGCAGCCTTAATCAAATCTCAAACAAAGATCAACACAGATATTTTAACAGCCATATATACCACCAAACAGCATAGAAAGCCTTTTGCAGGCTTTCTACCCTAAATATTCCTACACCCTTAATTCAGATCACACTTCTGTGGTTACACTACCAGGACTAAGAGACAGGATAATACCCACAAGCTGGACAGACTAGATTTAATCTAGGAAGCTCATGAGAGATAGGCATCTGCCCATGCTGGGGTCAATGCAACCATAGCAATGCTACTGGTGGCCTTATTTAGATTAACAGACTAGAGATTATGTAAAATAATGTGACATTTGTCGACAGATTATACTATCTACTGTTAGGTGACCCTGGCAAACTCCTCTCCTGTTCAGCGTAATTTATTTGGACCATATAAGACCAAAAAAATTGGTTAACCAACATAAATAAATATTGGTAGCCATTCATTCATGTTCTCGATTCCTACGGGTGTGATCACAGAGGAATGCAAGTGCTTCTGTGGTTGTAAAGGATTTGCTGTGTCTGGTAGCGATGGGGGCAGTACATTAATTTCACTAGGATAATGGTCCCGATTTCACCTTCAGGGTTTATTACTCTATTGACTCAGCACAACACCAAATATTTATCTAAGATGATTGATAAATCAGTTGATAAATGTCAACAACAATAAATCACATGATGAACAGACTCCTTCTTCTTCATTTGTAAAATTGATTTCTTTATTGATAATTGTTTAAAATCATCTCCTCGTATCCAGTCGTAGCCAACGCGTTTCGTCCTTATGGACTTCTTCAAGGCTTTATATTATCTTTTCACTTTTTTTAAGCATCAGAACAATAGAGTACTCTGTATGATTACACAACCACTGGTTTCATATCATCCAATTTCCAGGCTACCCAGTTCCCGATTTCAATAGCTCTCAACTGTGTTCCTTTTTATCCCTTATTGATGACAATTTCTTGTATATCCAGAAATATAAAATGGCATAGGAACCCTATATCCCAATTACTTCTCTTATTTGATCAGTCCTCAGTTCCATATCAGGCAGAGTCCTCCAGATTTGGTGAGCATGGTAGCTTCTGACATCATCACACATTTCAGAGTCAAAGGGGCGATTGAAGTGTGTGATGATGTTGGTATCCATAGCTATCCTACAGAAATATACAATTACATACAATGGGAGCATTGTGAGACTCCACCACCTAATAGTCACCCAGATTTCTTGAAGAAGTTTCCTTATTTCCAGAGTGATGTCAGGTCACATCCCTCAGCTTTTTATTTTTCACAAAATTCAACATAGCTTCAAAGAATCTGATTACCACTAACAAGCTGATCTATTCAAATTCAGTCAGAACCTGGTCATCCAAGGCTATGACTATTCATAACAAAATGTTGATGAGAAAAGCATTTGGGGAACAACATTTTGGCATATTCAAGACAAAGAGGCTTTATTTCGGACATGCATTATACCTAAAGAAGTGATTTTCTTGAACAAAACCACCCAGCAGACTACCTGTCTGGGATTTGGTACGATGAAAGACTGTAAAAATCCTCTATACTGAAAGTTCATTTGACCATTTTTGAAAATTAGCAATTACAAACTAACATTTCCGATTCAGATATAAATGAAATGATCCAGAAAGGAACATTTACTTCTACCCAGTGCCCTTGTGAAGGTTTAGCCTAATGGCCCTATGATTCTAATACCTGCATACGTTGTTTTCTTTCCAACACACCTGGCCCTAAAGCTAATCGACCTAATCCACAATACTGCACACAAACACCTGTAGACATTACCACATACAGTCTAGGCAAACTGTACCAACGCTGGTTAGCACATTCTAGAAAACTTATCCTCAATTAAAGAGAACATGGATTTCTCTGACTTCCTTCTAGGGCAACATCTCCTAGAAATAAATGATTTATTGCAACAGGAATATATGCTGGCTAAAATGAATAGAACAAATACTCAGAAAAAGTAGCTACAGATGGGATTAGGCAAATAGATCAAGAAATCCTGCAATGTCATTGGCAATGGTATGCATACACTCTCTAAGAGAGTATACTCATTAAATCACTTCCTCTCAAAGCAGATTTAGGTCTGTTACGACATGGCCAGGCTCAATTAAGAGCTATTATACAACTAAATAGGGCTTTGCAAATACTCAGATCAGGTTTCGTGGCCTGGCGACTTCTAAATGAGACAGCCATTTTCGAGCCTTATAATTTGACTCCAACATAGAAAACAATGGCTGTAAAACGTCCACATATACTCTGAGTATCGAACAAATGAAGAAAGCACCATTTTTAGTTAGGGATCATCCACCTATTACCTGGCTAATACACAACATTATTTCTCTTCCAATTACAAGTTTTCACTTTGGTGATTGCCAGAAATATAAATCAGTAGGCTAGTACGAAACAATGCACTTTTCACATCTTTTCCATTCGTGGAAGTTCCCTATTTCCTACTTGTGCTTCAATGAAGATGACCCTGTGTTTATTAGTACTTCTGGCAGTAGAAACCTGCTAGGACACTCCCTTCTGTGTGATACAATTTTCTTGCATGAAATGTGTAGTGCCTTGATGCCACAGTTAAGTTGTATTTATCAATCACTCCTACAACATCCATCCCCACACATCATGAACTATTGTACAATGGCTTCTATTTAGTACTAACTAATGTTACTTGCTATGGATTAAAACCAGGCTAATCTATCTGATAATGGTTTCTAAAACAATACAGTGCTGTTTAAGGACCTTGTACCCATCGCCGCAACATGTAATTATAAATGTCCCTTCACCTAGTATTGAAATCAGAAGCATGTAGTTTGACAAAATTTGCAAATTAGTCACCAACATATTACAAAAAGAAGTCCTTTTAGCTTCTGCAACAGAAACATACAACCTGCTGACAGCCAGAACTACTTTGGAAATTCAAAGGCTGTTACAAACGCAATACCCAAAACCATTTGCTAACGTCGTGCACATTATCTTCAATTCGCCAACAACAACTGGTGTTGTGCATCTTTTTAAGAACATTTGATCTGGTCTGGTGACTGGATGTAAAGCAGTGTTTGGACTGATACTATCATATTTGCACTCTGTTCCCCAGTCTCTTTGGGGTATTTCCAACCATTCTACTGCCTATCTGCTGTGGTATAATTATCTTTCTCCTGTTCTGACAAGGAAATTAATAACAATGAATTCTCCTATCCAGGTGAACAAGGATGCAGAGAAACCCTAGCACAATATTGGGACATTCTTGGCTTTCAGAACTTAGCGAAAACTAGATACTATGCTTTCACAAAATAGACAATATACTAGTGAAACATGTGTTCTAGTGTCTAGACTGTCCAGCGGAAATTATCTTAGATTTACATCTAGAGCAATCTCCAGCTGCAACTGTTGCAATCACCCCAGAGACAATGCTGCGAAATGCATTAGTCCCTCCCCCAAAATATGATGAATCAACTACACCAGTGACACTCTTTGACAAGTTGCTTGATGACTGGCTTGCCTCGCTGTTCATGTTAGAGCCTCCAAATTCAGTACTCTCCCAATCAATGAGTATCTTGAAATTAAAGCCAATTGCTGGTCCATCTCATGTGCGAGCTAACAATGACAACAAGCACTCATTAAATGGTTTTCATAATGACCACGCGTATGCTGCGTGTGCTCCTGATGGCATCGACATGTCCTCGGATGAGGATTGAAAACAAACTTAGAATTCGACCATAGAAACTGTGGGGCCGATTCCGATCTCGGTCGGAGGCGCACCCAATACCATTCGGTCGGGAAAAAAGCCATGCGAAAGCCTGTTTCCCGACCGAACCGTACGCTGAGTCCGGCCGAGCGAGTACGATGCGAATTCACCGACCGACTCGTCCGGGCGTCCCGACTGCTCCGACCGACTCGCTCGGACTCGAACCGCTCCGACCGACTCGCTCGGACCCGATTCGCACCGCGCAATGGAGACGTTTTCCGGCCGGGTAAGTACGATGCGCACCTCGACCGCTCCGACCGACTCGCGCCGTCCGACTCGAACTCGCTGTCGGAGCCGTACTTTGGGGTCCGTGTCGGACCCCCTGTACGCGTACCCGTGCGAGGCGCACACAGGGGGACCCAAGGGTCCCCCTACCTGTGCGTGTACGCCGCGAGCGCTTCGCGGCGTACTCGCTGTAGAGGGCGCCCTTGTCCGCCTCGCACCCATTGAGGCAATGGGAGCCCGCGTCACGCGTTGTACGACCGGCTCCCATTGAGTTCAATGGGAGTCCGACCGACTTCGTGTCCGATAACATACGGACGCATCGTACTCGTTCGGTCGGACTGCACGGGTCCGATTCGGTCGGAAATCTCTCCGGGTCCGGCTCGGTCGGAGAGATTTCCGGCCCGAATCGGAATCGACCCCTGTGTCGTGAAGCTGAAGGGATTAATTAACCAAACATTTTTTTTTTGCTTTTCCTTTTAAAACTGCATGGCTTTAAATTGGCCTATTCATTATCATGTCTGGTCTGTTCAATTGCCAACACACATCCCTCTTAACAACACGCACTTGCTTTTTGTTATAATGTACTTTTATGCTTTTCATATATCCTAACGTTTAATGTTTTATTGCTTGAAATATGCAAGGCTCAAAGACACAAATTAACGTACAGCTTATTCCATTTATATTTGCTATTTTTATGTAATCATGCTACTATCAAGATATATTTATGTATAATAAATTTTAGGCGTTTTTATATATATATATATATATATATATATATATATAAATATATATATATATATATATATATATAAATATATATATATATATATTTATATATATAAAATATATATATGTAAACATATATATATGTGTGTGTATATATATGTATGATTATATGTATGCATATATATATATATATATATATATATATATATATATATATATATATATATATATATATATATAAATATGAGTGAATCTGTACGCTGTGCTCCGACCAATCGTAGAGGGGCATGTTGCTTTTAAATGTGTGGACTTGCAGAACATTTGTTTTGTGACCGCATCTGAATTATTGAAAATACAATTGTATATTTAAAATTTCTGAGAACATGGATTTCCCTAAATCCCCATATATCTCGCCGCCAATATGACAGGACAAGTCAGATTTACAAGCTGGGAATGACGTAAAAATTATAAGGCCTGACTCATCAACATGTCTGCCTTTGACATGGGTGTTGACTGTCCTTATCTTTCTAAGAACTGTGAAAGTGTCAAGTAATTTAGATATAGACATCAACCAGACACATGATGTGTCATCAGTCTGGAACAAGTGCCTTGTTATCTCAATTTAAAGGTCAAACAAAGAACAATAGTCAAAACAATGTAGTCTGAATTGTCGTACGTTTACCTTATATGTTTAAAAGAATGTGTCATGCTAATGCTCATTGGTTATATGAAACATTCTTAAAGTAATGGTGACATAAGATACACTATAAAAATTGACTCTTAACCACTTGTCAGGAGAGGTCCTTCACTCCAGATTGTCATACACGATTCTGTCAAAGAAGATTCTGCCTGCCAGAGATTCTGCTGTATCGTACTTTGTACAAATAATTGATATCGAGCCTAGAAGGAGTTGATGCTAATGCTGAACGCAATTTTGCCTTTCGCAGGGAACACTGCCTCCTTGACTCCTGATAATTGCAGCAGTTAACTGTAACAGGTATGCAGTGTCCTCACCCTCCCTAGAAAATCTAGATGCAAGTTATTTCTACTCCATACTCTCAAAGCGTAGCACATTGAAGTAGGTTTTGGGGTGTTAGGTTTTCAGATAACATTTTAAACATGGTAGAGTTGTTCATTTCATTCTTGTTGTTCACAGCATATATGTGCGCTGTTTTAATCGTATTCTGTGTGGTTATTTTAAATGTGCTAAGCAACAAGGTGCACCTGTTGAAATAAATGCGCTTTTTAGTTAAAGTGTATTTTTCTTAGCTCATCTTGTGTGTGATTGAAGAGAACAGAAAAGGATTGCACTGTGTTCCTGGATCCCTGTTTGGGGACTGTTAGTAACCCAAAAGCATTGACACCACTTCAGCTATGTTTTGGGTCAAGTTCTGTTGGCTGCAAAAATCTGTCTCACATTCAAATGCTGGTGCATTGAACTAAGTTCACTCGTATCACCCGTGGTTGGGAAAGCAAACATTGTAGAGCTGAGCCAGAGACTCAGTTTATGCAATACTAGCACCTGCAGTTTTAGTTGCCAGGGGAGTCTCAGCTTGTCAGGAATAGGGATGATGTTTTATACCCCTGAGCTTCAGCTACTGTACATCGGTTATGCAACTTTTTTTCCATGGGGGTCTTTATTACTTGTTTTTCTCTTGGAGTGGCAGCTGTGTTGCACTGATCAGACCCTTCCTTGTAGTTTTTTTTTTCCTGGGAGAAATCTGTTATTGCCACACAATGTTTTGCAGCAGAGACACTTATTACATCGGTATTAAATGTTTTCTGAATGCACACCACCATAGATAATCATATTGTGTGCAATCTGTGGTGTGAAAAGCTAGGGTATTGGTTTAGGAGTGTGGAAGCCTTCTAAAGCAACTGCTGCAATCCTTGTCAGGGTGAACCCCAAAAAGTCACCTAATAAACCTGTGCTTCACCCTCTGGTAGCTTGGCACAAAATCAGTCAGTCTTAACCTAGAGGCAATGTGTAAAATATTTATGTAGCACTTAAACATAAATAATGTGAAAATACAATTTAAGAAAAATGCTGCACAAAGAGCATGATTTAATAAACAATTTGAGACTAAAGCAACAAAAATCCACTCAGTAGAACTGGAGATATCGAATGTTAAATGTTTAGATAAATGTTGAACCAAATGGTGCAAAGTGCCAACTGAGGGAATCTTGTCACTCTGGACTGGAGCAAAGTCACAAGTTCAGGCCTACCACGATGGAGTTAGGCCGGGCACAAGACCAAGTATGGCTACCTGAGGATTGTACCTTATGTCCTTGGTGTACGGTCTGCGCTGCATTGACCTGCAAGGCTTTGCTTCGTCTTGTGTTGGTTCCGATGAGGCTGTGTGCACAGGCTTTGCATCGCTCTGCATCAGTTCTGAAGAAGGTTTCTGCTGTGTGGATAGGCTTCGCAGGGCTTTACTTCGCTTGGCTTCAGTTTCAATGAAGCTTTTAGCTGTGGAGCGAGGCTTTGTGTGCTTCGCGGTGATTCCTGCCAGATTTGATGGAACCTTTGGTTAGGCCAGGAATAGTTTTCTTTGATGTTAGCCACTCACTCCAGCAGTGGTCAGCATGGCTCACGCAGGTCGAATTGCCAGTGCACGCAGGTCCTGAGCAGCAGGTCAGATGGGCTGTTGCAGGGAGGCCTCTGGAGCTTGTTGTGTCACTGTAGCTCAGAACAGGAAGTTAGCCTTGAAGTCACTCAGCCAGGGATGAAGGGAGTAGGTCGAGTCTTCCTTCTCAGAGAGCAGGGCAGGCCTAAAGTAGCAGGTCAGTCCTCTGGCAGCAGGGCAGTCCTTCTTCTGTAGTGTCCACAGATCCAGGAGTGTCCTAAAGAGTTGGTCTAAGTGTCCTATATTTATACCTAGAGCTTGCGTTGAAGTGGGAGAAACTTCTAGATTTCCCCCTGCATTTGTTCTGGAATTTCCCTCCTTACCCTGACTCTGAGGAGTCTAGGGTGACAATACACTAGAGTCAAATTATTTGTGAGTGTGCTGAGACAGCCTCTTTGTAGTGCAAGTGTAGTAGGTGGCATTTCAGCACCTCCCATCCTGACAGGATGGCCCAACATGACAAACCTTGTCCACCATTGTATTAATGACTGGGAAGATTACACAAAGGCCAAATACATCTAGTCGTGTGTCCCAGGATACAGGCTGCAGTTAGACCAAGAACATACCAACTTTCTAAAAGCGGCAATTTTAGAAATGCAGCTTCAAATCTGACTTTGAAAAGAGTTTCAAATTGCAATTCACTAGGGACCAAACATGACATTTCTACCTATTCCCAAGCAAAGGTTGTCACTTATTAAATGACACAATGTAACCCAATGCTATCCTATGGGAGAGGTAGGCTTTGCAGTAGTGAAAGCGAATTTAAAAGTGTTTCACTACCAGGTAATGTAAAACTTTTAATAACATGTCCAAATTTTCAAATACACTGTACCATGCCCTATGAGCTTTTTAGGGCCATATGTATTAATAAGAAGGGTTGAGGCCTGGTGTAGGAATGTGCCCCTTTTTGCATGATGCCCTTCTAACTTTTTGCCAGACACCTGATGCCAACTTGATTGAGTGTGTGCTGGGACCCTGCTAACCAGGCCCCAGCACCTGTGTTCTTTCCCAAAACTGTACCTTTCTTTCCACAGTTGGCACACCTCTGAGCAGCAGGTAAGTACCTTGTCAAAGGTACCCCTGGTTCCAAGGGCCTTGTGACCAGAAAGGGCCTCTGAAGGCAGCAGCATGAATTATGCAACCCTCAGAGGCCCCTCACCTTAACGCCCAGACACTGCCATTGCAGGCTGTGTTTTTGGTACAGACCAAACTGAAGAGTCGACATGGCACACATCCCTGTGTGCCATTCCAACACTGCCTTTGGCATGGGTAAGTCACCCCTCTAACAGGCAGGGTGCATCGTGCCACAGGTGAGGGCATAGCTGCATGTCCATTCACAGACACTCTAAGTGCAGTAAAGCCATTTTGAGTACATGGGCTGGGAGTTTGTCATTATGAACTCTACGGCTCCATGATGGCTTTACTAAAAACTGGGAAGTTTGGTACCAAACTTCTCAGCATAATAAACCCACGCTAATGTCAGTGTTGGATTCATTATAAAATGCACTCAGAGGGCATCCCTGAAAATGATTAACTTCTAGTGTATTGGCTGACTGGTCCCTGCCAGCCACCACCAGACAGGTTTCTGATGTCCTGGGGTTAGAGCCTTTGTGCTCCAGGAGGTCAGGAGCACAGCCTAGTCTGGGTGGAGGTGCTTAACACCTCCCCCTGGCAGGAGCAGCAACACTTGGTGGTGAACCTTGTCATGTGCTGATTTAGGAAGCTCCAACTAGTGAAGAGGCCCAACCCCTGTCCAGGCCCCACTTTTGGCGACAAACAGGAAAATTAGTAAGCAGAGTAGGAGTCTCCACCTCAGCCTGGCATAGCCCTAGCATCACCGGAAGCTGAGGTGAACCCCTCTCTTCGAAATTGTCCATCTTGAATTTGAGAATTAAGCCCAATAGGAACAGAGATGTGCCCCTCTCCCCAAAGGGAGGGGGCACCCTAAGGGTGTAGTTATCCTTGGGGAAAGTAGCCATTGGCTACTGCCCCCCAACCTCACTACCGCCCTTACATTTAGTATTTAAGGGCTCCCTTGAACCTTGTTCCTCAGATTTGACGGACCAAAGAAGAAGACGGAATAAAACGCTGTCGGACCAAAAACGGATTCACTGCAGACAAAACCTGGCAAGAACCCTGCCGCTTGCAGCTGGTTCGACAACTGGATCTGCTGTCCTTCCAGAAATTCTGCCAGGCCTCCAAGAAACCCCGGAGACCTTCCAGCCTTCAACCAATCTCCAAGAACAGAACCTCCCTTTGGGCTAGAGGCTCTAATCCCTGGCATCCGCCGGTACAGGAACCGCAGTAAGTTGAGGACCAACACTTGTGTCAACTTGAATCACTACTGCAAAAAGAACCCCAGACCACAAGACCAACACTTGTGTTGACGCGACTCTGCCCTGCCAGAAGAAAACCCAGCAGCTAGATGGTGTCCACGACCTAGAGGAATTCTCTTGGCCCAACGACCCAAGCTGTCCGCAGCACCGTTCCAGAGAGCCTGTACCCTCCTCCAAGTGGCCCTGTCGGCCTTCTCCTGCCCTGCCTGTCCGACCTCCGCCTCACCGAGATGGCCCAACATCGGAGGAACTCCTCAATCCCCTGCGCATCTCCACGATCGCGACTGCTGTGCTGGTGGTGCCTACCTTCAATCTACAGCGACTTGCTGATGACGACCGCAAAGATGCCGGTGTTGACGGTCTGCTGACTCCAATTGATCCCTACTGCTTCCCGCGGCCCGCGATAACAAACCTCACTGCCGGTGGAGACTCTGAACTCCCCATCTCTTCTGGTGCCTTCAGTCTTTGTTGACTACCCTTGGGCTCAAAGAACTCTGTACCCACCCATCCCGAAGACTGGAAAAGTAACTTGGTACTTACCTGCTGATGCATAAACCTGTGTTCCTTCCTTAGGACTGCCTTGCATTCTAGCGATTTCCTAAAACTGTACATGTAGTACCACTTTACTAGGGACTTACAAGTAAATTAAATGTGCCAATTGGGTGGAAATCAATTTTACCATGTTTAGAGGATTGAGAACGAACACTTTAGCACTGGTTAGCAGTGGTTAAGTGCACAGAGTCCTAAGGTGAACAAAAACGTCTTCAGCAAAACAGGAGGAAAGGATGCAAAAAGCCTGCAGATAAACCACATCAAGCATGTCAGTCTTAACACGTGTTAATCACTATCTATGGTCCATTAACCTCCTAAGAGTTGGTGGTTTTCTGTGCAAACAATATCCTGTGTTTCCAGGACAAGTCCCACCAGTGCCCCACCTTTGTGGCTCTTTATATTGTCTCTCCAAGTGACTTCTTTTTTTTATGGCTCATGGGGTCTCTGCTGCGACACCCCACCTCACACAGTAGTCCGGAATGATAATAGCTCACCTCTCATGATGGTGGGTCATTCCTGCTGTTCTGAAGCCCACGGCATAGCCCATATCCATCCACCACTTGGCTCTTTATGCTGTCTCACCATCTCTACTCTTTCTAGTGGCTTAGTATATTTCTGCCGCAAGCCCCAAATTTGCGCAGCAGCCTGCAGTGCTCACCATCTCAAGATGGGAGGTCGCCCTCATTGCACCAAGGCCTAGGGTCAAGCCCACGCCCGTCTGCCACTCGGATCTCATAGTTTCTCCAGGCTAGCCGGGCCCACATTTTCAAAACCAATGTCATCTTTATGAGCTCCAGGCAGTCAATAGTTACAGCTCAGCTGCCTCAGCAGAATGATTGCAGGAACAGTCCATGGCTCACCAGTGGACCCTGTCTCTACCAAGCCGCGAGGGCTGCGCACCACAGAGCTGAAGCACCCCACCTTACGTCCCAGAGAGCACCTTTCACCTCAGAAATTACACATTCACTTCTTTGTTGTTCTCTTGGTTTGTTAACAGAGAGATGAGTTGATTGCTCAGGGTGCAGGATAAGTAGTGTGAGTATGATGCTGTGAGATTCGGAGTGCCACGATTATCCAGCCATATGGTATGGTATGGTGCCGACCATGCCCCTTAGCATTTGGATCATCTAATGTACCACTGCTACACGTTTTCAGGTTACTAGAATGCTTATCAGGTGGAAAATCATATGTTCTATATTTTGAGGCCATGTCTTTTGAATACAGCCGAGCTCAAAATTCATAGGCAGCAAAACAGCACTTTCTTTTGGAACGTGAGAAAAAGATGTGCTTTGCCTGATTAAGCTCATATTCCCATAATTATCTTATGGAGAGTTGTTTGTTTATTGGATGGTGAATATTGCCTTTTTTTTAAATAGAAAGAAAGTAAACTTTTCCAGAAAAAACAAAAAATACTTACTTAGCTGGACAAACGGTCCAAATATAATATCCATTTTTTTTCACAGTCACCTTAGAGTGAGCTGCTATGTGTATAGATAACAAGTATATAAAACCAACCCTAATACTTACCCTGGGCCCAGCTCAACCTCCGCACAGGTACAGTATACAGTTGGCACAGTGGAATACCGTTTTCCCATTACGAGTTCTGCTGGCATATACTGGTACTCTGTGCTCTAAGTATTTTTATTGTTATGATTACTTAACCATGTGGCGTTCCAAAAATACATTTTGTCCACATATGTTTGATTATAGGATATTACATGCATATTGGTCATGGGGTTTGCCAAAGTTGAATTTTCAATTGCCATTCTAATGGGGATTTATTGACCTGCAACAACACAAATCCTGTTGCCCGAGGACCATATTATGTTGTTGCGGAGGGTTGGGGAAATTCTCTTAGAGTGTGGTGGAAAGCATACCATGTGGCTAATTTCAACTGAGCATGGTCAAAGCTGTGCTACTGGGCACTGGGTACAGGAGAGCTGGACGTAGGGCAAGGCAGAAACCCGCATCCTGTACCCAGTACTTAAAGGGCAGGACAACGTTGTAGCAGGTTCTCTGAGACTGGTACATGAAGGTCATGGCTAAAGGTCACAAACATTCTCTGGTGTCGGATCGGATGGGTTATGGGCACAATGTGTGACCCATGTCCAGCACCTTCTGGAGAAAGACGCAGGGTAAGATTATTGAGTAATGAGGAAGAAAGTGCTTTGACCCAGAAAGTATTGGTTTTAGGGATTGGGAGCATGTTATGCCAGGCCATGAGACTGGTAGCCGGATGTGCCCTGAGATCGCAGTGGACATACTGAACTTGTCAGGCACAGCCGAAGGACCTGTGGGCTGTGATGCAGACTGACTGGGCTAGGGTATGTCAAAAGGCTAAACCCGGCACTGAGAGACTATTGTACATGCCCAAATGCCATTTCAGCTCTTGGGGTGGGCAGACTGGACACAGGCTGTGGCTGAAGGTCACGTCCTGTGCCCAAAGCCTACTGGCCACAGTTAAACCTCATGCATCTGGGACCTTAGGCAGGTGATTCACTCTATGACATGGCTTAATGTCATACACTACAACCAGAGACCTTAGAACGTGCACATGGTGTGGTGTAGGCAACATCTGTGATTTGAACCTGTGTCATCGAGTATGCCAATGTTGATTTGATATGTAATGTCACTACTGATGTTGTTGATGATGTCATTTGTTATGACAGCTTACACAAAACATGTTAGGTCATGAGCAGTGCTTTAGGGGTGTAGGATACATGGTTTTGTAGCCAACATGTCAACCAAATGACTGATAATAGGATTTTTAGAGCAATATGTCCTTCCTGTGTAAGAGACCGGAGAAGATGTAGACTTCCTCTGCATCCTGGTGTACACAGCTTGTGCACACACAAGTCCAAAACAGCATTTAGGGCCCGATTACAACTTTGGCGGTGCAGCAGTTGGTCCACCCCGCTGCCGAACCGCCAAAGCCATGGTCAGACCGCCCGCCAGATTTGGAGTTTTACTCCTGTCTGGTGGGCTTTTTGGGGCGTTTCCACAGCAGTGCCGCTAAAAACAGGCATTGCAATGGGAGCGCCAAAAACAGTTCTTGCATGGCATGGACCAAAAAGTCCATGCTGTGCAGGAACTGGTGTGCATGCACACAGGAGGGCGCATGTTGTGCCCCCGTGCATCCACAGGGCACAGAGGCACAGGGGGCCTTATAGGGTGCCCTTTGTTTCCTCTCTGCCAGGGTTTTAATGGAGGAGGAACCGCCATGAAAACCATGGCGGTGAGGATACTCCTAATGTGCTCAACAGGACCGCGGTGGTCTGCCAAGCATATTGGTACTCTACACCGCCACAACACCGTCAGGGAACCCATGGCGGCTGCAGCGGGGCAGTGGTGGTCCCACCACCCAACTCATAATTGTGCGGTGGGGAGACTGCTTCCGCCGCACCCCCGCGCCCCTGCGATTCTGCCGGTCCGTGGACTGCCAGACTCGTAATCGGGCCTTAGTGTGTCAGCTGAGTTAGTATCGAGTGGAGTAACAGTGTTCACAAGGTACAGCTGCGCTGACTTCATCCTCTGTACAACTGCAATATCTGCTAGAGATGGAAGAGAGAAACATAGTGCACAGTGTGCACATAACATTTACTTCTCATGTGCCTCAAGTTAACCTAGAACTTACCATGGATACAATCGAATAATAAGTAGGTTTTTGTCTATGAGTTACTTACCTAAGTAATATATTTAACAGTAATGAAAAATTAAAGTCAGTGGAGAAGAACGAACTTTTTTTTAGTACAAGCCAGTGAGCAGCAGTGGTAAAGGTCGGGGGCCACAGCTAATGTTTTAGAAAAGCATCTTGAAAACGGCCCTGTCATCCTGCAGAAGAAAGGGAAGGTCTATTTCTATACGTGATTCCCTTCTGAATCAAGCAAACGTTGACTAAAGAAAGCAAACACCTGCATTCTTTACTGATACTTAAGTTAATGTGATGCAAAGGTCGTGACAAAGTACTGTCACTGCTTATGTGGGAATGCTGAAAAAATTAAACGTAAAAATGTACTGTGAGAAACGTACCTCAGCCCATCCAGGATAACAGCCTAACATTCCTTCCTTTTCTAAAATCGTTCCAGGTTTGCCATCTTAGATGTTTTCGATCACATCAACTCAAAATTTCTTCCTCCGTCTAGATAGCTTGAAGTCGATTAAAGCACTGAGGTCAACACATGAAGTTATCTGGGATTCCTTGGTAGTGCGAACAAGTCGTTATGAATAAGTACGCATGCAGTTTGCTGTGCAACAAGCCATAAGGGCACGTAAATTATAATGGCGTTAACGACCTTAGCTAAAACCAGACTGGTCGGATAGCACGATGTAGGACTTAAGAGGCCAACATCTGTTAGTGAGTGTCTTTGCTAGGAACATATAATACACGGGGGCTGCAATCCGTGTATAAAAGCCCGTGATAAAAAAATGACACAGCCACTCAACTGAATAACTTATTACAGAAGAGTTCTGAAATCACAATGCCTGCTGTAGTAGGCGAGGGGATATGCAGGTCATTGAGCAAAATTAAAGCTACAGTTTCAAAAACTAGATGAACAGTGATAAGCAGAAAGGAAATATTATTAGCAACATTTTGATTTATCCAACTTTAGGAAATCATAGGAAAGATAGAATCTCTCTGCATGTTTCTACATATTCTGAGCTCCAGCATTTTTTAATTTTGAAGTGAATTAAACTGATTCTAATATCTTTTTGAAACAAATATCTAACTTCTTTTTGGTATTTTTAATTTTGTACTAAAGATTTTAACTTTATTCTTCGTGTTTAGAAACATTCTGGCCCTGAATACGATGTTGGTCGGAGTTGCCTCTGACCGACATCGCTGAGGATGGGGAACCGACCGACCTTGGGTAGGCGGTTCCGACACTGCAATTAGGATGCGACCCCACCAAACTTCCATTTTACAATGGGAGTTTGTGCGGCAGGCCAAAACCGCACACAGCCCAAGCTGCCATTGTAAAATGGAAGTTTTTAAACATCCCTGCACCATTTGGCAGGCACCATAGGTGCCCCGAAGGGCCACATGCAGAGGGCTAGGGGGGGGCCTCTGCTAGGGGACCCCAAAGACACTTTCCAACAGCAGTTCCATGTCAAAAAGGCTGACATGGAACCGCTGTTGGAAAGTGCCATCATAATCCCGACGGCGGAAACGACCGTCCTTAAGGGATTATGAGGCCTTTCCGACTGGCCGACAGGCTCCTTGAGCACGTCTGAACCGAGTTGGGTTCCCCGGCCGGTTTAAACTCTAACCGCTGTCATTGTAATACGGCGGTCGGAGTTTAAACCTACAATGTCGGTCGGAAAGCCTCCGACCAGCGGTCGGAGGATTTCAGAACGACAATGTAATTAGGCCCTCTATCTCTTAAACATGAAAGAGGAATGCACCAATCATTTGAACGTTTTGTGGGAATGGTGATGGTGTGGTTATGTATTATACCAACTAAAGTACCCCCTGCCATACATTATAATGATATTACAAGTCACCTCAAAGTTCTATGACCTATAGAGCAATTTTCCTTCAGCTTCTTTCCGCTTTAGGGTCACTGAATACCTCAGTGACTAGCAGTATCGTTCTAATGTACGTCAGGGTGTACTTTAGCCCATATGTTATGGGTATTTCTCAAGAAAAGCAGTCTGTAGGATGAGCACTACTTAGCAACCTTACCTGGCTTCAACAGTGTTATAGTTAATTTCTCCCTTGTAGCAGCAGTAATATGCCCATTGTACGAGACTCCTCGTCCATTACTGATAGGTATGGGGCCGTGGTTCCCAAACTGTGCGCCGCGGCACCCCGGTGCGCCATAATGAGTAGCCAGGGGCACCGCGCACGATGTGGGAAAGTGAAGCTTATTGCAGCCGCAGCGCAACATACGGGGGAGTTAGAAATGCCACCGAAATGCCATCTGCATAATCCGGGAACATGGTTTGGCCCAAGAGCGCACTGCCGCCATACGTGCGTACGTACGCGTCGTGCGTGCTTTCACAGGTGTAGTCTCCTTAATACTGGCATACGCAGCTCTGACCGTTTGAGGCGCGTTATTGCTGCCCGCCGTGTTCTGCCGTGCCTCGTGGGACCCTATTCACAAGTAAATAGGTAAGTTAAGTAAGACTAGGGCCGCTGGAGTGTCGGTTTGTTGAACTGGCAAGGGAGGGATTCCTGTGTGGTACGTTCAGTAGAACAGTACGGGAGTAATGTTGAAGCCCCGGGTAAAACCCAAGAAGCCTGAGAGAAGGCCTTGGCTTGGCTTATGTCTGATTTCTTTAACGAGCTCCGTGGAGCTCGCCTTTTTAGTGTAAAAATAATGCAGTGATATTAATCAAATGCCATGCTGATCTTCTGAAATGAAATGAAAGTTTATTGTTTGATTAATAAAAACCTTACAATATATATGCAATAATTCTTGATAATAAAATCCAATTATAAAAATTGATTATAAAAACATTTGGGCATCAAGTTCATTATACTATTTTCATATTATGTACATCCTACATTACTTTCTTTTAGTTTTTGATGTTCTAACTTAACTCTCAGTTGCATTAAGAACTTTACAAAAGCTGAAGTTAAAATTATATCGTCAGTATGAAGGCATCTTATCTGAGCTTGCCTACAGCTCCTTATTCCACGAACATTAAAATGTCTTTTAAGAATGGATACTCTCTCAACCTTCAGTTCGGGGCAAATACAGAGGAGACGCATGATGTTCTCTTCACCAAGTTTGCATAAGTTACAAGTCGTTGGTGCCTCTGTGCGCAACCATGGCATTAGATGACATGCGCCCGGGAACACTCCAAAACGAGCATTTATGAATATTTGCTTATACTTAACAGACCAAGGAATTTCGAGATACGATTGCACTTTTACCTTGGTATATCCATTCATTAGAGGCCACACATGCTTTCTTTTTGAGAAGGTCTCTTTATCCAAGAGTAATGATAGATGCTTAGTTGTACTATTGATAACTTTTTTAAATGAGTTCGCAGTAATTGGCATTTCCCAGACCGAGTTTACTGAATATTCTTCTAATGATGTAAATAGATATTTCCATGCCTGGGCTTTCCGGTTTAAATTTATTTCCTGCCACAATAATTTAGACAATTGATTTGTAGTATCCGTTTTTATCCTTTTCCAGACTTTAATAAATTGGCCTTTCCGCGCAAATACCTGATTAGTCAACCCAAATTCCATTCGTATCTGCGCGGGTGATGCATTATGCGGAATTAAAAAGAGAGCTTTATAGATGTTCGTAACTGAATTATTGATTATGAGTGAGTCTTTTCCACACAATGCTTCACTGCCATATGTCAGAGTTGGCAAAAGTTTTGCTGTTATTACTTTCAACAGCGGTCCATAACTCTGCAATCCTATGGATTTATTGTATAATTCTGAAAACCGCTAGTAATATTTTTGCTCTCCGTTGAATATCAATCTTGTGTGGTTGAAATGATCCTCGTTCATCAAATAGTACTCCTAAGTATCTGTATGTACTCACTTGTTCTAATTGTGAGTTATCCAAAATCCATTTATACTTATGTTTTGACCTTGAGTATTTATTAACCTCCATAATTTTTGTCTTAGTTTCATTGATCACCATTCTATTTTCTTTAGAGTAGTTAGAGATCTTATTTAGCAGGCGTTGTAGTCCAACCCTTGTTTGACTTAGTAGAATAACATCATCTGCATATAGCAGGTTTGATATTGGAGTATTGGCTAATTTAGGTGGACAAGCATTCACCTCATCTAAGGCTTGCGTAAGATCAGCTAAAAATAAGTTAAAAAGCAGTGGGGCCAGAACACATCCTTGTTTCAAACCTGACGCTGTTGGTATTTTTTCTGATACTGTTTGACCATCACCCATCCTGACCCTGACCCATGTGTCAGTGTAAAGAAGTTGGATTAATTTTAAAAGGGAGAGTGGTATACCTTGATCAATTAACTTCTGCCATAAAAGATCTCTATGCACACAGTCGAAAGCCGACTTAAAATCAACAAAGCATAAGTATAGTGGTTGTTTCTTTGCAATGTATTTGTCCATTAGAACAGATAATACAAGGATATTTGTTGTAGTACCTAAGCCTTGTGTAAATCCAGTTTGGTTTGGAGGGATTATCTGCTTTTCTCTTACCCAATCAGTTAAGTTGGATAGCAGTACACCTGCAAATAATTTGGCATCAGTATCCTGGAGCGTAATGAGTCGGTAGTTTTCCGGCAGAGACCAATCTCCTTTTTTATAAATAGGAGCTATCAATGATCCCTTCCAAGTTTCAGGTATCGATGTTGACTTTACAATTTCCTTGAAAACCTTCGTCAGGTAACCTGACCATAAACTGGGGTCATTCTTATAAAGTGCAAACGGGATACCGTTCGGGCCAGGCGCACCATTTTTTTGTTTCTGGATTAACTTACATATTCGTTTACTCATTATATCAATCTCTTGTATCATATCGTTCTTTGTTAGTTCAATCATATTGTCCCTAACTTTCAACTCTGTTTTATCCCCACAAGGATTAAGATGTATAGACAGGAACCTGATCCATTCATTCTCTGTTAAGGAAGATGTTACAGCTGTTCTGTTTGGGCGCACTAAACCATTTATTAATGTCCAGAATTCTCTGGAATTTGATTTTTACTGCAAAAGAGTACTTTAGCCCACAGATCATGTTTTTTTTATTCCTTTCGTCCCACAATAACTTCTGCAAGTTGCAATTGACCCCTTTTAATTTTAAACACAAGTCCATATTTCTCGGATTCTTTTTATCTGTCTCCTCAATTGATTACGCGATCTTTTCATAATTCTCGTTGTTAAGGTTAACGTAAATTTCTTCCCACTTTCTGCTTGCACCCGTTGTTTTTTGAAAGTTTTTGCTTAAAGGTATTAACAAGTTTTTGTATAAAATCCACCCATTGGTCAATCGCAGTTAAGGTGTTATCTTCAAAAGAAGTTTCCACCAATTTAAGGGCCATCTTGTTAGTCACATCTTTGCTGTGCTCCTTCCAAACAAGTTTCCTATAATTTACTGAACCCGTCTGTCCTGGCAGTGTTTCATATTTATTATGCTTGTCGAGGGTCAAGTTGGTAATAAGTATTTGTTGCCCGTGATCACTCTCCGATGTTTTTACAATTGAAAAAGAGATCACATTAATAAAGATATTCAAGGATACCATTGTATAGTCGATTCGTGACTTATGATCCTGCGATTGAAATGTCCATGCCGGTGGGGAGTCTTGGGGTAACCTCCCATTTAGGATTCTTAAGCCCAGTGCTTCCACATCTTTGACAAAGGTTACGCTTAATTTGCTTTGAAAGACGTTAGGAACTGTTGGAATGTATTGTTGCGGAATTGCCCAGAGATAATCTTGTTCTTGGATTAATTCATCTCTCATGTAAGGTACAAACAGATTTAAATTAAAATCCCCTGTGATAATGTACTCTGAGAAAGGGTCATTCATCATTAGCTTAGATAAAAATGCAATCAGGGTATTAGTCATATCGATTCTCGCAGTAGCTGTAGGTTGTATATATATATTTATTATAAACAGGTTTTTTGAGAGATTATTTTCCATATACCGCAACTTTACTATCAATAAGTTAGAATTACTCGTATCAATTAGCTCGTGTTCCACTCTTAATTCTAGAGCAACAAATGTGGCTAAACCCCCACTGGGGCGTCCCCATTTACTTTGTTTAATTGCTGGCATGAAATATCCTTTGTATCCCTCAAGTAGTATCGCCTTTTTAGTGTAAAAATAATGCAGTGATATTAATCAAATGCCATGCCGATCTTCTGCCCAGAACTAGATTTTAAATACTGACAAGATCGTGTAAAACAGTACGGGTGTACAATCTAGTTCAAGTAAAAAACGGAGGTTGGGCAGAAGATCGGCATGGCATTTGATTGGGATTACTTGGTGCCTAACTGCGTAGTTTCAGTGTGTGTGCGCCTAAAGAGCTCGCCTTTATTGCTGTTTTTGGAATCTGTACCGGAGTCTTAACAACTTTCATTTCCTTCCCCCAACCACACGTGAAAGAGTCACTTAACCGTGAGAGGCGGGGAGGTTTTTCGTCATTCATTACCTTTGAAAAAGGCAAATCGCAGAGATTCATATAACTGTGTTTTCAAAGCCACGGGGTGCTATATCGAGATTTCGCTTTTCTAAAGCTATGTGTGCAGCATCTCAAAGCAGCGCCTTACTACTCTTAAGCCTTAAGTATCACCAGCATTATTTTTACAGTAAAAAGGCAGGCTCCACAGAGCTCGTTAAAGAAATCATAAGCCTTATCACGATTTCTTTAACGAGCTCCGTGGAGCCCGCCTCTTTAGTGTAAAAAATAATGCTGGTGATACTCATTACGACAGACCAAACTCAATGTTCCATTACCTCAGAGCGGGTCTCTGTACCAAAAGCTACTGAAAACAGCAGTTGGCACGGACGGGCATAAGGGTTTGGGACCAGGCACACAGTTTGCATCACTGGAGCATGTGTGTGCTCTCTGTTGCATCTGCTGCACTTTTGCAGTGGTGTGTGTGCTCCACAGCATTTGCTGAATTGGTGTGGGTGTTGTGCTACATTTTCTGCAATGGTGTATGTGTGTGCAGCGCTGTATTTTCAGCATTTGCATGCGTTTATGTGTGAATGGTAGTGTATCTGTGTGTGCTCTCTTGTGTTTGCTTCGATGACTTGAATGTGCTCTCCTGCATTTGCTACTTCGATGCGTGTGTACTCTTAGCATTTGCTGAAATTATTCGTGCTTTGCTGCATTTGCGGCTACAGCTTGTCTCTGGTCTGCTGTATTTGCAGCATTGGTGCATGCAGGCATGTGTGAGCTCTGTTATATGGGCTGTATTGGCATGTTTGTGCTCCGTTTAAATTTGCTACATTGATTATCCTCCTCCTCTTTGTGGTTCAATATGCTTAATCCCCCGGCCAAAATGATGATTCTATTACCGATTTCACCCTGTTTCCAAATTAAGAAAGTAAAACATTAATTAGACAACAATTTGAAAAATGAAATACAGTCAACAGGTGACTGAGTCTGAGAGGATTAGGGCGGGCAGCAGTGCAGGGAGGCCAGCAAGTGCCAAAAAGCCAAGTGTTGCAGGCCGCATTTTTCTTCACGTGCCATTATAGAGGAAGTAGCAGTGATTATTAGGCGGCTGCTTGGCTCTGACAGCTCTGAGTCTCAGAGCTTTAAAATTGGGCTGTAAAACTTGGCTTTGGCACTTGCTGGTAAATTCGGACTCCGTTGTTTTTCCTGTTCATTAAAAAAGATATTTTATTATACAGAAGTTTTTAAACTATTGTTGTGACTGTGGTTAAAAAAAGTTGTTAAGTCATGGAAACATATTTGGCTATTAATCTTGTATCGTTTTTCACTTAACGAGTTTTTATTAAACAACTGTTATATTTTTATTTTGTTACAAATATGATTATAATACCTTCATTGCATCCCAATTAATTTAAGGAAGACAACAGGAAGTACTCCCGAGATCGGGCTTACATCCCCCCACCCGCCCACCGGTAAAAAAATGGTGGGGAACCTCGGCCAACTGCCAATTAGGTCAAGGGAGCCACAGGTCAAAAAAGTTTGGGAACCACTGGGTATGGGGTAAAGGCAGAATTTATTTTAAACAACTATTCAATTATTATTTCCTTGGCAGGTCATGACAAGTTAGTTTTAATGAATTTCATCATGAATTGTAGAAGAATTTTATATATGTACTGCTGCCCTTGTGCATTATGGATGCAAACAAATATAATATCCAGTTTAAGTAGGTACAAATTACCATGTTAGACAATTCAGAGTCTGCTAGTTCTTTGAGATGTAACCGTGTTTTACATGCTCTCCACATTGTAAGTAATTATTGTTTTGTTACACTGTATCCAGGTGAACCAGAACATTTTTAATTGAACAACATAATTAGTAGCCATTTTGTTTTAGTATATGCAGGCAGCTTTACCAGAAGCTTTGCTTTATTCGTGTCATGCTTTGAATCAAATTATTTTATAGAGTTGTAAATGTTTTCATCTACTGTGGGAGATGACACTTTACAGAAATTCAAAAGATTTACAAATAAATTGGCGTTTAAAGTACATGGAATTGGCAGTAGAGTCAAATGGATATACATAAAATTTGAAACATCTTCCTCATCTTGGAAAATAATCGTTAAGACAAAGCAGTAAACTGTGCCAAGTGCAGTTTGAAAAATGTGAGATTCAAAAACGCACTTAAGAGCGCACTTTGTACAAATGAACAGGGTTTCTTTGAAAAGTAAAACCTCCAAAATACATTGCAAGCAATCACAATGTATTCGTCATGGTACCTGGCAGCAAAGCAGAAAGATTACAGCCATCATCTTCAATTTTGCGGTTCCAGAGTGAGTTGTAGTCTTTGTTGATTTTCAGAAACCTTAGTATTAAAAACTAGTGTCTCCATTTATTATTGAAACAGGGTTTGCTACACAATTGATAAATGAAAGCCTGCGACCAGACTGCTAAGGACATGAGAAAAGGGATTCAAAGTGTTAGTCGAAGGAGAGTTAGGCTTTAGTCTTCTATCTCAAAGGGTCCCCTAGGTCCACTTCGTCCCTTTAACGGTGATCTCCAGAATAACCTGCTTTAATAGTATTTGCAACAACATCCTTGCTAGAACCAGCTCTCAAAACCATGCTGCTGACCTCATCCTCAAACTGAAAGTCCCCACTCTCATGATGCTTTACTGTCTCACAACAAAGCAAAGGATCGAATGCAACACCTTACGCCTTGTGCACAAAGCTCTTCATAGTCAAGCACCATCCAACCTCCTTCCATTGCTGCCTTAATGACCAACGAGATGTCGAAGGTCAGCCAACCATAACCTTCTTGCCCATGACCTGAAAATAATACATACATTTTAAGGGCTTAACATTTCATTCTGGATGCTCTTTCCTTTGAAAGTTGCTTCTCATTTTCTAAAGTTCAGAGCATGGCTGAAGGTAAATTTTTTTGATAGGCTGTGTCTCTGCCGATTCCTAGGGTGTGACTTTGTCTTAGTTGTTTAACCTTCTTCCCTCTTTTCGTAATACCACTATTAAAGGTACTTAGACACACACCCTGGTTTCCACAGCACAATAAATCAACTAATAAAATAATTCAGATGTAAGCTGTGACTGAGCGCACAAAAGGCCCAAACAATTTGGCCAACATCCCTGGTAGTTGGGCTCAACCAGAAAGACATTCATTAATGAAAATGCATGTGATCGCCACCTCAGTTGAGTACAACAAGGCTACTTCCCGGTTGTTGTTGGCGGAAAACATGGCGGACAGCTAGCGGCTGCCCGCGTGCCTGTTTGAGAGAGGAGCGAGCTGGCAGGGCAGGAGAAGGCAAGATGTGTTAGCGGCGACGGCGGCAAGAGTCGTGACACGCCGTGAAATCGGTTATGTAATAAAAAAAAACAGCTTCTATATGGAACCTGTGTAAAAATTAAGCAGCAATCCTTACCGGACGGTTTTGGCCGGATCGGTGAGGCTAGGGAGTGGCTCATCTCAGTTCAAATCGGCGTAGCAGCAGGGCTGCGTTGGAAGTGGGCGGAGCTCCGGAGTCAATGGGAGCCTCGATCGCCACAGTGAAGTGTTTTGGACGATTGCTCATTGTGGGAGAGAGCAGCCCGCGAGGTGGTGAGGGCTCGGGGAGTTACGCCCAGGATTGTTTGGTGCAGTTTGAGGGCAGGAGTGTGGCCCCCTCATTGCTGGGATGAGACTCCTCAAGGGATAAGCAAGGGCAGGAACTGAGTGGAGGAGCCAAGAGCAAGCTGACAGAGCCCACAGAGGAGAGCAGTGAGCAGCTGGGTCCACGCAGTACCTTCTCTGCAGAATTTTTCCCAGGTAGGAATGAAACACCTTCTTTCTGGCTATTGAGGGGGAAAAACCACAAGGCCAATAAGCCTAATAGATACTCATTAGGAAGCGCGGAAACCTTTGGGGGTACCCTTAACCACGGACAGGGCAGGAAGCTTGGCGAGAAAGATCCAGAGGTAACCCGGGTTAAGGTTAAGGCTAAAATAAAAGGGCCTGAGAAGGACTATACTCCAGTAGTGTCACCACAGACAAAGGTTAAAGTTAGCAATGCTCAACATTTAAAGCCGAAGAATCCAATAATTACCCCATCTTTGAGGTCATCTTTTAAGTTACAGGAGAAGATTCCTGAAGGGACCCTGAGCTTGGGAGGCCCCCTTTTAAAACCAGCAAACCCTGTGGTACTCAGTGGGGGTGTCTTGTCCTTGGAGCAAGGCGCTAAGGTCGATAAGATGCTGCAAGAACATGTGTTGGAGAAGCTTGGTGTGGAGGTATCAGGGGCGCCGCAGATTCCCGTGACCCCCAATAGATATCAAAGCTTGGTTATAGAGGACCCCAATGAGGAACACAGAGAGGAGAGTGAACAAGTCCCTCAGGTAGTAGCGGGGGGTTGAAAGAGATTGCGACAGAGATAGAAGGGAGAGCACACACACCCCCAGCAGAAACCTCAAACGCATTAATAAGCCCATTAGAGCACATAATGAAATCACTTGCAGAAGAAGTGAAAAATGGGTTTGCAACTTCCCAAAATAATCAAAAGGAAATCCAAGGGGTCTGTGAGGGTTTGGCAGAAAAGCTTGAATCTCTATCTCAAAGAACACAAGCCTTGGAGACATCAGTATCTGATATGCGAGAAGAGACAACCAGGGACAGGAAAGAACGTAATTGCCTTAAATACAAGCTTAAAGAAAGTCAAGACAAATGGGAGACATTGCAAACTAACACAAGGCGTAATAATATTAGAATTCTAAATGTCCAGAAAGGCCGAGAAGGCGGAGACTTAAAATTCTACATCTCTAATCTATTAATTTCAAGTGGAGTCTGGGATGGCTCAGTGGAGGATCTCATGCGGGATATCCAGAGGATACACCGAGACCCCTACAGGAAAGACCCAGCGAAAACCAAACCATGTAGAATTTTAGCCAATTTCCTAACGTATTCAATCAAAGACAAGTTGTTGAGCACTGCCTTACAGGCTGGGTCACTGTCGGGAGATGGTTTTTCGTTCACCGCGAGATCAGATGTGTCACACGCAACCCTAACCAGGCAATGGGAATTAGGGAAAAGAGTGGACGAGTTCAGGAAATTAGGTGCAACTGCCCAGCTGAAATTCCCAGCCATGCTCCGAGTGATGATAGGGAATAAAATGCACAATTTAAGGGAGCCCGAGGAGGCGGACGCCTTACTGGAAACGCTCAAGAAGTTATAATGGTCCATAAGAGTATTACTTTCTATACAAAAGCAAAATGCTTCCCCCTAGCGGTAAAAAAGATAGTTAAAGAGGTTGTCAAAGGAGGGTTAGGTGCTTTTGTCTCCCCTTGATACGATTGTTGTTTGCCTTCTTTCTTTTCCTCCTTTTTTAATTTCTTTTTATTTATTTCTTATTTTCTCTAAAGGTTTCGCTCCTCTCTACCGCGACAGGTCCAAATGGCTAGGATAGCCAAACAAAAGAGGGTATGGGTTCTCCAGGGGGGAGGGAGGGTGTGGGTAGCACAGGGTGGGACGATACGGGGAAAAAATATAAAAAATGTCCCATTGCCTTGCGATGTGGAAACCTGAGAGTTTGCAAAAAAACCAAAAAAAAACAAGGTAAATGACTAGTCACAACATACACATTTTGTCCTGGAACATTAATGGGTTGAGAGTGGGCAGAAGGAGAGGAAAATATTCCAGTATTTAAGGAATGCCCCAGCTCAGATAATTGTTCCCTAGGAGTCCCACTTACCTGGGTCTGAATGTGTGGAGATTTGTAAAAAACAGAGCTGGATCGGCCAGATGATTACTAGAGAACAAAATTCCCATATGAAAGGAGTATTAATAGTGATAAAAAAGCACATGGGGATAATGATTCTCCAGTCAAAAGTGGACAAGAAGGGGAGATGGGTGATTGTTGTAGTGAAAGTACTAGATAGATATTATACCCTGTTCGGTTATTATGGGCCTAATGTGGATAATATGGAACCCTTGCAAATGCTGGCTTCAGAACTATTGCAATTCCAACACCCGATTATCTGGTCTGGAGATTTTAATGTTGTTTTGGTTTACCAACTTGATAGATAGAAAAACAGTAGAGCTAATTTCAACCCTAAGATGTAAGGATACATCAAATCCCTCATGAGACAATTTGGTCTCTATGATGTGTGGCGAGTTAGACACGATACTGAGAAACAGTTTACTTTTCACAATTTAAAATATAAACATTGCGCCAGGATTGATTACTTCTTAGTAGATAGCTCATTAGACATGAAGATTATGAAGGTTGAACATCTTCCCGCTCACTTGTCCGATAATGCAGCAGTAGTGTTAGAATTGAGGGTAGGGAAGGCAAGGCAAGAAAGAATATGGACTTTGGATAGATCATTACTAAATGACCCGGCAGTAATTTATATACTCATGGAAATTACTAAAGAATTTTTTAATTTCAATAAAGATACTGCGCGTAAAAATGTCATGTGGAATGCGTATAAGGCCTTTATTAGAGGGGTTCTGATTAGTATCTCATCAAAAAAAAGGAAAGTATATAAGAACAAGATTGAAGATCTAGAAGGGAAAATCATGACACTCGAACTGAAGGATAGAGAGACATCAGGGGAGGAGATCTCAATCCGAAATAAGCAGAATGAGATTTCCAAACACAAACGCTCCCTCTCTGCCATATTAGAAGCGAGGGTGCGAGAGCGATGGGAGGCTAGTAAACTAGCACACTTTGAGTATAGTGAATGTGCTGGGAAACTCTTGGCCTGGAAGGCTAGTGTAGAAGTTGCAAGGAATAACACAAGTGAAATAACGTGCAGAGCCACAGTAAACAACTTAAGATCGCAGCATGAGATGGAGCAAGCCTTCATAGATATTTACCAGGAGCTATATATGGAAGATTTGTGTACATCAGATGATCAACTTAACATTTGGCACAAGGGTCAAAAGTCGAGAAACTCTCCTGTGAGGAAAGAGAGTTAATAGAGGGGGACATGATACAGGATGAACTGCACGCCGCTATGAAAGAAGGTAAGGGGAACAAAGCTGCGGGTCCTGATGGTCTTCCACATTAGTTCTATATAAAATTGAAAAAACAATTGTGTCCAATATTAATAGAGCTCTTGATGGAGATTTGGGAGGAGAAAGTTGTCCTACCAAAATCCTGAGAAGAATCCGTCATCTCTCTGATCTTAAAACCTGGGGAAGACCCGAAAACCTGTGATGCATATAGACCTATTTCCCTCCTAAATTACGACTAAAAACTTTATGCCAGCATCCTTGCAGCTAGGTTGGGCAAAGTGAGCGGGAATTTAATATTTGAAGATCAGATGGGCTTTGTTAAAGGCAGGCAAATGTCTCAATTGAGTCATGAACTTATTTGCACAATATACTTGGCGGTAGAATATAACATCCCGTTAGCCATTATTACATTAGATGCAACCAAAGCCTTTGACAGGGTAAATTGGCAATTTCTTTACAGTTTGCTTAGTCGCTATAATATGGGGAAAAGTTTTTGTAGAGCAATACAGGCAATATATAAGTCCCCTGCCGCTAGTATTTTGGTGAATGGTCACCTAACCCCCAGTATTAAGATCACCAGGGGTACAAGACAGGGCTGTCCCCTTTCTCCGCTTTTGTTCAAATTATACATTGAGCCATTTGCTGAGAAAATAAGAAGGGAGCAACAGATTATTCCTTTTGTGTGTGGTGCATGGCGGAAAAAATATCTCTCTACGCAGACGACATTATGGTTTATGCACAAAGTCTAGTGCCAGCAGTCGCAATCCTGGAACAGTTAATAAAAGAATTTGGGAAGGTGGCAGGCTACGAGGCAAATGCAAGTATAGACTGAGGTAATGGTCTGGAATGCCGTAGAGAATCACACATCGATAAAACAAGAAATTAAGTATTTGAGAATAAAAGTTACTCACTCTTTAGATAAACTGGTAGAATCCAACTTTAAGAAAGCCATGGTTGAGACCAATAGGCTGATAACTGCATGGTCTCATCTTCCATTAACAATCTTTGGTAGACCCAGTTTGGTTAAAATGTCGATACTTTCCAAATTTACTTTTCTTTTTAATATGATTCCGCTACATTTTAAAAATGAATGCCTCAGACAGTTACACAGTAAAGTAGACTCTTTCATTTGGGCTGTGAAAGGAAGAAGAATCGCAAGAAAATATCTCCAGGAAAAAAAAACGATAAAGGAGGCATCGCCCTTCCAGATCTTCAATTATACACCTGGGTTTTCCAGTTAAAAAATTTTAGATTTATTTTGTCAGATAAAGTTGGGGAATGGAGCACAAGGCTATGGGAGGCTCTACTAGATGAGGTGGGATCAGGCCGGCAGGGCTTTATGTTAAAATTTGGCCATCAGAAGTTCTTTAAACAAAATAGGCTGAAAATGTTGTCAGCCGTGGCACAATTATTGGCACAGATTAGACAAACAACAAAGCTCCCTTATCACAGTAAATATGCCCCACTGTGGGATTCCCCGGGGACACCAGAGTTCCTCAAGGCCAGCTTGTCACCAAATCATAGAGAGGTGGTAATCACGGAATGGGGTCAAATTTTCCAAGAAGGACAGCTGTGTTCGTGGACTCAATTTCAACAGTTGACAGAAATCTCAGTGTCCAGGTTCAAGTACATGATAAATACAGAGCTGGGCCCAATCTTCGAAGGAAGCTCAAGGAGGCTCGAATGAACTGGAAGAACATTTAATCACGAGCCCCGAGCAGAAGAAGGTGATCGTCACTTGGCATAAAATGATTATGGACACTCAAGATGAAGGTGACAATGTACCAACAAAACTCTGGGGTAAAGTAACTGAGTTGGTTAATGCGCCAAATGTGGCACATTTATGGCAAGTATCCTTCCAAACATTATACAAGGTGATCAAAACAGCTTATATTAGAAGAAACCGTTTGTTCTGTCTTTATAGAGCCTCCTGGACCGCAAAGAAATTATCAAAATTGAAGGGGTCGACGGGAGCCATTTGCAAAAAGTGTGGGCTCGGAGATTCCGATGTTACACACATGTTTCTCAGTTGCCCTCCCATTCTTCACTTCTGGACAGATGTCTGTAAGTTTGTATCAGATCTGTTGCATATGTCATTGGAGGTAAGCCTTGAGCTTATTATTTTTGGACTGGTGTCTGAGACGGGAGCTAAGCTGAATCTGGATAATAAGTTATTGTTTTATCTAATATTACTGGGTAGGAGGCTGATTTGTAAATATTGGGTACTTTTGACTGCCCCATCCAAAGCAGAATGGCTTGAATCAGTTCTCTATGAGCTAGAGAAGAGCCGGAAGACAACAAGTAAGACGCATAAGCTATGGTCTCCCTTGAAGAGGTGGCTGAGAGTTAATACAGAATCGGTAGGTTAAAGTCACCAATACTATTGTCCGATGTTTGAAGCCGAGGGTTGTTGGTGAGCTGGTCAGGTTTTCCCTCCCCCTCAGCTTTGTCCCGATACTGTTTCCTGTGTTCTCTACCTAGGGTTGGCTCCACTACTCACACAAATGAGAACAAAGCTTGGAGGCTTCAGTAGGAATCAAGGCATATGAGGACAACAACAAAAAAAGAGAAAATGCATTTGATCTATATACAACTATTAGCCTAATAAATTTACAGTTAAACAATAAATCACTTAAGAAGAAAATCTTCACAAAAATAGAGAAAAAAATAATCAAAACCTATAAACAAAACAAATAAATGCACCGTGGGAAAGCTTTGGAAAAAGGAGTTCAATTTAATCCTTTTGGCATATACCAAAAAGGTGAAAATATTATTTCCTTTATGCATTTAAATGGAACCCAGAAATCCTCCATGCCTGAAACACAAGTGCAGTCCACCTGAAGTTGCTAGTTTGACATGCTAAAATTGTCACTCTTTTCTGAAGTTTGAAGATATTCCATGGGAAAGACTGGGAAGGGTCTCGAAAATGTTAAATGCCAAAATTCTCAGAGCAGGAAACATGGCAGGTGTGTGGTTTGGCAAGGTTTCCTAATTTCATATAGTTTCTTAAATTCTTAAATTGTCAGGGCTTGCTCCTTACACTCCAATTAATGTTTCACATTTGTAAGTTGGTTTACTCAATTTTCCTTCCACATCCACAAGAAAGGTCCGGTTTCAACTGATCCACTACACCTCCTGCACCCCTCTGGCTTATGATGGAAGTTCCTTAGTTGCAAGGATACTTCTCTGGTTGCACCTTTACCCCCTTCAGTCCTGTTGGTTATCATGTGGCTCTCTCAGTCCTGATGCAAAATACTGGAATTACAGTGAAAGACAGCTCTTTCTAATAGTTCAACAGACAGGCTGGAATTCTTTAGTGGATCAAACAGAAAGGTCTTCTTTTCTTTAGGATCGGAGAGATTCTCTATTTGGAGTGGTCCAAGCCAGGTATTTCAAAGGATAGACCAGTCCGCCATTGTTTGCGATGCCTGTCTAATGTGCATAATATTCTGAGGCTTCCAAGTTTAACAGCAAAATGATTCACTTCCTTTCCTAGATACATGATTTTTAGCCTCAAAACTATTCCAGAGCATCCACCATCCGAAATGATGCATCCCTGTCTCAGCTACGCTTAGCTTTCTCATGCCTTTTCGACCTCTTCCCTTTGTTGTGCACTGCAAGCACGTACTGAATGTGATCGCTGACAAATATGTGCATGCCTTTAGAAGTGCACTTCACATGAGATGAGCCATAGTATGTTTCATATTTCACAACTTCTATTTCGGTAATAGAGAAAGCCAATTTAAAGTACCCAATGGTCTTCCAAGCTGTGGTACTAGAATATCTCTGAAACACACAAAAGGTGGGAGGAATGCTTGCAGTTTGTCTAACCACTTGTAATCCCTCAGGGTAGCATCCCAACCCATTGTTCTTTTGCTCACTATGTCACCTCAGTTTGGACCTAGCCATATGCAAATCAGTCTTGAACACAAGCAACCCAAGACAGGTTTCGCCCTAATAATCGGCTCATCAGCCGGGTTCAGCTTGGTACCAATGACAGTGAGCATGGGACCCATATCTGGGAATGCCCATACCTCTTAAGGTGGTACATGAAACACATAAAAGGTGATAGGAGGAATGTTTGCAGTTTGTCTAACCACTGGCAATCGCTCTGGGTAGCATCCCGAACCATTGTTCTTTTGCTCACCATACCACCTCAGTTTGGACCCAACCAAATGCAAATCAGTCTTGACCCTGCTCATCATGGGAACAGTCCAACCTTAACTGCCAGGCCAGGTTATTCCTGAACTGGAACACAACCAAGCCAAGATCAATTTCACCCTAGTTATGGGCTCATCATCTGGGCACAGCTTGGTTCCAGTGACCCACCAGAATATGGAGAATATGGCTGTCAGAATATAGCATCTGACATAAATATTGTGTCTTAAATATTGTCAACCAGACTGTCGCTCTATAGGAGTTAACTATAGAAAATCTATACCCAATGGGATGATATTTCTTTAAATGATATTCATGTCAGAAGATATTCTATTTACAATATTCAGACATTCATCCTACTTTTGGGTCAGGTTACCCATATTCTGCAAATGTGGTGTTGATTGCACTTTCTAACTCAAAGTTGTGGAATTATTGTTACATAATATTTTATAGAGCTACAATACATCTTGAGCAGAGGAAGTTAGGAAAACATGCAATCCAAACTCAGGTTTTGTATTAGAAGTAGGTGGGACATATATATATATTTCACTTGTACTTGTAGCTCCCTTAGGGTTCGAGGTACAGAATTTGCAAAACAAAATACATGTCCTTTGAAACAGAGCACATGTGGCAGTGCTTAGGAGGCCATAGCCACTACAGATGACAACACTCAGATTTCTCCCAGGATAAAAATCGATAGCATACAGCAAGCAGATGGATTTCCTTACATTCCCCTGTTAGGTGTAGATGAGAAGAAAGCTATCCAGCTACCTGATATATTTAATCACCAAAGCAAACAAAACAGGTCAGCTCATCCACCTTTCCATGGTAACTGTCGTCAAGCACTTTCTCAAGCCATTCAAGAGTCCTTATGTAGAGAACTACTCCTGACACTAAACCTATTCATTTCAACACTATTTCTTATTCAAGACACTCATCATGATTAACCCATCCTGTCCACAAATACATCTATAATGGCAACTATGACCACAATAACCATCTAGTTTGTGGGGCCAACTTTGTCTCTTGTTTCAGTTCTAGCTACATACAGAATTGGGATCTTAATACAGGACTACCAAATAGCAACCTCAGGCTGGCTTCCAGTGCTGACAGCTATAAATTAAAGATTGCAGCACACTGTCCACTGGACCCACAGGTTAATGCTAAATTCCAGAACCATGGGCGGGATTCACTTTCACCTGATGTGCAGGTAAGTAGTCACCCTCTGATTCCTGTGGTATATCAATACACAGCCCAGCAATTCACTTAGCCTCGATGAAGCCATACTTCACAGTGCCTGCCACAACACCAAAAGCCTCCTTCTTCTACCATCATGGAATCTTTACCGTCATCATCATAAAATCTTTAGTCAGATTAAAATAGATCCATAAAAGAAAAGCACAGCAAGTACAGTACCTAGTAAGATAACCACAACATACGGTGGTAAAAATATAATGGACTAAACGTATAGACTACTGATCCTAAAGTGCATAGACTGTTAATCCTAAAGTGCATAGTAGTCCAGTCATCCATTTAACATGTGTTCGAAAATCGCATAGACACGTAAAAATATCTAAAATCGTCACCTTATCATAGTTGAAACCTTGTCATACAGGCAAAATTGTCACACAAGTCCAGTTTCAACTTCATTGTTATAAACACATTAAAGACTAAAAGAAGGTACAGTAATCAATAAATACCTAAGATAACACAGTAAATAAAACCATAAGCACAGTTCGATAATGTTCAATATAAAAGTAAGGGCTGTTTGAAGCAGCTATACCCCCAATCTCATTCACGTTACTACTTAAAAACAAGAGTATTCCATGACGCAACTAATCGGGAGGCTAAACCTTTTCGCCTGATCCTCCACATATTCAATAAAAATGGTGAGATAGCAAAAACAATAGGTTTCCTGACATCACTTTTAATGACCCTGATTGCTGTTCTACAGTCTCTAAACACCAGGTTGCAGCAAATTGGTAAGATCCACTTCCTTCTATGCCCAACATAATATGGGCAAAAGATAAAAATGTGAGCAATAGTTTCAGACACTTGGGGACAAAAAGGTCAGGGTTTCCTGACATCACTTTTAATGACCCTGATTGCTGTTCTACAGTCTCTAAACACCAGGTTGCAGCAAAGTGGTAAGATCCACTTCCTTCTATACCCAACATAATATGGGCAAAAGATAAAAATGTGAGCAATAGTTTCAGACACTTGGGGACAAAAAGGTCAATTCCCATCAGGATTATTAGATGCATGTCGCCACTTAACCATGACTGATGGAAGAGGCAGGGTTCCAAACCAAAATTTCATATATAAAGTTCTGGCTAATGGAGGTCCAATCTCATCTAAATATCCTTCTGTAACATAACCATCTTTGTGATAAAGGAAGGCGGTAGTAAGGGAACCCATCCAAGCGGAGACCAGAAACAAATTATCTATATATTGCAAATCCTGACATTTGAGTGGCTCATTCGAAAACTCTGAAACTGCCCTAGGGGTAGACCAGAGATTCCCACGCCCCATTCTACTCAATCGATGCCGGATGAACCTAAAACAGGGAATTCTGGAGGCCCCTGGTATTCTCATAACATCCTCTAGACCCTGCTTGTAAGGCAATGGAGCTGAGTCACCCAAATACGTCACCAGTACCTGACTAGACTAAGACCTACTTTGTCAGATTGTGGCTTAAGTCCCACGGAATATGGCTCATTACATCGCGATGTATTACATCGCGTGCTTTTACAATGCAGTCGTTTCAACAACCGCATTGTTAGTACGCAATGCATTTACATCGCAAGTCATTACAACGACTTGCACTAGGGGGCGCGCTGGACTTAGGAATAGTATTAATTACTATTCCTACTCCAGTTTGTGCAACAGTAGGGAAGGTGTTGGAATTCATTTCCAATACCTCAGCGCCCCTAGTGCAAGTCATTGTAATGACTTGCGATGTAAATGCATCAGCGTATTAACAACGCGGTCGTTGTAACGACCGCGTTGTAATAGTAGCGCGATGTAATGACAGCATTGTAAACGCTGTTTCCCGTCCCATGTCAAACCGCAAGGGGATTAGAGGGGTTCTAACAGGAGATTAGTGAGGAACTGCTGGAACCAATTTTCAACTTTTTCCAAACTGCTAACAACCATATGGCCCCACAGTTCCCTATCACAAAAGGTTGCCCTAAGGGTTTGAAGATTGTAGATTTGCAGTGGGGGATACTGGTCAAAAAGAGGAGCTCCATTGGGTCCTTATAATAGCCCCTGTATGTTGTTCTATCTTAAGTCTGCACTTTTGAATTGGTGATGTCCAATCAAGCTGTTCTGTGATCATGATCCCTAGGAAACACTCCAGAGAGAGACCATACAGAGTTGTGGAAGAACGAGCAGTAGAGCAGGGGTTAAAAACTATGTACTTGGTTTTGCTGAGATTGATATTCACAACAAACTACAGATGGTTCTGACGGATAAAGCAATTTCTTAGCATGCCATAATTGATATGTAACAAGAAACACACCGAGAGAGATATTGCGTAGTTTAAACAGTTAATATATTATTCTTTTGTATATATGGCTGTCACATAAGCATCTCAACAAATGACAATAACAAGTAGGTTAATTTTAGTGACTAAGTGAAAAAAGTGACAAGGTGATATTGTGAGTGAAATATATATGTAGCAAGGGAAGATTACAACAAGATAAAATGCGAGAATCAATAAGCATCCGTCCTTATACAATTTCTATTTTATGTATTCTCAAGACCCCTGGTACAAATCTTATTCCAACTTTGGGCTGAGGAAACTGTAGGACATGGACTGGTGTAGAGCATCGACGTTTCGACCCAGGAATGTTTGTTATTGAACCAACCTTCTTCAGGACAGTGAGGTGGAGGAGGACAGCCTATAGTGGGCACAATGATTGATAAAATCAATAAGGTGTGTTTCGGGGGCGGGGAGAAAAGAAAGGTATTTGAAAGAATGTTGGTCACAATGTTTTTGTATTAGTTTCCACGTAATAAGCCTTTTGATCAGCAATAATCATCAGAAAATGAAAAATCCACCATCCGGTTGGACTCTGCAATGAAAGAGGCAAGATTCAAACCATCCGAAATAGTGTGGCCTTAGAACGAGAGAGAACCCACCGCTTCAAGTGAAGCATGGCCTACCTTTTCAGAAAGGTTTTGTTTTGGTGGAATGTCTCTACAAGAAAAAGGACTCAGCAGGTTGGTATTTAGGGATTGGGAGATTCCATCATCCAAATTGGAATCGAAAATTATACATAGTATAAAGATTTTTAAAGCTGTCTATTCAATTATGCGAAAAAACGCCGCTTGAAAAAGCGGGCATCTTACCCTAGTTTCAAAGTAGCCGTGTATTTCAGTGTGCTACTTCAGAGTTAATTCACCTTTCGGTAATAATCTAAATGTAAATACAACCGACGATATGTTAAGTGATGGTAAAAGGGGTCGAAAACAACAGGCTATTTACTCAATTATGCGAAAAACGCCGCTTGAGAAAGCGCGCATCTTACCTTTGTCTCAAAGCAGCCGATTCATTCTGTGTGTTACTTCACGTATAAATTGCCATCCGATAATGATCTAAATATAAATATACATTTTTATGATGGTGAATGAGGCAAAAAATGATTGAATCAGAAGAAGACAGGGCGCAGCGAGCCGCTCACGTGTCTTACCTGAATCCGCGCTCGTCAGTGAATGACACCGTAGGGGGCGTGCGGTTGGAAAGGGAAGGTACTTAAACGATGAGGCAATCGGCACGTAGTGCATGACGCCGCTAATTGACAGCCTCTTGTCAAAGCGCGGCGTGCACGCCAAGGGACGGCGTTGTGTTTCGTCAATGTTGGCATGGAAACACTCCCAACGAGCCTGAGCATTTGAAACTTTCCCTTTGCGTACAAGGAAAGAGTTTCAATTCAAAGTAAGCACCTGTTTAGCTACATTGGGTGAAAATATTAACCCACGTTTACCCCGGCTGCACACTTAATGAGCCAAAAGATCCTTGCTTTTGAACAAATTGTATTTAAAGAAGTGATGGCCCTCCAAGACAAGAAAATATATAAAATATAATATCCCTAAGGAGGAGAAATAAGCCTTGGAATCACTTAGGACAAATTATGCGATTTTCATCAAGGCATCAGATAAGGGCAGTGCAGTGGTAGTCCAAAACACAAGGGATTACATCGCAGAGATCCAACAACAGTTAGGATGTCAAGAAAGCTACACACGATTGAACAAGGACCCGACCCAGGATATCACAGAACTTATCCATCAGCTTATGCTTAAGGGTCTGGAGGAAGGCTTTTTAAGTGAACCAGAGTACAATTTCCTAAATAAAAAACACCCTAGGATACCCAAGATCTATACTCTCCCTAAAATTCACAAAAACCTTAACCATCCACCGCGGAGACCAATTGTCTCTGGCTGCGGATCGATTTTGGAACCACTGAACAAATTTATTGATAGTTTTCTGCAACCTTGGGTGATGGAAACAAAATCCAATGTACGTGACACCATGCATATTATCCAAATGGTAGAGAAGCAACCATTTGACACTACCACTCAGTTCCTCATGACATTGGATGTTACGTCCCTATATACTAGCATCCCACAAGATCAGGATCTGGAATGTATACGTGAAGTTCTGGAAAGAATACCAACTCCACATTGAATCCCCACAGATTTCTTGGTTGAGTTACTGGGAATCGCAATGACAAAGAACTACTTTGTATTCCAGAACGAGTATTACTTTCAATGTAGGGAGTAGCTATGGGCGCGGGATTCGCTACCAGTTTGGCAAATCTCTTCATGGATAATTACGAAGACACTTATATATACAATCTGAATAATCCATTTATTGAAAATATCATGTTGTTGAAATGCTACATCGATGATGTCTTGATGATTTGGACTGGGACTGAGCGGAGCCTGATTGACTTTCGGGTATGGTTGAATGAAAGATCATCAGACATTAAGTTCACCATGGCTTACAATAAGGAAACTATTTGCTTCTTGGATCTCTCATTGAGAGTTGAGGATGCCCTGATTTATACCACCTTATTCAGAAAATCCACGGACCGAAACACCCTTTTGAAGTACAACTCCCACCATCCAAGAAGCCTACGAGACAACCTGCCCTATGGACAATTTTTGAGATTGAGACGTAACTGCTCATGCAGATCTGATTTCTTTAAGGAAACTGATACTCTAATTATCAGACTGAGGGAGAGAGGTTCCCCTAAGGGCCTACTAAACAGGGCAAGAAAAAGAGCGTGGTATTGTCCACGGAGACATTGCTGGAAGTGAAACCAAAAATAACACCCTGGAGAAGCTAGTATATGTCACCACTTTCAACACCAGAAGCCAGGAAATTAAAAAGATCATCAAGAAATATTGGAACCCGGTGACCTCAGAAATCAACACAGTAGAAGATCCAATCATTGTATTCAAGAGGGCGAAAAATGTGAAGGACTATGTGGGGAATTCATATCTGAAACCTCCCAAACCAGCTGACATCAGGACACAGTTGAATTTACCACCACTCTTGGGACATTTCAAATGTAGCCACTGTAAGGCCTGTAAACTCACGGTGGAAGGCACCACCTTTTCACACCTGGGTCGCACATTTGCATTGGCACACCATACAAGCTGCAATAGCTCTAATGTTATTTATGCTGTAAGATGCCCCTGTACCAAGGTATACATTGGCCAGACGACCCAAAATGTTAAGACTAGGATCGTGCAGCATTGCAGCAGAATCCGCTGCAAAGTACAAGGGGCCCCTCTGGTTGACCACTTCTCCAGCTTGGGACATCAGGCAGAAGGCCTGAAATGGTGGGTGGTGGAAAGGATTTTCCCACATCCTAGGGGCAGGGATATTACATCATCCCTGAACTACAAAGAGTGTAGATGGATACACACCATGGACACGGTTACCCAGGGGCTGAATGAATCAGAAGAGACGTACAGACAGTTGGGTCTGCTGACAAGTACATGACATCTCTCTTGCTGCCCCCAGATGTAGACAATATCTGTAGATACTATGCTACATTCCATGACGCAGCCCGAGTGACCACTAGTCTAGTGAGAATATCATCCTGCTAAACTCTTTAGACCTATTGGCAAGTTGTCTACATTAACGCCTCAAATTTCTCAGTTTGAACATTATCATTGACAAATGATACCCCAAGACCACATGCTTCATGAAATGATGTAAAGCTCTTTGTGTCTCAAAACATCTCCACATGCTGTTTGAACATTATCATTGACAAATGATACGCCCAGACCACATGCTTCATGAAATGATGTAAAGCTCTTTGTGTCTTAAAACATCTCCACATGCAATGTAGTGTTCAAATTGTTGTTGATACCAACGTTACATGTTCATATTAATGTTGATGTCTCCAATGTTACATGTGACGTTTTGTTCGTATTAATGGGGATGTCTCTAAAGTCACCTTTCCATTAATCGAATGTCTGGATTTGAGTTCCCATGTATGCATCAGTAGGTCACAATCACTGACTTGATTCATTGAACCCCTTGATTCAGAACCGGATACTGACATATCTATACAAGGACATAAAATGTTGCCACAGATGAATACAATTTTTAGTTGTTCTTTTTGTGGGACAAATACCTTGCTTTAATTAATGTTGATTTTCCTTTGCAAGTACCCTATGTTACTTACTTTGTAAACAAACCCTCCTCTACCAGTAATATGAAGGTCACTAAGGCGTAGTCACTCTATTAATTACAGTGTATATGTCACGTCTGTATAAGATAATATCCATTAGTCGAGGCAGACACCTTGTCCCAACCGTTTTTCCATCAAACACGATTTTTCTGACCACTCTTCTTTATCAAACACATCTTGTTTGATTGTTGGTAGTTTCTTAAGACTATCAGGAGGTCAATATTTTCACTCAATGTAGCTAAACAGGTTCTCACTTTGAATCAAAACTCTTTGCTGTTCGCAAAGCGAAAGTTTCAAATGCTCCGGCACGTTGGGAGTGTTGCCATGCTAACATTGACGAAACACAACGCCGTCCCTTGGCGAGCACGCCGCGCTTTGACAAGAGGCTGTCAATTAGCGGTGTCATACACTACGTGCCGATTGCCTTATTGTTTAAATACCTTCCCTTTCCAACCGCACGCACCCTATGGTGTCATTCACTGACGAGCGCAGATTCAGATAAGACAAGCGAGCGGCTCACTGCGCGCTGTCTTCTTCCGATTCAATAATTTTTTGCATCATTCACCATCATCAAAATTTATATTTATATTTAGATCATTATCGGATGGTGATTTATACGTGAAGTAACACACTGAATGAATCGGCTGCTTTGAGGCAAAGGTAAGACTTGCGCTTTATCAAGTAAATAGCCTGTAAATAGTAAATAGCCTGTTGTTTTCAACCCCTTTTACCATCGCTTAACATATCGTCGGTTGTATTTACATTTAGATTATTACTGTAAGGTGAATTAACTCTGAAGTAGCACACTGAAATATATGGCTACTTTGAAACTAAGGTAAGACGTGCGCTTTTCCAAGAGGGGTTTATTCACATAATTGAATAGACAGCTTTGAAAATCTTTATACTATGTTTAATTTTAGATTCCAATTTGGATTATGGAATCTTCCAATCCCTAAATACTGACCTGCTCAGTCCTTTTTCTTGTAGACACTTTCCACCAAAACAAGCACCCTCTCAGCGAAGGTAGGCCATGCTTCCCTTGAAGCAGTGTGTTCTCTCTCTTTCTAAAGCCACACTATTTCAGATAGTTGGAATCTTCCGTCTTTCTTTGTAGAGTCCAACCGGATGGTGGATTCTTCATTTCCTGATGATTATTGCTGCTCAAAAGGCTTATTACATGGAAACCAATACCACAACACTTGGTAGGTCATTTTGACCAACCTTCTTTTATATACCTTTCTTTTCCCCCGCCCCCGAAACACACCTTATTGATTTTATCAATCATTGTGCCCACTATAGGCTGTCTGTCCTCCTCCACCTCACTGTCCTGAAAAAGATCCGTTGTGATGTTGGTTCAATAACAAACATTCCTGGGTCGAAACATCGATGCTCTACACCATTCCATGTCCTACAGTTTCCTCGGCCCAAAGTTGGAATAAGATTTTTACCAGGGGTCTTGAGAATACATGAAATAGAAATTGTATAAGGACGGATGCTTATTGATTCTCGTATTTTATTTTGTCGTAATCTTCCCTTGCTATATATATATTTCACGCACAATATCACCTTGTCACTTTTTTCTCTTACTCACTAAAAGTCAGCCACTTGTTATTGTCATTTGTTGAGATGCATATGTGACAGCCACATATACAAAAAGACTAATATATTCATTGTTTAAATTATGCAATAACTCTCTTGTGTGTTTCTTGTTACATATCAATTATGGCATGCTAAGAAATTGCTTTATCCGTCAGAACCATCTGTAGTTTGTTTTGTTAATGCCCAGGTTCTGAGGGACACAGGGCGACCCCATTCCTGTCAATGTTGTATGGAGATTGATATTCAGACCTCTCTGTTTGCAGAACGAGCCAAATTGGTCCAATAGCCTCTGAATCCCAATCGAAGATTTAGAAATCAGAAGCGTATCGTCCACAAACAAGAGGGCCAGGACTTTCCTACTCACAAGACATGGGGCCTCATTATCACACAAACCAAGCTCACAAACAAAGTTATTAATGTATAAGAGAAAGAGGGTTTGAGCTAGCACGCCCCCTAGCCTCACACCCCGAGGGACTGGAATGGGGTCAGTCATTTTACTCTGTGGGCCACATCTAACCTGGGCAAAATTATTAGAGTGGAGCCTGATAATATCAAGGAGGTATTTTGGAATGCCCAGTTCAGGCATAACCTTCCACAAGGAAGCCCTAGGCGTAAGATCGAATGATGACCGAAGGTCCACAAATACCACATGAAGATGTCCTCACCCCAGAATGACATATTTCCAATAGATCAGTTGGAGGAGAAACACCTGATCTACATTGCTAGTGCAATCCCTAATGGGGTCAACAATCCTACTTCTGCCATCTAGTCCTGCAGTCTACTTAATAATATTTGAATAGTTTCTGGGAGCTATTGATCAGACTAATGGGTCTATAATTGGAAGGAAGGGCCCTTGACCCCTTCTTAAATACAGTGATAATCTCTGCCCCAGCACATGATGGTGGCATGGGCAAACCGCTCATTATGCAATTAAAAAACAAAAATGTTCTTCTCAGCCTTAATAATGTCCCCCGGGATCTTATCAAGGCCATTGGGTGAGATCCAATCTTTTGCATTGTTCACTTCCTCGAAGGTAACAGGCCAGGCTTCAGGGGCACCCATCTTGGGTTAATGAGACCTGGGGTAGTGCTAACTATAATACTATTCCTATCAGCAGGAAGGGATCCACTGTTCTCACACACAGAGGGATCCATGCTGGTGACTAGAGAATATAATTTAGAAAAATAGTCAGCCCAGGCAGCTACAGAAATGTTACTATGAGTAAGCAAATTTGATTCTGAACTGCTGTTTGCTAAGATACGCTAAAACGAACGATGATCTTTTTCCTCAACAGCTGTTAACATAGCATCCCAGTTTTCTAACACCCAGTTCCTCTTAGCACATTTTACAATGGTTTTACATGAAGACCTTGCTGTCTGGATTGTATTTCTATTCCCACCTTTATTGGCAGTGTGCAGGGCTCTCCTCCCAATTCTGCAGGTTTTAGAAAACCAGGGGGTGTTTTTCTCTCTCCAAGGCAGGGTCCTACATTCCCCAGGAACAGGCTTCTAAGAGAGGAAAACATGCCATTGTGGGTGTCACTAAATCTGCTCAAGGAGTCAGCATATATTGGATTCGACCCCTCTCCCCGTACCACTTCAAAACCAGTGGCAATTGCCTCAGAAACTTGCCTCAATATAGCTGGAGAACAATCCACAGAACTCCACTTTGACCTGCAGTGATTGTTAGTTGGGGTAGGCCTTCTGTCAAAAAGGTCCCATACTAGAGCCAGAACTACTGGGGCCAAATGATCTCATAATAAGACTCAGTGCATTATGGTCGCTATCATCTCGGGTGATCTCAGACATATCAATCGATGCGGGCCACAATCTAAGATCTAACGATGTAATCTATGAGACTGTTCTTGTATGGTTTATTAAAGGTATGCTTCCCCTCACTATCTGACAACGTTCTTCCATTGCATGCTCAAAGGCCGTTGTTTACGGTGAATGCATTCAACTGCAAAATAGCGGCTGTCCATTTCCTGATGGATGAAGTGTAAGAGATGGAACTGCCCGTATTATATCCTCCTCCCCGAACACGGTCTCAGCGTCAATGCCCAAAGTTTCAACATTTCAATTAAAATCACCCACCACAATTTTGAAGCAGCCTGCGGGGAGAGTCAACAGATGAGTATTAATCAAATCAATTATAGATATTTCACCTCTGCCACCACTGTGCCTACCATAAACATTATATATTTATATATACACAAGAAAGTACCTGAGGGGAACTGCATACAGGACATCTCACAAGTCTAAATCAACAGCATAAGACAGACAGGGTTAAGTAGATTTAATCCTGGTTGTCAGCCCCCCAGAGGGTCACCCTTTCCTAGAATACTTTGCAGCCCGATCAAAACAGATGTATCCAGGATGAAATTGTGGAGACAGTGGCCAGGTCTCCTGGGAAAGGAAAATATCATATATATGAAATGGCAGCAATCTAGGCAAACCAGCTTTGACATCAAGCCAGCAAGGTCCCAGGCAACTAAATTGGTGGTCGAAATAATTTAATCTATAGAAACACTAGGAGGTGACAAAGCCGAACTTGTGGGGGGTGTAGCCACTTCGGTCGGGCCCTGGAGTGGTCAGTCCAGTTCATTGAGACCTTCTATAGATGAAAAACTATTGTGACATTGGATACTCGAATCAAAACTCTGTGAGGCAGGTAGGGAATATAGAGCACGTGGTGACTTTATGACAACTTTCAAGTGCCTATAGAAAAACCCTAGAGGCAAAACATTACCAGACCCATTACTAAGTGGTCAGGGATGTTGATTCAGAATTCATTCTGCCAAAAATGGATATCTAAAACGAATGATAACACAGTCCCAATGCATAGATTTCTCCAAAGGGCCAATGCAGCCCACATGCCTCACCATCATAATATTACCATAGTCTTTCATGGAGTAGTTAGAGTTGCAGGATAACCAATGTGCTTCTTCGGTTTTGAGTTGATCAAAGGTCTCAGTATGTGGGTTATCCAAGCCAGGTACATTTCCCAAAATAACAACAAAGGGACAACACTCCTGCGGTAAGTTAGCATGTGGAAGGATGCTCTTATGGGCAGGGATGAGGTTTAAGGACAACCTGTTAGGATTATAGACCAGGGTACACCTCTGACCTGTTACACATTCAGATACACATTCACCCAGGGAGCAGGGGAAGTACACCTTTCAGGTGGAGCACCAGTGGTTAATCGCAATTCTGGTACGATAGCGTCCACAGAGCTCCTTACATCCATCAAACATGATATAGAGGGTGCTTCAGTGGGAACGAAAGATGAAAACTCAAGAGGCAGAGTGCCCACTCGAGACGCCCAAGCCTTGGAGATTTTGGCTATTTCGACTTTAATTTTGTCAAGCCTGGCAAATAAAGGATCCAAATGGGTGTTGAGGGTGTCAGTCAGTAGTGTCAGAAGAAGAGTCCAAGTAGACATACTTGAGGAAACACAGGGGCTGCCACCATGAACCAATGAAGGACCATGATCTTAACCATTTGCCCATCCCTCACCGGTTGCGCGTACATTTAGGGGTTGGACTAAAACCAGGAACTGACTACTGATTCAATGAGCCCAGATCTATTTCATTGATTGGTGAAATTGCTATGTTCAAAGGTGGTGGACGGGCCGATTGGGCGGTGAGTCAGATGCTATGCCCATGGTGGAAACAGGGGGGGGGGGGTCAGTTAGATTCGAAGATAAGTGTTTCTCAACCAAATCGATCTCCTTAGTGATGACCCCCACAGCCCTGACACAGAAACTGTTGATGGATGCGCAATTGGGTGCCATTGATGGTCTAGAGGGCGCTGCCTTCCTCTTACCCATTGCAAAAGCCAGAAAAACAAACACACAAAGCAGTTGGGCCCTGAGCATTAAGTAGGAACTGAAAAGGAATGAAGTCACCTTACTCTACCGATTTCTAGGTGTTATCAAGTTCCCAGGTGGCTATATTTTCTGGAGAATAGGCAAAAGAGGACGTACCTGGCCTGGCTATTCTGGGCGATGACAGGCATTGCAGGATCCTTGTGGTGCTTAGACAGCAAGTGGAATCCCTCTTGCCTGCCTGCAGCAATGGTGACTGAGGTATATAGTCCCACCCCAGTCACGAAAAGAAGGGAAGTCCTGGAATGCGGGCCAGGGAAACTGCAGTCGTAAATCCATACAATTATCCTATAGGAAATTGTAACACAGGGTGGATTAAACCTCACACAAAACGATCAAGCTACTCTACACCTCAAACACTGAATGCCTAAGGCATGGTCTCAGACCAGTCATCATTTTTCACAATCTTTAAACCCAACCCAAATGTTATGGGTCACTACAGCAACATCAGTCACAGCGAGGAGACCAGAAAGCACATTCTCTTTGGTGATATCCCCAAAAGGAAGCCCTACCACAATACTGGTCCACCCTTCCTTTGAGAGCCAAGGGTCTAGTGCCACTTCCCAGGAGGTGGGCAACTCCTTGGATCTCAAAGGTTTCCCTCAAGGACAAGAGAACACCTGAAACAACATAGTCTATAAAAAACACCTGTCCCTAGACTTACAGCAATCGTATTCTCCTTCTCACAGGGATTCAGATACTCTCAGGTTGGGCCACCAATCGCCTCATGATGCAGACTCCATTTGTTCATCTTCACCATCTCAAAGGTCATACATTGAGACTGACTCTTTAGCTCCAAGTCATTACCCTGTGGCTAGGGAATTAACTGGTAGCCCAGGACCCCCACATTATTACACTGAAGATTTGTCTTACTTGTCTGTGCGAGGTCTGGGTCAGATATCACAAACAGAATCCACAGGTCAGTGAAGGCAACTGCAATGTCAATCTAATTGTCTTCTTCTACAAAAGTGGTCAACAACTGAGCCATTTACCTCATCACTGTAGATTGAGTTTGCCTCCAGTGGTGTTTGGACAAAATACAGAATAAAAAATTTGTGATACAAAAATATTTTGTCAAGAATATAGGGATGTCAAAAATATCGTCGTCAGGAATATCAAAGGCAACAATATCGTTTTAAGTGTTGTTTTGAATATCATTGCAAAAGGTTTCAATGTAGAAAATATTGTTTTATATAATATCGTTTGAAAGTGTTATTTTGTATGTATTTTATTGTAGAATCTTTGATTTTATATGTTTAATAATTTTTATATTTGTGTGTTTAGTTGGATAATTTATTAATTCTGAAATCAATGAAATGTGTATCTTTAGTTGTATTAATGTTGAAAGATGATGTATATATAATTTTTGTTTAATATCGGGATATTGGGTTTTTAGTGGATATGGGTGGAGAGATTTGGAAATTTTAAGTTAAATGTAATCTTAGTTTTTTAATATTATTCAAATAAACAGAGTACAATTTATACATTTATTTTGTAACATTGACATTTTTTCTAAGAAATACTTTATAATTATTTTGAAAATATATATATAAATTATTTTGAATGTAAAAAAATATTTTATTGTAAATAATAAAATAATTATTTAAATTATAGAACATTTAGTAAATATATCAAAATTAAATTTAATAATGTAACATTTGAACATTTATTTTTATGAAAACATTTGTTAAATTCAATTTTATATAATTTAAAAATATTTTTAAGGATTTGTTTTAAATGTTGAAAAGTATAATGTAATAGTAAATAATTTGTTTACATTTCTTAATTTTTTTAAATATATTGTCTAATTTGAAAGTAGAATAAATTGTGTTATTTATGAAGCATACATTAATATTTTGTTGTATATTTATATACTAAAGGTTTATTTATGAAAAATGTGATAACCAAAATGTTAGTAATGACATTTTGAATATGTTTATTACTAGAATAAGCTCTGTTGTTGGGAATATATATTCTAAAATGTATCAATTTTAATGTCAAATATTTTTTACATTAAATTTGAAAATTAGCTCCATTTTTATTTTACTTTTATGATTTTCATTTTTGGAGTATTCATTTTTTATGTTATGTTTCAAAGTTTAGGAATATTAGTAAATCTTGATATAAAATATTAGCTATTAATAGAGATACATTATTTTAATGTTTACATTTTAAATATATAGGTATTTAGTTTGGGTTACTGTATTTTTTAAGTAATTATTATTTTATTTTATAGATCTCAATTTATGCGTGAGCATAGAGTACTGATTGTATTTGTCACATTTTAAATGTACAGCACCTTGCATAAAATGTTTTAGATTGTGGTGGAAAATAGCAAATGTCACCCTTTTAGTGTCCAACACCTTCCCAAATTTGTTTAGATTGGAGTGGGAAAAGAAAAGGCCACCCCGTTAGTGAACACTTTCTCCAAATTGGTTTAGATTGGAAGAGCAAATGTCACCCCTTTAGTGTCGAAAACCTTCCCCAAAATTAGTAAAGATTGGAGTAGGAATAGTAAATGTCACCCTTTTAGTGTTCAAAACCTTCTCCAAATTTGTTTAGATTGGAGTGTGAATAGTAAATACCACTCTTTTAGTTTCAACAAGTTCCCCAAATTGGTTTAGATTGGAGTGGGAATAGAAAATGTCACACCTGTAGTGTCCAACACCTTCCTCAAATTGGTTTACATTGGAGTGAGAATAATAAATGTCACCCCTTTACTGTTCAACTCCTTCTCCTCATTGGTTTATGTTGGCGTGGAAATATTAAATGTTACCCTTTTAGTGCCCAACACCTTCCCCATATTGGTTTAGATTGGAGAGGGAATAGCAATTGTCATCTTTTTAGTGCCCAACACCTTCTCCAAATTGATTTAGAATGAAGTGGGAATGGGAAATGTCACCCCTTTATTGTCCATCACCTTCTCTAAAATGGTTTAGATTAGAATCGGAAGAGTAAGTGTCAACCCTTTAGTGTCCAACACCTTCCCCAAAATTAATATAGATTGGAGTGGGAATAGTAAATGTCACTCTTTTAGTTTCCAACAAGTTTCCCAAATTGGTTTAGATTGGAGTGGGAATAGTAAATGTCACGCCTTTAGTGTCCAACACCTTCCTCAAATTGATTTAGATTGGAGTGTTGATAGTAAATGTCACCTCTTTAGTGTCCAACACCTTCCCCAAATTGTTTGAGGTTGGAGTGGAAATAGTAAATGCCACCCCTTTAGTGTCGAACACCTTCCCCAAATTGGTTTAGATTGGGGTGAGAATAGTAAATGTCACCCCTTAAGTGTCCAACACTTTCTTCAAAATGGTTTACACTGGAGTGTGATTATTTGATTTAACCATTCAAGTGTGAAATACGTTTTTGAAATTGTATTTCTATGTAGTAAGAGTATTTTATGTAATGTAACTACTGTTGTTGGTGTTTAGAAAGGTATTTAAAAAGTATATTTGTAATAAATAACATTTTTAATTACATATTTTCATAGAATGAAGACATGTAACACATTTTCTGTTTTTTATTTATTTTTTCAAAGTTTATTTAATGTATATTTTGATATTTTTTAAACATATATGTTTCAAGTTAAAACATTATATTGATAAATAAAACTATCTTTAATCCATGTTTTATTATTAAATAAATAATGTAAAAGCCTTACTTCTGAGGGCAGCATTTTATCACTGACTTCTTAACCCTGATGGGACTCTCTGTCCCAGGGTTTATCGCATCTCCGGCATCTGCACAGCGGGGGAGGCGCCTACATCATGCTTTAAGCATTGCCTCTCCCCCTGTGGCATGGGACGCCTTACTTCTTGGGGCAGCATTTTATCACCGCCATCTTCACCCTGTTGGGAGTTGCTGTCCCAGGATACATCGCATCTCCCACAGCTACACAGCGGGGGAGGTGCTGACATCAGGCTTAAAACGCTGCCTCTCTCCAGGCGGTGCAGAATGCATGTGGGCGGCACCAGGGCACAGCCCTAGTCAAGGGCAGGCCCGTCCACACCTGTCAGAGCCTGGAAGAGGTTGGACTGGGCGCCCCTTTAACATTTGCCCAAGGTACTGTACTTACAGTGGTTCTTTATTTCTTTTTATGGGCAGGTCCCTCTCGCACTTTTAATAGGATGAGTGTAATTTGCAAGAGAACTGGTTACAGACCTTGTTTTGTGCTGTCATGCGGAAGAGAAAGGCCAAAGAGGCAATCAATGGGCTACGACCACCAAAGATAGGAAACAGCTCAGCAGGGGCCAATTGTGTAATTGACAGAATAGATGGCCCTCTGGTTGAAGTCAAAGTCATATTAAAATCCCCAGATGATTCTGTACTATCTATCTTGCAAAAGCCTCAATCTAAACTGGTAAAGAGGAAAAGGCCAAAGAAGAGGGTCCCAGACATGTTCACCAGGAAAATGTCTTTGACTTCACCCTCTATTGAAACTTCCTCCAGCAAATGCTTGCCCTACAGTGTTGGTGACCTGGACTTTGGGGAGAATGTAGTGACTTTAGTTAATCCAGATGTTCTGTGTGAAAATAGATTTGCAGCCCTTTGTTTGCAGGGGGGTTGTGCCTGCAATTGACTACGTCCCTCAGCATAATATGTACCCTGATGTTGCAAAACTAATGGAGATGATTGAGGGTCTGAGGGGTAAGGTTCGTGACCTGAGGATTGTCATCAAGTCCTTGGAAGGGAAAATTGATGAGGCTAAACTAATTAAGGGGGATCCAAAGAGCTCCATGCCTGCTATGACCCGGGGTTGAATACTCCCATACCAAATCCCCCTCCTCGAGCTCAAGTGGGTTCTAACCCCCAAAATACCCATGAAGCACAGGGCCTAATAGTGTGGCCTGTCCCATGCCCCGACTCCACTTATAGGTCTGGTGAGTTGTTACAAACATAGATGCGTGACCATGAGGTAGGGAGGTTTAGTTGAAGGGTAGAAGCAGAATAGTTTGCTGTTCTAAGAGCACAGAAATATGAAGGAGGGGTGATGAGGGCCTGTAATGATGCTAACAATCCTTGCCATGGACACCAACCACCTCACTGCCCTATGAGGAGCCCCAGCTGTCTAGTCTATTTATCCCAAAACAGAACCAGATCTTTCTACACCAAGTCCCGAAGGTCACCCAGAGGTGTTGGGAAGACCAAGTCTCTCTTACCAATAAAGTCATCTACTGGTTTAGGAATGTAAAGGGGTGTTACTCAATCATCAGGAGCGACATCATAGGTGTTGAGCGGGATATAGACTGACTATGTAACACCACCACCCAGATACACCCCATTGGCAAAGGTCAGAACAGGCATGGATCTATTGATCTTGAGCCAAAGGAGGAAATGAGATTACAAAGGTGAAATCATTGTGGCAGGTGATTTAGACCCCACTTTTGAACCTCTTATATCATTTGACCAAGGCATGTTACTAGAAGAGGATGCAAAGTGGAGAATTCCTCCTATAGACCTGCCCACAGTAAAATGGTCCCTGAGGGCTGCACAGCTACTCGCATTAACTGAATTTTAATTTTAGAGCAGCAAATCGAAGAACCTTATCTGATACTGAAGAAAACTTTCAATAGGCCATGTTATACTAGACGTATTGATTATTTTTTAATTGGTTTGAAGGGCTGGGCTTCTGTTCAGGATGTGGTGGTCATTGACAGGGCAGACAGTGCTCACAATGCACAATGCTATTAGTCTGTCAATGCTGGGTACCCTTGCAAATGTTTCACCAATCTAGGGTTTTGAACAAGTTGGGGGTGTAGAACTGTCCAACAATGGAAAAGCTATTAGGTGGGGATGGGTAGAAAAACATCCTGAGGCCTTGGAGGAAGTGGCCGCTGGGGCTAAAGAGCTGGTAGCAGTTTTGGACAATCTGGCCCCAGAGGATAGAGGACTGTCCATGAGGCATTCTTTACTGGTATAAGGGATTGCTTGACAAAAGTCATCAAGCGAAGTCATACAAGTCAGAAAGACGCCCCCTAGTATTCTAAAGGTTTTAGAAGGGCCAAAACACAACTATATAATTCAAGAACAGGTCTTATCATGTGTTATTTAGGGCACTTTATAAAAAAGAACTGGAGACTGCTAGATGAGCCTGGGAAGATGCACTCTGGGATGAGTTGTCTCATGCCATGATGGGAAAAGGTAATGCAAGTCTTTGGGTTTGCTTGGCACTGAGGAATAATGATGGCATGAAGCTAGTTGGGTACGATGTACAACCCCAGGATTGAGTATCTCATTTTAGCAAACCTACATTTCTGTGATGATATTATACCATGGGTAGGCATTGACCGCCAGCTGGTAGTCAAATTAAAGAAACTTAATACTCTTGTGCTCAAATTAAGTGAGACTGAAGAGGCTATACGAACTAGCTTATCAGTGAAAGCACCTGGTCCTGACCAGATCCCAAATGAGCTTTTTAAATCAAACTTGGGAATCTGGGGAACTATTATGAACCATCTTTTGAATGCCATTTTGAAGGGCATACTGATCCCTAAAACCTGGCTTACTGCAGAGATCGTCCCAGTCCACAAGAAGGGTCAGCATAGAGTTCTGTGCAATTATCGACCAATAATCTTAATAGACGCTTCACAGAATATTTTCTGTAAACAAGTTCTGGCACATCTCCTAGATTGGGTTCAGGAAAAAAAACATACTATCTGATTTTCAGGCGAGATTTAGGAGTGGCTTAAGTGCGATCAATCAGACATTTTGTTTTAATTATCTCTTTTGGAAGACTGTAGTGGTCAACTAGGGCTGTATTTTTGTCACCTTTGTTGACCTCTGTGCAGCCTTCGATTTAGTCCCTAGGGCTATGCTATGGTCTGTGTTATATAAGATTGGTATCCCAGCCAACCTACTTACGATTTGGTACGATTGCATGAATATAACTATGCAAGATTCAGATGGGGGGACCAGGGGCTGCTCACCTCTCCTATGAGCATCCAGCTGGGGGTCAGCCAGGGTTGTACCCTAGTCCCCACTCAATTCTCACTGTATATTAATGCTGTAGCAATCAGTTGGATAGGGATGGTTGCAATGCACCCAAAGTGGGAATCATGAGAGTGCCCGCTCTACTGTTTGCGGACGACACTCTCCTGATTTCCAAATCATTCAAAGGACTCCAGTAACTTCTGTATAACTTCAACTTGGGCTTGAACTAAATAGCTCCAAAATAAAATTCATGTTGTTCAACCGTATAAGAAGTAAAATGTACAAATCTAGGCTGTATGTGGACTCAGACCCAATAGAGCTGGTTTCTAACTTTGAAAATCAGTTTGCTCATTGATTCATTATTCAGCAAGAGTGACCACGATTTTTAATAGAACACTCTCCAAGAAAGCTCCCCCGACGATTGAGATCTATAATGTTAAAGCACTGGGAGCTGTTTTGTATGGTGCTGAGATCTGGGGCCATCAAACTGTAATATTTGAGCATCAACAGAAACAGGTTTATTATGTCTCTCTTTGCCTTCCCAAGAGCACACCATTGATCCCTTTATATCTTAATCTGGCATTTAGGAAAATTTCCTGGAAGGCTGAGCTAAGGCATTTGCTTTATTGGTATAGGATATGGACCTCACCGGCTTTAGGAGCATATAGAGAAATCCTTAAGGATCTCCTGGCCCTATTTAAGACCCAAGACATACCATGGTTTATGCATCTTAGGTTTATGCTCAGGAAGGATGGAGATGTTCTAAGCGGCATCGGAGGAGCTTGGCACTGTCTCTAGAATGGCTATTAAGTTAACCTATTAGGACCAGGTATCTGAGGAATCTGTTTGGAGTGGTAGGGGCTCCCTTACCGTGGAAATTAGGAATTTAAAAATGTTGCCAAGATATGAGATGATGATTGATGAGATTACCCCTCTCCAGCTCAGTAATTGTTCATTCAATTCAAGTATCAGATTCTCCCTATTAGAAGTTATTGTATCAAATGGCCCAATGCAAAAAACAACAGCAATGCATGCCTGGTGTGCAGAGGATCACCGGGAACCACATCATATTTGCTATTTTTTGGTCCAGGAGATGACCCACAGAGAAGAAGATAGCTATTGCCGTTGTATAGGACCCTGGATGCTAGGAAGCATTTGGATGCACTTAGAATCTTAAGAATTGACAGCTCCAGGCTGGTGGTCTTCGTGGTAGCAAAGTACCTTTTGGTAATCTAGGTGCATCTGTGTATATGATATGGATCTGATATGACAGCCATATAGGAGGGAACTGGTTATCCATTGATTTCGTGACGTGACAAACTTATGTATGTGGATCGTACTTTACCGACCTAATTACTTGTACAAGCGTCTTTTAGTGTGTTATTCTCTCTTGGATCTAAAAAGCCTGGAAAGTATATGAAGGAGCTATAAGAAATTTTGGTCTCTATGCACAGAATGTAAATGCTTTCCTGAACTATTCCATTCCATAAACTTTATTTCGGCCACAAAGGACCATAAAAGTACATTTTACATTAAAACGAGAAGTCATTAAAAAATATTTACAGTAACACATTCATTTTTTCCACAATTGCCATATTTACAGGGATGGACATGGGAAAGCAACTCCACTGTACAATTTTTTTTCTTTTTGAAAATGTCATAAAAAAAGAAGAGATTTAAAAGTAGAATAAAAAACCTGGGGGCGAGAATTTTACAAAGTTAGGAATGGATGTAGTCAAGGTCCGGGAGGGGCGCATAAGTGATGGAAGACAAATCCTATGCATAATCAACTGTTCCTCTCCTCCCAGAGTCAACTATTCTAAGAAAGCCCGCCTAGTGCACCACATTGAATTAAAAAAGCGTGAAACAGCAAACACAATTGTCGGGTGGGTTGCATATTTTAAAACCCTCAATGCCTCCACGCAACGCACAAAGTCAAGGTTCTTGCACAGTTGGATTAACCAAGCTTGCGCGGCGCTAAATAAGCTGGACAAAAGAAGAAAATGTGTGTTATCGACTCTTCCTTATACTTGCAAGCGGGACAATCACTATTGCACTCTTTAGCCCATTTACTAGTAAAAGAGCGAAGTGGAAGAGACCCTATCCTAAACTGCACATAAAGTTTCCTGGCCAATGGGGGTTCGATGGTGTCCAGGAAAGATTCTCTGTTATACACATCTTTAACTTGGAGAAACTCCATGGTCAAACGACCACAGGAGGAACTTTCCTGGGTGGCCGCTAGTTTATGAAGTCTATAGCGACCAACTAGTGCCACCCTGGGAGTCGTTGGACATGTTATTTCAGGAGACTTCCATAAATCTGGCATGCCTAGCTTAAAAACATAGTCTCTTATGTGGTTTAACCAGGGAATTTTCTTAAAAGGGCAAGAGACTAAAAACTCCTTGAGCTCGGCCCTAAAGATGGACAATTCCGGAGTCGCCCACAGCCGGCGCCAAAATGTAATGGGTCTAAGGGCAATCTCTTCATCTATGGGCCTAATGCCCAGGTCCATGCGAATGGGCAGCAGGGGAGTAATACGAGGAAGACCTATCAGCTGCCTCAGGAAGCTATTCTCCACCCTACTCAGATCAAAAGTGGGGCGGTGCCCCCACAGTTCTGCCCCATATAGTGTAGCACCCCGTGCCTGTGCCTTGTATACTTCCACCACGGGGCCCGCCGGTTTGAATGCAGAGGATCTGTGCAATTTCATAATCCCACCCACCGTCTGCGTAAGCCTGAGACTTGCTTTCGTCATCTGTGGCCCCCATTCAAAGTGTTCTGACAAAGTTACACCTAAATAATCAAACACCTTAACTCTTTCTAACGGAATTCCGTATAAAGATGGATTAGGACGGGTGGTTTTAGGGGGTTGAAGACCATATATTTTGTTTTTGAAATATTGATCTCCAGCCCCCGAAGCTTGCAGAAGTTAGCAAAACCGTCAAGAGTTTGCTGGATTCCCATTGGTGTTTTAGCGAGTAGGAGGGTGTCGTCGGCGAACATCAACGCCGGCACCCTCCCAGAGGCTAACTTTGGGGCATCATTGTCTTTTATTCTATTAAGATGGTCGATGAGCCCGTTAATAAAAAGACAAAATAGGGTGGGAGCTAAGACACAGCCCTGGCGTACCCCTTTCCTAACAGGAAAGCGCGGGGTGAGCTCCCCATGTTTTCCACATCTCACTTGGGCAAAATTGTCAAGGTGGAGCCTAACGATAGCATTAAGCAGATAGGGTGGAATTCCCAGGTCTCTGAGCACTTCCCAAAGTTTTTCTCTGGGTACGAGATCAAAAGCTGACTTCAGATCAACAAAAATTAAGTAGAGGCTGCCACCCTCTAATGTCACCGCTTTCCAGAATAGAAGTTGGAGTCTAAAGATCTGGTCTACGGTTGACATATTTGATCTGAAGCCAGCTTGGTACGGGCTCAGGATCTCCTTTTCTTCCGTCCAGCCCTGAAGTCGATCTAAGAGGACCCGACCGAACAGTTTTTGGGTAATGTCAATTAAACTGATCGGCCTATAATTTGTTGGAAGAAGAGGGCAACCTTTTTTATATATGGGAACTATCTCTGCCCCACGCCAAGTATCCGGGGGTTTCATGCCCTTCATGACAGCATTAAATAGAACCCACAAGTAGGGTACCCAAATTTTCCTGAACCAGCTAAGTAAAGCGGGAGGGTTATGGAAGAGCTACACCTTGTTGCTAAACTGAGACCCAACGGCCTGTTTATATAGTTAATTTTAGAGATTTTTACTTGATTTTATTTGTCCTATTTAAACTTGTTTGTATTGGCACTTTTATCGAGAAAGGGGCCTAAATGGAATTGAGGTGAGAAGAGTTTGTTGCTTATTTAACTGCTGTGTCCTCTTGTGTGTAGATGTGCCATGATGTTTTATGTTTTGTATGTTTTATATGTTTTAAATGTACTTGTTTGTACTTATATGATCCTTGTTGATCGAATAAAGTTGAAACTGGCTGACAAAATCATATTTAAACAGTGATGTATGTTGGACATTTTTGAGGTTTTTATCCTATTTAATATTTTTTAACTTTTCTTACATTGTTTAATATACATATTATTAACATAATTGTAACATAAGTTTCCTCAGTATATATTAAACAATTGTCAATTTCCGTATTACTATTTAATTTATAAATTGCTATTTTTTTACATTTTCTACAACATTTGTGACATGTTTTACATGTTTAATAATTTTTTTAAAAATTTAATAAATTTATTCAGCATTTTTACTCATTTTCCCATTCAATTCGATTGCAAGATAGTCCTTTTTTCATTTAGCAGTCATTTTTTTTACTGCTACTGTTTATTTTGTAGTCTGTTTTTGTTTGTTTTCCAGGATCCAGGTTGTGGTAAGGTGCTGCTTTTCATGGGAACAGGTATGTCCTTTTTAAAGGTTTCTTTTAAAGGTTTTGAGGGTAGGGGGAGGTAGGTGGGAGGTGTAGGGGTTAGTTATAGTGTTGTTTGTGGGTTTTTTGTACATTTAGTTGTACTAACTGTAGTCTTTTTCACTAGTGTTTTGGTGTGGTTTTTCATACAATGTTATAGTTATGTATCGATATGTTATGTTATATTGTGTTCTGTTACATGCTTTATGATGATTAAGTGTAATGTATATCTATTCTTGGGCATGTAATGATTGTTGCGGGTGGGCTTTCTCTTTTACTTTGCAGGTTTTTTGCAAAACGTGTCCTATGGACAGTTGGGCTCACCATATTTGTTTTAAAGAAAATCCCTTTTGGTCTATAATGAACCAATATTTTTTACTTTGATTTTCTTTTTTCCGGCTTTCCAGTAGCATTTATTTTTTTAAGCGCTTTTTCATGTTTTGATGGTTCCGAGATACTTTGGATTGCTTCTAGGGATCGTTATTGGGTTGGTTTTCTTTTTGCATTTGATTTGGGCTTCTTGGAAAATATTTTCCCTGTTTTTGGTTGATTATACTTTTTGACTACCTGGATACAGAGGATTATCTGCAGCTACAGAACACTAAGTTATATTTAATTTATGTGTTTTAGGTGGGAAAGGTAATATTTTATTATTTGTGTAAGTATTATGTGATTGTTATTTCAAAATGTGCATTTTATGTGTTGTAGTTATTTTACATAACAGAATGAGTCTATTCCTTGAGCTGTTTGGTTGGTTTAGACTTTTATTATAAATAATTTATATATTATTTTATAATATCAATCTTATTTAAGATTAGAGTTCTATTCAATATTTTGACTGATGTAATAAAATATTATGTTTATTAAAAAAAATAAAAAATGATTTGTCAAGTTGGTCAAGATTATGTTACACTTTGATAGGAGTTTTGCAGGTTAGTATTTATTTTAATATATGCTTTTTGCTATTATTTCTAAGTAATTGACTCCTTTAATGTTATGAAGAGTCTGACTTTAAATTGTAGCTTGTTGCTCATTCTTTTGATTTGTTTGCTAAGTTTAGGTTCTCCGTTCATAGTTGCTGGTAGCTTTGCACTTTTTGTAATGCTTTTTTAACCCCTTAGATGCTCATGACGGCCCCCGGCCGTCATGAGTCACGGTGGGCGTGTGCGCACGACGGCCGGGGGCTGTCCGAACCACGCCCAAGAATGGAATGTCCAGCACCGCGGCGGAATTCGCGCCGCAGCTAAGGTGTTAAATGTATATGGTGCAGATTGGGTTCTGCCTTGTGTGGATTGGAAGGCATTGTGCATTCTTTCCACTGCGTTGTTTGTTTTGGATTCCTGTGCCAAGGTGCTGTCATAGACATCCCACCATGGTATTTGGAATTTGGGTTGGAGTCTGTGTCGGGAGCGATGCAGTCTGCCAACCCAAGTATATTAAAAATAATCTATTATCGGGTTTAGTTTGTGTTAATTTTGCTGGTAGAAAGGTCTTTCTTTTAGTAAATTGTAACAGTTAGTTACCTTAGTGACAGGGACATAGCCTAATGCTATCATTGTTTTTATTTCAAGGGCAAATGGAATGTTTGTAGCATATTCTACACTTAGGGGGTCATTATGATGGCGGAAGGACCGCCACCGCCAGCCGTGTGGTGGCGATCCCTCCACCATGGAACCTGATTAGGATGTCAGGCGGATCCAGACCGCGACCGTGGTGGGCACAAAGACCACCCGCCATGGAACCGCCACAGGCAATCGTTCCAATTGCCTGGCGGAGCGGTCTGCATCCCTAAAATGATGGCAGTGCCTAGCAGGCACCGTCCGCCAAATTAGGATGCTGGCTTCAGCCAGCCTTTCCATGGTGGCAAAACCGCCAAGGAAAGGCTGGCGGAGATTGGTTTCGGGGGCCCGTTGCGGGCCCTCCTTGTGTTGGGGGGAGGTGTTGGTGCACTGGGGGGTACCCATGGTACCCCCCTACATTTCACTGCACCAAGTGGCAGGCACCGTGTGGTGCCTGCCACGTAGTGAAATGCACCACATGCATTTTTAACATCGCGGCGGGTGCTCCAGTCAGCAGCGCCCGCCGCAATGTTAAATTGCAAGATGCGACCGCCATGGTGGCGGTCGCATCCTAATTTGGAGTGCGGGACCGCCGCATGCATGGCGGGCGGTCCCACTCCCCGACACGATGGCGGACGGACTGTGGTCCGTCCGCCATCATAATCGACCCCTTAGTGCAGATTGTTGGAGATGTCTCCATATGCTTTGACTGACACGGTAGTAACAGCCTTGTATGGCTGTGTGGGGGCAAAGTTTTAGAATGGTTTGAACCATGGCTTGCTCAAAGTCTATGATTATTTTGTGAATAGTAGTTATTTGTTTTATGTTTAATGTGGTTAAAGAATTCGTAGTAAGTGATACTTTATTTTTTAGTAGGGCATATATAAAAGGGATATTTGTTTTTGATATTCACCATGTATGGTGTATATCTGAGTGAATGGTTTGGGATACATTTCAAAGGTGCCATCCATCATCCTGGCTTGACAATGGTTCAGTTTAAGTAAGTTATCTGCTCTAGAAATATTGGGATTACTCTATTATTGTTTAGCTTGTCATATAACAGGAAAGGTCCCTCATTATGTGTAATCTTTAAGTGTTAAGGTATTTCTATATCTGGATATCTCTGAGGGGCAGGTGGAGTATCGCTGGTGGCTTTTTAGTTTGTGCAACTAAATGTTTTAAAGTGGGCTTAGGTGGTAGTTGGCCTGTGATGTGTACGGGGACTTTAGGGACTATGGGGCCGATTCCGATCTCGGCCGGTAGGGCTCCGAATCGGATTCGGCTTAACCGGATCCGATTCGGAGCCCTATTTCCCGACCGATTCGTACGCGCGTCCGGGCGAGCGAGTACGATGCGAAATCGCCGACCGACTCGTCCGGGCGTCCCGACCGCTCCGACCGACTCGTTCCCGGGTCTAACCGCACCGACCGACTCGCTCGGACTCGACTCGCACCGCGCAATGGAGACGTTCCCCGGCTGGGTAAGTACGATGCGCACTGCGAGCAGTCCGACCGAGCCACGCACTCCGGCTCCAAAGAGCAGTCGGAGCCGTACTTTGGGGGTCCGTGTCGGACCCCCCTGTATGCGTAGCTGCGCGAGTCGCACACAGGGGGGACCCATGGGTCCCCCCTACCTGTGCGTGTACAGCACGAGTCGCTTCGCCGTGTACCCGCTGTAGGGGGCGCCCTTGTCCGCCTCGCACCCATTGTGTCAATGGGAGCCCGCGTACGCGTTGTACGACCAGCTCCCATTGACTTCAATGGGAGTCCGACCGACTCGAGTCCGATGGCATACGTGCGCATCGTACTCGTTCGGTCGGGCTGCTAGGGTCCGATTCGGTCGGAAATCTCTCCGAGTCCGGCTCGGTCGGAGAGATTTCCGGCCCGAATCGGAATCGGCCCCTGAGTCTTTTGGGATTTTGGTTGTGGGCTCCAGGGTGCAGTGCTTCTCTCTCTTATATCCTGCAATGCCTCCAATACTTCTATTTCTGTCACATTTGTTGTGTTCCATTAAACTAATTACAACAACATCATTTGTAATGGCCCTCTAATAGCATGCATTAGAATGATATTTGATACATCTCCAATTCACATTTGCCATCAATTGACTTTCTTGGTTGTAGATGTATCTCATATGTATCTTGATCTTTCTGTTAGTGTGCCTGAAAGTGGTATATTAGTATAAATTATTACAATTTTTAAATGATTATATGTTTATAATTTACATATAAAATTATGCAACAACTTTTATTATTTAAGCTTACATGTATGTTCTTCTTAGATGTTTCACACTTTTTTGCAGATTTTCCATTTCCTTTTTTGGAAGAAGAATATAGCTTCAGTTTGACTTTAAATATTTATTCATTGGTAGTTTGTAGAGATTGATGTTGTTAGGTTTTATTTTAAATGGTTTTAGGGTGAGTTTCTATTTTATAATAATTTTTTTCATTGGTTTGTGATTGGTGTTGTTTTACGGCAGGTTAGCACTTTTCCAAGTTGTAGTATTTTCTTTTAGTAAGTACATGTAAAGAGATAGAGTGTATTGCTGAAAGTTTGCTATTTTACAATGTTAATTTTAACTAGAAGTAAGTTTTAGTTAAATTTGCTTACTTTGCAAGGTAGCTTTTGAGATGTATATATTTCTTTTTACAGGGTCTGGTAGAGAATCCGGCAGAGTTTCTTCATCTTGCAGCTTTTCTTTGTTTCGCAGTATTAAGTTGATACAATTTGTATGCCTTTTATATTGATAAGTTAATTGTTTGTGTTTTTATTGGTTGAGTTTATTTATAGTATAATTTTATTGGTTTGTTTAGTTTTAGTTTGAATTTATTTATCAATTTTATGATAAACACTAATTTAAGTTTTATTAATAATGTTCACTATGTATTTTTATGGTTTTGAATAGTACTTTATTTATACTAATATTTATTAATATTTAGATTGCTGTATAAATGTTTGTTGATTATGTCTATAAGTTTTTTGCTTATGTTGTTATGTATTTAGGTATATATTTCATTGGGGTGAATTATAATTATTTTGGTGATGTAATATTTTATTTTATTCAAACATGTGTATATATTGCTTAATGTTTATTGTAGTTTTTTGCGTAATTTAAAAATGTGTTTTTATTTTTATCAATGGTAATGTAATAATGTTTGCAATATTATTGTAGCCAATATTGTGTGAGGCGATCTTTTTGACATATAATATGTTTATTTAAAGGTAACATTTTTTTCGTTCCTGATAATTGTGTTTTCCATATAAGTAAACATTTATATTTTTAACAACGATATTTGTGTTCTCGATATTTGTGGTTTCAATAGTTAAGAATAGGAAGGCAATATTTTTGTTAAGAATATTTATTTTCTGATATTTATATATTTCAATATTATGTGTATTAATAATAATATGTCAGTGATCCCCTCAATATATTTCTCTTCTCTGGGGTCCCTGAATCTTTGTTTTAGGGTCAGAACCCAGAGAGACTTTCTGAGTGATCAATTATGTTCTCCACTGAAAAGATCAAGTTCCAAATTTGATATATCATTGCCACAATTGCAATCAGAGTCAGTCTTGGGCACATGACTTGGACAACTCAGAGGTATCACTCCACCCACTGTAGTGTGGCTAAGGACACTGGCTGGTTATGCTTACTGTTATGAATGCAGACTATCCTAGATGTTTTGACAGCTAAGCACTGGGCTCGGATACCAGCCAATTCAGCACTATCAACTGGCCACAATAAAGGACCACAGTGCATCCATACTGAACACCTTCATGAAGGCCTTATAGAGATACCTCCCAGTTTTCTTCTGAACTTTTTACAAGTCCTTGGAGTCTACTTTTGCAAACAGAAACAAAAGAAGGACTCCATGCTCCTTCTGTTGATTACTGTGCACTCTCTAGCCCTCACCTAGGTGTTCATTTAGAGGGGCTCTTCAGTTGGAGCTTTCTTTGAGCCACATATATTGTGTCTCTTGTGTCTGTTGTGTCCAGACTGTAGGCAGTCAAAATATAACGTCTTTAGCCAGGAAGCATCAAAGGGTTGCTCAATCCTAGTAACCACTTCCTTCTTCTCTGAAATGCGATCAGACTACCATCCTTTACAGAATTTGAAGGACCTCTGTCAAACTCCATTAGTTCTCTTCTTTACCACTCATGTTCATCTGTTAGAGCCTGATCCACTTTTCTGTGATCCACCCCATGAATCTTTCTGGACACCCTTGTGTTGACCTACAGTTCATGATAACCATACCAACAAGATCTCTGGGCTCCATGAGCTCATAGTACACTCAATGCTGGTGTTACTCTGGAAAACAATTACTCAAGATGTTCTCTCTCACAATCAACATAAACAAAATATTATTGAAATAAAAATGGTTGCTATAACATTATTGTCTTTCACCCATGCATAAAAGACTCTCATGCATTCAGTCCCCCCATGTCTGGTGAAATTGTGAGGGACCACGTCTGAAATTCCTCATGTAATTTTCATCGTTCAGCCACACCTTCTAGAAAGAACTTTCACTATTTCTTTGAATTGTGTGCTCCGCAGGGTGAATATGGTCCTTCACTTTCCTCACTGTGGATAACCTCCCTATTATTACTTCCCGAAGTCTCATCTTCTCTCTGCATCATGTAATATATTCACTTAAACTATTACACCCAACTGCCTAGTTCATCATCAAAACCATAGTTGGGTGCCACTTATTTTAGAAAATAGGGTTTACGTTTCTACAAGCTTACTAATTTGCTCACTGCATTTTCACTGCCACCATAAGGACTAGTGGTTGGTGTATTCATGGCCTTGATCTCCATTCTCTTCATGCGCTTGTTATGAGCCAATGCTGCTTTTGTTTCAAAGATGATTTTCTTTTCTTCATCGCCAATACTGATGTGCTCTCCTCCATGGTTGTTTTCCTTTATTTTACAGCTGTCTTATCATGGGTACTTTCTAGCTGGCAAAGTCATTTTCATCTTTTCTGTTCCTCATCTCTGATTTCCTTGCTTGCAATTCATTGGAAAAAATATTTCGGGGGGGTTCTGCTATTAGTTTTGAAGGCTCTAGCACTGGCAGTTATAGGGCTCTTATCCTCTTCTTTCATCTTGAGCACAGGACTTTGGGCCTGACTTAGAGTTTGATGTCTGCAGTTGCCTTTTTGACAATATCAAAAATTTTAATATCTTTTCACATGGTATGCTTAAAATTGCATGTATACATTTTCCTAATTATTTTCAACGTTATTACTGATGCTTACCAAAATTAAAGAGTCATAACAGATATATTTATGAAACCACTTTTGGTTTTTTTTTTTTAATAAAAGCTCAATGATAATGAAGGGTTTTGTTATTATGGGCCCTAGCATCAAATTGTGTCTGACCACAATGGAACCCTGTTCAGATACACTTAAAAAAAAGGCAAGGATGTTCCGCTTGCTCCAGCTGGAAACACCTGCTTAGCCCAATGTTATTCAGGTAAAATTTAAAATTTTTAAATATTCGATATACCAAATTCACAATTGAGTACCTACAAAACACACACAGGATGCAAGCCAACTTTCATTAGTCCAGCACCTGACTTAAGTGTCATTATTTCCTGTTCCACGTGTATCTGTTGGAGATCCATTTCTTTTTAATAATAAGTACCACATCCATGTAGACTTTTTTTTTTTTTTTGCAGAGTTTTAAATAGCGCGAACTTGACCCGAATCGGGTATCAGAGCGCTTTACATAGCACCAGTTACGTTACATTAGGACACACATTCATTTTTGTTAGGCACATTGGATGTATTGTTGCATCTAAAATTCATCCCATCCAATCATCTTCACAATATATTGTGTGCCAAAGGATCATACCCAGACTTAAATTATTTTTGTTTTACATGGTGACTCAGGTGCCTTTGTATTGAATATGAGTCATTTTTAGAAGATTATTCTATCATTATATAAGGTCATATGTATAAATATGTGTACATTCTGTGAAAACATGGGCTGGTACCTATGTTAATGAGTGTCAAAAAAGTATTAAATTCCACATAATACTCAAATTATTCATTTAGCACGTTGATATACATGTAAAGTGTGTGTCTCTCATAATAATGTATGACATGCAACAGTAATATGTAATAAATAAAATGGCCTAACATTTACCCATGATTACATGCTAAACCAAAAATGTAATTGCCATGCTATTTAGTGTTTCATACATAATGTAGGCAAACAAATCTATGATCCTATCTAGTGCAAAAAACTCACTTTCCCAATCAAACAATGCCACACAAGATTAATAATAAAATGTTCAGCTTCGTAGACATACTTGGCTTCACAATTGTAATATTACAGTGTTCCTCCTTTGAAAGAAGCTGTTTTCACTCCAGTAAAAGATAGAGCGCAGGCTCATCAAGAATTCAAGGGAGGAGGGTGGTTTTCCATTTTTAGGGGTTTGGGTATCTCCATGGATTCAGGAAAGGTGGGTGGATGGAGAGTTGTGGTTTGATGAGTGGTGCTACATTCAGGCCTGGTGGTGGTACTGCTTTGGGAAGGGTATTTTTGCTTGGGTGAGGGTGTGCATTTGACAGTGGTGCTGGGTTCAGGGGTAGTGGTAGTAATGATGCTTTTTGGTGGGTGTTTGTGCTTACGTGAGGGTATAGGATTGGGTGTGGTGCTGAGTTCAGGGATGATGGTGGTGCTTTTGGGTGGGTGATTATGCTTGAGTGAGGGTATTGTTTGGAAGTATCAGATGTTTGGGTGGGCTGGGCTTGGTGTATTGTTTGAGTTATGGAGGGTGAAAGTAGAATGGTGGTGGGAGGTTGTGTGTGGGATTGTGAAGAGTCCATAGTGGAATGGATGTAAACAGATGGAGGGGCAGGTATGTGGGAGGTAAAGTGTCTGAGGAGGGTCTGAACTGGTCAAAGCCTCTTTGTATGGCAGACATTGCAGAGTCAGCTGTTGACCGACTCCCTGTACAGTCTGCCCTGCAGGAAGGATTTGCAACAGATCCACAGACACCTCAGAGACCATTTCAGGAGCTGATGTGCCTGGGATGAAGGAGACCCTAGCCCTTATGAGGGGTGGGTGTTGGTGTTGATGTTACAGGTGGTGGTGGACGAAGAAGTAGATGCTACACAAATACTGTCTGATCTACAACCACATGGGCCTGCATGATGTGGAGGCCTCTGAGTCTGATGAGCTACTGGTCTCCTGGCCAGCCACTTCACCCTCTGTGCAGCTGGGTCTCTTGGTCTTGGTGTTTTTACCTTCTGACTCTCAGTGGCTATCCTGTCCCAATAGATCCTTGGCCAAAATCTCTTTTGCCTGCTCTGGAGGCAGCTGGAAGGAAAAAGAAGCATCAATTAATTGCAGTATTTACAGTGCTATATGTTGTTTAATCTTTAAACATATTCTTGTTCACTCAGTGACTCATGTACCCACGCACAGTTGCACTCAAAGACCCACACACCCACTGACAGAACCACTCAGACACTCATGTTGCCATTCATAGACCAACTGAGAGACTCATTCACTCACTCACAGATCTACTTAGACACTCATGTACCCACTCACTCACCCAATCAGACACCCACTTAGACACTCATGTATCCGCCCACAGATCCAGTCAGACAGTCATATACTTACATGCAAATGCACAAAGGCACACATGCACCTACTCACAGATTGAGTGAGAGACTACAACCAATCACAGACCCATTGTGACACTGATGCACCCACTCATAGATGTACTGAGGAAGTTACGCATTTTGTTACAGAAATATTGATAGACTGATGCATCATCTCACAGATCCCCTCATATACCTATACAGTGAATGAGAGACTTAGTGATACAGTGATGCATGCAGTCATAGATTACACTGAAAAAGTTATGCACTGTGTTATAGAGATGTTAAGGGAGTTGTACATGCTAGTATACAGTCATTTAGATAGTAATGTGTTTAGTGTGTTGGTTATTATTCATTTTTCAGTTATAGGTTTTGAATATGGTGGTGGCTATTGAATGTCTGCATTTGTTTGGTCGTTCCGCAATGTATTCGCTGTGACCACGGCAACCGATATAATTGCAACCCCCAATGTCAACGCAAAAACGGAAAATCGGTTTGAATGATTGTTTTTATACAAACTCCCTACAAAAATATGACTAATACTCACCTATATACCACTGACACATCCATTCACTCACCGACACAGCTACACACACACTGAGTAGCCCATATAGCCCCTCACAGATGCACTCACAATCCCATACACCCACTGACTTACCCACTCACTCATCCATGCAGGCAGTCACACACCCTCTCACCCACCCACACAGACATTCATATACCCATACAAGTACTCAGACAACCAATCAATCACCCATACAGCCATTCACGTACCCACTCACCAGACAGGTGACAGGAGTTGATAACATCACGAAGATTACACATGGAGTACGCTGTCTCACAAAGTGCATTATGGGACTTGGAGTGTGGCCAATGGACGGGTATATGATCAGATACAACTGGGACATTGCACTTAATGAGGACACACCTTTGAGAAAAGCAAATGCTGAAACGCGTCAGGTGCCTCTGTCATGTGATTGCCTGTGCCAATAGTAATAAAGCACCTTTTCCAGGAACCGGGTCTTGGCGCATTTCTTGTTTGGATATATATATATATATATATATATATATATATATATATAGAAATATATATATATATATATATGTTTATATATATATATATATATATATATATATATAAATATATATATATTCACTGAAAATACCACAGGTTTCAGGGACATTATAGTTAGTTGGACATTTCACTCGTACAAAACCAGAGAAGTTCGGTCGTTATAGTTAGTTGAGCTAACTATAACTCGCTCCCCCGCAATGCACTGCTGATGACATCACATATTACATCATTCATGACATGGTCAGTGACATCACTGATGACATCTCAAATGACATCACTGATGACATCATCCAGTGACTGTGTGCTTCTGTAAAGTTTAAATATGTTTTATATATATATATAGGCCAAGGTGTATTGAAGAATGAGTGGGTGTATAAGTGTCTGAATGGATGATTTAGTATGTGCTTGACTGACTGTATAAGTGAGTGATTAATCGTGTCTTACTGAATGCATGGGTTAGTGACTAAACTGTGTGAATGTCTATAACAGTGGGTTAGTTGGTGTGTAAGCGGCTGCATGGGTTGGTGAGTAGCTACATGAATGTCTATATGGGTTATTGATTGGTTGTCTGAGTATCTGTATGGGTGCCTGAGTGTCTATGTGGGTGGGTGGGGGGTGTGACTCTGTGCATAGATGTGTGAGTGGGTGATGCACTGGGTGTATGGGTTCAAGAGTGCATCTGTGAAGGGATGTATGGGTGGGTGAGTGTGTGTATGGGTGTGTTGGTGAGTGAATGGATGTCTCAGTGAAAGGCAGTATATGTGAGTTTTGGAGTATATAAATGACTATATGTGAGAGTGAGTGATTGTGAAAGTGGCTGTATGGATGAGTGTGTGCTTGTATCAGTGATTGTATAAGAGACTAAGTATGTGTTAGTATCTGTATGAATAAGTGAGGTGGTGTGTGTATAACTGTATAGGTGGGTAAATGGGAGTGTGATTGATTCTTTGCATGACTGACTAGGTGTGTGAGTAACTCTATGGATGAATGGCGGTGTGTGAGTGTCTGTATAGGTGTATGAGTGCGTATGATAGTGCTGTATTGATGAGTGACTGCATGTATGTGTGACTGTATGGGTGAATGAGTGGATGTGTGTGTAGACCTAGGAATCAGTGAGTGGGTATGTAGTAACTGATATTGGTGTGTCTATGGTTTCAAAAATGGTAGTCTGTTTTTTAGAGTGGGTATATCAAAGGTTATATTAGGGTGTGAGGAGGTGCATCAGATTATCACGTGGATGATGTCTTCAGTGATGTCATTTGAGATGTCATCAGTGATGTCATCAGTGATGTCACTGACCATGTCATGAATGATGTAATATGTGACGTCATCAGCAGTGCATTGCGGGGTCGCGAGTTATAGTTAGCTCAACTTACTATAACGACAGAATTGCTCTGGTTTTGTACGAGTGAAATGCCCAACTAACTATAACGTCCCTGAAACCTGTGGTTTTTTCGGTGAATTTCTAAGGTTTTTTAAATGCTAATTTCTAACTATAACGTCCCTGAAACCTATGGTTTTTTCAGTGAATTTCTAAGGTTTTTTAAATGCTAATTTCTAACTATAACATCCCTGAAACCTATTGGTTTTTTCTGTGAATTTCAAAGGTTTTTAAATGCTAATTTCAAACTATAACGTCCCTGAAACCATTGTTTTTTTCAGTGAATTTCAAAGGTTTTTTAAATGCTAATTTCTAACTATGCCTACTGAGGTAGGACATGTGCAGAAAGAGGAAGAAAAGTGCAAAAGAAGCAAGAGGTGCAGAAAGAGGCAACAGAAGTCCAGAAAGACGAAGAAAGGTGCAGAAAGAAGCAAGAGATATGCAGAAAGAACCAACAAAGGTGCAGAAAGAGGCCTTGTTGCAAAGTCATCCTGTACCCCAAAACTTTTGCTGACTGGTACTGGTGGTAACTGACTATGACTAACCAGGCCTGGAGCAGTGCTATGCTGAAAGACACTTAGGGGCCGATTCCGATTCGGGCCGGAAAAGCACCGACCGACACGGAGCCGGAAAAATTACCGACCGACACGTACCAGTGGCGCCCGACACGCCAAGTACGATGCAAGCCGCGATAAATCCGACCGACACGTTAGGAAACCAAGCCGACCGACCGAGCCGCTCGGAAAATAGCAATCCGGCCGGAAAAACACGCGAATCCAACCGACCGACACGCACCCGGAACAAATCCGACCGAATCGTACCCGCCAACTCCAAACCGCAAAGTACGATGCAAGGCGCGAAAAACACGACCGAGTCGGACGGAGGACAAGCCGTACGACCGACACGCATACAAAACCGAGCCGAAGCAACACAATACACCGCGACCGACGCGTACGCAGCATAGAAAACTGCACAAACACAGCGTGAACGAAACGGAAAACACCGTACGAGACCAATGCAGGGTCCGACTCGGTCACAAGAACGTTTCCAACATACACAAACAGCACAAAGGAAAAATCAACCAAAAAAAGGCCAAACAAGCAATTACCAAGCCAATAAATACTGGGGGGGTGGGGACAGAGAACAAAGACACACCCACAACTCCACCTATATAAAGGACACAAATCACTACCATGAGCCTTTGCAAATGCCATTTCACTGCCAGCACCCAAGAGAAAGCAACCACACACCCACAGCTCATCCCTCACACAAGCCACACACCATCAACACACCAACAAATACCTACCTCACATACACCCAGCACAACACACACCCACACACCCTCACCTGCACACCAACACACACATCACCCACCATCACCACCCATCACCATGCCCCCCAAGAAGAATCCCAAGTTCCTAGATAGTGAATTGAAAGTCATGGTAGACGAGATCCTCAGGGTGGAGCCACAGCTGTTTGGCACTCTGGTCCAACAGACCCCCATGTCGCAGAAAACCAAGATGTGGGAGAGGATCATCAACAGGGTGAACGCCCAATCACCATGTCGGCGCACAAAGACGGACATCCAGAACAGGTGGTATGACGTGCGCAGGAGGGTACGGGACATGCTGAAGAAAGACTACATCAACAGCCAACACACCGGCAGTGGCCCTCCTGCCAAGCCAATATACCTCAGGCCCTGGGAGGAGAAGGTGCGGGCCATCCTTCCGCCAGTGAGCGTATATGGACTAGAGGACATCCCAGAGCCTGGTGAGTACACAACAAATGTACACAATAAACTGCCACAAAACACACACATCACTGTCAAGGGAGAGTCAAACCATGCACTCATAGCAATTACACAGCAACTAGAACAGAATCATCCCAAAATGTGTATGTCAGTCAGATAAACACAACACATGCCATCAAAAAAGTCACATCCAACTGTGCCAACACATGTACAAACACAACCACAACTACAGCTAGGCAGTGGCACAAATAGAACTAACACACACATCCACACATGTAGCCACCACAACAACACCAACACACAGTGAAGACCACTCAAAGGAAGGAATTCTGTGTATGCTGGCCAAGTCAGTGTAGCCAATAGCATCATGGGAGTCGCAGTCACACATATTGCCCCCCCACAACTGTCCCATCAACACCACCCTGAACCATGCTCACATCACAGGGAGTGGAGAAGGACTCACAAGATGGCTGACACTGGCTACTGCTGTGGGGAGCACAAGGCCCTGCTGCCAACTGTGCACCAACAAACAGCAGGACACCACTGACTGACATCCTGAGAGACAACTTACACTCCCTGCAATGCAAGCACGTTCCATGGTGGGATATCTGGCTGGCTGGGTGGGAAGGGGGACTTGCAGCACTGACTATAGTCACCAGCACCTCCCCTCACCCCCCCAACACAAACTCCACAGTACCCACCTGGTAGAATGCAATGCCCTCCATCCTAACACAAGATCCCACAAAGCACCACCACCCTGGGTTATGTTGTGTGAAGCACAGGGACACTCCTGGGACTCTTAGCCAAACAACTGCCAGGACAACACTCCCAGCCATCCTGTCAGCACAGCCAGCCCACCCCACAGGGAAGCAGAGTCAAAAGGAAGGAAGCATGGGCATGCTGGGAAGGGGGTGGAGGCAATAGCATGATGGGAGTCGTAGTCACAGACATAGCTCACCCTCACAACTGTCCCATCAACACCACCCTGAACCATGCTCACATCACAGGGAGTGGAGAAGGACTCACAAGATGGCTGACACTGGCTACTGCTGTGGGGAGCACAAGGCCCTGCTGCCAACTGTGCACCAACAAACAGCAGGACACCACTGACTGACATCCTGAGAGACAACTTACACTCCCTGCAATGCAAGCACGTTCCATGGTGGGATAACTGACTGGCTGGGTGGGTGGGTGGGAAGGAGGTCTGGCTGTCAACCAAACACAATCAATGCAGACCATGTTCACACCCCAGAGAATACATAGAAATGCCCAAATAATGCAGGACAATGTGCCACACCAATATCAACCCCTGACTGTGACGACTTAGGACAATACAATGTACAGGCCCGCACCCCGAGGCACAGTCACAACTGTCAGGTGTGTCAACCACTGATGCCTGCAGAAACATGACATACATTGTTTGTGTCTCCCAAAAACAGGTGATGATAGGGACACAGCAGCAGACGCTGAGGAGTCCCAGTCCCAGGCTCAAGAGGATGCCGAGCTCACTGGCGTCGTACAGCCTCTGTCCTCCTCGGACGATGAACAACCTGGCACATCCGGTGCAAGTCAACATGCTGCACCAGCAGGACCACCAGCTGCAGCACCAGCAGGTCCACCAGCTGCACCCCCTGCACCCACCCCTCCAACGACTGTCACCACGAATACCATCCCTGCCGACATGGACGGAATAAGGAGCAACACCAGCGCAGTGACCCTGGACCAACCTGGGGCCATGGACACCACCACCACCACCAACCCCCAAGGTGGACCAGGGTCATCTGTGCGTGCAACTGCACACACTGCACATGTCAGCAGGGGTGGTGGGAGGGGTGGGAGACAGAGGTCGCTGCTTGCAGACGTTGCTGGTGTGCATGAAGACCCACAACTGGTACGCATAGCTGATGCGTACCAGTCCAGCACCGGAGAGCTCAGCCAGGTAGTGGGGCTCCTCAGAGACATCAAACAGCAGCAGGCTGCCCATCATGCCCGCTTGGACTCCCACATGTCCCACGTGGAGTCACACATGTCACGTGTGGACTCCCACATGTCCCGCGTGGAGTCCAAGTGGGATGTACTACATGAGATGACGGCGGTGCACAGGGACATTTTACAATGCCTCCGCCAGATGAACAGCAACCAGTCCACACCTCCCTGTGTGCCAACAACATCTGGTACCGAACAAACTGCAACTGCCACAGGGAGGGAGGAGGACTCTGGCGGAGAGTCCCCTGCACCGCAGCAGCCTGCACTTGAGGGCCCCCCCCAAGAAGAGGGGTCGTCCGAGGAGGGGAAAGTGAGAGGCTGATGGCCAAGCGCAACTCCCAGGAAGCCTGAACCTGTTCTGGATTTTCGCCTTTGTGCACAGACTGTTCACCCTGTTGATGGCAACACTACTCCCACACATTGCATGGGGAGTACAAGTTGGAACAATGTGTCAGACAACTGTGGCCCCGATACTGGGGATCCTGTCTACCTGGACTTTCAATTCACCTAGGAACTTGGGATTGCAAGATTCATGTACAGCACAACCCATCCTATGCACTATTAACACAGATGTATCACAATAAACACACTAATACACCATACTTGCCTCTGTCGTGATTCCAACGTGGGTGCTGTTATGGGGATGATGAACTGCAAAATTACACTGTGTATGCGAACTGCAACAGCAAGGACAACACAGGCATGTGAGTACAGGCAACGTGACACATATGAGGGAGACACACCACCAGGGGTACACAACACATACACACCTAGGCCATCTGACTCATTGCCTACACTGATGTTGCCAGGGAAGACGGTGCAATGCACAGACACCACACCCATTCCCAGTTGTAGTCAAGTAGCCCACAGGTGCAGTAAGCAAATGGCAGTCAAATGTGTGACCACAGACAACGCACATCACTAAGTGAAGCACAGGTTTATTACACAGTAGCAACATGCCGTAACCACTACAGATGCAAGGTAACCCCACCTGGTAGCGGGCACACAGTCAACAACTGTAGACGGAAGGAAGTCCATGGGTGTGGCGCACATCACCTGTAGGGACACAACAGCTACCAGCCTGGATGTGCAATCACGTCGTCGGTGGACACAGTTGACCAAACGAATCTGAAAGTACCCTGTGAAGGACAGAAATGACACACAGTCAAAAGCAATGCAGTACAGGACAGATCAGCAAAACTCATGCACAATACATGTTACAAGATACCCACCCAGAACCAAGTTAGCATGTCAACACTGTTGGGGAGTACAGCCCACCTGTCACCACACATCGCAACACACATCCTGTCAAGTAGCCCATGGACACACTCCAACAGCACCAGAGCACCACCCACACATCATGCCAACTCACATCATTCACATGACACCTCAGGATACTCACATTCAGCTAAAGAAGTTGGTGATGAGCTGTGTGCGGACATCACCATCACCATCATCATCATCATCATCGTCACTGGCATCGTGGTCCAGGCCAGGATCCTCCACAGGTGGCGGATGTTGGTCATCGTCATCCTGGATGAGAGGCAACTCCTTCCGCACTGCCAGGTTGTGTAGCATGCAGCAGACGATGATAATCTTGCACACTTTCGCAGGGGCATATGGGAGGGACCCTCCGGTCTTGTCCAGGCAGCGGAAGCGGCTCTTCAGGAGACCAAAGGTCCGCTCAATCACTCTCCTGGTCCGACCATGTGCCTCATTGTAGCGCATCTGGGCAGGTGTCACAGGGTTCCTGAGGGGTGTCAGCAACCACGGCATGTTGGGGTATCCCGAGTCACCTACGGACAGACAAGTGCACATCAGCTGACTTGGAAAAGTGGGCGGAATACTACAGATCAGATCACACACAATGGCACAAAGTCAGTACACACCGACAAGCCAGGCACGCTGGTTCTGCATCTGTGCCATCATCCTGGGGATGCGACTACTCCTCATCACAAAGGCATCGTGTGCTGAACCAGGGAAACGGGCACACACGTGTGTGATGGTCATGTCTGCAAGACACACCACCAGTGCATTGACCGAGTGGTAGTGCTTGCGGTTCCTGTAGGCCTGCTCCTGGGCCTGTGGTGGTACCAAAGCCACATGTGTCCCATCAATGGAGCCAATGACATGCGGCATCCTCCCCAGGGCATAAAAGTCACTCTTCACGTCAGTGAGTCGTCGCAGTCTAGGGAAATAGATGTACCGGTTCAGGAAGAGCAACATTGCCGCCAAAACATCGCGGAGCACACGGCTGAACATGGTCTGTGACATCCCACCAGCAGACGCCACAGTATGTTGGAAGGTACCGGTGGCAAAGAAGTGTAGGGCTGCCATCACCTTCACCTTGGGGGTCAGCGCTGTAGGATACGGCCGGCCAGGCTGCAAATGTGGGGACAACTGCACTGCCAAATCCTCAATCAGCTGCCTGGTGAAGCGGTACCGTCGGATGCTGTCCCGTTCCACCATCGTTGCCAGGTCTGGGAATGGCCGATGGACAGCAGGAGCCCTGCAGTGCAGAGGAGAAGTAAGCAAGATCGTCAGTCACCCCACATATGCGGCATTGAACACACTCAAGATCCCAACATACATCATCATGAGGCACAACTACATGAAGTGTGCAGTACCGGAACGACATGTATGGTACATACATGGCCAACATCTGTCAACACGGTCCTACAGGTGGCATCAATTTGTCCCAGGTTGGCCCATTGGATATCATGATGCTGTGTCACAGTCACCCCCACAGTGACATGTGAGGACAGATGTGCCCCAGGCACCACAGCTCAACGACAGGCACATTCCCAGGGACCCTGTAATGCCACATGGACACTGGCATCACCTGGAGTATCATGTGTACACCACAGCAAAACAAACATGACCCCCACAGGTAGTGGCCACACTTGCCATGGCAGGACAGCCATGGACGTCTGTGACACACACGCACAACATCAGAGTCCATGCACACACAACGTGGATGTGGAGACTGTCTCCCATTGTGCACATGAAATCAGAGACATTGTAAACACTACATGCACAAAGACTGTGGAGGGCCATCACTATTGTGCCACTGGGACACCCTGGCTCAAACATACCGTCCCACATGGGACTCACGGGGTATGTGACATGACATACACAAACACCACTGTGAAATGTGACCATGACACATGCACAGATATGAACAGTTGCACATCACAGTGGTCACGTACACGTAACACCCAGGATCCTGTCCCCATGAACACGTGCACAGCCTGGGGGTGGCTGCCCACAGGTGACACCCACAGGACAACATGTACACCAACATACACACAATAGGAAATGCAGCCTTACATGCCTTATGATAAGGTTTGGACAGGCTGTCGTGATGTAGGTGTGCCCCTCACTCCCTGGGAGCTATCTGTGGCTGGCATATGTCCATCTGAGACAGGCATGCTGACCTATGCCAGTCACATATACAGTGATGCGTTGAACCGCAATGGACCGATCGGTGCCTCCGGCCGGCCCATTGCTTTCAATGTGTGCGGGTACGCGTTGTACCCCTGTGCGCGTTGAACTGCAATGGACCGATCGGTGCCTCCGGCCGGCCCATTGCTTTCAATGTGTGCGGGTACGCGTTGTACCCCTGTGCGCGTTGAACTGCAATGGACCGATCGGTGCCTCCGGCCGGCCCATTGCTTTCAATGTGTGCGGGTACGCGTTGTACCCCTGTGCGCGTTGAACTGCAATGGACCGATCGGTGCCTCCGGCCGGCCCATTGCTTTCAATGTGTGCGGGTACGCGTTGTACCCCTGTGCGCGTTGAACTGCAATGGACCGATCGGTGCCTCCGGCCGGCCCATTGCTTTCAATGTGTGCGGGTACGCGTTGTACCCCTGTGCGCGTTGAACTGCAATGGACCGATCGGTGCCTCCGGCCGGCCCATTGCTTTCAATGTGTGCGGGTACGCGTTGTACCCCTGTGCGCGTTGAACTGCAATGGACCGATCGGTGCCTCCGGCCGGCCCATTGCTTTCAATGTGTGCGGGTACGCGTTGTACCCCTGTGCGCGTTGAACTGCAATGGACCGATCGGTGCCTCCGGCCGGCCCATTGCTTTCAATGTGTGCGGGTACGCGTTGTACCCCTGTGCGCGTTGAACTGCAATGGACCGATCGGTGCCTCCGGCCGGCCCATTGCTTTCAATGTGTGCGGGTACGCGTTGTACCCCTGTGCGCGTTGTACCGCAATGGACCGATCGGTGCGCACCCATTGACAATGGGCTTGCCTGGCAACGGACGCGTTTTCGAATTTCGAACGAGTCGGTTGCTGGAAAATCAGTTGGTCACCCACAACAATGTTGCAAAATCATGTATGTCATGAAGTTGAAGTTTTGAAGGATGCTGTGGGCGTGTTTTGGTGCTGCTATTCCATGGATTGGCCAGATTCAGAAGATGCAAACGACTTGGACCTATCACTTTGGACACAAGGGACAGTATCTGCCTCTCCAGCACATATATATTGCTGCCTGTTCCCCTGAGAGCCCACTTGCCTGCACTACATGCTCCAGGACGACATCTGCCACTGCACTGCTGCTGTCTCTGCCCCTCTGGACCCTGCAATGGCACGTACTGTGGAGAGAGCCCCAGCCTTCAGCCTTGAGGAGAACCAGGCCCTGCTGGACAGCCTACTTCCACAGTACAGCAAGCTGTATGGGACACCAGGGGAGCAGGTGAGTGTTCTGTGCACTGCCTTTCTGAATGTGCATTTTGTCTGACTAGCAAGGCTGAGAGTCAGCACGCCACTGGCTAGCAGGCTCACTGAGTAGTTGTCACCCCCCATAGTGTGTGGTGACTTGCACTGGACAGGTATGGTGCAGTGACAGTGCTTCTGAACAGGGTTTTACTCCCCATGCAATGATACCATGTAGTGACTTCTGGAAAACTGTCCATGGGCAGCCGTGCACTGCCTGTGTACACCATGTGCCCCTGTGATTGCGACATGTATATGCAACTGTGTCATGCACGGATATGTTGCATGTGTAGTAATGGCCTTATCACTTTGTCATCCTGACAGGCTTCTGCCCATCGGAAGCATGAGATATGGAAGGACATCGTCCGGGCTGTCCGGTCCGTGGGGGTCTACAAGCGCCGGATCCGCAACTGCCAAAAGAGGTGGCAGGACCTTCGGGGCTGGACCCGGAGGATTGCACGGGTCCAGCTGAAGCTGTCGCCTCCTCGCAGGAGGGCGGAACACGGACCCTGACCCCCACATGCTCAGGATCCTGGCGGTGGTCTTTCCAGACCTGGATGGGCAGCTGAAGGCCAGAGAGCAGCAAGGAGGGGTGAGTCAAAGACTGCACTGTGTACTCTGTCTAACATGCTATGTGCCCTCCTCGGGCCTGGTTAAACTGCCACAGTACAGCAGTCATGTTGTCCAGGAGCCATGTCCCTCTATTGTGCACTGCCCACTCCTCATCTGATACCCAGGTGTGGCCCTTACATGCAGGGAATTCTGTCACTTAGGACTGTGTCCTTGCAGTTTGCTTGACTCAAGGTGGGAGACAGCATCTGTTTCCCTGACTCTGTGGTGGGCATCATGGGTGGGTCCATTGCTTACACAATGCCTGTATTCTGACATGTATTCAGCGTGTTACTTTGATCTGTGGTCCAATTGCTGAGCTGATCCACCACATGTGGCTGGGGTATCTGGCACACACCCATGCTGCGGGTGGGAACAATGTTTGGGCCCCAGGAGTATGTATATGACGTGTGTCACACATACTTAGCCAGCTGCCTACAGTCCAGGGCTCATCCCTCATTCATGTGGGGCTGGACAGTCATGCCTACTCCAGGCCATACAATACACTCTGTACTCCCACTCCCGTGTATCAGCGGACACATTGTGCACAGTGATTTGACCCCTCAGGTGTCTGCCTCTGTGTCAGTGTGCTGTAGATTAGTCGCCAGGACTGCTGTGGAGTTTCTTGGTAGGGGCTCAGCATGCCACTGGAGATGTGACCATAGGAGACGATACTTGTGTGACACATAGGTGTCTGATCAGCTGCCCATGCAGACTGGGGCATGTAAATGTGAAGTTCAGGCAGCTGTTCCCCATGCACAGCAGAGTGTGAGGGGCTCAGGTTCAGAGGGTAGTGTCACAGGTCTCCCATATGTCCAATAGGTATGACCTGGACAGATGAGGGTTAAGAGGATGTGTTGTGGGGGGGATGTACATGTGCACTTGTGCAGCTCCAGGACTTGCATTCCCCATGACCTACTATTGTGACACAGTGCAGAGTGTTGTTGTCTGGCTGCAAAGCCATACATCACTGAGACAGTGATGTATGACTTTGCAGGCATGCCTCCGCCATGGCATGTGTCTACTGATTGGTGAGCCTGCAGGGGAGTGACATGTGCTACATGCACACCATAGTGGCGCTGGCTATCAGGACATGGGTGCATCATGGTGTCTGTCGCTGGTATGCATCACATGCATTTCCTATTTGACTCTGGGCATCCCTTTCATCCGGAAACCTGTACTGACTCAGTGGCAAGAGCTGTGATGTGTCCACACCGTGTCCTCTGCACTGTCCAACTACTGTGTACTTGGTGCATGTGTCAACACTGGGGTGTTGCAATCCAACAGACACCAGACAGATGGGTGCAAGGCCATGTGGGATGTGAGTGCCATGCTTGGCATCAGACTGACAATTGACTTCTCCTGTTCAGTTAGGGCACTTTTAGCAATGTACAACTGATGATGCCAGGGCTTGCTCTGTGATGTGCTGTGCTCACAGTGGTGTGTGCGTTATGTGCAGGTGACTGATGTCTGTCTGTATCCCCATTGTTTGCAGATACATCCACGGCCACGGAAGGGGACAGCTCCACGGACCAGGAGGAGCCGGAGAGCCAGACTGGGTCAGCAGCCGAGGAGTGGTCGGAGGGACCCAGTGGCACGGAGGGCGAGGGGAGCCACACCGAGGAGTCCTCAGCAGCATCCACCTCAGCTGAGGACCAGAGCAACTCGGAGGATGACTCCCTTGTGGAGGCGGGTGTCAGCAGCCACCACACCCCAGCTAGTGTTGCTGTCCCCGCCACCACCAGCACCACCACCGCCCTCCCATCGGCTCCCATTCCCCAGGTCCGTGGAGGCTCCCATGTCCGGGAGCGTGTTTCCTTTGGGCCAGGCACCGCACCCCCTGCCCCTGTGTCCCCTGCTGCCCTGAGTGAGGAGTCTGTGTACCTCCTTCGCCAGCTCCATGTAGGGCAGACAGCCATGCTGAGTGTCCTCCATGCGCACACCGCGCTGTTGACTCAGCTGGTGTCGTTCATGGAGGGCATCTCATCGGGCATGTCTGACCTACAGAGGGGCAATAGGTCCATGGACTCCTCCCTGACGGCAGCAGTGTCCCTCCTCAAACGGTCCCTCACCCCTCCTGCCTCTGCTCCATCCACACTCCCCAGCACCTTACCCGTCCCAAGCACACACACACCGGCACAGGCACACACCAGCACACACACATCCAGCACACTGACACACACGCCAATGACAAAACGCACACGCACGCACATTCAGGGGACTGAAGCCAGACTCACAGGGGATGGGGCCCTGGAACACACACACGCATCCACATGCACTGCGCAGTCCTCAGTTCCCTCTCCCTCCAAAGCACCCTCCCTTGCCTCACATGCAACCCCAAAGTCACAGCAGCTCTTCCTCTGTGACCTCGGCCTCTTCCCCACCGATGAAGCTGCTCCAGCATCCCGGGGGAAGAGGAAGCCCACCCACACGGAGCAGAGTGCCCCTCGCCCCCGGACACCCTCCCCCAGGCGCAGACGGACTGAGGCCCCCACCCGCAAGTCCCCCGGAGTGGTAAGAGCAAGACCCCGCCACCGCCCTGCAGCTCAGGCACAAGGTCTCCGTCCTCCATCCCTCAGGCCCCCACTGCACAGGTGCCCCCACCACACCCTGCCCCAGGTTCCCCCACCCACAGATATACCATCCCCAAGATGCTCCGGCCTTCTCCCCCTGCCACTTGCTCTCCCAGCACCACACCCCCGCTGCGCTTGTCTGTGCCACTGATGTGGTGAGGGTGTCCTCCCCCTCTGTCCAACCCACCTTGCCTGTTCCCCATTCTCCTCCCCTGGAGGTAGGCACTGCAGTGGAGTCCACTACCGCCCTGTCTGACTTGGGCACTGCAGTGGCGGACCTGTCCACCCCATCTGCAGGGTCCACTGCAGTTGTGCCGGCACCCACGACATCTGAGTCATGCCCCCCAGTTGTGCCGGCACACACCATGTCAGACACCTCCACTGCAGTTGTCAGTGGCTCTCCAGCACCCACCACCCCTTCCCTGACTCCCCCTGGTGAGCCCTGATCCTGTCCCTGCGGTGCCTGGCCTGCCCCCCGGTTGCCCCTCCTAGTGGATTGTCCCTGGTTTTGTGCAGGCATGCGTAGGGTGACATCTGCCAGTGTCACCCTGTTTGAACTTTGACAATGGACTGGCCATTGGCCTTTGCTCTAATTTCTTCTGGACGTCGTTATCAAACAACACATATGCTGAATAAAGCAACTTTCTTTTCTCTAGTGCTCATGTTTCAGATGTACATGTTGTTGGTGCAGCTAACCATGCCCTTGCTGCAGTGATGGTGATATCTGGTATCATGATTATGAAGTGTTACTGTGCAGGAACCCATGTGGTCCAGGGGGAATGTGTCCTATCATGTGGTGTATCCATGTCATCAATAGCAGCATCTGAGGGTGTCATGTGTTCAGTATTTGGCAATGGGTTTCCTACTTACATTGGCAATTTCATATCTGTGGCTTCCACCCCTGCACATCTGTTGTGCCTGCCATCGTTGCATTTGTCTACTTCCCTGACCGTGTTGCCATCTCCAGTGGACATGCAGGTTTGGGCATCAATGGGGAGGGACTCATCCGTGTAGTCAGTGCAACATTGCTATACAAGTGTGTTGGATCTGTGCTGATGATTCCGTTGGCACATCCATGACCAGGCTGATGTGATGGGAGCCCTCATTTGGTGCTAATTGTTGATTGTGTGACCAAGTGCTCAGCTGACATGATGGGGCCCTACTGAGGCAACATATGGCACAGCTTTCCTCACACAGGAGTGGAGTCCCCTCATGGCAGTGTGTACACGTGTGACATTGCCTGCGCCCAAGGTGTGTGTTGTATGTGCATGTCTGTGTGTTCACTTTCATTCATCTGCGCATGCTGTGATCCCTAGTGTTGTACCTGTTTGTGATGCTTGCTGACTTGAGCTATGTTCCCCCAAATTCTTCTCCCTGTGTTCTCTGTGATGTGGGTGCATGGCACATTACTGGTCATCAGGGTGTCACCCATAGGTGTGTTTGCTGTCAGGGCTGAGTTTGTGTGCAGACGCAGATGGGTCACAGTCAGGTTTCCCCTTGGCACTTGTTGTTTGCCCCTGTCATGTGATTTCCAGTTTGTGTTATCTTTCAGTGATTGTGACACGTTGTGTGTGTGACTGCTGGCACTCCTCAGGGTCCGGGCTGCAATGTTGGTTGTTGTCTATGTGTGTTCTTTGTGGGTGACCTTGGCTTCTTCATTGGTGTGTGACTGTGGCTGGGATCCCATTGGTCGGTGTGGTATTGCCGTCATGTCCATGTACAGCGTAGTGTGCAGTGTGTCAGACATTCAGGAGTCTTGTTGAGTGTCCATGTGTGATGTGTTTCTACACCTTGGTTCCCACCCACCACCCTGGAATAGTCATGGGTGCATGTGCAATGTCACCAGTGCATGTGTACTTCACTGCTGCACATTGTTGGAGGTCGAGGGGTGTGGTGTTGAGTGTGTGCAGATGAGAGTTGTTGCCCGGCTAGGCCCCTGCCTCCATGTTGGCCTTGGCTTACTGGCCATGCTGATTGATTTGTGCTTGTGTAGGTGTGATGGTAGTTTGTTGCTCAGGACACCTGACTGTGGTTCACAGTGTGAACGACATTTAGCTTTGTCATCACAGTGGTATTTTTATTCAGCCCAGGGTCACCACATTGTGGGGGCCCTGGGGGTGGTGCTGTGGTGTGTCTGTGACTTGCTGTGTCAGTTGTTGTTCCTACGTGCCTGTGTGACATGTGTGTTTTGTGCTCCCTCTCACCTGACAATGCCTGCTTGCCCACATAGGGGATTTGGATCCATGAGTTACCTTAGTGTGGCAGTGTATGCACATCTGTATGATTGGTATTCAGCTCTCCTCATGTGTTGTGTGGTTGCCTGGGGACACTGGCACCCCCACCCCTCACCTGCTGTGTATGATGACAGTGTTGGTCTGCCTGTTTGTGTTTGTGCATCTGCACCACTGCATTGGCATATCTTGGGTGTGCCATTGGCTGTATGTTGTTTGGTGTGTTTCCCCTGCTGTCCCTGGGACTCCTAGGTCATCGGTCAGCACAGTGATCATGGTTTGTGTGTCCCATTGCTGCCATGGTATGGTATCTGTTCACCTCACATCTGCTGTCTCCACAGGGTATCTGCATTTGTGTGCCCATTGGTGCAAATATGTGGTTCTGCATTCTGATGGTCACTTCTGTCATTGTGTCATTGATGACTGTTGACGGTCTCAGCCCCCATGGGTGTTGTTTGTCTGCACATGGCCAAAGGAATGTTTCATTTGCACTGCAGTATTTGGCTCCCCCAATTTATGTTGCAATGGGACACATACACTACTTTGCCACGGATGAGTTGTTGGTTCTGTGACCAGGAATGATCCATGCAGTTTGGCAGTTGCAGCTCTTTCTTTGTCAACAATTACCTTTTGGTCACTGTGATGATGAGGGTGTAGACCCCATTGCCACAATGGTCAAAATGTGCTTCAGCTATGGACCCCACACTTGCCTTTTTGTCACTGTGATGATGGGGGTTTAGACCCCATTGCCACAATGGTCAAAATGTGCTTCAGCTATGGACCCCACACTTGCCTTTTGGTCACTGTGATGATGGGGGTTTAGACCCCATTGCCACAATGGTCAAAATGTGCTTCAGCTATGGACCCCACACTTACCTTTTGGTCACTGTGATGATGGGGGTTTAGGCCCCATTGCCACAATGGTCATGGGCTGCTTGCATTGTGGGTGCCACACACATATATGTGTGGCACATGTGCTAGGGGGTCACATTGTATGTTGAAAGTCATGTTCGGTGTTGTAGGCATTTGACACAGCCTACACACGCTTGTCATGGTGGTGGGGGATGTCTTAATCTTGCATTCCCTAGGTTGTGGTGTGCTTGTTGTGTCATGCATTGTCCATCCTATGAGTGGGGGTGGTAGTAGTGGTAGGCATCCAGCCCCCCTGGGTGAGGGTGGTAGTAGTGGTAGGCATCCTGCCCCCCGTGGGTGAGGGTGGTAGTAGTGGTGGGCATCCTACCCCCTGGCTAAGGGTGGTAGTAGTGGTAGGCATCCTGCCCCCCTGGGTGAGGGTGGTAGTAGTGGTAGGCATCCTGCCCCCCGTGGGTGAGGGTGGTAGTAGTGGTGGGCATCCTGCCCCCTGGCTAAGGGTGGTAGTAGTGGTAGGCATCCTGCCCCCTGGCTAAGGGTGGTAGTAGTGGTAGGCATCCTGCCCCCGTGGGTGAGGGTGGTAGTAGTGGTGGGCATCCTGCCCCCTGGCTAAGGGTGGTAGTAGTGGTGGGCATCCTGCCCCCTGGCTAAGGGTGGTAGTAGTGGTAGGCATCCTGCCCCCCGTGGGTGAGGGTGGTAGTAGTGGTGGGCATCCTGCCCCCTGGCTAAGGGTGGTAGTAGTGGTGGGCATCCTGCCCCCTGGCTAAGGGTGGTAGTAGTGGTAGGCATCCTGCCCCCCGTGGGTGAGGGTGGTAGTAGTGGTGGGCATCCTGCCCCCTGGCTAAGGGTGGTAGTAGTGGTAGGCATCCTGCCCCCCTGGGTGAGGGTGGTAGTAGTGGTAGGCATCCTGCCCCCGTGGGTGAGGGTGGTAGTAGTGGTGGGCATCCTGCCCCCTGGCTAAGGGTGGTAGTAGTGGTGGGCATCCTGCCCCCTGGCTAAGGGTGGTAGTAGTGGTAGGCATCCTGCCCCCGTGGGTGAGGGTGGTAGTAGTGGTGGGCATCCTGCCCCCTGGCTAAGGGTGGTAGTAGTGGTGGGCATCCTGCCCCCTGGCTAAGGGTGGTAGTAGTGGTGGGCATCCTGCCCCCTGGCTAAGGGTGGTAGTAGTGGTAGGCATCCTGCCCCCCTGGGTGAGGGTGGTAGTAGTGGTAGGCATCCTGCCCCCCGTGGGTGAGGGTGGTAGTAGTGGTAGGCATCCTGCCCCCCTGGTTGAGGGTGGTAGTAGTGGTAGGCATCCTGCCCCCCGTGGGTGAGGGTGGTAGTAGTGGTGGGCATCCTGCCCCCTGGCTAAGGGTGGTAGTAGTGGTGGGCATCCTGCCCCCCTGGCTAAGGGTGGTAGTAGTGGTGGGCATCCTGCCCCCTGGCTAAGGGTGGTAGTAGTGGTAGGCATCCTGCCCCCCGTGGGTGAGGGTGGTAGTAGTGGTGGGCATCCTGCCCCCTGGCTAAGGGTGGTAGTAGTGGTAGGCATCCTGCCCCCCTGGGTGAGGGTGGTAGTAGTGGTAGGCATCCTGCCCCCCGTGGGTGAGGGTGGTAGTAGTGGTGGGCATCCTGCCCCCTGGCTAAGGGTGGTAGTAGTGGTAGGCATCCTGCCCCCTGGCTAAGGGTGGTAGTAGTGGTAGGCATCCTGCCCCCCTGGGTGAGGGTGGTAGTAGTGGTGGGCATCCTGCCCCCTGGCTAAGGGTGGTAGTAGTGGTGGGCATCCTGCCCCCTGGCTAAGGGTGGTAGTAGTGGTAGGCATCCTGCCCCCCGTGGGTGAGGGTGGTAGTAGTGGTGGGCATCCTGCCCCCCTGGCTAAGGGTGGTAGTAGTGGTGGGCATCCTGCCCCCTGGCTAAGGGTGGTAGTAGTGGTAGGCATCCTGCCCCCCGTGGGTGAGGGTGGTAGTAGTGGTGGGCATCCTGCCCCCTGGCTAAGTGTGGTAGTAGTGGTGGGCATCCTGCCCCCTGGCTAAGGGTGGTAGTAGTGGTAGGCATCCTGCCCCCCTGGGTGAGGGTGGTAGTAGTGGTAGGCATCCTGCCCCACGTGGGTGAGGGTGGTAGTAGTGGTGGGCATCCTGCCCCCTGGCTAAGGGTGGTAGTAGTGGTGGGCATCCTGCCCCCTGGCTAAGGGTGGTAGTAGTGGTGGGCATCCTGCCCCCTGGCTAAGGGTGGTAGTAGTGGTAGGCATCCTGCCCCCCGTGGGTGAGGGTGGTAGTAGTGGTGGGCATCCTGCCCCCTGGCTAAGGGTGGTAGTAGTGGTAGGCATCCTGCCCCCCTGGGTGAGGGTGGTAGTAGTGGTAGGCATCCTGCCCCCCGTGGGTGAGGGTGGTAGTAGTGGTGGGCATCCTGCCCCCTGGCTAAGGGTGGTAGTAGTGGTAGACATCCTGCCCCCTGGCTAAGGGTGGTAGTAGTGGTAGGCATCCAGCCCCTCTGGGTTGGGGTGGTGGCGCGCATTCAGGCCCCTGTGTGCATATGTGGCATTGGTGATGGGCATCCCGCCCCTATGGTGCTGCTGTTGCTGGTGTAAGTATGTTCAGATTCCCCGTGTATGTGTGTGATGTGTCGTGTACGTGTTGTATGTGTTTTGTGGTTGGTGTCTGACTTACCTTCTGCGCCGTACGCGTCCGTGCCTGTTCCGGTAGTAGATGTAGAATATTGGTATGATCGGGACGAAGGGATTCATGGTTGGTTCGTGTCGTTCGTCCTTCTCGTTGCTTCGCGTCGTCCTCGTCGCTTCGCTCGTCCTCGTCGCTTCGCGTCGTCCTCGTCGGTGCCGTGTTCGTCTCGTAGCCGTGGATCGTGTTGTGGCGCGATTCGGAGCTTATGTGCGCCTCTCCCGGATGCTTTGACGTGCCGTGCGTAGCGACGGGTTCGGCGCGTACGGGAAGCGCATCGTACTTGTCCGGCCGGACGGGGCTGCATTTTCCCTTCCGTGCGACTCGATTCGGCGTTTCCGGATTCGCCTCGGTCGGAGAACAGGACCTGGTTTGGGTGAGTACGGCTCGGCCGGAATTTTTGCTGTTGTGCGCATCGTACTTGCTCGTTCGGTGTGCTGTACGGATCGGTCGGGAAACTGGCTTTCGCATGGCTTTTTTCCCGACCGAATGGTATTGGGTGCGCCTCCGACCGAGATCGGAATCGGCCCCATACTGTGCACAAATCGCGGATGCTTTGCAGCACTTTACATAGTATGGAACAATGGCAGCAGGGAAGATTGTAGATAATGCCCAGTCATAACAAATTATTAGGAGGAAATTAAACTGACTCATTTAGGCATGTCCGTTTTTCTTCCCACATGATGAAAAGCTTTAATTTTACAGCATTATTTACAAAAAAAAGCCAAACCATGATTGGAAAATTATATCTGACGGCGTTGTTGAACTTTTGATGAACTTTCGATTAAAAATCACATTTTTGTTGATCTAATTACTACATAGACCTGTCAGACAAACTACTTTAATAAAAATGATTTTACATTAACCGAATCCATTTGAAGTCTGATTCACAGTCATTATGACCCACAGAGGATTGGAAGTCATTTGTAGGTCTAAATGTAATCTTTTATTTTTTTTGATGGATATACAGAGCACTGCCAGTTTGTAATAGCAGCTCCAGAAAATACGAGATAATAAGATCCTAAAACCAATAGAACAACTAAGGCTTGCCAGGAATGAAGAGGTTTGTTTATAAATATTTTAACGATGGTCAGCCTCAGAAGGCTGTGGTTAGCCGGAAACTGTAAACGCAGCAAGTGCGCTCACTATGGTTTCTGACCGGCCCTCTGATAGTAAACTGGAACCTACAGTCTGAGGGGCAGATCTACAAGGAAGTGCCGCAGCGGGCAACGCAAGCCCTTTGGCTGCGTCACGCTGCGGCATCTTCGAGCACAGGAATGCGGCATATTTAGAATAATATGTCGCATTCCTGTGTTTCTCCCCTGCGCTGGCGCACAAACTTCAGCCATGTGCCAGTGCCGGCGCAGCCACCCTTGCACCATGGTGCAAGGATGCTTGCGTCGTGGGGAGATTGTTTTTGTGCAGGAAAGGGCTCCTTCCTGCACAAAAACAATCACTACAGGCAGTTTTCTCTTTCAATGCGTGCTGTAGAATGCAGCACGCTTTGTAAGAGGAAAAAACGAGGAGAAATGAAAACATTTCTCCTCGTTGCGCCTTGCTACGCCTCCCCTGGGGAGGCGTAGGATTCACACGCATTTCCAGATTTACGATTCCTCATAAATCTGGAAATGTGTCTCATTCCATGGGTGTTGCGTGGGAACACCCACAGCAACACCCATGGAACGCCCCTTCCACGAAAAGTGCTGTGTGTGAAGGGGCCGTATTTACAAGGAGAGGAAAAGTCACGCAGGGTGGCTTTTCCTCTCCTTGTAAATATGGAGAAGTGAAATGCATCTCCAGTACGTCACAAAAAGTGACGTACTGGTGGAACAGGGGGGTTTTAAATCTGCCCCTCAGAGTCTGCAGGTGCACACGTCAAAGGGGTGAGTTACCAATTTACAAATGCCCTTTCATGAAACGGGCCTTCGGTTGTTGGCAAGACGATTAACATAATGTTTGATATTTTTCATGTTGCTTAAAGGACATTTTTGCAATTGAGCAAAATATAAGAAACACTTCATTTTATATAAGATATGGATAGGCAAATTTTCTGATATCCATGCCTCATGTAAAATAGCATGTGCTAACAGGTCACCTGAAATTCAACGCATTGCTGTTTTCAATACCCAAACGTCTGTCATCAACCTGAGGTTACAAATGTATCTGAATGATTCTGAAGGCTCTGCACTGTCTTCCTATCGAAGCAAGAAGTAAATTTAAGATATGTTGTTTGATTATTAAACATGTATTTCAACCGACCCCATGATATAACAAACCTACTTAACTTTTCTGGAGGTATGTAGTCTCCAGAGCAAGAATTCCATATTCCTTAAAACCCCCAGGGGCAGATTTACGAGCCCCCTGCGCCACCAGTACGTCACTTTTCGTGACGTACTGGTGGCGCAGGGGCTGCTCCATATTTACAAGGAGAGGAAAAGCCACCCTGCGTGACTTTTCCTCTCCTTGTAAATACGGCCCCTTCACACGCAGCACTTTGCGGTGAAGGGGCGTTCCATGGGTGTTGCTGTGGGTGTTCCCACGCAACACTCATGGAACAAGACACATCTCCAGAATTACGAGAAATCGTAACTCTGGAGATGCGTCTGAAAGCTACGCCACCCTAGAGCTGGCGTAGCGAGGCGCACCGAGGAGAAATGTTTTCATTTCTCCTCGTTTTTTCCTCGTTCAATGCGTGCTGCATTCTGCAGCACGCATTGAAAGAGGAAAATGGTTGTAGTGATTGTTTTCGTGCAGGAAGGTTCCCCTTCCTGCACAAAAACAATCTCCCCACGACGCAGGCATCCTTGCACCATGGTGCAAGGGTGCCTGCGCCGGCGCATGGCTGCAGTTTGTGCGCCAGCGCAGGGGGAAGCACAAGGATGTGACATATTCTTGTAAATATGTCGCATCCCTGTGCTTCAAAACTAACGCAGCGCGGCGCAGCAAAATGACTTGCTGTACCCCGCTGCGTTAGTTCAACGTAAATCTGCCCCCTAGAATCTAGATCTCCCAAGCATCGAAACACATTTTCTTGGACTCTACAACAACCTTCCAAAGTCCCTTCCTGCTGACCTGAGAACAGTTTCCACTTTTCACTAGATCAGAAACATCAAATAACCCACATCTTCTGGATATTCATGAATGAACATTCCCGCACTGAACCTAGGACCTCAATCCCTAAATACACGTTTATTTTTTTTTATTCATGTCTCAACAGTTTACAGTAATGTTGAAGATCTTTCATATAAAACCATAAATATTAGACAATGAAATAAATAAAATAGATCTATTTATGCTAAAGAAGACTGTGTCTGCTTGACAACACTGGGTGTTCCACAAAAAGTTAGCACTGCAAATGTTAACTTAAGACACTGTCTCTGCTGACAGTTTTGGGCTGACTGGTATCTTAAATAGTTGAAGAGCGAGAGCAACATTATTTTGTCCACCAAAGGCCATCATTACTAATTAGGGTCACTAGGGTGAGCTATATAACACACATGGGCCCTCATTATGAGTGACCTCGTTTCCGATCCCTGAGCAAACTATTGGTTGCACAGGAACTGGAATCAAAGTTTTTGGGTGGTCACCACATGCCTCGCAGTTTTCCCCAATTAAATTTCAGCAGGTGAAACCTGCCAAATATTACCAGGAAAAAATGCCTGGTAAATACTGATAAATGAGGATTTTGGGTCATGTTATGCCCCATTTTGAAGGTCACACCTTGTAATTGACGATCATTATAACACCATTTAAATTCTGATCTCTACTGTATCAGATTTTAAAAGGTGCAATAATAATTGCCTTCCCTTGTGGCGGCTCATAATTAGGGCTATGGTAAATAGCATTATCACCCAACTCCCTTCTGGTCCCTATGCACTTGTAATGAAGGCCTTGGTGGTTAATGTTAGCTTGTCAAAGAAACTTTAGACGCATCTGCTTCTTTTGGTTGCAAATGTAGCACAATTTGCTGAAACATCTAAAGTAAACAACAGATACAAAGCAATACCATTCACAATGCAACAAAATGATACAATTAAAACATAAAAGGAGGTCATTAGAGAACATTATGAAGGAGTCAAAATACAATACAACACAACAACCAGTATACAACACAACAATATCACATTTGAATAACACAGCAAGGAAGGACAACAGCACAAAAAAACTGAGCACATCCCCAACAAAACAAAATGTCACACATCAAACATGCACAAACATTCTTGTTGCACGTTACTACCTCCAGATATCTACTTTCATATAATGGTGGTTAAAGGTGTTTGCACCAAGCACTGCTTTAAATTACCACCAAGGACATGAATGCCAAAGAATGTTTTTTGATACGGCCGAATGGAGTTCCGTTCACTGTTGTATAGTGATTGATTGATTGATTGATTGATTAATTCATTATTAACCGTTCGATTAGTTAAAATCATTACAGTAATAAGCTAAAATTAGAACCCCACCCCCCTTACCCACCCACCCACCCTTTCCACCCCCCTCCTGGTGCCTCCTGTGAGATTAAAAAAACCCGTTCCAACAATCAATCTTGTGTTGCAGGGACCTTTCGGCTTTCTATCCGGGTACTTAATTTTAATGCGGCAGGGTTCCAGACAGAGCACTTGAGTTAGCGGGCGAGGTCTTCTTTGCCCATTGGTGTTTGCGGAAACCATTTGTTGGCGCGTTTATCAACTGATTTTGAGAGCTTATGGAGAGTCCTTTATACTTTTAGCGTCTAGAGCTTGACCAATCTGGTAAATAAATTTTGCCGCTCTTGCAAGGTGGTGTGTTTTTGTTTCCGAGAAGCACCAATCTGATGCCTCCTTGCAAGTTCTAATGCCAAGGGCTCTTAAAATGGGACGAAGCAGCCTCTGTCGTTCGTTGACGAGTTTTGGACAACAGCACAGTAAATGAAGCCAAGATTCCCGTTGGTAGTTGCATAGGCGACATGAAACGGCTCCATCTGTTCGTGCCCATGCTGGATTGAAGTCCCAAATTCTTAGGGCCGTTAGCCTCATAAAAAGGATTTTCTTACGGGCCTGGGCCCCTAATGCTTCCATTAGGTATGGTTGGACTTTCCCCAGGGTGTAAGATTCGTCCAGTGCCTTCATATAGGTGCTGTGTCGGAGTGCAGTTAAATCCTTTTCATAAGAAATGGAGCGGATCTGCCGTCTCATGGTGTTCAGCCAGGCCTTATGTGGGATTTCTGTTAGGGGCAGACTGTTTCGATCTATGTTTAGGGTCTCTATTGCTTTACCCAGCTTGGTGTGCCAGGGGAGACCTCTTCTTTGAAGATTGTTGCCAAATGATGTTTTAGAGAGTTATGCGGTGCTTTAAGGACTCCAATATAATACTTTATTAGGTCTCCCTGGAGGGCCAGTTCCGGCCTGGCGAGCCCTAATTCCAGCCGTAGTCTCTTGTTCCTAGCATTCCTGGGTACTTGCAGTACGATCTCGTGGGCTTTGACCTGCGCTGCAGCTATAAGTTTGTCTAAAGCTCCTGGAAATGCCAGGTGCCCGTAGTTGATGGCTGGAATTAATTTTGCCCTGAGGACCTTCAGCATGGGTTCGGCTGTGGGGCTGGTCAGGCGTTGGCTTAGTCGTTTTATTGAAAAAATTACTCTGTTGATTTTAGCAGTTAGATGTTTTGTATGAGCTGCCGATGTTGCCCTCTCGTTTAGCCGAACTCCTAGATAGTTATAGGCTGCAGTGGTCCCAATTTGGTGGTCTCCCATCTTCCAGACCGCTTGTTTTTTGTGCGGGTATCTGCCAAATATCATTATCTTCGTTTTACCTTGAATAACTGTCAGGTGATTTTCCTTGTTGTACTTCCCCAGCTCTGTAAGGGCTCTTTGGAGACCTACCCTTGTATGGTCTATCACTACGGTGTCATCTACGTACTGTAGGATTGCCATTCTCGCCTTGCCCAGTCTCGGTGGAACTAGACTTGCCTCTTTCAGGGCTGCCCCCATATCTGCTGTATAGAGATTGAATAGTAGGGGGGCCAGGACGCAACCCTGCTTCAATCCGTTGTTGGTTTCAACTTTTGCTGATAGAGCTGTGGGGCTTATCTTGACTTGTACCCAGGTCTCCTCATGGAGGGATATGATGGCCATCAGTAGCTTAGGAGGTACCCCCCAGGATGACAATTTTCTCCAGAGTTTGCCCCTGTTGACTCTATCAAAAGCTGTGCTGTAGTCAATGAAACAGCAGAACAGCGGCAGGAGCCTGACTTTCACAGCACGTTTTGAGAGGTAGGCCAGGGCCATGATGTTATCTGTTGTTGCGCTATTTTTCCTGAAGCCGGTCTGGTAGAATGGGAGTATGGCGTTGTTGTTAACCCAATCCTCTAGATCTCTCAGTAGTAGTTTGGCAAAAGCTTTGGCTTCTACATCCAGCAGGGCCACTAGCCTATAGTTTGCGGGGTCGGAGTGGTTGCCTTTCTTGTGAATAGGGAAGAGGATAGATCCTTTCCATGAGAGTGGAATTACTGCCGTTGATTATGAGAAGTTGTATAGTGAAAAAATGCTTGCGAATTGCAACAATCCATGATAATTTAAGGAATATATTCACTTTCTCAATGTATATGTGCTGTGATTTCTTAAAATAAACAATATAATTCTTCAAAATACCAGAAGTGTTGCCTATGCTACAGCTAATGATGCCAAATTGTCAGAAATGTATTGTCCTATGGCTTGACCTGGCTCTCTCTACAAACAAAGCAAACACAAGGAGATGATGGACGGAGCGCTGAAACTTTTAAGACACTCACCCCGGTCATCATGGAAACAGTCCAGCCCGAACTGCCAAGCCATGTCTTCCCTGGAACGCAAACAAGCATCCTGGGACCAGTTTCGGGCTAACAGCTCTCATCAGCCAGGCTAGCTTGAATCCAGTGGCAAAGTGAGCAATGGACCCACGTCTGGGCATACCCTGCCAACTTAGGGCGAACAAAGCAAACACAAGGATATGATGGACGGAGCGCTGAAACTTTTCAGACACTCACCCCCAGTCACAGATCTGGGTTGAATCCATCATTGTTCTTTAGCTCACTTCGCCACCCCAGTTCAGACACAGCTATATGCAAATCAGTCTTGACCCTGTGCCTCATGGGAACAGTCAAGCCCGAACTGCCAAGCCATGTCTTCCCTGGACCGCAAACAAGCATCCTGGGACCGGTTTTGGGCTAACAGACCTCATCAGCCAGGCTGGCTTGAATCCAGTGGCAAAGTGAGCAAGGGACCCACGTCTGGGCATACCCTGCCAACTTAGGGCAAACAAAGCAAACACAAGGAGATGATGGACGGAGCACTGAAACTTTTCAGACACTCACCCCCAGTCACAGATCTGGGTTGAATCCATCATTGTTCTTTAGCTCACTTCGCCACCCCAGTTCAGACACAGCTATATGCAAATCAGTCTTGACCCTGTGCCTCATGGGAGCAGTCCAGCCCGAACTGCCAAGCCATGTCTTCCCTGGACCGCAAACAAGCATCCTGGGACCGGTTTCGGGCTAACAGCCCTGATCAGCCAGGCTAGCTTGAATCCAGTGGCAAAGTGAGCAAGGGACCCACGTCTGGGCATACCCTGCCAACTTAGGGTGAACAAAGCAAACACAAGGAGATGATGGACGGAGCGCTGAAACTTTTCAGACACTCACCCCCAGTCACAGATCTGGGTTGAATTCATCATTGTTCTTTAGCTCACTTCACCACCCCAGTTAAGACACAGCTATATGCAAATCAGTCTTGACCCTGTGCCTCATGGGAACAGTCCAGCCCGAACTGCCAAGTCATGTCTTCCCTGTACCGCAATCAAGCATCCTTAGCTCCTAGTCTATCTCATCCTCACACTCAAATGCAGATTCCAGTTTCATGAGTGAACGTTGCCTAATGCTACATTTTAAGTGGAGAGACATCACAAATGATAATGGCTAACAGATAGTGGCAATGCAACTTGAGAGTAAAGCAGCTCTTAATGTTTGCAAGTGTGGTTGTGATAGTCAAGGCTAGATTAAGCATTCAGACCATGAGTGAAAGATGCCAGATTAAAGGGAGAACCGTCAGGATTACATATAAGTGGCCAGACACGCCTGCTGGTTTCAAGGTGGTGCCCCATGTAGATGTAGGTTGATTGTTGTGAGTGTGAGAGACCCCAGCAAGTACAGATGTAAATTAAACCAAACCAGTTTACTAATGGGAGGTCTAGAGGACATCACCAAGTCCAGCAGCTATCATGAAAATAGAGCAACTGCCTCCTAGGGTCAGAAGGATGCAGGCCTCACTGTGCTTTAAATGCAGCTTGAGTACAACTATGATATTTTACTTCTCTCAGTGAAGCATTTTACTCTCACTGTAATGTGATTCTCTCTGTTGTGTTCACTCATTCCTACATAAGTAGACCATACCCACACTCAGTTCTCAGTTGCACTAACTCATACTGCTCCCATGGGAATATGACCAATGTCTTACATGGCAGCTCTGATTGAAATTAATCTGTATTTTGGACCTCCTTTTGAACTGTTGCTGTACTTCATAGAAGCTATATGACAAATATACACAAAAAATTTATAAAACAAATCACTTAAATTTAAATTTGATATTGGAAATCCGCATGTCGATTTGTCTTAGGGAGGAGGTGTTTTGGTGGCCCGAATAGTCATTTTCCAATGAATTTCTAATAGGGTATCATTAAATACAAGAAAAAACATATTTAAGGAACATGTCTTGTTCCTAGTTTGACTGATGAATATATGCAGGATGTGGCCTCAGGCTAGGTGGCTAGTGGCCACTGGGAACAACCAAGCACTGTGTCCAGGGGGATGGAACTGGTTGCAAGCCATCCTGTGCAGCCAGTACCTGAGGAACAAAGGCCAACGGCTGAGGCCAGTGGGCATATAACGCGAGAGAGTTTGCAACCAGTGCTTTCAATAATTGGAATGGGGAAAATATGGTGTGGAGGACGCATGTGGTTACCTACGCAACCACTTACAAGGCCCCCTGTGCATCAGGTTAACTCCTGATCTGTGAATGTGTTTCTGGGGGCTTACCTGATCATAAAGGGAGATGACTAGCATGGCTGGAGCAGCTTGCAAATGAAATAGCCCAAAGGTAATGAAGACGCAACAAATGCCTACACTCGAATCTGACCCTGGTGTCTGACGGATGTCCATGGAGCTGCAGCACGGTAATAGTTCTGGCCAACATCCATTCAATATAAATTACAGATGGAGTCTGAACCATACAAATGTTTGGGGGGATTTTGAAATAGGTGGGTTGTCCACTGGCCCACCGGGTCAGTGAAAGCACTGGCCTCCTTTCGTCTTTCAGAGGACCACCTGCCATATTATTAGATCCATACTGGTGTGGCCTTACTACGTTAATGGCAGCTACAGGCCATGTCAACCTTTGAATTGTCTGATAGCCATATCAGTGGTTGAACATTGTTAATGCAGAACCATTCACAGCCTTGGAAAAGCTTCACCAACAGGACTAAACATTTAGGTCAAAATGAGGAGGAGGGTGAAGCTGCGGTCAGGGCAGAGACAAAAACAAATGGAACAAAGTATCCTGCAGCTTCCTGGGAACATCTTCTCTGCAGAAACCCTATAATATAGGTAACTCAGTTCCCTCTCGTCTTATCAGACGCTGTACAGAGGGTGTACAGATATACTCCTGAGAGATTTCAGGACTTGAGAAAATTCTAGTAGTCCCTCCTGTTATCACATGTCAGGGTAGACAAGATGTAGGAGTAGCCTTAGGTCCCAATTCTTTACAGGAGCAATGTGGGTTCCATCTCACCCCGATTACACCCCACTGATGTACACCAAGTGTATGTCGTGGAAGACACAAAGGGAAAAGGAATGAATGAAAGACATAATGTGAGATGACTTCAGCCAAAGTTTCCAAACATCTTATTTACAGTGAGTACAGAACACAGAAGAAATACAAAAAAATTAACATCAAATGTCTCAAAACTGAATTATTATGGACCACATATATGAAACCATTTTGCATTTGCAAACGGTGCAAATCGCTAAATTTGACAGTTTGTGAATGGAAAATAGCCTTTCAAGATGTATGAAAGGCTTTGTAGTTGCGCTTTTAGGTAATCGTAAAAAATTGTGATTACCTAAAATTGCAAATGCAAATAGGGAATCATAATTTGCAATTCTGTAAGCACATGTACCAAGCATTTTCTAAATGCAAACTGTGCATTTAGTAAATGCTATTAACATTGACTCCAAGTCGATGGTAACCATATGGAATTTTTAAAAAATGCACAAAATTGCATGCATGTGTGCTCTTAACATGTGCACATTTTTTTGTGGTGCTTCAGGGGGGCCTTAGGCCTCAGGGCAACCTTGGTTTTGAATTGCCTAATTTGCAATTACCAATTAGGTAATCACAAATTAGCTAATGCGAAACCAATATGGGCCTAAAGGAACGAATGGAGTAGTATTACCTAATAGCGATTACCTAATTGCGATTGTGAATCTTTAGGAATTGCTATTAGTTAATCACTATTTTCTTACATACCATTTTGCATTCCTTAAATAGCGAGTACCTAAAATTCGATATTTGAGGAATGCCAAATGGATTTTTGATACACGTGGCCCTATATTCCTTCCCATTTTGCAACTTAATTTAGTCTCTCTCTCTCTCTCTCTCTCTCTCTCTCACTCTTTCTCTCTCTCTCTCTCTCTCGCCCTCTCTCTCACATGTCTGCAAGAGGGCCATTAGTCAAGTTGTCTTACAGGTGAACACGCTAGGGTTCATCCTTAAAGCCTTAAAGTGTGTTTCTTACCATACCTGTGATTACTGTTTGTTCTGACGTGTGTTTCTTCACTCCTACTGTGATTTGTCTGCTTTCATCTCCTCCACGGAATTGCGGTACTTAATATTTTGATCTAAATTTCTATTGTGTGATCATAAAGACATAATGCATTTAGGTTTGTACTGGCACAAAATTGTGAAGTTATCACTTACATTTTATCTACATGTTATTCCTCATCTTTTCCTGAATGATATGAAGAAAAATGCCACTGACCTTTTCTCTTTTGTTATTTCTACAGTTTCTTTAAGAGATCATTGAAGTGGAATCTTAGAACTGATGCAGAAGCATGAAGTTCTAGGATTGGTCTTTGTTCTTGGGGTTTCCTCCAGGAAAGAACCACAGAACAATACTGCCCGAGCTTAAAATTCCAACACCAACTTCACTGCAGTGTTTGGGCATGGTTTAAATAGCAAGGTTGTATGACAGAATCCTGCATGCATTTACAACGCAGTCACTGCCCCGACTGTGACGTTACCACACGTTACTTTAGCACGCAAGCCATTTCAAAGACTTGTTTTAGGGGGTGCTGGACTTAGGAATAGTATAAATTACTATTCCAACTCCAGTCTATGCAACAGTAGGCAAGGTGTTGGACTTAAAAATCCAAAACCAGTCTAGCAACAAGGCCCCTACAGCAAGTTGTTGTAACAACTTGCGAGGTATATTAACCCGTGGTAATGTAGCAGGTGCGGTACTGACTTTGCTGTAAAAGCTGATCATTGTAAAGACTGCGGGGTAAAAGATGTTTCCCAAATAGCAACCGTGGCCAATATGGACGTTTTTGCAAATTCTGTTAGCCACTGAAAGTCTTTGCTCACATGCGGAATTCGAAGAGCAGGGTATATATGTTATGATAACATTTCAGGCTGTGCTCAGCATGAAAATGTGTGCACTCGCATAAAGATTACCAAGATTGTGGAGAAGTACAATGAATCATATGTAGGATTAGTATGTGTTAAAAATCATGACCTGTTGGCAGTGTCCCCCCCCCCACGTCTTTGCCCCATTTGAGACCCCTGGATGCTGGTTTTCTGACTCTGAGAGTGCCCTGGGCTCTGCTGGGCAGTGTTATGTTGAAAACTCACACATCCTTAAGGGTACACTATGTGTTAGGGTACACCTATAATTGAAATGACCTACCCTATAAGTCCCCTAGTAGATAATAGGGCAAGGGGGATTAAAGCTACCTTTAAGTCCCTAGTATATAATAGGTTATGGAGGTTTAGAGGCCAGCAGCCTTTGTTGCACTTGCTTGTGTGCACTGCTGAATGCCTGAGGACATTTTAAAAGATGTCCTGCTCTGCCGCACTGCTTTGAAAACCCAACTTTGGTGGTAAGGGCACTTAAACAGTGATAATCTACATTATATTGACATATTTAGTACCCTAGGGACTCCCCTAGGTGTACATGGGGTGGGGGGGTCATGTAATTATAAGCAGCGTCCTTATAAAATATGTTTTATATGCCCTGGGAATAGAGAAATTGCACATTCACTTCCCCCATTGTCGTAAAGTCCCTCCCAAAATCGGCTTTGGTGCCATGAGCACAGTGGAGTGAGGATCTACACTATTTTTGCATATAACTATAAGCAGGGCCCTTATAAAAGGTGTTTTATATGGCCTGGTGATGGGGAAATTGCACATTCCGGGGCAGATTTACAATAAACTAATGTAGCGTGGTGCAGCAAGTCATTTTGCTGCGCCACGCTGCGTTAGTTTGGAAGCACAGGGATGCGACCTATTTACAACAATATGTCGCATCTCTGTGCTTCCCACTGCGCTGGCGCACAAACTGCTGCCATTCGCCGACGCAGGCATCCTTGCACGATGGCGCAAGGATGCCTGCGTCACAGGGATGTTTGTTTATGTGCAGGAAGGATTCCCTTTCTGCACATAAACAATCAGAAATGGCATTTTACAACTTCTATGTGTGCTGCATTAGCACACATGGAACTTGTAAAAAGTCTTTATTTAAAGGATTGTTTATGTGCAGGAAGGGACACCTTCCTGTACATAAACATTCACAACAGGTGATTTCCTCTTTCTATGTGTGCTGCAGAATGCAGCATGCATAGAAAGGAAAAAAAACGAGGAGAAATGAATACATTTCTCCTCGTTGCGCCTCCCTACACCTCCCCTGGGGAGGCGTAGCATTCAGTCGCATTTCCAAATTTACGATTTCTTGTAAATCTGGAAATGTGTCTGGTTCCATGGGTGTTGCGTGGGAACACCCACAGCAACACCCATGAAACGCCCCTTTCAGGCAAAGTGCTACGTGTAAAGGGGCCATATTTACAAGGACAGGAAAAGCCACATAGGGTGGCTTTTCCTGTCCTTGTAAATATGGGGCAGAGAAATGCGCTGCCGGTGCGTCACAAAAAGTGACGCACCGGCAGCGCAAGGGGCTTGTAAATTTGCCCCTCCATTTTCCCCATTGCAGATGCCTGGCCACATAGGATAACATTGCAATAGTTAATGGACGGATAAATATTGCTAGTAATTGAATGAATATCATTCAAAGACTTAGGTGAATGGTATTGATAAATTCAACAATACGCCATTCTTGAATTTATCCTAAACTGTACAGAAAATAAGTTTTAAGACTTTCTTGTCTGTAAGCCAAATTTCAGACTTCCTGCAGTCTTCCCTGATTGGTCACAGTTAACAGGATTAGACAGGCTGCTTTGATGAAGTGATACGTGGCTCACCAAGGGAGAGGCTATCTGTTGGAGAAGACTCTGCTACACAGGAATGCCAGAGCAGGGGGAGGGGTCCTAAAGCATGAGACTTCAAAGGAGGAACAGGATAGGCAGGGAACACAAGGCCTACCTACCCCCACCCCTTCTGACCCATCCAGATAGCAGGCTTAAGTAAGGAATCTCCAGATGTTAGGGGGAGGAGAGCTATGGACATGAGCCACAGTGGAGGTTGGTTTAGCTAGTTCTTGCTCCTCTGCTGAGCTTTTAGCCATCATGAATTTTAGAGGAATGGTGATTTCTGGGAAAAGAATGAGCCACACTTTGGAGGAAGCTGTCACGCTCCGTGGTGTTGCCTTGCACCTCATTGGACAGGAGCGCCCTCCTGCTAGACCCCAGAGAGCACTGAATAAATATGTGAGAAGTGCAGATACTCTCAGATCTGCTGTTTGAAACTAAGAGAAGAAGAAGGATTGCCATGCTGGAAACTTGATTTACAACACCAGGTCCTTCATTCTGACTGACTGCGCCTGCTGCACTATCTGGAACTACAGCCCTGTGGATGTACCTTGCTTCTAAAGGATTAAAGAGTGGACTCTCTGCAAGCTACAGGAGTCCCCTGTCTGGAGTGTGTCAGGTTGACTTTTAAGGGTTTCGTCCAGGTGCTTTGTGGGAATTGTGGTCCTTATCTTTCAAGGACCATCTTGGAGCTTCCAGACCCTTGGTTCATGTTTTGGACCCTTTCGACTCTTAAAAGGAACTTCAGGAAGAAGTTCCAGGAGTTTGGAGAAGTTTGGAGCAACTTTGGAAAAAAGCTCCATAAGGGTGACGACTTAACAACGAGGACCAAGCCGGCCAGCTACAACCACGACCCGGCCCGGATTCCAGGTTCGTCCCACTGAAGAGCTATGGAGGTGCGACTTCCAGAGTTTGACCAGGAGCTCTGTGAAAGTCAAGCCGGCAAACCCTCACCAAATCCGGACTGGTGAAGAGCAGCGAAGGCCCTTGGAAGAAAAAGCTCCAGAAAGGTTTCTAAGTGTGAAGGTAAAATCAAGCACGACCAGCTGTCCCAGAGTGGCGCTATAGGTTTTTGAGTGCTAGCAAGTGTTTATTCTTTAAAAATTAATATTTATGGTGTACGTTTGTTGTGTTGGTGTCATTGTAAAGGTAAAATATTTCCTATTTTTATAAATTGGTTTGGGATTTGTACTGTTTGTTGTGTCTTAATTATTTACTGAAAGCGTGTTTTTAAATGCTTTACATACATGTCTCCTAAGTTAAGCCTGACTGCTCGCAGCCGAGCTACCAAGGGTTGAGCATGGGAATAATTTATTGAGACCTATACTGGACCCTAGACTGTGTTGGTGGCCTTATTGCAAGTGGTAGATGCATATTTAACACTACTAATAACCCACTTTCCAACAGTATGCCAAGCCAATCTGGTGTCGATCAGCCTGTTGCATTTTGCTGGCCTCATGCTGGTGGCTCCCATCTCATCCCAGAACATTCACAACTAATACTATAATTTGTTTTGCAAGTATCCTGATCCTCCCCATTTCCATCCTGGGAAATGGTTGTAAACTTACAATGTGGGAATGGGAACCAATCACCCAAACATTTGGTGGGGGTGCAAGAGAAGGGCTTTCTCTCTAGTAAAAATGATTTCCCCTCAAAAAAAGAAAAACAGTGTGTGTTAGCAGAGGGTGCAGTACAGTTTTCTAGGAATACTTCTGGGGATGTTTGTGAACGCAACACTAAGTTAGACTACTATCTAATGGAGATGTAAATCTCACCTATACTTTTGCAGTTGTTTTGGTCAATAAGGTTCATGTTGGTGGCACTGGAGCTAGGGGTGTGGGAGGTGCTGCAGCACCTCAAATATCCTTAACAGACCGTTAAGAGAATGTGAAATCATGAGGCAGACCCGTACATTTAAGGCCAGTTTCCTCTGATAAATATATGATACCTCTTTTAACATGGACATGTGTGTATAATTTTCTGATTGTAGTATGAGAGAGTTTGGTAACTTGAACCTAGGGACTCTGAGATACAGACGTGTGAAAGGAGGTTATGGTATGTTGAAAAGTTTAAAATAGACAGGTAAATAAAACATTTGCTTGCTCCACTTTACAAGAAAGTCTCAATATATCATTAGCATTGGATGTATACATGAGACAGATTCATACTGAAGTGTGATGTGAGTATTTTATGGTCACAACAAACCTTACAATCAAATAAACATCGTTTCAAATGAGTATGCTGCAGCCAAGGTTAAACAGCTCTAAAGAGTTAGTTCTCCTTTTCAAATAGGATCTTATTTTATAAATGGACAAACTTGAAACCCAAAAATGTATTGCATTTTGTGACACACTAGCCAGGCCTACTGCTGTATTGGTTTGCAATGACATCTATCGCCCATCTTGCCTAATTTCAGTTGTTTAGATTGCTATGCACACATATTGGCTGAAACCCGGGGCCTCATTTATGAGGAATTGGTGTAGGGAAGCTATGAAAGTCCTCTTGTTGCGCAGCTCAATGCCAACGTAAAGGGCAGGAATGCACTGTATTTATGAAATACGGTGCATTCTTGTCCTTTCCCATGTGCTAGTGCACCATTTTCTGCCTAGCGCCAACATAGGCTTCCTCTTTCCATGTGTGCTGCACAATGCAGCACACATAGAAAGAGGAAAAAACGAGGATAAATAAAACGACTTCTCCTCACTATGCCTGCTTTAGGGAGGCGTAAGGTTTGGGGCTGCCCCAGGTTTACCTGATTAAGTAAATCTGGGGCAGCGTCAAAATCCGTGGGAGTTGCATGGGAAACCCACCTCAATGCCCATGGAACGCCTCCTTGATGCAGAGCAAGGCAGCGATTTCCGCTGCTTTGTCTAACTCCATATCTATGAGGCCATACCAAGCCACGTAGAGTGGTTTTGCGTCGCCTCATAGATATGATTGAGAGGCTTGTGCTGCCGGAGCATCAAACAAAATGATGCTCCGACGGTGCAAGCCTCTCATAAATAAGTCCCTAGGTTTCCACATGTACTACTTTGCAAGCACAGAAAAGATCCATTAAAACAAGCGAACAATGGTGATAAATCCAGAGCTTAAAGTGTGCAAAAGCATGCAATAACGGTTTTAATGCTCATCATGTCTCATGTTTACCCCACCAAATTGCTCATTTGGGAGGTACAAGGTAGTATTGATATGCTTTAAATTGGTATTTTAACTTTTTGATCTTTCCCATTGTTCCTTGTTTCAGTATAATGCATGCTATGCTATTTTCCCATATGTTATTTGCCTGTTACCTGTTTGACATTTTTTGTAATATAAGCAGAAGTGCATAATTAAATGGCATTTTTGATCCATTAATTGACAGTTCACAGCTGGCTAAAAGATTTCTCCTAGTCCTTCAACTATCTGTGAAAAAAGCCGGATTTCTTTCTCATAACAATTGTGTCAGAAATGTACTTTTTATGTACCACTAAAGACAACCAGGTGCTGGAGAAACTAAAACAAATTAGGCACACTCTTCAAAGATGTGGTTATTGTACATTAAAACAGAGTTTTAAAATGCATACTTTAGAAAAAAATCGCACAGCCACACAACAAGCAATATGTCAACACACGTTCCAAAGTTCAATAGACATAAAAAATAACTCGACCTCAAGTACAGGTCCCACGGAGTAGCTTGGGAGCAACTGATAGATCTCCAGCTACCTTTAAGGAGCGCTCCAGTGGGTAGCCTAGCCTACTAAATTAAAAGCTTTTGCTTGTCTAAATTAATATATATATACCAAAATTGAAAATAATGCATTTGAGACAAAATTGTGTGCATCATTGATCTCCTATGCTGAAGTTTGGTAAAAAATAAAATGGTTACATTTCCAGAATATAGTTAAAGCTGATATTTGAGTGATACATCATTTGGTGTTTGGGAGATCTATTACTAATGTTATTTCCTTGGTGCCAAGGGCATTCAAGCTATGTCTGTTATGTATTACTCATGTAAAGGCATCTCAAATTGCCAAATCTTTTATGTCACTGCTGGGAACACTTCTGGTGCGCTCAGGTGATTACTGGTGCTAACCTTACATAGGGTGACCACTAATGTAATCTTGTCTGATGTGGTAACTAGTACAACACTACAGTACTAATAATATGAGTATCTCAGTATGCATTTAGTTTAATTTACTAAAGAAAAGGTTGGAGACCCCTATGCTAACCAATCAAAAAACATTCATCAAAACTTAATTGGGAGATTGAGAGGATTTGTTGGTTAATGTGTTACAGGGTGGATTAACCGTTCCACAGCACAGGTCTGCACCAGCCTATATTTTGACCGATTGGCAGTTCGGGCTGGACTGTTCCCATGAGGCACAGGGTCAGACTGATTTGCATATGGCCATGTCTGAACTGGGGTGGTGGAGTGAGCTAAAGAATGATGATGGATTAAACCCAGATCAGTTGACTGGGGGTGAGTGTTTGATTGGCTCAAACGTTCCGTCCATCATCCCCTTTTGTATCGCTTTGTTCGCCCTAAGTTGGCGGGGGTATGCCCAGATGTGGGTCCCTTGCTCACTTTGCCACTGGATTCAAGCAAGCCTGGCTGATGACGGCTGGTATGCCAGAAACCAGTCCTAGGATGCTTGTTTCCGGTCAAGGGAAGACATGGCTTGGCAGTTCGGGCTGGACTGTTCCCATGAGGCACAGGGTCAGACTGATTTGCATATGGCTATGTCTGAACTGGGGTGGTGGAGTGAGCTAAAGAATGATGATGGATTAAACCCAGATCAGTTGACTGGGGGTGAGTGTTTGATTGGCTCAAACGTTCCGTCCATCATCCCTTTTTGTATCGCTTTGTTCGCCCTAAGTTGGCGGGGGTATGCCCAGACGTGGGTCCCTTGCTCACTTTGCCACTGGATTCAAGCAAGCCTGGCTGATGACGGCTGGAATGCCAGTAACCGGTCCTAGGATGCTTGTTTCCGGTCCAGGGAAGACATGGCTTGGCAGTTCGGGCTGGACTGTTCCCATGAGGCACAGGGTCAGACTGATTTGCATATGGCCATGTCTGAACTGGGGTGGTGGAGTGAGCTAAAGAATGATGATGGATTAAACCCAGATCAGTTGACTGGGGGTGAGTGTTTGATTGGCTCAAACGTTCCGTCCATCATCCCCTTTGTATCGCTTTGTTCGCCCTAAGTTGGCGGGGGTATGCCCAGACGTGGGTCCCTTGCTCACTTTGCCACTGGATTCAAGCAAGCCTGGCTGATGATGGCTGGAATGCCAGAAACCGGTCCAGGGAAGACATGGCTTGGCAGTTCAGGCTGGACTGTTCCCATGAGGCACAGGGTCAGACTGATTTGCATATGGCCATGTCTGAACTGGGGTGGTGGAGTGAGCTAAAGAATGATGATGGATTAAACCCAGATCAGTTGACTGGGGGTGAGTGTTTGATTGGCTCAAACGTTCCGTCCATCATCCCCTTTTGTATCGCTTTGTTCGCCCTAAGTTGGCGGGGGTATGCCCAGACGTGGGTCCCTTGCTTTCTTTGCCACTGGATTCAAGCAAGCCTGGCTGATGACGGCTGGAATGCCAGAAACCGGTCCTAGGATGCTTGTTTCCGGTCCAGGGAAGACATGGCTTGGCAGTTCGGGCTGGACTGTTCCCATGAGGCACAGGGTCAGACTGATTTGCATATGGCCATGTCTGAACTGGGGTGGTGGAGTGAGCTAAAGAATGATGATGGATTAAACCCAGATCAGTTGACTGGGGGTGAGTGTTTGATTGGCTCAAACGTTCCGTCCATCATCCCCTTTTGTATTGCTATATTTTGACCGAGACATTTGCGGGTGCCATCCATTTGTATGGTTTAGTGGGGAAAATGGAGTGAAGATGCTTCTCCACATTGACTTAAGACTGCAAGGGTTCTGACCAGTGGCAGCTTTGCCTGCAGTTTCCAGGAAGAGAGTTGCCCAATTACCTCAAAGTAAGCACAACACTGTTTCTAATTCTGAATGTATTTTAAGTAAATCTGTGTGATTTCTGCAGGCTGTAGTCTTCATTAAATTTAATAGCACTTATGATACTAGTCCATCTGCTCAGAATGTTTCTGTGTTTTGCTGAAATGGCGTGGTTTGGCAACCCTAGTTAGGATGCATGAATTGGTATATGCAAGAAAACTCTGTTTGGTTGGTTTCAACTTCTGCCACAATATATTTTGTGCTTGGCAAAACACCTCATTGCAAGTGCCAGATTTCCGTGTAATTATATTAGAGCAGAGTACTATGGACAACTATTTCTCCTCGGCACACAGAACTTCTAAAGTTTTTCCTCAGGGCACACACAACTTCTAAAGGCAGTAGTTGACTGACATAATAAGATTTCTTGCTTTATTTGAAATTGTACAGTAAGGCAATATTCTTGATGGCCAATACTGCTCCTGGCAAAGTATTTGCAATGGTATTAATTCAGGTCTGTGATTCAGAATGTGACAACTTCTTAAATTACACAAACTAAGTCCACAATTCTTCTAATTGGAATATCTTATGTTCTGGCAATGCAGAGTGAGACTCAGTTGCCTCCAGGAACTGCCAGAAATTGTGACAAATTAAGTGATTCTTGTAGTCACTATCAGATCACTGGAAAGGGATAAGATAATGGAGTTTTAGAAATAATCATCAGAAGAGTTATGCAAATATTTTATTCAATTCTTTTGAAAATAGCATGTGGCTCCCAATAGTGTAATGCTTGCTTGCCAGTCCATTTTTCATTCAAAGACTGAAGAATGGATGGATTCCTACATGAGAGACTGACAGAGAAATTAATAAATAGAAACAGAGAGAGAATATAGAGAATATGAACTGAGAGAGAGAGAGAGAGAGAAAGAGACGAGAGAGAGAGTACTCTTGTGTCAGCTTGTCAGCCCCAATAACCATTCGTCATTTCTGTTAGACACAATCAGCTAATGTTATGTATGTACCAAAGAAGGCAGCCAACACCAAACAGAAGTTTGAAAAAGATCACCTTATTTATTGCACATATATACATGAAAAAATATGAAGTGAATGGTGTTAGAATGGGGTTTCTGGTTGGCTAGGGTATGCACCTAAGCCAGGCAGAACCCACCACTCTAGTCACGGTAAGGGAGTTTCACACCCACAATAACCCCAGCCCACCTCCTTGGTAGATTGACTGGCAGTCAGGCGTATCCCAGAGGCAATGTGTAAAGCATTTGCGCAACACACACACACACCAGTGACACAACAAATACACCACAAAACAGACTCCACACAGTAGTATATAAAAATATCTGATATATTATATATAACACATAGACAACTATAACATAAATCATAAATCATTTGGCAACCAGGCAATTGTCATGACATCACAGTTAGTGCAATAAAGTAAATACTTATAGGTTGCACATGTCATGAAACAACACTCTCACTGTACGTATTATGCAAATACTGAGATGAAACTCATTACCTTGACAATGCACAAAAAAGATACATTAGTACCTTAGGGCATGTAATGCAAAAGTTGGATCAGAGCAAGCCCACATAAATCACCAGATATCATCACGAATGCCTGTAATGCAGAAATGAACTGTATGCTGCAGGAACACCTGTGCACCTAGAAGTGACAACACTGTATTGAAAGCCCCCAAATGCTGGGCACAGGAACTCTGCACACCTGAGTCAGTCATTATAGTAATACCAAGGTTTTTCACAAGGAAAGCGGTGGTCTCTGTCGAGGCTTATCCCATGCTGCTAGCACCACGGCATCCATGCACCAACATGGGGGGCGCACAATCACGGTGATCCGTAGAGAAACCCTGCCCGATCTCCCCGCAAGGAAAGAAAGCAACAGGTAGCTGACCGTGAGGAGCAGCTGCCAAAAACAATGCAGCTGGCTCCTGTCCTCAGGCCGGCATTGCAGACTGTGCGGGACCTCTTAAATACACAACTTTGTCCGATTATAGACAAATGCCCCCAGATACAGCACAGTGGGGGCACACCCACCAGAGACAGGAGCAGGAAAACCTCTCCTGGGTCCCTGCCTTGAGCAGCACACAGCGGCTGCCCGCAATCACGCAGTGCAGCGGCCACAATGATGGTGTTTTAACTTGTAGAGCTGGTCTATCGTTCTCCACCCCACATGCCCTGCCCATGGATGTGTCTGCTTCGGGAGCTGGGACACGCTTGGGGGCTTCTCTACAGTGTGGTGGCCACTCTCCAATCAGGCGGCATGCTGGTTTAGTGGCTCTTCCTGGTTGGAGAGTTCGGCACGGGCAACGAAAAAGTAATCGCTCCCCATGTGCTGTACAAATGAAGCACTCACTCGGCACTTGGCCCTCTGGCCATGAAACGCTCAATACATGCTGGTGGAGTTCCTCTGCTCCCGCTCGGCCACACTACCTTCCTGTCATCCAGAAGTGGGGCATTTGATGCGGCGGCAACCACTAACAGTCGGGACAGGGCTCAGCGCTCACAGAGTGGGTCAGGAAGGGGAGGACTGCGGATCCCCTCAAGTTACTCACCAAGTGCCCCTCAAGCAGCCCTCCACACATGCTGATCAGGAACTTTCCAACTCATGTGAGCCTGAGAAGTAAAGCGCTCACCACGCGCTAAGTTTTCTCATCTCATATGGCATGCTGAAACTTTCAAAGGAGTTCCTCCAGAGCCCCTAACAGAACAGGGGGAAGGGAGGCAGGCCCACAAGCCCCTGGAGAATACTGGGGGAACAGAGCAGAGACCAGGCAGGCAAGCACAAGGATCCTGGTAGCAAAGTGGCAGTCTCTAAAGCAGGTCAGTCCACCAATGCAAATGGTCCAAATCACTGTTCCTGGTAGCCCAAAAGTCTCTGACAATGTGCAGCATGTAGAGCCAGCAGAGTCTGGTTACAAGTCCACGCGGTGTCTAAAATCATGGGGTCACAGCCCCTGTACTTATACTCAAAAAGTCTTTGTCCTGGGGGTAACTTCAAACAACTTTAGAAGTGCACATCACCCCCATTCAATCCCCAGCCCTTGCTCCAGACACACTACAGGGTGGTGAAGACAGCTTTGGGAAAGGCAGGCACAGCCCTATTTAGGTGCATGTGACAACTCCTCCCACCACTCTAGCCCAGGAAGACTCATCAGGATATGTGGGTATGTGGGGCACACCTCAGCTCCCTCTATGACTGTCTAGAGTGAATGCACAAAACCGGCCCCAGTCAGTCTAAACCAGACATTGATTGGAGACAGGCTGCAAAGCACAGAGTCATAAGCACACAGAAATGCCCACTTCTAAATGTGGCATTTCTAAAATAGTAATCAAAATTCTGCTTTCACCAATAAGCAGAATGTATCACCACTATCCCAAACATACCAAACATGGCAACACTACTCCTTTCAGATTAGAAATTACCACTGGGAATTCCCAATGTAAACCTATGAGGCTGTTTTCCCTACTAGGACATGTCACACAACAAAGGCGCATGTCCTACCTTTTACTTATCCCACACCCTGCCCATAGGGCTGCCTAGAGTCTACCTTAGGGGTTACCTATATGTAGTAAGAGGGGAGTTTCAGGCCAGGCAAGCACTCTAAATGCCAGGGCACTATGGCAGTAAACTGCGCATGCATACCCTGCAGTGGCAGAGGACTGGGAGAGGTTTGAAAGATTACTTCTGTGGGTGGCGCAAGCAGCGCTGCAGGCCCACTTGTCGCATTTAATTTACATGCCCTAGGTATATGGGATACCACTGTACAAGGGGCTTACAGGTACATTAAATATGCCAAACAGGTGTAGACCACTGTTACCAAGTCTACAGGAGAGAGCACATGCACTTTAGCAATTATCAACAGTAGTAAGGTACCCAGAGTCATAGAACCAACAAAAACAGGTAAGAAAACATACAGGAGGAAGGCAAAATGTTTGGGAATAACCCTGCAAAAAGGGCCAGATCCAACAGATGGGAATGCTTGCAAATGTCTTAGCCACTGGTGACCATTTGGGCCTCTTTCCAGTACATCATTCTTTACCCACTATGCCCTTTCAATTGGAAATGAGAGATATGCACATCACTTGTTGTCCTGCTTCAATACCAATAGTCCAGGCTGAACTGCTAGGCCAAGACTCCTCTGACAGGAAACACAAAAAGCTCCATACCAGTTTTGCCGTAATTAGACCTCAATAGTGTGGTACAGCTTGAATCCTGTGCCACAGTGAGCATGGTGTAATGCATGCAAAAGTCTCAGGCACTGGTCGTCAAACTTCACTCCAGCATTTTTCACCCACAATGCCATTTCAAATAGAGGTCAGTCAAATGTATTTCAACCTTGTTCCTGCTCCAGTAGGTACCATCAAAGTCCAGACTGCCAGACCAGATACTCTCTGGATAAGAAAAAAGCGACTTCAGACTAGTGTTCACCTTTTCAGCCTCATCAGTGAGGTATAGCTTGACACCAGTCACAGAGTAAGCATAGGACCCTTGTGTGGGCTAATGTACACAGATCAATCACTAGTAGAAGCTGGGATGGGGCCGGTGTATCTGTAAGCAAAAGGGTCATTGCTGAGTGCCAATTCATGTTAAAATGCTAGTGTTCCTCCAGTCTGTCTTTAAATCAGACCACTGTAAGTTGTCTAAAGGCATTAACACCTGACATTTAAAAGTGAATCCAGTGGTTGTTTCTGGTCATTTGCGCACATTAAAGTGGTCATTTCAATTAAGAATGTGTTCTCTAGAAATCATATAGCAGTATATTTGTGAAAAAGTGTTCCAAACTCAAATGCTGTATCTTCAATACGGCTGAACCTTCTCTTCCTGAATGGATCTGGATAATTTAGTGGACTTGCTCTTTAAGTATCACTTCAATTATATATAAACCCTATGAATCTGGTGAGAAGTTGAGGGCTGGTCCCCCCATTCTGAAAATTGTTCCGCCACCACTGCTCATAGTATTGAAAGACTTGGTTGGCAATTCATTACTATGAGGCACTCTTAGGCCTGCAAAAACTAGCTTCAAGAAGCCAACTGTTTCTCTCGCTTCACTTCCAGCTGACTTCCGAAACTGTTGAGGAGGGAAAGTACCATCAGGAACTCTCAAGAGATAGTTATTGATCTGGGTACCCCTAGAAACAGGCAAGTACACTTGATGTTAATGGAGATTGCCCCCTTCAACCTCTACAGATCTCAGAGGAGCAGTTCCTTTCCAGGGCTTCTGAGATCAAAAGTGACAACAAAGCTAATGATGGAAATACAAAGAACTGACATACAAATGGTTATCCTGGGGGAGACAAATAAGTATTCAAATCTTCCAAGGACCATTATGTGTCAACATCTAGTTGACACACCCTACTACGGCAGAGATAGAAGACCAAATTGCAGAGTATCCCATTGCACTAGTTTCATCTGGGAAGCTATGACATTGATGAAAATCATCACTCCCAAGCACCATTTTTTTAACAGTTTGTAAACTTCTGCTATTATAGCAAGAAAAGATGCGGACTACTTTTTTGAAAATAGTAAATGACAATGCCAAAACGAGGTGGGCACACATCGTTATTATATGACATCAGTCAACTGTTCATGAAAAAATGGATAAATTGTAAGGAAAAGTGGACAAGGCAGATGGAGTTACTGCGTGTAAAAATGCTACTATTGATTATGTACTCAAACAAACAGAATGATGGAAGGAATGCCTGAATGAATCATGGCCACTAGCAAGTGCTCAGGGACACGTTCCAGACCATAGACTTTCACCCACTATTCCATTTTAGAAAGAGACCAGCCATATTCAAATCAGTCTTAGTTTTGCTCTGATAGGAACAGTCCGGCCCAAGCTGCCAGGCTTGGACCCATCCAGATGGGACTACAAACAACCCTAGACTGTTCTGGCTGAGTTAGGCTTGTCAGAGAGGTATAGCTTGAATCCTGTTGCACACTGAGCATGTCTGGGCATGCCCGTCACTTAAGAGGTCTACTTCAACAAACGACATGGGAAGAATACTTGAATTTATCTCTGCGGCTGACAATCTTTGCATTCCAGACCATAATATTTCATTTACTGTGCTGTTCTAGATAGAGACTAACTGTAAACAAACCATTCTTTGTCCTGTAGTTGGTTAAATCTCCACAACCATTGAGGAACCTGATTCTAAAATCAATGATCTGGTGAACAGACAGCAAGAGTATTCTCTGTAGTCTGTGCAGAAAAGAAGGTACCGAAGAGAGGGACACACTGCAGTCTGTTATCAAACTTCATCAGACATTTTATATCAAGACTGAGATAGATTTTAAGGGTGAAGTGCAGTCGTATCAAAGATTCTCATCTAAGACAAACCCAACAGGAGCATGCAAGCGCCATTCTAACTATCTCAGGTTCCAGGCACGGCCCGTGGTAGGAGTGCCGGTCGGGTGGTGACGTGGGGCGTGGGAGGGGCAGGGTGGGGGGTAGTAAACTACGGATTAAGGCCGAATACAGGTAAGTGAACATTTAAATAAATAAAATGAATTTCGTTGTGAGCACTGCATCGCCAAATGCGATGCAGTGCCCGCAACGAAATTCGTTTTATTTATTTACGATAGATAGAAAAATGCCATTCGCAGTGATTTCACAGTGCCGGATGCTTGTCCGCACTGTGCAATCATTGCGAACGGCACCATGCACAGTGCAAGCGGTCCCTGCTTTCCTTTTCTGCCGCTCGAGTAGATTTTTACTCGAGCAGCAGCTTTCTCAATGCAAACGGGCAGTTTCTCAACGCAAGCTGTCGCAAGTATACGCGACCACTCGCAGTGAGAAACCTGACCCCCCCCGCGTTGAGAAATCTAGCCGGGATGTTGATTTTCCACCCTCGCGTTCGCCAACTTGATGTTGACGATCGCGAATGAGGAAAAATCTCGCTTGGAGGTTGATTTTCCTCGCTCGCGGTTGCCAACTTGATGTGACGAACGCAAGCAAGGAAAAAAACTCCGCTCCGCGAAGCAGAGTTTTTTGGAACTCCGCAATCTCCGCGTAACGCGGAGTTCTCCGCCCAGGGTTAATAGAGACATCACGGAATTACAAACCAACATTGCCTGATGCAAAGCCAATGTTAACTTACATTGGAGCAAGGATAATGTTCTTACATATCAGCTTAATAAGGAGAACTGCTATGAATACGGTGAGGCCACGGGGCGTTGTCTCGCGCAAAGACTCCGCTCAAGAGAGGCGGCGCAAAGAATTGATGGTATGAAAAACACACAGGGTAATCTGGTGCACGATCCCCAGCAGATTTTAAAAATCTTTCACACCTTTTATGACGAACTATATACAGAAGGAAAGGCTGGGGGACAGGCCAGTGAGATAGTAAACCTAGTCAATGACCGGCTGGGGTAAGAGGATGCAGTGATTCTAGACAAACCTATCACTATGGAGGAATTGGAAGAAGCCATAAACACATTGGCTAGTGGCAAGGCGCTGGGCCCGATAGGTTACCCTTGAAGGTCTACAAGACCTTCTTTCAGGAGCTAAAAGGGGATATGCTAGCAGTTTTTCAAGCAGCACAATGTGGGTTGGCTCTGGTATCCTGGGATCAGGCAAATATTATTGTATTTTAAAAAAAAGATAAACCACCAGACCTCCTGGGGTCTTATCGACCAATATCCCTAGTAAATTGTGATGGGAACATTTATGCTACAATTTTAGCAACCCGGCTGGCCAAAGTTATCTCCCTGTTAGTTTCGAAAAGACAACATGGGTTTATACCTACTAGGGGCACTGTTTTTTTGTTTAAATCTTTTTATTAGCATTTTTCCTGTTACAAAAACATACAACATGAACAGTGCATTGGCACCATGTTTAACAACGTCAAGGCAAAGCAGTATGGGGTACTACCCCACATAATACCAAGCAAGCTATCAATCAGGTCACTGAAAGCAAATAAATTATGTGGAATAATGCCACTATAAAATGGGCAAGGCAATGCTAAGAAATCTTATAGTAGAACAGTCTTTATGCCTTTCAAACATGGTGTATTGCAGATCGTAACTGTGGACATAGGGTGCAACAAAATGAGGACAACGCAACCAAAGGAAGGGTAAGGTAGTCGCCTTAGACCTGTTGCCACGTGCGTTAGAAAGGGGGCCAGTCCTGACAGAGCTCAGTAATAGCTGCATGAATTGGTGTCCTGTGTCTGAGCAATTGGGGCCCATTCCATATATGTGTGCTGTGAAATGCGGGTGATGGGTATCAGTCCCGATTATCGTCCTGAAGCACCCCTGTAGTAGTAACCATGCCCTGTAGGTTCGACACCATAGCATCCCAGTGGGCCGCCAAACTAGGGGCACTGTTAATCATATTAATAGGGTTGTGACCCTGCTGGATATGGCAAATGTTTATGGCAGTGTGTTCGGGCTGATCCTTTTAGACGCCGAAAAGACCTTTCATCGGGTGGCTTGAGATTTCTTGTGGGGGTTCTACAACAGATGGGGTTTGGCCCTGGTTTTACTACAGCTATTCAGGTCCTATACCGTTCCCCCATGGCTAGAATATGTATAATGGGTTTAGAATCTGAACCGGTATGTATCACGAGACGGACGAGACAGGGATGCCCCTGTTCTCCACTGTTGTTTGCCCTATACATTAATCCTTTCCTAAATATTATAAAATAGACAGGGGGTAGTGGTGACACAGACAGTCGCACATCAGAAGAACAAAGAAGTGTAAAGGTGGGCAGCGTGTTGGCAAATTTCAAGTATGAGAAAGAATTAGTTTAGGTGCCAATCAGGGTAACAGAAACACCCCACTACCTTGGGTGTTGATGCAGGGTTCGCCGAAAAGATTGCAGTGCTAAACTTTAGACAGACAGATGTACCCCGGCACTCAACAATATTACTAAAACATTGATTTTTTTAAAATTGAAACACAAGATCTATATATTCTATCGATCGCTCAAATCACAGGATATGACAATATTTGGATTTGTACTGGGGTTCTCTCAAATTTAATAATCAGTGTGACATTTAGTCAATACATACTGTACATATATTCATACAAGAAAAATATTTTTTCAAAAACATTTCATGTTTATACAGATATTTTTTAAAGGTCCAGTTCTTGTTGCTGGAAGAACAGAATAGTACGGTGAAATAGAGACATGACAGCCGATACGTGTTTCGTTACATTCGTAACGTCTTCAAGGCTTAGCTACATAAGGGGGGGCGATCCTCAAATGTTCATAGAGAGTCCACCAATGTTGTGTCGTCTTTATAACAAAAAAGAGTAGCCAAGAAATAAGTCCTTATATGTGCTGTTTGAAATCTGTTGATGTCTTTCAAAGGTCGTGGAAGAGCCACAGGGAGAAAATATTTCAGCAGTTCAGGTAGTCTAGACTTCTCAAGCATTAAAGTGCTAGTCAGAGAGAGCGTAGGATATGGGCATGAACTCGTCACAATTCATGAGTCAATTCTCCAAATAGGTAGTCCTCCATTCCTAATCTGTGCAAGGTTGTCGTCAAAATATGTTGTATGCCTGTAAGTTGCGTGATTAAAAAAGTAGAGGTACACGCAATGTGCAACTGAAGGGCAGTGATACATCCTTTTATAAGTCTATTGTTTGTCAACTCTGGGCTGAAGTATGCCCCCATAACTATTCAGATGAGTCCGCTGTCTCGTGGCACACTGGTCCTCTGACTAGCACTTTAATGCTTGAGAAGTCTAAACTACATGAACTGCTGAAATATTTTCTCCCTGTGGCTCTTCCACGACGTTTGAAAGACATCAACAGATTTCAAACAGCACATATAAGGACTTATTTCTTGGCTACTCTTTTTTGTTATAAAGACGACACAACATTGGTGGACTCTCTATGAACATTTGAGGATCGCCCCCCTTACGTGGCTAAGCCTTGAAGAAATTACAAATGTAGCGATACACGTGTCGGCTGTCATGTCTCTATTTCACCGTGCTATTCTGTTCTTCCAGCAACCAGAACTGGACCTTGAAAAAATATCTGTATAAACATGAAATGTTTTTGAAAAAATCTTTTTCTTGTATGAATATATGTACAGTATGTATTGACTAAATGTCACACTGATTATTAAATTTGAGAGAACCCCAGTACAAATCCAAATATTGTCATATCCTGTGATTTGAGCGATCAATAGAATACATAGATCTTGTGTTTCAATTTTAAAAAATCAATGTTGTAGTAATATTGTTTAGTGCCGGGGTACATCTGTCTGTCTATCCTTTCCTAAATATGTTGGAGCGGAGTTCTAGGATTAAACCTATTATTTCTGGGCAAGAGCACTTCTGTGTGTTGGCTTATGCTGACGACATAGCGGTCATAACACCTGACCCTGTGGCAGCTATGCCAGAAATCGAACAACTTGCACACAGGTTTGGTTCCGTTTCAGGGTATAAACTGAACGTTACTAAAACTCAGATTATTTGCACAAATCAAATCAGTGATAATGATCCCAGAATAGTTAAAGAGGTGACATATCTAGGAATTAGGATTAGGACGTGTCTAAAGGAACTAGTTGAGGTCAACTGGGGGGCCATTCTGGCTAATGTGAGGCAACTTTTGGAGAGGTGGGAATGTTTACGTCTTTCACTGGTTGGAAGATGTAATATTCTGAAAATGAATATATTGCCTAAGGTTTTATATATTTTTTTAGATCAGTTCCACTAGAACTTTCCCGAGATCAGCTACAACATCTACAATCAATGTGTGCTTGATTTTTATGTGCCCCAGGGAAACCGCATAGAGCAATGCGTTTTATGACTCTCCCATGGGAGAAAGGTGGGTGGTCAGTTCCAGACTTTACATTTTATTACTATGCCTGCATTTTACAGAACATGCAGATACTCCTAACAGGAGAAGAGATCAATAACATCGCAGAGGCCCATATCTATATACCAGATGGTTTTGGGGGCAGAAGCTAAGAATTGTTTGTTTAAAATGTTGGAAGGCAGTTATTATAAAAAAAACATTTTAAAGTTATGGTTACGGCCTTTAAGGTTTGGAAGGTAGTGCGGAAAAGCTTCCAGATCGAAGGGTTGTTGTATTACACACCCACATCTTCTACAACCTTATTGCCTGCTGTTTTCTGGGATCGGATGGTCGGCAATTGGAGGCGGAAAGGCATTACGCAAATTGGAGCTTTATATGATGAAGGGGGTCTGTGCTCCTCCTATGCAATATTGGCTGATAAATATCATCTACCTAAAAATCAATTTTTTAAGTTTTTACAAATCAGTGACTTTTTGGGTAAACGGTAAATCGTGATAGAACCACATCAATTAGCAGAAGCTATCAGGCACCGAGTATATATTGGGGCATCATACAGTCTGTTATTGGAGACAAGGAGGGAAGGAACGATCTGGACATGCAAAACCTTAAATGGGAGAATCGTCTATGGGAGCTAGGTCTGTCAGTGGAACAATCAATAGATCTAGCAGGAAAAATCTTGACCTCAGCCAAGTTAAAAGCACAGCACTTTAAGATGTTGTACAATTTTTATCATACCCCTGCAAAGATGTTGAAATGGGGTGGAGTAAACTATGGGAAATGCTTTCGTTGTGGAACAGATATGGCTGATTTAGTACATATTTTTTATGCATGTGAAAAATTGAAGCATTTGGCGGGACATATTGAGAGAATTCTTTCAGAAATAACAGGGGCCGGGATAAAGATTTCGACCTCTGTAATGCTCTTAGGATTTGGGGAAGACCTGTTGCAGGGGCTACCGACTTATAAATTCCGTTATCTAGTCTTTATAGCCACAGCAGTGGCTAGGCTCTGCATATCGTCCATGTGGTTACAGCAGGAAGCCCCTTCATTTGAGATGTGGAGGGCCAGATTTTATATTATATTTAATTTGGAGCATAGCCTTTATTTTAGTTAAAGGGTTACGAAGGCGTAAATTTGGCATGCATATATGGGGCCCAATCATAGAGCATATGAAAGATTGAAGTTTTATTATTAACAACTCTTCTATTTTCTCATGTCCAGGCATGTATTTAACTGTAGAAATTCGAACAACAGAGCACAGCACAACAAATAGTTCCAACTGACTATCATTAGTCAGTAATAGATTTAATTCCAGAAATGAGCAGTGGATGGAACAAGCAGTATAACAGAATCTTGATCATAGGTGGATCAGTTTTCAAAATGTTGACACGTAGATGAAGCAAATAAACAGCCGACACGTGTTTCGTCGTTATTTGACTTTCTCAAGGCTGTTGACAAAACAATATACCACATAGCTTAATTTTATTACAAGGGGGAGTTCTTACTTCAATCTTCCAATGTACAACACTCAATTGATAAAAGGAAAGAAAAAGTGCACGATAAGAACAGTGCCAGAAGATAGTAAGCCCATAAAACAATTGTGACACGGTCTGTGTAAGAAAAGGTAAAGAGTTGTGTCTAACATTATAGCCCGACTAAACAATGACCAAGGAAAACCCAAAGTGATAAAGAATTTGAGAAGAGTGCAAAGATGTGATCTAAAAACAGGCAGTAGGCCTTTATAAGTTCTGCCATCCAAAGACGCACTTGTATATATTAAAGAGGAGAGGAAAAGGAGGAGTGATAAAGGAGACTTCTAAATTCTGCATTTACCTCAAGGTAATGTCCAAATGCAGAAAAAAATCAGCGAAAACACCCTTATCCTATATTGTATGAAGATTCAAAGGTGTTAATCCATTCCAATAATAGTCCGTAAGACACAGTATATCAAAATAGTCACTAAAAAAAGGCAAATATGGAATAGTTGAACAGTGCAGCTTCTGTTCCCTCTTTTACAACAGACATGTAATTATAAAGCTAAAGAGTTCTTAGAAGCGCAACAAATAAGTCCCTTTGATGTATATAACAGTCCTACGAAGTGTTGCTACATATCCTCCAGCCAAGCCAATATATTATGCTGGACTCGCTGGTTTAGAGATGTAGTTGACAATGAGTCAAACCGAAAAGAATGCGTCAGGAGCCAGAGTATGGCAAACATGTCGACCAAAATGGTCACTGTAATAGCAGTTATCAATAACATGGGCAAAAGTTAGAATGATACTGTAACAGAAACATAGACCTCTTATATAGCCCGAATAGTTAAAATGTCCAAATATACGGTTTTAGTCTTACCTAACAAAAGCGAATGAGCAACAAAGCTCGTTATGATAAACGAGTAGAGGCTAGTGTACAATGCCTCTAGGAAGACAGCGATCTTCCGTGGTAATCTGCAAAAAGGGGAAAGATATAATGATCATGGAAGATCTATTTTTAAAAAATATATGTTCAAATCCCCATTTAGAAATACATTTATTCACTATCAATTGAATGTCATAGAACTTACCCAATTCAGCATGGCTCCCTGCTCACATTCAAAAAGTTTGTTTAGCCGCCATAATGGTGCTCCCGTATATGTGCTAGAGCGCATCTCCTGTACGTTAACGACGTGACGGAGCACGTTCATGTATTACGTCAATGGCGCAAGAACACTGCCATTCTTGTAGTTCAAAAAGACTATGGTGAACTACATATTACCGTAAGGAACGGCATGTCTATAGTGAAGAGATTCTGATATTTAAAATTGCGAGTAGGCAAGAAATTCTGCGTATTCTATCCAAAACGCCATTGCCGCAGTTATTCAAAATCTAGGAAAAGAAGAGTCTTAGCACAGTAAAAAATAATATTCTTAATACTGTTACGAAGCAAAATAGTTAATCAAGCTTCAGAATAACGTCTGTTGTATAGGTGAAAAGATACACCATAGATAAAATAAACGGGTGTAAGAACTGGCTAAGTGAGTCTGTATGACAAATTTCATTGAAAACATAAAAGTTTCACAAGGGTCTGAAAGGGGTCCTAAACATAACACCAAAAACGGGATCTAAAATTCACGTGAGAAGTGAAAGAAAGTATAGTCATAGAGACAGCCCCTGCAAGTAGTGAGAGTGAGAAACAGTTCAACTTAAATCTCAAATCTGCATCAAGTGTTCTAGAACTGCGTTCTATTGTAAATCTCAATGTCCCACAATAGATCCGCACTACTAACCACAGTAATGTTTTAAACAGACACATATTTTAACGAGCAATTATTGATCCTGAAAGTACATTTGGGCACAATACAATCAGATTGACTGTCATAGAATCTGGTCTCGTATATAAACAGTACATAGATGATTGTATCACGCAAGGGTAATATACTGAATACATATACGAAAAACATATGGAAACATCTCATGGCCTCGCTAGTTACTGGTTACGGACTGGAGAATGGTATGAGTTATCTCCACAAATGACTCAATCCCTAAGAAATACAAACATTTCTTTATCAATATTGAGACCAAAATCCACTGTTCTCAATTTACAAATCCAAGAGGCCTCCAGTTTACGTGAACGGTGAACTTTGTCCCCCCTCTTGGATTATCAGCGATTGTCTCAAGCCCATGAAATTTCACACAAGACAACTCAGCCGGGACATGTGTTGTGTTGAAATGTACTGCTAAAGGATAACTGGTGTTTGCATTTTTAATGTGCTCCTGTATCCTCTCTTTGACCGGTATGATTGTACTGCCCACATAGATGTTCTTACAAACACAAACAATACAATATACCATAAATTTGGTATTGCAATTCATGAATGAATTGATCTTATACTCTGTTTGAATATTGTATTTAAAACTTTTGATCTTGTACAACGTATGGGGACAGACAGAACAATGACCACATTTGTAAAATCAGACCGGCGGTGTGCCTAACCATTGTGTATCCCTTTTCTGGTCTCTGGGATTGTAGAAGCTCGGACTGAGAATGTTCCACAAGGTTTTGCCTCGTTTGTAAATAATGCTGGGTTTCTGAGTTGTGACCTTGTTGATAACTGGGTCCACCGTAAGATATGCCAATATTTGTTTAAGATTTTGTAGAGCACATTACTGGATGAGTTATAAGGGGTTACCAGGGACACTCTCTCTTATATTTGCTGCCCTTTTCGACTTAGGTTTGTATGTCAACAATTGATTTCAATTTAATCCAAGTGCCTTACTTTCAGCTTTCTCAAGTATCTCACTGTTGTATCCCCTGGCTTTAAATTTACTGATGGTGTCATGCATTTCTCTTTTGTAAATCACATCCTCACTACAATTGCGTCTTAAGCGTGTGAGTTCCCCAAATGGTATAGAATTAATTTGAGATATGGGGTGTGAAGTGTCCGCATGTAGAACGGCATTACATGCAGTTGGTTTCCTGTGTAAAACAGATATGATGGAACCATCTTTGGCATAAAGTCTCAGGTCAAGAAAGGCAATCTCTTCCTTATTAAACTGATAAGTGAAAGAGATGTTGTATGTGTTGGAATTAAGAAAAGAACAGAAGTCATGTAACAATTTAGTATCGCCAGTCCATATTAACAGAACGTCATCTATGTAGCGACCCCAATAGATTACATGATTAATCAACAAGTCAGTACATTTGGACCAGATGAAGAATTTCTCCATCCAGCCTACAAATAGATTCGCAAATGAAGGGGAAAATTACATCCCATGGCTACCCCTTGATGTTGTTTAAACCAGGTACCATTATGCAGAAAAACATTGTTCTCAAGAAACAGGGTAATCATATCCAGTAACATCATCGTATGTTCCCACAGGGAAGCATCTCTATTCGCCAGGAAATGTTTTACTGCTTCCAGCCCACAGTAGTAGGAATTGAGGTGTAAAGAGAACTGATGTCTAACGTTACAAAACAACAGTCATCAGTCCAGTTAAAATAACTTAGTTGTTTGAGTAATTCCTTAGTATCTAAAATGAAAGAAGGTACATTTCTAACCAAGGGTTGGAGAAATTGGTCGATGTATTCAGAGATGTGTTCAGTGGAGGAACCAATACCCGAAATTATTAGCCTACCGGGAGGAAAACCTCCCGGTTTATGAATTTTTGGTAGAATATACATACATGGTGCCACAGGACTTGGAATAAACAGGTATTTAAACTCCTGATCATTATTGAGACCGAGCTCCCCCCATCTCTTAAGATTACTCTCCAGCAAGGTGGTGATAGTCTTCATAGGATTCGAAATAAGTGCAACATAAGCACTAGTATCTGACAACTGTCTATCAACTTCAGCAAGATAGTCTTTGGTGTTCATAAGTACTAAGTTGCCACCTTTGTCGGCCTCTTTCAAGATCAAATCGGGAAATTGATTTAATTCCCGTAAGGCATGTCTCTCACCCCTAGTTAGATTATCATTTCTCAGGGGAGTGTTGGATTTGTAAGTGTCTTCCCAAGCATATAAGTCTGCAGTAACTAGTCGGAGAAAAGTTTCCAACATGTTGTCGCTCCCTAGTGTTGGTCGGAAGATAGATTTGGGCTTAAAGCCACTATCAATACTCAGATCCGGAGAGATATCTAGATCTGACAGAATCTGAGATATAGTAGGTGTGTTATGTTCCTCTTCACTAATGGAAAGAAGAGTTTGTATGTTAAAGATGTCCTGGATAGTCCTATCACTACATATCGTGTGTGTGGTCGGTTGATCAATTGCAGTCTTGGGATTAAGCATGAAGAACTTTTTCAATTTTAGATTACGCACAAATTTAAAAACATCTATGTGCATTTGATTAAAATTGGGTCTAGAAGTTGGACAAAAGTTGAAACCCTTGGACAACAATTTTATTTCATCTTGACTCAAAACATGCTGGGATAGATTTACAATAGCAATTTCAGCAGTTTTCTCATTATTCAACACATTGTCAATAACATTTAAGCCATCTGTCTCATGCATCAAATCTACTTGTTCACTGTTTTGGACCTGGTTCGGTATCCCTCCTTTCCTGTTTCTGACTGATCTATTGTAGCCCCTCCTGGTCTTGCGGGTACATTTAGGCGTTTGTTGTATTCTGCCTTGTTTCCCTTGCGAAATCTTTCCACCTCCCGTAAAAAGAATTGGACGTAAGGTCTTCTCTTGACTTCCCTGTAGTCATACTGGTACTTGGCCCTTCGTTGTTATCACTTCTGATGCTCGAAATATCAGATTCACTATTAGACACTCCACTAGCCTGATCACCTAGAGTGGAGCTATCTTTCTGGGGATTAAGCTGAATGTTGTCAAATTTACGTGCAAACGTGAACACATGTCCTGTTCTATAATCATTATCGTCCCTTTTTAGTTTACGAGACTTCTTTTCTTTGAGATAAATCTGATGTTTAACAAGTACTTCTTCTAAGATTTTGTAATTTTTCTCAATTGCATCCTTTAGATTAAGCTGACCAATATCCTCCTCCAATGTTTGAATCTCCAATAATAACTTCTCCCTTTCCTCTCTGCATGCTTAATTAGAATTTACATCATCCCATAGGAGGAGCTCGATAGTAGGTCCTCCCATTCTAATAATAAGTCCTCACTCAAGTCATCAAATGACGGGAAGATGATAATTCTCAAGCCACGTGGAACTTGTTTCATTTCAATATACTTTTTAAGTACAGTGGCATCCCACCATTTTGATGACTCTTGCTTGCGTAGCCTTTCCAACTTTTGAAACTTTGATTTCAAACCTTCCCCCTTACTCACAGAGGTAGTTGCAATTGAATTACTTTTGTTGTCAAATAATTCATCAAAAAGTTTGTCCCTATCATCCTTAAAGTTTGACATGTTTAAGCAAACAATAGTATTATACAAAGTTCAGCAATAACAGACTGCACAACAATACCACATAGAAACGTTATGTACAAAATGATGGCAGTGGTTTCAGAGAGAACAGCCAGCACCTCTGTTAAGTTTGCAAACGTAAAAACTCAATATGTCTTCTGGCGTGCTCAATGCAAACACTGCGCCACCCACAGTGTTACTCAGTACACGGAGAAAAATTTCTCCATACACATTAATTATAGAAATTCGAACAACAGAGCACAGCACAACAAATAGTTCCAACTGACTATCATTAGTCAGTAATAGATTTGATTCCAGAAATGAGCAGTGGATGGAACAAGCAGTTTAACACAATCTTGATCATAGGTGGATCAGTTTTCAAAATGTTGACACATAGATGAAGCAAATAAACAGCTGACACGTGTTTCGCCGTTATAGACTTTCTCAAGGCTATTGACAAAACAATATACCATATAGCTTAATTTTAATACAAGGGGAGTTCTTACTTCAATCTTCCAATGTACAACACTCAAGTGATAAAAGGAAAGAAAAAGTGCACGATAAGAATATTGCCAGAAGATAGTAAGCCCAAATACAAGTGTGACAAGGTCCGGGTAAGAAAAGGTAAAGAATTGTATCTAACATTATAGCCCGACTAAACAATGACCAAGGAAAACCCAAAGTGATAAAGAATTTGAGAAGAGTGCAAAGATGTGATCTAAAAATGTATACGTTGGAATGGATTAACACCTTTGAATCTTCATACAAGATAGGATAAGGGTGTTTTCGCTGATTTTTTTCTGCATTTGGACATTACCTTGAGGTAAATGCAGAATGTAGAAGTCTACTTTATCACTCCTCCTTTTCCTCTCCTCTTTAATATATACAAGTCAGTCTTTGGATGGCAAAACTTATAAAGGCCTACTGCCTGTTTTTAGATCACATCTTTGCACTCTTCTCAAATTCTTTATCACTTTGGGTTTTCCTTGGTCATTGTTTAGTAGGGCTATAATGTTAGATACCACTCTTTACCTTTTCTTACACGGACCTTGTCACACTTGTATTTGGGCTTACTATCTTCTGGCACTATTCTTAATGTGCACTTTTTCTTTCCTTTTATCAATTGAGTGTTGAACATTGGAAGATTGAAGTAAGAACTCCCCTTGTATTAAAATTAAGCTATATGGTATATTGTTTTGTCAACAGCCTTGAGAAAGTCGTATAACGACGAAACACGTGTTGGCTGTTTATTTGCTTCATCTACGTGTCAACATTTTGAAAACTGATCCACCTATGATCAAGATTGTGTTATACTGCTTGTTCCATCCACTGCTCATTTCTGGAATTAAATCTATTACTGACTAATGATAGTCAGTTGGAACTATTTGTTGTGCTGTGCTCTGTTGTTCGAATTTTATAAGTAATGTGTATGGAGAAATATTTCTCGGTGTACTGAGTAACACTGTGGGTGGCACAGTGTTTGCATTGAGCACGCCAGAAGACATATTGAGTTTTTACATTTGCAAACTTAACAGAGGTGCTGGCTGTTCTCTCTGAAACCACTGCCATCATTTTGTACATAACGTTTCTATGTGGTATTGTTGTGCACTCTGTTATTACTGAACTTTGTATAGTAATATTGTCTGCTTAAACATGTCAAACTTTAAGGATGATAGGGACAAACATTTTGATGAATTATTTTACAACAAAAGTAATTCAATTGCAACTACCTCTGTGAGTAAGTGGGAAGGTTTGAAATCGAAGTTTCAAAAGTTGGAAAGGCTACGCAAGCAAGAGTCATCAAAATGGTGGGATGTCACTGTACTTAAAAAGTATATTGAAATGGAACAAGTTCCACGTGGCTTGAGAATTATCATCTTCCCGTCATTTGATGACTTAAGTGAGGACTTTTTTAGAATAGGAGGACCTACTATCGAGCTCCTCCTATGGGATGATGTCAATTCTAATTAAGCATGCAGAGAGGAAAAGGGAGCAGTTATTATTGGAGATTCAAACATTGGAGGAGGAGATTGGTCAGCTTAATCTAAAGGATGCAATTGAGAAAAATTACAAAATCTTAGAAGAAGTACTTGTTAAACATCAGATTTATCTCAAAGAAAAGAAGTCTCGTAAACTAAAAAGGGACGATAATGATTATAGAACAGGACTTGTGTTCACATTTGCACGTAAATTTGACAACATTCAGCTTAATCCCCAGAAAGATAGCTCCAATCTAGGTGATCAGGCTACTGGAGTGTCTAATAGTGAATCTGATATTTCGAGCATCAGAAGTGATAACAACGAAGGGCCAAGTACCAGTATGACTACAGGGAAGTCAAGAGAAGACCTTACGTCCAATTCTTTTTACGGGAGGTGGAAAGATTTCGCAAGGGAAACAAGGCAGAATACAACAAACGCCTAAATGTACCCGCAAGACCAGGAGGGGATACAATAGATCAGTCAGAAACAGGAAAGGAGGGATACCGAACCAGGTCCAAAACAGTGAACAAGTAGATTTGATGCATGAAACAGATGGCTTAAATGTTGTTGACAATGTGTTGAATAATGAGAAAACTGCTGAAATTGCTATTGTACATCTATCCCAGCATGTTTTGAGTCCAGATGAAATAAAATTGTTGTCCAAGGGTTTCAACTTTTGTCCAACTTCTAGACCGAATTTTAATCAAATGCACATAGATATTTTTAAATTTGTGCGTAATCTAAAATTGAAAAAGTTCTTTGCGCTTAATCCCAAGACTGCAATTGATCAACCGACCACACACATGATATGTAGTGATAGGACTATCCAGGACATCTTTAACATACAAACTCTTCTTTCCATTAGTGAAGAGGAACACAACACACCTACTATATCTCAGATTCTGTCAGATCTAGATATCTCTCCGGATCTGTGTATTGATAGTGGCTTTAAGCCCAAATCTATCTTCCGACCAACACTAGGGAGCGACAACATGTTGGAAACTTTTCTCCGACTAGTTACTGCAGACTTATATGCTTGGGAAGACACTTACAAATCCAACACTCCCCTGAGAAATGATAATCTAACTAGGGGTGAGAGACATGACTTACGGGAATTAAATCAATTTCCCGATTTGATCTTGAAAGAGGCCGACAAAGGTGGCAACTTAGAACTTATGAACACCAAAGACTATCTTGCTGAAATTGATAGACAGTTGTCAGATACTAGTGCTTATGTTGCACTTATTTCGAATCTTATGAAGACTATCACCACCTTGCTGGAGAGTAATCTTAAGAGATGGAGGGAGCTCGGTCACAATAATGATCAGGAGTTCAAATACCTGTTTATTCCAAATCCTGTGGCACCATGTATGTATATTCTACCGAAAATTCATAAACCGGGAGGTTTTCCTCCCGGTAGGCCAATAATTTCGGGTATTGGTTCCTCCACTGAACACATCTCTGAATACATCGACCAATTTCTCCAACCCTTGGTTAGAAATTTACCTTCTTTGATTTTAGATACTAAGGACTTAATCAACCAACTAAGTGATTTTAACTGGACTGATGACTGTTGTTTTGTAACGTTAGACATCAGTTCTCTTTACACCTCAATCCCTACTACTGTGGGGCTGGAAGCAGTAAAACATTTCCTGGCGAATAGAGATGCTTCCCTGTGGGAACATACGATGATGTTACTGGATATGATTACCCTGGTTCTTGAGAACAATGTTTTTCTGCATAATTGTACCTGGTTTAAACAACATCAAAGGGTAGCAATGGGATCTAAATTTTCCCCTTCATTTGTGAATCTATTTGTAGGCTGGATGGAGAAATTCTTCATCTGGTCCAAGTGTCCTGACTTGTTGATTAATCATGTAATCTATTGGGGTCGCTACATAGATGACGTTCTGTTAATATGGACTGGTGATACTAAACTGTTACATGACTTCTGTTCTTTTCTTAATTCCAACACATACAACATCTCTTTCACTTATCAGTTTAGTAAGGAAGAGATTGCCTTTCTTGACCTGAGACTTTATGCCAAAGATGGTTCCATCCTATCTGCTTTACATAGGAAACCAACTGCGTGTAATGCCGTTCTACATGCGGACACTTCACACTCCAGATCTCAAATCAATTCTATACCATTTGGGGAACTCACACGCTTAAGACGCAATTGTAGTGAGGATGTGATTTACAAAAGAGAAATGCATGACACCATCAGTAGATTTAAAGCCAGGGGATACAACAGTAAGATACTTGAGAAAGCTGAAAGGATGGCACTTGGATTAAATCGAAATCAATTGTTGACATACAAACCTAAGTCGAAAAAGGGCAGTAAATATAAAGAGAGAGTGTCCCTGGTAACCCCATATAACTCATCCAGTAATGTGCTCTACAAAATCTCAAATAAATATTGGCATATCTTACGGGTGGACCCAGTTATCAACAAGGTCACAACTCAGAAACGCAGCATTATTTACAAACGAGGCAAAACCTTGTGGAACATTCTCAGTCTGAGCTTCTACAATCCCAGAGACCAGAAAAGGGACACACAATGGTTAGGCATACCTCCGGTCGGATTTTACAAATGTGGTCATTGTTCTGTCTGTCCCCATATGTTGGACAAGATCAAAAGTTTTAAATACAATACTCAAACAGAGTATAAGATCAACTCATTCATGAATTGCAATACCAAATTTATGGTATATTGTATTGTTTGTGTTTGTAAGAACATCTATGTGGGCAGTACAATCATACCGGTCAAAGAGAGGATACAGGAGCACATTAGAAATGCAAACACCAGTTATCCTTTAGCAGTACATTTCAATGCAACACATGGCCCGGCTGAGTTGTCTTGTGTGAAATTTCATGGGCTTGAGACATTCGCTGATAATGCAAGAGGGGGGGACAAAGTTCACCGTTTACGTAAACTGGAGGCTTCTTGGATTTGTAAATTGAGAACAGTGGATTATGGTCTCAATATTGATAAAGAAATGTTTGTATTTCTTAGGGATTGAGTCATTTGTGGAGATAACTCATACCATTCTCCAGTCCGTAACCAGTAACTAGAGAGGCCATGAGATGTTTCCATATGTTTTTCGTATATGTATTCAGTATATTACCCTTGCGTGATACAATCATCTATGTACTGTTTATATACGAGACCAGATTCTATGACAGTCAATCTGATTGTATTTAAGCCTGGGCGTAGTTCGCGAAGTAGTGCTACGCGAAGCTACGTGAAGTGCAGTTCGCACTACGCGAGCTACGCATAGCACTACGCGAACTGCGTAGTGCGCTGTTCGCAATGATTGCACAGTGCCGGATGCTTGTCCGCACTGTGCAATCATTGAAAACGGCATCTTGCACAGTGCGAGCTGTCTTTTACTGCTGCTCGAGTAGATTTTTACTCGAGCGGCAGCTTTCTCAACGCGGACTGGTAGTTTCTCATCGCGAGCGGTCGCGAGCATACGCGACCACTCGCATTGAGAAACCTGACCTCCCCGCGTTGAGAATCTCGCCGGGAGGTTTATTTTCCACGCTCGCGATCGGCAACTTGATGTTGCTGATCGCGAACGAGGAAAAAGTCTCACCGGGATGTCATTTTGCTTGCTCGCGGTCGCCAACTTGACGTTGAGGACTGCGAGCAAGCAAAAAATGACCGCTGCACTACGCTACGCTGCGCTACGCATGTTTGCACTGTGCTACGTGCAATTCGCGTTGTGCGAAGTACCGCAAACTTCGCAAACTACGCGAGCGTAGCGTAGTACTTCGCCCAGGGTTAATTGTATTGTGCCCAAATGTACTTTCAGGATCAATAATTGCTCGTTAAAATATGTGTCTGTTTAAAACATTACTATGGTTAGTAGTGTGGATCTATTGTGGGACATTGAGATTTACAATAGAATGCAGTTCTAGAACACTTGATGCAGATTTGAGATTTAAGTTGAACTGTTTCTCACTCTCACTACTTGCAGGGGCTGTCTCTATGACTATACTTTCTTTCACTTCTCACGTGAATTTTAGGTCCCGTTTTGGTGTTATGTTTAGGACCCCTTCCAGACCCTTGTGAAACTTTTATGTTTTCAATGAAATTTGTTATACAGACTCACTTAGCCAGTTCTTACACCCGTTTATTTTATCTATGGTGTATCTTTTCACCTATACAACAGACGTTATTCTGAAGCTTGATTAACTATTTTGCTTCGTAACAGTATTAAGAATATTATTTTTACTGTGCTAAGACTCTTCTTTTCCTAGATTTTGAATATCTGCGGCAATGGCGTTTAGGATAGAATACGCAGAATTTCTTGCCTACTCGCAATTTTAAATATCTGAATCTCTTCACTATAGACATGCCGTTCCTTATGCTAATATGTAGTTCACCATAGTCTTTTCGAACTACAAGAATGGCAGTGTTCTTGAGCCATTGACGTAATACGTGAACGTGCTCCGTCACGTCGTTAACGTACAGAAGATGCGCTCTAGCACATATACGGAAGCACCATTATTGCGGCTAAACAAACTTTTTGAATGTGAGCAGGGAGCCACGCTGAATTGGGTAAGTTCTATGACATTCAATTGTTAGTGAATAAATGTATTTCTAAATGGGGATTTGAACATATATTTTTTTTAAATAGATCTTCCGTGATCATTATATCTTTCCCCTTTTTGCAGATTACCACGGAAGATCGCTGTCTTCCTAGAGGCATGGTACACTAGCCTCTACTCGTTTATCATAACGAGCTTTCTTGCTCATTCGCTTTTGTTAGGTAAGACTAAAACCGTATATTTGGACATTTTAACTATCCGGGCTATATAAGAGGTTCTGTTTCTGTTACAGTATCATTCTAACTTTTACTCATGTTATTGATAACTGCTATTACAGTGACCATTTTGGTCGACATGGTTGCCATACTCTAGCTCCTGACGCATTCTTTTCGGTTTGACTCATTGTCAACTACATCTCTAAACCAGCGAGTCCAGCATACTATATTGACTTGGCTGGAGGATATGTAGTAACACTTCGTAGGACTGTTATATACATCAAAGGGACTTATTTGTTCCGCTTCTAAGAACTCTTTAGCTTTATAATTACATGTCTGTGTAAAAGAGTGAACAGAAGCTGCACTGTTCAACTATTCCATATTTGCCTCTTTTTTAGTGACTATTTTTATACACTGTGGCTTACGGACTATTATTGGAATGGATTAACACCTTTGAATCTTCATACAAGATAGGATAAGGGTGTTTTCGCTGATTCCTTTCTGCAGTTGGACATCACCTTGAGGTAAATGCAGAATTTAGAAGTCTACTTTATCACTCCTCCTTTTCCTCTCCTCTTTAATATATACAAGTCCGTCTTTGGATGGCAGAGCTTATAAAGGCCTACTGCCTGTTTTTAGATCACATCTTTGCACTCTTCTCAAATTCTTTATCACTTTGGGTTTTCCTTGGTCATTGTTTAGTTGGGCTATAATGTTAGATACAACTCTTTACCTTTTCTTACACGGACCTTGTCACACTTGTATTTGGGCTTACTATCTTCTGGCACTATTCTTATCGTGCACTTTTTCTTTCCTTTTATCAATTGAGTGTTGTACATTGGAAGATTGAAGTAAGAACTCCCCCTTGTATTAAAATTAAGCTCAATGGTATATTGTTTTGTCAACAGCCTCGAGAAAGTTGTATAACGACGAAACACGTGTCGGCTGTTTATTTGCTTCATCTACGTGTCAACATTTTGAAAACTTATCCACCTATGATCAAGATTGTGTTATACTGCTTGTTCGATCCACTGCTCATTTCTGGAATTAAATCTATTACTGACTAATGATAGTCAGTTGGAACTATTTGTTGTGCTGTGCTCTGTTGTTCGAATTTCTATAATTAATGTGTATGGAGGAATTTTTCTCCGTGTACTGAGTAACACTGTGGGTGGCACAGTGTTTGCATTGAGCACGCCAGAAGACATATCGAGTTTTTACGTTTGCAAACTTAACAGAGGTGCTGGCTGTTCGCTCTGAAACCACTGCCATCATTTTGTACATAATGTATTTAACTGTACATAGTCAATCTGTTTCTTTTAACCTAAGTGTGAAATGTCTCTTTTTATTAACTCCGATATGTGGTGTGGTATTAGAAGTCATGAATTTTGATGTATGTATTTATTTATTCTTGCTATGGATTGAAATAAAATTTAAAAAAAAGTCCAGGTAAAAATATGAGAGAAATAGGGGATCACCACAGATTCCAGTATTCCAGATTTCAAAGATAATTCCCCTTTCTCAGGGTTCCAAGTTATCAAAAGAGTAATTTCACACTAAACTTTTAATATGTTTGGTACTGGTAACTCTGTGTGGCAACATTATTGCCAGGCTGTTTTTGGTCCACTCTTAATGAGGTCCTCAGACGGTTCTTTTGCTATGGGTTTCCACCACAGGTCAGATGTTTCCTTTCTTTCTCCTGTGTTCTCTGAATTTTTTGATTGTCTGGATACAGAGAGCTTTAGCTCTCTGCTGGCAAACTAATGATATTCATAACAGTGAGCCACAGCAAATCACGGATATATAGACTGTAAAATTGACTCTATTAAGTCACTGAAAAAGTAGCTGCATTGTCAGGTTCTCTATTTCACATTCATGCAATAATGGTGCCACAATGCGTCTTCTCTATTAATTACAGGCAAGTCAAACGTGTTGATAATACTAATGCTATTTACCATATTTACCAGTTTCTTTAGACACAGTGCCTTTCATCATCAATCCTCTAAAATGTTAATTATTTGTAATGTCTTTGTTTTAATTATTTGTATTAATTGTTTGTAGTGTGTTTGTTATTTTCATTTCATTTGACTTTTTCTTTTCCATTTATCATTGGCTAGTTTTCCCCGCCTGTCTGTTACATTGTTTAAGTTTGTGAAATCTGCCCAAGTTTGCATTTATTGTCCTCAATTTTTGTACTCTAATGTCTAATTTCTTGATGAACTATATATATCTTTTACACGTTATATAGTATAATTTTGCTGCTTACCAACGACATCTTTACATTATGCATTAAGAGCTGACAGACTCGTTTACACCAGCAAAGTGATAAATTGACAGCAACCACTACCAACGCTTTTTTTATACAATCCGCCTCAGTTAAGGTGTTCTGCTGGTTTATTTTATGTGCCCATTTGGATAGAACCTCCCAAATAAATATTTGAAGATTTCAAGAGCAGTAAAATGCTTAGGATATATTTTGTCATTTAACAGTAGTACAGGGAGGTAAGAAAAAGGGCTTTAGAGTGAAAAGAAAGGTGAGGACAATATTAAATTCTTTGAACAACTACTATACCAGGTGTTAACTCTTGAAACTGGGGCAGTTGGCTCCTAAAGGTGATGAGCTCACCAACGTTACTAAATCATCTCCGGCTCAAAGTCCCTCTTACAACACCTGGTCTCAGACATTGAAAAAGGTAATTCTCTCAATATCCATGACTAAATGTTACACAAATAACAACAGGTGCAGATTAAAGGTAATATTGGCATTTTCAATCAGTATGTGAATCTCTTAATTAGAGAGTGTGTCAAATTTAGCTGGTTTGAAGAGGATGCCTTGTGAGAATAAAGGGAAAATAAGAATACCAGAGTGGCACATCTACATTTCTAATAGAATACATGAATATTTTGGTGGCCGGCTTATTCAGTCCCTTTCTGTATGTGCTTTCTATATATTTATCTGTATGAATTGTATGTTTGAATTCTGTCTGATCAATAACTTGATGTTTTGCTTTTTATTCTGTTTGTGCACTGTACTTCAGCTTTATCTATCATAACATTTGCATGCAAAATCAATAAAATTGCTTTAAAAAAGGGTAATCGGTAGATGTGTACTCCGTTACATACGGTAATTGAAATTTGTACCATACAGCATATTATAAATTAGCTTTGATCGCATGTAGCAAGAAAAGGGGTGTGTTATCGTATGATACAAACTGTCTTTAGGCAATGACATAAATTCTACTGCTTAGATAAGAAGTCACACAATCACATCACTTTGTGGAGGAATTTCTAGGCTATCAGACTCTTTGAAGTGCAGGTGGACATGAGTGGTGAGTTAGACAGGAGATACCTGTAGCATACTAGGTTTGTAATTCAGAGCACCGATGTTTGGAAATGGAGGGAGGAAAATGAATGATTGGGCAGGCTGTCCATTGAGGCAGGTGTAAGAGATACCATATGGAACATGTTTGGGTGGGTCATATTATTAAGGAGGATACATAATAGCAAGTGATCCTGTGTATGTTTACACGTTTTCAGTATTCACACAACTGCATTGTAATAGTAAGTTTACGAGTGCGGAAACTCCGCAGTCAGGGCGGAGAACTTCACACATAAAAAAGAGGCATTTTCTTGCTTTTTTATGTGTGGAGTTCTTAGCCCCGACTGCAGAGTCTCTACAATCACAAACTTACAATTAAAATGCAGTTTTGTGAATACTGAAAAAGCATCAACTTACACAAATTTGTAAGTTTACCTTTGAAAATAAGGTACTCAATGTTAAATTATTAAATGCATAAGCCAAGCAGATTGTTAACAACAACTTACTACTCCTTAAGCTGTGAATAAAAGCAATGTAGACTGCAAAGTCTGTGCAAAAAGTGCTTTTGACTATTCACAACGTGATTCCTTCAAAGGTATTCTCAATTTGATATTTGGCCCTGTTTCTCATGTTACAGCATAGGAGAATGAATTGTGCAGCAATTGTCTCTTTTTAAATTAGTTTTACAAATACCTTCTGCTGAAGAGTGGGGTCCCAATGAGGTTGTCAATGATAGCAGGAAAGTTGTGTCCGAAGTCCGTGCCCAGTAAGGCCTTGACGCCGATGGGATGCTGCTTGGCATCTGTCCCTCTGAAGCCCTTTATGTTCGGAGTGAGAAACTTTTCTGAAAGGCAGATTTCCTTCAGCGGGGCAAACCAGTAAGTTGACACCAATGTCGATGACTGTGGTTTCAGTGGTGATCCCAGACTCATTTGGTCCTCCAGGAAGAAAGTTCATAAAATGTCTTGCTGATTGCAGATTATGGACAAGAGGAGTACACTCCAACACAAACCAAGTGTCCAGGATTTAGAGGGTACTATTGGGGGTTTAGGACTCTCTCCAAAAGAGGCTCGAGGCAGGGTCCAGGTCAGGTCCAGGTAGTACTCGTCAGCTGGGTAGTTGCAGAGAGAGGGTCTCTGGAAGTCTGTTGTGTCTCTGTAGCTCGAACAGGTCAGCCAGTTGACCCTTGGAGTCACTTCTGGGGTCTTTGATTCAGGTTTCAGCCAGAAGGGCAGACCTTTTTCTGATCTTCACATGTCTAGGAGTTTTCTGAGGAGAGATCGGGGTCCACTCTTATGCCCAGTGCCTTTCTGTGGGTGGAGGGCAAGCCTTTGCCCACCCCCTAAACCAGATCTGGTCAGTTCCTCCACTCCCATTGTGTTTGATGCCAGCCTAAATAGGGAGACAAATGGGAGGCAGGCCTAGCTGTGAGTTTCATCTGGCAGTGATAAGACAAGCATCCTTTGAAGCTCAGGAAGGGGCTCGGCACAGCACCCTAGACCATCCTGTCAAGGAAGGATTCCTCCTCTCTACACCAGGGTCCTTTCCCCACCAGATGTGTATTGGATCAATACACATCTCACCACAGGGGGGCATAAGCGGCCCAGTGGAGCTGAACACCAGCAGGAAAGCCTTTTCATTTTAGGCAGGTAAATGACAACTGACAAATTACAAGTGTAATATCCAAAATAGTAAGGTGAAATGTGACTCGACCATTAAGCTGCCTTTCAAATGAACAAAAAAATGAGTTCCTGGATCATCGTTTTATGTACTGCCAAAGTGAAGTTAGTACCAATGCTTAATTTGTAACAGAAAAATGCCAGTGCCTGTAGTTCTGCTCAGAAGCCCACGGCCAGTGCAATTAAACATTGACACACTGAATACCAAGGCTGGTAGTCCTAAATCCACCCCATGCCTCTTTAACCAACTACAAAACATTACACCCCTTTAGCTCACTCTTGCAGGTTCCTGCTTTCTCCCTTTGTGACATTTTTTCCATCTTTCTTTTTTACAGTCTTGCTGCTTTGTGTATTTAGCCCTTTTTTGCTATTGGCATATCTGATGTGGAAAAATAAGTGTGAGTCCCCAAAATATGTGTAGTGGCCCTCATTGACCACAACCAACTCAAAGTAAGCACTGGTTAGCACTTGTTAAATGTAATAGTGTAACCCAGTGTTAGAATATGGGAGAGGTAGCCTAGCCACAATGAAAAACTACTTTGGAGGTTTCTCACTGCCAGGGCATGAAAAAGTGAAGGAAATTAAATATACATGCCCTAATTTTTAAATACCATGCACCATGCCCTATGAACACTTAGGTCCTACCTTAGGGATGACTTAGAAGTATTAAAAAAGAATGTTCGTTTTGCAATGTCGAAATAGCAGTTTAACCTGCACACTAAGGCTGCAATGGCAGGCGTGGAGTCATGTTTTATAGTGCTACTTTAGTGGGTGGAATAATGAACGCTGCAGCCCACGAGTAGCATTTAACTTACCAGCCCTGGGTGCAGGTAGTACCATATACTAGGGACCTATAAGTAAGTTAAAGGTGCAAATAAGGTGTACACCAATTTTGACATATTTGAATGCGAGAGCTTAAGCACTTTAGCACTTGTTAGCAGGGGGAAGTGCACAGAGTTCTTTGGCAAACAAAAATGGGACCAGCAACAAAGGCAAAAACCTGGGTGACCCTGCAGAAAGGGCAAATTCCCAAACTAAATTATATATACTTTATTGTACATATATTTCACAGTGGGGAGGTCACAACTATGTAGTTATGTTTAGATCAGCGTGTCCTTAAGGATTAAAAGGAACATTTTTCTTTGGTAATAACTTTGGTGATGTTGGACAAATCTCTATACAACATTAAAAAGTGGGTATCCAATACATTAATTCCCCATGTTATTTCTCACAGGAAATTTTGCTCCCCAGTACAGGAAAAGCAGCTTAATGTAATTACACAAAATTTGTATTTAAAGAAGCAATTGGATTGGGCTTGAAGGGTTAAAAGCTTAGGTATATCTGAATGGTTGGTCCCATAAGAGTCCTGCTGGAGACCTTCAGTGATAATAATAAAAAGATTAAGCCCTCAGATTGGGTGATGGAATATTTTCTCCAGTTGGCCATTTCAGTGCCTTCTGAGCAATCCGATTGACTGGCCGTAACAGAGAAGATGTTGCAGCTCCCATTGCAGGACTTGGTCTTTGTGTCCTGAAAGTGTTTAAAAAATAGGGTATAAGGAGGCAGGATAGGGGCTCACTGACCCCCAGGCACTGTGCGGTGGATTCAGAATGACCGTCCTCATAGGCCGAAATTGAAAGAAACAATTATTCATGCAGCAGGTACTCTGCTACTCCAACCAAACTCAGCACCGCCTTTTTGTGAGGAATCATGGTACTCCTGTGGGAGCCGCTGTTCAAAATTCACCCTCATAGGACTACAGTACTGTAAAAGTTTCCTCTGGCAAGCTTGCACTGTACTGTGGTACCAGGGGGGTAAAATTTGAGTGACGGGTATCGTGGACGTGCAACAGTAGCTGAAAAAATTTGTTTAAAAAAATGTGGGTCAAATTACCTTGCATGGGTCAGCATCTGCAGAGTTCACACTCAGGGCATGGCTAGAGGCCAGGCCCTCTCACCTTCTCCCTGTTGCACTCAGTCAAAGGCTGTTGGATTTGGCTGCCCACAGCAGGGTTGGCTGCACGCTTTGGGTCCAACCCTACGTGTCTCAGCCAAAGGACATGCACAGGGGTGGGTTGACAGTGAACAGAGGGCCAGCCTCAGGACCTGACTGAAAGCAGTGCACTGTACAGGGTTGGCAGGCCTCAGCAATCAGGGACTGAAGCTGCTCTCTAAGGATCAAGTGGTTGACCTGTTTGCCTTATTCTGGTACTCAAAAAGCAGAGGGAATCCTGACTCTAAGAGTCATATGGTGCCTAGTATTCTGATGAACGTAGGGCAGCAGGACAAACCAGGAGCAACTTCTCTAGCACTTTGAAAAAGATGGAACATTTTTTCAACCCCAGGAGGACTGGGATATGGTAGTGAGGGGTTGCCTAAGGGCATAGAACCCAAGGCAGGCATGAAGATTTGTCCCACTTGAAGCTTTTTGACATGCTAAAATTTTGTCCAGTGGGACTTCAGCGCAAAGGTATCAAGCCTCGAGAAGCACTGTCAGGCTATCCTTCCAGCCTAGTGAGGCCAAAGGTAAAAGTTTGACCGGGGTAAGGCAGCAAATCTATCCAGCTCATAAAGTGACCTCACCAGCTTACCCTGCTCGGAACATTTCACTACAAAACCAATGGCTTCACGCGGAACTTGATTACTATGTGTCATACTTCGAGGGACACTCTGACAAAGACTAGGACATAGCACTAATGGATGATATTCACTTCCATTTCTGAAACCAAATTTGAAACTAAAAAGTTTGACATGAGTGATAAGCTTGGTGTATCCAACCTTTGCTCCATCACGGTCAGCCTGAATTTTCACTTTGTTCCTGGTGACCGCAACATGCGTGTGGAATGCACTTCAGTACAAAACACTCATGAATTACCCGTATGTCATGTTAAATGTAACCCTGGATGGAGTTCGCAGAGTTGCACTACGTGGAACACCGCGAAGTGCAAAAAAAACTCCGTCGCACTACGCAGAGCTCCGCGAGCGGCGGAGTACGATAGAAAAATGCCGTTCGCGGTGATTTCACAGTGCCGGATGCTTGTCCGCACTGTGCAATCATTGCGAACGGCACCATGCACAGTGCAAGCGGTCCCTGCTTTCCTTTTCTGCAGCGCGAGTAGATTTTTACTCGAGCGGCAGCTTTCTCAACGCGAACGGGCAGTTTCTCAACGCAAGCTGTCGTGAGCATACGCGACCACTCGCAATGAGAAACTAGATCCCCCCGCGTTGAGAAATCTCGCCGGGATGTTGATTTTCCACGCTCGTTCTCGCCAACTTAATGTTGACAATCGCAAACGAGGAAAAATCTTGCCGGGAGGTTGATTTTCCTCGCTCGCAGTTGCCAACTTGACGTTGACAAACGCGAGCGAGGAAAAAAACTCCGCTCCGCAACGCGAAGCGGAGTTTTTCGGAACTCCGCGATCTCCGCGTAATGCGGAGTGCAGAAAACTCCGCAAACTCCACGGGCGGGGCGGAGTTCACCGCCCAGGGTTAGTTAAATGCAATGCAATGTGAATTTATGTGTCAGAGGTCATCCTTTTCATTAATGAAAGAAAAAAGACGCCTTATCGCTTCTGCTGCTGTCTGTTTTTTTATCTTTTTTTGCCTGAAGAGTGCCCATTTTTTTGGTCCCACCCGCCTATCTTGCTGTTTTTTCTGCTTTTTTACCTGGCTACTGTTGACATTTATTCTAGTTCGTTTTTGGTTTGTACTTACTTGTTTTTGCTTTTTGTGGTTGTGTTTTTTTTTTGTAATTGTGTAATTTAAATTTCCTCAGATTTTCTTATCAGCAGTGCTACTACAACAAGACAAAGTAAGGCTAGATTCAAGCCTTCCGCTAAATTCTCAGGCTGCACAACCTTTTTCTGCAATAGAGGTATCCGTGTTCATATTTGTAATGAACAAGCATCTCTCTGCTTTTATGCCAGTGGCATTTTCTAGGTCTGACAATGATAAAGCGGATAGGTGTAGTTGTGGGAGTGATCTCTTGGTTTAGAGGGCGTGTGGGTGGAGAAGTCAGAGTAATCATTACAATATTTGGAGCATTAACAGCTATAATCACAGTAGTACAAAGGTTCATTTACAATCAAATGTATAAATAGATAAAATAAGGAAAGACCACTTAAATTTCATCATTTTCCACAGATATTAGGGATAAAATGCTGCACCAGAACATTGATACCACAGAAACATCTTATAGTAGCTTGTCTGTTGTCTATAATTATCATAGTTTCTGTGGTCATTGCCTTACTAATAAGATATCTCCATGCTTGCACATGCTTATTGTCTTATACTTTTTCCTTAACTATACATCTATAAAGTGACTATGTGCTTATTTCGCTGTGCAATGAACAGTATTAAACTGAATGGATAAAATTCCTTAATGCCCATCACTTTTAATACAGACTTATTAAGGTGCCTCAAAGCAGTGAAGTGCTTACGTGCAGTGCCTTAGTGCTAACCGAAACTGTATTTCTATCAGTAGGTAGCATGATAATAAGGTTCTTCTGATTGTTCTAATAGTACCTACTCTCCATTTAATTCCGAATTTAGTTTTTTTTCTGCTATAAAGATATACTTGATAAATTGTCTAATTAAATGGAGTAATTTCCCAGAAAGGCATAAGATTATTGCTTTCGCAAGCAAACCCACAGGTCTACAGTTCGGCATTGGCCAGTTGCATATCCATCATGGGCTTCCATCCTTTGTCGTATTTTGACCAAATCCTATTTTGAAAAATGTGTCCCTAATAAATGGCTGAAGATAAAGTAGTAGATAAGGTTGGGGCTCCTTTTTATTAAAAGAATTAATGATCGACCAGGCATGTTTTTTGCTGAAACAGCCTCCTTATCCAGTATTATAGATAAAATGTTCGAAGATCGATTTAAAAGATGTTTAAAAATATTTCTATTTCTGCCCCAATTATCATAAGGTTGGAGGTTAAATGTATTTAGACACTTAGTTAAGTAAGACGTCCACCCAGTTGCATAGTCGTATTTAATCAATTCTTGCCAACACAAGTTTGCAAGGCTTCAGGAATTGGATAAAAACAAGGAATATAAGCATTTTAGGAATGCTGATTGCCTTACCAGTGATTGGCTTGACTTGCCAAATTCCAATCGGATATTTGCATGTCCAATATTTTTGGAAATCCTAAAAGTAGATTTTAAAACCTTAATTTGTAAATTATCTAAAATTTTAGAATCCTTGCCTCGGAAAATTACAGACCCATAGGCCAAGGCGGGAATCGTCTTGGCTTTCATACATTTTACTCAATGCGCATGACTGGGGCATGCAAGTTTATCTGAAAGGATTCTAAAAGCAAATGCAAGAAATGCAGCTTTGGCCTTTAAACTTGTAAAATGATATTTAAAGGTAACCCTATCATCAAATGTGATTCCCAAGTATTTGTAGGTTTTACTGTTTCAGTCTCTAGTCCGTTTACTTTCATACATGCCTACCTTGTATAGTTGACCCTATCGTCATAATTTTGTTTTTTTTAAATATTGTGTGAAACAGAATCTGTGAATCAATTGCCTTACAGTTTTTCAGTGGCGGCTCGTATAGGGCGTGCTGCGGGGCGGTGCGGCGGGGGAGGGGCAGGGTGGGGGGTAGTAAACTCGGACATACGACGGAACGGAGGAAAGTAATTATTACGCTCCTCCGTCCCGTCGTATGTCTGAGTTTACTACCCATGCCCCTCCCCGCCCCACTGCCCTGCAACACGCCCTATGCGAGCCGCCACTGCAGTTTTTGAAGAAAATGATTGTACTATTTGAAATCTATTCAAAGTACAGCGCACAGTCAGAGACATCATTATTAAAAAGTCATGTAGCGCAGCCACCTTGCTGCGCTGGGCTGCATGGCAGGGAAGGGGCAGGAATGCACCGTATTTATCATTATACAGCTCATTCCTGTCTTTACACAGCACTGGCACACAATGTGCTGCCTAGCTCCAATGTAGGCACCCTTGCACCAGTGTGCAAGGGTGCGTGTTTTGTAAGTAGGATTGTTTTTGTGCAGGAAGGAACGCCTTCCTGCACAAACACTATTGCCTGAAGCATTTTCCTCTTTCTATGTGTGCTGCACAATGCAGCACGCATAGAAAGAGGAAAGAATGAAGAGAAATAAACATATTTCTCCTCTTTACGCTTCACCTGGGGAGGCGAACCATTTTGGCGCCTTCCAAAGTCTACCAGTGATGGTGAATCTTGGAATGCACCAAAATCCATGAATATTGCGTGGAACATCCACTCACCACCCATGGAATGCCTCCCTGGGGCAGAGTAATGCAACGCAGCGATTTGCACTATTTTGTGCTACTCAAGATTTATCAAGCCACTCAGAGCCACACAAGGTGGCCCTGCATGGCCTCATAAATCACACTTAGTTGAGTTGCACGTGTACCCCATTGCATGGTGCAAGTGCGATGCAACTACTTGATAAATATGGCCCTTAGTTTCTTTCCTGTATATAGCGCAGACGCATTTATTATTTCCATTGTGGCTTTTTTCTAAAACAACATGTACAAGTCATTAGCATGACTGAAGGTTGGTGTTAAGATTAGTGTTGTAAAGAGACTTGAGAGGCCCCCCTGCAAAGGGCATCGAGGCCCCCCTGACCCAGTCAGAAGCACTCAGCAAAGGACCACCACCAATGCACAGTTCACTGTGCTGAGGGGCCCCCCTGGAGCTTGCCCCACCGCACCGCGGGGACTGTGGAGCTATTGTTACATGAGTGATAGTGCCTCCCTTTCCATCATAGGATGTTAGAGCACTTTACATCACACACACATACAGAGACAATGAATCATACATGTGTAAATCAGTGCATAGAAAATGTTACATCAGACAAAGGGGACTACAAGGTGTAGGATTCACATGTCGTTTATACTGGTAGGCATTTTTAAGAGCGCTTGGTCTGTGGAGGCATAAACCCAGGATTCATAACATAACACTATGGTTAAGGTTGACTTTACTAATAACAATTTATTTCTACCCAAACAAACCCTTTTTAGTAAAATTAGGATAGTTAAAGACTGGGAAGAAAGCATAACTTTCTAACCTGTACCATGCTGTTTGCATGCAGCCCTTTGATGGCAGTTCATAGCTCACTGTGCTAGATTATGATAGGAACTTATGAACTGCACGGTAACAAAAGGATCTCTGTGTTAAAAGCAGAATCCCACTGAGCACTGCACATGAAATACTGTTCTCTAATCTGCATAGTACATGTTATTTGCAGCAGGCATATTAACCCTCTGTGGTACTTGAGATGAGTAAAACTGCAACTAGACAAAACTCCATTCTCTCTCCAACAGGCAAATTAATCACCAGAGTTATCTTGGCAGATTTATTGTTGCCTGAAAACTGTTGGATATTCAAGGAACTCTGCAGTGCTTTTATAACTTCTCCAGTGCTACAAAACCGCCCCAACCCCCAGTAACAAAAGCAGCCCCCAACCCTTGCAGCCTCCCGGTATGACCTGTCCGGACTTGATGTAGATGTAGTGTTTGTTTCTGCAGCATAAGGCTCTTTCACAAAGGTGATTTTTCACATTGAGGAGAATGTGATGTGAGCACACTTGTAATACAGATATAAACTCAGAAACACTTATGGAGAGTTTAAACATTCTGTGCCTATGCTACAATTCTGTTTTGCTGACTTTGTTCACAAAATGTCTTTTTTACAGGCCTAGACGTGCCAGCACACCGGGTAATTAGGACAATCATATTCGCAGATGTAGCATCTGTCTTTATCAGAGAACTGCATTGGTCATGGATGGATGCAACAATCTCTGCATGTCGCGGTGCAAAGGTTGGGAATTAAACTTCCCTTTGCGTTCTATGCCCGTCCCTTGCTTGGTGTGAACAGTAATTGAAGTCTGCATAATCAAGTCACCTGTCTGACTGTGGCAACCCGGATCCCTAAATACAGCAGCCCCTTACTCCCACCGCAAAGAAGAGAGAACAAGACCTGCGATTGTAATGTCTCATCTCGTTTCACTGTCACTTGTGCCCTGCAGCTTTGGTGGCAGGAGCCCTGCGCAGACAGCTGACCGCTGGGAAATTATGGTCCCACTGACCACCGCACATGCAGTATACACTATGCAAGTGCGCATGACACAATACAGCCACACCCGCCCTGCCCCACCCCATGGTGTATGCGTGCTGTGCGCGCCGCTGTGTGGTCTTCAGGGTGAGGCACAGGGTGGGGCAGTGGCGGCTCGCAGAGGGAGTGCTGTGGGGCTGGGTGGGGGGTGTAGTGGAGTCGGACATACGACGGGCAGGAGTAAAGTAAGTAAATAAATAAATACAACTATTTACCTTGCGCTCGCTGCATCGCCAACTCGGCGATGCAGCGTGCGCAAGGTAAATAGTTTTATTTATTTATTTACTTACTTTACTCCTGCCCATCGTATGTCTGACTCCACTACACCCCCCACCTAGCCCCTCCCCTGCCCCGCCTCACCGTCCCACAGCACTCCCTCTGCGAGCCGCCACTGCCCCACCCTGTGCCTCACCCTGAAGACCACACAGCGGCGCGCACAGCACGCATACACCATGGGTAATATTGTGATATTGCGGCCAAGTGTAACTATAAAACTAACTGATTCCTGACCCAGTTAGTGAGCCAGTGAGTGTACTGAGCTGAGGGGCCCCCCTACACCGCGGGGGCTGTGTCGGCTGTGGGGGTTTATGTTAAACCAGTGGTTGACGTGTACATCGCTGTGATCTGTATACAACCTCTCTTAAATTATGACCAGCGCAGTGTACTTAGTGAGAGTCCACCTTTTACGTACGCTAACCAGTTTCACCTGTGAGTTTGTTTAATATTATTTCAGTCTGAGTGATGTGTAGTTTAAATGGTATCTAAATATTTGTCCACGTTCTTAAGCTATTTATGATATTATTTGCTTTTGTATAGACCTAAAATTGTCAGGTGACTGCTTTGGAGTGCTAATTAAAACATAACATGGTCGCAGATATCTTTGATACAAGTCTTTGTTTTATGCATCTCTAAGGTCAAGTTGATGAGGTTGAAATATAAAATCAATACAACATAAGTTATTTTGTGTTTCATTATTGCGTGACAGTATCCCCAGTGTCACGCGGGTTGCTCCAGGAAATATTTAACTTTTAACTGTAGACAGCAATGAAGTCGGCATGAAACTTGTAAAACGTGTCATTGACTCTGGTACTTGTCAGCTGTGCAACCCATACGATAAATAAATAGCTCGCTGAGTCGCTCTGCATGTTGTTCTGTGCATGGGTGTGTTCATGGGAGAAGTGAAGGGTGAGGTGTGACAGGGCTTAGCCAATTTCACTTGGGGTAGCACAAATTCTAGAGCAGGCCCTGTTCATTCCTTCCTAATTCTGATAAAAGCATTTGAGACACTGAAAAATGTTTTCTACACAATTCCTATAGGCTGTTGATGATGGTGTGCAGTGGTACCGATACACAGCAAGCGGGGGTTTGCTATAATGTATTTTCTTCTTTTGGTAAATCGCTTTGAAAATGGCTTCAACATTGTTCGTTTACTTGCTTTCATGTCTAGCATAAATAAATCTTTTGAAATGTTTGAGTTTATTTTCATGGTAAGTGCACTGTTATGATAAATTGGTTCTATATGGTTTTCAAAATTGTCAGTTATGATTAATTCATCCAAATAATTAAGCTTCGCAAAGCACCAACAACATATTGTGCTAATTACATTTCTTCGAAGGAAAGGAGGTTGTCATTGAGATACTCTTATTTGCATTTAAATGACAACTTGCTTTTCATTCCAAGATACTCTCTCCACCTCTCTGCAGCTCCTCTGTTTGACCATTGGAGAAGAAAGCACACTAGTTCCAGCATTGTACACCGCAGTCTTATTAATGGCTGCTCAAGACAGAAAAGGCTGTTTAACACTGGTTGCCTGAAAGAAAAAATCTCTCTGGATAATTTGCTTTGTTGTACACTGCATGCCAGTAAAACTGAGAGCTCTGCTGGCTCACCTGCATTGTGCATGTGTGAGGGACATACACAATAGCACCCTCTTTACATGGTCATAATACATTAAAGAGATGTTGTGCATGCTCCAGGAAGTGCAGCACGTCAGCTATATGATTAGGACAAGTCCACCTTCCACTTCTTGCTATATCAGCAGATATGATGTAACCCGGTATTTTTGTAAAGCGCTAACTAATCACCTCCTAAGGGTATCAACACCTCTCTCTTGGATATATTGGATATGATCAATGAGAGAAAGGGTACTCTATCACATTACAAAGTTTTTTATATCAACCTACAAAAATATCGAATCCAGAATATGGATTATCACTATATTGTCAGGTTAAGCAAATATGTGTAAGCATAACTTTGGTATTCTTACCGCGACATTAAACTCCATTTATTAGCTCTCATCAAAACACCAAGATGGCCATATTGGATGATATTACATGCTACCCTTTATGTATTTTTTTATCTGACATGTTTATTTTCGGGTAGTTAGCATGAAAAAGCTGTTTCCTTCAAAGTGCAGCTAACAATGGGCACTGATTGAAATTACAATATTAAAGTTGTGTTTACTATTCATAAATAAATTGTTGATAAAACCTAGACCATGGTGAGGGCCACATTATTTATGCAAATATGTGGACTAAGAGTTTCACACATAATTATGGATGACTGTATTGTTCCACATAATTTCCAAAACTTGCATATTTCTTAAAATTATTATTTCTAGCTTATGTGGATGAAGATAAAACTGTCAGAGAACATGCCGAATAATTCTATTTTTGACTGCATAACTTAGATAACCTGCTGCTTAATATAATCTTCCATACCACAAAGTAGTAGTATCCATAGCAATAGTAATGTTTTGCAGAGTGGTATGGGAGCTGTCATTATGATGAAGTATTTCACAGGCAGCAATAAATAATTTCCAATATTTTATGGTTACCTGTAAAAAAGGGTGCTTTATTTTACTGCATTATATCTTTTTGAGCTAGAAACATTTTGTGCAATCCGCAAATTAGCCAAATTAAATGGGAAATGCTAGAAATCAATAATTATGCCATAAACGCTGCAGTCACAGAATAACATAAATCCACTGCCTCTCACAAATTATCCATATCTTTTTTAATTTAGAAATGTTTTCTATAGCGGGAACATGACCACTGGGGGTATCGGAGCCCTTTACAATTTAGCAATCACAAAAGGGTACAAGGAGGTAAAAGCAGATCAACAAAACAACATATAATCTTAACAGTCTCATAGAACTAGGGAGCCCTCGGGAGCATTGGAAGCTAGGAATCTAAGGCAAAAGTTTCTTCATCAATATCGTTTTTGCTTCCTTGAAAAAGGCAGTAGAGGGATTCAGTTTATGTCAGGAACATGACACGGGGTATCAGAGCACTTTACAGTACATCAGTTGCAAACGGAATAAGAGGAGGTAACAGAGGACAAACAGATCAACAAAACAGTCTTCACAGTCTCAAGTCAATTAGCGTGTCCTCTAGAGCCGCGGAAGCTCCAGTTCTAAGGCAAATGTTTCTTCATCAGTATCGCTTTAACTTCCTTTTTGAAAAAGGCAATAGAGGGATTCAGCCTGACTTCAGGGGGTAGGGAGTTCCATATCCTCATTTCTTTTTATTGAATTTTTGAGGTTTGAGCAATAATGTGCTGGCACTTCTAGAGGATCTAGAACCACCCAAGAGCTCCAGTTTTTGAGTGAGGTATATCAGGGTATTGAAATGAATGGATTTATGTGCCATGCATGCAATTTTTAGTTGTATACTAGTTCATATGGGAGCCAATTTAGGGATATCAGCTCCGGCGTGATATGATTGCTTCTTTTAGAGCCTGTTATGAGCCTTACAGCTGAGTTAAGGGCAGCCCTGAGTGGAGCCGTCTTCGATCTACGAAGGCCGCAAAGGATTGCGCTTCCATAATCCAGCTTAGAGATCACTAGGGCTTGCACCGCAACCTTTAAGTCATATGAAGGGAGGAAAGGTTTTATTTTCCTTAAGATGCTGAGTTGGAAGTTCGCTCCTTTGGTGAGTGCACTAATGTGCTTCTGCATGTTCACACTCTTATCTAGCATTATTCCCAATAAGCTTGTGGAATCAATTATGTGTGGAATGCAATTAAGAGCTTTTAATTGATTCATCCATTCTTTGATGACTGGAGACTGTTTGGGTGGGGAGATTAAGAGGAATTCTGTTTTAAGAGCGTTTAGTTTCAGGTGGTTACGTGTCAGCCAGCTTTGTGTTTTCTGTAAGACTGAGTTGAGGGACCTGATGTCTTCAGTGGAGGAGATCTTCAGGTACAGTTGGGTATTATCGGCATACATGTGATAGTGAATGCTGAATAATTTCAGAATTTCTGTTAAAGGCTCCATGAACAAGTTGAAGAGAGTGGGTGAAAGCGCGGATCTCTGTGGAACCCCCAAAGTGACCAGTGAAGGATGAGAGCAAGACTAGATCACCTTGAAGCTTTGAATTCTGTTGTGGAGAAATGAGGAGAACCAGTTTAGTACAGGCCCAGAAAGCCCCATCCTGTGCTCCAAGAGGTCGATTAGGTTGTCGTGCTTAACAGTATCAAAAGCTAACGATAGGTCGAGAAGGATTAAAAGGCAGGATTTATTCTGATCTTGCAATCTTAGTGCATCATCTTCATTACAAAGTTTCCATTGTTTTATCCACTATTTTTTCATGAAAGTAAAACAAACCCTAACCCTTCTAATCTCTCTCTATCCGCTGCCTCTCTGTCTGCCTTTCTATCTATCTGAGTTTCTGATTCCAGACCTAACCAGCATCAAAATGTTCAGGTGCAACATGGGAGAGGCACTGACTTACAGAGCTGGTTGGTACAAGCAGAAACCACTGTTCTTGGCAGCTTCTGCTTGTTCTTTCTTCTTCACTGATTCAATGTCCATAGTTGTAGGAGAGCCAAGAGGGGCCAAGAGAGATTCTAAAGAACTAGTACTACTGCACTCAATGCCAGAAGGTACGTCAGAGTTGTGGGTGGGAAGAGAAGGATAAGAGCATGCGTTATTTCTGTTTGGAGGTTTGGGTAATTGAAAATATTTGACTGTTTATTTATGCTTGTTGTGAGTGGTTTATTGCATATCTTGACTTCTCAGTACAAGAAGGCACTCCCTGCTAATTCTGTTTTTTTGTGACTTGTTTATTCATCTACATTTCTAAGTTAAACTGATTTGTTTTTGCACACATGCTTTCAACTACAACCAAATGGCCAGAGAGGGGGCATCAACCTAAAAGAGAAAAATGTACCTAACAACTACCCTCATCTCAAACATCCAGTACCACAGTCCACACTCTGTTCCCCCTTCCCAAGGCAATTATTATCAAAAACATCAAAGAGACACAGATTATATAACAACAGTGATTGCCGGTATGTGGGGAGTGATCTCTAGAACTTCACTATGCCGCCAGCTGCGATCCGCTACATTTTTATGACGTAGTCACTAGTGCAATTTGACTCCTGATTATGGAATTTTTTTGAAGCCTGTTTCCTTTTTGTTCTCGAAATTGAGCAGTAACACTGCTATTTCAGCCCGAAGCCTCAGCTTTACTAACGCCTTGCACTGGGTTTGTGTTACTTTTGTTATGCTGGAATTTGCTATCCATTGCAAATCAGGATTTGCATTGGATAGTTTCCCAAAGTAACACAAAGTAGCACAATGTGTTCCCTTGCTTTAATTTATATCATGGGGCATCCCATGTGTGGTGCATGGGCATTTCTCCTCATTGCACTTGCCTGCAACGAGGAGAAATTTATTTTTGTTGTTACAAATTTGTATGTATGCTGCATTGTACAGTACATATAAAAAGTGGGGAAATCATTTAAGCATAGTTTTTGCACTGGAAGGGCCCCCTTCCAGTAGAAAACCTATGCTGCAGAGAATGCACACACACTTGCACTGTGACACAAGGGTGTGTATGTTGGCCCATGGCTTGTAAAAGTGTGCTAATGGCACAATTTGTTTCTCTCCCTCTGACACAATGCAGACCAAATTTGCCTCAGTGTTGCCTTGTCAAATAATAGCAAGTCTAAGCCTGAATTTTTATCATAATATGTTTCTGTGAACTTTTTGCAACATTTGTTTTTTCCACCCTTTCCCTTTCATGTTTTAATTATATGACTTTGAAAGTACTGGGAAGGCAGCCCGATAGGAAGTGGAAAAAAGTGCAGCAAAATTATCTTTACACACTGAAAAATGATAAGCCTTGTGAAGTTGCATACCTAGATTTTATAACCGGCTTGTAATACCTACGCCTCAATAGACATTTTTAGGAAGAGTGTGCCAAAAATGCAGTTGATTAAAACATTGTTTTAGTGTCTTTCTCTGGACTATGAACCCACAATATCCCTGGAGAGAGTCAGGCTTGGTTGTCACATACTGAATATATTGGAATTTGTTCGTCCATGCAAAACCTTTGTATTTTAGTTATTTTATTTAGAAATTTTGCTGTAACAAGAACCGCCTGCCAAAGATTTTTTATGAATGATCTTAAAAGCTGAACTCCCACCAAATCTCTGGTGGAATTCGGGCAAGTTCTGTTTGCGTACAAGTTTTTCATAATCTACTAGTGGCGGCTGCCTCTGTACGGGGGTGGTAGGGCAGGAGGAGGGGTGAGGTGAGGAGGCATAAAAAAAACGTACCTTCTCCGCCGCCGCAGGTCTCTCATCCGTCCTCACTCTCTGCCACCAGAAGCACCCAGGCTCCCGGAATCTCCCAGCCAATCACGACGCTGCAGGAGCAGAGTCGTGATTGGTCTGAGCAGCTTGTTTGGGCTGCTCGGGCAGTACCTTGGAGGCTGGTCATGTTCTTCACTGGGCTGTGCAACACAGCCTAGTTGAGAACATGCCAAGTGCTCATGACTGTTTGGCTGGACCCAGAGGGTGGGCCAAGCTGACATGCGCACTTAGGGAGAGAGTGCAACTACTCCTGCTGCCTCTGACAGAGGTGGACCCCGCCCCGCCCGACCTGGCTGGAGTCCCGCAAAGAAAAATAGAATGATAATAAGTTCTTGTTATTATCATTTTTTTTTCTTTTGCACTGCTCAACGAGCAGTGGGGCGACGCTCCTCCACCTTAGCAGAAGAGCCGCCACTGTAATCTACCAGTCTCAAAGTTTACCAGCTGCCAATTTTCATGCTCAAAAGAGGGCAAGGAAAACAAACTTATACCTACAGTTTAACTAATATAGGGAAACTTAAACAAAAGGCACGATCAGCACAAAGCACTGTCGTTTATCAAATCTGTGAAAATTATAATTTTGCCAAGGCTCTGCATGTATGGAATCAACAATGAGTGCATAGAAAGTGCAATTGTCTATAATTGTGTAAGCAGTGCTGAAAATGTATCTTTACCACGAAGATGTATGTTACCCTGTGCGATGTTCTATGCTTTAATTAAACATAGCGATATTTGATAACATTGATTTGTAACACTTAAGGCAAGGAAGTGGAGCCATGTCACATCATATGCGACTGACAGGGTTATAGCAGACAGTGTTTGGCAAGAGTCAGCATGGAATCTATTTATACTGCAAAGGTTTACTTTACAGTACTATTGTTCTGGGAGTTGAGATGGTCTTCGAGAGCCTCTCCTTACCCTCACTATTAACATGTATAAAGTGGGGAGAAAACGCCCACAGTCTGTGCCTGAGTTTAAAAACTCCTAAAAAATGGGTGTGTAGGCTTTTTTGCCTAACAAGATGCAAAATTCATTATTTTGTTCATATTACATTAATTTCATGTACCCCTTATCTCCACCCCTGGGGAACACATTTTGACATAGGAAATTAACTGCATCTCCAGAGTGCATAGTTCCAAACGTGTCACAAGAAACAAATAATGTGCAGCCTTGTCACTGTTTGATAGCTGAATGCCAGAAATTGCACTGGCCAATCATGATGTTGGTGCCACTAGTTTATTACTAATTTCACAGCTCTCTGGGTAGGAAAAAATTCCTTTAAGTATTACTATCAACATCTAAAAAGAGGATCGGGGTGGGTGTTTCTCCATGCCCAAGACCACACAGGTAAAAAGCAGAATTTGCTCTCTTCAGGGCCTCATTTCCTCATAGCCAGGTGGTGACAGAAGATAGACTTTAATGCTAGATTCTGTGCTGGATGGCAACAAATTAGGGGCATTTGCTATGAGGATGAGAAATGGAAATTGTTTCTGCTTTCCATTATTGTTTCAAGCTCTTCATGCAGCTGAAGTTATAGTTAAGGACATTACAAAAGAGATATTGTGGGGGGGTTTAATGAATAGCATGCAAGGTATAAAATATTTTAGAAATATTAGTTTCAACTGATTTATGCTTCGTAAGGGAATGGGGACTGATGCTCCTGAATTACTTGGCCTAAATGTCATTGTACAAAATAAAGAGTGCACATCCCTGAAAGTTCTTCCCAACTGAATTACAGATATTGCCATATTAATCATAAAGTGGGTGACAATAGGTGACTTCCTGATTCCAAAATGTCCACGTGAAAATGTTACTGTAGCTGAGATGCAGAATGTCAAGGACGTCTGTCCCCGGGAGCTTAGTAACAGTGCTAATTCGCACATTTCGCACAATCGGTACAGTGTCTCTATAACAAAGCGACACCGAGTTCCACCAATAAGCGGAAAATTTGCAGCTTGTGCTGCTATTTTACACTGGTAGAGCGAGCATCACTGAAAAATCATCACAAATGGCACCATGCATTGCGCAAGAGCACGTGGCCATTTTGATTTACTTTGCTGCCACTCAAGTACAAAATATATATTAGAGCCGCAGCAAATCTACTAAAATGGCAGCTCTCTGACTGCAACCACTTGTGACCGCCCACGACCGCCTGCATTAGAAAAGTTTGCTAGGGGACATCAAATCTCTCTCTCGCTTGCCAGCTTGCAATTTCTTGAGCCTCGCGGCAGAAAAATTCCACCACACGACAATTGGTGGAATTTGGCCGGAACTCCACATTAAAGAGTAATGTGGAGTGACCAAATTTCTGCCAAACCCGCAGGTGTAACGAAATATTCTGAACGCCCATATTTATTAGGTGGGTAGGTGAAAAATGTTTTTGGAAATATATGAAGTCATGTTTTGTGTCAGATGTATATAACACAGAAAGAATTTTATCATGACATGATTATTTTTTCAATACCAAATCAAACAGTGATAAAAGGTCTTTAAATACATTGAGGGTCAAATAAATAGCGAACTCTACAAAATGCCAGATCAGTGGTAAATCCATCAGTCTAAGAAGGAGCCTTAGATTCTGTATAAAACATTCAGACCAAAAGTAAAGTCTCTGTGAAGCATTAAATATAACTTTGATGGGCTGATGTGGGATAGTCATCTACATTTCGGTCTCTAGTGGTAATAAGCTGCAAGACCATTCGCAGGACCCTGTCCATAAAAAATACAGGGAAGACCAAACATACAGCAGGTATGAACGAATCACATCTAATTTCATCAGGTCTGAATCCTAATCCAAAAGTAATTTTAGCAGATAAGTCACCAAAAGCAGAGTGAGCAGGGAAAAAACATCAGCATATTGAAATAGGTTATTAAAGAAAAGTTTCACCAATTTTCCTGCTCGCTCCTTTCCTCAACATGCACTTTTCACTCAAGCACATGTGATCACCAGCAACACAAATGCCTAATTTTTCTTGTGGGTCCTTGACTGAAAGCCCACTGATTCAGTTGAACGTGTTAAAAAAAGGAAAATCTGAAGACTGAAATACATTTTTCTTAAAATGATGAAGATCAATGAATATGTGACATTTTTTGTGGAAAATGTAGCATTGTATAAACCCACCTTAACTTCCTCACATTTCTCCGCTCCCTCTCCCTTTCTTTTTGTTCTCTAACATGACAAATAATGATGTGCTTTAATTTAATGATTGTTTGTATCAAAGTAAAGTAAATCCTCCCTTTCTGCATGGTAACACCGGATTGCTTGCTTAATTCTAGACCCTATTTTTAATGGTATAATGACTCTTTTCCCTGTGACACTGACCTTCAGTGAAACATTGTATGCTCTGACCCTAAATTGTACTGTTAAAATTGGTTTCTCCCACTTGGGCTCTTTAACTTTCCTGTACGGCTATAGTAGATGACACAGAAACTGCACAACTGTAATAGACATTAGATATCATATGTTGACTCCAGTGTCTAATTACACCACTCACATATTTTACAAAAATATATAGCTACTAGGAGCCCTACTGGGCTCTGGCTAAGCAACTGCTTAAAATCACTGCAATGAGACATGGAAAGGAAAAATGTGCCCTTAAAGTGTGCCGTGTAGGTCCACAGGCAGGGTGCTTAATATTTAAAAATTGGCACCCTACATATTGGGAATAGTGTGCTTTCATGGTCTCTGAAGACCTAAAGCTGTTTGCAGTATGGCGATTTCTACAATCTGCAGCAACAGGTCTGAATATAATTAAACTCCTAGGGGCATATTAGCAAGACCCACGTTAAAATTATCGCCGTTTTAGCGGCAGGAAACTGCCGCTAAAGCGGCGATAATGGGCTTGCTAATATGCGTTATGGAATTCCAATAGAAGCCCAGGTTAGACGTCCTGCACATCTAACCTGGGCTTCTATTGAATTCTATAACGCATATTAGCAAGCCCATTATCGCCGTTTTAGCGGCAGTTTCCTGCCGCTAAAACGGCGATAATTTTAACGTGGGTCTTGCTAATATGCCCCCTAATTCTATATCAGCTGTTAGGAAAAAGCTAGCAAAATGAATCAACGTTATTTTTTCTCAGTTTCTAAAATCGAAATTAATGATAACAATTTTTGGTAACTTTAGTGGAGAAATAACGGGGCATATTAGCAAGACCGGCGATAAAATTATCGCCGTTTTAGCGGCAGGAAACTGCCGCTAAAACGGCGATAATGGGCTTGCTAATATGCGTTATAGATTTCCAATAGAAGCCCAGGTTAGATGTGCAGGACATCTAACCTGGGCTTCTATTGGAATTCCATAACGCATATTAGCAAGCCCATTATCGCCGTTTTCGCGGCAGTTTCCTGCCGCTAAAACGGCGATAATTTTATCGCCGGTCTTGCTAATATGCCCCAACCTTTTTAAAAAGTGGCTTAGAAATAAGTTCATCTCTAGAGGTTTCTTAGCAGTTCGATGCAGGGTCCTGGCTGAAGCCAAACACCCTGCTGTCTACAGGACGATGGCTGGGCCTCTCAGCACAGGAAATCAGAGGTTTTGTCAACAACTGAACTCTTCGCGGGTACTCACCTACTGGGAGGGGATAGGAACAGTTGACAGCCTTAACACTTCTTCATTTCAGTTGGAGGCTGACGGGACCTGTTCCCATTTGTTCCCAGTGTCCTCCTAGAGATGTACGCTACACTCCCATCAGATGAGAGAACCAGATTTGACCCTGACAAAGTGGAGATTACTTCTTCCAAATAATGGTGTGGTTTAAAGAGAGCCAAATACCCTCCAGCTGGAAAGCTGGAGCTAGCCATTTTAGATTTAGGAATTTGGGGATTTTTTTCAGTAATGCACAGCACTGCAAAAAGAGGATGGCATAGGTGAGAGGGATAAGACAGGGCTGGATAAGGAAAATTATCCAATCACTGGATAGTGAACAAGTTATGACTGGCTCCTCACCACCACCTACTCACAACATTCTTGGGACCTGGGAATACTATACCCAAAGAAGATGGCTTTGCTAAGAAAAAAGAACACTCAATAACACATTTGTTCCAGCTGACGCTCAGGGACTGCAACTTCTCTAAAAGGGTTAGGTGGCTGTCTTCCTGTTTGCATGCTCCACAGACACAAACAAAAGAAGGCCACCTGAGTCCAAGAGGGCCCATCTGACCACAGAGTACTGCACCCTGCAGGAGCCCTGGCTGGAGAGAGACTTTGTCCCTCGAAGGGTGTCCTGTAGACTGATGCCTGCAGGAGTGCTCAGAAATACTTTTCCAATAGTTGGAAAAAAGTAACTTTCTCCACCTCCACAGGACTGAGACGAGATACACAAGGTACAACCACGTGCGCACAGAGATTGTACACAAGGTGGGCAAAAGGACCAGGCGTGACCCACTCTGGGCTTTTGCAGCGCTGAAAATGGATTCCGTGGGACTTCACGTTAAATATTTCGGGGCAGATTTACAAGCCCCCTGCGCCACCAGTACGTCACTTTTCGTGACGTACTGGTGGCGCAGGGGCTCTCGATATTTACAAGGAGAGGAAAAGCCACCATGCGTGACTTTTCCTCTCCTTGTAAATACCGTCCCTTCACACGCAGCACTTTGCGGTGAAGGGGCGTTCCATGGGTGTTGCTGTGGGTGTTCCCACGCAACACCCATGGAACAAGACACATCTCCAGAATTACGAGAAATCGTAACTCTGGAGATGCGTTTGAAGCTACGCCACCCTAGAGGTGGCGTAGCGAGGCGCACCGAGGAGAAATGTTTTCATTTCTCCTCGTTTTCCTCTTTCAATGCGTGCTGCATTCTGCAGCACGCATTGAAAGAGGAAAAGCCTGTACTGATTGTTTTTGTGCAGAAAGGTGCCCCTTCCTGCACAGAAACAATCTCCCCATGGCGCAGGCATCCTTGCACCATGGTGCAAGGGTGCCTGCGCCGGCGCTTGGCAGCTGTTTGTGCGCCAGCGCAGGGAGAAGCACAGGAATGCGACATATTCTTGTAAATATGTCGCATTCCTGTGCTCTGAAAGTGCCGCAGCGTGGCGCAGCCAAAGGGCTTGCAGCGCCACGCTGCGGCACTTTCTTGTAGATCTGCCCCTCCTTTCCTTGTGAAGAGTGGCGCAGCTACATGTTCTAGCCTTTACCCACTGGAGGATATTAAGAACCAGAAAATTGACTACGGGTGTGATTTAGAGTTTGGCAGACAGATTGGCTGCTAAAACAAAAGGGGAAATTTAAAAAAGCAGGATATGACGCTCCATTATACCCAAACATTTGTGAATAGCATAGAACACATTGAAAAGCTGTAAGATTTATAACTCAAAGTCACAGCAAAAAAGCAATAAAAAAAATAATATTAATATTAGGGTCAAAACGCTTTAGTCTGCTGGTCTTTACTTTAAACTCTTGCATGCATAACAAGCTCTGGGTATATTACTTATTTTCCAGTAAATTGTGTGCATGTGACTAACCTCTAAATTCACTGTCTGATATGTCTTACGTAAACCAGCAAGCAAAGAGAAGGAGCAACAGAACATATACAGATGACTTTTGAAATAAATGATTCACATCTTTTTCTCACTTATGTCTTTGTACCTCATTTTAGCACTCATTTAAGAGACCCTAGTGGCACTTTTGCAAGGGTGTCTGCATTGGTGCACAGCTGCTGTTTGTGCGCTGGCATAGGGGAGAAGGATAGGAATGCACAATATCTTGTAGATTCAGCGCATTCCTGCCCTTTTATTTTCACGCATGGCAGCACAGCAGGAAGGCCTGCTGCGCTGCCGTGCGTCAAAAGTTTGTGAATTAGGCCTTTAGTTTTAATTTGATAATAGCAAACCCAATGCATTATGAGAAAATTGGGAACTGAGAACTGTTATAAGATCTGCATTCAAGCAAGGTAGAAGATCCATGTTGTTCTCTCCATGCTAACTAATTGGTTTGTGGAATTTACAGTAAATGACACCACCGGGTGGCTTAAATGTAATATATTTTTTGTCACAAATATTCTTTAGCAAGAAACAAAAAACGATATATGTTGGAGTCCTTGGATTCCCACTAATCTGCTAAGTAGACTTGTTTCTGACCTTCAAGAATAACAGAAAGAAATCTACTGTATCTTTGTGCAAATTACTGAAAGATACCTGCCTCTGGGAATTCTCCCCTCCAGCAGTGGCACTCAACACTTACATGAAGGATTTAGTACAGTTTGCAATATATCCTTGTGTTGTTCAGACACCTTGGGGAACGCTCTCTGAAGACTTACCCTTTCAAGTGACCCTGTTCTCATTTTCAAACATAGGATATCTCAATGTGCTGGCTGGGGATGCTGCCATCTTGTATTTCATATTTTCAAACACTTTGTCTTTTCAATTTCAACACTGTCAGTCAGAGCGGAATTAGAATTTGTGATGGAAATGTGACCTATTTTTATCAGTCTCTTATGTCATATTTAGAAGATGAATACTCTCACTAGGACAGAGTTCAAGTTATTATCCTCAAAGGGAAAATGTCAAAAAACTGAGAACCGTTGATAAATGTAATTTTCCCTTTCTGCTGAATATGCCAAAGTTTGAACAAATTATCCTATGTTAGGAATTGGCATGTACTGACAGCTTTGCCCTTCGCTGTTTATTTTGGAAAGGATGATTTTTTAGAGCATAATACAAAACACACGTTCCCGTTTAAGGATCTGTGCAAGTCTGAATAATGCAAAGAAAGAGTTGTAACTTCGACATGCAAAGTAACTGGCGATAAACACAGGCACCTTTGCATGTGGAGGTATATGAAATTTCCATAACATTTGAGCTGGCGTAGAAGTGCTTCGTCTTGTGAACTGTCACAGTTATTGTTTTGGAAAGGAAATGTATATGTTTGTGTTAAACATTGCATGTACACTTTCCACTACTTTCGAACTTACGCATTTGTCAGCAGGTGAGGCAATAGGTGCGGAAAAGTGAACCAATACTCCCAGTTACAGTATGGTGGATCTAATTCTTAAGAATAGAGTAAATCGACACCTGCATAATTGAATATACGCAAGGGTTCAGATATACTACTGTTGGAATTCACAAAACGTTTTCAAGTTACACCTGGAGACTTTCACTAGTCATAACTTTTATGCCATAGACTGGTGTCATAAAGGATTTTTTCTCAGGCTAAACTATACATGAAAATTAAATTCAAAGTGTATATTTTTGCATAAGACAAAAACAAAGCAAGTACAACTGCGCTTACAAATGTTTTACTTTTTTCTCCAAATATTGAATTGTTTCTCCCTTCACCCCACTCATTTTGGGGAGTTCAATTTACTTTCTTTTTCTGGAAATAGATTTAGTCCTGCTTTCTACAAGTGAAAATCTCCAATGATTTCCATGGTTGGAAAGTGTTAGACCTGTCAGCCTTAGAGTGCACATCCCCCAAACACTTTTACCTTCTCCCCTCCTGCTTTGCTGAATTCAATTTTCTTGACCTTAGGGCTCTGTGCTTCTGCTCACTCCCTAAATCATGGTAAAATTGTCTTCATGTGATAGACATATTTTATTTACTTATAAGTCTCTTGTAGAGTGGTATACCATATATCCAGGGCCGGTAAATTAAATGCTACTAATGGTTCTCCAGCATTTATTGTGTCCCCCACTGAAGTAGCCCTTTAAAGCAAGCCTTAGGCCTGCCATTGCAGGCAATGTGCAGATTTAAACTGCCAATTCGACTTGGTAAAATGAACCCTTTGCCAAGCCTAAAGCTCCCATTTTAATACATATAAGTCACCCCAGGGTAGGTGCTAAAAAGCAATTAGGGCAAGGTGCATTTAATTTAAAAAAAATAAACATGTACTTTTAAGTTTTTCATGTCCTGGCAGTGAAAAATATCACAAATTAATTGTTTTTTATTGTGAGGCCTACCTCTCCCATAAGGTAACATTAGGGTTACCTTATCACATTTAATAAGTGATAACCTTAGATTGGGACCAGGCAGGAAAGTCATGTTTGTTGTCTGAGGAATTGTAACTTACAATTCTCTTTAATGGTAAAGTCAGATTTTAAGTCACACTTCTAAAGATGTCACTATTAGAAGTTTTTTTTACTTTAATGCTACAGGGAAACCCAGTTTTCTTTAGTACTTTTAGCTCATACTGCATAAGTCACAAAATAAACTATGAAACTTCACAACAGCGAGTATGCCTAGGATCTATATCAAACGTGCATACGTGTAACATGAATACATACATTGAGTAATCATTTTCATTTAAGCTATGCTATTATCCTACATACGTAAGGATCATTTGAAGCTAAGAACGGCATTTCTATCAGTTGCACAGGCAGTGTTGCACACATCTATGAATCGTGTGTAAGGCTTTAGCAATAGTGTGAAGAGGATGGTTTAAAGTGTCAACTACACATTGCAAATGTTTCACTGTTCGATATAGCACATATTACAATTGTAATTCCATTTAATTGTAGCAAAGCATATGCTTTATTAATAAATGTCAGTCACCTTTATTAATCAACATTGGGTAAATGTTTACTAAATCATTTTCATTAAGAGCATCTCTTATTACTGTAAACAGTTTTAACGTAAACATCAAATGCATTTCTTTTGACATTAGTAAAACATTCAATGTGAGCTTTATATATTCTATAGCAAAAACTCTCTGCATCTGTAGTGTCAGGTGCAACATTTGCAAGTAGTAATAAGACACGTAAGACTCAGGTGCAAAGTGCACGTTCATTTTGTGTGTCAGACATCAGTCGTGTTTAGGTTTTAGTGACGTGTAAAGAGTGGTCAGTTTTGCGCTGCACTAAAGGTCTCTAGAGAAGAATCTTTTTTTCACATAAAAAAGCCCTTTCCCCTATTAGTCAGTATGGTTTATTCAAAAGACCTTAAGGATACAGCAATTGACAATTAGAAGCAAGCAAAGGTTTACTTTGATGATTGGCAATAGAAACCAGAGAAAGACCAAAACAAAAGGAATAAGGCCATTTCACCAATCTCCTGTCAGATGTTCAAATGACAGATTTGTTGTCTTCATCATTTTCCTCGTGGAATCCTCCAGAAACTTCATGTCGTCATAAAGTTTACTCTATCTTTCTTTTAGTTCTACATCTGCTCTTTTCCTTTTCACTCTCTTTCTTACTTGTGGACACCTGTACACTTTAAGAACCATGAACAAAAATAATCCAGTAAGAGTGTACATCACAAAGGGTCTCTGGCTGCAGCACCCACCGCAATGGAAAAAATGCAGGTTTTGCATTTCCCTGCACTACGAGGCAGGCACCATGTGGTGCCTGCCACATGGTGCAGGGAAATGTAGGGGGGCACCATAGGTGCCCCCAAGTGCAAAACAAAAGTGCCCCTGCACAGGGGGGGCCCGCAACGGGCCCCGTAGTCAATCCCCGCCAGCCTTTCCATGGCAGGGGAACTGCCATAGAAAGGCTGGCTGGGATCCAGCATCCAAATCTGGCGGGTGGTGCCTGCTATGCACCGCCACCATTCTGAGGATGCGGGCGGGTCCGATAGGCAATCGTAACGATTGCCTCTGTCGGACCCATGCTGGACGGGTATCCGCCCGCCAGGCACACCGCCCACCATCCTGATCTGGCGGGCGGTGATTGTCCTTATGATGGCAGCGAACCCACCAGCGGCAGCCTTCTGGTGGCGGGTTCACCGCCATTGTAATCAGCCCCTATATTATGTCATATATTTTTATGTACGTTTTTAATTTTTAAATGACATAATTATAATTATTAATTTAAAAAAATAGTAGAAATATGTTGTTTAATTGTTTTGTAATTTTTAAATGCTGCATGGTGTTTGCTATTGTCTTATGTTTAAAGTATAGATTTGGCTATTGTGTCTAGGTATTCTAGTCCTTTGGTGTTTGGGTAGAGTCTAGTTTTGTGTAGGTATTCGTACATTGTTTTTGTTTGTTTACTAAGTTTAGGACCTATTTTAGTGAGGGATTGTTCTAGCCTTAGTTCTTGATAACTTTGGGGCTGATTACGATGGAGGTGAACCCGCCACCGACAGGCTGTCGGTGGCGGGTTCATCGCCATTGTGAGGCTATTTTCTGCCTGCCATTTTATTATGGCGGGCGGTGCCGTGGCGGTCGGAAACTCTGACCGCCATGCATCCGAAGGGCTCCTTGAGCCCGCCGGTGCGGCGGAGGGCCTCCCTATCCCTCAAATGGAGGCGGTGCCTACCAGGCCCCGCCATAGGGATTACAATGGTCTATCCCCGCCAGCCTTTCCATAGCGGTTCACCCGCCATGGAAAGGCTGGCGGGGATGGACTTTGGGGGCCCATAGCAGGCCCCCCTTTTTCCCCGGGCGCTGTAGTTTTGGGTTTCCCTGCACCATGTGGCAGGTACCACATGGTGTCTGCCACGTAGTGCGGGAAATGTCAAATGTGCCTTTTTTGCATTGCAGTGGGTGCTGCTGCTAGCAGCACCCGCCACAATGTAAAATATTGGGAGTGCGACCGTTGTGGTGGCGGTCGCATTGTAATCAGCTTTGTGGGACCGCCGCCTTGTAGGCGAGCGGTCCCACTTCCTGATACGATGGCGGACGGACTGAAGTCTGTACGTCATGGTAATCACCCCCTTTGTTCTTTTTTGATGGCTTCTAGTTGGTTGTCCTCTTCCTATTGTGGCTTGGAAGGCATTATGTTATCCTTCCACTGCGTTATTTGTTTTAGCTTTTTGTGCTAGGGTGCTTTGATAGACGTTCCACCAGGGGATTTTGAACTTGGGTTGTCTTCGGTGCCCTGACCTATGTTGTCTTCCTACCCAGGTGTCTTCAAAGTAGTCAAGGAAGGGTGTTAGTTTTGCTTCGTTGGCTTGGTAGAAAGGACTTTCAATAAGTATATTATAGTGGTTGGCTACTTCTGTTGTTGGTACATAGACCAGGGCTATTAGTCTTTTGATTTGATAAGCAAAGTTGCTGTTTGTGGCATAATCTATGGTTAGGGTAGAGTTTTGGAGATGTCTCCAGATACTTTGGTTGAAATGATAATAGCAACCTTGTATTGCAGTATGTGAATATATTTTTTAAATTGATTGAATCATTGCTTGCTCGAAATCTATTATTATAATTTTTTGAGGGAAGTAGTTTTCTATCTGTTGTTTTATTATTGTAAAGAGTTCTATGTAGGTAGTATTTTGTTTGTTGGGAGTAGTGCGTATATGAAGGGGATGTTAGTTTCTTCATATTCGCCATGGATGGTATATAGTGGATAAAAGGGCTTAGGGCAAACTTTAAATATATAAAAAAATTTAATCCGTATTTGTAAAGCGCAAGCTACTCACCCTTACGGGTCTCAAGGTGCTGGGGGCCATCGTGGAAATTAAGTGAGCTATTGCCCAGAGTCACATGGTGCTGAGCTGAGCTGCCACCGTAGATCGAACCGTGAGCCCTGTGCTCCGAAGTCAGCTGCCCTGGCCGCTGCACCACACCTCTCCCATCCATCATCCATGTTTCACATTGCTTTAACTTTTGAATGTTGGTGTTGGTGGCAAAGATGATAATTCTTTTTTCAGGACTGTTATTGTCATAAAGAATGAATTTTTCATCTTTGTGTGTGACTGTGTATTCTTGTAAAATTTCGATTTCTGCAAATGTTTGGGGGGTGGGGGGTGTTTGAGCAGTTGATCTTTTAGTTCTGGCTATGAGGTGTTTAAGAGTTGGTATGGAAGGTAATTGTCCTGTTACATGTTCAGGAACCCTAGTTCGTAAGTTTTTTAATATTTGGGTACTGGTTTGTTGGGAGCTGGTGCTTGCTTCTTTGATGGTTTCTAAAGCATCTCTCATCTCAATTTCTCTGACATTGGGGGGATGGTTGTGTTCCCTAACATTAATAATATTTGTTTCTATTGTTGTTGCTCTCCCATAGCAAGAATTGGAGTAGTATTTACTACATTTCCAATGGTTTTTATTTTCTGTTATTTTTTCTTGCGTATAAGTATAGCCCATGTAGCACAGAAGTAGTTTTCCTTTTTGTGAGAAGATGAACTTTGCCTCTTCTGTCATTTTCTTTGTATATATGTGAATGTATTTATATATATGTATTTCTTAATTATTAATTATTGAAGAGTAAACATGTTCATATAATTATTACATTTCAAAATATTTTTACATATATCTTGTTTTGCTTTTCTTGTTGGATACTTTTTCGATGTTTGTAGTTTATTCACTGGTTTCTTTTTTCTCTGTTGGTTAAAAAGTAAAATGCTATTTTTATTGAACTTTTACATTTAGTTTGTTAGTTTAGTTTATTTGGTCTCTATCATTATTTAGTTGTGCTAAAGGAAAAAAAATACTTACTATTTTTAGTTGATGTAGTTTATTTCGTTGATGTTGTTGTTTTGTTGAAGTCTGTAGAAGCAACTAAAATAAAAGTATTTGTTAGTTATGTTTTGCTTTTTTAATAAATGTTTTTAGTTTTAATCAGTTAACATATTAGTTTGTTAAGATATATACTTACTTTGTTTTATATTTTTCGTTAATGTTGATTTTGTAGTAGTTTTGGAAGTAAATCGTTGTTTTGAATTTTCTAGGTGGAGTTTAAGTTAAGTTTAGTCCTTGAAATATAAAGGACAACATATTATATTTTTAGTTAATTTGTTTATATATTTTTTAAGCTAATTTTATTTATTTATTTAAAAAGTTTTCTTCTTACCTTTAATGAGAGTTTTTCTGTTTAGTTGTTTGTGTAGATGTTTATGGTTCTGTTTTCTGTTTTGCAAAGTTTTGTCCTTCTTCAGTGTTTGTCCATTTCACAGTAAATTTTATGTTAATTATTTGATTGCTTTTATGGTGTTTATTTAATTAGTTAGAGTTTTCTATTGGCTTGTGTTGGTGTAGTTTAAATTCAAATGGTTGAGATAGATTTTTTGAATGTTTTTGCAGTTATAATTTAATCTGTTTAATGTTATTTATGTTTATTTAATGTTTATTTTTATTTTGTTTAGTAATATAATTAAAATGTATGTGTTAATAAATGTTATATATTTTTTATATGTCTGTTTATTTTTGATAGTTGTGATATTTTTTTATGTTGTAGTGTTTGTTTATTTATTTATTTTAGATTTTTAAATGTATTTGTTTGTGTTTTAATTTTATTAATTTTTAATTTTTTTTAGTGTTTGTTTTTAATGTTTGATATATGTTATTTGTTTATAATATTGAAAATAGTTTATATTTATGTTTAAATGTTATTTTTTTGTATAGTTTATATGTATTTTATCGATGTTTGTGTTGTCGATATTATGCATATCGATGTTTTTGTTGTAATATATGTTATTTTAATATTATAGATATTTTTGTGTTCTTTTTTTTGTTGTTGATATTTTTGTCACCGAAATTCTTTTTACGATATTTTTTTATCGATGTTTGTGTTATTTTAGTTTTGTGTATTGGGTGTAGATATTTTTGTATACAATATTAGTGACTCGATAATTTTGTAGGTCGATATTATAGGAGTCGATATTGTGTCAGTGATCCAATGGGTCTAAAGTAAGGTCCCATTATCTCAGTATTTTTAGCATCTTTCTGTCTATTCAAGCGCTTCAGCATGGGAACTTCAGAAGGAACTATGGGGCTTAGTACGATGCCGGTCCGACCTTCGTCCGACCGGCATCGTGTCGGAATGGATACTGACCGACTAGTAAGTCAGCAGTTCCATTCAACAAATTAGGATGCTACTGCCCATGAAGCCATCGAAAATATACATATTTCCATTGCGACTTAAGCTGCAGTCAGAAAAGGGCTGTAGCGGAAGCCCCATTGGTAAAATGAATGTTCTCAAACATCCATGCACTGTGTGTCAGGTGCCAGGTGGTGCCTGGCATGTGGTGTATGGATGTTTGAGGGGCACCCCAGGTGTACCCCAGGCCTCACAGTGGAGGCCACGGAGGGACGCAGGCCCTACTACGAGCCCCCAAAGTTTGTTTGTGACAGCCTTTCAGACAGCCAGTCTGAAAAGGACATCGTAATCCCTATGGGGGTGCCTGAGCACTGCCCTTTTTGATGGTCAGAAGGGCTCCTTGAGCCCGTCGGAACTGTCGGTCAGTCTCTCCACCTTAATGCAGTGGTCGGACTTCGGCAGCAGATGTCGGCTGGATCGCACCCAATGGCTTGTCGGTTGTGATCCGACTGACATCGTAAGGAGGCCCAAAATCTTGATTTTAGAAATAATACTGGAAATGACCTTTCCGGTAAAATAAAATCCGCAGTAAACTCCATGTGTCAAGTCAAGGTATTGGTAGGGAATTTCCTCGACAACTGATGCAGGTAACTGCATGCATACGTAGCAAGCACTAGCATCCATAGTGTCAATGTATTTGTGTAGCAGCTTTAGATATACATTCAGTGAGTAATCTCCTCTAGAATCATCCATATGTAAGTCTTTCTCCTCTAGTGTGGGTAAACTGTTACTAGTATAATTTGGCTTCTGAGTTGTGCTGGTAGACTTACGCACTTCATCATGTAAGTGGTGCGGCAAATTCAAGATTATAAGCAAAATAACCAATACTATAGTGGCAACAGCAAATACTCCTGCACCATAAGCGTTTGCATCTAAGGATTTTTGCGTTATGCTCCATGAGTTCACTAGTGACAGCCGTTAGCTTTAGAAGATGCAGCACAATTATTGTTTCAGCTAGTTCTCACTTGCTCAAGCAGCAAAGCATAGTTTAAATGCCTTTTCCAAAGTTAAAGTGCAACTTAGTAGATGTGCAATTCGAATTCACTGATGACTATTTCCAGAACAAGCTGAGTCAGTCTGTCTAGTGGAAATGCAATTTCAATTCTCAATTGAGTCACAAACTTAATCTCAAGGAGGTTCAGGTGGATGCACATTGTTATAGCAGAAGGCATGAAATGCTCTCTCCCAATCATTGGCTGCCAAGTAAGTCTATTATGGTGAGGGGTACCTCTGACAGGGCAATCTTGCTCTTTTTGATTTTCTCACTGTTGGCCATTCTTCCTCACTGTCACTCTGGCTGGTTTTGTCGGCACCCTCTAGAATGGTGTGAAGCACCTGCACTTCAGTCAGACAGTGTCTTCCTCTCTCCTGGGCCATCAGTCTCCTTGTACAACTTGCGTTACTATTGCACTAGGCCCTTCGCCATGGGCAGAACCTCGTGTAGTCACCTCTACTGAATTAGATCCATCTGTACCGACAACAGTTGACCCTCTCGGACCCCCTTAGGCCAAATGAGTGCTGTCTCAGCAGCTTGCTGATCCCCAACAGCTTGACTAACCTGCTCCCTCTCTCTCACTAAGCACCAGCACATCAGGAACAGGTGCTGTTATATCATCAGGGGGACACAGGACTCTGCGGCTATGAGCAACATGTATCCAATTCTGGATGTCTCCACATTTACAGAAGCAGTGGTTACCAGAATCACAAGGTATGGCCCACGCCAATGAGGCTCCAAGCAAGACTTGCAAACGTGGTTCTTCACTATAACGCAGACACTGGGACTGAGGTCATGGCACTTTTCCAGATGAAGCGAGGCAGTAGCCTCTCAAACATGGTGAGACATAGAACAAACCACATCAGCCAGTTCTTAACAGTAATCAAGAATCATGTCATCAGTAACTTCACAAGCACATTCACAGGCACAGCTGGTTGTCTCATAGCCCTTGCCTTGATGATGTCATGAAGGTGACAATTCTGTCCTCCTGTCCAAAGTGCTTTCCAGACTCATAAACAGAAGAGGTAATACATCCGGACACTTCAGAGATGTGGAAGGTCACACTTTCACTAATCTGGATTTCAACGTGCCATTTACTTGCTCCACAATGCCAGAAGCCTCCGGTCAGAAACTGCAATGTAGTCTCTGCTCAGCTTGTAATGCTGCACATAACATCTTCAGGACCTCATTGTTAAAATGAATTCCTTGGTCTGACTCTAGAGAAATCAGGAAAACCAAATGCGGAATTATCTCTCTCAACAAGAGCTTGGCTACTGTGAGACTATCATTCCTCCTAGTCGGGTTAGCTTCCACCCACCGTGAAGAGATGCACACAATCACTGACATATCTCAATCCATTACAGATGGGCATCTCTATGAAATCCATTTGCATTCTATTGAAGGGACCGCTTGATGTTCCCTTGTGACTCATTGTTACTGGTGTTTTCCTGCCTACATTTTGTTGTTGACACACCACGTATCTGTGACACAAGCTTTCAGCAATCAATCTGAATCTCAGATTGAACCATGTCTGCCTAAAGAGGGACACCATCGCACCTCTCCCTACATGTGTAGGCCCATGGCAATGCCTTGCCATAGGTGGTATAAAGCTGTCTGGCAAAACTGGTCTTCCATCTGTCGAAACCCACACTTCATCCACATCTCTTTTAACACAACCTGCTCTGATCCAACCCTGCTGTTCTGCTTCTGACACTTCTTCCTGCAATCTCTTAAGGTCCTCCCACTTATCAACAGCAGACAACAACAGATTGCAATTTGTGACATCTGAACTTTCATTGATGTATTACCCATTAAAGGTGCAAGAATTTAGTGAGCAGCACCGGGCAGTCTCGTATGCATACTTGTTGCCCACTGTCACATAGTCTGTTCTTTGATCCATGGGCGGCATGCTTCACCACTGCAATTTGGGTAGGCAATTGTAGGGACAGGAGAAGGTTTTGAACTCTCTCTCCATTTTGGATTGGTGACCCTAGAGAGGTCATGAATCCACTTTGGGACCACAACTGGCCAAAATCATGTACGACTCCAAAGTGTACTGACTATCAGTGAAAATTGTCACTCTCAGCTGATCTGAAAAACAGCAAGCCCGTGTAAGAGCAATCAATTCAGCCACTTGTGCTGAAAACACTCCTTGAATCTAGGAGACTTCGATCACACCTGCAACAGTGCAGACTGTGTAGGCAGCTTTCAAATTTCCATCATGGCCACGTAAACAGGTGCCATCAACAAACAGCACATGATCAGATTTGGGAAGCGGCACATCTTGTATGTCAGGTCTTGGCTTTGTGCATAGCTCAATAAGATCTAGACAGTCATGTTCAGCTTTATCACCCACAGTTTCATTTCCAGGAAGGGGGAACAAGGTGACAGGATTCTGAATAGTTCACCTCCTACTGGTGACGTTCTCAGTACCCAAGATGATTTGTTCATACCTGGTAAGCCTGCTATTGGCAAGGTGCCTTGTTCGAGAACAGGATAACAACCCCTCCACTCAATGGGGTACAAAAACTGTCAAAGGGTGACCCATAACTATGCTCTCACATTGTTCAAGTCTCACACATGTAGAAGCAACAGCTTTTAAGCAACCAGGCAAAGCGGCCACAACAGGATCAAGTATGGCAGAAAAATAGACCACTGGCCTGTGAGCATTGACATGAATTTGGATAAGCACCGAGAGAGCACAGCCCTCTCTCTCACTGCAAAGCAAAGCAAAACATGTGTTGTAATCAGGCATTCCCAGGGCTGGTGTGTGGCAGAGACATTCTTGCAGCTCTGAGAAGGCATGCATGCAGCTGTCATCCAATGGTACCGGATCAGACACGACTTTGTGTGTCAACCTCTTAATAGGTTCAGCCATCAGGCAAAATTGGGAATCCACTGTTGACAGTGGCCCACCATTCCCAAAAACGATTCGGACTTCCTTCTGAGTAGTTGGCTTATTCATGTTCAGAATCACCAAGATTTTCTCTTGGGACACCTTCCATGCTCCTTTCTCAATGTGATGTCCTAGATACAGGACTTCTTTCTGGTAGAATTGCAATTTGGTCGGGGACATTTTATTTCCATTCTCAGCTAAGTAGTTCAGCAAGGCAATAGTGTCACGTTTGCAAGCCTCCTGCGTATTCGACACCACTACTAGGTCGTCGATATATTGGACTAGGACTGAGTTATGTGGCATCAATAAAGATTCTAAATACTTTTTGAGTATCTGATTGAAAAATCAGGGATCTCTGTATACCCTGGTGGGACTCAACACCATTTCATGACATGACTGCTAAAAATGGAAAATGAAGAGAAACTGAATTTCCTCATGCAATTGTATAGAAAAGAAGGCTTGACACAAATCAATGACAGAGAACCACTTGGCTTCACATGGAATCTGAAACAGTATCACAGCAGCATTTGGCACCACAGGACAACAAGGAGCTATTGTCGAGCTGACCTTTTGGAGGTCTTGCACTATGCAGTACAATAATAATAAGTTGGGGTTTTGCAAAACCTTGATGGGTGAGTTACATGGACTCCCAAAAATCTCCTTCAGAATGCCTTGTTCAATTATTGAGTTATTCACAGGAGTAATCACAGCAATACTTTTGAGCGTCAAATTATATTGTGGGATTCTTGGATACTCAGCGTTTGGCTTCACAGCAATGTGGGCTGGTTCGACACCTTTGATAAGTCCAATATTTTTACCTGAAAAGTCCCAGGCTTCAGTTAACACTGTATCTCTCAATTCAAGGTGTAAATCATTTTGGGTCAGAAACAGGTACATTCTGATGTCTGATCTTTGTCTGGCAAGCTTAAGGACATTGTCCTCATTGTGAGTTAGAAACTCGATACCATTTGGGGTGCAGGAAATGGAACAATTTAATTTGCATAAAAGGTCTCGTCAAAGTAGATTGACTGGAATCCCACACCACAAATCAGTGAAGATCTTTAAAAGACCCTATCTTTACTGGTCCCGCTTCTAAAGCTGGGCTAGTCAATCAATCAATCAATCAATCAAATAATCTTTATTCGCTCATTTCCCAGATGATCATAAAAGACGTGCATGATTTAAAACACTCACGGATAAACCTAAAACAGTCAAATAATTAACATTTTTAAAATACAGCAAGAAAAATAGAATGCATACCAGGCACAAAAGCCTTAAAAAATACCTACTCTAAAAACGTGAAATAATATAAATCAATACAGTTACAAAAGCCAGGACATAAGATATAAGTAGAATTGAGCATTCATTGGATAGAACAACATTCCCTTTCTCACACGTAAAATGCCCCTCAAAAAACAACCAACCAAATAACAGATATCTTGGTCATTTAGCTGCTGCAAGAAGAGCAAAGCACCTTTGCACTTAGAAAATTTGTGCCTGCGCAATAGAGGCAATAGAAATTTCCTGTTACAAGGAAGATAGAAATTGCAAAAGAAAACAAAGTGCAATAAGGTCTGGTTTGATTGCTTGTCACATGGGCAAATACAAATATTGTTTGAGGAGTATTGCCCTAAGGGGAAACACAACATCCAGCGTATCGTTCCTAACCTAAAACGAGTCAGTAAGTTGGGATCGTACACAATCTTCACAAATAATAGGTATGTGGCAATCCCGGCTCCCTAGAGGCTTGCCTGTGTGAGGAAAAGCATTCCTGGGTCCATCTTTTATCTTTCTTGGTGATAATTTCTGGGTTCTCAAACCAGTGTGTGCAGCCCAGAGCCAAAGTGGTATCTCTAATATACTTTAGCCATGGAATTTTCAGTCCATGTTCACAACCAAACCAATCTCTAACAACTGCATGGTTGAGTTCAGCTTCCTTATTTGACCAAATGGAACACCAAAGGTCTAAAGGGGCAGTACCAATAAGGTCTGGAACATACTCAAAGCCTAATTCTTTGTGTGGGGGGGAAGTGGGGTGTCAAGGCAGAAACCCCCAACAGGCGACGGCAAAATCTATTTTCCTCGACTTGAATGGCAACAATGTACTGTAACCCCATACCCCCATGCCATACGTCAAGGTTGAAAGGCATTTCCTTTTATACATTTCTATGAATGGGGCCACTGGCTTTCTACCAATGCAAGCAGCAAGAGAAAAAATGGTGCCGACCGCACGAGAAAATCAGGTTAGTCTACTTCTAAAACACGTGGACCATGTGCAAGCATCATCAAAATCTAGGCCAAGATATGGAAAAGAGGATACCCTGTCTAATTTTGTTCCCTTCAATCGCTTGGGTACTAGTTTTGGTGTTCTTGGGACCGCACACCATAACAAACGTGTTGGAGTAATTTGTTTCGGAGTCAAGACCCTTCATGAATTTCACAAATTATTGAGTAATAACTTCATACCATTCGCTCATCTGCATATAATAAGGCGGGCAAGTCCATAATAAAGCGGGACCTGGGCTAGTCATTTGTTTATTACCAACTCCTACAACTTGGATTCTTTCTCCAGAGAGGAGTAGGTTGGGAACATCTGCTGTTCTCACAGTAGAGCAGGTAGCACCAGTGTCGACAAGGAATGAGGCACAATTCCCATTTACCACGCCATCCATGTATGGACCCCTCTGGTCTACCTCCAAGGTGGGTTTACTCTGGCAACAAATCATATGCTGCTGAATCATAAAACTAACCTCAGGTCTCAATACAACCACAAATCTGTGAACAAAAGTCCCATCTCTTTCTATGAAACTTCTTTGGGAGATATTTTCCTGCTAATACTTCTTATTGACTAATGGGGATGGAGCGCGTGAATGAGGCTATCTCATCGGCTCTGCATCAGGCCAATCAACAGCAACTTGCATTCAATCCGTAAGTCACAATCTCAAAAAAGGAATCCAAATCCTTCCATAAAACCTTAGATATCTTCACAAATCTCCCAACCCCTCTGTACCATTCAGCCAGATTTCCTCTCAATTTTGGGAAGTCATTTGTGAAGGATGCAAGATCAGTCCTACTCCATGGCACAAGTACATGCCCTCTACTAGGCACCTCTCTCATGGGAAGCATGAGTACATTTTCATCCTCCTCCTATGTTCCAGATGGAGGCATTTATATCCTGACTTTCTTTGTCTCATTTTTCTTTGACCATATACCTTCCCATTTATCCAACTCACTCCATTTCTGTACATATGGTATCAATTCTTTAATCTGTAATTTCAATGTGAGTGGGTGCATGTATACAATGTTTCGATCACTAAAGCTCAACCTCTAGCTTCTTTGTAAAACTTTGGGCCTCTGGATGTTAATCCTATGTTTCTGAGCAAGCTCTGACAGTCTGTCATGAGCTTGTCTTGCATGCCTAGTGATTTCTTTACACATAAACAATAGCTCATCATCTCGATAGACTTCAAATCAAGTCAGACTAAGAGTTCCAACTATAGGTTCCTCCAAATCTATCTTTAATTTTGCCACATCCATGACGCTATCTATCTCAGGAGTTTGAGCAGTATCTCCTCCATTCGTTCCATGATGTCCATTGCTTGTTGAGGTGTCTGTGCTTTTAAGGCAATTATCAAATCATCAGGCAGAAAGACCTGGCTGTTCTGCTGGAGTATTTAGAATTATTTCTCCCATATAAGTACGACTTCTTAGGGCAGGCGGTGAATGCAAAAGGGGCATGTCAGAAGCTGGCGTTCCCATAGGCATCTCTGTCCTAGGGGAGTTGTAATTCATCATTTGTGGGACTGTTCAATTAGATGTGAAAGAGGGTGACAGTCTCTGAGGGAACTTTCTGGACCAATCAATCCCAGTCTGATCTGCAGTAGTGGTTACACCTGGAACACCTGAATTGTTCACTTGAGTTGAAAACATAGGAGTCTGTGGAATTTTTCTCGGTACTGGACCTTTCGAATTGTCAGTTACAACAGTTGTCCCAGTAGGAACAGCTAAAGCATGTGTAGTATTCCTGCTGCTCCGTGCTTGTTCAAAGGGACTACAGGGCTTAGAGTAACTGGAACTGTCAATGTATCCTGGGCATTTAGAGCTTGTGATGCAGAAGCAACCGTCATCACTGAATTTTCTCCAGCTGCATTTGGATGCACACTGAACGGTGTAGAAGGTGCTTCAGAAGTTCCTCCAACAGGTGCACTACTTGGTCCAGCAACTGGTATCTCATTATATGGAGGTGGACGATTTAACAATATTTCAGAAAAAATCCTCATCAAAATCACTGTCACTATCTATAGGACAATTTCTGTTCCCTTCTGTTTCTATATGCTTTTTCTTTTCCATGCATTTCTTACCCTTCTCTTCTCCTTCAATTGTCAATTCAGGATATAATCGAGTTCCCTCAATTATGTGAACTCTTCATGTTTTCTCCTGTGCATCCGACCTAGCATCCGCACAAGTGCGGCTCTCTTGACTCTCCCCTGATATTTCTCTCTCTCTTTGAGATGAGCAACACCTCTCCCCAAGCATTAAGTGCTTCAAATTGGGTAGGTCTAGGAGGCGATTTCACTTCATACAATTTGCTCCTCAAGTTCTCAATAATTCTAAAATTGAATGTTCTGTAAAACACCATTTTTCTCAGTGATCTTATGCCATTGTGCAAGCCAAAGGCATGTGTGAAAGCCCTTATCTGTCACCATAATGCAACCTGGCGTACCTTCAGGTTGTGCCTCCTCTCCTCTAAGGGGCACAGGCACATCTCCCCTCACTATGTGTTGTCTAGCTTTCAAAAATGTCATTTGTGTTCAAATTAATATTCTGTTCACAAACGACTTTCTGTCAGAACCAGAAAATTAATTTCTCCCTCAATTTTCTTATTCAGTGATCACAATCAATACCAGAGCAGCTCTCTATGACATATGCAGTCAATTCCAGTGCAGCTGACCTATACCAGTGCGGAACATTGTTGCGTCAACCTTGCTCCTTACAGCAGCTCACCCTCCTTTACAATTTTCTCTTGAGCATGTTTTCAAAGCAATTCATAAACAAATGCAAGAGTTTTCCACAACTGAGTCTGTCCGCTCCACTAATGAAATGAAAGATTTCCGTACACACAAGAGATCTTCTGAACTATTCTAACATTCACTCCAAATGAAACCTCAACCAGTGGGGTCTTTGCTCTGATTGATAAATGTATTCCCTGTGCACTGAGATCAACTATACCTACCACTTCTCACAAACATGCAAAGATCAAGTCCCTATTAAAGATGTTGTCGGCGACATCTCATGACAAACACCACAAAACAGCAGACAACTACACCGAGTGTCTTCTACATTGAGACTCGCCACATAGGTGTATATCAATATATCACAGGATCTTAGGCCACGAAGGACCCAATAAGCACTTCAACTTCTCTGCATCAAGGGGGCACATGGCCAAGCTGCAGACCACGATGGCCATGTTGCATTGAAGCTTCACTGGCATCCCTACAATCTTGGCCATATACTGACCTCAGTTCTGCCGTGCATTAGGAATCAGCTGCCTGGCCTGGCTACTGCCACACTGTGGGTTGCCTTGTTGTGAGGGGGCGTGGCGTGGACAGAGAAAAAGTCATTTGGACCTGGCACCGTGCTTTTGAGGCCTGACGGCGGCCTAGCTTGTCTCCGCTGCGGTTGAACGGAAGAACTCTGGAAGTTCGGCCGCTCCTGAGGTGCCCGTGCTGACTGGGGGTCGGGGGGGCCGAGGGAGACCCTTCTGTCACCTGGGCTATGATCATTGCAGCTGGAGGAGCCGTAAATGGATCACCTCAGCTGCAGGGGAAAGGGTCGTCAGGCACCAGCCTCTGCGGTGGAAGGGCCGGCTCACTGACAGAAGCCACGCTTATGAGGGAGACGGTGTGGGGGCACAACAGGAGGCTATACACAAGGGTGGCACACACAGAACAAATTAAGGCCAGCCTGTGTTACCCCCGGAGGCCACATAGTGACAGGGACCGCAGGTGATCCTGGGTGCCGGCCATCGGGCTAAGTCAAGCCGGCCCATTGCTGAGTGTCTGCCTCCCCCCCTTCTCCTGCATATGTCATTATCCCTGCCTCCTAGTCCCAGCCTGGATGCAGATGCGGCCTGGAGTGACTGGACCGGATGCTAGGAGTCTGGAGCTGGGACTGCTTTAGTGGAATGGCAGTCCCTTATTTCCTGCAGTGTCGGCCTGCCCTGCAGCCACTGGGGCCCCTGTGAATCTATTGACTCTGTGACATGAGGATCGGGGGAGGCAGGGGTAGCAGTGTGCCTCTTGGTCCTGAATCCCAGAGTGCTGTGCTCATTCCCTGCAACACAGCCATTGGCCCTCGCTGATACCGCTGCCCAAAGATCAACGCTGTGTCTAAATTTTGCTTGAGCAACCTCCGGTATGATCATACCCCGCTTTGACAACCAAGCCGCCTGTATCCTACAGAGAAGGAGACCCCTGCCCTGCCGTGCTATTAAGGACTCAATCTAATTAAGCTGCATACCATCAGCATCGCTGGGGGTGCATCCCCTGCTGCCTTCGGCCTTAAACCTGCATATACTCTCTGAAAGGACCAGCAGGTGGCCTCCCTGACTACTCTGGTAGTGACACCCTCCCAAAATAGCTATAAACCCACCTTCACCATAGCTTGTGACACTGGTTGCAGAAGTGTGACTGACCTGTACTTGATTTTCATCTAACCTTACATTCATTACGGGCTATGGTCCGTGAAGATCCAAAGCAGGGTCGGCTAAATTTCAACAAAACCAAACCTCCTGGCACTGGCCCGGTTCCGATGATGGCAGAGTGGGGCACTGCATCGGATGTTCCTACTGTGGCACAGCCTGGCACAGATGCCATCATGACGGAGCTGCGAGTGGGCCTCAGAGCCCTAGACGTCCGATTTGACACCTTGGATAAACGAATAGATGCCAAGGGTGAGTGCCTGGACCATCACGAACGGAGGCTTGACACTGTTGAAGGCAGATTGTTGGATTTGGAGGATGGGGCAACCCAATCTGCAAAGAAACTACATCGAATGGAGAGACTAATGAAAATGGTTGCAATGAAAAATGAGGATTTAGATGGCATAAGCAGGCATAACAACATCCGTACATGAATCCACAAACATCGGACACCTTGACCAGTTCGTGGAACAACTCTTGTCCGACATGTTTAGCAAAGAATCTTTCACGTCAACATTTGTTGTCGATAGGGCCCAACACTCTCTTGGTACGCACCCAAATCCGGGATGCCCATGATACCGCTCATTGCTCGTCTGTTGAGGTTCAAGGACCATGACACAGCCTTACGTCTGGTGAGAGAAAGAGGCCCGCTCACCTGGCAGGGGTCCGCTGTCTCCCTGTACCCATACTTTACCGCAATGGTCCAGGACATATGCCGAAAATACACCGGTATTATGGCCGCACTGCGCAACTTGGGGCTTTGCTATGGGATGGTTTATCCAGCCTGATTTTGAGTGCAGGTGAATGGCAAACCGAGCAGGATTACTGTCGCCAATACTCCGAGGGGCGTGCAGTGTTGCGGCGCAAATCCCCTGACAGATCACCATCAGATGTTCACTCCAGCGCCAGTGCAGAACTCTTCTCTACTGGTTGACATTCCCGGCTCTAAAGTGAAACTAACTATGTGGTGGCCGGAGCAGAGGACTCGTGTACATTGAATTTTTGTTGATGGTCGTCTTTAGAGGGCCTTGGATAATGTTTATTTTTAAGTATATTGCAATTCATATTACTTTTTTTTCCTACACAATGTGGGGACCAGAGTGTGGTTCATACATAGTTAATTTTTTATCATTATATGTTTAGAGAGATTATGTCCCTAGAAATTCTGTTAGGGTTGGGATCTCACCTACTGTCTTACTTACCACTCCCAAATAAAAGAAATTCAGCACTCCCAAGCAGAGGCACTTGGTAAAGCAAGTGAAAACACCTGGAAAGGGGGCTCCACACTCATGAAAAGAGGCACATCAAAAAACAGTTCTCAAAATAAAACATGGGATTTTATTAGTGCAACACTCTCTGACAGAATGGTTTTCCTATATGTCAAATGAATCAGGTGAAACAACATGCAAATGTAAATATACCTATATACATGTTCAGGCAAATAATAATGAAACACTCACAAAATAATCAAATGCATGGGATAAAACACAAGCAGATAATTATGGCAATACATATGCAAATAATAAACACTAACAAGTCAAATAATAACAAAACATTTACAAGTGAAATACAAGGGAGCAAAACCTAAGCAGATAAAAATAATAATGGAACATTCACAAGGGACATGCATGGGAATAAAACACACACAGATAATAATAGTGAAACACATGCAAATTATAAATGATTGTGCACACAGACCAAAAACATATATAAAGATAACTATATATCTTTACATATATCTCAGTACCAATGATCAGAGAAAATAGCTCACTGGCTGCAATAATTTCATCCTGACCCTCCCAAGACTGGGGGTTCCAGATAACAGTCTTAGGGTCAGGAGACTTCTCAAGCTGGGAAATGCAGCACTAAGCAGATGTGTCCACCTCTCAGGAGAGATCCCATCTAAGAGCCAAGAAACCCTAGTTATTTTAATATTCTCATTGCATGACAAGTTTCGAGAAGATACCCTTTGTGTCAAGGAAACTCACCAGTTTCCTGAAAGCATTCCAAGGCAAAGGATTCCTCACGCATTCTCCTCGGGGATCCCATGATACATGTTCAAGCCCCTTATCTTGGTGAAGCTCGAAAGTAGAAAACACCTCCAAAAGTACAAAAAACATCCTCAAAGAGGAAAACAATCTTGAAAGCAATATCCCTGAATAACCATGAGTAACCTGGGGCCTCCTTGTGTGTTCGGAACCCAGGCCAGACAGAGTCAGAATTCAAAATGGAGTTAGAGCAAGTTAAAGTCAATTGTCAAAACATCATTTCCCAATGTACAACATAATGCACATTTGTACACCACTGCCTACAGCACTACCTACACCTGCGCAACAAGACCGGGGGTGGGCGGGGAGAGGGGGAGGGGAACATAAGGAGTATTGGGTATGTTTGATGCTTTCAGACTCACAGTTTAATGACAGTACCGCATCACCTATCTTAGCTACACTCAGGGGTCGATTCCGATCTCGGCCAATAGGGCACCTAACAGTTTTCGTCCGGAAAAAATACAAGCCGAATGCGTGTTTCCCGCGGGTTTCGTACACTCGTCCGGATGAACAAGTACGATGCGTATAACAACCCAGTTTCCGAGCGAGCCGTACTCACCCAATCCAGCTCCTGTTCCCCGCCCGAGCCGGATCCGTGAACGCCGAATCGAGCCGCACGGAAGCAAATACACAGCACCTTTCCGGCCGGACTAGTACGATGCGCAATCCGTACGCGCCGAACCCGTCGCTACGTCCGGCCCGTTTGAGCATCCAGGCGAGCCGTACATAAGCTCCGTTTCGCGCCACAAGACGATCCACGGCTACGAGACGAACAAGCCTGCTACGAGTACGACTCGAAGACACGAGAAACCCGAACAAGATGATCCAAGCATGAATCCCATTGCGCAGGTCCCACCTATACTCTACATCTATTACCGGGACCGGCACGGACGCGTACGGCACAGACGGTAAGTCAAACACCAACAATACAAACAAACTACACGTACCCGAAATATGTCACACACACATAGGGATGCACAAATAACGTACACTAGCAACAGCAGAACCATAGGGGTGGGATGGCCAACACCAATGCCATACACACCCATAGGGGGATGGATGCCTACCACCAACACCACCCTACAACCACCCCTACTCATGGGGGGCTAGATGCCTGCCACCACCACCACCCCTACTCAGGGGGGGCTGGATGCCTGTCACTACTACCAACCTCACCCTTAGGGGGCTGGATGCCTGTCACTACTACCAACCTCACCCTTAGGGGGCTGGATGCCTGTCACTACTACCATCCCCACTCATGGGGTGATGGATGCCTACCACTACCACCACCACTGGGTGCCTGGATGCCTGTCACAACTACCATCCCCACTCATGGGGGGATGGATGCCTACCACTACCACCACCCCTACTCAGGGGGGCCTGGATGCCTACCACTACCACCACCCCTATTCAGGGGGGCCTGGATGCCTGCCACTACTACCATCCCCACTCATGGGGGGATGGATGCCTACCACTACCACCACCCCCACTCAGGGGGGGTTAGATGCCTGCCACCACCACCAACCCTACTCAGAGGGGGCTGGATGCCTGTCACTATTACCATCCCCACTCATGGGGGGATGGATGCCTACCACCACCCCTACTCAGGGGGGCCTGGATGCCTACCACTACCACCACCCCTACTCAGGGGGGCCTGGATGCCTGCCACTACTACCATCCCCACCCTTAGGGGGATGGATGCCTACCACTACCACCACCCCCACTCAGGGGGGGCTAGATGCCTGCCACCACCACCACCCCTACTCAGGGGCGGCTGGATGCCTGTCACTACTACCAACCCCACCCTTAGGGGGCTGGATGCCTGTCACTACTACCATCCCCACTCATGGGGGGATGGATGCCTACCACTACCACCACCCCTACTCAGGGGGGCCTGGATGCCTGCCACTACTACCATCCCCACCCTTAGGGGGATGGATGCCTACCACTACCACCACCCCCACTCAGGGGGGCTAGATGCCTGCCACCACCACCACCCCTACTCAGGGGGGCTGGATGCCTGTCACTACTACCAACTCCACCCTTAGGGGGCTGGATGCCTGTCACTACTACCATCCCCACTCATGGGGGATGGATGCCTACCACTACCACCACCCCCACTCAGGGGGCTAGATGCCTACCACTACCACCACCCCTACTCAGGGGGGCCTGGATGCATGCCACTACTACCATCCCCACTCATGGGGGGATGGATGCCTACCACTACCACCACCCCCACTCAGGGGGGGCTAGATGCCTGCCACCACCACCACCCCTACTCAGAGGGGGCTGGATGCCTGTCACTACTACCATCCCCACTCATGGGGGGATGGATGCCTACCACTACCACCACCACTACTCAGGGGGGGCTGGATGCCTACCACTACCACCACCCCTACACATGGGTGACAGGATGCCTGCCACCACTACCATCCCCACCCTTAGGGGTATGGATGCCTACCACTACCACCATCACTACTCAGGGGGGGGCTGGATGCCTACCACTACCACCACCCCTACTCAGGGGGTCCTGGATGGCTGTCACTACTACCATCCCCACTCATGGGGGGATGGATGCCTACCACTACCACAACCCCTACTCAGGGGGGCCTGGATGCCTACCACTACCACCACCCCTACTCAGGGGGCCTGGATGGCTGCCACTACTACCATCCCCACCCTTAGGGGGATGGATGCCTACCACTACCACCACCCCCACTCAGGGGGTCCTGGATGCCTGTCACTACTACCAACCCCACCCTTAGGGGGCTGGATGCCTGTCACTACTACCATCCCCACTCATGGGGGGATGGATGCCTACCACTACCACCACCACTACTCAGGGGGGGCTGGATGACTACCACTACCACCACCCCTACTCATGGGTGACAGGATGCCTGCCACCACTACCATCCCCACCCTTAGGGGTATGGATGCCTACCACTACCACCATCACTACTCAGGGGGGGCTGGATGCCTACCACTACCACCACCCCTACTCAGGGGGTCCTGGATGGCTGTCACTACTTCCATCCCCACTCATGGGGGGATGGATGCCTACCACTACCACAACCCCTACTCAGGGGGGCCTGGATGCCTACCACTACCACCACCCCTACTCAGGGGGCCTGGATGGCTGCCACTACTACCATCCCCACCCTTAGGGGGATGGATGCCTACCACTACCACCACCCCCACTCAGGGGTGGCTTGATGCCTGCCACCACCACCACCCCTACTCAGGGGGGGGCTGGATGCCTGTCACTACTACCAACCCCACCCTTAGGGGGCTGGATGCCTGTCACTACTACCATCCCCACTCATGGGGGGATGGATGCGTACCACTACCACCACCCCTACTCAGGGGGGCCTGGCTGCCTGCCACTACTACCATCCCCACCCTTAGGGGGATGGATGCCTACCACTACCACCACCCCCACTCAGGGGGGGCTAGATACCTGCCACCACCACCACCCCTACTCAGGGGGGGCTGGATGCCTGTCACTACTACCAACCCCACCCTTAGGGGGCTGGATGCCTGTCACTACTACCATCCCCACTCATGGGGGGATGGATGCCTACCACTACCACCACCCCCACTCAGGGGGGGCTAGATGCCTGCCACCACCACCACCCCTACTCAGGGGGGCCTGGATGCCTGTCACTACTACCATCCCCACTCATGGGGGGATGGATGCCTACCACTAACACCACTCCTACTCATAGGACAGGTAATGCATGGCCCAACTAGCATACTCCCACATAAGGAATGACAGAAGATTACATCCCCCCAACACCATGACAAGTGTGTGTAGTCTGTGTCAAATGCCTACAACACTGAACATGACATTGAACATACAATGTGACCCCCTAGCACATGTGTCACACAGAAATGTGTGTGGCCTTCACAATGCAAGCCGACCATGGCCACTGTGGCAATGGGCTCGAACACCCCATCACCACAGTGACCAAAAGGTAAATGTGCTATCCATAGCTGATGCACATTTTGAACAGTGTGGCAATGTGGCCTAAAGCCCCATCACCACAGTGACCAAAAGGGAAGTGTGGTGTCCATAGCTGATGCACATTTTGAACAGTGTGGCAATGGGGCCTAAAGCCCCATCACCACAGTGACCAAAAGGGAAGTGTGGTGTCCATAGCTGATGCACATTTTGAACAGTGTGGCAATGGGGCCTAAAGCCCCATCACCACAGTGACCAAAAGGGAAGTGTAGTCATGGTAAAAGCTGCCAAAGCCAAACTGCATGGATGAATCCTGGTCACACAACAACAAACACATCAGTGGCATAATAGTGCTTGTGTCCCATAGCAACATAGATTGGTCGAGGCAAACAGTGCAGTGTCACTGAAACATCGTTTTGGCCATGTGCATACAAACATCACCCATGGGGGCCCACATTGTCAACATTCACAAATAACACAATGACAGAAGTGACCATCATAATGCTGACCCACATATCTGCACCAATGGACACACAAATGTAGATATCCTGTGGAGACTGTAGATGTCAGGTGAACAAATACCATACCATGGCAGCAATGGGACATACAAACCATGATTATTGTGCTGACTGATGACCTAGGAGTCCCAGGGACAGCAGGGGAAAGCCACCAAACAACATACAGCCAATGGCACACTCAAGATATGCCAATGCAGTGGTGCAAAGGCACAAACACAAACAGGCAGACTCACACTGCATATCAAACACAACAGGTGATGGGGGTGTGTGCCAGTGTCCCCAGGCAACCACACAACACATGAGGAGGCCTGAATTCCAACCACACAGATGTGTATACAGTGCCATACAAAAGTTACTCATGGATCGGATACCCCTATGTGGGCAATCAGGCATTGTTAGATGAGAGGGAGCCCAAATTACACATGTCACACAAGCTTGTAGGAACAGCAACTAACACAGCAAGAGACAGACCCACCACAGCACTACCCCCAGGGACCCCACATTGTGCTGACATTAGCCTGCATGATAATCCCACTGTGATGACAAAGTTAGATATCGTTCACACTGGGAACCACAGCCATGTTTCCTGAGCAACTAACTACCATCACACCTACACAAGCTCCAATCAATTAGCACGGCCTGCCAGCCAAGGCCAATATGGAGGTAGGGGTCTAGCCGTGCAACAACTCACTTTTGCACAAACTCAACACCACACACCCTGATCTCCACCAATGTGCAGCAGTGAAGCTCACATGGACTGGTGACATTGGACATGCACCCATGACAATACCAGGGGTGGTGGTGGGAACTAAGGTGCAGAAACCCATCACACATGTCCAGTCAACAAGACTCGTCAATGTCTGACACACAGCACAGTATGCCGTACATGGGCATGATGTGAAATCCACCACAATCAATGGGATCCTGGCCATAGTCACACACCAACGAAGAAGCCAAGGTGACACACGAAGAACACACGTACACAACTTCCAACATTGCAGCTCTGACCCTGAGGAGTGGCAGCAGTCACACACACAATGTGTCACAATCACTGAAAGCTACCACAAACTGTAAATCACATGACTTGTGTAAACAACAAGTGCCAAGGGGAATCCTGAATGTGTCCCATCTGCGTATGCCCACATACCCAGCCCTGACAACAAATACAACCTGGTATGACAACCTCATGAACATTAGTTTGCCATGCACCCACATCACGGAGAAACCAGGTCCAAGATGCTGGATGAACACAGAACAACTCAGCAAGCATCACAAACAGGAACATCCCTAGGGACACAGCCTGTGTAGGAAAAGGGAAGGGAACACGCACAGACATACTTACACAACACACAACACAGGCCCTCGCAATGTCACGGGATTACACACTGCCATGAGGGCACTCCACTCCTGTGGAAGGTCCGCTGTGCCAAACCTTGTCTGTGCACGACCCAAACATGTCAGCAGAACACTCCGTCAGTGAGTCAACAACCACAACACACAGAAGGCTCTGCTCACATCAGCCTGGGTACGGGAGTGTCACGTCAGTCATCTGCATACACACAAAACACGTGTCAAGCAAGTTGCACTGTATACACAGATGAGTCCTTCGACATTGATGTGCAAAACTGCATGTCCAGTGGAGCTGGGCACACAGTCAGGGAAATCGGAACATTGAACAGTGGTAAGCCCACCAGATGTGCATCAGTGTAAGACAAAGATGTTCATTTACAAATGCAAAATGGACATCCCTGTGTCAAATGCTGAACATTACACCCTCAGACTGTAGCAAAGGATGCCATAGATCCAGACTACAACAGGACACATATCCCATGGACCACATAGAGTCCATCACTGCAACACTTCATTTTCCTGATATGAACACTATTACAACTGCAAATGCAGGATGCTACTCATCCACATCATGTACATCAAAAGAAAACCCACAAGTAAACAAAAAGAGGCTTTATTCAGCAAATGTCAGGGTAAACACGGAAGTCCAAAAGAAACTAAGGCCAATGGCCAGTCCAAAATCACAGTCCCAACAGGGTGAGAAGTGACAACTGGTCACACATTGCTTGCCTGCACTGGTACGGTTAGGGGACATCCCCCTTGGAGGGGCATACAAGGGGCAGGCCAGGCACCGCAGGGACAGGATCAGGGGATGGCAGAGTCAGGCAGTGAAGGGGTGGTGGGTGCAGGAGTGTCACCGGCAACTGCAGTGGAGGTGTCTGACTCAGGGGGGGCCGGCACCACTGTGGTACACAAGTCAGTTGGTGTGGGTGCTGCAACCACTGCAGTGGGCTGGACTGATGTAGTGGACTGGGTACCCACTGCAGTGCCCGAGTCAGACGTGGTGGTTGTGGACTCCACTGCAGTGCTTGACTCCAAGGGAGTGGAAGGGTGGGCAGATGAGGTGGGCAGGACAGAGGGGGGACCCGGTCTCCACAACAGTGCCACTAACAGGCAGAGCGTCTGGGTTGGGGGTGGAAGAGCAAGTGGCAGGGGGAGGGCCTAAGCAGTCTGGGGATGTGGTATCGGTGTGTGGGGGAACCTGGGGCAGGGTGTGGCGGGGGAACCTGTGCAGTGGTGGCCTGGGGGATGGAGGAGAGAGACTGGGCAGTGGAGCTGCGTGGTGGTGGTGGGGTCTTGCTCTTCCTTGTCCGGGGGGACTTCCTAATGGGGTCCTGTGTCTGCCTGCACCTGGGGGAGGGTGTCCGGGGGCGAGGGGCACTCCCCTCTGTGTGGGTGGACTTCCTCTTCCCCCGGTATGCTGGATCAGCAGGATTGGAGGGGAAGAGGCCGAGGTCACACAGAAGATCTGCTGTGTAGGTGGGGTAGCAGGCGAGGCAAGGGAAGGGGTCTTGGAGGGAGAGGATTTGGAGGACTGCGGAGTGAATGTGGATGCCTGTGTGTGTGTGTGTTCCCCATCCCCTGTGTCTGTGGTATCAGTCCCCTGAGGATGCTTGTGTGCACATCTTGCCTTTCTCTTGGGTGTGTCTGTGCTGCTCGTGTCTGTGTGTTTGGGTGACTGTGCAGGTGTGCATGTGCTTTGGACAGGTAGGGGGGCAGGAAGTGTGAATGGGGAAGAGGTGGGAGGGGTGAGGGACTGTTGGAGGAGGGACACTGCTGCCATCAGGGAGGAGTCCATGGACTTATTGCTCCTCTGTAGGGCAGACATACCCGGCGAGATGCCCTCCATGAATGACACCAGCTGTGTCAACAGAGTGGTGTGTGCATGGAGGACACTCAGCATTGCTGTCTGCCCTACATGGAGCTGGCGAAGGAGGTACACAGACTCCTCACTCAGGGCAGCAGGGGACACAGGAGCAGGGGGTGCGGTGCCTGGCACGAAGGAGACACACTCCCGAGCACGGGAGGGTCCACGGACCTCAGGAATGGGAGCCAATGGGAGGGCGGTGGTGGTGGTGGTGGTGGCGGGGCCAGACAGACTAGCTGGCCTTTGGTGGCTGCTGAGACCCGCCTCCACAAGGGAGTCATCCTCCGAGCTGCTGTGGCCCTCAGCTGAGGTGGATGGTGCTGAGGACTCCTCGGTGTGGCTCCCCTCGCCCTCCGTGCCACTGGGTCCCTCTGACCACTCGTCCGATGCTGACCCTGTCTGGCTCTGCTGCTCCTCCTGGTCCGTGGAGCTGTCCCCTCCTGTGGCCATGGATGTATCTGCAAACAATTAGGGAAACAGACAAACATCAGTCACCTGCACTGACCGCACACACCACAGTAAGTACAGCACATCACAGAGCAAGCCCTGGCATCCTTAGTTGAACATTGCCTAAAGTCCTCACACAGATTCGGGGAAGCCAATTGTCAGTCTGATGGTCAACCATGGGACTCACACCCCTCCTGCCCTTGCACCCATCTGTCTGGTGCCTGTCTGATGGTAAGACCCCAGTGTGGACACATGCACCACCTACACAGTTGTTGGACATTGCAGGGAACACGGTGAAGTATGTGAACATGCACACATCACATCTCTTGCCTCTGAGTCAGTGCAGGTGTCCGGATAAAGGGATGGCCAGAGTCTAAATAGAAATGCATCTGATGCATACCAGCACCAGACACCATGATGCACCCATGTCCGGATAGTCAATGCCACAATGGGGTGCATGTTGCACATGTCACTCCCCTGCAGGATCAGTCTCAGGAAGTTTAATGCCATGACACAGGAATGCGTGCAAAGTCATACATTACTGTCTCAAGTCACATGGCCATGGCAGCCAGCCAACAACAGTCTGCACTGTGTCACAATCCGAGGGCATGGGGAATGCAAGTTATGTGACTGACAAGTGCACATGTCCATCCCCCAAAAACCACATCATCTGTACTACTATTTGTCCATGTCATACCAACTGGACATATGGGGGACATGAAACACAACTCTCTGAACATGAGCACCTCACAGTGTGCTGTGAATGAAAATACAGCTGCCTGAAAGTCACAGTCGCAAACACCTGTGTGCACAGTCAAGTGATCAGACACCTATAAGTCACAGAAGTATCGTCTATCATGGTCACATCTCCGATGGCATGCTGAGCCCTAACCGATAAACATACCAGTAGTCCTGACAATGAAGACACAGCACAATGAGACAGAGGCAGACACCTGAGGGTACATTTCACTGATCACAACATGCCAGATGATACACGGGAGTGGGAGTACAGAGTGTATTGTATGCCCTGGAGTAGGCATGACTGTCCAGCTCCACCTGTAAGAGGGATGAGTCCTGGACAGTAGGCAGGTGGCTAAGCATGTGTGACACACTGGATACACATACTCCTGAGGCCCAAACATTGTTCCCACCAGCAGCATTGGTGTGTGCCAAATTCCCCAGGGACATGTGGTGAGTCAGAGCAGCAAGCGGACCACATATCAAAGTTACACCCAGATTACATGTCAGAACATAGGCATTGTGTAAGCAATTGACCCACCCATGAATCTCACAACATAGTCACGGGAACAAATGCTGTCCCCCACCTTGAGCAAAGCTAAATGCAATGACACAGTCCCCAAATGACACAATTTCCTGACTATAAGGGCCACACATATGCGTATCAGAGGAGAAGTGGGCATGTCACAAATGAGGGACATGGGTCCTGGACCACATGACTGATGTACTGTGGAAGTTTAACCAGGCCAGAGGAGGGCACATAGCATGTCAGACAAAGTGCACAGTGCAGTCATGGACTCACCCCCTCCTTGCTGCTGTCTGGCCTTCAGCTGCCCATCCAGGTCAGGGAAGACCACCACCAGGATCCTGAGCATGTGGGGGGTCAGGGTCCGGTGTCCGCCCCTCCTGCGAGGAGGCGACAGCTTCAGCTGGACCCTTGCGATCCTCCGGGTCCAGCCTTGAAGGTCCTGCCACCTCTTCTGGCAGTTGCGGATCCTGCGCCTGTAGACCCCCACGGATCTTACTTCCCGGGCGATGGTCATCCAAATTTCCTACTTTGGTGGGCATCAACCTGTGAGGATGACAAAGTGAAAAGGCCATTACTACACATGCAACATATACATGCATCACACAGTTGGATATACATGTCTCTATCACAGGGGCATATGATGTACACAGGCAGTGCAACAATGGCTATGAACAGTTTGCCAGCAGTCACTACATGGTATCATTGCATGGGAAGTAAACCTAGTTGGAATGCACTGTTACTGCACTGTACCAGTTCAGTGCATGTAACTACACACTTTGGGGTGTGACAACTACTCAGTGAGCATGCTAGCCAGTGGTGTGCACACTGTAAGTCCTGCTAGTCAGACACCATGCACAATTAGTAAGGCAGTGGACAGCACACTCACCTGCTCCCCTGGTTTCCCATACAGCTTGCTGTACTGTGGAAGGAGGCTGTCCAGCAGGGCCTGGTTCTCCTCAAGGCTGAAGGCTGGGGCTCTCTCCACAGTACGTGCCATTGCAGTAGCCAGAGGATGCATAAACAGCAGCAGTGTTGGTGGCAGATGTCGTCCTGGAGCATGTAGTGCAGGCAAGTGAGCTCTCAGGGGAACAGCCAGCATTATATGTGTGCTGCAGAGGCAGATACTGTCCCATGTGTCCAAAGTGATAGGTCCAAGTCGTTTGCATCTTCTGAATCTGACCAATCCATGGAATAGCAGCACTAATACACGCCCACAGCATCCTTCAAATCTTCAACTTCATGACACCCATGATTTTGCAACATTGTTGTGGCTGGCCAACTGAATTCACTGCATCAGACTCGTTGGAGCTTCGAAAACGCGTCCGTTGCCATGCCAGGCCCCAGCCAATGTGTGCGCACCGTTCGGTCCATTGCTGTACAACGCGTATTTCGGGATACAACGCGTACCCGCACACATCATATGCAATGGGCCGGCCGGGCACACCGATCGGTCCATTGCTGTACAACGCGTACCCGCTCACAACAGATGCAATGGGCCGGCCGGGCACACCGATCGGTCCATTGCTGTACAATGCGTATTTCGGGATACAATGCGTACCCGCACACATCATATGCAATGGGCCGGCCGGGCACACCGATCGGTCCATTGCTGTACAACGCGTACCCGCTCACAACAGATGCAATGGGCCGGCCGGGCACACCGATCGGTCCATTGCTGTACAACGCGTATTTCGGGATACAACGCGTACCCGCACACATCATATGCAATGGGCCTGCCGGGCACACCGATCGGTATATTGCTGTACAACGCGTACCCGCTCAAAACAGATGCAATGGGCCGGCCGGGCACACCGATCGGTCCATTGCTGTACAACGCGTATTTCGGGATACAACGCGTACCCGCACACATCATATGCAATGGGCCGGCCGGGCACACCGATCGGTCCATTGCTGTACAACGCGTACCCGCTCACAACAGATGCAATGGGCCGGCCGGGCACACCGATCGGTCCATTGCTGTACAACGCGTATTTCGGGATACAACGCGTACCCGCACACATCATATGCAATGGGCCGGCCGGGCACACCGATCGGTCCATTGCTGTACAACGCGTACCCGCTCACAACAGATGCAATGGGCCGGCCGGGCACACCGATCAGTCCATTGCTGTACAACGCGTACCCGCTCACAACAGATGCAATGGGCCGGCCGGGCACACCGATCGGTCCATTGCTGTACAATGTGTATTTCGGGATACAACGCGTACCCGCTCACAACAGATGCAATGGGCCGGCCGGGCACACCGATCGGTCCATTGCTGTACAACGCGTATTTCGGGATACAACGCGTACCCGCACACATCATATGCAATGGGCCGGCCGGGCACACCGATCGGTCCATTGCTGTACAACGCGTACCCGCTCACAACAGATGCAATGGGCCGGCCGGGTACACCGATCGGTCCATTGCTGTACAACGCGTATTTCAGGATACAACACGTACCCGCACACATCATATGCAATGGGCCGGCCGGGCACCCCGATCGGTCCATTGCTGTACAACGCGTATCTGTACAGGTCAGTCGCATATGTCACCATGCTTGTCACTGGTGAACGTATGCCAGCCACATATACCTGCCAGGGACCCAGGGGCACACCTACAACACCACACCCAGTCCACACTGTTTCCTGAGGCATGTAAGGCTGCATTTCCTTCTCTGTGTATGGGGTTAACATGTGGTTTCTGTGGTGGCACTTGTGGGCAGCCACACCCAGGCTGTGCATGTGTTCATGGGGACAGGGTCCTTGGTGTGTTGTGCACATGACCACTGTGATGTGCAACAGTTCATTTTGGAGCATGTGGCATGGTCACATTTCCAGGTTGTGTATGACATGTCACATACCCCCAGAGTCCCATGTGGGAAGGCATTTACGTCACAGGATGACCCATTGCCACAATAGTGATGTCCCTCCACAGTCTGTGTGCATGTTGTGTTTCCGATGTCACTGATTCCATGTGCACAATGGGAGGCAGTCTCCACATCAACGTTGTTTGTGCATGGACTTTGATGTTGTGCGTCACTGGCGTCCATGTCTGTCCTGCGGATGCGACAGGGGCCACTACCTGTGGGAGTCATGTTTGTTTTTCTGACGTATACATGATACGCCATGTCATGCCAGTGTCCATGTGGCAAGACAGGGTCACTGGGAATCTACCTGTCAATGATCTGTGATGCCTGTGGCGCATCTGTCCAGACATGTCACTGTGGTGTGTGTGTGTGGAACGTGACAGCAGTAAATGGGTACTGTGACACAGCCTAATGGTTTCCCATAGCACAACCTGGTACCTGTTGTGCACACATGTTGTACTGAGAAGTTAGATGATGGCCATGTAGGTGCGAGTTATGTCCGACAGAACGGCACACACATCAAGTACTTGTGTCACGTAATGATGTATCATGTGAAATTGAGTATGGTGAATGGCACATATGTGGGGTGACTGACAATCTTTCTTCCTTCAACCTATGCACTGCAGGGCTCCAGCTGTCCATAGACCATTCCCTGACCTGGCAACGATGGTGGAACATGACAGCATCCGACGGTACCGCTTCACCAGGCAGCTGATTGAGAATTTGGCAGTGCGCTTGGCACCACATTTGCAACCTGGCCGGACGTACCCTACGGCGCTGACCCCCAAGGTGAAGGTAATGGGAGCCCTACACTTCTTTGCCACCGGTACCTTTCAATACACTGTTGCGACTGCCGGTGGGATGTCACAGACTATGTTCAGCCGTGTGCTACGCGATGTTTTGGAGGCAATGTTGAGATGCCTGAACCAGTACATCTATTTCCCAACACGTCAACAACTCACTGAAGTCAAGAGTGATTTCTATGCCCTGGGGAGGATGCCACATGTCATTGGCTCCATTGATGGGACACATGTGGCTTTGATACCACCACAGGCACATGAGCAGGCATACCGGAACCGTAAACATTACCATTCGATCAATGCTCTGGTGGTATGTTTAGCAGATATGAGCATCACACATGTGTGTGCCCATTTCCCTGGTTCAGCACACGATGCCTACGTGATGAGGAGTAGTCGCATCCTGAGGATGATAGCACAGATGCAGAACCAGCATGCCTGGCTTGTCGGTGTGTACTGACTTTGTACCATTGTGTGTGTTCTGATCTGTAGTATTCAACCCACTTTTCCAAATCAGCTAATTTTCACTTGTCTGTCCGTAGGTGACTCCGGATACCCCAACATGCCGTGGTTGCTGACACCCCTCAGGAACCCTGTGACACCAGCCCAGATGCGCTACAATGAGGTACATGGTCGGACCAGGAGAGTGATAGAGCGGACCTTTGGTCTCCTGAAGAGCCGCTTCCGCTGCCTGGACAAGACAGGAGGGGCCCTCCCATATGCCCCAGCAAAGGCGTGCAAGATTGTCATTGTCTGCTGCATGCTACACAACCTGGCAGTGCGGAAGGAGTTGCCTCTCATCCTGGATGACGATGACCAACGTCCGCCACCTGTGGAGGATCCTGGCCTGGACCACGATGCCAGTGATGATGATGATGATGATGGTGATGTCCGCACACAGCTCATCACCAACTTCTTCAGCTGAATGTGAGTATCCAGGGAGATGTAATGTGAATGACGTGAGTTTGCATGATATGTGTGGGTGGTGCTCTGGTGCTGTTTGAGTGTGGCCATGTGCTACTTGACTGGATGCGTGCAGCAATGTGTCCTTCCAGGTAGTCTGAACTCCCCAACAGTTTTGATATGCTAACTTGGTTTTGTGTAGTTGTCTTGTGACATGTATTGGGCATGAGTATTGCAGTACTGTCCTGTTCTACAGTGATTTTAACTGTGTGTCATGTCTGTCCTTCACAGGGTGCTTACTGAGTACTTTGGTCAACTTGGATCCCCCGACACCATGATTCAGCTTTCAGGGTGGCAGCAGTAGTTGGCCTACAAGTGATGTGCCACACACCCCTGGACTTCATATCTTCTGCACTTGTTGACTGTGTGGCCACTGCCACGTGGGTAAACCTTGCATTTGTAGTGGAAACAACATGTTGCAAATGTGTAATAAACCTGTGCTTCACTTTGGGATGTGCGTTGTCTGTGGTCACACATCTGACTGACATTTGCTTACTGCACCTGTGGGCTAGTTGACACAGACTCTGAATAGGTGTGGTGTCTGTGCATTCCACTGTATTTCCTGGCAACATCACTGTGGGCGATGAGTCCGATGGCCCTGGTGTCTGTGTTGTGTAGCCCTAGTGGTGTGTCTCCCTCATATGTGTCACGTCACCATGACTCACACAACGGTGTTGTACTTGCTGTAGCAGTTAGCATACACAGTGTAATTTAGCAGAACATCATCACCATAACAGTATCCACATTTGAATAACAACAGTGGCAAGTATGGTGTACTAGTGATTTTATTTACAGAAATGTGTGTGTGTATAGTGCACAAGATGGTGGGTGCTGTACATTGGGATTGTGATCCAAAGTTCCCAGATGAGTTGGAAGTCTTGGTAGCAGAAATGTCCTGAGTGAAGTCCACAGTCATATGATACATTCGTCCAACTTGAACTCCCCATGTGATGTGGGAAAGTAGTGTTGCATTCGACAGGGTGAAACGTTTGCACACAAAGGAGAATTTCCGGAACAGGTGTTGGCTTCCTGGGGGATGTACGTGGCCATCAACCTCTCAGTTTTCCTTCCTCAGACGACCCCTCTTCTTTGGGGGGGGGCCCTCACGTGCAGGCTGCTGCGGTGCAGGGGACTCTCCACCAGAGTCCTCCTCCCTCCTTGTGGCGGTGTCAGTTGTTGCAGCACCAGATGTTGTGGGCACACAGGGAGGTGTGGCCATGTTGGTGATAATCTGGCGGAGGCATGTCAATATGTCCCTATGCACAGCTGAAAGTTCTTGCAATGTGTCCCACTTGGACTCCATGCCCGACATGTGTGCCTCCACACGGGCCATGTGTGTCTCTACACGGGCCATGTGGGAGTCCAAGCGGGCATGATGGGCAGCCTGCTGCTGTTGTATGTCTTTGAGGATCCCCACTACCTGTCTGACCTCTCCGGTGCTATCCTGGTACGCATCAGCGATGCGTGCCAGTTGTGGGTCATCATGCAGTCCAGACCCCTCTGCAAGCAGCGACCTATGTCTACCACCCCTCCCACCACCCCTGGCGACACGTGCAGGACCTGCGGTGGCACGCAGAGGTGACCCGAGGCCCACTTGGGGGTTGTTAGTGGTGTTGTCATCCGTTGCTCCACGGTGGACCTGGGGCCCTGCGCTGTTGTCAGCGGTTGTCCTTGGTCTGTCCGTGTCGGCGGGGGTGGTCTGTATGTTGGCAGTTGTTCGAGGGGTGGGTGTAGGGGGTGCAGATGTTGGTCCAGCTGGTGCTGCATGATGACGCACACCGGAGGGGCCAGGTAGGTCTTCGCCATCCGAGGAGGGCAGAGGCTGTTCCATACCAGTGAGCTCTGTGTCCCCCGGAGCCTGGGACAGGGACTCCTCCTCGCCTGCTGCTGTGTCCCCATCATCGTCACCTGTATTTGGAAGAGACACACATTGTATGTAATGTTTCTACAGGCATCAATGGTTCACACACCTGACAGTTGTGACTGTACCTCTGGATGCAGGCATGTACATTGCATTGTCCTAAGTTGTCACAGTAAGAGGTTGATATTGGTGTAGCACATTGTCATGCATACCTGGGGCATTTCAATATGAATGTTGAGGTGTGTGCATGGCCAGCATTGGTTGTATTTGGTGGACATCCGTCCATCCTTCTCCACCTGGCCCAGTTATCCCACCATGAAGCATGCCACCCTTGCAGTGGGTTCAGGTTGACTCTCAGGATGTCATTCAGTGGTGTTGTGCTGTTTGTTGGTGCACAGTTCCCAGCAGGGCCTTGTGCTCCCCACAGCAGTAGCCAGTGTCAGCCATCTTGTCAGTCCTTATCCACTCCCTGTGATGTGAGCATGCTTCAGAGCGGTGTTGATGGGCCAATTGTGAGGGTGAGCAGTATCTGTGACTCCAACTCCCATCATGCTATTGCCTACACCCCCCTTCCCAGCATGCCCATACTTCCTTCCTTTGGACTCTGCTTCCCTGTGGGGTAGTGTGCCTGTGCTGACAGGAAGGCTGACAGTGTTGTCCTTGCGTTTGTTTGGCTACAAGTCCCAGGTGTGTCCCTGTGCTTCACACAGCATTACCCAGGGTGGTGGTTCTTTGTGGGATCTTCATTTAGTATGTGAGGCATTGCATTCTCCCAGGTGGGTTATGTGGAGTTTGTGTTGAGGGGGTGTGTGAGGTGAGCTGCTTGTAACTATGGTCAGTGCTGTGAGTCCTCCTTCCCAGCCAGCCAGATATCCCACCATGCAACGTGCTTGCACTGCAGAGAGTGCAAGTTGCCTTTCAGGATGTCAGGCAGTGGTGTTGTGCTGTTTGTTGGTGCACAGTTCCCAGCAGGGCCTTGTGCTCCCCACAGCAGTAGCCAGTGTCAGCCATCTTGTCAGTCCTTATCCACTCCCTGTGATGTGAGCATGCTTCAGAGCGGTGTTGATGGGCCAATTGTGAGGGTGAGCAGTATCTGTGACTCCAACTCCCATCATGCTATTGCCTACACCCCCCTTCCCAGCATGCCCGTACTTCCTTCCTTTGGACTCTGCTTCCCTGTGGGGTAGTGTGCCTGTGCTGACAGGAAGGCTGACAGTGTTGTCCTTGCGTTTGTTTGGCTACAAGTCCCAAGTGTGTCCCTGCGCTTCACACAGCATTACCCAGGGTGGTGGTTCTTTGTGGGATCTTCATTTGGTATGTGAGGCATTGCATTCTCCCAGGTGGGTTATGTGGAGTTTGTGTTGAGGGGGTGTGTGAGGTGAGCTGCTTGTAACTATGGTCAGTGCTGTGAGTCCTCCTTCCCAGCCAGCCAGATATCCCACCATGCAACGTGCTTGCATTGCAGATAGTGCAAGTTGGCTTTCAGGATGTCAGGCAGTGGTGTTGTGCTGTTTGTTGGTGCACAGTTCCCAGCAGGGCCTTGTGCTCCCCACAGCAGTAGCCAGTGTCAGCCATCTTGTCAGTCCTTATCCACTCCCTGTGATGTGAGCATGGTTCAGAGTGGTGTTGATGGGCCAATTGTGAGGGTGAGCAGTATCTGTGACTCCAACTCCCATCATGCTATTGCCTACACCCCCTTCCCAGCATGCCCGTACTTCCTTCCTTTGGACTCTGCTTCCCTGTGGGGTAGTGTGCCTGTGCTGACAGTGTTGTCCTTGCGTTTGTTTGGCTATAAGTCCCAGGTGTGTCCCTGTGCTTCACACAGCATTACCCAGGGTGGTGGTTCTTTGTGGGATCTTCATTTGGTATGTGAGGCATTGCATTCTCCCAGGTGGGTTATGTGGAGTTTGTGTTGAGGGGGTGTGTGAGGTGAGCTGCTTGTAACTATGGTCAGTGGTGTGAGTCCTCCTTCCCAGCCAGCCAGATATCCCACCATGCAACGTGCTTGCATTGCAGAGAGTGCAAATTGGCTTTCAGGATGTCAGGCAGTGGTGTTGTGCTGTTTGTTGGTGCACAGTTCCCAGCAGGGCCTTGTGCTCCCCACAGCAGTAGCCAGTGTCAGCCATCTTGTCAGTCCTTATCCACTCCCTGTGATGTGAGCATGGTTCAGAGTGGTGTTGATGGGCCAATTGTGAGGGTGAGCAGTATCTGTGACTCCAACTCCCATCATGCAATTGCCTACACCCCCCTTCCCAGCATGCCCGTACTTCCTTCCTTTGGACTCTGCTTCCCTGTGGGGTAGTGTGCCTGTGCTGACAGGAAGGCTGACAGTGTTGTCCTTGCGTTCGTTTGGCTACAAGTCCCAGGTGTGTCCCTGTGCTTCACACAGCATTACCCAGGGTTGTGGTTCTTTGTGTGATCTTCATTTGGTATGTGAGGCATTGCATTCTCCCAGGTGGGTTATGTGGAGTTTGTGTTGAGGGGGTGTGTGAGGTGAGCTGCGTGTAACTATGGTCAGTGCTGTGAGTCCTCCTTCCCAGCCGGCCAGATATCCCACCATGCGAACGTGCTTGCATTGCAGAGAGTGCAAGTTGGCTTTCAGGATGTCAGGCAGTGGTGATGTGCTGTTTGTTGGTGCACAGTTCCCAGCAGGGCCTTGTACTCCCCACAGCAGTAGCCAGTGTCAGCCATCTTGTCAGTCCTTATCCACTCCCTGTGATGTGAGCATGGTTCAGAGTGGTGTTGATGGGCCAATTTTGAGGGTGAGCAGTATCTGTGACTACAACTCCCATCATGCTATTGGCTACACTAACTTCACCAGCATACACAGAATTCCTTCCTTTAAGTGAGCTTCCCTGTGAGGTGGTGTTCTAGTGGTGGCAAACTATCAGGCAGTGTTTGTTGGTTATATTTGTGCCACTGCCTTGCTCTATTTGTTGTTAGGTTTGTACATGTCATGACACAGTTACATATCACTATGAGATGGCATGTATTGTGTTTATCTAACTGACATACACATCTTGGGATGATTATCTTTTGGTTGCTGTTGATTTGCTAGGGGTGGATGGTTTGACTGTCCGCTTGACAGTGATGTGTGTGTATTGGCACACAATATTGTGTATATTAGTTGTGTACTCACCAGGCTCTGGGATGTCTGTTAGTCCATATACGCTCACTGGTGGTAGGATGGCCCGCACCTTCTCCTCCCAGGGCCTGAGGTATACTGGTTTTGCAGGAGGGCCACTGCCGGTGTGCTGGCTCAGGAGGTAATCCTTCTTGAGTAGGTCTCTGACCCTCCTGCGCACATCATACAACCTGTTCTGGATGTCTTCCTTTGTGCGCAAACATGGTGATTGTGCGTTCACCCTGTCGACGATCCTCGCCCACATCTTGGTTTTCTGCGACATGGGGGTCTGTTGGACCAATGTGCCAAACAACTGTGGCTCTACCCTCAGGATCTCGTCTACCATGACTTCCAATTCACTATCTAGGAACTTTGGATTCTTCTTTAGGGGCATGGTGATGGGTGGTGATTGATGTGTGTGTGTGCAAGTGAGGGTGTGTGTGTGTAGGTTTTGCTGTGTGTGTGTGAGGGTGCTATTTGTTGAGGTGCTAATGGTGTGTGGCTTTTGTGTTGGATGAGCTGTGTGTGTGTCTGTGTTTGCTGTGTGATGGTGTTCTGTGCTGGCAGGTCAGTGGAATTTGCAAAGGATCATGGTAGGGATTTGTGGCCTTTATGTAGGTGGAGTTGGGGGTGTGTCCTTTTCCATTTTTTTCACCCCCTGTATTTATTGGCTTTGTCATTGCTTGTTTGGCCCTTTTTTTTGTATTTTTTCATTTGTGATTATTGTGCATGTAGGAGTCGTTCTTCTGACCGAGTAGGACGTTGCAGTTGTCTCGTGCACGCCTCTCCGAGTTGTTCCCGCTGTGTTTCAGCTCAGTTTCATATGCGGCGTACGCGTCGGTCGCGGAGTATTGTGTTTGTTCGGCTGGGTTTTGTATGCGTGTCGGTCGTACGGCTTGGTCTCCGTACGAATCGGTCTGAATTTGCACCCATTGCATCGTACTGCGCGTGTCGGAGTTCGCAGGTACGTTTCGTTCGGGTTATTTCCTGATGCGTGTCGGTCGGTTCGATTCGCGTGGTTTCCCGGCCGGATAGCTTGTTTCCGTCCGGGTCGGTCGTTCGCCTTGTGTTCCGTGCGAGTCGGTCGTGATTCCCATGCATTTCATCGTACTACCCGGCGCCGGTACGTGTCGGTCGGACTAAATTCCAGTACCGAGTCGGTCGGTATTTTTTCCGGCCCGAATCGGAATCGGCCCCTCAGTCTTGTCTTTAATATGAAATGACAGCACACAATAAGGTCCATCCCTTTGCAGACATGACGCTAGTGACATGGAACATACGAGGGTTGAACAATCAGTGTACGGGCAAACAGGTACTACAATATTTACAATTACATCAGGCCAATATTGCCTTTTTACAGGAGACGCATTTGTCCCTCACTCCATCACCCGCCTTTGTTTCCACTTGGGGGCCACACTGTTTTTTCTCCAGCTATAGTACATACAGAAGAGGAGTCTCCATACTGATACATAAGAGAGTGCCATTTCAATTATCAGTGGTTTGGGCTGATACGGAGGGACAGTATCTATTAATGACTGGCCAGATGTTAGGAAACAACATCCTCTTAGTAAACATATATGCACCAATACCAACAGCCCAGAATTCTACCAACATCTACAAACACAGATTGACCTACTAGATGCTGAGCATATTTGTGTGGGAAGGGACGTCAACATATTGTTTAACCCTGGACTGGACAGCACTGTGAATGCCTCGAACACCAAGCCTCGCTCTCGGTGCACTTTACAGGAGCTTTGCAATGCATATACACTAGTGATGCCTGGCATCAGCAGAACACGCTCAAAACCACATATACATATTACTCTGCATAACATAACACCTGCACCCGCCTTCACAACTGGCTCCTTACGACCACTCTTACTCCCTGCATCAATTCTATATGGCACCTTCCCTGCACATTGTTGATCATTCCCCAGTACTACTAAAGCTACATATACGTAGAGCGGGTGGGGTGGAAGGCAGTGGAGATTCCCAGGGATAGTGCTCCAAGATGAACTCTTTCGGATGGAGCTCTGCACTGCTATAATAGAATATTTTGAAATAAATAAAGGAACTGTTGACTCCTGGGCTACCCTGTGGGAAGCCTTTAAGCCATATACGAGAGTGATTTGTATTTCCAAACATGCAGGGATTCTGAGTGACCTATGTAACCCCTTTCCCAAATTGAGAAGAAACTAGCTGCGCTTGACCAGTCCCAGGAACTACAACAGTCATCGACACACTTACACAGCTGAGCCTCCTTGTTGGCCGATTTTAAGGAGTCGGCTGAGAGAAAAGCTCATAACCTTGGGAAGTATGCGACGGCCAGGAGGTATGGAGAGTGAAAGAGGGTGAGTCGCACACTGGCTAGGTTGCTGCAACCCCCCAGGGGCCAATCTTATATATCCACCCTCCGATGATCAGTTGGCACATATGTTACAGATGCAATGGGTATTCAGAATGAAATATTTGCTTACTATCCTAATCTGTATACTTCCCGCGAGATGGAATATGCCACTGATAGACATAGATATTGGAATAAATAGCTTTTGTGTGGCTTAACACCGCACACCAACAAATCCTTGGGGAGCCATTCACGGCAGAAGAAATAACTCAGGGAATAGAATCTATGGATGGCTCGAAGGCAACGGGTCTTGACCAGTTCTCTGGGATTTTCTATAAAACATATGAACGCCTGCTAGCCCCATATCTCTTAGTACTTTACAGTGAAGCACTGGAACACGGTATACTCTCACCAATTCTCCGAGAAGCAGTGATCCTACTGCTCCTCAAACCCGGGAAGGACCCACAACAATGTGGTTCCTATCAGCCATTTTCATTGCTAAACTTCGATAACAAAATATTGGCAAAAATTATAGCGACCCACCTCTCCCTACTAATGGAACAAATAATATCTCCTGCCCAGTCAGGATTTGTCCTGCACAGATCGGCGGCCCTTAACCTGCGTACACTCTTTACAGTGCTACACAGAATTTCTCCCTCCGTGCCAGCTGTGGCGGCGCTATTAGATGCTAAAAAGGCATTCAAATCACTGGAATGGTCTTTCCTGCATGACAGATTGCGCAAAATGGGTCTGCCCCTGGGATTCACATCCCTTATTACACTATTATATATGCAACCCACAGCACTTGTCTAAATGGGACTCTAACTGCTCCTTTCATCCTATCTCGGGGAACTAGACAGGGATGCCCTCTGTCACCCCTATTACTCATTATAGCTCTAGACCCCCTGATACGTCATTTCCAGACATACCACCTTCACAGAGGCCTGCAATTTAAGCCTGACTCACTCCTAATTGCACTCTAGGCTGATGATAACATCCTCTATTTGCGGCACCCAAGCGAAAATATGGCACCTGTCCTGCGGGAGATAAACTGGTATTAAGCCCCATCAGGATTGCATATAAACTGGGGAAATTCTGAGCTATTCCCCTTAACAGCAGCGATGAGTCAGACTGACAGTGGATTCCCTTTGCTGTGGTGCAACACCTCTACCAAATATTTGGGGATACATGTCCACAGAGACAAGGAACAAGTCTTACTCCTTAATTATGGCCCTGCTGTTGATAAATTAACCACTCAAGTTTAAGCGGTGGTTACAACTCCCCCTTTTGATGGCGGGCCGTATAGCCATCTCAAAATGGTAGTCTAGTCCCAGTTTTTGTACCTCTTTCACAATATCCCTCTTCCGCTGACTAACGCATTCTTTGCAACACTTCATACTACCCTCATACGTCTCATCTGGGGGGCACAATGGTCCTTCCGTATGAGCGCGGACACTTCGGAGTCCCTAACTTCCACCTTTACTATCTAGTGGCACAATGTAGTTTTGCTCGCCATTGGTACCACCCTGAGGCCCGGATACCCTACACTTAACCTGAGGGTGACCTGGCTGCCCGACACCTTTGGCAGCAGTCCTGCCAGCTGGCTTGCCTCAGGACCCACATGAAATCCAAACTGTATCCACAACAAGTTGGGCTTGGAAGCAACTAATACGCATGATGGGTGACCATATATTGTACTCCCCAGAACTTCCCTTAGCTGTTAACTTTTGGTTGGTTATTACACAAGAAGCACTGGCCCAGCACACTCGTTCTAGATATTCATTGAGCACATTGGGGACCTTTTCCCCAACGGACATGTGTTCTCATGCACAGAAGATACATGCTTCCAAACTGCCCCCTTGATAGACCGATTTGTGTTGCAGTGTCTGCATAGTGCACTTAGGGCCAGATGTACGACTCGCTTTTGCATGCGCAAACCGGTTTGTGAACCCGTTTGTGCATGCAAAAACATCATGGGCCATGTACAAAGCCTATTTAGTGAGTCACAATTTATTTGCGACTCGCTAAATAGGTTTTGCGACTCGCTATTTGGAAGGGGAGTTCCTTTCCAAATAGCGAGTCTCAAAACCATGTACTAATGTTTTGCAACTGCAATTGCGGTCGCAAAACAATCGCAATTACCACATACTTCAAGTAGGTGGTAATGCATTTGCAAATTGGAAAGGGTCCCCAGGGGACCCCTTCCCCTTGCAAATGAAAGCTAAAATATTTTTAAAGGCAGGCAGTGGTCCTAGGGACCACTGCCTGCCCTTAAAATGAAACGAAAACGTTTCATTTAAAAAAAAATATGCATCCCGTTTTCCTTTAAGGAAAATGGGCTGCATTTTTTTTAAAAACTGCTCTATTTAAAAGCAGTCCCAGACATGGTGGTCTGCTGAGCCCAGCAGGCCACCATCCCAGGGAGGGCCTGTCATTCCCAATGGGCTCGCAAATTGCAAGAGGCTCATTAATATTAATGAGTCTCGCAATTTGCGACCCTATTAGGAATCGCAAACAGTGTTAAACACACTGTTGTACATTTTATTTTGTGCCTCGCAATTTGCGACTCGCAATTAGTCGCAAATTGCGAAGCGCAAAATAAAATGGTCATACATCTGGCCCCTAGAGCCCAGATTCCGAGCTATCCTTTAGAATCGAACTATTTCCCACCCCTGACATTGATAATCAAAGATACTGATGGGGATCATTTAATCTGCAAACTTTACCACACCAGCCTGGCCTTACTCCCTACCCAAGATGCCAAGCTACATGCCTCCTGGGAACAGGATCTAGGACACCCTATATCTGACTCACAATGGTTCAAATGCTGCCATAAATTATTAAATTTCAAATTTCTGTGACATGCATATGCTACACCCGCTAAACTATATTGAATAGATCCAACTCATTTGCCTGAATGTCCGAAATGCCACTCCCCTTTAGCGGACTTTGCCCACATGATGTGGACCTGTAGTAAGATTGCATCATACTGGTGGGATATTTTTTCCGAGTTAGCACTCATGATTCAACTTACCATTAAAACCTCCCCATTACTAGCACTCTTGGGATATGTCCAGGACACCCCTACAACATTGCACCATTTTGTTGTCATTCCCCTACTTCTTGCCAAAAGAGAAATTGCTATACATTAGGGCAGCAAACAATACCCCACTAGTACTGCATGGCTTCACAGCCTAATATACTGTGATACAAACAGCGAGCTCTATGCTGCTCTGCAGTATCCCACCTCTAGGCCCCGTGACATCTGCCAACCACTGCAAGCTTTTCATCTCACACTCGACACCACTGCGATTATACACAACCCTGGTAACAACCACTATTGCATGTACCAGTGCCATGCCAATAAAGAGACCTTGAACACCAGAGACCTGCATCTTCCTCTTGTAGATTTTATCTTTCTGAAGTATGTATGCAATAATGTACCTAATGGTGACCACTTGCTGTCTGTACTAACTGAATGGCGAAACACACTTTATGTCATATAACTATAGATTACCTGGTATGTGCGGTACTGTAAAAAAATGAAAAATAAAGGTAAAAAAAATACTTCTTTGCATCAAGCGTCACACTGACACATCAACTTAATTAATCTCCACATGACACCATACAGTCATTACAAACACATAAGCAATTACAATGCACAACCCTATTGATACTCACACTCCTCCGCTGCTACAAGTCATCTCCGCATCAGTGATACTCCATCAATCCTCCAACTGAACCATGTACATTTGGGCTTTGGGATGGGCTTGGGCAATTTCTAGATTGGACACTCTAACTCTCTCATGTCAGTGGGCAGAACCATCCGACGTGCTACCAGATTTTATCCAGCATTTGTCCTTTGTGTTTCTAGGCACAATTGGTACCAAGGATTTACCTCCTACATTGGATCGTTTACTACCACTTACGTACTTGCTATCTTGGTCCTTAGATGAACCTTTTTCATCACACTGAGGTGAAAGAGAGTTAGCATGTCTTGTCCGATCGTTATCAGTTAACAGTTCACCCAAATTGGCTACACAATGAGGACCAAGAACCGGTAGCCAAATTCAAGGGTGTTTTTTTACAAATTAATAATCAGATTCAGGTATATCCTCATAAGATCAGATTATATAGGTACAGTATGGCAACTTGGAGGCCAAGCCTCCAGAAGAAGTTTAGGAGAACAAGAATCAAACATTCATGCAGCTCTGTAGCCGCGAAACAAAACAATAACATAAGTATCTGATACTCGGAATACAATTTAGCGTGGTCCTTTCTAGGCATTAGCAATCAAATCGCTCAAATACATGTTAAGGCACATAAATGCTCATAGTGCAAATCTAAAGAAGATATTAAGGGGCATATGTACAAGCCCCCTATTGCCACCATAGCGTCACTTTTATCGACGTTGTGGTGCGATAGGGGCTAAGCCTTATTTACAAGGCAGCGTTAAGCCACTTAACGTGGCTTAACACTACCTTGTAAATAAGGCCCTCTTTCAATCTATGGTTAGCGTCAAAGGGGTGGGCGTTCCACCGCAACACCCATTCATTTTGACGCTGCCCCCTATGTACAAGGGCAGCGTACATAGGAGGCAGCGCCAAAATTAAGACCAGGTAAAACCTGGTCTTAAGTTGGCGAAATGAGGAGAAAGGCTTTATTTCTCCTCGTTTCTGCTTTTTCCATGTGTGCTACCTTGTGCAGCACACATGGAAAAAGCAAATTGCCATGGATTGTTTATGTACAGGGAGATCCCCCTTCTTTTAGGTAAACAATCTTAAAAAAATGCCATTTTGTGACTTTCATGTGTGCTGCATTAACCAGCACACATGAAAGTGACAAAATAGCATTTAAGGATGGTTTATGTGCAGGAAGGGACACCTTCCTACACATAAACAATCCTCCCCTGCATGCAGACACCCTTGCACTATGGTGCAAGGGTGCCTGCGTTGGCGCTACACTGCTAAGTGTAGCGCCATCACAGGGGGAAGCACAAGGGTGCACCATATCATTGTAAATATGGTGCAGCCTTGCGTTTCAGAAGTGGCGGAGTGAGGCGTTAAGCCATGACGGCTAACGCCTCACTCTGCCACTTTGTACATATCCCCCTAGGAATCAGGCAAAAGAGTACAAGTATTAATAGCAATAGCATTGTAGAAACTCACCCAAGAGTCTTCAATCAGAGAAGAAATAAATATCAGTCTAAACCACACTTGGAGAAATTAATGGGACATTGCAAAAGTCTCTTAAAGTCCATTTGAAAGGCAATGAGAGTTTGGAGCATGGTTTGGGTAGGAGTCCAAGGAAGGCTCTGAATAGGACATGCAGAAAGGTTCTTGGTAAGGAAAGTCCTCCTGCGGTCTGCAATAAAGTCAAAGTTGTCTGCTTCTCTGCTTCTCTACTCCCCTCATCCAGGGCAAACGATAACTAACAATCAATAGAGTCCATCTGCAACTCCCCTTTGGTTGCATCATCAATTCAATAGAAGCCCATTGCATTTGTTTCAATATCGGTGAGGATTCACATGGTACATATTCTGCAACAGTTCATTAAAATCCCACACTGAACATGGGAACACTGTTTTGGTCACACTCTCAGGCTTCAGTACAATAGTCCATTGTCCAGCTATAGGTTCTCATGTGCTTGTCATTGGATTGCTTTTCCAGACATATATCTATTGCTGTTGCAAGAAATGTATCTATTCTAAACTAACAATTCATGAGATGTCCTGCAAAGAAAGCAAGTTAACAGAAATATAGAACACAATAATTTCTCACAGTACAAAGATTCAGGCGTTTGAGTGAACACTAATAACTTAAGACAATAAATTTATGATGTACATTTAATATGCTTGTGCACATTTAGACTTATACATGTATAATGGTTCTTTATTACTTTTAGTTCATACTGCATTAGTCACACAATAAGCAATGAAACGTCACAACAGCAAGTATGCCTAGGATCTACATTCAAAGTGTAACATTCATGTATACATTGAGTAATCACTATAGTTTAAGCTATTCTAATATTCCAATTAGGTAATGATCATTTAAAGCTAAGAACAACATTTTATTTTCTAGCAGTTACACAGGCAATGTTGCACACAGTCATGAATCATGTGTGACACTTCAGCAATAATGAAAAGAGGATGGTTTAAAGGGTAAGCTACACATTGCAAATGTTTCACTTCTCGATATAGCACATATTACAACTGTAATTCTTCTAAGTTGTAGCAAAGCATATATGTTTTATTAATACATGTCAGTCACCTTTATTAATCAAACTTGGGTAAAGGTTTTCTAAATCATTTTCATTAGGAGCATCTATTATTACTGTAACGATTCTCAGTTAAACAACAAATGCATTTCTTTCAACATTAGTAAAACAATCAATGTGAGCTCTATAAATTCTAAAGCAAAAACTCTCTGTATCCGCAGTGTGAGGTGTAACGTGCAAGTATCAATAAGACACGTAAGACTCAGGTGCAAAGTGAACGTTCATTTTGTGTGTCAGACATCAGCTGTATTTAGGTTTTAGTGACGTGTAAAGAGTGGGTATATTTTCGCTGCACAAAAGGTCTCTAGAGGAGAGTAATTTTTCACCTAAAAACCCTTTCCCCTATTAGGTTGTTTGGTTTATGCAGAAGACCTTAAGGGTATAACAAATGACAATCAGAAGCAAGCTAAGGTTTACTTCGATGCTTGGCAATAGAAACCAGATAAGCAATGTCATGATTAAGACAGTTGAATGAGTTTTGCACCACCCACAGCTAAAAAATGAGCTACAGAGAAAGACCAAAACAAAAGGAATTTTCATTATTGGGTGGCGCATTATGACAGGCTGAACCACAGTTTTGTACTGTCTAGGGGATGATTTTCTTAATTTTGTAGGCATGTAAGAAGCAATTGCAGCACATGGAAGCAATCTAAGTGGTAAAAGAGAGAGTGTGGTCAAAGAAGAAACAAAGATTTTTTACATTCATACGCCATAGGGGTGGGTGGGGTCCCTAGTCTGATTAGCCTCCGCAAGGTGATGCAGAAAGAAGAAGCAGGTCCAAATGCCCGTTTTGGTCAGTCTGGCATTTCCCTGACTGGCATTAAGTTATGGGGCACCTTTCAGAGGAGGGTAAGCTCCCATGACCCAACAATTCCCCAATTACCTAATTCTGGTTGATGCCTCCTGCAGACTGTGGATGGATTGACATTTTTTGCCAGAGCTGATATTGGTTTCCAGTTTGGCCATGGGAGATGGGACTACCAATGATCATCACATTAGATGAGACTGAGTTTAGTTTGAATATGATTATACTTTTAAAATGTTTCTAGGTTACAAACCCTACTCAGGATGAACTGCTTCAATGAGGAAATTATGCATGTGTATGAATAAGAAATCAGAACCTTAGGGAAGAAATATATGTCAGTATCAAAAAAACATATGCCTGGAGTTTTGTGAATTATTACATTTTTTTCCACTGTAACCCACGATCTGTTGATTGCAAAGTCCTTCTTAGAGATCACTACTGCCATGATCTCACCTCTCACCAGATCCTGGGCAAATCAAAAGCAATTTCTCCATTTGGAAGCAGCCTTGTACAGCACGTTTCCCACCAAGACCACCAACGATCCACCTTATCAATTCTCAGCTGAGCCCAGATTCTAGCCCAAAGTCAAATCCATCCTGGATCATAGTCAACCTCAAAGCCCACCCCATCCAAACACTCCTCCCTATAGTTGGATCCTGACTCAAACTTAGATCCACCCCTAGCTCAGAACCCAACCTGGCTAAACGTTTAATCCAGAGCACAAATGATCTGGTGGATGCCAGGCCACTGCCACAGATCCTTAAACAGAGCCCAACACATATGATTCTCTATGGAAAGACCAGCATACCTGAGAATGGGTGAAGTCCTCTAATTTCAGATAAATACATTGCGAGAAGTACATGAATTCAAACTTCTCATTTTCATTCTGGAGGTGGGAAAAAAATGTTTTAGCTTTAGGTGTACAGATATTGGGCTTAGCAGCAAGTTTTTTTTCTGATGATTTGTTAAGCTCTCAAGAGAGGTTTCGTACTCCATAATTGACGTATATACTTTGTTCCATAGATTGGCTGCATGGTCACATTTTGGTTCAACCTAGGAAGTGAGTTGCAGTTTGCATAGAAAATACAAATGTTCCACAGGGAAGGAAAGGGTGAAAGTGGAGTTCTTAATGAAGAACTTGTTTACTAAATACTTTTTTTCTTTTTACACATCCATGAGCTTTTATTACGCCTACCATTATTCAAGTTAAATGTGTAATCAAAAAAGATGGCTGTATTCTCGATTATGCTGTAAGGATTGTGGTGAGAGATGAGAATAACAAATCCCTATGTTTCTGGTTGTAAAGTACTGTGTTGCAGAAACCTAAACTCCAGTTTCCCATACATCTATTTTGGCATCATCATATTATAAATATCAAATGGTACTTTGTAATATTTTAGTTAACAGCCTCGGATCGTGGCCTTGCCAAAGGAGGTTCCAAAGATCCCTGTGTAATACCAAATATATGGGCACTCTTGAAGAACCCACGCAGTCAAAAGTAACCCCCCTAATGTGCATAGGAATGTGTTAAATTAATAACAGGGAATCCTACTTAGCTTACAGCGTTTAACAACATAAATGAAGTACAGGACCAGTAGCGGCTCCTGGTGGGAGTGCTGCCGGGCGGTGACGCAGGGCGGGGGAGGGGCAGGGTGGGGGGTAGTAAACTCTGGAATACGTCCCAACAGAGGTAAGTAAACAAATATATAAATAAAACGAATTTCATTGCGCGCTGCATCGCCAAATGCGTGCAACGAATTTCGTTTTATTTATTTATTTGTTTACTTACCTCTGTTGGGCTGTATTCCAGAGTTTACTACCCCCCCGCCCCACGTCACCACCCGGCAGCACTCCCACCAGGAGCCGCTACTGTACAGGACTGATAACAGCTTTTGAGGAAAGACAATCAATGTCTTCTTTTTAAAGAGATGTGGATCTTCCTAGTCCTAGTTTACCCTGTGGGGGAGTACAGTCATTGTTTGGACACTCCCATGGCATGGCTTGCCCATGCCCCCTTGGCAGGCTCATGTTTTGCCATTACTGGGTGAGAGACATGTAACATCACCCTTCACCGATGAAACCTACAACTGCCAATAGAAAGGGTCTGAGGGCATCCTCAAAGGGTGGTGCAGTCAGAAGTCAATGCTACCTTTACGGGGCTCTTACATAGGCACCACAGAGCAGCAGGAGAAGCTGGGCCAGGGGAGAGCTGAGCAGACCTGCATTCCACGTTACATATTGTGTCGTATTAGACATTAATTGTAGCCTTTTATTGGTGTATAATTATTCTTCTGACTTCTAGGGATAATTGCAAAGACTAATACACATTCAATTAGAGTCAAGTATCCAGTTAGCATTACTAATTACACAGTAGCTAATCCTCCAATTTTGTTGACATTTTAACTTATACACTAGTGACACATAGTAAATAGCATATTATACAGATCAAGACACAATCAGACACTAATGGTGCAGCGTAATTGTGGCTCCATCCTTTCATGTTTAGCTTGGCCACATATATTTTTATGTATGGCCTTATGAACTCATGTGATGTAATATTATTAATGTAATGTAGTGCACTTAAACAGTTACGGAAAGTGCATCTACTGTGTAATCTCAACATATATATGAGTGTGCATATTAACGTTTTCCCTTACAGTAACAACGAGTTGCAGTTCTCACAAATATCTGCATTTGTGTGGTTTGCATAACATTGTAATTCTTATATATTCATGTGTTCCTTTAACCCCTTCGATGCGCGTGACGAGCTCAGCTCGTCATGCTGCGCGGTAGCGCTGTGCGCATGACGAGCTGAGCTCGTCACGACCGCACCCGCGATCGGAATGTCCAGCACACGAGCGGAATTCCCATCGCGGTCAAGGGGTTAAATAGTACTCTGCATTTATGCCATAATTGAAAATGTATCAATTTGAATAGTGCTCTATATATTTATATTGTAACCGTATATGTACCTGTATTCATGCATTTAAATGTGTATTGAGATGCTGGCTGTACTTAGTTGGCCGAAGGCCTTAAGGTTTGGATTTTGCAATGTTTAACTTTTAACGTGAATGTTTGTTTTGGATGCAGTCTCGAGTGTAGTTGCCAAGTTTTGTTGTTTGAAGATGGAAATTAATGAGACGTGACATATAATTCTCGAATATTCTGTTGTAGGTATAATTGAGAATTACACTTTAGCTTTGTTCAGCTTCCCTTTAGACTCTCAGAGGTACAGACCTCTGTGTGACATCTCGATTGTGTGGCTTTATGCTATACAATATTCCTTCCCTTTATAGACCTTCTACAGAGGTTCTACAATGCATACACCTTTCTATGCTTCCCTGACTTAATAGGGTTTCCCTGATTTCTAGTTTAGAATAAGGTTTAGAAGATCTTCTTAGACCACCTCATGTATAGGCAAGAGAATCGAAACTTTCAGTCTTCTCACCAGACTTTGTTTCTCATCCTTTGTATAGCAACTACAAAATTCCTACAAAATATTGAGGATAAACTTTATACGTCCTTTCGGTTATCCCTTAGTGATTCTGTATTTTTATACTGTGTTTCTGCAAATGATTTATATCAGCCTAGCTTTGAATTTGTAATAAATCCATACTAAATTCCATCATTTGTCTCAGAGCTTTACTGTGTAGCCAAATGGGTTACACTGTGATTGTTAAACTGTAGTTGATCCTAATTCCTTTAATTTCTCAGGCACCTATGACCTTCCCTTGCAGGAGGCCAGGAAGAAAGAGTTCATGTTCTATACTTTCTCACGAACTATGCACTTTATGCCATTTGTGCATGGATGAGCCTCATTCTCCCACTGTACTTTGAACACATTGCCATGTGATTACCACTTTTATTATACGGGTCCGTACTTTTCAGTAGGCCATAACATACAAATGCCCTTTGGGCCTTTCTTTTGCGCACTTCCTATGTCATCCCACAAAACGTCAAAAAGATGCATGCACACGTTATCAGCTTCAATATATATCATAATAAAATGCCTCATGCACTTGAGGAAATGTGTTTTAGAGGTCTGGGGAAAATCAAATAGCCAGATAAAAATGGTCACACATAAGAGTGCCTTTGTTGTAAAATATAGGCCTTTTCGCCAATGTAGTAAGTAAAATAGGAATTCACAATGAAACCTAATAAAGCCACTCTTTTTCTTCTATCTCTTTAAGGCATGCACATATTTAAAAATGTAACCTTCGAACCTAATGGAGCGTAATGGAGAGGATCGCATACACTTCCTGTGGTTAATCTGTTTCATTAGTCTGGTGTTATTTAATACCATGTAGTTACTATATTTGATGCAGTTTGCAACTTAGCTTCATCTATTTTGGTGATGCTCAGTGCTGTTTACTAGAAGCAAAAATCAATAGTCAACCTCTAGCTACCAGATATATATGTTAACAGCTCTATTTTAAAAAACAACGCATATTTAAAGTTCACTTACGTACATCACAGCTTAGTCTAGCACAACTAGAAATTAAAAGTGGCTCATAGGGAGTTATTGCCTCTTCCATTGGCTTCGGTGGGATTATCTGAAACTGCCTTTTGGCATCAAGCTGTTATGTCCCGTATAGAGGCCCTAATGTAGACCTGTTCATACATGCCCTAAAATGGACGTATTCGTATTTGCCCTAATACGGTCATATTCGTACTTGCCCTATTATGGTCAAAGTCGCATATGCCCTATTACGGTCATAACTGTACATGTCCTATTATATTCATGATTCCTTATATAGGCATGATCTTTCACCTACATTGGTCCTCGCCAGTACACAACGAGCTCTGAGGGCTGAACGTTATCTAGCCTGTGGTTTTGAATACAGCAGGGTTTTTCCCAAACACAGGCCCACACTGTACTCATCAATTATGCATGACTCTCTAGGAATAAACCACCTGCATAATATGTATGTACAAAGTTGTATGTAGTGTAGTTCCTATTTCCCTAATAGGCTCTGCGCATTGGAATAATATACCCTATAGGTTTGACATAGGACTGAGGTCAGTATGTCCCTATCGAGTATATTAAACTTAATTACTTTGTGCCAGCTAGCTCAGAGGCCACTAGAAACTCCTTGTAAACAAGAAGGGAGTAGTTTCTGGCAACCGCATATACATGACAACTTTGTTTCCCTTTAGAATCAGAACACTCTCAGAATCGTGGAAACAATAGATAACAGTTTCACTCAGCTAATCGTGCATGCTTAGTTTCTTCAGAGTTGCACAGAAAGAAAAGACGGGCGTTTCAATAAAAAGGATTTATTGAACAGTCTTGTTTCTCGTGTAAGAGATATGAGCTGTTATGATCACAAGACAGTATGCAAGATATATAATGTACAGCGTAAGCAGTAGAAAGAAATAATACTGTGCTAGCATTATCTTTTAGCTATCACACATATATTCATATACATAAATAACATAAGGTAAAAATGCGAGAACTCATAAGATGCTTCTCTAAGCTAGTTCTACCCGCGTGTACCTAACCTAACCTAGGTGTAGGGCAAGGTAAGAAGTAGGTGAAGTATTCTATAGTATGGTATACTAAGAGTCTGATATGCCAAGAGTCCCTCTAGGTTCTACTCAGTTCCATACCTTGAGAATGAGAGAGGTGGGAATCTCTTTCCGGATCCTCGAACTCTAACACCCCGCAAAGGGAGTCAGAACACTGGAAGCTGGATTCTCTGTGAGCAGGGATGACAGCATCTCTTCTCAGTGCGTCAGGCCGGGACACGGGCTCCTCTAAAGTCGAGGTCTCCTCCTAACTTGCTTGGGCAAGGGAAGGTATATTTATACCTGGTAGGTGCCTTGGGATGTTAGCATTGACGTGAAGTAGGGCAGAGGAAGACGTCAGGAATGAACCCTTAAGGAATAGCGGTTCATGCATAATAGATGAGTTCTTGGAGAAATCAATAATCCTGTGCTAGGGGAACTCCCAAGAGCTTAAGGGTCTGGTTTCTAAGAACTCGTTGTGACGTTAGGGTGGACGGATGTCGGTGACCATGCCTGTATTTGGAGTGCATGGCTAATGCCTAAATAAGGACTGGGATTTTATGCCTATATAAGGGCAATGCGAATTGTGCCTATATAAGGACATGTTTCAGAAAAGCCTATATATGGACACCTAAAGCGGAATACAACACCCACTCCACTTTCGAATGAACGATAATACTAAATGCTAAACATTAAACTGAGTACCACATGTTGCTAAAAACATTTCTAGAAGCATATTAAAAGAAGTTTTTAAAAGAAAACTGTTGCTAAACATGTAATGCAATAGGTACTGTACATTTTAAAGCATTTTTTCATTCTAAGCATATATTGGCAATAAATGCAACATGAATAAATAAACAGAAATATACGAAATGGTTTCAAGTTTTCAAGAAATCAAGGCCATTTCATAACATGATGCTAAAATGAAATTATAGTTAAATAAGGTGACAATGTGTCCCTGGAAGTATTCAAAGAAGTCTGTTTTATATGAATAGTTCTACTGTAAGCAGATTGAGTTGCCATGTATTTTCAAAAATTAGAAAAAAAGTTCAATTTTAGGAAGAGTTCCAAGTTTTGTTCTGTTTTGAAACTATGGAGGCCAAATTAATTGCGTCCCTGGTACACTGTGAGCCGAATCAAAGTCAGTGTATGGGTCTGGTGTAAACAGGAAATCATCTATTTCTGTAGACAAAATATCGTCTACCGATGTTGGTGACATTTGGAACACCTCGTTCAGAAGGTTAACTGCACAGAGATGAGAAGCATCGCCTTCAGCCAAGGATGCTGCAGCAATGTTCGCGTCCGTTGTTACCTGTGTGCCTGTTGATCCATCTCGTACCTCAGCAGCAGCAGGAAGCGTCTGTGAGATCTCAATGAATGCCGTCATCAGGATTGGTAGCCTCTGGGGTCAACACAGAGCATGGGCCGTTATCGGGTCCAGCAGAGTATCGATATCCGTTGGCATGACTGATGGGAGTGTTAGACAGATGTCTAGCACGCATTCTTCACCGCAAAGCAGGCAGCGTAGAACAGGTAAGATGCAATCTTGCCTGATTGGTCTGAATGACAGGAACCAGGTTGTATTAAGTTCCCGTAGATGAGGCATGCCCAAAAGTTGCACTATACGCTCATGGCACTTCCGTTCTAGGAGAGCTTTCTCCACATCGCTCGGAGTGACGCCGGTGAATAGGCTTGCCATAGCGTAGTGTTAGGAATAGAAACAGGATTCCTGAAACAAGTGCTAGAATTAATGGCACACCACCAAACACCGAATGTGCGAAATTTGGGATGATTCCGAGGACTGCTTGGAAGGGTGCTAACAGTCCTGAACAGATGGTCTTAAATACATGTACAATCCCGCTCGTATCAGACATTTTTAAGATACGTCCCATCATTTCTGCGAAATGTATAGGGCTGTTTGTACGAATTAAAGCCTGTATCTCAGCCGAAGTCCTTGCAATTTGTAAATCATAAGTTTCTTTGGCCGAGGTCAAAGGCACGGTCTGTTGCAAAAGCATGGCTTTCATTCTGCTTAAAGTATCAAAACGTATAAAAGAAACATTCAATGAAGGCCATAGAGGCGACTCCCTGACTGTCTCTGTTTGGGGGAACATACAGCAAGTAACCCTGGAGTCGACCGTTACCAGATATGGGATTCCTGGCAACATGCCACAGCAACTCTGATCATTCAACATGAGGTAACTCCCATTAGAAAGTTGGCCAAACGTTGGATTAATCACAGCAGCTGGTGTACCCTGCAGGTGGCAGGACAAATTTGTCACAGAACCATTACAAGCCCCGTGTAAAGAAATGTCCTGACATATGAGAGAACCGCTTAATGCCTTTTCACAGTTTGTACCGCTTAGAAACACTTCACGATCCCCACTCCAACATCTGTATTCGTAAGGTAAATCCCAGGATGTCTTAATGTATTCTTTACCCAACCTTTCCTTTTTGCCTGCTTGAATTTGTTTGAGGCAATACTGAAAATGAAAAGTAGTGACAGGCAGAGTTATTTTGCCATGGATAAGCCATTCTGTAGCTGGTTTTTCTGCCACTGTAAATGGTAATTTTTCCAGTTTTTCAATGCTCAGCACTGTATACTTTGCTCTCCTTTGTGCCAGTTCAATCTGTTTATCCGTTAGATTGTATTCCGAAAACAGAGACGACGTGTTGATAAAACGCCAAGGCACATAGCCCGCGCGCAAAGATTGCAGCGTCCAGCCTAATAACATAATAGAACGTAACTGAGATTGGCCTTGTTGTAACATGGCTAAATCTTGTTCCAGTATGTCAATAGCAGAGGATACAATGTTGTCCAATGAATAAATTCTGGTTGACAAAGTTGTTAACCCATTGTCGACCACTGTGAGAGATTTCTCTAAGTTAATACGATCAAGTTCACGTATTCTTTCTGCGGCCTCTGCCTGTGAAACCTTCCATATTTCATTATAAGCAGCATAAATGCCGGCATATATGAAACGTTTTTGACGCGTTTTCTTGGTCCTAGCAATGAATTCCCTAAGGTCTGCGTCTTCTTTAAGTAAAGATAAGTGTTGTTTCACATCCTCAAGTGTAGACTTTTGTAACCAGTCAAGGCACAATTTCCCTACACTGTATGTTGTTACTACCCCCGGATGTTGTCTTTGAACATATCGTGGGTCTGGCCTATGGATTGTAAAGCCCTGTGTTTTATTCAGGAATCTTTCTTGACAGATGTTTGTGTCTGTGGGCCAGAGCAACCATTTTCTCCAATCAGGATCTGTTCTGTTGTTTTGTAGTATTGTGTCTACTGTGACCGCTCCCTGTGTAGTGTTATTACTTACAGGTGTTGGTACAGAAGGTGTGTTCATGTCTTTGATCTTGGCTAAACCAAGGCAAGATGTTTGTTGCACAGTGTCATTCAAAAACATTATTTGATGTGGGATGATACATGCTCTAAATAAAGCTTCTATCCCCTGCACTTGCCAATCTTTAGAACCCCAGACAGATTTTGTGTCAATTGTGTCTTTCCAAAAGTCAAATCCTTGTCTAGACAATTGGGTAATAAAGGCTGCAGAATACATCTGTTTTGTATTTGTTAACATAATTTTCTGACCTGTTTTGTTTACATTCATTTAGTAAAACCTTTCTGGATCAGATGTATTGTACCCTGAAAAATATGGAAACTTATTTGTAAACGTTTTTGAACTACCCTTTGGAGGTGTAGGACAATGTTCCCATTGGTTAAATTTAAACACATTTCTGGGTGTTGCAGATTTATGCAAGAAATGATGACCAGAGTGGTTGTAACAATAAAGCTGTTCATCGTCTGATGAGCCCTCTAAGTATTCATTGTTAGAGAATGCAGCAGACCTTTCTAGATCAGACATCATATCATTTACAGTCTCAAAGTCCCAATCATCAGAATAGGTACTGGAGGTAATAAAGTCACTTAATGGAATTTTAAATAAATGTGGAATCTTCGAAAGTTCCGTGGGGCAGAATATATCGAAATCGGTTTTGTCCCAAACTATACCATCCTGTATAGGAACGGCTGTGATGTTCACTGCTGACAAGTCTCTTGTTTCACGATGGGAAGGTTTGTGTGGTTTTAAAAGTAAGTTCACATTTTTACTTTCAGTGTCCAAATGAATGTATCTGCCATTTATAAGCATGCTAAGAGTCATAACCAAAGCTAGCCAAAACAGAAAGAAAAATATTCCAGAAATAATCCATATTTCAATCCATGGTGAAACCAGATAAGTCTTTCTCAGAAAATGAAAAAGGTCTTGTACTTGCTGTTTGAAAGTTTTTGATGCTGGCGTCGTTTCAGGTTCACTCGGATCCTCAGAAAACGTATCAAAGTTAATGAAATAGCCAGAAGCAGTTCAGTCAATTGTTGAAATTGCATCAGGATTTGTTGAAATCGCTGGAACCAGTTGATCACTTGTTACGTTGGTGTAGACAGGTGTATCTGGATGAACTGTTACTTGAGTTTCAAGAGGGATGAGTTCCATAGCATTGTTGCTTAGTCCTTCATCTGTTACTGCTGAATTCTCGATGGTTATGAGTCTTTCAGTCTGAACCTCTTGGATAGTAGTGAGAGGAGTGCGTCTGCTACTAGGTCGGAGTCCACGAGGCCTACTATTTAGTATTGGCCACATACTATGGTTTGATGAGGTCGATTGACACAAATCTTTTCTCCTTTTTTCCAGCAAGGGGCGGCAGAAGTACTGTTCTTGTTCCGTGAATGGCTAGGACAGGTACTGGTTGTCTGTAAGAAGGTCCAAATTCCTTCTTGTCCGCAATCTTCTCTCTGACTATATCCCCAACTTTTGGGGTCCAGACAGGCCTTGCTGGGACTGCTGGTGTTTCCCCAGTGGTGGTTGGCTTCAGGAACACGTTGCTTTGTTTCGATCTTAGTTCATTTAGATCCTGTAAAACAGCCAAACGATCTTTGATATCAAAGGGTTTATTTTCCACCACTGTGCCTTTACATTCGAGATCAGGAACCCACATTCTTGTCCCAAATAGGACCACATATGGAGTGACCCCCCCTAGAGAACTTCTTGGCAAATTATTTAATGAGCGTTGGACCCCATAAAGATGTTTGACCCACCCATCACTCAAACCTAATACTCTAGCTGTTATAGACTGCTTTATGTCCTGGTTTTGCCTTTCCACAATAGAATTTCCTTCAGGATGAAATGGAGAGGAGTACCGCAATGCTACGCCCAAACTGAACATGGCTTCTTTGTAAGCCCGAGAGCTAAACGCAGGGCCCTGGTCAGAATGTAGTGTGCCAATTGCGTATGTGCTGATAAAGACTCGCAAATCTTTTATAACAGTTCGAGCGTCAGCCGAGCGCTGAGGCCATATCCATAGGAACCTTGACTTAGTATTTGTGGGATTGCATTTGTCCAAAAGGACGCCTGCGCATAGATAGTATAATGCTGTCTAACAATGGTGTCTGTACTGGGCAGGCTACTTCGTAGTCTGGTGTCTGATGGCATTCTGCATCACACTGTATATTACAGTCTATGCAGTCATCGACGAAGATGTGAATCTGTGTATTCATTCCAGGCCACCAGTACATCTCTTTTAATGTTAATATTGTTTTAGAGATCCCTTGATGTGACAGACCCTCCCCCAGATGTGCTTCATAAATCAAAGCTGCTCTACGTTCCATGTTTGGAATTACCCTATCCCCACTCTAGGGATTCGAGCAAAAGGAACGTTGTTTGCATCAATTACATAAGAGTACTTGAGTGGACATTTTTTTGGTAACGCTGCACCACTGCCTTTGCTTGAAGCATTGACAGCCAACAATATCTCACTGTCTATTCTCGTTTTTGAACGAGTGATCGCAGCTACGGAAGCCGTCTGAACAGCCCCCTTTGCGGCTTCGTCAGCCAATGAATTCCCTGCAACGTGAACGCCATCACGTTGATGACTCAGCGTGTGTATCACGTGATGGCGTTCCCAAAGCGTTTTATGCTTTATTGTGCCACCTTTTGCATCTTTGAACCCATTTTCAAGCGAATTTTGTATATATTCATTATACGACTGAACACAGTAAAAAGAATCGCACACTATGAGTGTGGGGAATTCGCGATCTGTATTTTCAAGTGCCAGTTTGAATGCTTGTAGTTCAGCTCGCTGAGCTGTACAATCTCCTAGAGATTGAGTTTTAGTGACCATTGGTCTGAAGTTACCATCTTGCATGCGACCTTTAACGATTGCGCACGCTGCATTGTAAGCTTGCTTACTTCCTGTAGCGGGTTGTGCTGATCCGTCAGTGTAAATTATGAATTCGTACTGATCGAGAGGCAAAATTTCTGTGGGCAGAGGACATTCATGTTCATATTGCAGGAACGCTTGTGTTTTTAAATCAGGATCAAAAACATATTCAACATCTGTTGCAGCAAGAGAATTAACCCATTGTATCCATCTAGGATGTAAAGCTTTTGCATTTGGGATGCTCGCTTTTGTAACCGCCTCTAAGACTGGTACTGGGGTTACAACAATAATGCGTTTTCCTTGAGCTAGAGCTCTTTCTTTTGCTACAGCGGTCTGAACTGCTGTCAGTATTTTTTCTGTTGAAGTGAAGCGCATTTCTGCTTGTGTATACAAATGTGATTTGTATGCTATTGGTACTTTTTCACCCTCATTAAATGTTAAATAGGTGAATCCGCATTGTCCCAAAATTATTCGGATCACTAAATTGCGTTTATTTACGCGTGTTTGTAAGTGATTTGTTGCTAACATGTTAGCTTGGAGTGAACGCAGGATTTCTGTGTGTTCCTGTGTCCAATGTTTGATTGAAAAATCAGGTTTGATTTATTATTTTTATTTATTTATTTTTCATTTGTATCGCGCGACGAATCATCCCCACAGGGATCTCTCGGCGCTTTTGGCTACACAGTGCTAAAGGCTAGGACAAAATTGCGGATTTAGAACAGCCAGGTTTTTAAATGCTTCTTGAACTGCCCCAAGCTTGCGCAGGCGCGTAGCTCATCCGGCAGGCGGTTCCAATGGAGCGGGGCTAGATGTGAGAAAGCGCGCCCTCCCATTTTGACTTTCCTGATTTTACAGGGACGTACTAAATTGCGATTGCTAGATCTCAATAAACGGGCAGGTATATAGGGAACTAACTTCTTCCTTAGGTAGACCGGGCCGATGCCCTGCTGTGCTTTAAACACCGACGTCAAGAGCTTAAACACTGCTCTCTTCCTCATGGGCAGCCAGTGTAGTTGTTGCAAAAGAGGTCGGGAGGGGGTACGTACTGGTTTGTTGAGGACCAGTTGGGCTGCCGTATTTTGCGCTACCTGTAGCCTAGATACAAGGTCCTCCCTAATTCCTACTAGTAGTGCGTTCCCATAGTCCAGTCTACTAACTAGTAGTGCCTGTACTAGGGTCTTTCTGGCCTCCAAAGGGATCCAAGGAAAAATCTTCCTCAGCATCCGCATGATGCCAAAGCATGTGCCCGATACTGACTTCACGTGTTCCTCCATCGAAAGCTTATTATCAACAGCAATTAATTCGTAGAGAGGTTTAACCCTTTCTGCGTAATTTAGAATTTAAGTTCTTCCAAAATTTAGGAAACCCAAGATGGATTGTAAGTTTTTCAGCGTTTTTGGAGGTTGGAGCAGCGCACACTTTTCTAAAAAGCAAGCTGCCAGGCTCTTGCCTTCACTTGAAAGCTCATATCCTAGAAAAAGGACATTGAGATGGGCAATTCTGGATTTTTAAAATTGAATTTATAGCCTTCAGAGGCGAAGCCCAATATAATGGTACTCACCCTGTTCAAGTGCCTATCTATGTCATCGTCTGTCAGATAGATATCATCGACATATGACAATGCCTCATTATCATAAATTTGTAGTAACTCTGTTACCCTCGCTGAGAATAACCCTGGGCTGTTCTTGAACCCTTGTGGGAGTCTACAAAATTGACGCTGGGTCCCCATTATTGAGAAAGCAGTTAAGTACCTGCTTTCAGGTGCTATGTTTTGACAAAAGTTTTGACAAAAATTTGAAATGTCTAATGTGGTTTTATATTTTTTGCGCACAATGTTATTCATTAATGCTGTACTATGTGCATTTTGCACTGCAAATGTTTTGGAACAAGTGTTCAAGTGTCTGTAATCCAAAACTAGACGATATGTATTGTCTGGTTTGGATACAGGAAACAAAGGATTGTTCATTGAGGAGGTGCATGTTTCAATCACCCCTTGGTATTCAAGTTGATCTAAGATCTCCCTGACCTGTTTTTTAGCTTCTTGCTTTATTGGATACTGCCTTTGTGCAGTAGGTTCATTTTTTAGATGTATTTTGTGGTGAGGTGAGTCCTCATCCCATCCTACATGATTTTTGTATAATGCTGGGGCCTGGGCAACTGCCCATTTCCTGGCATAAGTATATTTTAGGTGAATTGGAATATGGTTGGAGAAGGCAGGCATAATGATGTCCTCGCCATGTGGGCACTCCCTGACAAATTGTGGTGGCCAGTCTTTTTCTGCTAGAAGTATATCATAACCCCTTGAAAGTTTTTCCCAAAAGAGTGCTTTCACTTGTCTTGGTATGTCTCCCTCCATTCGGAGTGTTATTTCATATAACCTTTGTGGAGTACTAACCCTGGTGTCTACAGTTTCTACTGTGATGTACTCATTCAAGTCCACTATCTCCCGAAGTTCCTTCAGGTTCTGGCGAGCTATTGTGACTTCTGCTTCACTGTCCAGCATTGTCTGAGCCCATTCTCCGTTCTTGAGCTGTGTTCTCAGTATTCTCGGCATGTCTGATCTTCAGACCTGCTACCTTCTTTTTTGTGAATTGAGGTTTTGATTTATTTTTCTGAACGTGTTTGTCGTCTTTGGATTTCACGTGTTCTTCTCTATGTTCTGACCGTCCTCTTCTTTCTGATGTCTGTGATGATATCTGAAAGGTACGAGAGGAACGTGTATCAGTATCTTGATACCTGTCAGGTTTTCTTAAATTATCCCTATTCCTGAGGTTATACCTCCTTTCAGAGGGCTCCTTTTGAGGAGACCTTCCTCGGGATTGAGAACGTGTCTCGTTTGAATTTTGTTTATTAGTTTCCCACTTCTTTTTAGAAGATGTAGGAGTTTGTTTAATAGAGTCCTTCTCAGGACTTTCAGATAGTTTTGGCTTCAAAGGTTTTCCACCCAAACTATCTCTGCCTAATTCTGCATAAGATTGTTCTATTATTCTAGGTAGTTCATTTTGATGTTCTGTTACATCAAATTCCCTTAAGCGTTGGCAAATCGCTACTGATGCTGCCTCCCCTTTAATATTAGATAATATTATTGTTGAGAGCTGGTCGAAGTTTTTCAGTAATTTCATACCTAAATTCAGAGCAGGTTCTGCCCCGTATTCGTTTTGAATTTGTTTCAGGACATCTGGTATTTCTGCAATTGATGGAACACCATGTGTTTTAGTATAGATGGCAGCAAAGACTGCGCCCCAAGTGGTGCAATCTTCCAGTTGCGGTGTGATCCCCATTGGTAAACAGATTGTTAGGATTCTGTGTTTCTCATAAGGGCTAGTATTCGGAAATACTGCTTCGATTTGAGTCATTTTTTGAGCTATCCAGAATGGAATTTGCTCACGTTTTGTGGGCATTTTACCCATGACTGCGTGTAAAGTCTGTGGAGTAATTTTTAGTGTATTCCACTGTTGAGGGATTTGATTTGGAATGGTCAATGGTGGTTGGACTGTGAAAGTCCGCATGACATATTGGACTAATTGTCTGTAAATTTTTATTAACTCTTGTAGTTGAGTAAGTAATTCCTCGTCTGACATTACCTCGATGTCAGGATGAGGTGTGTAGCCGGCTAGAATCGGCCATGTTGCTCCTGGTCTATCTAGTGGCCCGAGCCTGGTAATGTTTTTGTGATGTTTTAGGGTGCCTTTAAACCAGAGATGATGCTCCTGGTATGTGAGTGGAATTTCAATATCCTCGAAAGGAATATATTCCTCTGATGGTTCATCTTCTTTGTAGAGGTGAAACAGTCTTATTACTGGATTTGATTCTGGGAATACTATCCATGAATAGAATACCTCTGTCTGAAAGGATTCGTGTGCCTCTATCACGAAAACTGCTCTACCACCTCTTGGTGGTAGGCCGTGTTTTATAAGTTTTAGAGTGATTGCTCTCCTTAAATTTGGAGCGATGTCTATAACACCATCCTCGGTTTCATTTAAACCTGTAAAGTTAAAAGCTGTTACGACTGGGTCAGCCGCAGCTACACCGTTCTCAGTGCCATTGTCCCCGTGTATGGACATTTGTTTTTTGAAAAATGTAGCACAAGTTTCAAGGAAACAAAAGATAAGGTGCACAATATTTTGAAACACTGTATCCTTCAACGTTGAGCAAACCAAATAGCTAATATATAGTTTTTTTTTGTCCTATTTAGATTTGGCGGATACTTAACCCTACCCACTCCAGACGTCTTATGGAGTATGTGAGTAGGGGTCTCTGAGAGAAAAGCACGACTGAGTTACTCAGTATCTAGCGTTAAATTACTGCCTTACCAAACGGTTGGGCGCCATGTAGTGTAGTTCCTATTTCCCGAATAGGCTCTGCGCATTGGAATAATATACCCTATAGGTTTGACATAGGACTGAGGTCAGTATGTCCCTATCGAGTATATTAAACTTAATTACTTTGTGCCAGCTAGCTCAGAGGCCACTAGAAACTCCTTGTAAACAAGAAGGGAGTAGTTTCTGGCAACCGCATAAACATGACAATTTTGTTTCCCTTTAGAATCGGAACACTCTCAGAATCGTGGAAACAATAGATAACAGTTTCACTCAGCTAATCGTGCATGCTTAGTTTCTTCATAGTTACACAGAAAGAAAAGACGGGCGTTTCAATAAAAAGGATTTATTGAACAGTCTTGTTTCTCGTGTAAGAGATATGAGCTGTTATGATCACAAGACAGTATGCAAGATATATAATGTACAGCGTAAGCAGTAGAAAGAAATAATACTGCGCTAGCATTATCTTTTAGCTATCACACATATATTCATATACATAAATAACATAAGGTAAAAATGCGAGTACTCATAAGATGCTTCTCTAAGCTAGTTCTACCCCAGTTTACCTAACCTAACCTAGGTGTAGGGCAAGATAAGAAGTAGGTGAAGTATTCTATAGTATTGTATACTAAGAGTCTGATATGCCAAGAGTCCCTCTAGGTTCTAGTCAGCTCCATACCTTGAGAATGAGAGAGGTGGGAATCTCTTTCCGAATCCTCGAACTCTAACAGCCCGCGAAGGGATTCAGAACACTGGAAGCTGGATTCTCTGCGAGCAGGGATGACAGCGTCTCTTCTCAGTGCGTCAGGCCGGGACACGGGCTCCTCTAAAGACGAGGTCTCCTCCTAACTTGCTTGGGCAAGGGAAGGTATATTTATACCTGGTAGGTGCCTTGGAATGTTAGCATTGATGTGAAGTCGGGCAGAGGAGGCCGTCAGGAATGAACCCTTAAGGAATAGCGGTTCATGCATAATAGATGAGTTCTTGGAGAAATCAATAATCCTGTGCTAGGGGAACTCCCAAGAGCTTAAGGGTCTGGTTTCTAAGAACTCGTTGTGACGTTAGGGTGGACGGATGTCGGTGACCATGCCTGTATTTGGAGTGCATGGCTAATGCCTAAATGAGGACTGGGATTTTATGCCTATATAAGGGCAATGCGAATTGTGCCTATATAAGGACATGTTTCAGAAAAGCCTATATACGGACACCTAAAGCGGAATACAACACTGACGTCTTCCTCAAGTCTAACAAGGCCCAATACAAACCATACGAAGCAACTAGAGTCTCCAGGGTATAAATACACCACATCTTACCCCGGTAAGACAGAGGGAACAGAGACTTCCATGCTGACACACTGACCAGAGACGCTGAAGCTCCTGAATGCAGTCGCTCCAGCTGACAGCGGTCTAACACAGCCCTTGCGGGGTGTCCAACTCGTGACCAGGACGGGGTCCCACACTTTCTCTATTCAGGTATGGGGGTTTGACTAAATCCTAGAAGGATTTTTGGCTCTTAGGCTTTTAGACCTACACATATGCTAGGTACACTCAGGTACATCTAGTGAGGCATCGTAGGAGTACGCGCACTTTTCATAATGCTTTTTATATTCATGTATGTATTCATGATTATTGCAATATGGTAGAACTGTTCTATCCCTTCGCTTTTATCGTACTGCTGATAATATATCTCTGCTATTGTCTGCTGGTTGTCGCAGCACATATATTTTACACTAGAATAACAACTGTTCAATAAATACTTATTGAAACGCCCAGACTGTTTATTCTGCGTAACTCTCTGAGACAAACCAAATAAGTAAGCACGAGTGACTGAGCGAAAAGTAGTACATTGTTTCCACGATTCTGAGGAATTAGGGTTGTCATGGTCTAAGGTTGCCAGAAACTAATCTCTCCCCGATAAGAGGAGATTCTAGTGGCACTGTGAGCTAGCTAATGCAAATCCGGCTAACATATACAATGGGGGTGCACAGAGTCAGTCTAACACTAAGCCCACAGTTTATGTTATCCAAACGCGCAGGTCCTGCATGGGTACTATAGGAACTACACGACATGGCATCCACCGTTGGTTGGGTACTTATTTAACAGTAGAATCTGAGTAGTTCAGTCATGCTATTCTCAGAGAACCTACTCACAAAACCCCAGAGACGTCTGGAGTGGGTGGGCACAAACTCCGCCACAGCTGAGTAGAATGAGAATACTATTTATTGGCTGTTGGTTATTCAAGCTTGAAAGGACATAGTGTTCCTAAAATTGTGCCTAAAACATTATCATAGTTTCTTTGAAACATTAGTCTGTGTTCTATACACAATGACTACTGCGGTCTTAGATTCACTACAAATTCCACTGCCCCTGTCAGATGACGAGGAAGATCCTGAGGATGCAATACAGATTGCACCAAAATTCATAAGGACAGTCACCAAAAGACTATTAGAAAATGGCTTATCAGCCAAGGGGGGCATGGTAGTTTTCGTGATTGAGGCACACGAACCAAACAAAACAGAGGTGTTCTATTCATGGGTTACATTCCCAGCAGCAAATGCCATAACAAAGACATTTCACTACTACATAGCAGGAGATGCACCACAGGAATATGCCCCGTTTGAGGACATAGAGATTCCACTCACTTACCAGGAACATCATTACTGGTTTAATGGCGCCCTACCCCACATAAGAAACAGAGTAAGATTAGGCCCGCTCGGAGGAGATGGGGCCACATGGCCAATACTAGCGGCTTACACACCGCATCCTGACATTGGAACAATGCCACAGCCAGAGTTACTCATACAACACATAGACTTAATTAAAATTTACAGAAACCTGACACAATTTGTCATGAGGACTTTAACAATCCAACCTGCACCAGGTGCAGCCACTAGTACTCCAGCTCAGAGTACAGGAAATAAAATTACTCCTCAAACATTACACGCGGTAATGGGCAAAATGCCCGCAAAACGCGAACAAATCCCATTCTGGATAGCTCAGAAAATAACTCGGCTTGAGGCAGTATTCCCGAATATTACCACCTATGAAAAACACAGAATTCTAACAATCTGCTTGCCCATGGGGATCACACCACAAGTAGAGGACTGCACCTCTTGGGGTTCAGTCTTTGCTGCCATATATACCAGAACACATGGTATCCCGTCCTTAGCAGTAGTGCCAGACGTATTGAGACAGATACAAAATGAGTACGGAGCAGAACCTGCCCTTAACTTAGGGATGAAGTTACTAAATAACTTTGATCAGGTATCAGCCATAATACTAGCTAATATTAAAGGGGAAGCGGCTTCAGTGGCGATCCGCCAACGCCTAAGGAAGATCAGTCCAGTAGATCAACAACACGAACTACCCAAAATAATTGAAACTGCATATGCAGAATTAGGCAGAGACAGTCTAGATGGGAAAGCATTAAAACCACAACTAGTGGGCAGTCCTGAAAAGGACTCTACAAAGCAGACACCTACTTCTTTTAAAAAGAAGTGGGAAAATAAAAAACAACAAAAGTCTAAAGACAACAGATCTCAATCCAGAGGTAGGTCTCCTCAACAGGAGCCCTCTGAAAGTAGGTATAACCTCAGGAATAGAGATAATATTAAAAAACCTGACAGGTATCAGGATACTGATACTCGTTCCTCTCGTTCCATTCAGGTTTCATCAAAAAACTCTGAGAGGAAAGGATGGTCAGAGGAGCGTACAAAGTCCAGAGACACGCAACACGCTGTGGACTACGCACCTAAAAAAGAAGACAAACAAAAACAGAAACCTCAGTTCAAAAAGAAGAAGGTAGCAGGTCTCAAGATCAGACATGCCCAGAATTCTGAGGACACCGCTTCTGAACGGGGAATGGGCTCTGACGATGCTAGACAGCGTGGCAAAAGTAACGACAGCTCGCCAGAACCTGAAGGAATTTCTGGTGACAGCGGAGTTGAGTGAGTATATCACGGTGGAAACACCTGATACTCGGGTAAGTGTCCCACATAAGTTACATGAGATAACACTCCGGATGGAGGGGGACAAGCCCAGAAAAATTAAAGGTCTCTTTTGGAAAAATCTGTCATCTGGTTATGACATTCTATTAGCAGAACAAGACTGGCCGCCAGCATTCGTCATGGAGTGCCCTAGGGGAGAAACTGTAATTTTTCCAGCCTTTTCCGACCTCGTTCCCATACATTTAAAACATGCATATGCGCAGGAGTGGGCGGTTGCCCTAGCTCCAGCATTGTACAAAAATCATGTTGGTTGGGATGAGGATTCAACCCACCACGTGATCCCGTTAAAAGTTTCCCCAAATGCTCAAAGGCAATACCCTATAAAGCAGGAAGCTAAAAAACAAGTCAGGGAGATCCTAGATCAACTTGAATACCAGGGGGTGATTGAAAATTGCACTTCACCTATGAACAATCCATTGTTCCCCGTAGCCAAACCTGACCCAAACCTGACAACACATATCCTCTAGTTTTAGATTACAGACATTTAAACACTTGCACAAAGACATTTGCAGTTCAAAATGCACACAGTGCCGCATTAATGAATAACATTGTGCGACAAAAATACAAAACAACACTTGATATCTCAAATGGATTTTTCTGCCAAAACATAGCGCCTGAAATCAGGTATCTGACCGCATTCTCAGCGCTAGGATACAAACGGCAATTTTGTCGACTCCCCCAAGGGTATAAAATAGCCCCGGGGTATTTTCAGCAAGAGTAACAGAGTTACTCCAAAATTTGGATGAAGAAGCATTGTCCTATGTGGATGATATTTATCTGACGGACGATGACTTACCGAGGCACTTGACCAGGGTGAGCACCATTATTATGGGATTCGCCTCTGAGGGCTATAAATTTAGGGGCATATTAGCAAGAAGAGGCGATAATCATCGCTAACCCTGCTTAGCGTGATTTTTTTTATCGCCGGCTATCGCTGGAATATATCGCCACGCTAACGCTGTATTAGCAACGATTAGCGCTATGGCGATGAATATTCCAGCGATAGCAGGGGAAATGGGCTAACATCGCTGAAAAACCAGCGATGTTGCATGGAGAAGGGAGAACACCTTGCTGATACGACCCTGTGGTCGTATCAGCATAATCCACCCCCCATGTTAGGTATGGCTAACACCTGCTAATTGCAGGTGTTAAATAAATGGCGATGACCCCGGTTAGCGCGACTTTTCACGTCGCTAACTGGGGCCATGGCCACCTTGCTAATAGGCGATAGGCCTGTTAGCGAGTGTTTCCCAGGTTTGTTCGTCGGGAACGCCCACTTTGCATGTCATTAGCGATAAATATCGCTGACATGCAAAGCGGTAAAAAACGGGCGCTAATGCCCGCAAACTGTCGCTAACTGCTGTTAGAGACAGTTTGCTGATAGGGCGATATAAATATCGCCGCTTTAGCGGCAAAAAGTGCCGCTAAAGCGGCGATAGTGCCCTTGCTAATATGCCCCTTAGTTTTAAAAAATCAACAATTGCCCACCTCAATGTCCTATTCTTACGGTATGAGCTGTCAAAAGTGAAGAAAAAAGCCTAGCAGCTAACTTTTTAGAAAAGTGTGCGCTGCTCCAACCTCCAAAATCATTAAAGAATTTACAATCAATTCTGGAATTCCTAAATTTTGGTCGAACATACATTTTGGATTACGCAGAAAGAGTAAAACCTTTCTACGACTTAATAAAACCTGATTTTTCAATCAGACAATGGACACAGGAACATACAAATATCCTGTGTTCCCTACTGGAAAACATGATAGCTTCTAAACATTTACAGACACGCGTAAACGTACACAACTTAGTGATCCGAGTAATAGCGGGTCAATGCGGGTACACTTATTTAACTTTCAATGTAGGCGAAACGGTACCAATCGCATAGAAATCACACCTGTACACAAATGCAGAGATGCATTTCACTTCAACAGAAAAAATCCTGACAGCAGTGCAGACCGCTGTAGCAAGAGAAAGAGCTCTGGCTCAGGGTAAACGCATAATTGTTGTGACCCCAGTACCAGCTTTAGAAGCTGTTACAAAAGCTAGCATTCCAAATGCGAAAGCCTTACATCCCAGATGGATACAATGGGCTAATTCTCTTACTGCAATGGATGTTGAATACAGATTTGATCCAAATTTAAAAACACAAGCATTTTTGCAATACGAACAAGAATATCCTCTTCTAAATGAGATTTTGCCTCTAGATCAGTATGAATACCTCATTTACACTGACGGATCTGCTCAACCAGCCATAGGGAGTAACCAAGCTTACAGCGCAGCGTGTGCAATCGTTAAAGGTCGCATGCACGATGGAAAGTTCCATCCAAGTTGCACTAAAACGCAATCTCTAGGAGACTGCACGGCTAAGTTAGCAGAATTAAAAGCACTGATACTGGCATTGTAAATACGGAACACGAATTCCCCACACTAATTGTGTGTGATTCCTTTTACTGTGTACAGTCGTACAATGAATATTTACATCATTGGGAACAAAACGAGTTTAAAGACGCAAAAGGTGGCACAATTAAGCATAAAATGCTATGGGAACAGGTAGTGGAGTTGAGAAACGAACTACCAAGGGCTCACGTGATACATACACTAAGTCATCAGCGTGATGGCGTTCACGTTGAAGGGAATTCATTGGCTGATGAAGCCGCAAAGGGGGCTGTACGCACAGCCGCCATAGCTGCAGTTACTCGTTCAAAAACGAGAATAGACGGTGAGATTATGGTAGCTGTCAATGCTTCAAGCAAAGGCAGCACAGCAGTACAAAAGAAATTTCCACTCAAGTACTCCTACAAGTTAGATGCACAAAACATTCCATATGCTCAGATTCCTGGAGTGGGGGATAGAGTAATACCAAATATGGATCGTAGGCAAGGCTTAATTCTAGCAGCACACAAGGGTTTGGGTTCTGCGCATACAGGCGTCACAGCGACTATTTCATTACTGAAACAGCTACTGGTGGCCAGGGTTAACAAAGCAGACCAAAGACTATGGGCCCGATTCTGATGCGGGTTGGAAAAGCTTCCCGACCGAGGGCCTGATTCTGATGCGGTTAGGAAGGCCTCCTAATGGCATTTGCTCCTTCCAAATCGGATTGGGAACGTGTCTTCCCGACCGAGGGCCCAATTCTGATGCGGTTAGGAACGAATGTTCCCATTGAAGTCAATGGGAGTTCAACCAAATCGTATCTGGAAGCATCCGGATGCATCCTACTCCGCCGGTCGGACTTTCCCGATCCGAGTGGGTCGGACACCATTTCCCAACCGATTCGGTCGGGAAGCTTTTCCAACCCGCATCAGAATCGGCCCCTATGTCTTAAAGTGCGACATCTGCCAGCAGATGAAGGGCTCCACCGTAACACGCCCAGCACAGACACCATTGCTAAAATCAGACAAACCACTTGCATGTGTGTATTTGGACCACTGCGGACCCCTACAATCTGATGGGGCCAAGAAATATATCATGGTTGCAGTGGATTCCTGCTCTAGATTCCTATGAGTTTGGCCTCAGCGCTGTGCTGACGCTCGAACTGTTATAAAAGATTTGCGAGTCTTTATCGGTACATATGCAGTTGGCACGTTACATTCTGACCGTGGCCCCGCGTTTAGCTCTCGGGTTTACAAAGAGGCAATGGAAGGAATGGGCGTAGCATTGCGGTACTCCTCTCTTTACCATCCTGAGGGAAATTTGGTTGTGGAGAGGAAAAACCGGGACTTAAAGCAATCTTTAACAGCTAGGGTATTAGGCAAAGACGGTAGATGGGTCGATCACCTCTATGGGGTCCAACGAGCAATAAACAATCAGCCAAGAAGCTCTCTAGGGGGTGTCACTCCTTACGAGGTCCTATTTGGGACAAGAATGTGGGTACCTGATCTTGATTGTGAAGGCGCAGTGGCGGATGAGAAACCATTTGCTATCCATGATCGTTTGGCTGTTTTACAGGATCTAAATGAATCCAGGACACAACAAAGCAACGTCCACTTAAAACAGACCGCCACTGAGGAAGTCAAGGCAGTAACGGCAAGACCTGTCTGGATCCCAAAAGTTGGGGATGTGGTCAGAGAGAAGATTGCAGACAAGAAAGAATTTGGGCCATCCTACAGAAAGCCTGTACCAGTCCTAGCAATCCAAGGCACAAGAACTGTACTTCTGCCGCCTCTTGCCAGGAAAAAAGAGAAAAGATTTGTCTCAATCGACTTAATCAAACCACACTATGTGGCCGATACTAAACAGTAGGCCACGTGGACTCCACAGTAGCAGACGCCCTCCTCTCGCTACAATCCAAGAAGTCCAAACAGAAAGACTCATCACGTTTGAAGAGCCACCTGTACGGAATGAAGGACTAAGCAACAATGCTATGGAACTCGTTTCACTTCAACAAGAAGAAAATCAACTTAACAACCAAGTCGCAATGAGACCGACTACAGACATCTACGTCAACATGCCTCGTCAAGAGCAAAATCCAATTTCAACGAATCCCGATGCAATTCCAACAATTGATTGAACTGCTTCTGGCTATTTCATGAACTTTGATACGTTTTCACTGGATCCAAGCGAGCCGGAAATGACGCCAGCCAAAAAATCACTCAAACAGAAACTCACTGACTTTTTAAACTTTTTTAGAAGGACTTACCTGGTGTCACCTTGGATAGAACTATGGTATATCACTGAGATTCTATTTTTTCTTTTCTGGCTAGGTTTAATTATAACTTTTAGTATGCTTATTAATGGACGATATCTCCAGCAGAGCTCTACAGCCCAAAGAGTCAATTTGATTTTAAAATCACACCAGTCTTCACATCGTGAACCAAGAGACTTGTCTTCAGTGAACATCACAGCAGTTCCTATACCGGACGGTATAGTATGGGACAAGATTTATTATGATATATTCGGTCCGACTGAACTTTTAAAGCTTAAACATGTATTTAAAATTTCTTTAAGTGATATCATTACCTCCAGTACATTTTCTGATGATTGGGACACTGAAACTGTAAATTCTATGATGTCTGATTTAGAAAAAACTGCCGCATTTCCGAACAATGAAATGTTAGAAGGTACTTCAGACTATGATACATTGTACTGTTACCAACATTATGGTCATCATTTCTTGCACAAATCTATAACACCTAGAAATGTATTTGAATACCACCAGTGGGAACACTGCCCAACACCTCCAAAGGGTAGTTCGCAAACTTTTGCACAGAAATTCACATACTTTTCAGGGTTTACTACATCTGACCCGAAGTCATTTTATTACAAAGTGGCAAAAACATCAGCACAGAAAATTATGTTAACTAACACCAAACAGATTTACTCTGCTTCCTTTATGGCCCAGTTGTCTACACAGGGTTTCTACCTGTGGAAGGACACTATGGATTTAAAATCAATCTGGGGTTCGAGGGACTGGCAAGTCCAGGGAACAGAAGCGCTTTTAGAGCATGCCTCATTCCACAGCAGATACTATTTCTAAATGACACTGTGCAGATCCTGATTGGACGAAATGGCTGATTTGGCCCATTGACACAAACACCTGTCAACAGAGATTTATGAATACAACCGAAGGGTTTAATATCCATAGGGCAGATACACGCTATGTACAGAGACAACACCCAGAGGTAGTGACATCCTATAGTGTTGGGAAGTTGTGCCTTGATTGGCTAGAGACCTCAACACTCACACAAGTAAAACATCATTTGACCTTACTCACACCTGATGTAGACCTTAGGGATTTCTTGTCAGGCCCAAGGAAAACACGTCAGAAACGTTTCATATATGCTGGCATTTATGCCTATTATAATGAAAACTGGAAAATATCCCAACAAGAGGCCGCAGAAAGAATACGGGAAATAGACCGTATTAACCTAGAGAAGGCATTAGCTGTAGTGGATAATGGGTTAACAACTTTGACCTCCAGGATTTACTCCTTAGGCAACATTGTGTCTTCGGCAATCGACATATTAGAACAAGATCTGGCCTTGTTACAACACGGGCAATCTCAGCTACGTTCTATTATGATGCTAAGCTGGACGCTACAATCTTTGCGTGCAGGCTATGCGCCTTGGCGTTTTATAAACACCACGTCTCTGTTTTCAGAATACAGTGTAACTGATAAACAGACAGAAATGGCACAAAGGGGAGCCAAATATACAATGCTGCGTATTGAGAAACTGGAAAGGTTACCATTTACTGTAGCCGAATTACTATCAACTGAATGGCTAATTCATGGCGAAATCACTCTGCCGGTCGTTACGTTTCAGTTTCAATATTGCCTTGAGCAAAGGCAGGCAGGCACATATGAAAAAATGGGTAAGGGATACATTAAGGAAACTTGAGAGTTACCATATAGATATTGATGCCGGAATGGGGATCGAGAAGTGTATCTGAGTGGTGCAAACTGCAAGAACGCTTTAAGCGGTTCTCTCATGTGTCAGGATATTTCTCTGCACGGAGCCTGTAGCGGATCAGTAGCGAACCTATCTTGTCACATGACTGGGACCCCAGCTGCAGTGATCACGCCGGTTTTCGAGCTGCTCTCGAATGGGAGTTACTTGATGCTAAATGATCAAGGTTGCTGTGGGATGCTTCCGGGCGTCGCCTATCTGGTCACCGTTAACTCCAGGGTTACTTGCTGTATGCAAGTATTGTTTCCACCACTGAACACAGTCAGGGAGGCACCGCTATGGCCTTCACTGAATGTTTCTTTCATACAATTTGATACTCTGAGCAGACTGCAAGCCATGCTTATACAGCAACCTGTGCCCTTAACCTCCGCTCGAGAAACCTATGAACTTCAAGTTGCAAGGGCCTCGAGTGAGATACAGGCGCTCATACGTACAAACTGCCCCATTCATTTCTCAGAAATGGTGGGTCGTATCTTCAATATGTCTGATACGAACGGTATTGTACACCTATTTAAGACCATAGGGTCAGGACTGTTAAGCACCTTTCAAACAGTCCTCGGAGTAATCCCAAATTTTATACACTCCGTATTGGGAAGCATATTTGGAGGACTCCCGCTTATCCTATTGCTGATTGCAGGGGTCCTATTTATAATTCTACTGCTACGCAATGGACGGCCCAATTCCCGAGGGAATGGCGAACATGCTCCTGCAGCGGAAATAAAGTGAACGCATGGTACAACTTCTGGGCGTTTCTTGCCTGCGAGAACTCAATGCCTCCTGGTTTCTATCCTTTCGACCATTCTGGGTAGACTGCATCTTACCTGTTCTTCGATGCCTGCTTTGCGGAGAAGAATGTACGTTGGATCTTTGTCTAACATTTCCATCAGATGCGCCTTAGGACACGGATGCAATGCTGGACCCCCTAAAAGCCCATGCTCTGCGTTGTCCCCAGCGTCTTCCGATTCTGATGAATGCATTCCTTGAGAATCCACAGGTGCCGTTTGCTCCTGCTGGGTTAGGTGACTCCTCCTCAGGCACCCAGGTAACAACTGCCGCACAAGCTGCCGCAGCACCGACTGTTGGCAGTGCTACATACCATCTATGTGCGATTGACGTTCTCTGTGAGGCGTTGGATTTGTCGTCAGCAGTAGCTCACACTGATAATGTTGTGCTTCCCAGCCCGGACACTTAATCTCAAATTGGCTCATCAAGTCCTGGGAAAGAATTCGGTTTCTCCACTCGTTTTCATAATAAAGGAGCAAATTTGGAACATTTCCTAAATTGACACTTTCGCTTGAGAAAAGCATGGCCTTCTTCCGCTTTGAGTGAAGCAACTTATATAGAGAAACAAAATAGACATTTTTTTTTTTTTTGTGGCAATTGGAAATAGCTGAATGTAACCTTTTTGAATTCTTTTTTAACAATTTTAAAACCATGTTTTTACTTGCTTTTAAAATGGTTTTAAATTGTCTAGATTTTAAGTATGGCCATTGTCATCCTGTTTGGAAGAGGAGTGGGTGTTATGTCCCGTATAGAGGCCCTAATGTAGACCCGTTCATACATGCCCTAAAATGGACGTATTCGTATTTTCCCTAATACGGTCATATTCGTACTTGCCCTATTATGGTCAAAGCCGCATATGCCCTATTACGGTCATAACTGTACATGTCCTATTATAGTAATGATTCCTTATATAGGCATGATCTTTCACCTACATTGGTCCTCGCCAGTACACAACGAGCTCTGAGGGCTGAACGTTATCTAGCCTGTGGTTTTGAATACAGCAGGGTTTTTCCCAAACACAGGCCCACACTGTATTCATCAATTATGCATGACTCTCTAGGAATACACCACCTGCATAATATGTATGTACAAAGTTCACCCCTGACATCTTCCTCAAGTCTAACAAGGCCCAATACAAACCATACGAAGCAACTAGAGTCTCCAGGGTATAAATACACCACATCTTACCCCGGTAAGACAGAGTGAACCGAGACTTCCATGCTGACACACTGACCAGAGACGCTGAGGCTCCTGAATGCAGTCGCTCCAGCTGACAGCGGTCTAACACAGCCCTTGCGGGGTGTCCAACTCGAGACCAGGACGGGGTCCCACACTCTCTCTATTCAGGTATGGGGGTTCGACTAAATCCTAGAAGGATTCTTGGCTCTTAGGCTTTTAGACCTACACATATGCTAGGTACACTCAGGTACATCTAGTGAGGCATCGTAGGAGTACGCGCACTTTTCATAATGCTTTTTATATTCATGTATGCATTCATGATTATTGCAATATGGTAGAACTGTTCTATCCCTTCGCTTTTATCATACTGCTGATAATATATCTCTGCTATTGTCTGCTGGTTGTCGCAGCACATATATTTTACACTAGAATAACAACTGTTCAATAAATACTTATTGAAACGCCCAGACAGTTTATTCTGTGTAACTCTCTGAGACAAACCGAATAAGTAAGCACGAGTGACTGAGCGAAAAGTAGTACATTGTTTCCACGATTCTGAGGAATTAGGGTTGTCATGGTCTAAGGTTGCCAGAAACTAATCTCTCCCCGATAAGAGGAGATTCTAGTGGCACTGTGAGCTAGCTAATGCAAATCCGGCTAACATATACGGTGGGGGTGCACAGGGTCAGTCTAACACCAAGCCCACAGTTTATGTTATCCAAACGCGCAGGTCATGCATGGGTACTATAGGAACTACACAACAAAGCAAATGAGCAATTGTAAAAAAAAGGAAAGGCAAGAAAACATGTTACTTGCACAAGGTCGCAAATAGTGATTAATAAAATGAAAATGTTACTCTTTGAGCTGGGTGGAAGCAAATCGCCAAGCATACTTAGCATTTTATGACATGGGGTGGAGGCGTAATACCACGGTGGGCCATGGTCTGTTGCGAGATACTTGTCACATATCTTCTTTGCACACCCTGGGCATCCTGGATAGCAGACGATTCAGAACTGTTGCAGCTGTTCTGATTGGCTCCTTCGCACACTATCATAGTAGGCTAAGCATTTTGACTAGTTCTGATTGATTGAAAGGTGACCAATCAGAACTGACGAAACAGCCTAGTGTTTCAGCCAAACAAATCGTCACTATTGAAACATTTAGAATTGATCTTTATCGCCATTCTGAATAGTTGCAGGACTAGCAATGAGAGCAGATGGGGGCAACCTACACTTTGCTTGACCATTTGTTTTTGTCTAAATGAGCCCAAGCAGACACATCATAAGCCGTTTTCCACCTTAGGTCATTGATTTCCGTCCTTTTATTTAGCAAGATATTCCTGTGCCAGAAAATGCGCAACTTCCAACTAGCAGATAATTTCATCTACGCCTGGTCTCCAACTGCATCAAACTGCTCAAAAACATTGGCTACAGAAGAAATGATGAAAAAGCCATAATGTATACGCTCTTTTTTTAATGGGAAAGCCTTTGAGCTTGCTTTTGATTAATACAGATACTGTCCATTTCGAGCAATAAAATATCTAAGAAATTACCATTGCATCGAGCAGGACACCATTTGATTTGGTAAAATAGCTCTCATGTCCCCAGCGCGGAATACACAAGATACTACTAACATGGCCAGTACGAAACGAAAACCACTTTAATAAGAAGTATATAATTCAGGTATAATACTTGAAAGCCTGTAATTTATGTACAAAAAATGAGTCTGATTTTCGTATTACAGTCAAGTTGTGACATCTTTAGCCACGTGTAATAAGAAAGTAATATGGCTACTCTACTCTAATGCGTTTACCACAGCCAGCAAAGGGCAGGTCACAGAACAGAATTAAACCTGGCCCTTAAACAATGGAGGGAAGAGTGAGCTTGTAAACTATTTTGAACCGTTTCTCCTTGAAAACGCACAGTCAGATAAAAAACAAAAAATGTAGTTATTTATGGCAGATAGTTTATTTATTGACTTACTAGAATTCAGTACAAGAAATTAGGAATTAATCTGTAGGTTAATACACATTCTGAATTACAGCCGTTTAAAAGTGGCTTACATTAAATTGATTTTCACATGATTGAGCAACAAATTACAAGCTGCATTATTTGGTGTTTATTTTCAGGGTGCATATTTCATATTCATTCTGACTTTTACCATCCCTGGGGGCTTTTTTACAAGCCCTGTGCGCTGCAGTAACGTCACAGACATATCTATAAGGCCATGAAAAGCCACTCTGCATGGCTTTTCATGGCCTCATAGATATGGTGTAAGGCAATGCAGTGCAAGGTAATGCGTTGCCTCACACTGTATCGGCGAGGCGTACCATGGGCATTGTGGTGGGTGTTCCCATTTAAACCCACGGTATTTGACATATTCCCAGATTTACAACACAGCGTAAGTCTGGGAATGTGTCAAAACCGCGAGCCTCCCCAGGGTAGTGCCCCTTTCTGCACTTAAACAATCATGCCAACAATGCAGACACCCTTGCACCATGGTGCAAGGGTGCCTGCATTGGTGCTAGGCACAAATTTCCGTGCCAGCGCAGTGGAAGAGAACAGGAATGCGCTGTATCTCATACATACAGTGCATTCCTGCCCTTTTCTTTTGATGCAGGGCAGCGCAGCAACATGATGTGCAGCGCTGTCCTGCATCAAATTGTTGTAAATGAGGCCCCCAGTTAATAAACATACTGCTTTGACGTAATCATGTAGTACTTCAGGCTTACTCCTGGAATTCTCGAGTAAGCCAAGATTCCTACAAGACTAAGGGACAGATTTATTATTTTCCACTGGTATCCTGTTCATCAGGGTAGTGAGGGACATTAAACCCACCACCCTGATGGGCTACCAACTGCAAAATTTAGAGATGACTGTTGTCACAGCAGTGACCATTGTTCCTTCAAAGGAATTGCCATTATGGTGGTTCCTCTAAAGACAGTACAAGTTGTTCTGATGGCACTACAGTTTTGTAGGATGACTGCTTTGTGTTAGGCAGCTGTTCACTAACCTTTTTTTTTTCAGAAACAAACTCCAAAGCGAGAGTTTCTGAAAAACAAAGAAACTAATGATCCTCAGACCCTGGGAGTTATTTGGTTTTTTTGGTCAGTGGAAGACAGAAAACAAATATCAGACCATCCTCTCTGAATAGGGTAGGAAGTCTGATGTCCTTACCTGGACAGCCCCCACTGCATAGGGATATCAGGGTACATTTTTCAATAGGATAGCAAGTGGAGGTGCCGCAGATGGAAAATTGATGTTCTGCCAGATTCAGAATAGAGAGAGAGGACCTTAGGTTTAGCAGACAGGGTACTTCAGCACATTTGTGATGGAGAACCATGTCTGCCAAACTCTAAATTAGGCACTAAGTCACACCTACTCACATCAAAATGTTTGTAAATTGCACCAAAGGGTCTGGTATAGGGAGTGGCATAAAGATATTTCGTCACAAGCATGTTGGACACCCCGTCTGTCTTATTACAGGTGCATTATATCCTCTATCCCTTCTAGTAAGGTGGAAGGGATAACAGTAATGTCTGTGACAGAGTAACCTATCTGCTAAACTGTAAAGAAGTAGTCTATATTGATAGAAATTAATTTCAATGTCGTATCTTTTAAAGTGAAAGGATGGGAGCTACACAAATCATAATTTTTTGTTTCGATATTGCTCTACAACAATTTGACAAGACATATAATTTTTGGATGCTATACATCAAGTATGTCCATTGTAAAGTCCAGAATATGCAACACATTCCAATATGGCAGATTCTAAAACTTGCTTCAGGGTCGCATAAATAGGCCGGATGTTGTTTCTGCAAATGGCATCCAATTTGTTTGGAACTCCCAGCGTGATTGCGAAATAGACACCACAGTGGATAAAATAAGTATGTCTGTGCAATAACTTGTTGCTGTTATTTGTAATCCATGATAACCATTGTTTGATGCAGCTTTATATATCTATGGCACTAAAACGAAGTACATCCATATTATATATGGTTACATTTCTTTGGCCCATATATTCTCCTGTACCGATCGAAGGTTTTTAGTCCAAGTCTCCAAGCAATTCAGCACTCTATATTCATGACTATGCGTGGACCCTTATAATACTTCTAGTTTTATTAACAATATCCATGAGACATTTAACCATTGATATACGAAGGCGTTTCATTATATACACCTTTGTCTATACTCACTACAGATGAATGGCTGATGCTACTATTGTTGTTTACATTGTTCATTTAATATCATTCAATGCAGCATCGGCTGTTGGTGGTGTTAGAATCAATAAGGTCGTTTTTTGTCTGCAGTCAATTATTTGTTGTACAAAGACATTAGCATTCACAGTATCTCTTCAATATATTGCTAGGTTCACTTCCTATTGTAGTCCTAAGCTAGCCAATTTATGTAGCCATGCCTTATTGATTACAATAGTCTGGGATTTCTATCTATGAGTGTTAAGAAATCGTTTTTCATATGTTATTCTATAAGTATTGAAAGATTTTAAATCATTCCTTATATTTTTTTCCTAGGGAATGTATTCATGTTTTCTTCATAAGAGGCCAATTGATTTACAACTAACGTAAGTATTACACAATTCGTGAAAGTGATACTTTTGGTCTTCTACTATTGAAGAGACCGTCCTTGAGAATCTCAGTTTGTTCTCAATCCTTTGACAGTGAGTTACCCAGAAAGCTTTTAAACTGGGATTATGTGCTGTATTCTGTTTGATAATACATAATATACACATGTATCTGTTTTTAATAACTTCCACTTCTCTCTAACCATTTGGATATTGTCTAAATCTAGTCAAAACTATCAATATTGATTTATTTCACCTCTATCTGGTGTTTTTATTGCTTTATTACTATTATAGTATAGATCAGTGGGATATGTTTAATGTTGTTTTTATTTCAGAGGGGTCAAGAAATATCTGAAGAATGTCTCATTGATCTGATACAACGGAGACCGAAACATCAGCGCCTAACCCATTCTTCCTTTTAGTTATTGTTAATTGATTTATCGTGAGCTCCGAATCCTATGTCGAGGACGGACTCATTGCCTTACTTAATGGAGATGGGTAGTTATATATTTATAACTAGGATATTTTTGTTTGTCTGATTTATATGTCTTCTGTTGACAATGTATGTTCAAGTTTTTTGTTGCAGTTTCTGTACCCCCACTTTTATGCATTTTGAAATACAAACTTAGGGGCCCATTACGATACCTGGCGTAAATAAATCCGCCAGGCATGGAAGCGGCAAAAATCCACCCGCACACACCGCCTGAACACCGACCACGCCATTACGATTACACAAACCGAAAACCGCCATCGGCGGAAAACACACAAAATACCGCCCGCCATCGTCCGAGTCGGAGTCAAACCGCCCGCCACGGACGGAAACACGCATGACAACACAAAACCGCCCGCCCACACGGCCGACACACCGCACGTGAAATTACGATCGCACCGCCATGAGCGCGGAAAAACCACAAATATACCGCCCGCCAGCGCAAACAACGCCGATGAGAATCGACACGGCAGAAGCCATGGCGCCAACGTACCTGCACAGAAACCATCCGCACACAAAACCAATAGCACACAACATGGCCAACAAGTCCACACAGCAAGGCACGCACAAATACACAAGCACAGTACACATCCCGAAAACACCCCCCGGACAAACAAAAAATACAAAGGCCAGAACCCCAGACACAACACACCTGAAAACAACAGACCATGAGGACACACCCACATAGGTGAGTACAAAAGCAGCACTCCCACAGACCACAACCCCTTGCTACATTGCAAACCAGAGAGGAGAGGAGAGGACACAGTGACACAGCAAGGACAGCAGCACACCACAGAAACGCACACATCACTACCACCACCACCACCACCACCACCAAACACCACCACCACCACCACCACCACCACCACACCCCGGCACCACAAACCCCTGCACATTACACAACACACACCGCACCAGCACCACAAACACCATGGCACCACAAAGGATGCCCAAGTTCACGCCCATGGAGCTGACGGTCATCGTCGACGAGATCATCAAGGTGTACCCACAAATCTATGGGAACATGGTCCAGCACACACCACTAGCCACCAGAAACAGAATGTGGAACCGGATCGTAGACCAGGTCAATGCAGTCGGGACCCTGCCCAGGAACAGAGTCGAGATTAACAAACGTTGGAATGACGTCAAGAGCCTGGTCAAGAAGAAGGAGGGCAAAAACAGAGAGCTGGCTGCCGTCACTGGCGGAGGGAATCCCGCGCTCTTTAAGACCTTCAAAGCGTGGGAGGAGAAGGTGCGAGTCGTAATCCATCCGGAGATCCTCGCCGGATTAGCAGGGGAGTGGAGGCTGGTAAGTACAAACTAATGTATACCAGCACACCGCTATGTACTCACATGCGCAACTACCATGCCACAGCTCCCAGGGACAAACACCCCCATGTCCAGCACACAATACACAACACATCACACACACATGCAACAGACACTACCACACACAGCCCAAACCGAACAACTGTAAGATGCGTGGGGACATGTGTACACTCAGCCAGCCACGTAACTGCCAACAGGTCCCCAAATATGCCAGAAGCGCCACAACGAGCACCCACCACACCCATGTGTCCGCCACAGCTGCACTAACCGACAAGTAACAGGTAAGTGGCAGGAACACAAAGTGCAGTGGGTGGGAGGGTGGACAGCCCAAGTACAACACACACCAGGCCCCAGTCCCACAGCACAGCAAGGAGGAGCATCCCCCACACCCCACAGCCACGTGTCAGCCACCGCAGTGCACAACGACAGCCGAAAGGCAGACATCACGGTCCACAGCAATCGGTGTCAGTGGGTGTCCAGCCACCCCCACGACCCACAACACCCCCCACCCCCACAGACCTGCAACATGGAGCACCCCCCGCTTAGAGCCATGTGGCATCCAGTACAGTGCACGCACGAACAACTTGCAGGTGGGAAACTGGACAGGGCTGGATTACTGGAGGCATGAGGACCATGACACGACCAACACATGGGACATGTCACGTAGCAGACGAACACGCAGCACCGCCCACCGTCACGAACAAGTGAACAATGTGCACACGGACATGAACAACAGACTCACACCCCACATGACCCATCACAGACATAGCAACACCCAAGGAGCCACGTCTGCATGCACAAGCCACACTGAATATAGTCCCACACGGCAGCCACTGTGCAACTCATCACACACAACCGAAACACCATTGAAGTCCTGTCCATGTAGCCCCTACTGCCTGTCAACCACACACCCCACAACTACGCCTATGTAAGACAAACAACACTAGACGCAACAGAGCGGAACAACAGAAATGCACACGAACACCACTGAACCCATCAAATTCACAGACACACCATGCACATACAACATACCATCCATCCCATCCGTCAGCCCCAGTCTCATGAAAGGCATGTCATCCGCACAGCTGCCACACATACAGCAGTCCCGCTAAGACACATGCCCATGACCAACCATGTGCCAGAAGTCAATTAAGTGCACGACACACTGTGAGCAACAACACACAACATGGGCCACACCCCCCCCCGAGCACTGCAGTGATGCACATGGCACAGGGCAGCACGCACACCAAGGAGATGGGACAACTGCAATACGTTGGCTGGCACACAACTATCACTCACTCATAACGATGCGTCCAATGCCATGTCCAGTAATCACGACAGACAGCAAATATGCAGGCCATGTCAAGCATGCACACACCTCAAACCATGCACTGTCATGCTGCCACAACACATGTCACGTTCGGCACCCATGGCTCACAGCATGTACCCCAAAAGCATATCCCCTCCCAAATGCGAATCTGGGGCATGGCCCCCATGTTGCCATATGCGTTCCTAAGCGTTCCATTTGAACCCCAAAAGCATATCCCCTCCCAAATGCGAATCTGGGGCATGGCCCCCATGTTGCCATATGCGTTCCTAAGCGTTCCATTTGAACCCCAAAAGCATATCCCCTCCCAAATGCGAATCTGGGGCATGGCCCCCATGTTGCCATATGCGTTCCTAAGCGTTCCATTTGAACCCCAAAAGCATATCCCCTCCCAAATGCGAATCCGGGGCATGGCCCCCATGTTGCCATATGCGTTCCTAAGCGTTCCATTTGAACCCCAAAAGCATATCCCCTCCCAAATGCGAATCTGGGGCATGGCCCCCATGTTGCCATATGCATTCCTAAGCGTTCCATTTGAACCCCAAAAGCATATCCCCTCCCAAATGCGAATCTGGGGCATGGCCCCCATGTTGCCATATGCGTTCCTAAGCGTTCCATTTGAACCCCAAAAGCATATCCCCTCCCAAATGCGAATCTGGGGCATGGCCCCCATGTTGCCATATGCGTTCCTAAGCTGTTCCATGTGAACCCCAAAAGCAAAGTACAAACCAGACCCAGGATGGGCCAGGAGCCCGCATACACCAGAGTCACAATGAGTAGGGGCACAGCAACACACCCATCGGCATGGCCAATCCGTCCCATGCCACATGTGCACAGCACACAGTCCCATTGCCTAGCACACACAACTACAGATGCCACAGCCACACACTCGCCTCCGGGAAACCCATGTACGAGATTGCACGAACTGCCAATGTCAGACGACAAATACATACTTCGCCAGGTGCAACACAATAACAAATCTCATTCTCTCCACAGGTGACGAACTGCCGGATGCTGGGGATGGAGACAGCAGCCAGCACAGCCAGCCCACAAGCCCCCAACGAGGACACACGGATCTGGAGGATCTGTCATCCTCTTCGGACACGGACCACCAAGCAGGCCCATCTGGCGTGGCAGGGCCCAGCCGCTCCCCAGGACCCCTCCTACCCACCAACCCATCATCCAGGGATGCTGAACAGTCCCAGCCCCCTGCTGCCACTGTCGTTGCGGCCACACCCACGGTCATTGCGGCCACTACCACTGCCGCAACCGCCACCATCGCCGCACCGACCACCACCGCCACCACCACCACCACGTCTTCGCTGGCACCAGCCCCAGCGCAGGTGGTGGCCCGGCCGACTGGATCCACCCTGGGAGCCACAGCGAGGACCGTGGTGTGCAATGTGGCTAGTGGGCAGGCCGGTGGCAGCAGGACTGGTAGGAGGAGCAGGGTCAGGGAAACGCCAGCCTCCCCTGGGAGCCATGCCCTGCCTCAAATGGCCAGAGTCCTTGGGGCCTATGAAGAGGCCCAAGGACAATGGGCCAGGTCTGCTACAGACACGCGGGAGGTGCTGGGGGTGCTGAGGTCCATGGACGCCCATATGGGCCAATTCGTGTCCCGTATGGACCAACTCGTGGACCTCATGGGCCAGCTGGTGGTGGCGGTGGGGTCACAGGCAAGGCCAGCAACACCACCTCCGCCACCACCTGCTAGGGCGCAGGGTCGGGCAGCAGTGTCCACTTCCCCTGCGTCCACAGCCAGTGAGCACACCTCACCCACCACCAGCAGGTCGCCACCACACACCCCCCTCCCAAACGTGGAAGGGGCCGTCCGAAGAGGAAACAGATCTCCCGGGAGGACTTCGCACGCTCCAGTCGCAAGTGAGGCAGCCAGCCAGCCTTCCGCCAGCCTTCCTTGACCAGCCACTGCATTGACTTGCTCTACGATCCCACTCCACACAGCCATCTGGATGGCATGTGTGTGTTGGACTATGGACATAGAACCAGTGGGTACACCCTGAGCTTCACGCAGCCATGACCGACAGCTCATTGTCACTGCACGCACCACTTTTGTCATCACCTTACACACAATCACATGTCACAGTTTGTAATAAATGCACCTTTTTCACTAACTGCTGTTTGTGCCCTGTGTTTTATTTGTACGGAATACAACGGCCACCTTGGGCGGAAAGGCACCTGATGCGTGGCATGGCAATGGAATCCGGAGGGCCTGTAGGGACCTAGGGGTGGGAGACAGAACAGGAGCACATTCAATGAGTGTGTCACACACCCATCACACAGTACATGTCAACAACTACAAGCAATGTACACACATCGCACAGAGCAATAGGGCACAATGCCACAGTCACCAACAGTGGCATACTACCCTGGCCATGGAGCGTTGACACACTGCACGCAGTGAACATACGGCCACCCTGACACAGCACACACACACCTGCACAGATACAGACACATCATCCGTCGTACATGGACACTCACCGTCAAGTGAAGTAGCGGGCGATGAGCTGCTGGTGCACATTCCCAGCTTCCTCCTCTCCGCTGTCCACCTCACTCGAGCTGTCCTGGTCTGCGGGCTGGGGCCCTGGTTGATCTCCGTCATCCACAATGAGGGGGATCTGCTTCCGAATGGCCAGATTGTGCAGCATGCAGCACGCCACCACTATCTGGCACACCTTCTGTGGGGAGTACGCCAGTGCACCCCCGGTGCGGTCCAGGCACCTGAACCTGGACTTGAGGAGTCCAAAGCTACGCTCGACCACACGTCTGGTCCTCCCATGTGCCTCATTGTATCGATCGTCTGCTGGGGTGCGAGGATTCCTCAATGGACTGAGCAGCCATGCCCCATTCGGATACGCAGAGTCACCTGGGTGTGAGGGACACAGAGAACCGTTGCTATTCCAACTGGACAGGGGACAGCATCGCACAACCAGCACGCTACACCACTCCACATACTCACCGACAATACAGCCACGATCCTGTTGCAGATTGGCCATCAGTCGTGGCAAGATGCTGTTGCGCATTATGTGTGCGTCATGGGCCGAGCCTGGGAACTTTGCACACACGTGGGTGATCACCATGTCCGCAAGGCACACCACTTGCACATTCAGGGAGTGCGTGTGCTTCCTGTTGCGGTACAGGTGCTCAGTGGCCTGTGGTGGAACAAGGCCAACATGTGTGCAGTCAATGGCTCCCACGACGTGTGGGATTCTGCCAAGGGCATAGAATGCACCCTTCACTGCCGCCAATTCACGAGCCCTGGGGAATCTGATGTACCTGTTCCGGTACAGCATCATGGCTGCCAGTACATCCCTCAGCACCTTGCTGAACATGGGCTGGGACATCCCTCCTCCACTGCCCACTGTGTGCTGGAATGACCCAGTGGCGAAGAAATGCATGGCGGCCATCACCTTAGCTGTGGGGGTGACAGCAGTCGGATACACCCTGCGGGGACGGAGATGGGGCTCTAACATGGCACACAGTCGATGCAGGGTTGGCCTGTCCAGCCGAAACTTCCTTATGACCTCAGTATCCTCCATGTCCGCCAGCAATTGGTATGGGCGGTCAATGTTCGGTCTCCGCCTGGGTTAAATGGCAGAGGACACATGTCAAAGCAACACGGCACATAGCAATTTCGCATACACATCACTGACATGACTGAGCAAGCACATGAGCCACAGCCCAGCTGTCAAGCTGGGACGGCACGGCCACAATACACTTACACAGGTCTCCCAACAATGGCAATGGCAAGTGAGACATACCACTGCCATGTGCATGCACATGGGGATCTAGGCCCCAATGACTTGCGGTGCGTGCTGATGGGGACTGACTGCATATTCGTCAAGCGGCAACGCCACGGCAACATGAGTGTCTGCTGAGCATGGAACTGCTTCCGAGGCTGGATGAGTATGGCACACGACGACGACGATGTGGGCACGGGCTGAGCGGCCAATACAAGTGGGACCTGTGGCACGAGGGGATATGAGACAGTAGTAGGTGTCAGCACTGCACCCTATGTACAGCACTGTACGGATCACAGCTCCCGTAACATTGACTGGTGTCCACATTGACAGCCCCATGCCAAGACGGCTGTGTGCTTGCAGTCACACGTCACAGGTGAGAGGTTACATTGCACGTGCCAGGTGGCAGACGTACATAGTGGGAGCTGGCATGTGTGTGCATGTGTCTCCTGTTCAGGATCCACCAGATGGGCGCTGACTCTGTACTGACCATTGGACACAGCATGTTCCGTGGAAGGCTTGTGTGTGTGGGATGGTGGCACTGGATGTGCCTCCGTTGGGTGGGGGGCCATGCACAGGGCGGGTACGTCGATGATTGCGCATTGTTGGTCACGGTGGGTGCACCAACTAAGATGTGTTGCCCTGTGTTCAATTCCCATGTCCGCATGATGATGGACTGTGGATGTGGGCAGACTACACATTGGTCGATGTGCTGTCTATATGCATGTGCCTTCACACCAGGCACAGCTGCCCCTGCACATGTGACCCCTGCTGGACTCGCTGCTGGGTCTGTGGAGCTGATGCACCTTCTGCGCGTGGTGCGGACAGCTCTCCTCACTTCTCTCATTGCGCATGTCATGTCTTTGCCGCAGGTGACATGGATCATGGAGGGCCCACATGTACGCGTGGGTAGGCTACACATGATTGTTCACTGGTCGCCACCCCCAGTCAGTGTTTCGAATGGGAAGGTTGTCGTGCTGGTGGTATGTTCGATGTGGCGGATGGGCGGGCCTAGGTGCGGGCTTACATTCCGGACATGGGGGGTAGTTGGATTGGCGACTAGTTGCAGTACACACGGGACACGTCTCTTCCTTTCCACATCTGGGTCATCCCTTGTACTAACTGACAGTGATACAGTCATCTTCGCCCCAGCCCTCATGTCCTCCCCTCGCCCCCCAATATGCATGCTCACCTGCGAGGCTAGCGCTTGCACAGGCAGCCCCAAGCTCGCACCAGAGAGGGCAAGGAGTGTATGTGTGGGTCCAGGGTATGATGTGTGGCGGGACGCCGTCCACCTGCGTGGTGCCCCAAATGGAGACCCGGCCTGCATGGACTATGCATCACAGTCTTCGCCTTCCGGATCCGCCACCTGCGACACCCAGTGGCTGTGGCTGCCCTTGCGGCCATGCCGCGTCCGTCTGTGGCTGATGGCCCACACATTCACTCTTTGGCCTCTCTGGGGAGGGCTCGGGGGTGGTGGCGCACGCGCTTGCACTTAGTCGCAATGGCATGTGGCGTGGTTGGTATGATGGGCAATGGATGGGATGGTGCGAGCCACCTCCCGTGACGTCAGTGCTGCTCGTGCTGTGGTGCGTCCCCCTACACTTCCATGTGACTTGTGCCATGCTAGACGTTGAGGTTCTATTGCCTGCGTGATATGACCAGGAGGAGCGCAAGGAGACCTCTCACACACCATGCTCCACTGCCATCCCGTGCCCTGTATCGCCTGTGCGGATTGACTATGTTGGGGTTACACCTGGTCGACTGGGGCTGTGTGTGCCTTGTCAAGGGGCATGGAGGGCGCACAACAGGATCCAGCTTGTCCACAGAGGGTGGGCTGAGGTGCGCCTGGTACCGCTTTGTACGTGTGCCCGGCTGCTGTGCACACACGTGTTCACTCCCCCCGACAGGTGTCCTCTCACAATGCCCAGGGAAGCGGTGGTGTACTGTTCATGACCCCTCCCAACACGGCGTGCTCCAACTTGGCATGTGCGCATCTACCCATCGCACCCACCCACCTGAGCACTGCGTCCATACGACTTCACACGACACATGTGTGTCTTCCACAGTAGTGCTACTCATTTGCGTTGACATCCAATACCAGTGGACTACATGGTCATGTCACGACTGCCGTGTACTTCACATACTCTCATCCTCTCTCATTCGTACTTGTGAAATGAGTCAGCGGAGACAGTTTTGGTTTCAAACATTATATTGAGTCTTCTGTCCTCTATGATGCAGTATAGTGGACACTACTGGCAGCGGAATACATGTTGAGGATATACTGAGCATGATCACAAATGGGATAGGGTGTGGGGTAACATCTGCTTGGCCAAGGCTGTGCTAATGTACATTTACGTATAGCTGCGGAGCTGCGGACTTTGACACAGACGGTATACATGTAGCCTACCAGACCGCTTGGCATCATGGGCACAGTCCATCTCAGTTCCATGTGACAGGTTTGCTGCGGTTGTTCCTCATGCACGCGTGCATGTGAGATGACATCAGGGCATGTGCTTGCGTGCATGCAGCGGCGTGCCACTTGTTGTTGCACTGTGGTGGTTACTGGACATGTCACAGTCACTGGGGTCGTGTTGTTGTTGTATGCACTTGTCGTCCATGCAAAGGTCCTGGTATGGGATTCCCGGGGCGGGGGTGGGAGGGGTGCAGCACCCACAGACTCCAGGCGACCTATTCATGTCCACTGAGCGGTGTGTGTGTCCATGGGCGCTGGATCCATGTCGTGTCCTGGTTGTTCGTGCAGTTCCGTCCATGTGGGTGCGATACACAGAGCCCATGCCACTGCCTCCCACGATGCATGCGGTGTTCCTGGATGTGATGGGGAACAGTGTGCATGTCCCGGTCATATCCGATGTCATGGCGATGTCGTTGATGGTGTGGTTACAGTTGCCGGTCGTTTGGTATGGCTGTTGTGGTGGTGACTGGCCAGTCCGTGCGGAAGCTGAGCATGGGTGCGGGGTTGGACTTCATAGGTCACTCGGGGAACCTGCGTTGTGGTCCCACGTATTTACAGGTTGTCAGGTATGCGATGCCGTCCAGCAGGGCTTCCATGTCATTGGTGGTGTACATGTTTGCCAGCCAATGAAGCGGATGGTGGCTGTCAAGGTGTTGTTCGTAAGTTGTCCCTTGGAGGACCATGATGGGGCATGCTGGGTGACATTCGATGTAGCTGTTCTCGATGATCCGTCGTGTGGAGGCACGGTGGTCCCATTTCAGTGCGCGTGCGATGTTGGCCACATACGCCATGCCCCCATAGGCAGAGCAGGCCCTGTCGTGTGCGTCCAGAGGGAGGAGTAGTGGTAGCAGGTCCGCCTTCAGACATGCCGGGTTGGAGAGGCATATCTCGACGGGATGCTGGTAGGGACACCTCCGACAGTAGAAGACGGGCATGACGCAGCTGAACAATGTGATGCGGTAAGTCAGTCGGTAACTTACATTCAGCAGGGACAGGAGATCGCATCCCAATGTATGTATCGTGTTGGTTTTGTACAGCTTGAGCTGTTCGGCGTAGTTGGGTAGGTGTGTTGCGGTTGCCATTTCGCAGCGGTTCGTTGAGGTGGCGTGCTCCGGCTGTGTGTGCAGTCTGCAATGTGCACGCTCCGGGGTTGCTGTGGGCTCTGTGTAGTCGTAGGGAGACAGGACTTGTGTTCTGTTGGCTTGTTTGGAGGACACAGGCCCTCTTCCCACATGCTTCTCAGACTGTTCAAGGTCAGTGCTGTGTGACTCCTTCCAATTAACTTGCATGTGGCCGACATGGGGGAGTGTTTTCTTCTTTCTTCCCCGTCCGTTGTGTGCTTCTGTGATATGCGCTATCTGCCCTGTGGTCGGTCTCCTCGGCATGCCTGTGTTGGTCTATTCTTGGACAATGTCTGTATTCACCGGCTTCTGTCGTAGGGCTGTGGTTTCGGAGTTGGAATGGAAGGTCATTCAGTGCTGTCTGCTCTCCCTTGTGTGGGCGGCAGGCTGCCTTTCCGCTCTGCGTTGGGCCTTGTGTGTGGATGTTATTCTTGGGCCACCTGTTGTCGGTCCCCGGGCTCTTTGGTGTTCCGTTTCATGTGTCTTGTTCATATGTGCAGGGTGGTATGGGTTTTTCAGTGTGGTACTGGCGTTCCTCTTCCCGAAGGGGCCCTGCTTCTCCTAGTTGGTGTTGCCGCCGCTGTGTGCTTCGCCATGTTTGTTACACTGGGGTGTGTCCTGCTGTTGCGTGACTTCACTGACATGTGTGCGTCAGTTGTGTGGCGTTGGGTGTTGTCCGTGAATTGGGCGTTGGGGACATGTCTGTGGCAGGCCTGTCACGTGTCATGTGCGTTCGGGGTGGGGCTGATGTGTGTGCTGCTTGGTTGTGTCCCTGTGTCTGTGTGCGACGCATGCATGGCGCTGCGGTTGGCCTCTGCGTTGTGCGCATGTGTGGCGGCGTCATCGGCGCTTTGTGGCCGTGACGGGGTGGTTGGTTCCTAGTCCCAGGTGGTGTGTACACATGTGTTCCGCGATGTTAGGATTTGGCCTGTGTGTCATATGTGGATGCAATGGTGGATGTGTAGTGTACACGCGCTGGTGGGGGGTTGTCCGCTTTTTCCGCCCTTGCACTGTGTGCGCTGTTTGCGTGCACTTGTTGTGTGTGTGCCTACCTGCGTCTCCGCGGTACGTTGCGTCCTTGGTGGTGCATCAGCAGAAGCATGGGAAGGGCCTGCAGTGCTGGATTCATGCCCGGGGTGCCGCTTCTTCGTTGTCCGTGCTCTGCGTCCGTGTTACCGCCTCTCTTTCACGTGCAGTGTCTCTTAGCCGTGGGAGCCGTTTGTTTGCGGCATCGTAATTTATGCGCCGGGCGGGACGTGTTTCGTCGGACGGTGTGTGTCAGTTGTGCTGCGCCGCTACGTGAACGGGCGCACTTTGATGGCGGACGGTGTTGCTGGCTTGCCGGCGGTGTTTGGCCTGCTTTTCGCATCGTAATTGGGCGGGCGTGTGGACTGCTGCGTGCCGGCGGTAACTGGTGGTTTTTGCATCCGCCAGCACGGCGGTTGTGCTTCCGCCCGCCATCGTAATGAGCCCCTTAGTCATCTTTTTTTGATACACTTGGTTGTTGTAATGGATTTATTGATCAACTGTGTTTAATTTGATTTGAGTTATTCCATTCAGTGTCATTTGATGTCACTTTATCCAAGATAAAATTACTCAAAATCATATCCTCTGAATGAATCCCTTGTAGGCACCTTTACCTTTTAAACTGTAAATCAGGGCGTAAATATTTTATATAAAGAAGCAAAATACCAAGGATATAAGCTCTTTTGGGCATGCGGACCAAGTGATATGTGTTATAAGGACTAAAATATCCTCTGCCGTAAATTAAAAGTATGTTCAAGCACACCTTCAAATTTCTATGATGTTATTAATGAACTCATCCTTTCACATCTTTCTCCTATGTAGTCATGGAAGTACTCACTGACGTGATATCCTGATGTTGCATAATAGAAGGTACTTTATCCCATTTATAACGGGAAAATAAACTACTTGTGTTTTCTCAATTTAAGTGGATAACATTCTCATTGAAACAGATCCAATCAGTCCATCAGAGTTGCAGTGCTTTGTCTACTGAAATACATATATATATGGCAAGATTTTAAAGCAAATGTGCTGGATCCTGCAGGGCTGTTGCCCTACAGTAGCAGCACAGATCTAAATATTTAATAACAGAGCCTGTGCTTCTGCCTGTGGGGGGCGCTTCCATTATTTTGAGGGCTTAACACCCCTGCTCCCCCACTGGACCTGGCCCTGGCCCTGTTCAGTAAATTACTATTCTATGCAAATTATTATAGCATTTGGTCTGGTAAAAATAAGGCATGCCTACTACACATAAAACCAAAGGAGCCCTGACATGATATTGCTCCCTTTGGATGATGTAGCACGGCCTGCTTCAAAACACACTTGTAATGATTTTGAACTTATCACACTTGTAATGCTTTTGATCTCTGTGCCCAATCACAAAATTTTAAGAACAGAATATCAGGAATAATCGAATCATAGGTTCTATATGGCATAGAACGTTTGTGAAAGTATCAGCTATGATGTCCCAGAGACACCCCTGGCCTGGCTTGCTCTTACATGTGCAGTTAATGAAGATTCATGAATGGTCATACACTGCACAAACAAAAAGTAATGATTCCAAGTCTCTAACAAAGAAGTTGAAAAATAAAAACTTATTTGACTCCTTCTCCTCTTATCATATTTTCCAACAAGAACCACAGAGGGCTTTTTTAAGCGAAGACAACCAATGTGTTCTTTCAAAAGGGATGTGGAACCTCTTAGCCCTAATTACAGCTCCATGGAAGCAGAGTACTTGTTTGCACAGCTCCATGGAATGGCCGTGACCACCTGCCACTGGCAGGCTTACGTTTGGTCACCAATGTTCGAGAGATGTGGAACCTGACGGATGTATGATGATACTACGCAATCATTTAGATCACGGTACATTACATCGCTGTTTTTACAACGCAAGTCGTTACAACGACTTGCGCTGGAGGGCGCTGGACTTAGGAATAGTGTGATTTACTATTCCAACTTCAGTCTACGTACAGTAGGGAAGGTGTTGGAATAGTAAATTACACTATTCGTTAGTCTAGAGCGCCCTCAGTGCAAGTCGTTGTAACGACTTGCGTTTTCAAAACAGCGATGTAAATGTATTGCGGTGTTTTGACCGCGTTGTAAAGGTCGTTTTCCGAACCTGACCCATAACCATAGAAAACTTCTCTTGCCAATAGAAAGCACCTTCGGGCAGCCACAAGGGAGGGTGCAGTCACAAATCAAAGCTATCCTTACAGTGCTCTTACAAAGGCACCATAGTGTAGCAAGTGGAACTTACTTTGAGAGTTGAGCAGACTCACTGTTCACTTTAAACAATGTGTCATAGTATATGTCCATTTTATTGTTTTTATAGGTGTCTAATTGGTCTTCTCTCCACTTCCGATAAATGCAAACAGTAATAGTATACCAGTTAGAGTAAGTGTTTTATTAGTATTACTAATTACACAGAAAATAATCCTCCAAGACTGGGACAGTAATAACGTATTTGCTTGTACAGATATTAAATAGCTAACTATACAAATCAAATCACAGTCTCTATGCACATTACACGTGGGTGAATTATCCTCATTCTCCCACCATACTTTGCATACAATGCAATTTGAGAACCACTTTGAATATAAGGTTTCATTCATTGCAAAGTGCACCGAAACGTACGAATGAGTCTTTCCATTGAGCACTTGTCACTCAGCAAAACGTTAAAAGGATGAAGGCATAGTTTTACTTCAATTTTTATCATTATAAAATGTTTCATGCACTGGAGGTAATATGTCGTAGAGGTCTGTTAAAAATGGATACCAGAAACCAGAGGTTTCACCTATTTAGTAAGGGAAATGAGAATTCACATGAAAACCTAATGAAGCCACCGTTTTTCTTCTCTCTTGTAAAAGTCGACAATTTTAATATTTGAACATAATGGGCAGGGTTGCATAAACTGCCTGGGGTTATTCTATTCAATGTAGTTTGTGGCTAAGCCTCATCTGTTTTTGTGATTCTTCTTGCTGTTTAGGGAAAGCAAAAATCAATATTCAGCCCCTGGCAATCAGACATATATGTGATTAGCCCTATTAAAATAATATCTAATGCATATAAAAAGACCACAGACGTTCACTACATCAACGTCTAGAGTGAATTAACAACAACATATTTAAAAAACAAAAATATGTCTCACACTTGCATTGCTAGCACACCTTAAAATTAAAAGTGGCGCATGTTGTAGTTATTGCTTCTTACTTTGACTTTTGTGCGTTGGTGTGAAAATGATCCAAGGGGAGGCAAGAAAGGCGGTCCTCCTGTGTGACCACCACCGCTGTGCTCACAGGATGACCACCAAGCCCGTGGTGCACCTGCCTGCTGGATTCCAAGTTTAATCCAGGGTGGGCGGGAGGTGTGGAGGCGGTGTCATGGTTGTGGTCTGTTAGGCTCATAGAAGATGGTTTTCTATCAAATATGTACTTTCCATTTTAGGTTAACATACTCAAAGAAAATCTAGCTCGTATCTTGCAAAGTGCCCTGCTTCAAAATGGTTAGAGTAGAGTGGAGTAGAGTCTGAATTAAGTACTGTGCAGGACTGCACTTCAAGGAGCTACTTCCATGGTATTGGTGAGCTGCCAGAAGCTCCCGAGCTACCCATTGGAGATCCCAGGCCTACCTCATGTTATTTGGCACTGTTTGGCAAATGCTTTCCTTTTTCTAAAACAAGCTCACAAAGCATGTGTTTGTTTCAGTAAAACAAAACAGCAATAGCCATGAAGCAGAGTTTTCTCTCTATGCATCAGGGGCAATGATTGATTTCACTGTCAGGGACTGCTAGGCCTTGCATATCGTTCCCAGGCAGGAAAATCCAAGGGCACCCACCCCACCATGATTATGGCGGGGTGACCTTCACTATGATCTGGTGGCTCAGTGTCAGTTGGACCATCAGGTCAAAGGTTTCTAATGTCAGAGCCAGCTGAGGCTCCACCACCAGACACTCTGTAGTTGCAAACCTCTAAATGGCGTGGGAGAATCCAGATGTTTCGTGGCAGGGCAGCCACCATTTTTTGGCAAATACCCACCATCTGTCAAATCAAACTGACCTCCTAACGTTCTGTAAGTGCTTAAAAAACTCCTTCTCTCAACAACTCCAGCAATGTCCAGTGGAGTCCACTCACAGTTCTTCAGTTCGACAGCAGTTGGGGGTCTGTCCCTGAGACTAACCAGAGGCCTGCTTTTCACCCTTAGATAGCCCCTCCACTGCCTGGGTACAAGTAGACAGCAGTTTGTGCCTCAGGTCTCCCTTCAGGCAGTTTGAAAGAAAACTTCCCTCTTCATTTCCTTCACCAAGTTTGGTTATGCTCTGAGGGACTGCTAGTGGGAAGCCAGTTTTATAACGTACACATGCTCACGATTGATGGCAACCTTTAATCCAGTCCCCAAATAATTTCACCAATGCCCCTCTCTACTCATTCCACAGTTTGCATTTGCTTTTCTTAAAAACATCCCTGAGTCCGCTGCGCTGGGGCCTTTTAAGATGGCAAGACACCTCCCACTCTCAGCCACAGCCATGAAATGAAGATTCATTCTGCCAAGTCTTTTCTGAAAGTTTCTGGAAACTGCCCCCCGCCCCCCCCCCTTCTAAAAGCAAACACACAATGGCTGGAAAGGATCCTTTTTCAAAAGCCTTACTCACACTCTTCCCGGAGAAAAATGGTGTGCACCAGCCAGATCTTTTGTGAAGACGTGTCTTCACGTCTGCTCCCGGCTCCCACATTCCAAAGTGCATACGTCATCATCAATTACTCCTGACAGTCTTCCTGTTGGGGTAGCCAGTTGAATTGTGGCCGGCTTCGGAGTTATTTCAGATTTAGGTAATGGCTGTCAATGGTGAAGAGCCCAGCAGAACTGAATTAAATATTGCTAAAGCTTACAGACAGCAGAAGGAATGTTAAAGTCACCTGTGACCATATTTAGCGAAACTCCATGGTGACCACTGAATTAGATTTTTTAATCTGCATTAAAAAAATGTAATGGATTTTTGAGTACTTCCCCTGTCTGACTTGTGAAAAAGCAGCCTTTTATCACCAGCAGGGCTGCTCCATTTGAAAAGCCACAATAGTCCATTAAAGGAAAAAAGCACCTGACAGGATAGACATATTATGCTTAATAATTTGCACGTAGGAACATTTATACATTGAGTAGCTAGCAGTGCAGGCTTTAAGGCACACTAAACGGTGATATAGATAATGTTTAAAAGTAGCTTTTTCGAAATGTTAAAATGGTTTCGTTTTACATGCCCTTCACCAATGTTTCAGGGTGCAGCATTTTATGCTATAAAGTAGGCTTGACGCCATGTTTTTTAGTCACGCATAGGAGGAGTGCACACTATAATGCTCGTGCGGTATTTACCTTTAACACTACTGTTACTTTTCCTGCATAATGTTACTGTTGCTGCCCGGGAAAGTTAAATGTGCTATTTGGGGTTGGCCAATTTACACCATGTGCTCAGTGTGAAAAAAAGTACATCCAGTCAAACAAAATAACGCATGGACTACTCAAGAAATGTATTTTTTCCACAAAAAGGCACTAAACTGGGGCGCGGTTTGACGCGCAACCAAGATGGCCGCGTCTTTCTGAGCTCCGTCAGATCGCGGGTGCGACCGCTCGTCGGAACATGCTGCATCGGTGATTTTTCGATCATCATGCAGCGGATTTGAGTGGCGGAACACCTGGGGAAGCCTGCATACCATTTTCGGGCTGTTTGGAGTCCTTTTGGAGTTCTTTTCGTTTCGGCGACTTTCTCCTCAAGCTCGAGCTTCAAAATGGCGGCAGAAGTGAAAGTCCCTGCTGCTTCACGGATCACTTCAGTAGGTCATTGAACTACATCACAGCTTTTTCTGATCTTTTTCCCTTCATGTATGAGGTATTGCTTGGATATCCTTTATGCTTCACTATGTCATGCTCTGCTTTTCTTTAAAAGACGCTATGCTGAGGAGGCAATATTTTTTCACAAAATGGCAGCAATTATTTGAGTGCTGATTGACTTACTTGCGACCTGCTTTCAGTTGGTTTTACCTCAATGGGGGTGACTACACATGTCAAATTGCTAGCTTTAAATTTTGCGACGTTTGAAGATCATATTTGCTCTGACTGAGTGAGCAGTCTGTACCTCACACTATTTCCTGATACCAGTGGTTGCTTGTTTTTCTGTTGGCGATTCATTTGTCTGTGTGGGAATTTTAATTCTCCTCAAGTCTTCCTCTGTGCTTGCTCCCCCTTGCTGTGCTTTACAGTGGTGTGTTCTTCAGTATACTTCACAGCACTTTCGCCTGTTCTACGACTTCTCCACATTTATACAGTCATTCTGTGAGGTTTTTTTTGTTGGACACTTCAATGGCGGATGGCATGGGTGTGACCCCCAAGGATAGAGATTCGAAAGGGAATCTGAAGCGCTCTAAACAGATTTCACCCACGCCCGACACTTCAGCGAGAGGCAATATGGATTCTGCTTCAGCATTAGATACTATTCTAACTAAACTTAATGCAGTTCATGACATAGCACAAAGCACCAAAACGAATACAGACTTACTTCAGGTTGAGGTGGCGGCTATCCGAAATGACCTCAAGAATCTCTCATTACGTGTCTCCAATGCAGAAACACGAATAAGTTCTGTGCAAGACTTCACGAATAAACAAGCTAAACAGGCTCAAAGTTTAGAGCGTTCCTTGGCCTCATTGAGAAGAGACCTGACTGAGCAGGAAGATAGGAACCGTAGAAGCAATCTTTGAATTTTTGGCCTACCGGAGGACTGTGAGAATTCTGCTCCTTCAATGTTGGATTTTTTGCTTACATGGATCCCTACGGTCTTGAACATTTCATTTGTAAAAGACTTTGAAATAGAACGTGCTCATAGGGTTCCCACCTTTAAGCCTAAAACGTTAGCTTATCCAAGACCAGTGATTCTGAAACTTCTGCGCCACCAACATTCTGAGCAAATCCTAGCTCACATGAGGAAGATTAAATCATTACAGTGGGAGGGGCACAGAATATCAATATCACAGGATTTTGCTAGAGATACTGTCATTCGCCGTAAAGGTTTCTTGAATTTACGTAGAAGGCTAATTGATATGAGCATTCCATTTTCCTTTGCAGGTCCTTCGCGTTTCAAAATAACTTTTAGAGGTCGCTCTCAGATTTTTTATGAACCTGCAGAGCTTTCCACTTTTTTGGATAACCAGTCTGAATCACAGATGGATCAGTTGGCTTCTGAAACGCTTCCTAGCACGTCTCATTGTTAATGTATCTCAATGTTGATAACCTGGATTCATTTGTCCTGTGCTTTTGCCATGATATACGGCCTTATCGTGCCTATGTGTTCCTTGCGGATATAATAAGATTCAGTAGTGTTGTTGTTAGTTCATTGTGGTTACTCTCTCTTGACTGATTTTTTCTTCACAGGTATTTTATCTGCTTTTTTCTTCACAGGTCCTAAGATTGCTCATACCTCTAGGCCAGTGCTTAATTTGTAAAATATGAAGTCCAGGTGCTCAAATGTTTGTCTGAGGCCAGACCTACTTCCCCGGCTCCACCCACTTCCTCTATTGGCTCCACCCACATCCTTAACTAGCACTGCTGTAAGTCAGATGTAAGACCCGATCTGAATTTCAGCAAGGAAGCCTTCCTCCAAGTAAGATTTTGATAGGAGGTTCCACTGCCCTGTACATTTTTTGAAAAAGAGTAAATCAAAAGTGGATATTTTGCGTGAGTATGAGTAATTTGACACCAAAATCCTACTGCAGGAGCACAGTAACGACGAACGCGAGTGGCTGCTGCTTGCGTTCTGTTGCATTTAGGGCTATTTGCTTAGCACAAAGTGCAACCTTGAGTTCATTTTGGACATAAGGGTACATTACCCTACTCATGTAATGCCATGTAATCTTGTGCAATATCACTCTATTTACTACGCTACAGCAAATTACATGAGTTACACCCACCACTACAAAGGGCTCGATCCTTGGATAGAAATCAGAGTCCTTTGTTAATCCTCTTGAAGGAACTCAGGCCCACCTTCACTGTCCACATCTTTCATGGGACGCCATGAAGAGGGCCGGACCACAGACCAGCCATGCCAAAGGCTGGTGAGGCTGGGGCAGTCACATACCTATGACTGACTTTGTGGCTGGGGCACTTACTTGCCTATAACAGACTGTGGTCCAGCTCTGTAAACCTTCTAGAGAGGCACCAACATGAAAGTGTCTCAATTAAGTCTGTGAATACCAACTCGGACAAGTTACTAACTCTGTCCCAGCCCTACTGTCCTTTAAAGAGTTAAAAGCTGGCAAAAATCTGCACAATTTAGATATTGACACAGAATAAGACACTCTGCCCAGTGAAAGGATTGAGCCTGTCCTCACAGCTCGGGCAGTGCTCACTGGACACTCTCAGATCTCCCTTTGTGCTTCACTGTCCCTACAATTCACCCTTCCTGGAATCACACTGCCCCCACTCTTCCAGGTCTTGCAGCACCCCATGCCTATTGTACTCACATCACACACAGCTCTCTTTTGGCGTAGATTCTTTCCCTCACATCTCCCTCCATGTGCAGCTCATTCCCCCACATCTCTCTCCATGCACAGCTGCTTTCCGTCACATCTCCCCCCATGCCCAGCTCCTTTCCCTCACATCTCCCCCATGCACAGCCTCTTTCCCTCACATCTCCCCCCACATGCATCTCCATTCACTCACATCTCCCCCATGCACAGCTCCTTTCCCCTCACATCTCTCCCCACGTGCAGCTACTTTCGCTCACATCTCCCCCATGTGCAGGTCTGTCCTCTCACATCTCCCCCACACACAGCTCCTTTCCCTCACATCTCCCCCACGTGCAGCTCCTTTCCCTCACATCTCCCCCACGTGCAGCTCCTTTCCCTCACATCTCCCCCCATGCACAGCTCCTTTCCCTCACATCTCCCGCCACGCACAGCTCCATTCTCTCACATCTCCCCACACACGCAGCTCCTTTCCCTTCACATCTCTCCCCACACACAGCTACTTTCCCTCACATCTCCCCCCACACGCAGCCGCAGGTCTTTCCTCTCACATCTTCCCCACCCACAGCTCCTTTCCCTCACATCTCCCCCCACGCACAGCTCCATTCTCTCACATCTCCCCACACACGCAGCTCCTTTCCCTTCACAACTCTCCCCATGCACAGCTACTTTCCCTCACATCTCCCCACACACACAGCTCCTTTCCCTTCACATCTCTCCCCACACACAGCTACTTTCCCTCACATCTCCCCCCACACGCAGGTCTTTCCTCTCACATCTCCCCCACACACAGCTCCTTTCCCTCACATCTACCCCCATGCTCAACTCCTTTCCCTCACATCTCCCCCCACATGCAGCTCCTTTCCCCCACATGTCCCTCCACACGTAGCTCCTTTCCCCCGCATGTCCCTCCACATGCAGCTCCTTTCCTCTGCATGTCTCTCCATGCACAGCTCCTTTCCTTCTCATCTCTCCCTACATGCAGCTCTTTTCCCTCACATCTCCCTCCACGCGCAGCCCCTTTCCTTCATATCTACCTCCATCCGTAGTGCTGTTCACTCACATCTCCCTCTATGCTCAGCTCCTTTCCCTCACATCTCCCTCTACGCGCAGCTCCTTTCCCTCACATCTCCCTCCACGTGCAGCCCCTTTCCCTCACATCTCCCTCCATGCGCAGCTCTTTTCCTTCACATCTCCCTCCACGCGCAGCTCCTTTCACTCACATCTCCCCAAGTCTCCTCGGCTCAGATAATCCTTTTATTTCGTCCAAGAGAATTCTGTTCGCGCTGCAAAAGAGCTGACGAGAGAGACAATGTAGAAGTGTCTGAGGCCAGGGATGTGGAATGTGAGACACTGTGGAAGTGTCTGATGCCAGTGATGGGGCTTGAGTGAGACATGTCCTCAGGGTTGGTTCTAGGTTCAGGGGTTAAGGGCAAGGCCCAGCCCTTCCAGCCTCCTGACTACTGCTGACTAGTACTCCTCCTGCACACGGTGCCCTGCCCGGCGCCAGTCGCATGATTGCTCGGGCCTCGGTTCATCATAATCACATACTGTATGATGAACCGAGGCCCGAGCAATCATGCGACAGGCTCCGGCGGGGCACCGTGTGCAGGATCACTACTCAGGCCAGGGCCTTGCCCTTAACCCTGCCCTGATACAGTTGTAAATTAAACCAGTAAGTAAAATCCAAACAATCTAACGCTGCTTTTTATCGAGCGCAGCGTAGATGGTTTGGATTTTACTTACTGGTTTACTTTACAACTGTATCAGGGGTTAAGGGCAAGGCCCTGACCTGACTAGTGCTCCCATGCACACGGTGCCTCAGCCCCGCCCGGCGTCGGACCAATACTCAGTTTATCATAATCATTCATACCAAGTCACCACGCTCGAGAAAAAGCAGCATTGGATGGTTTAGATTTTACTTACTGCCTGGTTTACTCTATGCTGGTGGCACTGCCTTTATTAAGAGGCCTGCAGCTTCTTCAAATTAACAGTGCCCGCCTCCGCCTTGACGTGGTCTTGCTGAACTGGCGCCACAGTGACTCGTGCGGTGCGTGTGTGCCGGGGCGTGCTCGGAATTTAATTTGAAAAAAGGTTACGCAGGCTGCCGCAGCCCCTACCCCCACAGGACCAAATACAGCCCAATCAGTGGCCCGCCCACGGCAACACTGAACCGAAGGCAAATACTCCTGGATATTATGGAGGTTTTATTATCGGCTGTCGGCACTCGGCTCTCAGATACAGTATGAGCACCAACACTCGTCTTCACCAGGGGGACTCGGTAGACAGTGTACTAGTTTGAACAACACTGCAGTGGGTGAGTCAGTCAATTATATTTACTATGATTATGACGGCATGCACGTGCAATGAGTGCAGTCACGTCCGTGACGTCCTTGATGTGAGTTCAAGTTGGCAGTGGCTGTGGCAGTGTAGACCCGGCCCTGACAAATAAGTGCCGGTGCTAAGCACCGGAAAGCACCGGCACAAATTAAGCACTGCTCTAGGCAGGTTTCTTAAGAGTTATTTCTGTCTTGTGGACAGTGTTTAGGTACTGTCCTATTACATAATGAGGGTTATTATGTCTCTATTTTCTTCTCCTTAATCTCTTTTTCATCTCTTATCATTTCTGGCTTACTCCAACTCTGTCTATGTTTTTCTATTTTCGTTCATCCTCCTCTGCTGTTCTGATGAATTTTTGTTGATTTGTACATCTAAATAGTTGTTTTTCTTTGGGTTCTCTTTCTTCCTATTACCATGTTATTGGTGTTCTGTCTTTTCCACCCTCTTTAATATCTTTTATATGCTTTCTATCCGTTTAGCTTGCACTTTCGCTTTTCTTCTTTTTCTGACTGTGCTGGTATCTAATCTTTTTTCGTGTGGTTATTATTCATTTGTATCTCCCTCTGTTTCCCTTTCTTCCTATATTCATCTATTTTGTGTTTGTATAATTTTTATAATGTGAATATATTCTCTTATTATCTATGTATTTAACTCATTAATTATTTGTTATTGATATTTCTAACACCTCACTTTATTAATTATTACATCATTTATGACTATTTACCATGCCTTAGGCTCTTATCTATAATATCTAGTTCTGTTATTTAGGATGCCTTAATTTATTAATTATTACATCACTTATGACTATTTACCATGCCTTAGGCTCTTATCTATAATATCTAGTACTGTTATTTAGGATACCTTAATTTGATATTGCCTTAGCCTGGCATTCATACTATTTATTAGTTATTTATAATGCCTTATTGCTGTTTATGAGGCCTGAATTGATTATTGAACTGAATATTGCCTTAGGCTGTTATTTATAATCTTTTTTTATTTTATTTATTTTTTATTGTTATCTATGAGGCCCTAACTAATATTGCCTTAAATTGTTATTTATAATATCTATTACTGTTATTTATGATGCATTAATTATTGTTGCCTTAGCTTGATATTCATAATATTCATTATGGTTATTTATGATGCCTTAATTTAATATTGCCTTAGTCTAGTGCTCACAATATTTATTATTGTTATCTATGACTGGATTATTTACTTTTGCATTAATGTTCTGTTGCTCAATGATATATCAATTTTATTCCTGAGTGGTCCACAATGTCTGTGTGCGCCTCTGTGGTTGCTCCTCTACGTTTTTTCCCCCCATGCAAATTGTCTGTTTCAGACATCCCCTGGTGGGGTTTTTCTTGTTTTTATGCTCCTCCTCTTTTCTTTGGAGCATTTTTTCTCTCTCCTTTCTCCTTTCTAGCCTTTTCCTCTTCTATTTCTATCTTTTCTTCCTTGGGGACTCCTGCTTCGGCTCCTGTTTTTTATGTTGTTCTTGTAGTCCATCTATTCATGTGCATGTCAATATGTTGTATAGTGTTCCCTTTCTCTTTTATCAGATACTATTATTTGTTTGCTGGCGGGTCTCCTCATGTCTGGTCTAAATGTAATATCTCTTAATGTCCATTGATTGAATCATCCTGTTAAGAGGGCCAAGATACTAGACTACTGCAGAAGCCTATCTGGTGATGTTGTTCTTCTCCAAGAGACTAAGATAGCCTTTAAGGAAGCTTTGCTTCTACGGAAACAGTGGGTTCTTGATGTTGCTTGCTCTGAAGCCTCCGGTAAGAAGAACGGGGTTGTAACCTTGATTTCTAAAAATTCTGGTCTGTCCATTGTCACGACGGAACATGATACGGATGGCAGATGGTTGCTTTCTCGTTTGTCCAATGGCTCAGACGAATTATATGTTATGAATATTTATGCTCCCAACATTGATGATCAACTCTTTTGGCGTTCAATAACCAAAAGCTCTCTGACATCCCTCAAAGTGCTAGAACCATTGTTGGAGGTGATTTTAATTTGCCTTTAGATCCTATTTTAGATAGACATTCTGCTTTTAAATTTCGCCCTCCTAGGTCACATAAACAAATGCTCAATATGTGCTCCTCTCATCAACTTGCTGACGTTTGGAGGTTACATAACCCGACGGGTAGTGATTTCACGTTTTTTCCTCTCCACATTCTAGTTTCTCACGTATTGACTATCTTTTAGTTGATGCTGCACTTCTAAAACACACTAGTAATGCTATAATTCACCCAATAGTTGTTTCCGATCATGCAGCCGTCTCTTTTACTCTTCTAAACTTGACGGATAAACAAGGCCCTCGTACTTGGCGTCTCAATACAGAGATTTTGGATGATAAGGATGAAGTTAAAGAATTATCTGTGGAAATTGACAATTTCTTCAATGATAATGAGTCTTCGGTTAACTCCCCAATTGTGTTATGGGATGCATTTAAAAGCACTATTAGGGGTCATATTATCAAAAAAATGTCAAAAAGGAATAGTGATATCAGAAAATCATTACAATCTTTAGGGGATGAGATCAAATGTAAAGAGATTTTATATAGAGGCTCTAATGATAAGTCTCTCTTGCAAGACATCAAGAATTTGAAATATACTTTTAACTCCATTGTTACTAAGAGAGCTTACCTTGGTGTACATGCTCAAAAGTCTAGACGCTTACTCTTACAGAATAGAGCTGGTAAGATGTTGGCTGCCACTTTAAAGTACCAAACTGATAATGTCAAAACTGCTCAGATTTCTTATATTAATGACACTAATGGCTCTAGGAAATTCCATACTCAAGAAATCCTACAAGTTTTTCGTGATTTTTACGAAAAACTTTACACTCCTAAGGATCAATGTGACTTATCTGTGTGTCAGCAATTCTTGTCCTCGATTCCTACACATACTATTTCACAGTCGGAGATGAATGCTCTGGGGCAACCGATTGATTCTGAAGAGATAATTCAGGCCATTAGGTCGACTCGATCTGGGAAGGCTCCAGGGCCTGATGGTTACCCTATTGCTTTCTACAAGACTTTTTCATCATCAATAATAAAATATCTTAAGAACGTTCTCGATAACTTTGTAGTGACTGGTAAAGTCTCTGGTTCAGCCGCTGAGGCTACTATTGTTGTGATTCCGAAAGAAGGGAAAGATCATTCTGACCCTAAAAATTTTCGGCCAATCTCGCTTCTGAATATGGAGGCTAAGATTTTTGCCAAAATCCTGGCTAAGCGATTAGAGGGCCATATCCCTAGCCTTATTCATAACTCTCAGACTGGCTTTGTAAAAGGAAGACTTGCTAGAGATAATATCCGAACCTTTTGCCATATATTGGAGAAAGCGAAACTTTCTGCCTTGCCATCAGCTGCGATTGCTCTTGATGCCGAAAAGGCTTTTGATAAAGTTCCTTGGCCTTTTTTACACGCAGTACTCCATTCTCATAATTTAGGAGATTCTTTTATAAACATGGTAATGTCCCTATATTCCCAACCTAAAGCCAACATCAGAGTTAATGGGGCTACGTCTTCCTTTTTCAACCTTCGTCAGGGAACTAGACAAGGGTGCCCGTTATCACCCCTTCTTTTCTATTGACCATAGACCCACTCCTTCGGTTACTCAACTCAAATGACAACATCAAAGGTTTCCAATTTGGTACACATACACTTAAAACGGCTGCGTATGCAGACGATGTTCTCATATTCTCTGAAGACATTGCTACTGCCATCCCTGCCATCTCTAATACCATTAAAGAATTTTCAATCGTTTCAGGGTATACTTTGAACAGAGACAAGACGGAGATGTTCCCTCTTAATGCGTTGTGCTTCCCTTCTCATATGGGTGAGGCTGGCTTTAAATGGCAATCGACTCGAATTAAATACTTAGGAATTTCGTTTTGCAATAACCTTGTAGATACTATTTCTTATAATGAATCTCACATTCTAGCTAAGATTAAAGATCTTTTGTCCTCTTGGTCTCCGAAATATATTTCCTGGTGGGGAAGGCTCCAAACTCTCAAGATGATGATAACGCCGATTATTAACTTCTTATCCTCAATGCTACCTGTGAGGCTGTCCTCATCCTTTTTCCGTGAGATTGACCTACTTACCTCAAAGTTTCTATGGGGTGACAAACGTGCTAGAATTGCATACAAACATCTTAGGAAGCCATCTGTCTTGGGTGGTTGTAATCTTCCAGATTGGAATTTGTATCAAATTGCTTTCTTATCGTCTCAGGGTGCTCTCTGGTTTTTATCGAATTCACACCATACTCCTACGTGGATTTGTATTGAACAAGTGTTGTGTTCTCCTCTCTCTACCCTCTCTTTTCTCACTGCCTCTAAACTTGTGTTACCTCATTCAAGCCGTATTATTTCAGACACAATTAATGCTCTGAAACATATAGATAAAAAGGTTTCCAACCCCATTCATAAATCGAGATGTTCCTCATTATGGTATAATCCTAAAATTGTTACTGATATCGATCCTGCCACGATGTCTTCCTGGGCTAATAGAGGTCTTACGTTGGTCAAACATCTTTATGATTCCAATCATGATCCTCTTCCCTGTTCTTCTTTGGCCAGTAAATATAATCTTAACAATATGGATTTCTATTATTTCTTAAAATTAAAGGTTGCCCTCTCTAAAGTGACCCTCTGTACAGATTCGGTGACTATTTCACTTCTGTCTATGTGGTCTCGTTCAGGTCATACTGCCTCGAAAATATACAAATTTTTATCTGCGCCACTTCCTTCACAGGCTACTATTACACAAGATAAATGGTCACATCATTTTGATAGTGATATTTTTAAACATATCTCACAAGAGTCATGGCAGTTAATTGGGAAAGTTTCACTACGAAATAAGATTGCTCCTTCCCTTATGCAATCTAAATTCTTTTCGATGAATCTTCTGCATTGGACCCCTGCTCGTCTACATAAACTGAAGCTGAGGGATAGGGATCTTTGTTGGAATTGCAATTTGGTCCCAGGCACTTACCAACATATGTTTTTTGAATGCTCGTTACTACAACCCTTTTGGGATTTAGTTCAGAAACACTTATCACTAATTTTTGACATTCCAGTGGAACTTTCATTCCCTATGATCTTATTGGGACCATGGGCCGCATGTTCCCCTCTTCCTCTGGATGATACTGATATGCAGCTATTAGATCTTCTTATTTCAATTGCTGTCAAAATTATTTTAACTGAGTGGAAATCCTTTAATCTACTGTCCTATCATACTTGGTGGGCTTGGGTATCATTTCTTCGTGGGGCCCATACTTCGGTTGAAGAGAGACACTGTACTCCTTCCATTTCCAATACTATTTGGAGGTCACTGGATAAATATATGAAATTGTCATCTCAGGGGTTGGTAGCCCAATATCCCTTTGTCTCTATTGCTTAATTTATTTTTCATACTGTTGCAGGTGTCCCCATCTACCCATCTATCCATTTATCCATCTGTATTATCTATTTATCTATCTATCTACCCATTTATCTATCTATCTATCGTCCCCTTTCTCTTTCTTTCTTTCCTTGTTCCTGCTTCTTATTTTCTCTTTCTATCCTTTCCTTGTTTCTTTCGCTTATCCTGGCACTTTCTTGGTATCTATGCAATACAACTAATTTTTTGTTATCAATCCAGTATAAGATACTCTTTTTATATGACATATTGAGTTGGTACTATGTGTGATTTCATTATTTTCTGACATGAATTTTACCTTTGTGTCTGTTTTTTCTTAAATGTCTTACTTATCTATTGACCATGTTGTTCGGTTGTATTGCATTTTATTACAATTATATGAACTCTTACTTTTTAAAACAATAAAGATATTGAACACAAAAAAAAAAAGGCACTAAACTTGCTGTACAGTCAGAGTGCACATTCATTTGCTGTCGCCTTGTCTGCTCCCTGATACTTAGTGACTGGTCATTATTTATGTGGATATTAAAAGGATATCACTACACACCCTTTTTACCTCTAGCATCACCTGCCTTTATTTGGAAACCCAGAAACGTTTTTCTTCGTTTGTAAGATATTTCTGATGAGAGGTTCATAGGTGATGAATACTGAAGATCACTTATAATTGTGTTCTCTTTTTTTTATGACTATCTGGGGCATATTAGCAAGACCGGCGATAAAATTATCGCCGTTTTAGCGGCAGGAAACTGCCACTAAAACGGCGATAATGGGCTTGCTAATATGCGTTATAGAATTCCAATAGAAGCCCAGGTTAGATGTCCTGCACATCTAACCTGGGCTTCTATTGGAATTCTATAACGCATATTAGCAAGCCCATTATCGCCGTTTTAGCGGCAGTTTCCTGCCGCTAAAACGGCGATAATTTTATCGCCGGTCTTGCTAATATGCCCCTTTGGGGCATATTAGCAACGAACTGCGATAAAGATCGCAGGGCGCGCTAAGTGCGATTTAGCTTAACGCCGGCTATCGCCGTATCAGATCGCCGAGATATCGCGTTATTTACAACGTTTATCTCCACGGCGATGTGAAATCCGGCGATAGCCGCGAAATGCAGGATTATCGCTGGGAATCCAGCGATAATGCTGCAGCGATAGGGGAATCCTTGCTGATAGGGAGATGTGGATTTAGCCACTCAATCCACCTCCCATGTCACAGATAGGTTAGTCAGAAAAAATGCAGACGTACAATAACGGCGATAACCGCCGTTAGCGCGGTTTTAAATATCGCTATGGGTGTCCTGGGCCGTATTGTAAATACGGAGAAGGACAATTAGCGATCATTTTTAATCTGTTTTCGCAGGGAACGCCTACTTTGCATCTCATTAGAGATGCAAAGCGAGGCGTGAACAAAACGGGAGCTGAATCAAGGAAACACGCGCTAGCGTGTCCTTGTAAATAATGCGATATAATTATCGCCGCTTTTCGGCCGAAAACGGACGCTAAAGCAGCGATAATTATATCGCCAGCCCTTGATGATATGCCCCTACGTTTTTTACTGCTGGTAGCGCCAAGAGTGCTTGTGCATCTGCAAGGCAGGGAGGCAAAATCACAGACCATGGTGGAAAGGCCGTGAGCATTTTTTCTCTACTTACCTCTGTGCTTTGGGTTGGTGGAACCGTTTGAATTGTGCTCTGTTTTCATGATGTAAGCAATAAATATGCTATTTTCATGGTTATAAATAAATGTTATGGTTGTGTGTTCTAGGATTTTTATATCGGATATTCTGTCAATTTTCCAGGTTGTCTGATAGGGCCCTAGGAGTGCCAGGGATCTAATGGTATCCGCAGTATCTCACACAAAAATATCTGCATGTTTCTAGGTTTGTTTTGGGGTACTGAATGTGTCAATTGCCACGTTTTACACGTGGAAACTGAAATTATACAGATAGCGAAAATTATATCTAAAATGTATCTATTCGATTGATCTATTTACCTGTTTGCACATAGCGTCAATTTACATTAAATGTGAGACTGAACTTTCGAAATATTACTAACTCCTATCCTTTTTTCTTGATGTAGCTTGTACTATTTATTCTAATCGCTCTTTATGTTGGAATTAGAGCTCTTCATAAAATAGCACCTTTTACTCCTAATCAGGCGAGGTCTTTCTTCTTTCTGCTATCAATAGTAAGACTACAAGGGAGGCCAGAAAAATAGAATTTTCTATCATGTATTCCATCTCTCTTTTTCATCCGCTTCCCAGCAGGATCATACAGGGGGTCAAAATCCAACTTAATCCCATTAGCCTGGCCATGTACAAATCTCCCAGTCGCTGACTTCATTCTATTATGCGGTTCTGCTTTGTTAACCAATGGCTTTTGAAATTTAGACTTTTAGGGGTGTGCAAAATTGTATTTATATTTATTCTTACGAAATTCTGATAAATTATAACAAAATGTGATTTACGGGTATCTTTCATGACTTTTTTCCCATGTGTGCACGCTCACAAAATACCACAAGAATTGGTTTTAGCAGAAAATGTCTCTTGGTAAAACACTTTTAGAGTACATTGGCCTTCAATCACTGTGCAGAAAATACGAACAATTGCATAATGCAAAATTATGAGGAATTTTGTAAATTCAGAAATATCATGAATTTCACTGCCATAGCTAAAGGCCTACTTCTTAGCTTCCACCACATTACAATTATTGCAATTTCTAACACAATATAGGAAAGTTTATCTGTCGAGGCCTGGTTTCTCCAAAGAGTAGCTTGTGAGCTACCAGTAGCTCTCTAGCTGCCTGTGAGTAGCTCTCCTGTATGCAGCCCAGCCTACTTATATAGAGAATTTTGATTGGTTGAAGCATTTTTTTGAGACGAAAATGTGTGTATTTTCAGAACTCACAAACCGATGTTTGGAGAAAAATGGTTACATTTTCAAAATGAATTTAAAGGTATTATGTGAGCTGGAGAGATTTATTACTCAAATTATTGCATTAATGCCATAGGGGTTGCAGCTAGGGGTGTTCTATATTAACCATGTAGATGTATTCCAAATAAATAGTATTTTTTTTCTTTACTGGTGGCAATCCTGCTCAATGTACTGATGTGATCACTGCTGACAATCTTGGATGGGGTAGTCACTATCAGATCACTCACATTAGTAACTCTAGATGATTTTCATTGAACAAAAGCTCTTATTACAGAAAGGTTGGAGACCCCTGGCCTAGGCGTTTCTGCAAGTATTCTCACATTCCGAGCACCTAGGGGGGACGCACTGGTCATTACTCTGCTGCCAAGGGACTCTGTGTCCCACAATTCCAGAAGGAGAGGAGGAGGAGCATGGGCACACGCCCACACATGCTGAAATGCGCTGCTTGCCTCCCGCAGCGCGGCACGCACTGGACATTACTCTTCTGCCAAGGGACTCGGTGTCCCACAATTCCAGAAGGAGAGGAGGAGGAGCCTTGGAGCACGCCCGCGCCGTGCTCGCTGAAAAGCACTGTTTGCCTCCTACGGTGCGGGATGCACTGGTCATCACTCTGCTGCCAAGGGACTCGCTGTCCAACAATTCCAGAAGGAGAGGAGGAGGAGCCTGGGAGCTTGCCCGTGCCGCGCGCACGCTGAAAAGCGCTGCTTGCCACCCGTGGCGCGGGATGCGGCCGAGCAAAGCCCGGGCCTCGGGCGGGCCCGTCCGCGCCCGTCAGAGCCAGGAGGAGACTGGGCTTGGCCACCCCTCTTGGCTTGCAAGCTTGGATCCCATGGTAGGGGCCAGGAGTGTTTGGAGTGCAGCTGTGTTGAGTACCTCGGCAGAGATCTCGAGGGAGGGAGCTGCTAGCAAAGGACCTTGTGGGACATCATTACTGCCTCCCAACTCAAGCAGATAGGGGAAGGATTTACATTCCAGCTTTGGCGTTGGCTAGGGGGGTACCGGTACTGTTTGACCTAGCCTGCTCAGATTTTCAATTGCTACGAGCACCTGCCATGGGAAAACATAAGGGACCGGTGGCAGGCACCCCAGTGCCTTCAGCATCTACGATGGACTCCTTCCTGTTAAGAGCTGCAGGAATCATTGACAAGGAGATTGAGCTGGTGGCCTGCAGGCTCTCTCGTTCCCCCGTAACTCGCCTCCCCCTCTAGTCCACCAAGTACATCAAGGATCAGTGTAGACCAGACTGCCGTAAATGTTAGGTCTGCCCAGCCAGACCTAGGACTTTTCAATCTCACCTGCACAATTTACCTGTTTGGGGGCAGATGGGGTATTGAAGCATCAGTTATAAACACTGGGTCTGTACCGTCTTGCTCGACCACTCGAAGTAAGGGCACATAGCTTACCGTCCAGACAGGGAGCACTAGAGCAGGGGTAGGCTCGGGTGTTAAAGGAAAGGACCCCTGACTGGCAGCAAAGCAAAACGTCCAAGGGCGGAGGGGACAGTGCAATGTGCCGGTAAACTGCAATCTCTGACCAGGGAAGATATGGCAGCAATGATGGAAGGCTGGATGGGTTCATTGCTGGCAAGTATGGACCTAAAATTATATCCCATTAGGCATCGCCTAACAAAAATAGAACTGGAGCTCTCCAGGATTGGTCAGCATAGTCCAGTGGGGGATTACAACTCATAGAGCAGGCCTGGGGGGCATCAGCCAGCTCTTAGCCAGAGAGAGCAAGTGCAGAGGATCAAGGATCTAGTGGACAGATGCACCCATCCTCTTTAAATCCTGTGCAAGGTAGTGACATTCCTCTCTCCCGGCCACGGGTGGATTTAAATCCTGTGATGGTAGACCCATTAGGGGTAATGGTGGCCCCGAAAACCCAGTGCCCTAAAACTTGCTCTGGTCCCGCCAAATCCTCACTGGAAGAGATATCGAGAAGAGGGGGGGGCTTGTATGGAGAGCCGGGTAGCAGACTCTATGGGACAGAGTCAGAGGTTACCTGTTTTACATCTTCCCCTGGAATCAACTCTGTACGTAGTGGTACTTGGGAGTGTTCGGGTGCTTCCCCGGGTGCTGCTGAAGACTTTGACCAACTAAAGAATAAAGTCCTGCACTGGCTGAATCGTAATACGATCCTGGGACTTAGGATGGAGAGATTCATTAACATGGTGCACAGAGTTTCCTGGGTTGGAAGGTCCACAAAATACATGGAAGGAGACGTGTGTAATAGTCAACTTCAACAGACATCATCTGGCAGAGAGGGTTCCGCACACAGCCACACAGGGTAAAACTTGTGGTGCTGTCTCGTCCATTGTGGCCTTCCCCTGTGGCACTTCTATAGCCCCTTGAGCAGTGTGAGGACACTTAGTGAGTTGAAGCAATGGGAGTTCCCTGCTTATCCTGTTCGCCCTCAGCCCGTCAGGCAGATGGTAACTCACAACACCCCCCTTTTTAATAGATTTGCCCCCCTGGAAACCCTGGATTCCTGCGACTGACTCACTGCGGTGGAACCAGTGGAGCATTTATCCTCACATCCAAAGGAGACACCAGGTGTTTCAACTGGTTCAGGTGAAGGCAAGGCCTGCAAATGTATATCATGGAATATAGCCGGGCGAGTGAACAAGTTCACCGATCCTAGCTGGAGTGTTTTTATAAAAGGATTAAATGTGATATGTCTCCAGGAGACACGGTCTAACATAAACTGCTTTTTTCTAGAGGGATATAAGACCTTCTTTGTGCCTGCCATCCCATCCAGGGAGGGAAGATCTAAGGGCGGGTTGGTAATTTATGTCTCCATAGCAGTACGCTGTTACTTGACAGTGCTGCCCACCAATAATCCTTGTCTGCAGGCTTTGTTGCTTTTTCAGGGGTCTGATAATTTGTTGCTATTGCATTTTTATAAAGCCATCACTGTTACCCCAGATGCTTGTAACATTTCGAGGATGGGATCTTTTTTAAGGAAAATGACCCTTAAGAACCTTCATAATGGCTATTTTCTGACTGCAGGAGACTTCAATCTTCATCTATGCAGGGATTCAACTGTGTCAATCCCCTCTGACATAGGATGCCCGCATTTGATGGACATGCATGTAGAGCATAACAAGCAGGGAAATATCCTCAATACTCTAGCTGATGAGTTTGATCTGACCATGACAACGAGCCGGTGGGACCGAGGTAGGAAATCCATCATTCCCACCTTTATACGGAGGGGGAGCGCATCTATTATGGATTTTATTTTTGTTTCAAACCCTTTTTACCCTTTTTTGCTGAACTTCTCGATCGAGTATATTATTTATAGTGACCACAATCCTTTATGCGCTATGACCAGCTGGCCCCCATTAGGGAAATCTAGGACGACAGGAGCCAGGGGAACATTAAAGGCAACATATCGGGGTAGAAGGCTAAGGTGGTTGCAGATAACCCCAGACCTTTTTTATGAGTCCCGCCAAGCAAAGTGTAACAGAGAACTAGATATCAGTGCAAAAGGGCAGGTAGTGCTGGGGATTATTGCCGAGTTGAGGGACGAGGCATGGAGTAGGCTCGCCGAGGCTAGCACCTTAAAAAATAGTGAAAAGTTCTGGAGCATTGTTAAAATCCATCTTTTGGTAGGAGATGCTGCACAGGCTCTTGATGCACATATCACAGAAGAGGAATGGGTTGGTCATTTTGAGGAAATGTTCAGAAGCCCGATAGAAGCTAGCATAGTTGACTGTAGTGGAGAAGGGAAATCGGCCATTGTTATCTCAGCTGATGAGGTTAGAAAGGGTATCGAGGGGTTGTCTAGAAATAAGTAACCCTGGGTGGGTAACTCCGCTCCGCCAGTGGAGTTTGTGGAGATTTGCCTACTCCGCGCTCCGTGGCGAACGCGGAGTAGGCAAAAACTCCACCTCCATGACGGAGCGTAGTTAGCCGCTCCCTCCCCCCTCCCAAATGCTTTAAAAAGATATAAAGAAGGCACTTACCTGTGTTTCTGCCGCCTCCCCTGCCTGGCCGCTCTCCTTCCTGCTCCTCTCGCGTCCTCGTCGTTCTTCATAAATAAAAAAACACTACGTTGTACGTCTTGCGAGTGCGCATGCACAAGACTTACAACGTAGTGGTTTTTTTTATGAAGAAGGTCGTCGAGGATGCGAGAGGAGCAGGAAGGAGAGCGGGAAGGTAGGGGAGGCAGCAGAAACACAGGTAAGTGCCTTCTTTATATCTTTTTAAAGCATTTGGGAGTGGGGAGGGAGCGGAGCTACGCGTAGCTCCATGGAGATTTTTTCAAACTCCGTGGAGCTACGCGTAGAGGCACTACGCCAGCTCCGCCCAGGCTTAGAAATAAGGCTCCTGGACCCGACGGTATACTCCCGGATCTTTACATATCTAACCCTCAGCTGTGGGTGCCATTTCTCACTTCAATTATCAATGCAGCTATAAGAAACGATTCGCCTATTACCTGGGTTATATGCACTATTGTTCCAGTTTTCCAAAAAGGCAACAGGGATAGTACTCTCTGCTATAGGCCAATATCGCTGTTGGACTCAATGGTTAAGGTAGTGGGACATATTTTATTGGATAGGCTAACTACATGGGCTACAGATAATAATATCTTAGTAGACATCCAATATGGTTTTTGTCTGGGGAGGTCAACAATGGATTAATGCTTGAATTTGTATCTGATTGTAAACAAGTACACAGTTGCCCGCCCCGGTACGATCTATATGGCCTTCATGGACCTGTCCTCCACTTTTGATCGGGTGAACAGAAATAAGCTATGGGAGACCCTACTGCATAAGGGTGTTGAGAAAAACATTGTCCTTTTTTTACAGAAGCTCCATAGTGACACCAAAGCGGAGGTTCGTCATACCAACGACTGTAAGGTGACCCGTCAGTTTCCAATTCAGACAGGGGTTCGACAGGGTTGTATATTGGCCCCATTTTTATTTAATTTATACATTAATAACTTGGAGAAGGAATTGATAGTTACACAGGTGGATTTTCATCAGGTGGGACGGCGCGGTCGGCCGGTATGATTGTATGTGGATGATGCGGTCCTTATGGCCCAGACTGTGAGGGGGTTGCAAACTTTACTTAACTCCTTTGTGTTGTTTATGGAAGACCAAGACCTGTTAGTGAATAACTCCAAGTCATATGTGATGCAGGTAGTTAAAAAAAGCCCTTTAATTTTAAGGTTGGGTCTACTTCAGTCCCCAAGACCAGTGCTTTCTCTTATCTGGGGGTCATGCTGGATGTCAAGTTAAACTGGGGCCCATTAAAAAACAGTAGGCAGGTGGGACTCTTAAGCACTAATGCTGCCATTTTTAACTTTGCCTCTCGTTTGGGCAAAAAACGATAGGTGCGCTCCTGCAGATTTATAGAGCCAAGTGTAAAACACAGGTGACATATGGTAGTGAAATCTGGGGCTATATCCCTCATGATTAGTTCCAAAGAGTTGAAAATAGGTTCCTGAGACGGCTTTTATGTGTACCCCAGGGAACCTCTACTTTTATCGTACATCAAGAATTGGGCATGTCCTATCAATCAGACCTGTTGTCTTTTCGCCCCTTATGCTATTGGCTCAAAGTATGATTAAGTAACAGGACTGCCTCAAACAAAGAGATCCTAAGGAATTGCCTAGCCCTTGATAGCGCTCATCATATTCCCTGGTTTAAATACATACGGGAAGGATTCAGGAGACTAGGCAGAGTGGATCTCTTTAGCAACCCGAATTCAATCAAAAGGAAAGACATGCTTTGGGTCAAGGAGTCTTTTTTAGACAGCAGGCGGTGGACAGGAAAGAATGTGAGCTATGGAAGCACAGTGTACATAGATTTATCATCTTGAAAACTGTACAATAAACGGAACCATATCTTCTAAGGTTTCCTAACTCGTATGACCATTTTTTACTAACTAGATTTCACTTTGATCTGGTCCATCTTCTTCTTGTACATTCATGAGGGAGTAACAAAGGCAAGACTCTGCTGCCCTGTAGCTGCAACGGCAAGGCTCCAGAGGACATGCTTCATTTTTTTTATGTTTTGTAGTAATTACAAGGTGCCAAGAAAAACATATTTAATTCCAATTTTTTAAAAAGCAAATTTTATACAAGTGTGTCCTGCTTTTGCATATTTATTAATGCTTTCAGTGACCACGGTATGGCATATTCTTAGCTTCTTAAAGGCCGCAGTCAAGCTTAGACTGAGTTGTGAATAAGCAATGTGGGTGGGGTAGGCCTGGATGCGAAGCTATTTTGTATTTTTTAAATCCTCTATTATTGTATTTTTATAAGGTGTATTCTTGTGCGCCCTGTTTTGATGTAATTTTGCCTTTTATGTTTTTTTCTTACAAAAGCCAAATAAAGTTTTGTTGTTGTTGTTGTTAAATCTCTACTGTGGTTTGAAGCATGGTAAACAGTCTTTAACAAGTACACGTTTGTTTAAATTTAAATCCCTCTCGCTCCCAGGGCGGTTCCAGCTACTTCAAGCCTAACCTGGTAACCTTTGAACACATATATTTGCCTTTTAACTCTGAATGAACTTTAGACTTTTGCATATCAATCAATCCGCATTTCTAAAGTGCAACACTGTCACCACTAGGGGTATCTCGGCGCTGGTTCTCCATCAAAGAGCCAAGCCTTGAGTCACTTTCTGAAGTCTGCCAGTGAGGGGGCTGTACGGAGCTGAAGGGGGAGGTCATTCTAGGTCTTGGCAGTGATGTAGGAGAAGGAGTAGCCACCACTGCGGCTGTGACAGATGCGGGGTTTGTGCATGGGCTAATGAAGAGAAGCACAGGTGTCTAGTGGATAGGTGGAAGTTCAGTCAATGGTTGATGTAGGCAGGTCAAGGAGGGCTTTTTGTGAGGATCTTGAAATGGCATCTCTTTTGGATGGGGAGCCAGTGGAGGTCTCTCAGGTAGGGGGCGATGAAGGTTCACTTAGGGAGGTTCAGGAGGAGTCTGGCTGCGGAGCTCTGAATGGCTTGGAATCTACTGAGGAGCTGGGTGGAGATGTCAGCTTAGAGGGTGTTGTCGTAGTCGAGGCAGCTGGTGATGAGGGCCCGAGTGACGGTCTATCTGGTGTTGGTTGGGATCCATCTGAAGATTCTACAGAGCAAGCAAAGTGTGTGGAAGCAGGAGGAGGCGACTGTGTTGACTGGTCATTTCATGGTCAGTTGGTTGTCGAGGATGATGCTGAGATTGCGTGCATGGTCGGTCAGTGTGGGTGTAGGTCCGAGTTCAGCAGGCCACCAGCTGTGGTCCCATGTAGAGGAGTTCTTCCCGAAGATCAGTACTTCAGTTTTGTCGGAGTTGAGTTAGAGGTAGCTGTCACTCATCCATTTGGCTACGTTGGTCATGGTGTTGCAGAAGTTTGCTTAGGTTGGAGGGGTCCTTAGTGAGCAAGAGGATCAGTTGAGTGTCCTCTGGTAGGAGATTATGTCGAGTACGTGGGATCTAATGATGTCTGCGAAGGGGGTGATGTAGATGTTGAACAGGGTGGGGCTGAGGGATGAACCTTGTGCTGTGCCGCATATGATGTTTTTGGGGGCAGAGGTGAAGGGAGTCAGTTGGATGCTGTTTGTGCGTCCTGTAAAGAAGAAGGCAATCCAATTGAGGGCGTCTTGCTATATGCCTATGTTGTGAAGTCTGTTGATGAGGGTGTTGTGGGAGATGCTGTTGAACACCGCGGAGAGGTCGAGAAGGATCAGTGCCACTGTTTCTCCATGGTCAAGGAGTGTTATGATGTCCTATGCAGCAGCAATCAACACTGTCTTAGTGCTGTGGTTGGCACAGAATCCTGATTGTGAGGTGTCCAGTAGGTGGTTTTGTTCCAGGAATTCAGTGAGCTGCTGGTTGATGGCTCTCTCATGTACTTTGTCTGGGTATGGGAGGAGGGAGATTGGACAATGATTTTTGAGATTGCTGGAGTCGGCAGAGGCTTTCTTTAGGAGAGGTCTGATGTCAGCGTGTTTCCATCTGACTGGGAAGGTTGCTGTGGAGATGGAGGTGTTGAGGATGCTGGTGAGTTGCATGCTGATTGGGTTAGTTGTAAGGCTGTAGAGGTGGTGGGGGCAGAGGTCGTGGGTGCCCAGGAGTAGATGGAAGACATGATGCCTGAGGTGGTCAGGCCAGCGAGAAGGGGACCAGGTGGTATTTGTTTGGCTGATGTTTGCTGGTTGGTAGAGATCGTTGGCGTTGAGGGTGGTGGGTTGGAGGTTGAAATTGTTGTAGATGTTGGTGAAAATAGTCTGAGAGGAGTTTGCAGAGCTCTAGGGAAGGGTGGATGATGTTCGATGTGGCTGTTGGGTTGGAGAATTCTTTGACTATTTTACAGAGTTCCTTTGTGTGGTTGGACATGGAGTTGATGCGGGCGGTGATGGCTGCTTTCTTGCCTTCCTTAAAGTGCCGGTGATATTTGCTGAGGTCTGTTTTGCAAACGGCTCTGTCAGCAGTGTTCTTAGTGGCACATCATTGTTTCTCCAGCTGGTGACTGTTGCGCTTTGTGGTCCTGAGTTCTGGGGTGTACCAGTTCGGATGTTTGTAGGTTTTGTTGGATTTTGTAGGTTTCAGTGGGGCAACTCAGTCAGCGCTGTCGGTGATCCAGGCGGCGAAGTTCAGGTCAGCCTGTTCGAGATCTGTTGAGACCTCGGGTTGGGAGGTGGTGAGGGCCTGTGACCACTGAGTTTTGGTGACCTTGTTCCAGCTGCAGTGGGGGGGAGCTGATGCCTGGTGATGGTATGCTGGGCATCTGTGATGGTGAAAAGTACGATTGTGTGGTGCATCCAGGTAAGTTCTGTGGTGTGGCTGAATTTGATTCTGTCATTGGAGGTGAAGATGGGGTCAAGTGTGTGTCCAGCTTTGTGTTTGGGTTCAGAGACCTGTTAGGTGAGCCAGATGTTGTTCAGGTTCTCGAGGTGAGCAATGGAGTTGGTGTTGTTGGGGGCATTGATGTAGAAGTTGAGGTCGCTGAATAGGACGTAGTGGAGAGAGTCGATTGCTAGGGGGGTGATGAGGTTCGGGATGGTGTCACACAATGTTGCTCAGGGTCCCAGGCGTTTGTAGGTGAAAATGCCTCTTATGGTGGTCTTCAAGTCAGCTTGTAGTAGGAGGTTGAGTTGTTCCATGAGAGGCATGTGGTTGTCATTGTTGATGGTGCATCTGATGGTTTCCATGAAGATGATGGCAATGCCTCCGACTTGTTTGTTGGTACAGTCTTGGTGTATCATCTTGTAGACTTCAGGGGTGGCAATGGTGATGTCGGGGTTCGAGCAGGGGTTGAGCAACATTTTGATGATGATGAAGGCAATGTCCATGGTGAGGGTGGTGATGGTGTCCCAGATTTCTGTGGCATGTTGCAGAGGGAGCGGGCATTGAGCAGGATACAGTGGAGTGGTTGCCAAGTGTTCTTGTGGGCATGAGTGGTGCTGAGTCTTTCTTAGGTTGTGTCGCAGGAGAAGTGGCAGTGTAAGCAGGTGAAGGGTCCTTTCGTGGATAGTGGGGTGGAGGAAATGCAGCTGTTGTTTCGGAGTCCAGGGTCCAGGTCCAGGAGTTCCTTGGTGGTGTATCGTCGGGTGACAGGGGGGCCATATGTCCTGGCGCTGGGCGTTGTCCAACCAGCAGTGCATTGGTGACACGTTTGCTGTGCACATCCACTGCGTGGCCATGTGGCGGACTCCGTTTGTGGTCCAGGTGGGTGTAGTGCAGGGCCAGCGGGCAGTGCAGGGACATCGCAGGGGGAGCGGCAGCATGGGGGCAGCAGGTAGTGCAGGGGGAGTGCAGGGGGAGCAGCTGCACTGGGGCAGGGACAACAGGCAGCACAGGGACAGCACAGGGGCAGCAGGCAGCACAGGCGAGTGCAGGGCTGGGGGAATGGCAGCGCAGGGACAGCAGGCAGTATAAAGACAGCGCAGGGGGTGTGGCAGTCAGGGGCAGGGGGGTGGGCATAGTACCATAGGCTGGGATGGCCTAGCCCAGCCTCCTCCAGGCTCTGACGGGCGTGGACCCTTGGTCTGGGCTTTGATCGAGCACCACCCGCACACTTCCTGCAATGTGGGAACTGCAGTGGGGCCACTGGGAAATGTAGTTCAGAAGTTAGGTGGTGGGAAGATGGGGTCCAAGGCACTCCCTAGTGTGGACCAGCAGCAGGAGGGGAGACAACCTCCTGAAGGGAAGGGCGGCCAATAACGTCCCCTGCGGTGGTAGCTGAACGTGGGCTATAAAGGCTACGGAAGGTGCAACATCTGGAACCCAGCTGGCCTGCCTCCAGGGCTACTGGGAAAAGTAGTGCAGAAGTTAGGTGGTGGGAGGGAAGGGGTCCGAGGCGCTCCCTAGCACTATGAGTTATTATTTAGTTTATTTCTTTTGCTGTTTTAATGTTCTTCCCTTTGGTATGCTATTAATTAAAACTACTAATACCAATGTTACACTTCAACTGATAGACGCCATCTGTTTAAATCACTGCCTCTAAAAAATCAGAAAAGAATTGAACAAAGATAATGGAGACTTCCACCTGAGACTGACTCTATTGAATATAGGTGGTGTACTCTCGTTTCTACCTCATGCAGCTTTCATCCACCACCAGGCAGTGCCTACTCCTTTGCGTTCTTCATTTTTCACTGATTTCCATCTTTCTTTTCCTCCTTGTTTCACCCTTTTTCTCTCTCTTGCTCTGGGTCAATGTCTGATGGGAAAAAATAAGTGCCTATCCCCAATAAATAGTGCAGGTGATCCCCACCCACAAACACCAGATCCAATTCATCACTAGAGACTTCATTTGGATAAAAATTCTATTGGAGGAGCATGGGGAAAACACTTATAAACTGAACCAAGCAGCTGTTGTTTGCATCGCGTTCAGTTTTGTGCCTTTTGTGAGTGAAATGCATTTTCATGCCAAAAATGGATGCAAGGATGCATTTTGTGCTAAAAAATAGTGCTAAATACTGAATGCAAATTTCATCCAGACTTAATAATTTTCTCAAACGTTTATTTCTGTGAAAGTTTTCAAACTAAAAATAGTCCTACAATAAATTATCTAAAGGTGACAAACATTACATCTATGCTTTCTTTTGGGATACAGGAAGGCTAACCGCAAAGGAAACTTACACTTGTGCGTAATTTACACATGTAACTTTACTACTACACATTTGAGTAATTGTACTACTATTGGCTATTCAAAAATCAGACTGTAAAGTTACTCAAAGTTTAAACTTAAAGTTAATGTAAAACTATATTTTATTTCATATAATTAAATCACTTTTCATTAATTCTGTACATCACATAATATAAAATATGTTTTTGACTTTAGCTAGTAATTTATTTTTTAATTTAAACTTAAGAAAAATAATTGACATTTAATTTAATACATTTATAAGTTATATATTAATGTAAATAAGTGTTATATATTTATTTTAAATGTAGAACTAAAGGAACACTGCTACAATACTATTAACTTAATTTTGAATTCGAAATTACAATTTTTTAGCTATATAAAATTAAATTACATTTTTCGTTCTTAAGTTTAGGTTAAAGAATAAATTTGCACCTGAAGTCAAAAAAGCCTAAACTTAGCACATAGGCATACATTCTGCAAGTAGGTTTGTGAATAGCATTATGTAGTTTGTTTGTAGTGCCACAAAATGTACTTTAAAATGAGGTTTGTGAAAAGGCCCCTCCATGTTTACATTGTTTAATGTCTTGCTTGTCTTTTAGATACATGCATTGATATATTATCCTGAAATGCATAGAGATTGTGATAATATCAATGAGATAAATGATAAATAAATTGAAACAATATTTACTTATTCTTCTAAAATTGCTAGTCTTTTCTTTAATTAAATGAATTTATGGATTTAAATGTGACGATCAAATCAAGAGTGCTAAGAAATTCCTTTTTATGGGCATTTTTTCCCTTTTAATGAAGGAGTGCACACCGAAGGCTAGCCCAGCGTGATTAGCTTTAAAGTAGTGGGGAGCAGTATGATTTGTTTTTAAAATCTTCCTCGAGCACCCCACAAACAGAGTTCTTGGATCAGTAAGCTGAGGAAAGGCTCTGCTTTCCAAGGACAGAAATGAGTTGCAGTGTACAGCAGACTCAATCAATACCCTTTTCTGACTGGATCAGGCAATTGTTTTGGATCAAAGGCCTCCTGCTAGATGTAAGAGGATAGTTCATGATTCAGGGGTGTGGGAAGGGACTAGGCACAAGTGATCAGAATGAGTTAGCATACAGACATATATAAAAGCTGTCATTTGCAATATTTAGACATAAGAGAAGAACTGTGCCATGCTGTTGTCTTAGCCGGAACAGTGGAAGTAGGGTGCGTCTATTTTCACCACATTGTTTCTTTTTTCACCCTGAAAAGCCATTCAGTACTAAAAATGAAAGTTTAAGTTGTCTTTGTCTTAGAGATCATCATGTAAACTAGAAAGATCATAGGTCTCTTATATCTCAGAAAGGTACTGGGATCATGTGGAGGAGTGAGGACACAAGAGTAACACACAGCGGGGTGAATCCTTCATTCAGCTTTAGTGAAGCAACCTCCCAAGCTCTTCATCTCTCACCTTCACATGTACAGGGTGTCACTCTGGCTAGGATCTGAGCAATGATCCAACTTGGGATCCACGACTGGTGCTCATCCTCCTTTGGGAGCTTTCAGGAGTACTGAATGGGAGATGAACCCATGCCCTAAATTATGGCTTTCTTCAGGCAAGCTGGAGTATGTAGAATCTGAGCCTTTTAAAAAGTATGTACCTTTGGCTCAGATTGCCAAACTTGACTGCTCTTTCACTTCTTCCTTCACTCATGAGTTGAAATTGTACAGCAGTATGTAGTATTCACTAATTTAGCAGCATCTCTTCCTTTGAGAATGTGAGAAATCCAGGTCAGAGGGCCAAAAGACAGTCAGAAGATACTGGTTACCAATTTTAATAATTAGGAACTTTCACATCTGATTACCTGGATCCCTTGTACACCCCACCCCCAAACTGGGAAGTAAGTACCATTTGACACTCAGGGTAGTGATGCAGAGCAGTCAAATGTTTATTCAGGTGAAAATATATTTTTAACTATTTTATATAATTTAATTTAACTTAACATTATTTCTTCCGGGATTTTATTTGAAGTCTGACCTCCTTTATTTTCTGTCGGAGGTGTTGGACACGACCTTTCTTTGCAGGGCCATCCCGAGACATTTCGCCTTCACCCCTCCTGTTTTCTGAACATGTTTTTGTTGGCTTTTAGGACTCTGTTCATTTCAAGACAGCTAACAAGTGCTAAAGTGCTTGTGCTCTCTCCTTTAAACATGGTGAAATTGGCGTACACCCAATTGGCACGTTTAATTTACTTATAAGCCCTTGTCCAAGTAGTACTACATATATCCGTGGCCTGTAAATTAAATGCTATTAGTGGGCCTGCAAAAGAACAATTGATGGACAGAATGCAGAACAATGTCATACATTCACCCCAGTACAGAGATCTGGGCCTAAATCCATCGTTTTTTTGCTCACGATGCCATTCCAGTTTGGACCCAGCCATATGCAAATCAGTCTTGACCCTGTGCCCAATGGGAACAGTCCAGCCCGAACTGCCAGGCCAGGTCCTCCCTGGACTGGAAACAAGCATCCTAGGACCGGTTTCGGGCTTTGAGCCCTCATCAGCCAAGATAGCTTGACTCCAGTGGCATGGAGAGCACAGGACCCACGTCTGGGCATACCCGTCCCACTCGGGGTGACAAATGCAAAAGAACAATTGATGGACAGAATGCAGAACAATGTCATACATTCACCCCAGAACAGAGATCTGGGCCTAAATCCATCGTTTTTTTGCTCACCTTGCCATTCCAGTTTGGACCCAGACATATGCAAATCAGTCTTGACCCTGTGCCCAATGGGAACAGTCCAGCCCGAACTGCCAGGCCAGGGCCTCCCTGGACTGGAAACAAGCATCCTAGGACCGGTTTCAGGCGTTCAGCCCTCATCAGCCAGGATAGCTTGACTCCAGTGGCATGGAGAGCATGGGACCCACGTCTGGGCATACCCGTCCCACTCGGGGTGACAAATGCAAAAGAACAATTGATGGACAGAATGCAGAACAATGTCATACATTCACCCCAGTACAGAGATCTGGGCCTTAATCCATCGTTTTTGGCTCACCATGCCATTCCAGTTTGGACCCAGCCATATGCAAATCAGTCTTGACCCTGTGCCCAATGGGAACAGTCCAGCCCGAACTGCCATGCCAGGTCCTCCCTGGACTGGAAACAAGCATCCTAGGACCGGTTTCGGGCTTTCAGCCCTCATCAGCCAGGATAGCTTGACTCCAGTGGCATGGAGAGCACGGGACCCACGTCTGGGCATACCCGATGGATCAAACCCAGATCAGTTGACTGGGGGTGAGTGCTTGCAATGTTCAACACTCCGTCCATCATCCCCTTTGGTTTTGCTATTAGTGGGCCTGCTGCAATCATTGTGCCACCCACTTAAGTAGCCCTTTAGACATGTCTCAGGCCTGCCATTGCAGCCTGTGTGTACTGTTTTAAACGACCATTTCAACCTGGCAAAATAAACCATTTGCCAGCCCCAAACCTTCCTTTTTAATGCATATGTACCCGACAGGGTAGAGCCTAAATAGCCTATAGGGCAGGGTGCATTTTTGGACATGTGTGTTTAAGTTTTACATGTCCTGGTACAGAAAAACACACACATTTGTATTTCACTACTGTCAGGCCTACCTCTCCCATTGGATAACGTTTGGTTTGATTCGGAGCAGGCAGGAAAGTCATTTTTGGTGCCTGTGGAATTGTAATTTAAAATCCTCCTTTATGGTAAAGCCTGGTGTTCTGCTTCCCTGCTTCAACAATAGCTGCTCTGCTGTCCTACTGCCCTGCTACCTGAGTAAGAAGGACTGGACCTGCACCTTGAACCCAAACTACCAAAGTGACTCCAAGGTTATTTGGCTGGCCTCTTGATCAGAGCCTCAGGGTCAGAAAAGGCTCCAACCATCTTGAACCTTGCACCTGGACTCCGCCTGCTGGGAGTCCTAACCCCACAGGTAGTGGCTCTCCAGTCCTGGAGTTGGGATAAAGGTGCTCTGCCAGCCTAGCTGTAGTCCCCATCAGAACCGATGCAGCGTGATGCAATTCGATGCAGACCTCAAATCATAGCTTTTGCAGCTCCTCATCGGAACTGTTGCAGCACGATGCAGATTGACGTAGGACCCCACATTGCTCCTCAGAACTACCGCTGTGCAGCGCAACTCCCCACAACAAGGACTTGAGGAATAATTCTCAGCAGGCCTAACCTGGTCCCTGTATCCAGCCCATGCTACATTGCTATCTGCCTGAACATGTGACTTTGTCCTGTTCTGGCGCAACCAGATAACCCCAGTTGGTGCGTTATGCTTTTAAGCACAATTTTTACCTACATCTTTCAAATTGCATATCACCAATTATACTGATAGGATTTTTGTTGTTTTGGTATCAAATAATGCATTAACATTTGCTTTATTATTCTATACTGGTGTGGAATCTTTCTTGTGTTCACTTTATTACTGTTTTTGTGTTGCATAAGTACTTTACACATTGCCTCTAAGTGAAGCCTGGCTGCTTTTGTATCATACTACCAGAAGGTTAAGCACAAGTTAATTTAGTGACTTTTGTGGTTCTCCCTGATGGAGGTTGTGGCTGCTGCTCGAGAGGGGCTCACAAACTCACCAACCAAAAACCTAATTTGTCACAGGAGGGTGTTGCAGTACCAGTGGCTGGCCATGTGTAGTACTGAACTTGCTAATGTTTTCTTAGTAGTAACTTACAATCAGAGTTTGAGAAGAACAGAAAGTAGTAAACGTTCTCAAAAGTTTAAGGTATCTTTGTGACTCAGGCCCATAACCTCTTCAGAATAAAACTCTAAAGCAATGAACAACGTGTAGTAGAATTGTATTGTCTGCAAATAACATGGTTTCCTAGCAGGTGAAAGTCCCAACTCCAGGAGTAAATCAACATTTGCAGAAACCTCACTTGGGGTCACCCTTGCTGTGCCCCACGAGACTTTAAGCACCTTGGTTGTAATGGCAAGATGCGCCCCTCTTAACTTATGGGGGGGGGGCACTGCTGGTCCTTGATTGACCCCAGCATAATCTTATAGCTTCAGAGGTGCTCCTGCCCTTCCAGCATGCAGTGCACCAAAAAATTTGGTTTTTGTCATTGCCCCACTGCCTACTACTCTGTGTATTTAGCTTACAGCTTTATGTACACTAAACTGGCTACACAATAAATATTTTTTTTTACTTACAGACAAAAGTGCTGCTCATGTGTTCTTTCCTTGTTTTTCAAGCAGGACCCTGCTTGATATGGGGCACCTATACATCTGGTGAGGATAGTGTGGAAGCTGGCTCCCACTTGAACAATCCTCTCTTGCTGGCAGGAGCGCTGCATTCTGCATTCCTTTCCTAACCACCTTCCTGGTGCTGGAGCATGGGTGAGCCCCAGAGGCTTGGTTCTCCTTCAAACAGTCAGTGCGGGCAGTAATCATCGCCTTGGCTCACCCTGCTCCAATGCAGTGGTGGATGCTATGTTTAGTGAACTTTACAACTAGGAGATCCACAAGGTACTGCTCCTGCCCAGGGGAGAGAATGGCCCCTTCTAGGAGCAGGGGATTTGCAATGGTGCAAAGACTGGCTGTCCCCCCCTAGGGCGCAGGCCCTCCTAAGAGGTGTAACTAAGTTGGACAGGGTGAGTGTTGTACAATCTCCTTACTGGCTAGACCCCTCAAGTACTGGGTTATAAATCAGAAACCGCCAGACACTTTAAGGGCTTCCTTGACCTGGCAGCCCAGGAGATAGTTGTGCCAACATGCACAGAAATGTGACAAAAGAGTTTGACTTCTAGGACTCTGATAGTTTGTTTTGGATGGGGGTTTCACTGCTGTGCTGATTGCGGGATGATCCATCCACCAGAACTAGTTTTTCATGGCCTCCTGCATGCTAAAAATGTCAGGATATCTTCTGAGGTTTTAGTTTAAAACCTATTTTCCTCCATTGAGAAGTGATCATGGACTTGCACTCCTGCCCCAGCACCTATTAGTCTCCTAGCATGTGGCCTACAAGCAGCACACTCCTGTGGTCCTCAAGACACACTACATCACCTGCCTGCACTCTCCAGGTACACTGACCTACTGTCCACTTCCAGGCCATCTATGTGTGTTGCAGGAGTGTGGGATACCCTTTCACAGGGCATGTCTGGCCAGAACATGCCTACAGATGTTCCAGGAGATCCTTTCTTCAATGGACCCTCACAAGTGCATCCTCTACTGTCTCCCAGAGGGATTGGAAGACCAGTGCCTCAGGCACTGGAGACAGAGTAGTCAGAGTCCCAAGGAATACAACACTGGAGTCCTCTCAAAGCTGATGTTTATCCTCATGGTTTACACAAGCAAAAAGAAAAAGGGTCAATGGCAGACCTCCCCACTGCACCACACATAGAGTTCAAACAGTATAACACGGTGCACTTGTCTTTATCCTCATGGTTTGTCTGCCCTTTGTTTCTAGCTTCTGCAACTCTCTAAGTTACTGTTGCTGTGCAGAGGTTTAAAAGTGGAGGTGGAACATTCGAGAATGTGCCCAAACCAAAGATGCCACATCACCCCTCAACCCTTGACATACATTTCCGAGGATTATCCACAGGCTGGCCTACTGCCATGCAAACCATCCTGGGATTTTCCAAGATGGCAGAATCAAGTAATTGTCTGTAAGACCTCTTTCTTTAGGCCACTTGATGACTAACGTACATTGCTGGTTTCCTCTCTTCAAGACTTCAAAGGAAGCTCCTGATGTACCTGGATCCTGTTCCCCGTTGGCCTTGTGAAAAGAGAACACCTGATGTTTTTGTTGTGTTTTCCCCGTTTGTTTTTGTGAAAAGAGCATGTCTAAGCTTGTCAGTGAGTGTCAGTTAATCTCTATGCAGAGTTATTCTTCATGCACAAAATCTATGAGGAAAAGGCTAATCCCACATACTTGGGCCATTCTTCAGTGACGGTATTTGAACTACCATTTGGCGAGCAGAATAGTTTACTTTTCCTAGCAGGCTCAGTGAAATATTGCGCAAAACAGAACATTTGAAGGAATGCTTTTATGGCCCAATGGTTATTTTATTTATGCTTGGGACCCCTATATACATAAACAAAATCACGGGGATTATTTGTTTCTTTGCTGACCCAATAAAAAATTATATTTTGCACAGTTTTCAATCAAAGTGTAAATACATCAAAGCACTACAGCTTGCACTTTTTCTCAAAAAGAAATGGTAAATTTCTTTTTGGTCGCACATTTAAAAGCTCATGCCTGTACAGACCATAATCAAATTATGCAGGTTCTCATTTGCTACAGGCTACCTGGGCGCAAATACCAGGCTGAGTAGTAGTCTTCCTTGCTCATCCTGCAAATGTATGTACAAGTGTGTTATCTCATGTTCATTTGTAAACATCAAGAGCATCTGAGCACAGCTACTACACAGCAGCGGTCTTATATTAATAAGTGATCAAAGGCAGTTATCACTCAAAACCATTTTGACAGATACTTACAGTGGGAGAGACTCAATTTTGGTGTCTCACAGCAGAGATCCAAAAACCAGACGGTCCAAAATCCAAAATGTCAGGGAGTTTAAGCTGATCAGAATCCACTTTCTTATAGGCTTGTTGCCTAACAGATTACTGGTTAGTCTCTGTTTACCCTCCTTTTCTGTGTACAATCACACAGCACCCCGCTGCCCTTTTGGTTGGGTATTTGCTCTGTAACTACAAAGCAGAAAATCCCACTCAAGCTGCTAATACGCCCCCAGCAGGATACCTATAACACACACAATCTAGTTACAACCCTGCCTATTTATCTTGCCTACAGCATACGAGGAGACATGAAACATAATATGGAACCTGCAAAGTTAATTATAACTGCAAGCTAATTATAATTATATTTTGAACACCTGTGTTTCACACCTCCTCCATCACGCTGCTAGGCACTGCACCCCAAGAGAATATAGGATCTTCTTACTGAGCATAAGAGCACCTCTCTGAGCACTCACGCAGGACATCAACATGTTTCCTACATGTGGTCAAAACAAATACAACACTCCCCCACAGTGCAGGGAGCTACTCGTCCACAAATGTGCATCAGCACCACAAAATGAGATATGAAGCACTATATAAATGCTACAATACACGACAAAATAAATTAGAATTTCATATTTAAACACAAAAGTGGTGCAAAAACATAGGTCTGAATTCTGCTTTGAGTCCCTCTTACATTAAGTGCCTTAACTAGCTCAAAAATATTGGAAGTCTTTAAACTATGTTGACTTGATGAGGCCCTCATCAGATAGAGCTACCAGGATTATCCTTATCCTTCATTTTTCTCAGTAAAATTCCATACGTGATCATGTTTGAATCATTTAGCAGAATAGTTGGACCCCACCTCAATTATATTTCACCATGTGCAGTTGTGGGTTGGTGAGTAGAGATAGTCTCTAGAAGTAATTAAACAACTTCTTATCTATGTTCATGTTTCCATTGGCTTAAATATAACTTTTTTCTCTATGGTGTCGTTTTCTGTTTGAAAGTGATTTGTGTATGATGGTTCTCATTTTGAGCTGTGTGGATGCTCAGTCGCATATCAGTTAGACTCATTGATTTCTCTCTTAATGTAATGGCAGTCACATTTCCTACTCGTAGATATTGGATTTTGTAGCATTTTGTCTAGTAACACTCCTTAGAACTCAGTATGTTTCAAATTACTGTAATAAAAGATACCACTGTGTTTTAATCATAACAATCATACCTATTCACTGACTATTAATAATGCACTTCCCCTCCGCCATCAATTTCAGCTCTGGACAGAACATATATGTTTGGTTGTAGAATATAGTGTGTAAGTAACAAATACTTTATCATTTTATGTATAAAATATATATCCCTCCTGTTAGAAATTGGGTTACTCAGGTTAAGGGGCAGGCTAACACTAAATTAACCGGTGCTCACCCTCTGGTTATTTGGCACAGTGCAGTCAGGCTTAACTTAGAGGCAGTGTGTAAAGAATTAGTGCAACTCATCAAACAGTAAAACAGTGAAAACACTACACACAAAAAATCCCACATCAGATTACAAAAATAGAACCGAGCTAAGTTTAATTAATAAAACAAGCCCAAAATGACAAAAATCCAATAAGTATTTATTTTATTTATTTATTTATTTGAGTTTTATATAGCGCTGGTTAGACCCGGAGGTATCAGAGCGCTTTACATGAGGTTCCACATTATTACAAAGTTACATCAGTTACAAGTTACATCTGTTGCTAGAAACATTTAAAGAGCATAGAAGACGAGATAAGTGGAGAGTTGAATGGTAAGGGGGATAAGGAAGAAGGGTAAGAGGGAGATAAGGCGGAGAGACGAAGGAAAGTCTGCCCAAAGTCCGGCTGGCTAGGTGACGGCCGAGGGGGAAGTCAACAGCCCATCTCCTCTATAGCTAGCAAGGTAGCTCCACTGGGCCGTGGCCAAAATGCTAGGTCTCAACGGTCGGTGGCAAGATCATAGGTTCAGTGTCTTGATGGGTGAGCCGGATGGGGGATATACTTGAGGTCTGGACAATGTCAAATTTTTGTCCAAGAATAGTAACTCGTCGTGGTAAAGGTTCACTGTGGCGGCCATCTCGTAGTCATGCAAGAGGTTCTGCCCCTGGTGTTCCATTGGTGATTTTTATCTTTCCCCTTTGTATTCTCAGGAGCCTCAAGGGTAATTCGCACCGTTCTTTAGGTGTCTCCTGGGCTGTCTCAGTAGGATATTCCTCCTTGCTGCCTATTAGCTGGAGTTATTGAATTTTAAAGTTTTTAGTGAGAAATAGCGCCAAAAAGTTAAAACTGCTATTGGGGATATCTGTTCGTGCAGGACTGGGACAAAGTCACAAGTTCAGGCCGACTGGGATCAAGCATGTGTTGGTCTACAGGGACCCAGTTAAGCCCACTAAACAGAGTACCTTAAATCCTGGTTGCAGAGCGCTGCACGGATCCTCATCGAAGATGTGTTGTGCAGCTGAGGCAATGCATCAGTTCCAAGATGTGGCGAGGCCATATTGCGAGGTTCTGATGCACCGATGTTGAGGATCCTGTTGATGGGGCTTGAGATGCAAAGTCCGGTGTTGAGTATGCAAGGCTCAGCCGAGGCAATGCACCAGTTCCGATAAGCAGTGAGGCTGCGATGAGGAGTTTCAACATTGTTTTCGAGGCTGCTATCAATGAGGGAACAGGAGCCTGCACCAGGAAAAGCGTCACGCAGCGGCAGTTTTGTAGGTGATGCCTCAGTCCCAAGATGCGGGTTGTGGGGACGATGCAAGTCTTTTGCAATGAGTCCAAACTATGCAGCAGTGTAGACACGTCGGTTCTGCTTGGAGATGCACTGCTCAGCCAAGTAGATGTGTCGGTTCTGCTTGTGGATATGCTGCTCAGCAGTGAAGATGTGTTGGATCTGCTGGCAAGCACCTTAGGTCCTCGTCCAAGGGTCCAGGACTCGGATGGCACCACATGGCAGGGTAGACTCACAGATGGCAGAGTCCAGGTTCAGGGCTTTGGCTTCAGACCAGGAGTCCAGTTAAAGAGCCCTTGGAGTCACTCTGGGTTATGGGGTGAAGTGATGCCAGTCTAGTCATCTCATCCAAGCAGGAGGCCAGCAGGCTAGCAGGCAAGCAGGTCAGCACGGCAAAGCAGGAGTCCAGCGGAGTAGCAGTCGAGCAAAATGGCAGTCTTTCAGCAGCACAGCAGTCCTTCTTCCTGGCAGAGTATCTGCAGGTCCAGAAGTGTACTGTATTGGTGGTGTCTGATGTCCAGTACTTATACCCAGTGGTGCCTTTGACGTGGGGGAGATTTCAAACATATGCCTTTGAAGTGACAGAAGTCATCCCTTTCTGCACTGGCTCCAGACTCACTACAGGGGTGCATGTAGCCCTTTGTGTATGGACAGGACACAGCCTATTCAGGTGTAAGTGAGGTTGCATGCCCAGCTCCTCCCTCCCATCCAGGTAGAGATGGCCCATCAAGACACACCTAAACTCCCATTGTGTTTGGAATAGTGGTATGATGTCCTGAATCCCAGGGACCCTCTTCTAAGCCAAAGAAAATGGAAAAAACCTAAGAGCCCACATTGATGAGTCATTATCCATGCAGGAGTGAGTCAATGCCACTTGTGGTAAATGCTTTGGATTGCTCAAACTCCTCAGAAAACTTTTCAGCTGAATTCAAGTTGACAGGCGTAGAACTGTAGTCTAAGCCCTAATTGCCTGTAGGTTGGACTACAATATGCCCTATACATGGGCGTGGCTGACTCTCTTTTTACCCACCTGAAGGTGATTCAAAAGGTGGGAGCGAAACTTATCTCCAATTAAGATAGATACAGCTCCGCCTCTGCCTGCCTAAAAACCCTCCACTGACTGCCCATCCGAAAGAGAGCAAAATTTAGACTTCGCTGCCATGCTCACAAAGCTCTTCATGATTCCGGTCCTGTGATCCTTCAATCTAAAGTGGAGTTTTACAAACCTGTAGGAAATTTGAGATCAGTAAATCTAGCCTTAGGCAAAAACAAATGTGTCAAAAAAGCCAGAGCCTGAAGCCGCTCTTTCAGCCATCTTGCAGTGGCCCTGTGGAATTTATTGTCCCTGGTCCTCTGCCTCACTAGCAACTACATTAGATTCAGGAAAAAGTTGAGTAATTGACTCGATTTAGTGAATTGCCTTTTACATTAGAAAAGAGGCTGTGTGGCAGATTCAGCACCATGATAGCCCTCTGGGGATAAGCGTTTGCACTCTACAAATACTTCAAAATAAAAATAAAATAAATAGGGGAGACAAATGTATAAAAAGTGAAGGTGTGGGCCTAGCAAAACGTTTATTGTGCCAGGTCAACTTGGCAGTGTAAACTGCACACACAGGCTCTGCAATGTCGGGTCTGATACATGGTTAAAGGGCTACTTAAGTGGGTGACACAATCAGTGCTGCGGGCCCACTTGTAGCATTTAATTCACAGGCCCTGGGCACATGTATTACCACTTTACTCAGGACTCAAAAGTAAATTAAATATGCCAATTGGGGATGAACCGATATTACCATGTTTAGGGGACAGAGCACAAGCAATATTGCCCTGGTTAGCAGTGGCAAAGTGTGCAGAGTCCTAATACCAGCACAGCAAAAATGAGGTCAGAAAAAGTGGAGGAGGTTGGCAAAAAGATGGGTCACAGACCACCCTAAAGCTGTCAGGTCTAACACCTCCTAGAACCTTCAATATCCATCAACCACTTCTTGGAAAGCTTTAGCAAGTCAAATCCTTTATATTTGAAAGGAACTTCAGGGCCTGACTTTTAGCAATTAAATTCCAAGGACACAACCCCATTTCCAATCAAATTCATTGTACCATTTCTGAGTCTGGAAGGGATAAAGCTTTATTCATTACCATCCCTTTTACTTTCCTTTCACAGACCATTCAACTGCAAATTTTCACAACAATTTAACATCATGGGTACAATTTTGGCAACAATTGTTTCTAAAAGTATGCTAGATGAAAAACCCTAATGCATTTTTCAAAACATAATAAAGCTGCCAAAAAGCTGGAGTTCTTTACCTTAGGTTTCGACCAATGAGGGTAACAAGACAGACTGGAGGTAAAGGTTAACCCCAGATATTGATATTCTTCAATCACTTCCAATGTCATGCTTGCTAACTAACCACCACGAATATCTGTTACATTTTAGACAAAAGCAGATTACTTTTGTTTTAGCTGTGCTTGTTCTAAGAGCTTTTTTTATAAATACATTTTTTCATTTTACAGTTTCCAAACAAGATATAATTTAATTTTCTTTAAAAAAAAGAGAATTCTTACATATTTTACATACCATCCAAATGACTCTAATGGAAGCCCTGCTACATTTCCTTACAGGAAGTGCCAAATAAATACTGAATCACAAAAGAGGGTAAAGTGCATCAAACTAGTTCTGTTTAAAGTGCATTAAAGAGAAAGTGCATTATCAATTAATCCTAATTCATCTTGCTAAACTGTATTCCAATTTGCCATATTAGGTAATTAAAGCCCAAGAACATTTCCTTGCCAGAAGTCTTAAATAAACACCAAGTCACATTTGAAACTAAAGTGCATCAAACAGTACTTTTTAAAGTTGAAAAAGTCTCCTAATTCATCTCACTAAAGTGCTTTTCACATAACGAGTGAAACATTTCCAGACTTTAAAAAACCTCATGCCCCTCCCCACCCTTTTTGCTTACAAATATTCTTTATTATACCGTTTACAGCTAGTTCAGTTATATTTGAAAGTCTGGTGGATTCCTTGTTTTTCAATAACAAGTTACCACTAGCAGCAGAGTAGCTATATACCACCAACCTCGCACGTTTCTAGTCTTTATAACCAGATTTCTGGGGCATCCTAAAGGTATTGACTTAGCATCAGACAAACCCGGAGATTCTAATATCTCCTGTGCACATGTTACAAGCGTATACCAGAATCCCCTTGACTTCTGGCAGCTCCAGATCATATGTCCCCAGGTGCCCATCTAATTACATATGGGGCAGCTGTCTGGAATGTTTGCATTCCAGTCACACAGTTTCTTAGGGGTATAATAAACTAACAACAGTGAAAAAATCTGCATCTGTTTAAAATTTGCCCCCATAAGACCTGGGAGTTAAAAAACAATATTTCTGACTAGTCTCCCTCAGCCAGATTCAAGCCAATATCCTTCACTCACTTATTTTGGGCAATACGAGACATTTTATCAACATTATTGTGACAAGTTTGAAGCCATCTTACCGATTGCCCAACAGTCTTTGCTATATTTTTGGGAATGTATATTTCCATCACTCGTTCTCTTCATTCCTCTATCTGAAGTAGAAAAAAATCTTGAAAACACTTTGGATTTGTAAATATTCCAGGATGTTCCAGACCTGGACTGAGGGTGATCTTGTCTGACTTCCTTCCCAGGACATTAATTCATTATTACTTGTCCAATCTCCTACACCTCCCAAATTGGCTCTTTCCCATCATCTTGCTGTTTGTTGAAGATCTCGGGGGCATAAGAGTTATGAGGGGTTGCAGCATGTATTCCCCGAATGTTGAGGTATTTCCATAGCTACCTTTGCTTTTTCTTAAATACAATTATTGTCTTATATCTAACCAGCTTGGAATTCCTCTCTTAAGACTTTGGGAGGCTTGGTTGTGGTAGAACCTCTTCCAGCACTCCTTCTAAATAAAAATGATCTACAGTTGATGCCTTACCACACCTAATATTTCCTGGTATGCATAACCAAGAAAGCGGCCAGATAATACACTTTCCAATCTGTGAGCGCCATCCCTCCCTCTTCCCAATGAATATTCAGCTTCTGCAGACTTATCCGGGAATTAGCCTTATTGCACAGGAAGCTAGTTATACTGGCATTAGTTATTGAGAACAATGTGTTTGTTACGGGTACCGGAATTTTCATGGGCAAACAATTCAACAAAGGCAAAATGTCCCTTATAACATTGCTATTATACCGAGATTAAAAATTGGGATCATCTGCCACCTGTCCAATTTATCCTTGATCCTCCTCATGAGGAGGATACAATTTAAGTAAACTATGTTCTAAGAGTATTAATATCACAGTATGCTTTTGCAGCAACTATATTCCAATTAGTCTTAGATTAAACAGCCTCTGACAACTTGTTGTTTCCAGGAATGGTTAATTTGGAAATAGTAAAATAGGATACATTTTCTTTGATTAGTCAAAAAATAACTTCAGGAGAGAATAATTATTATAAGTTTAGCAATATTATGCAATAAAAGTCATTTGCTAGAACATATTCATTAAACAAAAAGTACATTTGTTAGCAACATAATAATGAGTACTTTGGAGAACTGACTGACTGACTGACTGACTGAGGTATTTATAGAGCGCACTAATGCCGAGGCGTCTTGGCGCTGAGATAATGACAGTCCATCCTGAATGACTGACCTAGGTCCTGGAAAAAAGCCAAGTTTTTATCAACTTTCTGAAAAGGGGCCTACTATTCTGCAGTCTTAGATGTGTAGGGAGGGAGTTCCACAATTTGGCCGCTTGGTGAGAGAACCCCCTGCCACCCCATCTGGCTCTTCTTATCCTAGGGACAAGAACCAGTCTGGTGTTTGCAGACCTAAGACATCGAGTAGGCAGATATCGCGGGAACAGGCGTTGAATATCTGCCGCCCCTCCTCCATATATGGCTTTATGCACTAAACAAAGCGCTTTGAAGTCTATTCTTCGGCGGACTGGTAGCCAATGGAGGAGTCTTAGGCTCGCGGAAGTGGGGTGGTGTTTGGGTAAGTTTAACAATACTCTTGCAGCCGCGTTTTGTATGGATTGAAGTTTGGAAAGCTGCCTGACTCCTGCGCCTAAGTATAGTGCATTACAATAGTCAGTTCTAGAAGACACCAATGCGCCAACCACTGTTTTCCTTAATGAAAGTGGTATAAATGGAAGAATCTTCCGTAAAAGTTTTAGTGTAAAGAAGCAGGCCGAAAACACTTGGTTGATCTGAGAAGTAAGCGTTAGCTCTTTATCGACCATAAACCCCAAATTTCTTGCCTTCGGTGTCGGGACAGGGAAAGTTCCGGCCTCAGACGGCCACCAGAGTTCACTCCAGACCGAGGGCTTATGGCCGAACTCTATAACCTCGGTTTTACCCGTGTTTAATTTAAAAAAGTTAGAGTTCATCCAACCCATCAGTGCCAGTAAGCAGTTCCGGAACCTTTCCGCCATCAGATCTACATCTTGTGTGACTGACACCACTAACTGAGTGTCGTCAGCATATGACACTAGAGAAAAACCATGACTTTTTATTAGTCTGGCCAATGGGGCTACGTAAACATTGAACATAGTGGGGACAGGGCAGACCCCTGGGGAACTCCACAAGGGAGAGTAAACTTTCCTGACCGAAGACCATTCCAATGAATTGCCTGTACCCTGTTGGCCAAATATGAGGCCAGAAGGGCCAGGGCCTTTTCCTCAATACCGGCCGCTTTCAGTCGTTGCACCAACACTTGATGGTTTACGGTGTCGAACGCTGCGGTTAGATCTAGTAGTATCAGGATGGACCTGCCCCCTCCATCCATCACTTTTCTTATCTCTTCCATCGCCATAATCAAGGCAGATTCTGTAGAGTGGAGAGCTCGAAAACCATGCTGCGTTGAATCCAGTATGTTATTCTTGTCTAGGTGTTCCGTCAGCTCTTTGTTTAAGGCTTTCTCGAGTAGCTTGGAAGGAAACGGGAGGCAGGAAATCGGTCGGTAGTTCTTAACCTCCAAAGGGTCTAGCGCAGGTTTTTTTAGTATAGGCCTGATACAGACCTTTTTCCAACACTGTGGAAAAACACCTGAAAAGATGATAGTATTCAGTGTTTTAGTCAGACTCGCACTAATAGCCTCAGGAGCAAGATGTAAAATGAAAGGGGGACACAGGTCCAATGGAGACCCGGACTTAGTTTTTAACAGTAGATCTGTGACTTCATTGTGATCTAAAGTTCGGAACTGAGTTAGAGTTCCATCTGGGGCAGGACCTTCTTGTCGCTCAATGTCAGTCCCTCCTAAGAGTGGTATGGTGACAAGGAGCTCATTATAAACGGTCTGCACTTTGTGCTGAAAAAAGTCAGCCATTTTATCCACTATTGCTTGATTGGGCGAAAAACCGTGTCCCGTGGGCATTTGGATAGGGTACTAACGGTTTTAAACAGTTCTTTCGATGAGTTCGACGCCTCCTGGATTCTGAGAGAAAAATATTTTGATTTGGATTGTTTTATGACTGATTTATATTCCTCCAAAACGAGGTTGTAGTTACTCCTATGATCAGCACTATAGTCCGATCTCCAGATTCGTTCATGACGTCTACACTTGATTTTTAGCTGTTTGAGCTCAGTGGAGTACCAAGGAGATGAGACTTGTTTCCTCCTTTGTGGTTTAGACTCTTCCGGCGCCAGCTTGTTTACTGCCTGATTTAGCCATATTTCATAGTTATCGGCTGCCTGGTTGGAGTCCAAGATATCCGGTATGTTTCTAGATAAAGCCGAGATCAAATCCTGTTTTTGAATTAGTTTCCAGGGGCGGGATTTCACCAGCGTGGAAATTCTACGTCCTCTGCAAATTGCTGCTGTCCTAACAGTAAAGTGGACGGTCGCATGGTCTGACCATTGAACTTGTTGTACTCTCGTCACTACTGTGTCGGAGTTGTTAGTGAAAAGTCCATCCAGCGTATGTCCCGCTTGATGCGTGGGCTCTAAAACTATCTGGCTCATGCCATATCCGGCCAAAATGTCCGTCAGACATGAAGTATCGGTGTCATTATTTAATTCCAGATGGAAATTAAAATCTCCAAGAACCGTGTAGGTGTCAGTGTCTAGGCAAGATTCTAAAAAGGTCTGCAGAGACGTTAGAAAAGCGGCTCTGGTGCCCGGGGGTCTATAAATAAGAACTCCTGGGAAAAGTTTGTGGTTGTTTCTTTTGATGCTAAAGGACATTGCCTCAGCTTCTAGTGTAGCTTCGTGCCTCATCGTCACAGTGTAGTGGGATCGGTAGATCAGCGCTAGACCTCCTCCTTTGGATCCCTTTCTGTCTACATGGACTACAAAATAGCCCGCAGGCACTGCTGCTCCCCAGTCAGGGTCCGAGAAGTTATTTGCCCAAGTTTCCGTGAGAAACAGCAGATCGGGATTTTCTGCTTGGATTAGAAGCTCTAGCTCGTATTTATGTTTGACCATGGATCGAGTATTGAGTAGGATACAGTGAATATTTTCTGTCTCATTCTGGTCGGGTCCCTGTGTTTGTGCCGGTGGATGGGGAACAGTGTTCTTTCGAGGAGCTACATTATTATTTCTGTTATAGCCCGAAGAAATTGGTAAGTACAGGATTCCCAGCCCACATGTGCTACAATTCCTCGAATTTAGATTTAATGTGTCTGGGATTGACACCGGTTGGCGGCACTCACCATGTCTAAGGGCAAGGAGTTCCTCCCGGGAGTAGCTAAAAGTCCTGTTTTGGGCAGGGGTCCCTGCGCTAGGCGCATTCCGGGCGCTGACGGGCGCAGACGGGCTTGCCTTTGGCGCGCCGGCGGCGCGCCCGCTGCGCGATCGCAACATCCGGCAATTTAAGGAAGGAGGAGCGGGAAAGGTTATGCGTCTAGAACTGTTATTAGCAAAGAAGCATGGCACATGATGAATAACTGTGATTTTTTTAATCTGCATCACTTTTCTGTTTTGATTTTCCCTGATAGTTTCCAACTTTATAATCATGCCAAAAGTTTAATGTTTCCAACTTTATACTGATGTCAAACGTGATAAACACATTGATGGCTGATTGCTGATCTATGAATAAACTGGACGAATATGAGCATTCTACTTTAACAGCATGAGAAAACTGGTGTACATGGCTACTGTTTTGAGGTGGCTTGTGTGCAGCCAGGGATGTGTTTAGAGAAATGAGCAATCTCCTGCTCCTCAACTACTCCAAACTGGTTCTGGGACCTGCTCCCCCCTCCCACTGGGTTGTTGCCCATCTGGCTACAGAGAGTCCTGGGGACAAAAGGGGCTTCTCTTCCACAGATCTTCCTTAAACTTACCTATGATTAGGCAGGCCTCACCCTAGTCTTTTTAAGTTAATTACCCCAGGAGCCCTCACTGACTGATATGTGTCACACACCTTAAACTCAAGTCTTTCAGCCAAAAGGCCTAAGACATTTTTTCTGTTCTCAGAGCAGTTTTCACGCCTCATTAAGAAGGAGAAATGACAGGCCAGCTGATGATATGCTAGTGCTAATTAGTCAACTGAAGGTGCAGGCAGAAGAAAAGTAACTCTTTGAAAGTTACTTTTCTGAAATATTTCTTAAAAATCTGACTTCACCAGTGAACCTGATTTTTAATAAACATTGAAATAGTTTTGAAAGATTACGATAGTTTGACCGACACCATATATAGCTGACTTATGATTTTATTCTGAACTTTAATTTTTCTCATTTGACAGCTACAGCCCTTCACTGCAAGCATAGCTTTCTGGGGGCTAGTCACTGTAGGGACCTGCCAACAATAAATTATCGCATGTACAACTTTTAAATACTAAGCACTCTTTCTTGACATCTGCAAGGCTTATTGGGGTAACTTATTTTATTTAGTATTTAAAAGTCAGGTTCTTCCCTGTCAAAAAGAGTTACTTTGACAGATTTACACGCAGGTTTAAAAAGATGAAGTAGGCAGGCTAAAAAGGTAGGCCAGAATCCATCTTTTCTTATCACTCTGGTGGATGGCACAATGAACTGTGCTGTCCGCAAGTGGCATTTAACTTTTCTCTGCCATTGGTGTATTTTCCTGAACCATATCTGATGGCCTTAGTGGGAAGGCAGGGAGGGCAATTAGGAGCTAGACAATTTCACATTGGAAACTGGACAGCAGTGCCCCAGTGAGTAGAGTTTATGAACCAGCAATACCACTCAGCAAAAAATGGAGGTGACCTTGCAAAAAACCCACTCCCTCACACTTACAAACATATCTGTAATTTATGTGCTCAAGTTTTTATTTTAAGTACAGCCTATGACCATCTATTTGGGAGTATCGTTGCTTGCTAACAGAAACTGCATACACATGTGGAGGCCACCTATTCAGCTGTAATCATTTATTTACCAACATGTAGGAGTGTACATATCTGCAAACTTAAGTTTCAGTTCCAATGTCCAGATATAATTGCGGTCAAAAGAGTGAGAAGGGGTGACTATGACCCACCCTTCACATGGAGAGAGATTAAAGAACGTTATTGAAAATGTTTTAAAGTGTGTAAAATTTGACTAGACTGGTGTACTTTACTCAAGCATTAAGCAGGTACACTTAGGCTACTAAAACTAGTGTGAAGGTATTTTTTACTGAATCCCATACACATAAAACGGTTCCTTATGACTCTCATAAGTCCCGGTTTTTAAAAAGGGATAGCAAGTATACATTTCCAGTTGGTACAATTTATAAAAAGGTGCAGGTGTAACTCGTGAGATCTGTGTTTTAATCAACGCAAATGTTGATCGATCAGTATATGTTATTTAACATGCAGCAACATAAAGAGACAGTAGACGTATTTTATGTGTGTTGGCCCTTGATTTATGTGCAGAACTAAAACATTGGGAGTGTTTGGTAACAGTAAAGGCATTACATTAATCCTCTTTTTAGGTCAGGCAGCTCTCTCAGAGGCCACAATCTAAACTGAGAGTGGCTGGTACTCGCCTCTTCAAAGCTCTTCATATTGAAAGTATCATTCATCAGCTACTGGATGATTACTGTTTTGAGATTAGAGCAGTGCTAATGTAATAGTGCTACATTTATTTGAGTGGTACAGCATTAAGATGGGGCACAAACGAAACACCATTTTGTTTCTTTTGTTTCCTTGGTGGTGTTAACTGAGTTGGAGAATCACATGTGTACAGTAAATGAAGGAACCTCTTCCGCAAGGAACTACGTAAATACATCCATTTTGGCTGGGTTCTCCCTATGTTTTTCCCGGGTATGTGGTGTCTTGAGCAACTATAATAGCTGATGTCTGCTAAATTGACCCACTCACTTGTGCTTTGTTTAAAATAGAGAGCAGATTTGTTTTCCAGATTGACATAAATGACTCTCATTTAAAAACAACTGTCGTATGCAAAACCCCGGGGAATAGCAGATATGGAAAGTGGGACTAAGCAAAATATGTCCCACTTATTTTAAAACATAGCATGTGATTATAGGTGATCGGATTTTTCTTGCAAACTTCAGATATCCCTCCTATAAAAATGCATTAAATGCGAAATTACTACTAAAACCTAATTGTTCAGCATATGTGCAATTTGGGCTGAAAACTCTGAAGTAGCACAAGACAGCAGAGGTCGCTTCCTTGCATTACTCTGCTGTGTGAAGGAGTCCCATGGGTTCAGTGTAGGTTTTCCCACACATCCACCCATGGATTTTGGCATATTCCCAATTTGACCAAGACTGGTAAACCTGGGAATGGGTCAAAATGCTACGTCTTCCCTGAGGAGGTGCAACAAGGAGAAATAACTTTATTTCTCCTCGGGCACCCTTGCACCATGGCTCAAGGGTGCCTGCATTGGTGCTAGATAGCAAATTGTGCGCCAGCCCAGGTAGAGCAGGAATGTGCCATATATTGGTAAATATGGCACATTCCTGCCCTCTCCCTTTCATGCAGCTGAGCAAGTTAGCAAGATTAATAAATCTGGGCCTGAATCTCCTATGACACTCCCCATACCAACCAGCCGTTCATGGATTTTATAGGGTCAGTAACACTTCCTATTACCCTGCAAACGTTTCTCTACCAGTTCTTAGCAGCAGCTGATGTCAGAAACAGGGATCCCTCTTTCTCTCACTGCCCCTTCATCAAAGATATGCAGTTCTTGAACATTAAATGTGTCTATTTTCTACATGTTTCTTTGCCTCACATGTGGCCTGTTCGCATTTTGATACTTGTGAGTGATATTTATTACATAGATAGTGCATGTAGGGGCATATTCTCAAGGAGCCATCGCCGAGTTAACGGCACTTTATCGCAGCCAAAGTTGTGATAAATTTATCGCCCCATTCACAAGCTGGTGTTAACAGCCCATAACACCAGTTTACCCGCGATAGCAGCCGCAAAAAACATCGCCACAGATGACCCCCGCAACTATCGCTAATGAGATGCAGAGTAGGCGTTCCCGTGCAAAAAGGCGCAAAAACACCACTCCGCAACATTCTCAACGACCAGCCAGATCTTCGACAAGACCACAAAACAGGCGATAAGGCGCGTTAGCAGCAGGAAACTAACACCTGCTCTGACCTGGTGCAAAGTCGGACCACAGCCTGCACCACAAAATGGAGCCCAGCCCAGAGCCACACCTGAAGGGCAACAGATGCCATGGAGCCACTGATCATGCAGCTTGGAGCCCCAACAGGGCCACAACACCCACCGCCACCACCCCCAGGACCCCCACTGCCCGGGCACCCCCCCCCGGCCGAAAACATGCCACATCAACCACACGGAATCATGTACCAAATAATCCGCCTGATGTCGCACTACCACATTTGGTGACATGCATGTGTCGTCACAAAAATGAGCATCACACATACACCTTCGATGTAACAAATGAAAATGTATTCAAAGAAACACAGAACAGAAATGAAGAAACATGGCGGCTCCCCTCGGGACAATCCGTAGGTCACTGCCTGCAAGACAAAAATCATGATGAGAAGGTGTGTCTTCCACACATCAATGGACTGAGAGAGAGCGAAGGAGAGAGAGAGAGAGAAAGAGAGGGAGCCAGAGAAAGACGGACAGAGAGGGGGAGCGAGAGAAAGACGGACAGAGAGGGGGAGCCAGAGAAAGACGGACAGAGAGGGGGAGCCAGAGAAAGACGGACAGAGAGGGGGAGCCAGAGAAAGACGGACAGAGAGGGGGAGCCAGAGAAAGACGGACAGAGAGGGGGAGCCAGAGAAAGACGGACAGAGAGGGGGAGCCAGAGAAAGACAGACAGAGAGGGGAGCCAGAGAAAGACGGACAGAGAGGGGAGCGAGACACAGATAACAGAAGAGACGGACAGGGAGAGAGAGTGCCGACAATGCGCACCCAGGCCACACTGCTCACCTGCTGCCACCGGTGTGTCTCCAACCACGTGCCGGTATGTAGTGCAGTTCACCAGGTCACACATCTGAAACAGATCCGTCATCTGTAACAGAGTCCAGATACCTGAATGGCAAAGTACATACAATTGCACAAGACATCATCGCCTGTCCGCCCCTGTGCACCCAGGCAGATGCACCCCAGCCCCTCCCCCCCCAGCTGTGCATGCCCGCCCCTGCGCACCCAGGCAGATGTACCCCAGCCCCTCCCGCCGCCCAGCGGTGCATGTCCGCCCCTGCGCACCCAGGCCTCACTGCTCACCTTCCGCCCTTGGCGTGTAGCAATGAGGGCCCACCACATGCCGCTGCAAGCCACATGCCCGTGGCCCACGGACATGGCACCCTCCACATCATGCAGCCCCACTCCGCAGGCCACCAGGTCTCACATATGAATCTGGGTCTTGATTTCACCATGGCAGAGGACATACCAGTGCACCCGGCATCATCGCAGGCTGCACACCCGCTCAGCCCTTGAGGTGCCACTAACTCTGTGATCCGGGATGCGACGCCAAGTGGCGGTAAGCCCGCGCTGCCCGCTGGCTGTGGCCTACACTGTGGTCCAGCAGGGCACATAAATCCTGAGCAGTCCGGACCTCCGGGACGGGGCATCATTGCAGGCTGCACACCCGCTCAGCACTTAAGGTGCCCCTACCTCAGTGCACCCAAAGTCACCGTCCCGTGGCGGTGTGCCGGTGCCGGTCGCAATGTATCCAATGCCACCAAGTCTGTGTCCCAAAGTCATGGACCCTGTATGAATGGGTATCGTGTTGCGGACGCCATCATGTCACCTCCGGTTCTGGGGAATGTGATGTTGCAGGGCCCGAGGCCCTCATGCCTACATTGACACCACATGGATGCACCCAGATAGAGAGTGGAAATGGCGTCGAGCTCTTGCGCCCGGCCCTTTTTATTGGCAGGGTCACATGTCCTGTGACATGTGTGCTGTATGGGTGTGGTGTGGGTGTACACCAGCCGTGAGGGAGTGGCTGTGGCATGCTGACAACTAGACCTGTGAGCAGCAGATCACTACAGGAAAGACATTGGACATGTAGCGTTGCCGTCCCCCCCTGTGAGCGTAAGCGGAGTGGGCTGGCCTGGCGTATGCCAGTCCAGCGTAAGGGTGTGTAAATGACCCCGGGGCCCTGGGCCTGGTTCCTTACTGGGCTGGACAAGGAAGTAACTCATGCGAGTGTCCCTGCTGTTGTGTCAGCACCACCCGGACTGCATTCGGCAAAGTGTCACCCTGTGACCCCTGTGCTACGACATGAGCCACATGGACGTAAGAGGAGTCCAGTGAGCCTACATTCATCCATACTTCCACACTTGAAAGACCATAGACATGACACATCTGTGTGAATATGACTGTTTAATGCACATTCAGTGGAGTGTTGCATCTCGAGCAGTACAGGGCCATGCAAACCCCACATGACGATGTTGTCCTGTGGAGGGCCAGCCAGGGTCCATCGGGGAATGAAAAGTCCAAAGGAAGAGGACGAGTTCAGTCCGCAGTCTGATTTCTGTGTCAATGGCGATCAAACAGCATATGGCAGTCCATGTCGAGGTCCAAGGTGAGTGTCGCAGAGTGCATCGGGGGACAGTGGAAGGTGATGATGCAGAGGGCAGTACCAAGCTGAAGCGAGACCTATGGCTGAGATGCATGCTGCTGCGTCCTTCTTACCATGAGGGCAGAATCATCCGCATCTTCGTCCTCTGCTGTTTCATGTGCCTCACGTGTGGGCGGTGGTGTTCTTTCTCCAGCACTGTGTGGCAGTGACACATCAGGGGGCGGAGATGTGGATGGAGTGGTGGCAGCAGCATGCATCCGCGCCAGGCCTTGTGGCAGCAATGCCATGAGGATGGTCCTGAGGTCATTGAGGAACCCAGCTACCTCTCGCTGGTGTGCAGCCGTGGCAGCCGCTTGTTGCGCATTCGCCCGCTCCATGGTCTCCATTAACCTCCGCATGTTTCCCAACTCCCGTGTGACATCGCTAGAGCCACTCGGACTGGACAGTTGTACTAATCTCTGAGTCAGGGCTCCAGCGATGTCAGCCATGGTCCGTTGGCAAGCATGGAGCGGACTGTGGGTGTCCGTTAGTGACCGCGAGTGGTCCCTGATGGGACTTAGACACCCACGTATGGCATCTAGTTTGTCTGCCATGCGGTCGAAGCCCACCCGCACCTGTTCAGCCAGATTCTCCTGTCACCCCAAAACACGGCGTTGGAAGGCCATGTGTTCTTCATGGGGGTCCTGGGAGCCAGCCGTGGTGGTGGGTCCTGCATGCTGTGTGGTCTGTGCAGGGGGTGTGGTCTCCTCGTAGCAGATGGGCTGCCCAGCTCCTGAAAGTGGGCTGTGTAGGCTGTCCACAAGCAGTTGGAGGGCGTCAGAGTCGAAGCTGTGGTGGTCCGCTTCATCTTCAGAGAAGAGAGGGTCGGGCTGCTCTGCAGGAGGTGTTGATTCTCCCTCTGCAATGTGAAGGGGAAATGCAGTTTAAAAATGTGTCCACATGTATGTTGTCGCATTGTACATGTTATCATACAGACAGCATGACTGGGTACATTGTGGCTGTTTGGGAGGAGCTGCCTATTTGATGGGGGACAGTGGACATTTCGACAACAGACGTGTGTGTGTTTGTACTTGTACATTATCAACGCACATTTCCCTGCAATGCCAAATGTGATTGGCCACTGTCTGCACCCAAGCGGCGCCAGTTATGTCCTGTGTTCTGTTGTAGGTGTTTTGCGGATTGTGTCACATCTTTGTCAATGTAGATGTGCTATGAATGTGATGTGTGTGCTGCATTTTGGGGGAGTCGCCCCTGCAGCTCAGATTTTGCTGCCCCTTATCCCTTTCATGAGGTGTGCCTTTGACTTCTGTGCTTGTACAGTGCTGACATGCTGCATACTTGGGTACATTGGTCTCTTGGTGGGAGTTGGTGGTCTGGAGCATGGTTTGTCCGCATATGTGCTCAACTTAATTGCGCATGTGTGCCATTGTGCCCATCACCCCCCCGTCCCCCCAGGCCCTGGTCGTTACTCACCCTGTTGCTGTTGTGTCGGGTCCTGTTGAGCAGTGTCCGGGCCCCCAACTCCTGCCACCGTCTCCCCACTGATGACTGTGGACACCATTTCCTCCATGTCGTCCAGCTCCTCCTGTGGCGCTGGGCTCCCACCTCCAGTCTGCATTACCTTGACTGGTAGGTCGCTCCCCCACCACACAGCTCCGTCTGTGTGCCCTGCTGCTGCCCCTGATTGTGCTCGTTTTTCCTTTCTGTGCCCCCTTGCTGCCCCTGAATGTGCTCGTTTTTCCTTTCTGTGCCCCCCTTGCTGCCCCTGATTGTGCTCGTTTTTCCTTTCTGTGCCCCCTTGCTGCCCCTGATTGTGCTAGTTTTTCCTTTCTGTGCCCCCCTTGCTGCCCCTGATTGTGCTCGTTTTTCCTTTCTGTGCCCCCCTTGCTGCCCCTGATTGTGCTCGTTTTTCCTTTCTGTGCCCCCCTTGCTGCCCCTGATTGTGCTCGTTTTTTCCTTTCTGTGCCCCCTTGCTGCCCCTGATTGTGCTCATTTTTTCCTTTCTGTGCCCCCCTTGCTGCCCCTGATTGTGCTCGTTTTTCCTTTCTGTGCCCCCTTTCTGCCCCTGATTGTGCTCGTTTTTCCTTTCTGTGCCCCCCTTGCTGCCCCTGATTGTGCTCGTTTTTTCCTTTCTGTGCCCCCTTGCTGCCCCTGATTGTGCTCGTTTTTCCTTTCTGTGCCCCCTTGATGCCCTGATTGTGCTCGTTTTCCCTTCTGTGCCTGTTTCCCGCCGCTGCGCCTGCGGCCCCGCCCCTCACTGCCCATTCGCTGCCCCATTCCCTGCTCCTCCCTCCCACCTCCCCATTTATGGCGGCCGCTGCGTGGTGAAGAGAGCGACCCCTGACCTTGACTGGTAGGTCGCTCCCCCACCACACAGCTCCGTCTGTGTGCCCTGCTGCTGCCCCTGATTGTGCTCGTTTTTCCTTTCTGTGCCCCCTTGCTGCCCCTGATTGTGCTAGTTTTTCCTTTCTGTGCCCCCTTGCTGCCCCTGATTGTGCTAGTTTTTCCTTTCTGTGCCCCCTTGCTGCCCCTGATTGTGCTCGTTTTTCCTTTCTGTGCCCCCCTTGCTGCCCCTGATTGTGCTCGTTTTTCCTTTCTGTGCCCCCCTTGCTGCCCCTGATTGTGCTCGTTTTTCCTTTCTGTGCCCCCCTTGCTGCCCCTGATTGTGCTCGTTTTTCCTTTCTGTGCCCCCTTGATGCCCTGATTGTGCTCGTTTTCCCTTCTGTGCCTGTTTTCCGCCGCTGCGCCCCTGCGGCCCCACCCCCTCACTGCCCATTCGCTGCCCCATTCCCTGCTCCTCCCTCCCACCTCCCCATTTATGGCGGCCGCTGCGTGGTGAAGAGAGCGACCCCTGACCTTGACTGGTAGGTCGCTCCCCCACCACACAGCTCCGTCTGTGTGCCCTGCTGCTGCCCCTGATTGTGCTCGTTTTTCCTTTCTGTGCCCCCTTGCTGCCCCTGATTGTGCTCGTTTTTTCCTTTCTGTGCCCCCTTGATGCCCTGATTGTGCTCGTTTTCCCTTCTGTGCCTGTTTCCCGCTGCTGCGCCCCTGCGGCCCCGCCCCCTCACTGCCCATTCGCTGCCCCATTCCCTGGTCCTCCCTCCCACCTCCCCATTTATGGCGGCCGCTGCGCGGCCGCGCCGCTGGCGCGCCAAAGGCGCGCCTAAGGCAAGCCCGTCTGCGCCCGTCCGCGCCCAGCGCCAGACCCCCTGGTCCGGGCATCCCCTGCGCCCGCCACATCAACAGACGCCGATACGACGCCAGCACCCTCCACGCACTCAACCCCGGAAAAGATCACGCCTGCTACCAGGCCACCCCGAAGCGCACCCAAGGGCCCTTCACCTGCCGGAACTGCAGCTTCGCCAGCACCCGCCCCGCCAAACCACCGCCCAGGAAAGAACCCAACTACCTCAGATGCATCCTCCTCAACACCCGCTCCGCCCGCAAACACGCCATCGAACTCTGGGACCTTCTCGACTCAACCTCCCCAGACGTCGCATTCCTGACGGAGACCTGGCTGAATCCCGCTTCAGCCCCCGACATCGCCATTGCCATCCCGGACGGATACAAGATCACCCGCAGGGACCGCACCAACGGAGTCGGAGGAGGCATCGCCATCGTCCACAGGAACACCCTCAGAGTCTCAACCAACACCGACGACACCCTCAGCACCGCCGAACACATGCACTTCCAGATCCACACCGATCCCAACACCACCCTCAGAGGAACCCTCATCCACAGACCCCCGGACCCCGACCACAGTTCAGCGATTCCATCGCTGACTTCGTCAGCACACACGCCATCGCCTCCACGGACTACATCCTCCTCGGGGACCTGAACTTCCACCTCGAGAACAACAAGGACACCAACTCCACCACCCTGATCGACAACCTCGCCACCCTCGGACTCAGACAGCTCGTGACTACACCCACCCACGCCGCCGTCCACACGCTAGACTCCATCTTTTCCGCAAGCCCACACGTCTCCTTCAACCACACCTCCGAACCCCACTGGACTGACCACCACTGCATCCACTTCACCTACAGGAAGCCCACCACGCACCACCGCACCGAACAAATGCCTCGCCGCTGCTGGAGCAGAGTCACGGAAGACCAGCTAACCACAACCCTCGCCCTGAGCCCACCCGCCGAACCCTCCGACCCCGACACCGCCGCCCGCAACCTCAGACAGTGGATCGACGACTGCGCCAACACCCTCGCCCCGCTCAAGAATCCGCCCAACAGCCACACCAGCAAGAAAGCCACCTGGTTCACCGAAGCCCTCCAGGCCTCCAAACGAACATGCCGAAAACTGGAGAAGATCTGGCTCCACGAACGGACAGCGGACAGCTACGCCGCCCACAAGAGCGCCACCCGCAGTCACCATCACCTCATCAGATCCGCCAAAAGGGCCTCACTCAAAGACCGCCTAGACAACAACGCACACAACAGCAAAGAGCTCTTCAACATCGTGAAGGAACTCTCCAACCCCAGCTCCAACACCAACGACATCCAGCCGTCGCGAGACCTGTGCGACTCACTGGCTACCTTCTTCCACCGCAAAATCGCCGACATCCACGACAGCTTCAACACCACGACCGCCCCGGCAACCACCGAGACCACTGCCCCCACAACCACCAACCGCCTGCTCTCCTGGACCAACATCAACGACGAGGACACCAGCGAGATCATGAACACCATCCACTCCGGTTCACTGCTAGACCCGTGCCCTCACCACATCTTCAACAAAGCCAGTACAGCCATCGCGCCCCATCTCCGGAAAATAATCAACATCTCCTTCGAGACAGCAACCTTCCTGGAAAGCTGGAAGCACGCCGAGATCACCGCCTTACTCAAGAAACCCAAGGCAGACCCCAAGGACCTCAAGAACTTCCGACCCATCTCTCTGCTCCCGTTCCCCGCGAAGGTCACCGAGAAAATCGTCAACAAACAGCTGACCCGCTACCTCGAGGAGAACAACATCCTGGACCCTTCCCAGTCCGGCTTCCGCAGCAACCACAGCACCGAAACCGCCCTCATCGCCGCCACAGATGACATCAGGACCCTGCTAGACAACGGAGAAACAGCAGCCCTCATCCTCCTGGACCTATCAGCCGCCTTCGACACGGTCTGCCACCACACACTACGAACACGCCTTCACGACGCCGGGATCCAAGAGAAGGCCCTGGACTGGACCACATCCTTCCTTTCCGGCAGAACACAAAGCGTCCGCCTCGCCCCTTCCGATCCAAGGCCACCAAGATCATCTGCGGCGTACCCAAGGCTCCTCCCTCAGCCCAACGCTGTTCAACATCTACATGGCACCCCTCGCCCACGTCGCCCGACAGCACAACCTCAACATCATCTCCCTACGCCGACGACACCCAGCTGATCCTCTCCCTCACCAAAGACCCTCACACCGCCAAAGCCCACCTCCATGAAGGAATGAAGGCCGTCGCCGAATGGATGAGGACCAGCCGCCTGAAGCTGCACTCGGACAAGACGGAGGTCCTCATCCTTGGTTCCAACCCTTCAGCCTGGGACGACTCCTGGTGGCCAACATCACTGGGAACAGCCCCGCCACCCACCGACCATGTACGCAACCTAGGGGTCATCCTCGACCCCACCCTCTCCATGACTAAGCAGGTCAACGCCGTTTCCTCATCCTGCTTCAACATCCTCCGAATGCTCCGCAGGATCTTCAAGTGGATCCCCACCGAAACAAGAAAAACAGTCACCCAGGCCCTCGTCACCAGCAGGCTGGACTACGGAAACACCCTCTACGCAGGAACGACGGCTAAGCTCCTGAGACAGCTGCAACGCATCCAGAACGCCTCTGCATGTCTTATCCTCGACATCCCCCGACGCAGCCACATCACACCCCACCTGAGAGACCTGCACTGGCTCCCTGTCAACAAGAGGATAACCTTCAAGCTCCTCACCCACGCACACAAAGCACTCCACAACTCCGGACCAGCCTACCTCAACAGACGACTCAGCTTCTACACCCCCACCCACCAGCTCCACTCGACCAGCCTCGCCCTCGCCACAGTCCCCCGCATCCGGAAAATGACCGCCGGTGGCAGATCCTTCTCCCACCTCGCCGCCAAGACCTGGAACACCCTCCCCACCAACCTCCGACAGACCCAAGACCTACTGACCTTCAGAAGACTCCTCAAGACCTGGCTCTTCGATCAGTAGCAGCACCACCCCCCTGCGCCTTGAGACCCTCGCGGGTATGTAGTGCGCTTTATAAGTGACATGATTGATTGATTGATTGATTGATTCAGGTTGTTGGCGTGTTTCAGCTTGGTTTTGCGCTTGACATAATTCCAGCGCCTCTTGACCTCGTCCATTTTCCTCTTCAGCACTCCTACTGCATTCACCTTGTCCACGATGGACTGCCATATTCCATTTTATGTTGCCAATGACACAGTGGAGGTGACGAACAGTTGTTGATGGTGTTCTGTCACCTCCGATATCAGGATCCTGTTTTCCTGCGGACTGAACCGCTTCTTCCTACTCTTCTTGTCCTTGCCCTTCCCTGACCCCGAAGTCCCAGGATGGTCCTCCGGCGGGCTTGTGGGGTTCTGGTTCTCCTCCGTACTTGCTCCGGCAATGTCCATTGTGCTTCGCTGTTCTTTGGCATTTGTTTGTCTGGTTTTTTCTATTTTTATGGTGATTGTCCCGCCTGACGCGTGTGAATTGCAGGCCTGTAGCCGGGTTTTGCTGATTTTCGTATCGCGATTGGCCTCATCGCAGCTTTTTTTGCGTTCGTGTTTCGCATTTTTGCGGCGTGGCGTTGATTTTAACGCGGTCAGTTGACACGTTATCTGGTGACTATCGCATGGTACCGCTGTGTTGTGAATACTTGGGTAACACGGCGTAAATTTCCTGCGATGGACTGCGATGTTGAAGGTTGCGTTAAGTAACTTTTGCGATGGTTATCACACGATCTTGGGAATATGCCCCATAGTTTGTTAGCTGCTGTGATAAAAGTATAATTATGCAAAAATAGTGCCGCTGGGCCATTCATCACCACATGGTGTTTGGCGTTTTTCATCCAAGTTCTAAATGAGGGATGAAATCAGGAAGTAAACACATGTATTTGGAGAAAACACTTGTTCCACGATTTACTTGAGTGTGCCATGGAAATCTTTGCAAATCTATGCCACTTGCTTAGTTAAAGAGGTATTCATCTCCCAGTATCTATACTTCACTGGATTCTTTACATAACATACATATCCTGAAGCAAACTTTTCACATTGTACCTGGTGGAAAACGTTTTTTCTTTACCCTCTTGAAAAATGGAAGTGTGCAATCTCTTTCACAGCTTGGAAAGTAATATACTTCTATGCTTCACAGGTGTTAATTTTAGGATGAGAAAGAACTAGACTTGGGCAAAATTTTAATTGCACTTGCAAAATTTGTGAAATTTCCAAATTTAACATTTTGCAAAAATTGTAAAATCTCTCAAAATATCACATTACGCAAATTCTCATGGCTTTTTTCATATGAGCGTGCAGCTTATTTAGGTACAGGTGTATTTTTTCACAGGCTCATTCTGACAATGGCTACTGTCTCATTTTCCACTCCCAAGTGGCACTGTGCACCCCTTCGTTCAGCTTGAAAACTGGTTTGTAAATCACCCTTCATGCTGTTTGCTCAGCATGCCATGCTGAACCAACGGGTGATTCTTCACCTCGCTGTCATCATTTATCTAATCTTAACTCAGGCAAAGCCCTGTTCTCTAACACACCCAGATATTTGCCTCTGGTTGGAATAGATTAGGAGTGGTAAAGTCGTTTTATTTGAAATAGTTAATAAAAGCTTAATTGATTTATTGCCAGGCTGTCTTAGTCTCAAAACAATTCGAAAACTGCTTTTGAAGCACTTTCATGTTCTCGATTGTATTCTACGTCGTGCTGCGAATGAGCAAAGAAAAAGTACTGTAAATGAACTGTGCCCTCTTGACAATCACAAACGAGAAGAGCCTGGTTCAGCTAGTGCTTTAAATGACAGCAGAGTGCACTTATATTGTGTGGTGTGATTTTTCCTATTTCAGGTCAATTGACCCTCTCATTTAAGTGTAAACCTGACTGTCATCAACCTGTCTTTCCTCGAGGCCACAATATGAGGGCCCAGATTCTAAAAGGTGTCACAGAGCGCAGCACAGCAGCCAAAAATTCTGGGCAAATCACTTAATCTCCCCGTGCCCACCAAAAACAGGAATGTGTCCTTGTGTAATGTAACCGGTGCTCATGTAAAGCGCTCCAATACCTTCGGGTCGAGTTCACGCTATATAAATCTGCAACAAAAAAAATGCTGTGCTGCAATGCGTGACAGGGAGAGAGCAGGAGAGCACCATATTCACAGAAAAATGGCTCTCTTCTCCCCTCTCCCTAACGCTTGTGCTGTTTTCAGCTGCGGTGCACCAGGCACACACCATAGCACCATAGTGCTACGGTACATGGCTGAATGTACCATAGGTTTTTCACAAAATACTATGGGGCATATTCTCAAGAACTCATCGCTGATTTAGCGGCACATTACCGCCACGAAAGTGGCAATAGATTATCCGCCCAATTCACAAGCCTGCGCTAACAGCCCATATCGTCAGTTTTCCTGCGATAGCTGCCACTAAAAACATCGCCAAGGCTGACAGCGACAACTAACGCTATCATAGGCAGAGTAGGCGTTCCTGTGCAAAAACTCACGATAACACCACTTCGCGATATTCACAGCGACCAGCCAGATCGGCGATGCGGGCCTAAAACATGTGATAAGGCGCGTTAGCAGCAGGAACTTAAGACTTGCTTTTTTCTGGTCTTAAGTAGGACGAAAACCTGCAGTAGAAAGGGAGCCAAGCCCAGAGCCACATCTGAAGACCAACACATGCCATGGAGCTACTAATCATGCAGCTTGGAGACCCAAGAGGGCCACAACACACACCGCCACCACCACCAGGACCACCCCCACCCACCGGACCACCCACCCCCCGGACTACCACCGAGGCACCGCAGAACAAGACAGCGGACCTTCCGAAAACGCACCAGTCTCAGAGACTTAACGCCAGAGGAAGTCTTTGCCCACTACAGGCTCAAAAGGACAACCATCCTCCGCATCCTGACCCACATTGCCCACAGGCTGACGGTACCAACACAGCGGACACCAACATCCCTCCGCAGACAAAGCTGCTGGCTGTGCTGCACTTGTTGGCCTCTGGCATCTTCCAACCAACAACTGCCAGAGTCGGAGGAGTCTCACAGCCAGCCCTATCAAAGTTCCTCACACCTGTCTTGGATGCCATCATCAGCTTGATACTCCAGCACCTTCACTTCCCCCACACTGCGCAGGAACAGCTGGGGACCAAGCAAGGCTTCTACGCCATAGCTGGCTTCCCGCACGTGTTGGGGGCAATTGACTGCACACATGTCCTACTTGTGCCCCCTGCCGACACTGCACACAATTACCGCAACAGAAAGCACACGCATTCCATCAATTTGCAGGCAATAGTGGACCACCGGGGACTGTTCACCAATGTCGTTGCAAACTTCCCAGGCAGTGTGCATGATTCCTACATCTTCCGACAGTCCATCATCAACCAGCGCTTTCAGGATGGCACCTATGGAAATGGACTGCTCGTTGGTAAGTACCAACGGAACACACCACACACCTCAACTCCACAATCATACAACTCACAACCGTGGGAATGCACACGTAACAAAATCACATACAACATGGCAACCAACATGCCCACCTACCAGAAATGACAACACAAGTAACTTTGGTAACAGGGGCCAGACATGTAGATAAACTACCCACAAAGGCATAGCCCCTCTGCCACACAATTGCAGTATGTGGGGAGAAGAGGGAACCAAGAATGTGCGAAGGAGGCAGGTGACCCATGAATAAGAATGTACACAATGCCAAGTGTGGCGGTGATGTGCTGGACAGTCATGAGTATGCAGAGCACAGACATGTCCATGTGGACATATACAGCTGGTGTGAGTAGTGTTGTGGATAGTGGACCCAAGCATGTTACCTCAGGCAGTGGGGAAGACCTCGGACATGTAGCTATGTCGCCCTCCCTGTAAGCGTAAGTGTAGTGGGCTGGGCCGGCGTATGGCAGTCCAGCGTAGGAGTGTGAATAAATAGCCCGGGGCCCTGGGTGCGGTTCACTTCCGGGATGGCCACCAAAGTAACTACTGTGTTTGTCTCTGTGTCCGCCATATCCTGACCATAGGCCTACACACACGTGGCCGACCACCTTCATCGGCCAAATAAACACCGGTGACGAGGAGCCTACATCACACGCCACCCGGCGCACAACTCGTCATCGCCTGCAGGGGCGTGTCTGCCAGGGCAGCGCCCCACACCCTGCCATGAGGCCGCCGCCGTGACCGGTGGTGCCTGTGCACCTGCTGCACCCCAGCCCGCTGGTCCTCAGACCAGTCCGGCGCCCAGCAGTGATTGCCCGCCCCTGCGCACCCAGGCCTCACTGCTCACCTGCTGCCACCGGCATGTCTCCAAGAGGGCCCACCATGTGTCGGTGCAATCTTCAGGGCCGAGGCCCGCGAGCTTGGCAGCCTCCTCAGCCAATCGCTGGCTTCTGCGCAACAGTCCCCCAGCGCACCCTGCGTCACTGCACCATGGAGTTCTGTGTGTGCTGACTGCTCCCTCCGGCCGCCACTGCGGTCCAGCAGGCTATCAGACAAATTGTTAGCGTCGCCTCTGTGGCGCGCATTCTAGGGCCCGCCCCCACTGTGGTACGATGTGGGAAACTACATTTTCCTGTTGCTAAATGGTGGCTGCGGTGTCCTGTAAATGTACATTAAGCACTGCAATATGTTTTCTTTGTATTTTCCTTTCATTGTTCATTTTCCTTTATATGTTCTCCTTTTTCCCTGCTGGATGTAACTATAGGGGACTACATATCCCAGAACCCCCACACAGCAGTCACTTTGGGTGTGGTTGCCTATGGGTGTGGTCATATCCCAGAATCCCCACACAGCAGTCACTTTGGGTGTGGTTGCCTATGGGTGTGGTCTGCCTAAAAAAGGAGCCACACCCATTGGGCATGGCTCACTATTCTGGATCCTGTGTGGAAGCAGCCTCTCTTTCTTCTGCTGACTCGTGAGTTCATTCCAATTTACTTTGAGCCTGCAGGTAAGCCTCTGTTGTTTGAAGTCAACAGAGTAACTTCATTTCCTTGTTGGGATTCGGTGCGCGTTGGAGCTCATTTGCTGCATTCAGTGTTTGGCAGCACACTATTGTGCGCTTTGGGGCTCATTTTGCAATCTACAGTTTGGCAAGCATACAACAGTGCGCTCTGGAGTTTATTTTGACTATTGTATTATTACACTCACACTTTTGATTGCGCGTTTTGGAATTCATTAAAACATTGTGTTGTCGAGCATGAGGTCCAGCAATTATGATTTAGAGCTCTGGCTCATTTTTGCATATTGAGTTGGTGAACATAGGGACTAGTGCTCTGGGTCCATTTGGCATAGTGTATGTGGAACTTTCGGATTAGCCCTTTGGTGCTTTTGGTATGTTGATTTTTCAAGCGCTTGGGCAAGCTCGCACAGGGGCTCATTTGTGTACTGTGTCATAATTATGAGTATATGCTCTGTATATTATTGAACTTTACTGTTAGGAAGGTGTGATTTTAACACATTCCTTGGAAGTGTATTTTCTGTATAACTTGTATCACGGGCTCGTGATAAAGTAGAGACTCATTAGCAATAAGACTCCGCGTAGCAGAGTCTGGTACCTGAGAATTATTTATACTGATTGTTATTGTTTGTATGTTTATCTGTTTGTTTTACAGGTCTCCCTCCCAGCTGTTCCCTTCCTCAAACCCTTCCCCCCACTTGGTCACTCTAACTTTCAGTGCTGTAATAGCATCCTGAATTGGAGGTACCGAGAGGTGGGCCCATAGAGCAACGTACAGACTCCGAGGAAGTGGCGCTCTGACAGAATAGTGAGCCCACGAATTTAATTCCTCCTGGTCTGTACGAGGCTTTATCATGGCCACTTTAGATGACCTGTTGAAAGTAATCACTCAAATGCAAAGAGATATGGTTGAATCCATAAACGCAACTGCCGCTTTGGCTGATAAGGTAGCTCAACTACAAACTAAGGTAGGAGTTAGTGAGCAAACTCCTTTGCGGGGGGTTTGGAACAAAACTCCGCTCCCTCCAGATTCTACACCTACGAACATAGCTGTAACCGTTCCTACTCCGATACCATTAGCCGCTCCAGAGCGTTTTTCTGGGGTTTCAAATAAGGTTCAAATATTTCTTACTCAAGTAGAGTTACATTTCACTTGTAGACCAAGCGCGTTCTCTGATCTTCAATCCAGGATAGCATTTTTAATCTCATATTTGTCCGGAGAAGCTGCTACCTGGGCAATTCCATTGGTTCGAAAAGACAGCCCATTGTTATATAACTGGAAACTCTTTGTACAAGAATTTGAAAACGTTTTTGACAGGAGAGCCGTGACTCTTTCAGCAGATCGAGAACTGTTAGAGTTAAAGCAAGGAAACAAAGATTTGGTTGTCTATTTATCACAATTTAACAGATTAGTCGCAGAAACAGCATGGCCTGAAGAGAAACGGTCAGCACTATTTTATCAGGGACTAAAAGATGACTTGAAAGATGTTTTGGCGCAGATCGATCCACAACCCACAAATTGCTCTGATCTCATTAACTTAACACTTCGTTTGGATCACCGCCTATCCGAACGAAAGGGAGACCGGAAAAAACCAGAGAAAACAATGTGGCGTTTTGACAAAACAAGGTCCTTTTCTAGTTCTAGCCCTACAAACAATGCACCAGAGCCTATGGAGATTGGGACATTGCGTCAACCATTAACAAAAGAGGAAAAAGAGTTACGTAGGAAAAACGGACAATGTTTATATTGTGGTCGCAAAGGACACTTTGTAAAAGAATGTCCAGTAAAACCAAAAGGTAAGGGACCACCTTCCACTAAAAGTGTTGCCAGTTTGGAACACAGTCAGGAAAACTGACACACCCAAGAAGTAAGGAAGGGTTACACTTGGGTGTCGTTACCATCCCTTCACAGACTATGAGTACCATGTTAAACATTCCTAAGACAGCACATTTCCGAATTGAGGTAGAAATTTGTTTTCAGACGAAAAACACACGATGAGTGCTTTAATAGACTCTGGCGCGACAGGAAATTTCATAGATGACTCCACAGCAAAACAACTGCAGATTCCTTGCAAGAAGAAGCTAACCCCTGAAGTCGTGCAAGCAGTAGATGGCAGTATACTGTCAGGAGGCCCTGTGTCGTTGCAAACAACATTAATACAGTTAATTTGCCATGATCATATCAAAGACGAAAAACATTCAGAGGAAATCATATTCGACATAATTCAGGCACCACAGTATGGTCTTATTTTAGGAACACCATGGCTAACGCTTCATAATCCTCACATCGATTGGGCCAAAAGAATCATGCATTTTACCTCATCCTTTTGCCATGAACACTGTATAAAGGAAAAGATCACCATGCCATCTACTCTACACGTAGCAACTGCGGCAGAAAAAGACACTGAATTACCCTGGCAGTATGCAACGTTCGCAGACGTATTTGATGAGCAAGAAGCAGACGTTTTACCGCCTCATCGACAGTATGACTGTCAAATTGATTTAGTACCAGGCTCCATCGTCCCAAGTTGTCGGATTTATGCTCTCACCGAGCAGGAGAATCAATATCTGAGAGAATACCTGGACCGTTACTTAGCAAACGGATTCATTCGACCCTCTAAATCCCCTGCAGCGTCGCCACTTTTTTTATTCCAAAAGCAAATGGCGATCTGAGGGCTTGTATAGATTACAGGGCATTGAATAAGATCACTGTCAAAAATAGATACCCCTTACCTCTGATTCCAGTTCTTCTGGATCAAGTTAAAAAAGCTGTAATCTATACAAAATTAGATCTACGAGGAGCATACCATTTGGTGCGCATCCGTTCTGGCGACGAATGGAAGACAGCTTTTAAAACCAGATATGGTTTATAAGAATACACTGTGATGCAATTTGGACTTTGTAATGCGCCTGCCGCATTTCAATTCTTTTTAAACAACGTCCTAAGAGACTATCTGGACTTATTCGTAATCGTCTATATAGATGATATACTCATTTATTCCAATAGCGTACCAGAACATGAGCAGCATGTAAAGACAATTTTGTTAGCTCTACGAAAGAATCATCTCTATTGTAAAATAAATAAGTGTGAGTTCCATGTCACCACTGTTGAATTTCTAGGGGTAACGCTATCTCCTTTGGGAATGCAAATGGCGGAACGGAAAATTAAAGCAGTTACAGACTGGCCTACACCTACTTCAGTAAAAGATGTACAATGTTTCCTTGGTTTCGCCAATTTTTACCGAAGGTTTATTGACCAATTTTCCAATACTGTGGCACCTATCACAAAACTACTAAGAAAGAAAGAGGTGTTTCACTGGTCAAAAGAAGCAGACACAGCCTTTGCCACTCTTAAAACGGCTTTTACTTCAGCTCCTGTTCTGACTCATCCAAATATGGAACAACCATTCATCGTAGAGGCGGACGCCTCCGATATTGCTATAGGAGCAGTACTTTCTCAAAGAAATCCCGCTACTGGACAATTACATCCCGTAGCATACATGTCCCGCAAGTTAAATGACAGTGAACAAAATTATGTCATTGCTGAAAAAGAATTATTAGCAATACGAGACGCTTTTAAAGAGTGGCGTCACTATTTGAAAGGGGCAAGACATACGATAACTGTTTTCACAGACCATCGTAATCTGCAATTCATGAGTTCAGCAAGACTTCTTACACCTAGGCAATTGCGATGGATGCTCTTTTTTGCAGAGTTTGATTTTGTAGTAACTTTTAGACCTGGATCTGACAACCGAAAAGCTGATGCCCTCTCATGACAAGACTCTTCGCTTGTGCCCAATACTGGACCTCCTCAAGCCATTATAACGCCCTCAAAGGTGATTTGTGTGACAGAAACAGAACTATTTTTTGATCAGGTTTGAGATGCTTTTAAGATAACAGAGTGGCAAAAATGGCTCAAGGATAACCCCAAGCGTGCAATCAAACAGGGATTACCTTTACATGAGGATTGTTTATACAGTCCCACCGTAAAATTACAGAAAAAGGTTGTTCAATGGTTGCATGATAATCCTGTAGCCGGACACCCCGGAGTTCCAAAAACTGTGGAGTTGGTAAAGAGATACTTTTGGTGGCCAACTCTTGGCAAGGACATCAAAACTCTGGTGACTGCCTGTGATACATGTGCTAGAAATAAAGCAGATCACTCAAGACCTAGAGGGCTATTGCAACCACTTCAGACTCCCACGAAACCATGGGAACATATCACTCTCGATTTCATTGTTGGTCTCCCAATGGTGCAACGTTGTACAGTCATTCTGGTTGTAGTGGATAGTCTAACAAAATACGCACATTTCATCGCTTGTACAGGTTTACCTACGTCTGGCCAATTAGCGACCCTTTTGTTGCAACATGTGGTACGTTTACACGGCCTTCCAAAAATCATCCTTTCCGATAGGGGGTCGCAGTTCACCTCCCAATTTTGGCAGACGTGGTGTAAGGCACTTAAAGTTTCATCCACATTGTCCACAAGTCATCACCCACAAACTGATGGTCAAACGGAGCGCTTGAATCAGACGCTAAAACAATATCTCCGTTGCTATGCTGATGAAGCAGTCAACTCTTGGGTGAATCTTCTTTGGTTAGCGGAATTAGCCTATAATAATGCTTATCATTCATCCACAGGTACTACTCCTTTTTTGGTCTATATGGTCATCATCCACATACCTTGCCGATCACCATACCTACTACAATGGACAGTACTCCTGCCGTACAGACTACGTTGCAGGACATTCAACGGACTCAATCGCAAATATATAGACATCTGGAGAAAGCCAAGACAAAATATAAACAGCAATATGACAAACGTCATTGTCTTGGTCCAATATATCAACCAGGTGAGAAGGTGTGGCTCTCCACCAAACATTTCGCCTTCAAACATAAGCACATGTTTCATCCTAAGTTCATAGGCCCTTATCGTGTGATTAAACAGGTGAATCCGGTCACTTACAAGTTGGCCTTACCACACGCTTTACGTATTCACCCTGTATTTCACACTTCCTTGTTAAAGAAGGCCCCTCAGCGCTGTCGCCCTTGTCCTTCCCCGCTGTTGGTTCGCGGAGACTGGGAGTATGAGGTGAAAGCCATCCTAGACGCTAAACGGCGAAACAACTCTGTGTGGTATTTAGTATCCTGGAAAGGTTATGGTCCGGAAAATGACTCTTGGGTGCCTGCTCGGGATGTGCATGCACCTCGTCTTCTTCGACGCTTTCATCTCCTCCATCCTTCAAAGCCGGGCCCTAGAACGCGCTTGGGAGGGGGAGTACTGTTAGCGTCGCCTCTGTGGCGCGCATTCTAGGGCCCGCCCCCACTGTGGTACGATGTGGGAAACTACATTTTCCTGTTGCTAAATGGTGGCTGCGGTGTCCTGTAAATGTACATTAAGCACTGCAATATGTTTTCTTTGTATTTTCCTTTCATTGTTCATTTTCCTTTATATGTTCTCCTTTTTCCCTGCTGGATGTAACTATAGGGGACTACATATCCCAGAATCCCCACACAGCAGTCACTTTGGGTGTGGTTGCCTATGGGTGTGGTCATATCCCAGAATCCCCACACAGCAGTCACTTTGGGTGTGGTTGCCTATGGGTGTGGTCTGCCTATAAAAGGAGCCACACCCATTGGGCGTGGCTCACTATTCTGGATCCTGTGTGGAAGCAGCCTCTCTTTCTTCTGCTGACTCGTGAGTTCATTCCAATTTACTTTGAGCCTGCAGGTAAGCCTCTGTTGTTTGAAGGCAACAGAGTAACTTCATTTCCTTGTTGGGATTCGGTGCGCTTTGGAGCTCATTTGCTGCATTCAGTGTTTGGCAGCACACTATCGTGCGCTTTGGGGCTCATTTTGCAAACTACATTTTGGCAAGCATACAACAGTGCGCTCTGGAGTTTATTTTGACTATTGTATGATTACACTCACACTTTTGATTGCGCGTTTTGGAATTCATTAAAACATTGTGTTGTCGAGCATTAGGTCCAGCAATTACGATTTAGAGCTCTGGCTCATTTTTGCATATTGAGTTGGTGAACATAGGGACTAGTGCTCTGGGTCCATTTGGCATAGTGTATGTGGAACTTTCGGATTAGCCCTTTGGTGCTTTTGGTATGTTGATTTTTCAAGCGCTTGGGCAAGCTCGCACAGGGGCTCATTTGTGTACTGTGTCATAATTATGAGTATATGCTCTGTATATTATTGAACTTTACTGTTAGGAAGGTGTGATTGTAACACATTCCTTGGAAGTGTATTTTCTGTATAACTTGTATCACGGGCTCGTGATAAAGTAGAGACTCATTAGCAATAAGACTCCGCGTAGCAGGAGTCTGGTACCTGAGAATTATTTATACTGATTGTTATTGTTTGTATGTTTATCTGTTTGTTTTACAGGTCTCCCTCCCAGCTGTTCCCTTCCGCAAACCCTTCACCCCACTTGGTCACTCTAACTTTCAGTGCTGTAATAGCATCCTGAATTGGAGGTACCGAGAGGTGGGCCCATAGAGCAACGTACAGACTTCGAGGAAGTTGCGCTCTGACACAAATCCTTTCCAGTCTGGCCCTCCAGGCGCACTGCTTCATCGCAGGCTGCACACCCGCTCAGCTCATCAGGTGCCACTAACTCAGTGCACCGCAAGTCACCGTCCAGCCTCCAGGCCACAGCATCATCGCAGACTGCACACCCGCTCAGCTCTCCAGGTGCCACTACCTCAGTGCACTGCAAGTCACCGTCCAGCCTCCAGCCTCCAGGCCACAGCATCATCGCAGGCTGCACACCCGCTCAGCTCCTCAGGTGCCACTACCTCAGTGCACTGCAAGTCACCGTCCAGCCTCCAGGCCACAGCATAATCGCAGGCTGCACACCCGCTCAGCTCTTCAGGTGGGCCTACCTCAGTGAACCGCAAATCATCGCCACGTGCAGACTGAAACATGCGCTTTCAATACCAGCAGCAGACTTCCCTGGTGAGCAGTAGCTTTACTACAGTGATCTAATGAGCAACTAGAGTGCTAACATTCTGAATTTATGGCAAATGTGTGACACATCTGAATGCCTTCTTAATGGAATCAAAGTAAAAAACTGAAAGTATTTCCTACTGAGGAGACTGTAGCAAATGAGGAAATTAGGAAACTTCATAACAAATAAGTCTCCCAAGATGTCCACCAGAGACAAAAGAGCCCAAATGTAGCACAAATATCACCCAGATGTAGCCCACGTATAGCCCAATGACAGAATGTCCCAGAGTGTTCTAAAGAACAACTAGAGCGCTAACAGTCTTACTTATGACAAAAGTATGGCACACCTAAAGCCATCTTGATTGGAATATAGTGGTAACACTTAAAACATTTAATTTAAAGAAGGAACACAATGAGGGTGTTCATTTTGCCATAGAAATTATGATTAGTGCTGCAGAAAGAAAAATTAGGGCACATTTTGAGTGACTTCTCAAATCCTCTTCTATTTCATTAAAATATTCTGACATGCAGACTGAAACATGCACTTTCAATACCAGCAGCAGACTTCCCTGGTGAGCAGTAGCTTTACTACAGTGATCTAATGAGCAACTAGAGTGCTAACATTCTGAATTTATGGCAAATGTGTGACACATCTGAATGCCTTCTTGATGGAATCAAAGTAAAAAACTGAAAGTATTTACTACTGAGGAGACTGCAGTAAATGAGGAAATTAGGAAACTTCATAACAAATAAGTCTCCCAAGATGGCCACCAGAGACAAAAGAGCCCAAATGTAGCACAAATATCACCCAGATGTAGCCCACGTATAGCCCAATGACAGAATGTCCCAGAGTGTTCTAAAGAACAACTAGAGCGCTAACAGTCTTACTTATGACAAAAGTATGGCACACCTGAAGCCATCTTGATTGGAATAAACTGGTAACACTTAAAACATTTAATTTAAAAAGGAACAAACTGAGGGGGTTTATTTTGCCATAGAAATTATGATTAGTGCTGAAGAAAGAAAAATTAGGGCACATTTTGAGTGACTTCTCAAATCCTCTTCTATTTCATTAAAAAATTCTGACATGCAGACTGAAACATGCACTTTCAATACCAGCAGCAGACTTCCCTAGTGAGCAGTAGCTTTACTACAGTGATCTAATGAGCAACTAGAGTGCTAACATTCAGAATTTATAGCGAATGTGTGACACATCTGAATGCCTTCTTGATGGAATCAAAGTAAAAAACTGAAAGCATTTCCTACTGAGGAGACTGCAGTAAATGAGGAAATTAGGAAACTTCATAACAAATAAATCTCCCAAGATGGCCACCAGAGACAAAAGAGCCCAAATGTAGCACAAATATCACCCAGATGTAGCCCACGTATAGCCCAATGACAGAAGTGTGCAAAACACTTTTTATTTTTTGGTTTTTGCAGTTTTATATAGTGCAGACTGGTCAGGTATTGGAGTGCTTTACATGAGCATTGGTTACATCACACAAGGACAAATTCATGTTGGTTGTAGACATGGGGAGATTAAGTGATTTGACCAGAATCACAGAATGTCGAGCTGAAGCAGAAACTCCAACCTGGTTCCCCAGTTGCAAAGTCTGCAGCTCTGGAAGTAATACCACATCCTCTCCCCTAAGTGCAACATTTAATCAAGTGGTCAACTGGATAAAAAAACATAAAGATAACAAATAATTTAAAAGTGCTTTGTCGCTATTTGAAAACTCAGAAAATATGTCCTCATTTTAGTTTTTAGAGCACTAACCATAATTTCGATGCAAATAAGACCCTCTCATTTCTGTAATTTCTAAAGGAAATGCTCTAGGCATTACAGTTTTGATTACATCAAGATGACGTCAGGCGTGCCACACTTTTGTAATAAATATAGAATGTTAGCAATCTAGTTGTTCATTAGGATTCTGTTGAGAGGCAGAGGCCAGGGGCACGGACTCAGAAAATTGAAGGCAGGTAGGAGGGTGCAGAGGCAACAATTTGACCACACTGGGTAGGCAGTAAGGGCAGTGGCAGCACAACAGACTATGGAGGGCAGTGGAAAGAGGGGCAGGGGCAACAAACCAACAATGCAGGACAGGCAAGAGAGGCTCTGGCAATACAATAGACCATTGTGGGCAGAAGGAAGAGGCAGTGGTAGTACAACCATACATGCCAACAGACCTGATTCAGCCAGGAAACGCCCAATATTTTTAAGCCCAAATGGGCTTTATTTGATCTGTCTCCTGGCTACAATCTCCTCTTTTTCAATGTAAGTCAATGGGGAAAATCAATACCCCAGTTTCTTTTTCAAAATCTCCCTCTTACCAAGTTCAAAATGTTAGCAAGTATGGTGCATTGGATCATGGAAGGCAGGAGGAATTGGGGTAGGGACATGGACTCGGATAACAGAGAACAGGAGGGACATGGACAGGTGCACCAAACTGACCTTACAGGGCAGGCATCAGGGTTTGCAGCAGCACAATACACAACACAGGGCATGCGGGACGGGAGTGCAGCACAACAATCCATGGAAAGCAATAGGGAGGGGACAGGACCATGCACATGGACAACAGAGAACAGAGGGGAAAGAGGCAATGGCAGCTAGCTGACCATAATGGACAGACAGGAGAGAAAGCTGCAGCATAACGGACCATAAAGGGCAGGAGGTAGGGATCAGGGGCATTACAATGGAACAGACAAGCCAGGAGGGAGGGAATAGGGGTCTGCACATGGAAAACAGAGGGCAGGGGGCAAGGGGGCAGGGCAGGAGCAGCAAGCTGACAATGGAGGTCAGGCAGGATGGGCACTAGAAGCAAGATACACCATGGAGAGCAACAGTGAGACTATAATGGCATACACACAGACCATGGAGGGAAGGTGGGAGGGGGTCAGGGGCAGCTAGCTGACCACACAGGGAAGGTGGGAGGGGCTGTGGCAGCACAGAAGACCATGCATGGCAAGCGGGAGGGTTAGTGGCAGCACAATGGCCATGATGGGCGAGAAGGAGGGGGCAGGTGCATGCAGAAATGACCATGGAGGATAGAAGGGAGGGGTAGGAGCTGGGCACAGACAAGAGAGTTCAGGGGAAGGGGCCTCACAACAGACCATGAGGGGCAGGCAGGAGGAGCAGTTGCAGCACAACAGACCAGGGAGGGCAGAAGGGTGTGGCAGTAAAATGGACCATGGAGGACAGGAGGAAGGGGATAGGGGCATGGAACGTGGACAGGCATGGTGGAGGTGGCAGGGACAGGTTACAGTCATCTGACAATGCTAGGCAGGTGGGAGGGGAGTGGCAGCTCAACAGAACACTCAGAGTAGATAGGAGGGGCAGGTCCATGGAACATGGTGGTCAAAAAGGATGGAGCAGGGGCATGCACACAGACATCGGAGGGCAGGGGGAAGGAGAGTAGGGGCAGCAAGCTAAGCACAGAGGCTAAGCAGGAGGTCAATGATGGGGCATAGAATTGGGCAATGGAGGGCAGGAGGAGTGGACTGGGACATCATGCTAAATGGAGGGCAGTGGCAGCACATCAGACCATGCATGGCAGGAGGGAGAAGGCTAGTGCATGGATTCAGACAACAGAGGATAGGGAGGAGGTGGATGGGGCAGCAAGCTAACTGTTCAGAGAAGGCGGGAAGGCCAGTGGCAGAACAACGGCCACACAGGGCTGTAATGAGGGAGCAGGGGCATGGACTTGGACAATGGATGGCAAGGAGGAGGGGAGGCAGGAGCAGCAAGCTTGGGTGGGGGCAGCACAATGCCAGGCCAGGCCCTGCTTCCAACCCCCCACCATCCATTGTGATAGGCATCTTACTTAACGTTAAAAAAAACCTAGAAATTCGCTGAAAAAAACAAAGATTACAGGGACGTTATAGTTAGACTCAGATTTCACTCGTACAAAACCAGTGAAATTCAGCAGTTATAGTTGCCTGAGCTAACTATAACTTACACCCCGCAATGCACTGCTTATGACCTCAGACATTACATCATTCATGACATGGTCAGTGACATCACTCATGACATCACTCATGACATCTCAAATGAGCTGTGAATGGAATGGAACTATAATCACTAGAACTTTATTTATGGATAGTGTGTGTATATTAACACCCCTTTTTTTTTCTTTTCTTTCGTCTAAGAACCATTATAATACGCAACGTGTCCAGATCAATATGGCCGATAGCCTTTCACTTTAAAGTAATGTGTAGTCCATTGTTTATGTTGATGTTTGCAATCCTAAGTATGTTTATTATGAACAAGTCACGTTGACGAACATACAGGTACGGCGGTCACGGGGCAAGATATGCTGAAATGACATTGTGTGCATATTAACACTTGTTTTCTTTTCTTTATTGTATCAATTCCTGAATTTTCACATCGTGACCAGGCCAATATGGCCGCCAGCTTTTTGGATTAAAGTAATATGTAGTCCTTTGTTAATGTTGGCAACTGGAGGCATTTATACATTTAAATAAGGAAGCTACAATGACGTCTTGTATCGTTATCAAGGTTCGGACAAGCCAAAACGCGTGGATCGCATTTCGCATTTGAGATGTCATCAGTGATGTCATCAATGATGTCACTGATCATGTCATGAGTGATGTAATATGTGACGTCATCAGCAGTGCATTGCGGGGCGTGAGTTATATATATATTCACTGAAAAAACCATAGGTTTCAGGGACGTTATAGGTAGAAATTAGCATTTAAAAACCTTAGAAATTCACTGAAAAAACCATAGGCTTCAGGCACGTTATAGTTAGAAATTAGCATTTAAAAAACCTTAGAAATTCACTGCAAAAACCACAGGTTTCAGGGTCGTTATATTTAGTTGGACAATTCACTCATACAAAACCAAAGAAATTCCGCCGTTATAGTTAGTTCAGCTAACTATAACTCGCGCCCCCGCAATGCACTGCTGATGACGTCACATATTACATAATTCATGACATGGTCAGTGACATCACTGATGACATCTCAAATGACATCACTGATGACATCACTGATGACATCATCCAGTAAATGTGTGTTTCTTTAAAGTTTAAATATGTTTTTATATGTTATATATATACAACAGAAAGATGGCGTCTTGGAACGCCCCTCCACTCGGGTCGGGGCTCGCCACGACGGACGCCGCCGCTTTGCAAATAATCCAATATTCTTACCGATTTCAGCAAGAAACGATCCACTTCATTTTTGGATGCAAAATTAACAATTTAATCAGGCAAACAAACAAACGACCCATTTTGACCTGTCCAGGTCTTGGTCACATGACCATATTGACAAACTTCCATGTTTTTGAGCATTCAATGCGTCCCACATGACGTAACAACATAGTAAAAAGAGTCAATTTTGTTTGTTACAGCGTATTTTGTAAACAATGCCACAAATCATAAATTTAACTGTGCATTCAAGCAATTATTTAACAAAATAAATGTGCAGGTGAAGTTGAGTTAACATTACATCAGATTTATACGTTTTATACATTCGTCCGAATTCCGAGCCCTAGGTTTACCATTTGGGCTTAGCTTCCTCATCATTGGGTTTAGTACCCTTTATTAATGCCTAAAAACATTTGTCACTTGAGAGGAAATGTACATCTCACTTTAATTACAATTTAGTACCTCAAATTCTCACCGCCATGATTTTCCACATCGAGCAGGAAATGATAACTTGAAAGCTTGTGAGCATTTTTTAAAAACAGGAAGCATACATCTACTTGAGCACACGCACATGTAACTTCAAATGATCGAGATCTGTTTGACGGAGAATGTGTTCCTATTTAATGGTGTGTATTATAAAGAGGTACAAGGGACCTCATGGGCACCTGCTTTGCTCCCAGCTATGCCAATCTTTTGGTAGGCTGGAGGGAAAAGCAGGTGCTCTGGAGTGAAACATTAGAACACTGGACATGTAAAGTAAATCTGTGGCTAAGGTACATCGATGATGTGTTTTTTGTATGGGAAGGCAATGAGAATGACTTGAAACTGTTTGTAACTGAATTGAGTTGCAACACTGTGAATTTGAAATTTACTATGGAGCACAGCCAACATACGGTAGACTCTTTGGACATCAGGTTAACTGTTCAGGATGGCAGACCACACACTGATCTGTTTAGAAAAGAAACAGCAGGGAATTCTATACTCCACTCAGTTAGCTGCCACCCCCCTAATTTCAGATGGAGCATACCCCACAGTGAATTCTTACGGGCAAAAAGGAATTGTAGTTCCGAGAATAGCTATGAGAGGAACAAAAGGGAAATGTTGGGAAGATTTAGAGCACGAGGTTATCCACCAAAAATGCTCAGGCTGGGAGCCCAGAAAGCAGATACCTTTAAGAGAAATGAAGCCTTATATCAACCACCTAAGAGTAGGGCAAGGAACAGATGAACAAGGATGCCCCCATCAGACTCATAACTAACTTCAATACCCAGTCTGACAGACTTTAAGAAAATCATCAAAAAGATGGGACATCTTAACGCAGGATCCCATCTTAAAGGCTAAATTGGGACAAAGTCCATCTATCGCGTACAGAAGTCTTTCCCTTAAAGACATGCTAGTTAGGAGCCACATGACACAACATAAGATGAATTGGTTGGAGAAGGGGGAGGATTCCACAGATGTGGAAAGTGTAAAGCCTGCAGCCATAGTGAGAATGTGAATGAGGTCAAACTATTGAGAACGAACACTGCGGAACTGATTATGTTGTTCATGTCATCACTTGTCCCTGTGGGCTATAGTATATTGGATCCACAACTTTTCCTGTGAAGAAAAGAATTTTAGAGCATTGGAGGGCTATAACTAATAAAGACTTTGGTTATAGTACTGCCAAACATTTTCATGAGGCACATGTTGGTGACTGGACCACTGCCAAATATTTTGGTCTGGACACTGTCCCTAAGAACCCCAGAGGTGGCAACTGTATTCAAGCTCTACGTAGAACAGAATCAAGGTTTATCCTTCAGGCTGGCAGTTTTTTTCCCGCAGGGATGAATAACGATGAGGAGTTACATGTACACTTATGAACAATGATGAGGAGGGACATGTACACTTATGAGAGGCTAGAGGTTTACCGCATGAACTCTAGAACAGGAGTCTCCAGAGTTCTTTTAATTGTAAATATTAGTCTCCAGTAATTCCTTTGTTTGTTTGTTTGTATACACATCATCACAGATTTTCTGCACCTAATGTATAATTGAGGATACATTGATTGTACCAATACTTTGACATAGAGGTTGAGATCATTACAATTGATCATACTACATATCTTGTGAATAGATAACTTGATAGTGTCCTACTTGGTTTTCTAGTAGAAAGTTAACATAATTTGCCCTCTTTTTGTTGTCCCCTAACAGAATGTCTGCATTGAACCAAAGGTTCTGTAATGACAGTCACTAATAAGGAAGTTAAGAGCACGGAGATCCGTAACTGTTCCAAGTAACAGCCGTTTTCCTCCTTATATAGAAATGTTATAATTTGAGACCATGGTTGAAAGGAATCATGTAATTGTTAAATTTTTGTCTATACACATGAAAAATCACATAACCACGATATGAAGTGTTGGGATTATGACTATAGAATATTTAGCATTGGAGTAAAACTGATATATGGCATTTGGGTACTATACCCTGATTATGGAAGTTATTATTTCCTGCTCGATGTGGAAAATCATGGCGGTGAGAATTTGAGGTACTACATTCTAATTAAAGTGAGATGTTCATTTCCTCTCAAGTGACAAATGTTGTAGGGCATTTATAAAGGTTACTAAAACCGATGATGAGGAAGCTAAGCCCAAATGGTAAACCTAGGGCTCGGAATTCGGACGAATGTATAAAACGTAAAATTTGATGTAATGTTAAGTCAACTTAACCTGCACATTTATTTTGTTGCGTTGTTTGTTTGTTTGCCTGAATAAATTGTTAATTTTGTATCCACAATCGGAGTGGCTCGTTTCTTGCTGAAATCGGTAAGAATATTGGATTATATATATATATGGTGCTCCCTTGTGTCTGGACAAAGCTAAACCTCTCTGAAGAGCTGTAATGACAGCGAAACATGTGTCAGGGGTTGCTTTTGTGCATTTCAGGTTGGCTTGTATGGTATTTTGCCAATCCAAAGCTGTAGTACTGTCCCTGGAGTGGTAAATGGCTTTTGTCATTTTACAGCTCGGCATGTATAGCACTGCACTAATCCTATGCTTAAAGACTTTGCTGTAGGAATGGCAAAAGACTTTGTCCCTTTCTATCTCCGCATGGATAGCACTGTGCTAATCCTATGCTTAAAAACTTTGATAGAAAAGCTGACATTTGAGGTGAGCAAATTTAGAGTGTCGCTGGTGTTCAGGGTGCTCTATACAGGAGCTGCCTTCCACCTAAACTTGGGAACTATCCAGAGTTCTCTGCTTCTTTTTTGCATATATATATATATATTTTTTTTTTCGCTACGATGCTCGTCGATTTCCCCGCTCCCAACACAGCGGGTGCCACAGCCACAAGGACGAAACTCACGTAGTCACGCAAAACACAGTTCAAAGATGCTGCGCACTCTGGCCATAATTAAAGATAATTTATTTAATGATTTAAGCAAACACGATCAACTGACAAACGCGTTTCAGCCTCCTGGCCTTCGTCAATGTCAGTTATTACCTGCATAGACACTCTATTTAACCATAAATGTTCTCATTGGTTAACGGCAGGAACTAAAACATAAACATAAAAAAGGGACTTATAGGATTCAGTCCTATGTTCATAAAGGTGTCGGCCATCTTAACACTATACAATTTCATTCTACAGGGGCTATGTTCATGACTTTCTTATGCTTTCCAAAAGTTGGATATTTGTTCCAATTAATCAAACTCAAGGCGAATTAATCAACCTATAATCTAAATGAGAGAAAAGTTGGTTTGACACAGAAATTCATTAATACCATTACAAATTAATAAATAAATCAGCGTCAGCCCTCACAATAAATGAACAGTTCATTGATATTTTACTCATATTTATGTGGGCTTTCCCTACTCTCATCTCATTGTTAGATGGAAACATCAATCATGCTCTGTATGAGCCTATTCCGCCCGTTATGGACACCCCTCTAGTATTCAATCTATGGCCCCTGAATCTTCTCTTACAGTCTTACTGTTTTCTCAGGATGGTTCACTCTACATTCTGGTCAAATACAGATTTTCCTATCCGATAATGGACCACAATTCCTCTTCCTAATTTAACCCCCATGGTGTCCTAGTGCGGAGATCTACTATGAGTTTGTCCTCCAGCTGTCTAAGGAGTTTAACTCTATCTCCTCCTCTCTCTACCGCTGGGATTTGATCAATACAGTAGTACGTTACTCTGTCACTTCTGGCCTCATGCAATCTTGAAAAGTGCCTCGCCACAGGATATGTTTTATCCTTATTGGTAATTGCCCTTTTATGTTTAAGAACGCTCTTTTTCGCCGGATGTATCGTACTCCCGATGTACTGCAACCCGCAAGGGCAGGTTCAGCAGTACACCACGAAATTGGAGTTACAGTTTAACAGCTTGTCAATAGGCCTCCTCTCCTTCTTCCCCGGCACTACGTAGTCTTTCACTTTTTTGCAGTTTTTACATGCCTTGCAAGTTGTGCAGGGGAAAAACCCTGTGATCATGGGCTTTATATGGGGTTTATCCTGGAAGTGACTTCGTACTAGGATATCCTTCAAGGAGGCGCTCTTCCTGAATGTAATATCTGGTCTATTTGGAATCAATTTCCCAATGACGCCATCCGTTTGAAGGATATTCCTGTTTTTCTGGATTAGGTCTCTGATCTTCTGTGCCTCTGCCGAGAAGGTCATGATCAACCTCACTTTTGAGTGATCGCCCTCTGTTTCCTTGCTACTAGCTTGCCTGTGCGTTAGTAACTCCTGCCTATTCTTGCTGCTGACCTTTTCCACCGCTTCCTGCAATACCTTACTCGTATAGCCCCGGCTAGCGAATCTCTTCAGGGACTCTTTCGTGGCTTCCTGGTAGTCATCTGGGCGGGAACAGTTGCGTTTGAGCCTCAGCAACTCCCCGTATGGTAGGCTGTTAATTAAATTACGGGGATGCTGGCTCCAAGAATGTAAAACTGTGTTCCCTGCTGTGGGTTTACGATAGAGCTTCGTGCACAGTTTGTTGTCTGCAACAAAGACTAGAAGATCTGCAAAAGCAACCTCCCTCTCACTGATGTTGCTCGTGAATTTAAGATTGAATTCATTATCATTCAAGATCCTCACATGAGTCTTCTGCCTCTGTACGAGTGCCCCTCCACACTATAAACAGGTCATCAATGTACCTGGTCCACAGGGCTTTCTTCTCTAACCAAATTTCGTTATTTTCCACCCAGGCCACGTGCTTCTCCCACCAGCCCACGAATAAATGTGTGTAGCTGGGGGCGAAGCACGTGCCCATTGTGGTCCTCTGGGTCTGCAGCTACAATTCCCCTGCAAAAAGGAAGATGTTATTATGTAGACAGAATGATACTATTTGTAATAGCATTTGGTTATGTTCCTGGAATTTCAAAGCTCTTGTTTTTAGAAAACATTCCAGAGCAGCCAAGCCTTGAGAGTGTATGATACTAGTGTAGAGGCTTGTTATGTCCAGAGTAATTAACACTAGATCCTTGTCCCAAGTAATACTCTGGATTTGTCGAATAAAATCTGTTGTGTCCAGTATAAACGAACTGAGGTCCTTTATGATGGGAAACAAAAAAGAATCAACATAAATGGAGGCTTTCTCCAATAGACTTCTTAACGAGGAGACGATTGGGCGCCCTGGAGGGTTGTTCAAGTCTTTATGTACCTTTGGCAGGTGAGGGAATGTAGGTAGTACCGGGCATTCGATTTTCATAAATTGCAGTTCGTTGACCTCCAGAATTCCCTAGGAGCTCCATTCTTGTAGGAGATCATGGAAGGGCACCACACTTCTATTATACTCCTCTCTTTTGATTCGTGAGTAGCTATTGGAGTAACCTAACAGACGTAAAGCTCCTTGCTTGTACAGGTCCTTGGACATTAGAACGACGTTTCCGCCTTTGTCTGACTGCTTTATAACTAGTTCTGGATCGTCCCTGAGAGATTTCACGGCCTCCCATTGTAATTTTGTGAGATTATAGTTCCTTCTTTCTCCGGGAGCAATTCCAGATGTTCTAAACTTGTCCAGATCCTTAATTACTGCTTCATGGAAGCAGTCGATGGCATCGTGTGGTGTTTGAGGAATAAACTTCGATTGTGGTTTAAATTCACTTCTTCCGCTGGCTTGGCGAATTCCTAGCTCTTGCTGAAGTTGAGCATTGTCTTCCAAGTCGGTGACACCTTCCGATACGTGTGACTCCTGTAGATTGTGCATAGCTGCTAAAGTTTCCAGGTCACTTCCTGTGAGGATATCTGTACTCGGCCTAGCCGGTTCCTGTGGTGATTCCCTTGGTCCTGGATGCATCGTAAATATTTTCTTTAGCTTCAGTTTACGAATGTATTGGTAGAGATCAATGCGCATAGTTGCATAATCCCACTTTGTAGTCGGGCAGAAAGTCAATCCCTTTTGTAACACTGTTTCTTCTATCGGTGTTAATGTTCTTTCCGAGAGATTGATAATTGAGAGTTTATTCACTTCCTCTTGCCGCCTCATTTGCTCCTGGTCTCCCGGGGTTCGTAATTTTGATTTGCTGCCTTGCCCTCCTCGCCTTGTTTTCCGCCTCCTTGTTCCGGCGGGCGGCTCCTTTGTGGAAATTTGCACCATGTGTGAGAAGTTGGCCTGGCATATGCTGTCCACTAATTATAGTGGGCACCTTGCACCAGTCCAAATCGACTCTTATGGTAGGTAGGTTAAAGACAACCTTATTGAAAGCTATCCTAGTGGTAGCTATGGAGAGCAGCCTTCAGGCTAAGTCTTGAAGGAATGTAAAGCAGCTTGTTTTACCAGTCTATAATCTCTTGAGTGACCAAATGAAAGAGCACCACACCAGGTATATATTCAAAATATATGTATTTATTACTAAACACACCCCTCTAGTCTCTTTATGAGGCTAGAGTTCGAAGTACATAGGTTATAAGATCTTAAATCACAGTAATAGCACAAATACACGTTTGGGCCCTAGGGGCGTACCAAACCATATACCAATAAAGTGGTATGCGAACCACGACTGAACTAGACACTAGGCCTAGAGCCTCTAGAAGTGCTTGGACCACAAGGAACCACCCAAGGTAGTGACACAGGGGACCCACGGGAGACGCGTGCAGTGTAAATACACAACCGCGATACGCCGTTAACTTCTATGGAGAAAGTCGGGATCGGGAAAATAGAGGAAAGGGACACTTAAAATAGGACTAGGACAAAACCCTTTGAGATCTAGGACTTTGAAGAGTCTCTACCCACGGGAGCACCGGAGTACTCGTGTTACCTCACCCAGGGAAGCCGGGTGCATAGGTGCCTTTCGGGGTCGGGTTTCGTCGTCGTTTCGTATGGCGATCTGCTGCAAAGTGCTGCTGGCGACCAGGAGAAAAGTGTCCGGGTGGATCCAAGAGTGGATCGGAGTTCTGAAGAACCTGAAAGCAGAGGGGACAGAGTCTGGGTGACTAGCCAGTGACCAGGAAGGCGATGGACAGATGCCCACCGATGTCGAGTGCTTCAGGTGCGGTGACGGTCGTCTTGACTCTTCAGCCACGAGGTCCGGGAGGCGTTGTCAGCAACCAGGAGCAGGATTCGGGCTGCGGCTCGATGTCTGTCGAGTGCTGAGGTGTCGGCGACCGGATTGGACCCAACAAGCCTTGGCAACGGCAAGTCTCGAGTAAGATGTAGATCGTCGATGATGCAGACCAGCAAGGTCTGGGGAACTCACCCAGCGAGGGTAAGTGAGGGCAGGCCTGGAGCAACCAGGATGCCAAGTAAAGAAAAGATTGGCCTTCGTTAAGGGCTACTAGCCAACGGGCTAGCGACCGCGAAGGAGCCTTGTGACGCCGCACGTGGAGTTGGCTTACAGGACACTCGTGGAGTGGGGGCCAGTGATCTTCGATGCAGGTGGTGCTGGAGGCTAGGGCTACTCGGAGCCCAAAGCACGACTTCTTGGAAGACCCAGAAGATGGTGCACTTGCAAGTGTGCTTGGTGTCCAGGGGTCACGGTCTCAAGTCACCCACGATAGCCACGGGCCTCAGCTTTGCTGGGGACTCAGGGTAGCCTCGGGGAAGTCTGAGAATCAACCTCTGGTGATGCGATGACTTCGGCGTCCGACGGGAGCTTCAGTGATGCGAACCGGACAGATGCTTCTTTGCTGCCTGCCAAGCAGGGGAGTCACTCCTTGACCCCAAGGGAGATTCTTCAGTCCTCTAATCGTGAGTAGAGCGTCGAAGGTCCAGGATTCAGTTTCAGAGTTTCATCCACGTATAATCTAAAGTCCTAAGGACTGGGTTCCTACCTTTATTCTAAAAATAGGGGATGGACTACTCTGTGGCCCCACCTATGGGTGGGTCAGGGCAGAGGGGTGGCTACACCCCTTTCCCTTTGTCCAGTTCGCGCCAAAGCAGGGGCTGCGAGCCCCTGATCCGGTTTGAACTGGGGTATGCACTAGGGACACCAAATGTGCCCCCAGTGCAGGACTTCAAAGCACCCGAAAGTGCTCCCGCCCAGCCCCAATACACATTGTCCTGTCTGGGGAGGTGGTCACACCTCCCTGGGACAGGAAACCTATTGTCCAGGCCTCCCCTGCCGGAGTTTCGTCCAGCAGCAGGAGGCCAGACTCGTGTCTGTGGCAGCAGCATCCATTTTGTGATGCCAGGGCTCTGGAAAGAAGTTACCGGACTCGTCAGAGTTAACATGTCTTTCCCTCTAGAAGGGTGGAATGCTACCCCCGCCGCCAGGATTGGCGGGGGGTAGTATTCCAAGATGTTTGACACCAAACACGACATGTTTAGGTGCAGCCATTCCAAAGTTAGCATTTTACCGCGAGGATATAATGCGCTTAAGAGTATATGGTCAGGCTGCACTACAAACAGCATCAGAGATGGTCTCCGAACGCTGCAGAGGGGCCCTGCTCATGCAGGGGCACCCTCTCACATAGGAACCATGCACTCTGCCTTTAGGATTGATAAGGCCTGCCTTAGGAGTGACTTATAGGTTTATATGTGTGTATGCTTTTAGTGATATAGGTAACCTATACCACAGTAAGGGGTGCATGCACCACCTTACCCAGGCTGCAGTAGCAGACCTGTGGTGTCAGTTTGGATGGCCTCCCAGGGGTGGCATAATATATGCTGCAGCCCCTGGCAGGCCTCTGAGGTACCTATGCCCTTGGTACATAGTATACCATATACTAGGGACTTATAAGGGCACTCCAGATCCCAATCAGTGATGTGCCTAAGGCACATGGAGACCCTTTTAAAGAGGAAACAGCTAGGCTGGGGTTCTGAATAGCAGGGCCCCAGCCAGACTAATGTCGAAAACCAGTGAAGCATCAGCAAAAAGTGGGGGTACCCATGTGAAGCAGATCCTACTCTCCTACACAACCCCCCCAAACGTAGGGACATTAAACTAACCTTGCCCAGTTAAGTCTTCATGTTCTAAGTGGAAATACCTAGAGAGTCCATCTGCATTCGCATGGTTACTCCCAGGCCTATGTTCCACTGTAAAGTCCATCCCCTGTAGGGAAATGGACCACCTAAGCAGTTTGGGGTTTTCACCCTTCATTTGTTTTAGCCATAAGAGGGGCTTATGGTCTGTCTGAACCAGGAAGTGTGTACCAAACAAGTATGGCCTCAACTTCTTCAGAGCCCAGACCACAGCAAAGGCCTCCCTCTCTATGGCTGACCAACGTTTCTCTCTAGGGGTCAGCCTTCTGCTAATAAAAGCTACTGGCTGATCCTGACCTTCTTCATTCAATTGTGACAGTACAGCCCCTACCCCCAATTCAGATGCATCTGTTTGAACAATGAACTTCTTGGAGTAATCAGGACTCTGCAGAATTGGAGCAGTGCACATGGCCTGCTTGAGGTCATCAAATGCCTTTTGACAGCTAACTGTCCACTGAACCTTTTTGGGCATTTTCTTAGAAGTTAAGTCATTCAAGGGTGTCACTATTGATCCATACCCCTTGACAAATCTCCTATAGTACCCAGTCAGGCCTAAGAAGGCTCTCACCTGAGTCTGGGTAGTGGGAGCAGTCCAGTCCATGATGGTCTGGATCTTGCTCTGCAAAGGTTGAACCTGGCCTCCACCCACAAGGTGGCCCAGGTACACAACCTGACTCTGCCCTATCTGGCACTTAGTGGCCTTGATAGTCAGGCCTGCCTTTTGCAGGGCCTGTAAAACATTCCTGAGGTGGACCAGGTGATCCTCCCAGGTGGAGCTAAAGACAGCAATATCATCTAGATAAGCTGCACTATAGGCTTCCAGTCCTGTGAGAACTGTGTTCACCAACCTCTGGAAAGTGGCAGGTGCATTTTTCAGACCAAAGGGCATTACCACAAATTGATAATGCCCACTAGGGGTTGAAAATGCTGTTTTGGGCTTTGCAGTATCAGCTAGTCTGATCTGCCAGTAGCCAGCTGTTAGGTCAAATGTGCTGAGATATTTGGCAGAGGCCAAAGTATCTATGAGCTCATCTGCCCTGGGTATGGGATGGGCATCAGTCCTAGTGACTGCATTGAGACCCCTGTAGTCTACACAAAACCTCATCTCTCTTTTCCCACCACTGGTGTGAGGTTTCGGTACCAGGACTACTGGACTAGCCCAAGGGCTATCTGAGGGTTCAATTACTCCCAACTCCAACATTTTCTGGACTTCAGTCCTGATACAGTCCCTGACATGGTCAGGTTGCCTATAAATCTTGTTTTTAATAGGCAGACTGTCCCCAGTGTCCACTTCATGAGTGCACCAGGTGGTCTGACTGGGTGTCAGTGAAAACATATGTCTAAACTGATTGAGGACTTGCCTGCAATCAGTTTGTTGCTGGGTAGTGAGGCTGCCTGCCAAGGCTGCACCATCAACTGACCCATCGTCAGGGTTCTGTGAGAGCAGGTCAGGGAGTGGGTCACTCTCTTCCTCCTGCCCTTCATCAGTAGCCATGAGCAAGCCCATGTCTGCCCTGTCCACATATGGCTTTAGTCTGTTGACATGGAGAACCCTTTGGGGACTCCTGGGTGTTCCCAGGTCCACTAAGTAAGTGACCTCACCCTTCTGCTCAACAATAGTGTGGGGTCCACTCCATTTGTCTTGGAGAGCTGCTGGGGCCACTGGCTCCAACACCCACACCTTCTGTCCTGGCTGGTACACAGTCAGAACAGCCTTTTGGTCATGCCAGGCCTTCTGAAGTTCCTGGCTAGCCTCAAGGTTTTTGGTTGCCTTTTTCATGTACTCAGCCATCCTGGAGCGGAGACCAAGTACATAGTCCACTATATCTTGCTTTGGGGGCTTGAGAGGTAACTCCCATCCTTCCTTCACCAAGCACAGTGGACCCCTCACAGGGTGGCCAAACAGAAGTTCAAAAGGGCTGTAACCAACCCCCTTCTGAGGCACCTCCCTATATGCGAATAAAAGGCAGGGCAAGAGTATGTCCCATCTACGCCTAAGCTTTTCTGGGAGCCCTTTAATCATGCCCTTTAAGGTTTTGTTGAATCTCTCAACTAAACCATTGCATTGTGGGTGATAGGGTGTGGTGAACTTATAAGTCACTCCACACTCCTTCCACATTGCTTTTAAGTACCCAGACATGAAGTTAGCACCCCTGTCTGATACTACCTCCTTAGGAAAGCCCACTCTTGAGAAGATTCCCAGGAGGGCCCTTGCCACCACAGGTGCTGTAGTGGTCCTGAGGGGAATAGCTTCTGGGTACCTGGTGGCATGATCCACTACCACCAGGATAAACCTGTGCCCAGAGGCTGTTTGGGGATCCATGGGACCAACAATGTCAATCCCTACCCTCTCAAAGGGCACCCCCACCACAGGTAGTGGTATCAGGGGGCCTTTGTAGTGCCACCTGCTTTGCCACTGGCTTGGCAGGTTACACAGGAGCGACAAAACTCCTTACTGTCTTCAGACATGTGGGGCCAGTGAAAGTGAGGGACAATCCTGTCCCAAGTCTTGTTCTGGCCCAGGTGTCCTGCTAAGGGAATATCATGGGCTAGGGTCAATAGGAAGCCCCTGAACTTCAAAGGTATTACCAACCTCCTGGTAGCACCAGGCTTGGGGTCTCTACTCTCTGAGTACAGGAGTCCATCATCCCAATACACTGTATGGGGACCACTAGCTTTCCCAGCAGCCTCAGCAGCAGCTTGCTGTCTGAGGGGTTCAAGGGAGGGGCAGCTCTGCTGCTCCTGGCTCAGATCTGCCCTAGAAGGTCCCCCTGTCCCCAAGAACTCAACCTGGTCAGGTTCAAGTTCCTCTGGGACAGTTCCTTCTTCAGGGCTGAGATCATCCCCCTCAAGGGACTGATCTTCCTCCTGAGCCAAGGGGGAAGGCACTGCCTTAACCCTACTACTCCTCCTCTTGGAAGGCACTTGGTCCATTCTTCCAGAATCCAAGGCCTGTTCAGTGCTAGACATTTTGGCTTGTGACCTGGTCACAGCAAACACATCTGCAGGGATCCCCAGCATTTCTGCATGGGTCCTGAGCTCCACTTCTGCCCAAGCAGAAGTCTCCAAGTCATTGCCAAGCAAGCATTCGACTGGTAGGTTTGCACTTACCACAACCTTCTTAAGGCCAGTTACCCCTCCCCAGGAGAAGTTAACAACTGCCAGAGTATGGTCTGTTCTGACATTGCTAGCATTGGTCACTTGGTACATTTCACCAAGCATAACTTGCCCAGGTAGCACAAGGTCTTGTGTCACCATTGTGACACTTGCCCCTGTGTCCCTAAATGCCAAAGCCTCTCGTCCATTGATTAAAGGCTGTTGTCTGTACTTGCCCAGATTACTGGGACTCATAGAGGAGGGCACATCCATGCCTCCATCACAGACTAACACAGCCTGAGTCAGTTCTCTAACAAGGTCAGAGCCCAACTCTGTTCCCAGGGTGAACCCTACTAAACCCTTTGCTGGAGCACTTCCACCAACTGTACTAGGGGGAACAGGTGCCTTAGGGGCATTGGTGGGTGCTGGACTGGAGTCTTTGGACTTGGTGCAATCACTGGTCCAGTGGGTCTTTTGCTTACAGACCTTGCACCATGGTTTCCTTTGGCCTTTACCCTTGGTAGACTGGGAATCCCCACCAGAAGAAGATTTTTGGGGGCCTGATGAAGACTTTTGATCTTTACCCTTCTCCCCACCCTTGTCAGAGTTCTTAGCATCTTGCTTCTTGGTTTCCCCACCTTGGTTCTGTACCTTCTGCTTCACCCTGGTTCTGACCCATTTGTCTGCCTTCTTTCCCAATTCTTGGGGAGAGGTCAGATCAGAGTCAACCAGGTACTGATGCAACAGCTGATTTTGACAGTTATTAAGAATCTGCTCCCTCATTATCAGATTATACAATCCTGAAAAGTCACACACCTTACTGCCCATCAACCAGCCTTCCAGAGCCTTGGCAGAACAATCCACATAGTCTACCCAGTCTTGAGTCTGTGCTTTTTGGGTGTCTCTGAACTTCAACCTGTACTGTTCAGTGGTTAGGCCAAACCCATCAATAAGAGCACTCTTCAAGACCTTGTAATTGTCAGCATCCTCCTCTCTAACAGTGAGGAGCTTATCTCTACCTTTGTCAGCAAAGGAGAGCCACAAGATTGCTGCCCACTGCTCCTGATGGACCTTCTGTACTTTACAGGCCCTCTCTAAAGCAGTTATCCATTTGTGGATATCATCCCCACTCTGGTAGGGAGGGACAATCTTGCTTAGGTTCCTATGGTCATAGGACCTTTCCCTATCTCTAGGGACATGGCTGCCACCATGGGACTCTAGTCCCAACTTTCTTCTCTCTCTAAGGAGATCTAGGGATTCTCTATCTAAAGCCAATTGCTTCTTCCTGATCTCTAGTTGAGTTTCCTCATACTGGACCAGTCTCTTTCTTCTCTCATGAGAGGATTCCCTCCTGTGAGAAGAAACAGAGCTCCCTATTGAGGTGCAAGAGTGGTTAGACTCCTGAGAAGGAGACCTAGACTTTCTGAGCACACTCATAATCCTTCCTGGGGGGACAAAGGTGTGGTTCTCCAGATCCTCATCTTCATCTTCCCCAGAAGGGATTGGGTTTTCCAGGTCAGGGTCATTGTCACCCTCCTGGTCAGTTTCAGTGGGGGGGCTGGGGGTTGTGGTACCCCTGGCCCCTTCCTCATCTGCTGGCCCACCCTCTGCTCCTACCCCTTCAGTCTCTGAGGACTTACTAAGATCATAAGCCACCAACAACTCCTTGAGGTGTTGGGTGGTGGGACTTTGGCCTGTCCTTAATTTCCTCACGTTACATAAAGCTCTCAATTCCAAGAATTGGAGTGTATCATACTTGGAGGGTGGAAGCTCAATGGCTTCCTGCAAGGAATCTTTGGATCCTGCTTTTAAAGACATTACTAGTGTGGTGTGGTGTATGCACTACCTACTCTAGTGTGGCCTACTAAACTCTCTTGAGTTGTAGAAAGGGTTGTGCTATCCCTTAACACACAACTCTAAGTTCAGTAGAACTTACTGTTATTCTAAGCTTAAATTATATGTACCTTAGGTACCTTTAGTGGTTTTCAGTTGATCAATTCAATTGAGATTATCTGGTAAAACAATAGCAAGCTGGAATCCCACACGCTGCACACCAATGTGGGAAGTTGGCCTGGCATATGCTGTCCACTAATTATAGTGGGCACCTTGCACCAGTCCAAATTGACTCTTATGGTAGGTAGGTTAAAGACAACCTTATTGAAAGCTATCCTAGTGGTAGCTATGGAGAGCAGCCTTCAGGCTAAGTCTTGAAGGAATGTAAAGCAGCTTGTTTTACCAGTCTATAATCTCTTGAGTGACCAAATGAAAGAGCACCACACCAGGTATATATTCAAAATATATGTATTTATTACTAAACACACCCCTCTAGTCTCTTTATGAGGCTAGAGTTCGAAGTACATAGGTTATAAGATCTTAAATCACAGTAATAGCACAAATACACGTTTGGGCCCTAGGGGCGTACCAAACCATATACCAATAAAGTGGTATGCGAACCACGACTGAACTAGACACTAGGCCTAGAGCCTCTAGAAGTGCTTGGACCACAAGGAACCACCCAAGGTAGTGACACAGGGGACCCACGGGAGACGCGTGCAGTGTAAATACACAACCGCGATACGCCGTTAACTTCTATGGAGAAAGTCGGGATCGGGAAAATAGAGGAAAGGGACACTTAAAATAGGACTAGGACAAAACCCTTTGAGATCTAGGACTTTGAAGAGTCTCTACCCACGGGAGCACCGGAGTACTCGTGTTACCTCACCCAGGGAAGCCGGGTGCATAGGTGCCTTTCGGGGTCGGGTTTCGTCGTCGTTTCGTATGGCGATCTGCTGCAAAGTGCTGCTGGCGACCAGGAGAAAAGTGTCCGGGTGGATCCAAGAGTGGATCGGAGTTCTGAAGAACCTGAAAGCAGAGGGGACAGAGTCTGGGTCACTAGCCAGTGACCAGGAAGGCGATGGACAGATGCCCACCGATGTCGAGTGCTTCAGGTGCGGTGACGGTCGTCTTGACTCTTCAGCCACGAGGTCCGGGAGGCGTTGTCAGCGACCAGGAGCAGGATTCGGGTAGTGGCTCGATGTTTGTCGAGTGCTGAGGTGTCGGTGACCGGATTGGACCCAACAAGCCTTGGCAACGGCAAGTCTCGAGTAAGATGTAGATCGTCGATGATGCAGACCAGCAAGGTCTGGGGAACTCACCCAGCAAGGGTAAGTGAGGGCAGCCCTGGAGCAACCAGGATGCCAAGTAAAGAAAAGATTGGCCTTCGTTAAGGGCTACTAGCCAACGGGCTAGCGACCGCGAAGGAGCCTCGTGACGCCGCACGTGGAGCTGGCTTACAGGACACTCGTGGAGTGGGGGCCAATGATCTTCGGTGTAGGTGGTGCTAGAGGCTAGGGTTACTCGGAGCCCAAAGCACGACTTCTTGGGAGACCCAGAAGATGGTGCACTTGCAAGTGTGCTCGGTGTCCAGGGGTCACGGTCTCAAGTCACCCACGATAGCCACGGGCCTCAGCTTTGCTGGGGACTCAGGGTAGCCTCGGGGAAGTCTGAGAATTCACCTCTGGTGATGCGATGACTTCGGCGTCCGACGGGAGCTTCAGTGATGCGAACCGGACAGATGCTTCTTTGGTGCCTGCCAAGCAGGGGAGTCACTCCTTGACCCCAAGGGAGATTCTTCAGTCCTCTAATCGTGAGTAGAGTGTCGAAGGTCCAGGATTCAGTTTCAGAGTTTCGTCCAGGTATAATCTAAAGTCCTAAGGACTGGGTTCCTACCTTTATTCTAAAAATAGGGGATGGACTACTCTGTGGCCCCACCTATGGGTGGGTCAGGGCAGAGGGGTGGCTACACCCCTTTCCCTTTGTCCAGTTCGCGCCAAAGCAGGGGCTGCGAGCCCCTGATCCGGTTTGAACTGGGGTATGCACAGGGACACCAAATGTGCCCCCAGTGCAGGACTTCAAAGCACCCGAAAGTGCTCCCGCCCAGCCCCAATACACATTGTCCTGTCTGGGGAGGTGGTCACACCTCCCTGGGACAGGAAACCTATTGTCCAGGCCTCCCCTGCCGGAGTTTCGTCCAGCAGCAGGAGGCCAGACTCGTGTCTGTGGCAGCAGCATCCATTTTGTGATGCCAGGGCTCTGGAAAGAAGTTACCGGACTCGTCAGAGTTAACATGCCTTTCCCTCTAGAAGGGTGGAATGCTACCCCTGCTGCCAGGATTGGCGGGGGGTAGTATTCCAAGATGTTTGACACCAAACACGACATGTTTAGGTGCAGCCATTCCAAAGTTAGCATTTTACCGCGAGGATATAATGCGCTTAAGAGTATATGGTCAGGCTGCACTACAAACAGCATCAGAGATGGTCTCCGAACGCTGCAGAGGGGCCCTGCTCTTGCAGGGGCACCCTCTCACATAGGAACCATGCACTCTGCCTTTAGGATTGATAAGGCCTGCCTTAGGAGTGACTTATAGGTTTATATGTGTGTATGCTTTTAGTGATATAGGTAACCTATACCACAGTAAGGGGTGCATGCACCACCTTACCCAGGCTGCAGTAGCAGACCTGTGGTGTCAGTTTGGATGGCCTCCCAGGGGTGGCATAATATATGCTGCAGCCCCTGGCAGACCTCTGAGGTACCTATGCCCTTGGTACATAGTATACCATATACTAGGGACTTATAAGGACACTCCAGATCCCAATCAGTGATGTGCCTAAGGCACATGGAGACCCTTTTAAAGAGGAAACAGCTAGGCTGGGGTTCTGAATAGCAGGGCCCCAGCCAGACTAATGTCGAAAACCAGTGAAGCATCAGCAAAAAGTGGGGGTACCCATGTGAAGCAGATCCTACTCTCCTACACCATGCCTCTTTGATTAGATGATATTCCTCGGGAAAATTCTGTTCCGTATTGAGGGAGGCCCCACCTGTTCTTCTTGATGTCTCTGATTCTGAGAATTCAGCTTCTGACTCAGAGGTGTCTCGCAGAGAGGTGGTGGCTACACTTTTGGACTCCTGCAAGGCTCTCCGGGGTGCGTCGTATTTCTTTGCAAAGGTCAGCACTCTCCCACTTTCGTAATCCTGCTGAGCCCGTGCGAACTTGTTCTGCTTACGCCGCTTTATATCATTCTCATAAGTCACCAGCCGGGTTTTCATTCGTGCTCTCAGGGTTTCAATTAGTTCTTTATCGGTATCCTTGGCTATATTTTCCTCAATACCTTTAATTTCCTCCAATAATTTGGCCCTGTCGCTCTTGGCATACCTCACAAGAATCTCCACCATTCCTTTTGCCGAGGCCTTTGGTTAATCCGCCCATTCCTTAAGAAGATTAGTATCCGGATTCTCATGGAGGGGACTGTATAGATCCTCAACCCCCTAGGAATCCTGTCCACATCTAGGTAGCGTGGTAAAGAAGTGGCCTCCCACCACTTCCTTATCTCCTTTTCGTAAGTCTTTTCCAATTTAGTGAACCATCCCCGCAGGTTGTCAGGGCTCTAGTTGGTTGCTGATCACCCTCTGTTCTAGGGTTATGTGCTGTCCCTTTAAAGACTATTTCTGCACTTCTAATTGTTCAGCATCGCTGAACATGACCGTGCTTGTGTGCAAATATTTAATTAAAAATCGCTGTCAAATGTGGGGCCATACGCTGTTACTGCCACATTCACTTTGAATATATGCCAGGAGCAAAGAGGAACTCACCGGGGCGGTTTTCACGTAGACGCTCACACTCGTCTCCGGTCCGGCCGTGTCCCGGTGAATCTCCCTGTTTCCACACACCGGGGCGGTCTTCTCCTAGATGCTCTCACCAGTCTCTGGTCCGACCGCGTCTCGGTGGTTCTCTTGGGTATTCGATGGCGCTTCCAGGCGGGGGTGCTTCAACAACTCACTGGCAATACTGGTTGCGGGTTCTGTGATAACAGCGGAGCGGGAAAAATGAAATTGCTTTTCGCTACGATGCTCGTCAATTTCCCCGCTCCCAACACAGCGGGTGCCACAGCCATGAGGACGAAACTCGCGTAGTCACACAAAACACAGTTCAAAGATGCTGCGCACTCTGGCCATAATTAAAGATAATTTATTTAATGATTTAAGCAAACACGATCAACTGACAAACGCGTTTCAGCCTCCTGGCCTTTGTCAATGTCAGTTATTCCCTGCATAGACACTCTATTTAACCATAAATGTTCTCATTGGTTAACGGCAGGAACTAAAACATAAACATAAAAAAGGGACTTATAGAGTCAGTCCTATGTTTATAAAGGTGTCGGCCATCTTAACACTATACAATTTCATTTTATAGGGGCTATGTTCATGACTTCCTTATGCTTTCCAAAGTTAGATATTTGTTCCAATTAATCAAGCTCAAGGCGAATTAATCAACCTATAATCTAAATGAGAGAAAAGCTGGTTTGACACGAAATTCCTTAATACCATTACAAATGAATAAATAAATCAGCGTCAGCCCTCACAATAAATTAACAGTTCACAGCCACGATGTTGGAGACCGCGGGGGAGCCTCAAGGCTCCCGTGGTCCCTGCCAGCTCCCCGCCTCCTGCGGGAGCCGACTTTGCTTCTGGGTAGAGGGAGCTGCAAATATGCAGCTCCCTCTGCCCAAAAGCAATTCTGGTCCGCTTCATGGAAGGAAGAGCATTTTTCCTGCTCTTGCTTCCATGAAGCGGACCAGAGTTTGCAATGGCTTGGCCGGAGCAGTGCTCCCGGCTAGCCATATCAAACTGCAATGTCCCTGGGGTGGGCACCCTTGGACATTGCTGGAGCCGGCCCCTATGGAAACTAGGTCCTAACTATAACTACCTACTTACGACCACCAGTAGGTAATATATGTGCATATATATATATATATATATATATATATATATATATATATATATATATATATATATATATATATTATCTACTGGCGGTCGCCAGTAGATAGTTATAGTTAGGACCTATTTTCCATAGGAAATCAGCAACATTCTATTTGAAATAACTCTTGCGTCGGTTGAGGAATCTTTGCAAAATTTTCAAACTTTATGGCCTGCTCCGGTCCGCTCCTACCCTGAACGTTTCGGGGTGATTCGTCAAGCGGGGGCCGAGAAAAAAGGGGGGTCCCAAAACGTGTTTTCCCCATTCATTTTCCCATAGGAAACTTTAGCCACGGCTACAGCCCGAACTGCTGAACGGAATTACACAAAATTTGGCAAAGAGGTAGTTCTTGGTTCAGAAAGAACCCTTTTTGTTAAATGGTGTAAATCCGTTCAGTAGTTGCGGAGAAATTAAAAAAATAAGAGTCAAAAAATCAATTTCCCATAGGAAACTTTATGCAAGGCTACAGCCCGAACTGCTGAACGGAATTACACCAAATTTGGCAAAGAGGTAGTTCTTGGTTCAGAAAGAACCCTTTTTGTTAAATGGTGTAAATCCGTTCAGTAGATGCTGAGAAAATCAAAAGTAAAAACACATATATATCTGGGCGGAGCCTAACCACACATGTCATCGTGAGATCTGATTGGCTGTCAGCACTTCATCCTGGAATTGCTGGCAGCCATCTTGGGACCAATATAAATGATAGTACCCCATTGAAATGCATTGTAGTGAATCGAAGATTTTGAGGGTTACCAAAAGGAGAACTATAAAGGGTGATAAAAGACTTTAGTTACATTAGAATTCATTTGTTGATGGTACCATACCAATTTCAGGAATTGTGGTGTGTTCTAAGGTGATTTTACCCTGTGAAAAACCTTCTGCTGGGATATCATGAATCATGTTTGAGAGAAAACTATTTTCACATGCTTGTCCCATACAGTTTTGGAAGGTGCTCCAGAAGCTAAAATGAGAGCATATTTTCTGTAAATTCACATTATCTTTCTCAGTCATGTGAGAATGAAGTCTGACATTCTCAGTAAAACATGTACATCCAACAAGGGCAGAGACTGTCAGTTGATTCCTTTGTGTTCTACTGCAGCTTCCCAGAGTGTTCTAAAGAACAACTAGAGTGCTAACAGCCTTACTTATGACAAAAGTATGGCACACCTGAAGCCATCTTGATTGGAATAAACTGGTAACACTTAAAACATTTAATTTAAAAAGGAACAAAATGATGGGGTTCATTTTGTCATAGAAATTATGGTTAGTGCTGTAGAAAGAAAAATTAGGACATGTTTCAAGTGTGATCTCAAATATCTTCCTGTTATATTTCAACAGGAGCAGCCTGTCAGTTGATGCCTTTGTGTTCTACTGCAGCTTCCCAGAGTGTTCTAAAGAACAACTAGAGCGCTAACAGTCTTACTTATGACAAAAGTATGGCACACCTGAAGCCATCTTGATTGGAATAAACTGGTAACACTTAAAACATTTAATTTAAAAAGAAACAAAATGAGGGGGTTCATTTTGCCATAGAAATTATGGTTAGTGCTGTAGAAAGAAAAATTAGGACATGTTTTAAGTGAGATCTCAAATATCTTCCTGTTATATTTCAACAGGAGCAGCCTGTCAGTTGATGCCTTTGTGTTCTACTGCAGCTTCCCAGAGTGTTCTAAAGAACAACTAGAGTGCTAACAGCCTTACTTATGACAAAAGTATGGCACACCTGAAGCCATCTTGATTGGAATAAACTGGTAACACTTAAAACATTTAATTTAAAAAGGAACAAAATGAGGGGGTTCATTTTGCCATAGAAATTATGGTTAGTGCTGTAGAAAGAAAAATTAGGACATGTTTTAAGTGAGATCTCAATTATCTTCCTGTTATATTTCAACAGGAGCAGCCTGTCAGTTGATGCCTTTGTGTTCTACTGCAGCTTCCCAGAGTGTTCTAAAGAACAACTAGAGTGCTAACAGCCTTACTTATGACAAAAGTATGGCACACCTGAAGCCATCTTGATTGGAATAAACTGGTAACACTTAAAACATTTAATTTAAAAAGGAACAAAATGAGGGGGTTCATTTTGCCATAGAAATTATGGTTAGTGCTGCAAAAAGAAAATGTAGGGCATGTTTTAAGTGAGATCTCAAATCCTCTTCTATTTAATTAGAAAATTCTGACATGCAGACTGAAACAATCACTTTCAATACCAGCAGTAGACTTCCAGTTAACTCCTTGGTGAGCAGTAGCTTTACTACAGTGATCTAATGAACAACTAGAGTGCTAACATTCTGAATTTATGGCAAATGTGTGACACATCTGAATGCCTTCTTGATGGAATCAAAGTAAAAAACTGAAAGCATTTCCTACTGAGGAGACTGTAGTAAATGAGGAAATTAGGAAACTTCATAACAAATAAGTCTCCCAAGATGGCCACCAGAGAAAAAAGAGCCCAAATGTAGCACAAATATCACCCAGAGGTAGCCCACGTATAGCCCAATGACAGAAGTGTGCAAAACACTTTTTATTTTTTGTTTTTTGCAGTTTTATATAGTGCAGACTGGTCAGGTATTGGAGTGCTTTACATGAGCATTGGTTACATCACACAAGGACAAATTCATGTTGGTTGACCCCTACACTACCCAAACACCACTGCACTACCCTAAACCCTAAAACACTACCCCAGCACGACCCCCTTCACTACCCAAACACAACTGCACTACCCTAAACTCAAAAACACTACCCCCAGCACGACCCCCTACACTACCCAAACACCACTGCACTACCCTAAACCCTAAATCTACCCCTACACTACACAAATACCACTGCACTACCCTAAACACTAAAACACTAGAACCCAGCACGACCCCCTACAGTACACAAACACCACTGCACTACCCTAAACCCTAAAACACTACCCCCTACACTACACAAACACCATTGCACTACCCTAAACCCTAAAACACTACCCCCAGCATGACCCCCTACACTACACAAACACCACTGCACTACCCTAAACCCTAAAACACTACCCCAGCACGACCCCCTACACTACCCAAACACCACTGCACTACCCTAAACCCTAAAACACTACCCCCAGCACGACTCCCTACACTACACAAACACCACTGGACTACCCTAAACCCTAAAACACTACCCCCAGTACGACTCCCTACACTACCTAAACACCACTGCACTACACTAAACCCTAAATCTACCCCCAGCATGACCTCCCACACTACACAAACACCACTGCACTACCCTAAACCCTAAAACACTACCCCCAGCACGACCCCTACACTACCCAAACACCACTGCACTACCCTAAACCCTAAAACACTAACCCCAGCATGACCCCCTACACTACCCAAACACCACTGCACTACCCTATACCCTAAAACACGAACCCGTACACTACACAAACACAACTGCACTACCCTAAACCCTAAAACACTACCCACAGCATGACCCCCTACACTACACAAACACCACTGCACTACCCTAAACCCTAAAACACTACCCCCTACACTACACAAACACCACTGCTCTACCCTAAACCCTAAAACACAACCCCCAGCATGACACCCTACACTACACAAACACCACTGCACTACCCTAAACCCCCTACACTATACAAACACCACTGCATTACTCTAAACCCTAAAACACTACCCCCAGCATGACCCCCTCACAACACAAACACCACTGCACTACCCTAAACCCTAAATCGACCCCCAGCACGACCCCCTACACTACCCAAACACCACTGCCATACCCTAAACCCTAAAACACTACCCCCAGCATGAACCCCTACACTACCCAAACACCACTGCACTACCCTAAACCTTAAAACACTACCCCCAGCACTACCCCTACACTACACAAACACCACTGCACTACCCTAAACCCTAAAACACTACCCCAGCACTACCCCCTACACTACCCAAATACCACTGCACTAACATAAACCCTAAAACACTACCCCCAGCACAACCCCCTTCACTACACAAACACCACTGCACTACCCTAAACCCTAAAACACTACCCCCAGCACGACCCCCTACACTACCCAAACACCACTGCACTACCCTAAACCATAAAACACTACCCCCAGCATGTCCCCCTACACTACACAAACACCACTGCACTACCCTAAACCCTAAAACACTACCACCAGCATGACCCCTACACTACTCAAACACCACTGCACTACCCTAAACCCTAAAACACTAACCCAGCACGACCCCCTACACTACACATACACCACTGCACTACCCTAAAGCCTAAAACACTACCCCCAGCACGACCCCCTACACTACTGCACTACCCTAAACCCTAAAACACTACCCCAGCACGACCCCCTACACTACCCAAACACCACTGCACTACCCTAAACCCTAAAACACTACCCCCAGCACGACCCCCTACACCACCCAACCACCACTGCACTACCCTAAACCCTAGAAAAGAAACCCCCACCCCATGCCCAATCCCCCTTACCTCTCACTCCTCGTGGTTCTTCTCTCCTCGTGGTTCCTGCTTCACGTCGTCTCTGAGGGGCGGTGCACGTCGTTGTGAGGAAACGGAACAGCCTCTGTTTCCTTACAACGACATGGATCGTCTACATGTTTTTTAGAACGCATGGTCATTTACCATACATACCTTTACAACAAAGGGGCATATTAGCAAGACCGGCGATAAAATTATCGCCGTTTTAGCGGCATGAAACTGCCGCTAAAACGGCGATAATGGGCTTGCTAATATGCGTTATGGAATTCAATAGAAGCCCAGGTTAGATGTCCTGCACATCTAACCTGGGCTTCTATTGAAATTCTATAACGCATATTAGCAAGCCCATTATCGCCGTTTTAGCGGCAGTTTTCTGCCGCTAAAGCGGCGATAATGTTAACGTGGGTCTTGCTAATATGCCCCAAAATTCGTTGTAAAGGCATGCGTGGTAAATGACCATGCGTTCTAAAAAAATGCGTAGTAATGACTTCGTGATGTACAACGCATGCGTGGTAATGCGTGCGTTGTAATGGTATCGCAAAGTAAAAAAGTCGATGTAACGGCTGTTTACCGATCAAAGCTGGCCCCTGTTCTACAGTGAGACGTTTATTTGAATAATTAGGAGGAAGGAATGTGTTTTTTTTACCGAAAAGTGCATTCCCGGCTGTTGTATTGTGAAAGTGTCCGCGTGGCCTGGTTTCACTTCCGGTGAGAGAGTGGAAGAGTCTGTTTGGATCTAAAGGAGTTCTGTTGTTGGACGGGCCGGCGCGACATGTCATCAGAAAACATAGCTAATGGAAAGCGTCCTCCCTGAAGTGTGGAGCAGTGCCATGAGAGGTCAACAAGTGTGCGTCCCACCGCAGTATGACCGTACCGCGCGACCCATGTTCCACCTCCAGGGTACGGGAGGCAGAAGCGGCATCGCAGTTCCTCTTGAAGACCGTTGTACCAGCATTCCACGGAAATTCTTTCCTAGCTCTCCCACGTCAACGAGGACGTCATAATAGCACGGCTCCGCTTGCGACACCGTATGACGTCATCGGAGCCATAAGAGAACCTCGTCGGCATGCTGACGTCAGTTCCACCCATTTTTTCCGTGCCACCGAGGCAAACAGGGGACCGAGACATTTTCACATGTATACATAGTATAATAAATATATATATATTCACTGAAAAAACCATAGGTTTCAGGCACGTTATAGTTAGAAATTAGCATTTAAAAAACCTTAGAAATTCACTGAAAAAACCATAGGTTTCAGGCACGTTATAGTTAGAAATTAGCATTTAAAAAATAGTAGAAATTCACTGAAAAAACCATAGGTTTCAGGGGCGTTATAGTTAGTTGGACATTTCACTCGTACAAAACCATAGAAATTCCCCGTTATAGTTAGTTCAGCTAACTATAACTTGCGCACTCGCAATGCACTGCTGATGACGTCACATATACATCACTCATGACATGGTCAGTGACATCACTCATGACATCACTGATGACATCTCAAATGACATCACTGATGACATCACTGATGACATCATCCAGTGAATGTGTGTTTTTCTGAAAATTAAATATGTTTTATATGTATATCTCAAGGTCGATGGAAGAATAAATGGGTATATAAGTGTCTAAATGGATGATTTTGTTTTGTAAAATTGATTGTATAACTGACTAAGTGTATCTTAGTGAATACATGGGTTAGTGAGTAATGTTTAAATATGAAAATATCTGTATCAGTCTCTCACTTTGTGTATAAGTGGCTGCATGGGTTGGTGAGTAGCTACATGAGGGTCTATATGGGTTATTAGTTGGTTTTTTGAGTATCAGTATGAGTGTCTGAGTGTCTGTATGGTTCGGTGGGGGTATTACTTAGTGCATAGATGCATGAATGAGTGACTCACTGTTTGTATGTGTTGAAGACAGCATGTGTGCAGGACTGTATAGGTGGATGAGTATGTGTATGGGTGTGTTAGTGAGTGAATGACTGTCTCAATAGTGTCTTTATGAGTAACTACATATGTTTTAACCCCTTCGGTGCTTATGACGAGCTGGACTCGTCATGGCACACAGTGCTCGTGTGCTCATGACGAGTCCAGCTCGTCATAAGACCACCCACGGGGGAAGCGCTGGCGCTCCCCCCGTGGGAATCCGATCGTTAGTTTTTTTTTGGGGGAGGCAGGGGAAGGGCTTCCCCTGCCTCCCCCCGCCCCATCAATGACGTCAGCGCGCGAGGCGAGGGTTTCCCTTTCTTCCCCGACGCGCTGGAAGCCATTTGCTTCCAGCGCGTCTGGGAAATCAGGTGAGGTTTGGCTCGGGGAGGGGGGGGTTTGTATCAAAAGAGGCATCGAGGGAAAGGAAAGGGTTTTCCTTTCCCCCGATGCCTCTTTTGTGCAATCCTGCTGCACGATCATGTGATTGTGCAGCAGGAATGCCCACTAGGCACGAGGGAGGGAGGGAGGGAGGGCAAGAGGCATGTGAACGGGCCTAGAAGCCCCGCCCCACATACACTAGCGGTATGCAATGTCTTCCCGCCCTTTCCCCACAATGATGGACAGCTTAATCAAAGGATCCCGGCGCTTTCGGCGCGGTGGCAAAGTTACAGACACACAGGTCACTGGAGACAATTCTTCTGTTCCTATACACAGCTGTAGTGTAGGAAAGGCACTATACATTTACCCAACGAGGTAGCAGTTACTGATTAGCCAGTAGAAAGTACTCCAGTTGAGTAGAGGTATTGCACAAAACGGTGGCATCTTCGTGGATAAATATGCAGGGCAGGTGTGCAGAATTTGTGAGCGTGGTAAGCAGATGTGCCTTCTCTCCATTTCCAACGTGAAAAGTTAGCTGTAATCCTTGATGGAGGTCTTTGCATCCTTCATTTTCTCGAGCGCAATTCTCGTGTAGAATTCGTGAGCGTGGTTAAGCAGATGTGGCTTCTCTCCATTTACACCCTGAAAAGTTAGCTGTAATCCTTGATGGAGGTCTTTGCATCCTTGAATTCCTCGAGCGCAATGCTCGTGTAGTTCCTGTGACCAGGAGGTTCCTTCTCCTCGTCTGCCGCTGAGATCGTGCTCTGACCCTTTATAAACAAGAGGCATGTGAACGGGCCTAGAAGCCCCGCCCGTTTGGCCCCGCCACACATACACTAGCGGTATGCAACGTCTGCCCGCCCTTTCCCCACTATGATGGACAGCTTAATCAAAGGTTCCCGGCGCTTTCGGCAATGCTCGTGTAGTTCCTGTGACCAGGAGGTTCCTTCTCCTCGTCTGCCGCTGAGATCCTGCTCTGACCCTTTATCCCCTTCGGTGCTTATGATGAGCTGGACTCGTCATGGCACACAGTGCTCGTGTGCTCATGACGAGTCCAGCTCGTCATAGACCACCCACGGGGAAGCGCTGGCGCTCCCCCGTGGGAATCCGATCGTTAGTTTTTTTTTGGGGGAGGCAGGGGAAAGGCTTCCCCTGCCTCCCCCGCCCCATCAATGACGTCAGCGCGCGAGGCGCGCTGACATCATTGAGGGTTTCCCTTTCTTCCCCGACGCGCTGGAAGCCATTTGCTTCCAGCGCGTCGGGAAATCAGGTGAGGTTTGGCTCGGGGAGGGGGGTTTGTATCAAAAGAGGCATCGAGGGAAAGGAAAGGGTTTTCCTTTCCCCGATGCCTCTTTTGTGCATTCCTGCTGCACGATCATGTGATCGTGCAGCAGGAATGCCCACTAGGCACGAGGGAGGGAGGGAGAGAGAGAGAGAGAGAGAGAGTGTGTGTGTGTGTGTGTGTGTGTGTGTGTACACCCCAGCTTCTATTTTATTTTAATTTGCTTCTCCATGAAATGTAAATGGGCAGTAGACCACAAAGTTATTATTGGTATGTGGCTAGGACGCGTCAATTCAAACTGCTCCCAATTCACACCGGTGAGCGTATTGTGTAGGTGGGTAATTAATGTGCACTGGAGTTCAGCTTTGCGCTGCAGGATTTTTGTACAATGCATATGCATGTTGACTGTGTGCACGGGGGATTTATATAGGTGCTGGTCAGTGCATGAGGAGTGTCAGCAGGACACGTGTATTGCCTACATAGAGACACAGGTTATGTGGACTGGACTAGGTAAATTTAGAATATATCTGCGTTTGTGAACTACATCTACACTGTGTGTGTATAGGTAGAAGGGTACATAAACTCCAGCACGCAAGGGTGAGGAATGTACAGGAAAAAGTACAAATTTACAATGAAGAGCGAACTTCCTAGAGGGGGCTGAGAGTGAAAGTATTAGTTCTGAAAGTGTCTTTGGAAGAGAAGAGATTTGAGGACAGCTTTGAAGATCCGGGTAGAGGAGGTGGCATGGAGCAATGGGGAAGCGAGTTCCAGATTCTCACCGCATTTCCTGAGAAGGATTGCGCCATCGATCTTTCCCTTTTTGAAGACGGGGGGTGGGCTCAAGCAGAAGCTTTTCCGCATTGCGAGAAGGGCGAGAGCCACCGGACAATTTCAATTTATTTGCCAGGTAACGAGGGAGGAGGTGTGTAAGGCTTTGTGTGTGATGCAGGCAGTTTTGTAAATCAATCTTGTTGCCTCGATCGGAAGCCATCGAAGAGAGGATAGTAGTGACGTGGTCGCTTCGTTTAGACCCTGAAATGAGGCGAGCTGCTGAATGGAGGATGAATTTGAGAGGGGAGAGGTGGGATTTGGGTAGGCCCGTCAGAAGAGAATTGCAATAATCCAGTCTTGAGAGAACCAGAGATTGTACCAAGGTTTTTAAGTCTTTCTCCGGGAAGAACCGACGGATCCCCCGTAGAAGGCGCAACTGGTAACGTGCGTTCTTAGCAATAGAGTTGATGTGGGAGATTAGGTTGAGTCTTTTGTCAAGAATGACACCTAGGGATTTAGCGCTGTCAACAATGATGGGTTTGTTGTTGAGTAGGTTCAGCTGATCCATCCAAGATTGAACAGGAGGAGGTGAGAGAGAGGTAGAGAGGAGGAGGAATTCAGTTTTGGCGGGATTCAGAATGAGTTGGTGAGCTAACATCCAGTTGTGAATAGAGTTGAGAGTAGAGTTGAGTAGTGAGAGATCGTGTGCGGAAGATAAAGGTATCTTCCCACTAGTCCACCAGGCTTTTATTTGTGGAGAGTGACCCCTTGGGTGGCAGAATAGCAGTATGTTTTTAGGCCCATCTGCCCCCAAGGAGGGCAGAAGCCACTAGACACCAGGGTTTTTTTAATTTTTGTGTTGGGGAGTGGCCAAAAGGGCAAGGGTTGCTCCCCTTTTACGGGGGTGAATATTTTATTTATACTGTTAGGCCCACCTACCCCTTAGCTTGGCTGGTGGATTGTGTGTGGACTGGTGCATTATTTGCATATGTGATTGTAATGTTTTTTTCTCCTTTTTATTCTAGTGTAAAGCTTTTGATTCCTGTTTGCGGTTTCGGCAGTGGTGGTTCTGCAGTTTTGCGTAATTGCATTTATTTGGTAAGAAAAATATTTTTGTTGTGTGTACTCCAAATGAGTATTATTGTCATGCATGAATGAATTTTTTTGTAAGTGGTGCCATAATGGCAGCATATTTGTTAGTGTTCAGAGCATGAAATTCTTTGCGATGTTTTGCATTGTCTTATGTGTAATTTTTTTTCTTCTTTTTTAGTGGGATATTGTTGATCCTTACTGTGTCTGTGCAGAGTAGGTGGTGGTGAGTCTAGCTGCTTCTGTCACGTGAGTGGTATAGTGTTGGAGTATATAGGTCTTTGTGATAAAGCTACATTTTGTTTATTTCTTTTTTTTACAAAGGGTTTGTTGTTGTTGACTTGTTTGACAAGTAACCTTTATTAGTAAGCATTATGGCTAGCCGTAGAATTACTGCTCAGCAGGTGGTTGGTTTGCTTCTTGAATCTTCCTCTGAGCAGGATTATGAGACTGACAGTGCGTCTGAGGGAGAGGAGGGAGGGGAAGATTCAGGCAGTGAGTTTTCTCTCCACATGGAATCATCGGATGATGAAGGTACTCTCAGTGCAGATGAAGTGCCTGATTTAGAGGAGGATACTACTGTGCCGATGGTGCAAGAGGCATCTGGATTGCAGCCTGGGGCTGCTAGGCTTCCTACTGGAAGTGCTGGACTCTGGGTTGATCCAAACATGGTGCAGCCGGTGTTGCCTGCCTTTAGTGGTTATGCAGGGTGTAGAGTGGATTGTGAACATTATTTGCCTATACAGTATTTTCAGTTGTTTATGGATGATGTATTTTTGGGTGAGATTGTTGAGCAGACTAATTTGTATGCTGAACAGTTTTTGAGGGACAACAGTGCCAGACTTAGGCCCCATTCTAGAGCTACCCGGTGGAGTCCCACAAATCTGGAAGAGATGAAGAAGTTTTTGGGTTTGACTTTTTTGATGGGTTTGATAAGGAAGCCGTCCATGGGTTCATATTGGTCTACCAGTCCCTTGATGGCAACGGCCATATTTCCTGCAGTTATGACTCGTGATCGGTATTTACTTTTGCTTCGGATGCTGCATTTTGTTGATAATGGTTTGGCGTTGCCACGAGATCACCCTGAATGTGACCGTCTTTTTAAGATTCGGCCTGTTCTTGATCACTTTGTAGATCGATTTTCAGAGATCTATACTCCAGGGAAAGAAATATCTATTGATGAGTCTTTGGTCCTGTTCAAGGGCCGTTTGGTTTTTAGGCAGTACATTCCTAGCAAGAGGGCACGCTATGGAATTAAGCTGTATATGTTGTCTGAGAGTAGGACAGGATATGTTTTTAATTTGCGTGTGTACACTGGTAGGGATTCCACTATTGACCCCCCTGGTTGTCCGTCCACTTTTGGAGTTTCAGAGAAAATTGTGTGGGATCTTGCTAGAGGACTGTTTAACAGAGGCCACCATTTGTACCTTGATAACTTCTACACTGCTGTGCAATTGTTTAAGGAATTGTTCAAAGTGGACACTTTTGCTTGTGGCACAATCCGCTCTAACCGTAAAGGTTATCCAAAAGAGCTTGTTTGCAAAAAACTTCAGAGGGGACAGTGCAGTGCCTTGCGTAGTGAGGAACTGCTAGCTGTGAAATTTGTGGACAGGAGGGATGTGTACATGCTGACTACCATCCATGATGAGAGTACTTCACCTGTGGCTGTTTGGGGTCAGATTGCTGAAGTGCGCAAACCTGTGTGCATTTTAGACTACAATAAGCACATGGGTGGTGTTGATAGAGTAGATCAGAGGTTGGAACCTTACACTGCTATTCGTAAGTCTTACATTTGGTATAAGAAGTTGGCCATCCATCTCTTCAATTTAGCAACTTTCAATGCTTTTGTTGTGTTCAAGGAGTGTTCTCCTGCGTCAAAGTTGACTTTTGTTCAGTTTCAGGAGTCTGTCATAGGCAGCCTTGTTGTTGTGGAACAGGCAAGTGTTCCTAGAGTTGGAGTGGTGGAGGATGTGGCTCGATTGAAAGATCGCCACTTTCCTGATCACATTCCTCCTACACCCTCAAAAGACTTTCCCACTAGGAGATGTAGAGTCTGTTGGCGAAGAGGTACGCGGAAGGAGACTCGTATGTACTGCCCTGAGTGTCCTTCTAACCCTGGGCTGTGTGTGCCTGCTTGTTATAGAGCGTACCACAAGCAAAAGAATTATTGGGAGCAACCATGAGTGGTAAAGTGAACTGCCTGGTCTGTAATGTTTAAGAATTGTTGTTCTGTTTCAAGGTTGGCATTAGTGCAATGTATTTAGTTTCTGATTTTGTGTTAGTAGATTTGTATCTATTTGCAATTTGTTTGTGTTTTCTTTTTTGTATAAAAAAATCCTAAATGTGATGGTGGTGTGTGTAGGCTGGTGCTTGGCTGGCGGTGTGCGTGGAGTGGCGCTTGGCTGGCGGTGTGCGGGGAGTGGCTCTTGGCTGGCGGTGTGCGTGGAGTGGTGCTTGGCTGGCGGTGTGCGTGGAGTGGCGCTAGGCTGGCGGTGTGCGTGGAGTGGCGCTAGGCTGGCGGTGTGCGTGGAGTGGCGCTAGGCTGGCGGTGTGCGTGGAGTGGCGCTAGGCTGGCGGTGTGCGTGGAGTGGCGCTTGGCTGGCGGTGTGCGTGGAGTGGCGCTTGGCTGGCGGTGTGCGTGGACTGGTGCTCGGCTGGCAGTGTGTGAGTAGTGACTTGCTGCTGGTCACTACACACACTGCTAGCCGAGCGACACTCCACGCAATCCATCAGCTTGTGTGGTTGCTGTGTTAGGAATGTGGGCGTGTGAAAGTGATGGGCCCTTGAATGGCGCTGTCTGCTGGTGTGAGTGTTGTAATGTGATGGGCCCGCGGCTGGTGGTGTGAATGGTTTTGTATTTGTCACACGTATGAAAGGTGTATGAATGGCCTGTAAAGAGGTTGGTGCCTTGTCGTGGCTTTACAGCTCACGAGCTGTGAGTCAATGGTTCAGTTTCTCGTCCTTTCAATTATTAACAGTGCATTTCATTTTTGTGAAATCACTTGTTAATACAATTGTATATACTGAACCATCACTCACCCTCGTGCCAAATCCAACCAGTATGTGTGTGTGTGCTTGAGGATTAGATGGCTGTGCAGTAATATTTTTTTTTTGTCTTTCTCAAGCAGGGTGTACCTTGTCCCTTTTTGTGAATGTTGTAATGTGTTTGTTTCGTGCCTGTGGGGTGTGAATGGTCTTGTGTGTATCACGTATGAAAGGTGTGTGAATGGCCTGTAAAGCGGTTGGGGCCTTGACGTGGCTTTACAGCTCACGAGCTGCGAGTCACTGGTTCCGTTTTTTGTCCTTTCAATTATTGACAGTGCATTTCATTTTTGTGAAATCTCTTGTTAATAAAATTGTATATACTGAACCATCACTTGCCCTCGTGCCAAATCCAACCAGTATGTGTGTGTGCTTGAGGAATAGATGGCTGTGCAGTAATCTTTGTCTTTTTAGTCTGTCTGCCAAGGTGTACATTCCGTCTAAGAATAACCTACCAACTGTAGATATTGTCGTAAACGAAACACCCATGGGAGTACATGGTGATATCTCTCTTGTGGATCCCAACAAGTTATGGTACCCACAATGTCCTGCAAACCTCAAAATGTCTGTCACATTTTCCTTGCAATATTGTGCCAAAATTTTCACGCTGCAGAAATAAACAACACATTATCTCAAAATGACCTGGTTTTGCAAGGGGGTCACCTGGGTTTTTGGCCCGGGGCTCGGCGGCCACATAGGGAAACCTACCAAACCCACACATTTCTGAAAAGTAGACACCCGGGGGCTTCCAGAGAGGTATGGATTGCGTGGATCCCCCAACGTTTCCTTACCCAGAATCCCCTGCAAACCTCAATTTTAGCTGAAAAAATCACTTTTTTCACACATTTTTGTGTGGGAAAGTGTGGCATCACTGGCCTCACACAAATTTCCTACCACCCAGCGTTCCCCCAGGTCTCCCGATAAAAATGGTGCCTCACTTGTGTGGGAGGCCCAAGTACCCGCGACAGGCAAGGGCCCACAACGTATTGAGGCGACCTCAAAATGGCCTTTCACAAAACCACCTGGTTTTGCAAGGGGGGTCACCTGGGTTTTTGGCCCCGTGCTCAGCGGCCATCGAGGAAAACCTACCAAACCCACACATTTCTGAAAAGTAGACACCCAGGGGCTTCCAGGGAGGTATGGCTTGCGTGGATCCCCCAACGTTTCCTTACCCAGAATCCCCTGCAAACCTCAATTTTAGCTGAAAAAATCACTTTTTTCACACATTTTTGTGTGGGAAAGTGTGGCATCACTGGCCTCACACAAATTTCCTACCACCCAGCGTTCCCCCAGGTCTCCCGATAAAAATGGTGCCTCACTTGTGTGGGAGGCCCAAGTACCCGCGACAGGCAAGGGCCCACAACGTATTGAGGCGACCTCAAAATGGCCTTTCACAAAACCACCTGGTTTTGCAAGGGGTCACCTGGGTTTTTGGCCCTGTGCTCGGCGGCCATCTAGGGAAACCTACCAAACCCACACATTTCTGAAAAGTAGACACCCGGGGGCTTCCAGGGAGGTATGGCTTGCGTGGATCCCCCAACGTTTCCTTACCCAGAATCCCCTGCAAACCTCAATTTTAGCTGAAAATATCACTTTTTTCACACATTTTTGTGTGGGAAAGTGTGGCATCACTGGCCTCACACAAATTTCCTACCACCCAGCGTTCCCCCAGGTCTCCCGATACAAATGGTGCCTCACTTGTGTGGGAGGCCCAAGTACCCGTGACAGGCAAGGGCCCACAACGTAGTGAGGCGACCTCAAAATTGCCTATCTCAAAACCACCTGGTTTTGCAAGGGAGTCACCTGGGTTTTTGGCCCCGTGCTCAGCGGCCATCTAGGAAACCTACCAAACCCACACATTTCTGAAAAGTAGACACCCGGGGGCTTCCAGGGAGGTATGGCTTGCCTGGATCCCCCAACGTTTCCTTACCCAGAATCCCCTGCAAACCTCAATTTTAGCTGAAAAAATCACTTTTTTCACACATTTTTGTGTGGGAAAGTGTGGCATCACTGGCCTCACACAAATTTCCTACCACCCAGCGTTCCTCCAGGTCTCCCGATAAAAATGGTGCCTCACTTGTGTGGGAGGCCCAAGTACCCGCGACAGGCAAGGGCCCACAACGTAGTGAGGCGACCTCAAAATTGCCTATCTCAAAACCACCTGGTTTTGCAAGGGGGTCACCTGGGTTTTTGGCCCCGTGCTCGGCGGCCATCTAGGGAAACCTACCAAACCCACACATTTCTGAAAAGTAGACACCCGGGGGCTTCCAGGGAGGTATGGCTTGCGTGGATCCCCCAACGTTTCCTTACCCAGAATCCCCTGCAAACCTCAATTTTAGCTGAAAAAAATCACTTTTTTCACACATTTTTGTGTGGGAAAGTGTGGCATCACTGGTCTCACACAAATTTCCTACCACCCAGCGTTCCCCCAGGTCTCCCGATAAAAATGGTGCCTCACTTGTGTGGGAGGCCCAAGTACCCACGACATGCAAGGACACAAAACGTTTTGAGGCAACATCAACATTGCCTATCAAAAAATGTTTTGGGCCCTTGCCTGTCGCGGGTACTTGGGCCTCCCACACAAGTGAGGCACCATTTTTATCGGGAGATCTGGGGAACGCTGGGTGGTAGGAAATTTGTGTGAGGCCAGTGATGCCACACTTTCCCACACAAAAATGTGTGAAAAAAGTGATTTTTTCAGCTAAAATTGAGGTTTGCAGGGGATTCTGGGTAAGGAAACGTTGGGGGATCCACGCAAGCCATACCTCCCTGGAAGCCCCGGGTGTCTACTTTTCAGAAATGTGTGGGTTTGGTAGGTTTCCCTAGATGGCCGCCGAGCACGGGGCCAAAACCCAGGTGACCCCCTTGCAAAACCAGGTGGTTTTGTGAAAGGCCATTTTGAGGTCGCCTCACTACGTTGTGGCCCTGCCTGTCGCGGGTACTTGAGCCTCCCACACAAGTGAGGCACCATTTTATCGGGAGACCTGGGGAACGCTGGGTGGTAGGAAATTTGTGTGAGGCCAGTGATGCCACACTTTCCCACACAAAAATGTGTGAAAAAAGTGATTTTTTCAGCTAAAATTGAGGTTTGCAGGGGATTCTGGGTAAGGAAACGTAGGGGGATCCACGCAAGCCATACCTCCCTGGAAGCCCCTGGTGTCTACTTTTCAGAAATGTGTGGGTTTGGTAGGTTTCCCTAGATGGCCGCCGAGCACGGGGCCAAAAACCCAGGTGACCCCTTGCAAAACCAGGTGGTTTTGTGAAGGCCATTTTGAGGTCGCCTCACTACGTTGTGGGCCCTTGCCTGTCGCGGGTACTTGGGCCTCCCACACAAGTGAGGCACCATTTTTATCGGGAGACCTGGGGAACGCTGGGTGGTAGGAAATTTGTGTGAGGCCAGTGATGCCACACTTTCCCACACAAAAATGTGTGAAAAAGTGATTTTTCAGCTAAATTGAGGTTTGCAGGGGATTCTGGGTAAGGAAACGTTGGGGATCCACGCAAGCCATACCTCCCTGGAAGCCCCCGGGTGTCTACTTTTCAGAAATGTGTGGGTTTGGTAGGTTTCCCTAGATGGCCGCCGAGCACGGGCCAAAAACCCAGGTGACCCCTTGCAAAACCAGGTGGTTTTGTGAAAGGCCATTTTGAGGTCGCCTCACTACGTTGTGGGCCCTTGCCTGTCGCGGGTACTTGGGCCTCCCACACAAGTGAGGCACCATTTTTATTGGGAGACCTGGGGGAACGCTGGGTGGTAGGAAATTTGTGTGAGGCCAGTGATGCCACACTTTCCCACACAAAAATGTGTGAAAAAAGTGATTTTTTCAGCTAAAATTGAGGTTTGCAGGGGATTCTGGGTAAGGAAACGTTGGGGGATCCACGCAAGCCATACCTCCCTGGAAGCCCCTGGGTGTCTACTTTTCAGAAATGTGTTGGTTTGATAGGTTTCCTAGATGGCCGCCGAGCACGGGGCCAAAACCCAGGTGACTCCCTTGCAAAACCAGGTGGTTTTGTGAAAGGCCATTTTGAGGTCGCCTCACTACGTTGTGGGCCCTTGCCTGTCGCGGGTACTTGGGCCTCCCACACAAGTGAGGCACCATTTTTATCGGGAGACCTGGGGAATGCTGGGTGGTAGGAAATTTGTGTGAGGCCAGTGATGCCACACTTTCCCACACAAAAATGTGTGAAAAAGTGATTTTTTCAGCTAAAATTGAGGTTTGCAGGGGATTCTGGGTAAGGAAACGTTGGGGGATCCACGCAAGCCATACCTCCCTGGAAGCCTCCTGGTGTCTACTTTTCAGAAATGTGTGGGTTTGGTAGGTTTCCCTAGATGGCCGCCGAGCACGGGTCCAAAACCCAGGTGACCCTTTGCAAAACCAGGTGGTTTTGTGAAAGGCCATTTTGAGGTCGCCTCACTACGTTGTGGGCCCTTGCCTGTCGCGGGTACTTGGGCCTCCCACACAAGTGAGGCACCATTTTTATCGGGAGACCTGGGGGAACGCTGGGTGGGTAGGAAATTTGTGTGAGGCCAGTGATGCCACACTTTCCCACACAAAAATGTGTGGAAAAAGTGATTTTTTCAGCTAAATTGAGGTTTGCAGGGGATTCTGGGTAAGGAAACGTTGGGGGATCCACGCAAGCCATACCTCCCTGGAAGCCCCCGGGTGTCTACTTTTCAGAAATGTGTGGGTTTGGTAGGTTTCCCTAGATGGCCGCCGAGCACGGGGCCAAAAACCCAGGTGACCCCCTTGCAAAACCAGGTGGTTTTGTGAAAGGCCATTTTGAGGTCGCCTCACTACGTTGTGGGCCCTTGCCTGTCGCGGGTACTTGGGCCTCCCACACAAGTGAGGCACCATTTTTATCGGGAGACCTGGGGAACGCTGGGTGGTAGGAAATTTGTGTGAGGCCAGTGATGCCACACTTTCCCACACAAAAATGTGTGAAAAAAGTGATTTTTTCAGCTAAAATTGAGGTTTGCAGGGGATTCTGGGTAAGGAAACGTTGGGGGATCCACGCAAGCCATACCTCCCTGGAAGCCCCCGGGTGTCTACTTTTCAGAAATGTGTGGGTTTGGTAGGTTTCCCTAGATGGCCGCCGAGCACGGGGCCAAAAACCCAGGTGACCCCCTTGCAAAACCAGGTGGTTTTGTGAAAGGCCATTTTGAGTTCGCCTCACTACGTTGTGGGCCCTTGCCTGTCGCGGGTACTTGGGCCTCCCACACAAGTGAGGCACCATTTTTATCGGGAGACCTGGGGGAATGCTGGGTGGTAGGAAATTTGTGTGAGGCCAGTGATGCCACACTTTCCCACCACAAAAATGTGTGAAAAAAGTGATTTTTTCAGCTAAAATTGAGGTTTGCAGGGGATTCTGGGTAAAGAAACGTTGGGGGATCCACGCAAGCCATACCTCCCTGGAAGCCCCCGGGTGTCTACTTTTCAGAAATGTGTGTGTTTGGTAGGTTTCCCTAGGTGCCGGCAGAGCTAGGGTTCACAAACTACAGCTAGGCACTTTGCCAAAAAAGGGTCATTTTTCACTGCGAAATTGAGGTGTGACCACGTTGCGTTTTGCGCCGTTTCCTGTTGCAGGCACTAGGCCGACCCACACAAGTGAGGTACCATTTTTCTCGTAAGACTTTGGGGAACGCGGGGTGGGTGAAAATTTGTGGATCCACGCAGATTCCAGAACTTTCCACCACAGAAATGTGGGGAAAATGTGTTTTTTTGACAATTTTTTAGGTTTGCTAGGGATTCTGGGTAACAGAACCTGGTGGGAGGCAGTCCAGTCACCCCATCCTGGATTCCCCTGGGTGTCTAGTTTTCAAAAATGTATAGGTTTGCTAGGTTTCCCTAGGTGCCGGCAGAGCTAGGGTTCAAAAACTACAGCTAGGCACTTTGCCAAATAAGGGTCATTTTTCACTGCGAAATTGAGGTGTGACCACGTTGCGTTTTGTGCCATTTCCTGTCGCAGGCACTAGGCCGACCCACACAAGTGAGGTACCATTTTTCTCGTAATACTTTGGGGAACGCGGGGTGGGTGGAAATTTGTGGATCCACGCAGATTCCAGAACTTTCCACCACAGAAATGTGGGGAAAATGTGTTTGTTTTGACAATTTTTTATGTTTGCAAGGGATTCTGGGTAACAGAACCTGGTGGGAGGCAGTCAAGTCACCCCATCCTGGATTCCCCTGGGTGTCTAGGTTTCAAAAATGTATAGGTTTGCTAGGTTTCCCTAGGTGCCGGCAGAGCTAGGGTTCAAAAACTACAGCTAGGCACTTTGCCAAAAAAGGGTCATTTTTCACTGCGAAATTGAGGTGTGACCACGTTGCGTTTTGCGCCGTTTCATGTCGCAGGCACTAGGCCGACCCACACAAGTGAGGTACCATTTTTCTCGTAAGACTTTGGGGAACGCGGGGTGCGTGGAAATTTGTGGATCCACGCAGATTCCAGAACTTTCCACCACAGAAATGTGGGGAAAATGTGGTTTTTTTGACAATTGTTTAGGTTTGCAAGGGATTCTGGGTAACAGAACCTGGTGGGAGGCAGTCCAGTCACCCCATCCTGGATTCCCCTGGGTGTCTAGTTTTCAAAAATGTATAGGTTTGCTAGGTTTCCCTAGGTGCCGGCAGAGCTAGGGTTCAAAAACTACAGCTAGGCACTTTGTCAAAAAAGGGTCATTTTTTACTGCGAAATTGAGGTGTGACCACGTTGCGTTTTGCGCCGTTTCCTGTCGCAGGCACTAGGCCGAACCACACAAGTGAGGTACCATTTTTCTCGTAATACTTTGGGGAACGCGGGGTGGTTGGAAATTTGTGGATCCACGCAGATTCCAGAACTTTCCACCACAGAAATGTGGGGAAAATGTGTTTTTTTTGACAATTCTTTATGTTTGCAAGGGATTCTGGGTAACAGAACCTGGTGGGAGGCAGTCAAGTCACCCCATCCTGGATTCCCCTGGGCGTCTAGTTTTCAAAAATGTATAGGTTTGCTAGGTTTCCCTAGGTGCCGGCAGAGGTAGGGTTAAAAAACTACAGCTAGGCACTTTGCCAAAAAAGGGTCATTTTTCACTGCGAAATTGAGGTGTGACCACCTTGCGTTTTGCACCGTTTCCTGTCGCCGGCACTAGGCCGACCCACACAAGTGAGGTACCATTTTTCTCGTAAGACTTTGGGGAACACGGGGTGGGTGGAAATTTGTGGATCCACGCAGATTCCAGAACTTTCCACCACAGAAATGTGGGGAAAATGTGGTTTTTTTGACAATTGTTTATGTTTGCAAGGGATTCAGGGTAACAGAACCTGATGGGAGGCAGTCAAGTCACCCCATCCTGGATTCCCCTGGGTGTCTAGTTTTCAAAAATGTATAGGTTTGCTAGGTTTCCCTAGGTGCCGGCAGAGGTAGGGTTCAAAAACTACAGCTAGGCACTTTGCCAAAAAGGGTCATTTTTCACTGCGAAATTGAGGTGTGACCACGTTGCGTTTTGCACCGTTTCCTGTCGCAGGCACTAGGCCGACCCACACAAGTGAGGTACCATTTTTCTCGTAAGACTTTGGGGAATGTGGGGTGGGTGGAAATTTGTGGATCCACGCAGATTCCAGAACTTTCCACCACAGAAATGTGGGGAAAATGTGGTTTTTTTGACAATTTTTTATGTTTGCAAGGGATTCTGGGTAACAGAACCTGGTGGGAGGCAGTCAAGTCACCCCATCCTGGATTCCCCTCGGTGTCTAGTTTTCAAAAATATATAGGTTTGCTAGGTTTCCCTAGGTGCCGGCAGAGGTAGGGTTCACAAACTACAGCTAGGCACTTTGCAAAAAAAGGGTCATTTTTCACTGCGAAATTGAGGTGTGACCACGTTGCGTTTTGCGCCGTTTCCTGTCGCAGGCACTAGGCCGACCCACACAAGTGAGGTACCATTTTTCTCGTAAGACTTTGGGGAACGCGGGGTGGGTGGAAATTTGGGGATCCACGCAGATTCCAGAACTTTCCACCACAGAAATGTGGGGAAAATGTGGTTTTTTTGACAATGTTTTATGTTTGCAAAGGATTCTGGGTAACAGAACCTGGTGGGAGGCAGTCCAGTCACCCCATTCTGGATTCCCCTGGGTGTCTAGTTTTCAAAAATGTATAGGTTTGCTAGGTTTCCCTAGGTGCCGGCAGAGCTAGGGTTCAAAAACTACAGCTAGGCACTTTGCCAAAAAAGGGTCATTTTTCACTGCGAAATTGAGGTGTGACCACATTGCGTTTTGCGCCGTTTCCTGTCGCAGGCACTAGGCCGACCCACACAAGTGAGGTACCATTTTTCTCGTAAGACTTTGGGAAACGCGGGGTGGGGGGAAATTTGTGGATCCACACAGATTCCAGAACTTTCCACCACAGAAATGTGGGGAAAATGTGTTTTTTTTGACAATTTTTTATGTTGGCAAGGGATTCTGGGTAACAGAACCTGGTGGGAGGCAGTCCAGTCACCCCATACTGGATTCCCCTGGGTGTCTAGTTTTCAAAAATGTATAGGTTTGCTAGGTTTCCCTAGGTGCCGGCAGAGGTAGGGTTCAAAAACTACAGCTAGGCACTTTGCCAAAAAAGGGTCATTTTTCACTGCGAAATTGAGGTGTGACCACGTTGCGTTTTGCGCCGTTTCCTGTCGCTGGCACTAGGCCGACCCACACAAGTGAGGTACCATTTTTCTCGTAAGACTTTGGGGAACGCGGGGTGGGTGGAAATTTGTGGATCCACGCAGATTCCAGAACTTTCCACCACAGAAATGTGGGGAAAATGTGTTTTTTGGACAATTGTTTATGTTTGCAAGGGATTCTGGGTAACAGAACCTGGTGGGAGGCAGTCAAGTCACCCCATCCTGGATTCCCTGGTTGTCTAGTTTTCAAAAATGTATAGGTTTGCTAGGTTTCCCTAGGTGCCGGCAGAGGTAGGGTTCAAAAACTACAGCTAGGCACTTTGCAAAAAAAGGGTCATTTTTCACTGCGAAATTGAGGTGTGACCACGTTGCGTTTTGCGCCGTTTCCTGTCGCGGGCACTAGGCCGACCCACACAAGTGAGGTACCATTTTTCTCAGAAGACTTTGGGGAACGCGGGGTGGGTGGAAATTTGTGGATCCACGCAGATTCCAGAACTTTCCACCACAGAAATGTGGGGAAAATGTGTTTTTTTTGATAATTTTTTAGGTTTGCAAGGGATTCTGGGTAACAGAACCTGGTGGGAGGCAGTCCAGTCACCCCATCCTGGATTCCCCTGGGTGTCTAGTTTTCAAAAATGTATAGGTTTGCTAAGTTTCCCTAGGTGCCGGCAGAGCTAGGGTTCAAAAACTACAGCTAGGCACTTTGCCAAAAAAGGGTCATTTTTCACTGCGAAATTGAGGTGTGACCACGTTGCGTTTTGTGCCGTTTCCTGTCGCAGGCACTAGGCCGACCCACACAAGTGAGGTACCATTTTTCTCGTAAGACTTTGGGGAACGCGGGGTGTGTGGAAATTTGTGGATCCACGCAGATTCCAAAACTTTCCACCACAGAAATGTGGGGAAAATGTGTTTTTTTGACAATTGTTTAGGTTTGCAAGGGATTCTGGGTAACAGAACCTGGTGGGAGGAAGTCAAGTCACTCCATCCTGGATTCCCCTGGGTGTCTAGTTTTCAAAAATGTATAGGTTTGCTAGGTTTCCCTAGGTGCCGGCAGAGCTATGGTTCAAAAACTACACCTAGGCACTTTGCAAAAAAAGGGTAATTTTTCATTGTGAAAATGTGGTACGTCCACGTTGCATTTTGAGCCATTTCCTGTTGTGGGCACAAGGGCTACCCACACAAGTGAGGTACCATTTTTATCGGGAGACTTAGGGTAACACAGAATTGTAGAGCAACTGTTATTACCTATTGACTTCCGATGCATTTCTGCCTTCCAAATGAAAGACAATGTGTAAAAATAAGTCATTTTGAAAAATGACCTATAATTCTCATGCTAGTATGGGTACTCCCAATTTCGGAAATGTGCAAATATCTACTGTTTCTAAAATCTACATTTTGTTCCCATTTCAGAAATACATAGGTGTCTTTCATAACAATTTTTCCATGTGTACATTTTCCCAAAATAATTGCTATATACCCGGTACATAATAAAAAACCATTGCAAGATGCTGCTCAATTATTGGCTCTGGGTTCGTCGGGTTCTTGGTGAACCTGCAAGTCCTATATATCCCCACAACCAGAAAGGTCCAGCGGATATAACGGTATATTGCCTTCAAATAGCTGTCAAAATTAGAAGAAGTTACAGGTGAAAACGTTGACACAAATGGCAGTTTTTTTCAACTAATTTTCAATTTTTCCTTTATTTAACTGTTAGTTTCTATAAGGAAAACTTTAAGGATCTACACAAATGACCCCTTGCTGAATTCAGAATTTTGTCTACTTTTCAGAAATGTATGGCTTTCCAGGATCCATTATTGGTTTCATACCCATTTCTACCATTAACTGGAAGGAGGTTGAAAGCACAAAAAATAGCAAAAATAGGCTATGTCCCAGAAAAATGCCAAAACTGTGTAAATAAAGTTGGTTTTCTGACAAAAGTCTGCTTGTCCCTGAAAGCTGGGAAGATGGTGATTTCAGCACCACAACCCCTTTTTTTGATGCCATTTGCAGGGAAAAATCAAGACGCTTTCATCTGTAGCCCTTTTTTCGCATTTTTCCCAAAAAAAACAAAATTTAGCTGTATTTTGACTAATTTCTGGGTCCCCTCCAGGGGAATCCAAAACCCTGGGTACCTTTACAATCCCCATGATGTTACAAAAAAAGGACGCAAATTTGGCATGGATACCTTATGTGGTCAAAAAGTTACAGGGGCCTAAGCGCGCACTACCCCAAATAGCCCAAAAAAGGCTTAGCACAGGAGGGGAAAAGGCCTAGCAGCGAAGGGGTTAAACTAGTATATGTGAGTATTGGTGTATATAAGTGAGTATATGTGAGAGTGAGAGATTGGAAGAGTTCCTGTACAAATAAGTAGATGTTTCTATAAGTGATTGTTAAAGAGAGTAAGTATGTGTAAGTTTCTGTAGAAGTAAGTGTGGTAGTGTGTGTATAACTTTATATGCAAGTAAATGGATGTTTGATACTTTGTTTGCATGTGTGACTATGTGTGTGAGTAACTCTATGGATGAGTGGCGGTGTGTAACAGGATGTATAGGTGTATGAGTACATATGATGAGTGAGTACATGTATGAGTGACTGTATAGGGACTGTTGGTGAATGAGTGGATGTGTGTGTAGATCTTGTTTTGAAAATGTTAGTTTGTATTTTTGAGTGTGTGTATCAAAGGTTATATTAGGGTGAGAGGAGGTCTGCCACTCTATCACAAGGATGATGTCATCCATCAGTGATGTCATCAGTAAAGTCATTTGAGATGTCATCATTGATGTCATGAGTGATGTCACTGACCATGTCATGAGTGATGTAATATGTGACGTCATCAGCAGTGCATTGCGGGTGCGCGAGTTATAGTTAGCTGAACTAACTATAACGGAGGAATTTCTATGGTTTTGTACGAGTGAAATGTCCAACTAACTATAACGCCCCTGAAACCTATGGTTTTTCAGTGTATATATATATATATATATATATATATATATATATATATTATCTACTGGCGGTCGCCAGTAGATAGTTATAGTTAGGACCTATTTTCCATAGGAAATCCGCGACATTCTATTTGAAATAACTCTCTTGCCGGTTGACGAATCTTCGTGAAATTTTCAAACTTTATGGCCCGCTCCGGTCCGCTCCTACCCTGAAAGTTTCGGGGTGATTTGTCAAGCGGGGACCGAGAAAAAAGGGGGGTCCCAAAACGTGTTTTCCCCATTCATTTTCCCATAGGAAACTTTAGACACGGCTACAGCCCGAACTGCTGAACGGAATGACACCAAATTTGGCAAAGAGGTAGTTCTTGGTTCAGAAAGAACCCTTTTTGTTAAATGGTGTAAATCCGTTCAGTAGTTCCAGAGAAAATCAAAAGGAAAATCACATATATATCTATGGCCGCGTCGGATTCGCGCACCCTCCCGATCACGAGCTGCATGCTAATTGGCTGTCAACACTCCAAATCAGGAAGTGTTGGCAGCCATTTTATCCCTCGGTAGAACCGAGGGACAGAAACAAGTGCGCAAAGCGCAAAGGGGGCAGGGTAGAAACACCCTGACCCCTAGGTCTGCTCAGGGGTCCCACAAGGACCCCTGGGCAGAAAAGCATTTTTTTATTTTTAAATCGGCAGGATGCGCTCAGGGTGCGCGGATCCTGCCGATTAGAAAAAAAAACCAGAAGAAACAAGTGCGCAAAACGCACAAAGGGGGCAGGGTAGAAACACCCTGACCCCTAGGTCTGCTCAAGGGGTCCCTCAAGGACCCCTGGGCAGAAAAAAGCATTTAAAAAAAAAAAAATCGGCGGGATGCGCTCAGGGTGCGCGGATCCCGCCGAGAAAAAAAAAAAACGAAGCGCGGTCTCCCGCGCTTCGTTGTTAATTGGCCCCCGGGTGGGCCAAGTCCCGGGGGCATGCAGGCTTTCTTTTTAATATGTGGGGGGCCTCTAAGGCCCCCCCAAGCCCCGGGGACCATCACCCCCCGGGGACCGTCACCCCCCGGGGCTTAAAAAAAATAAAGGTGCGGGAGGGCTCTTTGCCCTCCCGCTGCCCCAGGGACCGCCACCTCCCCGGGGCTTTTTCTTTTAATTTTTTGACCTGTGTGGGGGGACTCCAGCCCCCCCACACGCCCCGGGGACCACCACCTCCCCGGGGCTGTTCATGAGAAGGGAGGGGGGCCGCGCGGCCCCCCTCCTTGAGCCCTTGATGGCCCTGGGGACCGCCACCCCCCCGGGCCGGCTCCTGCAGTGTCCCGGGGTACCTACCCCCGGGACACTATAGTTTGCTATGACAGGACGGGAGCCTCGCGGCTCCCGTCCTGTCATAGCAAACTTGGTTTGTAATTTTGAAAGAGAGAGCAGGAAACCTGCTCTCTCTTTCGAAATGCAAACCAATTGCTTTCCACATGGGGAGCAGCATGTTAGCTGCTCCCCATGTGGAAAGCAATGCCGGCTCCCGTAGGACACGGGGAGCCGGCGGCACTGTGGGGGGATTGGGGACCCCCCCACAGTCCCCAACCAGAGGCCAGGCCCCGGGGGATGGGGTGCCCGGGGCCATAAGTGGCCAGGGAGGGGGGCCACACAGCCCCCCTCCCCAAATTATAAAAAATTAAAAAAAAAAAGGGCAAGGCCGGCCCCAGGGGATGGGGTCCCGGGGCCTTAAATGGCCTGAGGAGGGGGCCACGCAGCCCCCTCCAAATTAAAAAAAATAAAAATTGAGGGCATGCCCCGGGGGATGGGGTCCCCGGGGCCAATACAGGCCCAGGGAAGGGGGGCCACGCGGCCCCCTTCCCGTTTTTTTTTTTTTATTTAAAAAATAAAATAAAATGCTCAGGCCCCGGGGGATGGGGTCCCCGGGGCCAAAAGTGGCCAAGGGAAGGGGGGCCACGCAGCCCCCCTCCCAATCAAAAAAAAAAAAAAAAAGACCGGCATCGTGCCGGAGGCCCGCCCCCCTCCCTGCAGCAGTCTGCAAACGCGCCCCCTGGCGCGTTTTGAGAAGGGGAAGTAATTCCCCTTGAATACTGGGGGTCCCTGGGGGCAAACTAGCCCACTAGGAACCTCCAGTATGCGCCAGGGGGCTGCGTTGCAGAGAGGTGTACAGAGGCCACGCCCCTTTTTACACCTCTCTGCAACGCAGCTCTGTGGTGCTTTTTGGAAGTACATGGTGGGCTTGTTGGACTCCAGGGACCCTCAGAATTCAAGGGGACTTAATCCCCCAACTTAAAACGCGCCACGGGGCGCGTTTGCACAGTGGTGAAGGGAGGGGGCGGGGCTTCAGGTGACATGTGTGCAAACAGGCCCCGTGGCGTGTTTTAAGATGGGGAATTAAATCCCCTTCAATCCTGAGGGTCCCTGGGGGCCAACTAGCCCAACAGGTACGTCCAGAAAGCGCCACAGAGCTGCGTTGCAGAGAGGTGAAATAGGGGTGTGGCCTCTGTACACGTCTCTGCAACGCAGCCCCTGGCGCATACTGGAGGTTCCTGGTTGGCTAGTTGGCCCCAGGGACCCTCATGATTCAAGGGGACTTAATCCCCCAACTTAAAACGCGCCACGGGGCGCGTTTGCACAGATGTCACCTCAGGCCCCGCCCCCTCCCTTCACCATTGTGCAAATATTCCTCTAAAATCAGCCGAACTACGAATTCCGATTTACTCACCTGTTATCAGGAGAGAACCCAGTGCTGCATCTTTTAGCCCAGCACTGATCCTGAAAAGTAATTTTAACCGTACTTACCAGTAACTTGAATTTCCTTCCATAGGATATCATTGCCTGCTTTTTGCTGAAAAAGTTTCTAAGTGTCGATTTTTGAAACATACAAATATTCCTCTAAAATCAGCCGAACTACGAATTCCGATTTACTCACCTGTTATCAGGAGAGACCTCAGTGCTGCATCTTTCAGCCCAGTACTGATCCTGAAAAGTAATTTTAACCGTACTTACCAGTAACTTGAATTTCCTTCCATAGGATATCATTGACTGGTTTCACTTGGAAATTCTTCTAAGTGTCGATTTTTGAAACTTTATAATATTCCTCTAAAATCAGCCGAAATACGAATTCCGATTTACTGACCTGTTATCAGGAGAGACCTCAGTGCTGCATCTTTCAGCCCGGTACTGGTCCTGAAAAGTAATTATAACCGTACTTACCAGTAACTTGAATTTCCTTCCATAGGCTAACATTGACTGGTTTCACTTGGAAATTCTTCTAAGTGTGCAGTTTTGGAACTTTATAATATTCCTCTAAAATCAGCCGAAATACGGATTCCGATTTACTCACCTGTTATCAGGAGAGACCTCAGTGCTGCATCTTTCAGCCCAGTACTGATCCTGAAAAGTAATTTTAACCGTACTTACCAGCAACTTGAATTTCCTTTCATAGGCTAACATTGACTGGTTTCACTTGGAAATTCTTCTAAGTGTGGAGTTTTGGAACTTTATAATATTCCTCTAAAATCAACCGAACTACGAATTCCGATTTACTCACCTGTTATCAGGAGAGAACCCAGTGCTGCATCTTTTAGCCCAGCACTGACCCTGAAAAGTAATTCTAACCGTACTTACCAGTAACTTATATTTCCTTCCATAGGAATCCATTGTCTGGTTTTCAGCAGAAAAGTTTCAAAGTGTCGATTTTCACAAATTACAAATATTCCTTAAAAATCGCCTGTATGACTTAAACGCATTCTTTCAACTGTTTACAGGAGATGCACCAGTGCTGGATCCAGGATCCAACACTGAGTAAGAAAAAGTAACGATAACACTACTTACCTGCTAAGTGAATTTCCTCCCAAAGGATAACATTGGTGATTCTATGTGAAAAAGTTTCTGTCAACTTTTAAAATACAATAATATTCCTTAAAAATCACTACTGTAACCAAAACGCTTTTACTCAACTGTTTACAGGACATGTCCCAGGACTGAATCTAGGATCCAGTCCTGTGGTTAGAAAAGTAATCCATAAAGTAACTAATTGCATTTAACTAGAAATTCACATTCAGCTCAATGTTGCATTGTGTTTGAAATTGTGTTGCCCATTGCAACAACTGTAACTACTGTACTTAAAACTCTATTGCCTATTTGCAAACTATTTAAACTAAAGTAATTCATTCTGAGAAAGTATATTTTGTAATGTAATGTATAATGTAATTACAATGTAATTTAATAAATAAAATATCTAAAAATAAATAGTTTTAAAAAATGTAGTAAATCAGTATCAAAAAAATAAATATAACAATTAATACATTTAAAAATTGTCATTTACAAAACCTTTGAAATTCACTGAAAAAACCATAGGTTTTAGGGGCGTATATAGTTAGAAATTAGCATTTAAAAAACCTTTGAAATTCACTGAAAAAACCATAGGTTTCAGGCACGTTATAGTTAGAAATTAGCATTTAAAAAACCAGTGAAATTCACAGAAAAAACCATAGGTTTCACACACGTTATAGTTAGAAATTAGCATTTAAAAAACCTTTGAAATTCACTGAAAAAACCATAGGTTTTAGGAACAGTTATAGTTACTTGGACATTTCACTCGTACAAAACCCGTGAAATTCCCCCGTTATAGTTAGTTCAGCTAACTATAACTCGCGCCCCGCAATGCACTGCTGATGACGTCACATATTACATCACTCATGACATGGTCAGTGACATCACTGATGACATCACTGATGACATCTCAAATGACATCACTGATGACATTACTGATGACATCATCCACGTGATAATCTGATGCACCTCCTCACACCCTAATATAACCTTTGATACACCCACTCTAAATTACAGACTGCCATTCGCAAAACCATAGACACTCCAACACCAATAACTACATACCCACTCACTGATTCTTAGGTCTACACACACACATCCACTCACTCACCCGTACAGTCACTCATACTTATGGTCACTCAGAACAGGACTATCATATGCACTCTTACTCCTATATAGACACTCAAACACCGCCACTCATCCATAGAGGTACTCACACACCTAGTCAGTCATGCAAATAATTAAACACACTGCCATTTACTCACCTATACAGTTATACACACACCAGCTCACTTAATCATACAAATACTAGCACATTGTTACGCTCTTATACAATCACTGATACAAGCACACACTCATCCATACAGCCACTATCACAATCACTCACTCTCGCTAATAGCTATTTATATACTCCAACACACATATATACTGCCTTTCACATATGTAGTTACTCACACATGTACCACTGGGACATACATTCACTCACTAACACACTCTTACACACACTTACCCACCCATACAGTCTATCACAGATGCACTCTTGAAACCATGCACCCAGTGAATCACCCACTCACACATCTATGCACAGAGTCGCACACACCCCTCCCACACAAACACTCAGGCACCCATACAGATACTCAGACAACCATTCATTAACTCATATACACACTCATGTAGCTATTCACAAACACATGCAGCCACTTACACAGCAACAGACAGACGGATACAGACATTCACCCAGTTTAGTCACTAACCCATGCATTCAGTAAGATACGTTAAATCACTCACTTATAGAGTCAGTCACGCACCTACTAAATCATCCATACAGACACTTATACACCCACTCATTCTTCAATACGTCTTTTCCGATATATATTAAAAATATTTAAACTTTACAGAAACACACAGTCACTGCATGATGTCAACAGTGATGTCATTTGAGATGTCATCAGTGATGTCATCAGTGATGTCACTGACCATGTCATGAGTGATGTAATATGTGACGTCATCAGCAGTGCATTGCGGGCGCGAGTTATAGTTAGCTGAACTAACTATAACGGGGAATTTCACGGGTTTTGTACGAGTGAAATGTCCAACTAACTATAACTGTCCCTAAAACCTATGGTTTTTCAGTGATATATATATATATATATATATATATATATATATATATATATATATATATATATATATATATATATATGTCTTACTGTTGCTCCCACAAAAACCCCTGAAAGCAATAAGTGGCACACCCAACTGAAACTGTGTCCTTTAATCGTTGCAGCAATACACTCCCTTCATCTTCCCAACGCGTTTCGACAGTTCGTCTTGATCACGGGAATGGCAAATACAGGAACTCCTCAATCCCACAGGTGATTGAAATATATACATGAAGGAATGTGCGTCATCTCCGCAATGCATCCTGGGCAAGGTAGTTTCAAAAATGCCACAATCATACATGTATATTACCTACTGGCGGTCGCCAGTAGGTAGTTATAGTTAGTACCTAATTTCCATAGGAAAAGCGTTTTTTTCCCCTATAACTTTGGCGTCGTTTGATGAATCTTCGCAAAAGTTTAAAAACTAGTGGCCCGCTCTGGTCAGCTCCTGTCTTGAAAGTTTCGGGGTGATTCGACAAGCGGGGGCTGAGAAAAAAGGGGGGGTTCCAAAACACGTTTTCCCCATGTTAATTTCCATAGGAAACTTTAGACAAAGCTACAGCCCGAACTGCTGAATGGAATTACACCAAATTTGGCAAAAAGTTAGCCCTTGGTTCAGAAAGAGCCCTTTTTGTTAAATGGTGTAAATCCGTTCAGTAGTTCCTGAGAAATTTAAAAAATAAAAAGTTTTGATATCTGGGCGGAGCCTAACCCCCCGAGCACGAGCTTGGCTCTAATTGGCTGCCAACACTTCAAACCAGGAAGTGTTGGCAGCCATCTTGTGCCTCGCATCGAGTGAAAATCTTCTCATGGATATCTTGAGGGCTGAATAGCGGTGTTATATTGAATAATTGCCACGGAGGCTGGGAGGGGCGTTTCGCACACATGCTGCTGCTGTGGACGGGGACTCGGGCTGCTTCTTTCCCTGATGAATCCCGGGCAGCGGATGTGTGCTGAGCGCAGAAGACTCCTTGCTTGATGACCTCGAGGTACAGGCTTTTCGGTGTCTAACTATGCCTTTGGAAATGGAGCAGAAGATAAACAAACTTGCCTTCGGGTGTCAAAGAAGCTCGACCTCTGATGACGATTCCGGATGCGCACTTGAAGAGTGCACGTGGGTTCTGCCCGGCCTCCGGCCAGAGCAGGTACATGATACTACTGCACCTCTCTTTTTTTCCCGGCCTGGAATATGGTGGGGGAAATGGAAACGAAGGAGAAGCCGAAGCTGACGCCGGACTATCTGATGCAGCTGATGAACGACAAGAAGCTCATGAGCAGCCTGCCCAGCTTCTGCGGGATCTTTAACCACCTGGAGCAGCTGCTGGACAAAGGTAGGGCCCGGGGAGTGGGCCCCGGTTTGTGTATGTGTGTCTGTCTATGCCTTGGTGGAGGGAGCAGGAGAAGCCCCCGGCACGCCAGTGCCAGGGGAGCCTCGGGCAAGGGCTGGATGCCCAGGAATGTGGCTACAGAGGCAGCCTGGACCCCTCCCCCTCGAGCGCTCACCACCTTGCTGTAACTTGCTTTATCTGATTTCTCCTTCTAAGAGCGAGTGCCTACTGGCTTCTCGCCGCGCGTGCCCTTCTCTAGTGACACTGATCACCTTCACATGACTATTTGTAATTGCCTACAACTTATTTGATATCTTATTTTGCCTCAGCGTCATAAATATTATTTTTTTAAGAGCTTGTTTTTCTTTTCTTTACTCTTTGTAGCAACCACCTGATCCCAGACGGTACTCTGCCCACACATGTCCAGTTTCACTTCTTTCCTGCTGTCACAGCCTCTAGCTACCGCTGACTTTTAATGTTCCCCCTTGTTGGTTATTGCATTTCACGACTGTTAGACTTGGCACCATTGGCGTGGGTCTCCCTTCCATTTCTTTGCTGTTGCCTCTTATGTTTTGCTGGTTTTAGATGCTTTTGGGCACTGTGCCACTGCTGTTCAGTGCCACAGTGCAAGTGCTCCCTACTGTAAATTGATGTATGGATTAGTGACTCCATGATTGGATGATTGGTTTACTTGTCAGTCCCTAGTACAGTGCACTGAGTGTGCCCAGGGCTTGTAAATCCAATGCTGCTGGTGGGCTTGCAGCACTGGTTGTGCCACCCACAGAAGCAGCTTGTAAAATGTGTCTCAGGCCTGCCATTGCAGAGCCTGTGTGCGATCTGTGACTGCCATGTCGACTTAGCAAGTGCACCCACTTGCCAGTCCCTAAACCTTCCCTTATCTTCATATCAGACACCCCTAAGGTAGGCCCAAGGGCAGGGTGCATTGTAAGTATAAGGTAGGACATGCCCTGGTGTGTGTGGCATGTCCTAATAGTGAATTACAGCCATTTTCGTTTTTCACTATTGCAAGGCTACCTGTTCTCCATAGGCCAGAATGGGCAGTTTGATTATTACACCTTATAATCCTAACTGACCCAGGGAACATGGTAGAAAAATGAATTTAGTATGCCTGAACTCAGAATGATAAAATACATCTTTTAGTGAAGTTGGTTTTAACATTCTGTGTTTGAAAATACCACTTTTAGAAAGTGGGTATTTTCTAGCCTAAACTTCCAAGCCTGCCTCTGCTAGGTTGTGTATTCCTTGTCTGGAGATTGAGTGACAGGGGCTGGGGGTGGCTACAGGAGACAGGGTGAGTCAGCACAGGGCTGAATAGAAAGATCTGCATCCAGAGTGGAGGGAGGAGTTGCACCTGGTTCTGAATAGGGCTGTGCCTGCCTTCCACAATGCTGGCTCCACCTCCTGCCGGGCGTCTGATGGCTCTGCCCCTCACTCACAAAGGAAAGAAGGAGTCAGAAAAACAAAGTGCTCCAGGACTGACCAGAACTGGTTTTGGACTAGGCAGAGGCCTCTCTGCCTTCAGAGAACAAAGAGAAACTGTGTATAAAAGGGGACCCAGACCCCTAGGAAATTAGATCACTTCTGGGAAATCAAGAAACCTGTTGCCAAGGAGAAGAACCGGAGAAGCTGAAGGAGGAGTACTGCCCCTGTGCTGTTTTGCTGATTGGGGTTGGCCTGCAGTGGTTGCTTTCTACCAAGGACAGGAGAAAAGACTTTGCTGTGCTTTGTCATCTTGAAGAAGAGAATCTCCAAGGGCTTGAACTAGAGCTTGCCTCCTGCCTGAAGTCTCAGGGATACAAGACTTCACCAACCAGCTCCCCCCCTGCATTCCCTTGCTGGGAATTGAAGTGCCTGCTGTTGTGCTGGGCCTTCTGAGAGACTGCGTGTCGCTGGGAGCTGGAAGCGCGATGCAACAACGAGAAGCGTGTCGCCGCCGCGGTCATCGCATCGCCAAGGAAGCGAGACGCCGCTGCCGCTGTCATCCTCGCATCGCCGAAGCGCGGCGCATCACCGGAGAAGCGGGACGCTGCCACAGAGGTCATCGTCGCATGACCGGAGAAGCGCGTCGCAGGGCCTGTCGCGGCTCCAAAGATCATCGAGTCGCCGCACGGCCGTCGGGCGTGCACGCATCACACCAATGTTGTCACATCGCAACCAAGACGCCATTTTGTCGCATCGTACCGGAGAAGAGTATTGCATCGAGGTGCCATCTTGTCGCATCGCACCGGAAAGCAGTAAGAAACCGACGCATCACCTCCCCACACAGTAAGGAAGCGAGCATCAACTCCCCTGTGCAGCAGTAAGGAACCGACGCATCCACTCCCTGAGTGTAAGGAACCGACGCATCACCTTCCCTGCGACCCTTTTGTTTTCTTTGCGTTACGCATTCAAGGTACATTGAGAGTAAAGTGTCGCATTTACAACTTGAGAGAACTGAACTATTTTATAACCTTTTAAAGTCTATTTTTGAGTACAGTATTGTGGATTTTTGCTATTGGGTCTTGTGATAAGTCTATATAAAGATTACTTATTTTTACATAACAACCTGTGTGGTGTCCATCTGTAGTGTTTTCACTGTATTACTGTATGTGTTCCCAAATGCTTTACACACTGCCTCTGAGATAAGCCTGTCTGCTCGTGCCAAGCTACCAGGGGTGAGCAGGGGTTATTTTAGGAGTGTATCCCCCTTATCCTGACTAGAAGCAAGGGTCCCTATTTGGACAAAGGTGCAAACCATTGCCAACTAGAGACCCCCAGTTCTAACATTGGTGGTCAGCGGTGAGGATTTGGACTTGCATTTGTGATTCATATACAGTGATTGGTGTACACTACTAGTGAGTGCAGACCAATACGCGACCACATACATTTTGAAAGGACTTTTTTTCCTGGGAACCTTTATTTTTGTTGAGAACTGCCAATTTTCACAATGAGCAAAAGAGGATCCATTGCACCTGCAGATATTGAATTTGAAGAAGATAGGGTTGATACCTACACTGTGCCAGAGCTCAAAGCCGTTTGTAAAAAGTTAAAAATCTCTATGAGAGGCCTCACCAGGAAGGAGGAGCTTCAAAAGGCGCTGAGGGCCTGGTTGGAAGCACGGAATGCCGGTGGGCAGCCCGAGGAGCCTGTGGAGGAGGCAGAGAATTTAGATGAGCAGCTTGAGGGGCCATTAGGCTTACCCGGGAGGAGAGTGCCTTCCAGGGAGGGCAGCAGTGTTTCTCAAAGGGCCTGTCTCCAGAGGAGCTGGAGGACAGGGACAAAAGCAGGATGCATGAAATGGAAATGGCCAAACTGAAACAGGGAAGCCATGATAGCCTTGAGCACAAGAAATTGGAGTTGGAAAGTAAGAGGTTGGCCATGGAAGAAAAAAGGATGCTTTTAGAGCATGAGAGAGTGGTGAGGGAGCTAGAGCTAAAGGCTAGGAGCATAGAGATCACTCCCTCTGGTGGCAGCACACCTCCAGTGCCTGTAGAAAGTAGAGTATACATCCCCAAGGAGGTTATTAAGGATTTCATGAAGGGGGAGGACATTGGGCAATGGTTTAAAGCATATGAGATCGCCATGACATCACACCGGGTCCCTGAGAAGGATTGGGGAGCGGGGTTGTGGGGCCGCTTTACAGGTGAGGGAAGGGAAACCTTGCTAGCCTTGCCCACAGAGGATCAGATGTCCTATGCCCACCTGAAGGAAGCTTTAGTGGCAAGGTATGGGTTAACTCCAAAGCTTTATAGGCAGAAGTTTAGGAACTGCAAAAAGCTGGAGTCTAGTACCTGGGTGGAGTATGTGTCTTATTTTTGCAGAGCATTGGATGGATGGGTGAAGGGTAGCAAAGTAAATGACTTGCAGGGGTTCTATGATTTAATTGCATGGGAGCACTTGTCCAGTAGTTGTTTTCCAGAGCTACGCCAGCACCTTGTTGAGAGTAAGCTGACTAATCCTAGGAAGCTTGCTGAGGAGGCGGACCGCTGGGTCAGTACCCGGGTCCACAAGGGTCTTGTGGGAGACTCCGCCAAAGGTGGGCAGGGTCCCCAGCAGAAGAGTGGGGGGACAAGGGTAAACAGAAGGAGTTCCAAAAAGGGCCCCAAAGTAAACCCCAAGAGAACCAAGGTAAGGGTTCCCAGCCTCCCACTGAGAAAAGACCATGGGTCCCAACAGATAAGTCTGTTCAGAAGGGGCCCAAAGCATGTTTTAGTTGTGGTCAGGTGGGTCACTTTGTAGGAAGTCCCAAGTGCCCCAATACCGTGACCACTGCACCCACAGGTGCACCACCCCGGCAGATGGCTAGTGTAGCCCTGGGGGAGGAGTTGGGTGCCCAAGGTGGGTGGGGTCCCGCAGAGATGTCCCTGGTCTCTTTAGGAGACAGTGAGATGGTCCCTAGGACCCAGCTGCCTGATAACACTAAAAATACAGGCAGTGGGTGACCATCAATGGCCATAGGGTGGAGGCTCTCAGAGACACCGGGGCCAGTGTGACAGCTGTCAGTTGTCGGCTGGTGTCTGAGGAGCAGGTGGTCCCCAACGTATTCTACCCTGTAGTTGCCGCTGACAACTCAGAGAGCCACTGCAAGGTGGCCCAGGTTCCCTTTGAGTGGGGGGTCTCAGGTATCCTTCAAGTAGCTGTGAGGCCAGCCATGCCTGTTGACTGTCTGCTAGGCAATGATTTGGAGAGCTCCCCTTGGGCAAAGGTGGAGCGGAGGTCTCATTTGGAGATGTTGGGTCTGCCAGAGTGGGCGTGTGTGACCACTCGGTCAATGGCAGCCGGTAAGGGTATTCAGGAGAACCTGGAGCCTGGAAGAAAGGCCCAGGTGCCTGCCTTAAAGAGAGGAGGCGGGGGCACGGGAAACCGGCCCCCGAAGTTCCCACGGTCCAGGAGGAGGCAGACCTTGAGGGGGATGCCCTGGAACCTACAGGGGAACAAGTGGCTGAACTGGGGGACCTGCCTGAGCTGACCCATTGGCAGCAGGAAGGAGGCCCCTCCAGGGAAGAGTTCTGCGAGGAGCAGAAGAAGTGCCCTTCTCTTGAGGGCTTGCGGCAACAGGCTGCAAGCCAGGCAGCAGGTGATCAGTCTGGATCACACTGGATCTACTGGGAGAATGGTCTCCTGTATAGTGAGCCTAAGCTTGCTGAGCCTGGGTCAGCCCGTGTGCTGGTGGTACCCCAGCGCTTCAGAGCCTTCCTACTGGGTCTGGCTCATGATGTGCCTTTAGCAGGACATTTGGGGCAAGACAAGACCTTTCAAAGGCTTGTCACCCACTTTCATTGGCCCCAAATGCGCAAGAGTTCAGATACTCATTGCAGGATCTGTCAGACTTGCCAGGCAAGTGGTAAGAGTGGGAGGAAGCACAAGGCTCCTCTCCAACCTTTCCCTGTTGTCAGCACCCCCTTTGAGAGGGTGGGTATTGACATTGTGGGGCCTCTGGATCCCAAGACAGCCATGTGCAAAGGTTCATCCTGGTCTTGGTGGACCATGCCACCCGGTACCCGGAAGCCATCCCTCTTCGGACAGTGACGGCCCCCGTGGTGGGACGTGCACTGATGGGGATTTTCTCCCATGTGGGGTTCCCCAAGGAGGTGGTGTCCGACCGTGGTACCAACTTCATTTCCAAGTATATGAAGTCCCTGTGGCAGGAGTGTGGTGTAACCTATAAGTTCACCACTCCTTACCACCCCCAAGGTAATGGGCTGGTTGAGAGATTCAACCGGACCCTGAAAGGCATGATTATGGGTCTTGAAGAACCCATGAGGCGTAAGTGGGACGTCCTCTTGCCATGCCTGCTCTTTGCTTACAGAGAGGTGCCCCAGAAGTCCTTAGGGTTCAGTCCCTTTGAACTGCTGTACGGCCATCCTGTAAGAGGACCTCTGAGTCTGGTCAAGGAAGGCTGGGAGGAAGCTCCCAGGAAAACTCCCAGGATGTATTTAGTTACATGCTGGCCTTCAGGAACCAGACTCGGCGTTTCAGACAACACGCTGAGGCGAATCTGGAAGACAGCCAGGAAGAGATGAAACGTTGGCATGATCAGAATGCCACTCTGATCGAGTTTCAGCCTGGACAAAGGTTTGGGTCATGGCCCCAGTGGAGCCCTGTGCGCTCCAGGATAAGTGGACCGGACCATTTGAGGTGGTGGAGCGCAAGAGTGATGTCACCTACTTGGTGGACTTGCAGTCTCCCAGGAACCCCTTGCGGGTCCTGCATGTGAACCGCCTGAAGCCCCACTTTGAGAGGTCTGAAGTGGGCATGCTCTTAGCAACAGATGCTGGGATGGAAGAGGAGACTGAACCTCTTCCTGACCTCCTGTATGCAAAAGAGCAAGATGGGTCAGTGGATGGTGTGAACCTCTCTCCACCCTGACCCCTGAGCAGCAGAATGACTGTCGCCAACTGTTGGGGCAGTTTTCTGATCTGTTCTCCCTGACTCCCAGTATCACTGAATGGTGCATCCATGATGTGGACACTGGGGACAGTCCTCCTGTGAAGCACAAAACTTACAGAGTGACTGACAGGGTGAGAGCTTGCATCAAGGAGGAGGTCTCCAAGATGTTTGCCTTAGGGGTGATTGAGTCCTCTAACAGCCCTTGGGCCAGCCCAGTGGTCTTGGTCCCAAAGGCTGCCGCGCCTGGTGCCACACCCGAACTCCGGTTCTGTGTGGACTACCGAGGACTCAATTCAGTCACCAGGACTGACGCGCACCCCATCCCCAGAGCTGATGAGCTCATTGATCGGTTAGGGGCTGCCCGGTACCTCAGCACGTTTGATCTAACGTCTGGATACTGGCAGATTGCCTTAACTGATGGGGCCAAAGAGAGGTCAGCATTCTCCACACCAGATGGGCACTACCAATTCCGGGTGATGCCCTTTGGGATGAAGAATGCCCCTGCCACCTTTCAGAGGTTGGTCAACCAGGTGTTGGCAGGGCTGGAGGATTTTAGTGCCGCCTACCTGGATGACATTGCAGTGTTCAGCGCCACTTGGGAGGAACATCTGCACCACCTCTGGGAAGTGTTGAAGGCGCTGCGGAGGGCAGGCCTCACGATCAAGGTGAGTAAGTGCCAGATCGGGCAGGGTTCTGTGGTGTACTTGGGACACCAGGTTGGGAGCGGCCAGGTGGCGCCCCTACAACCCACGATAGATACCATCCTGGCTTGGGAACCCCCAAAAACCCAGACAGAGGTGAGAGCCTTCTTAGGACTCACCGGGTATTACAGGAGGTTTGTCAAGGGGTATGGCAACATTGTTGCACCCTTGACTGAGCTGACTTCCAGGAAGCAGCCCAGGAAAGTGAACTGGACTGATGCCTGCCAAAAGGCTTTTGATGCCCTGAAATCTGCCATGTGCACGGCGCCCGTGCTTCAGGCGCCCAACTTCTCAAGGGAATTCATTGTGCAGACAGATGCTTCAGAGCATGGTGTTGGGGCTGTGCTTTCACAGTTGAATGAGGAGGGCCTAGACCAACCTGTAGCCTTTATTAGTAGGAGGTTACTCCCACGGGAACAGAGGTGGAGTGCGATTGAACGTGAGGCATTTGCTGTGGTCTGGGCACTGAAGAAGTTGAGACCATACTTGTTTGGGACTCACTTCCGGGTTCAGACAGACCACAGGCCCCTCAGATGGTTAATGCAGATGAGGGGTGAGAACCCAAAACTGTTGAGGTGGTCCATTTCCCTACAGGGGATGGACTTCACGGTGGAACACCGCCCTGGTACAGAACACGCCAATGCTGATGGTCTGTCCAGATTTTTCCGCCTTAGTGATGAGAACTCCCAGGAGGAAGGGTAGTTCTCCCCACATTTCAGCTGGAGGGGACACGTGTTAGACTTGGCACCATTGGCGTGGGTCTCCCTTCCATTTTTTTGCTGTTGCCTCTTATGTTTTGCTGGTTTTAGATGCTTTTGGGCACTGTGCCACTGCTGTTCAGTGCCACAGTGCAAGTGCTCCCTACTGTAAATTGATGTATGGATTAGTGACTCCATGATTGGATGATTGGTTTACTTGTCAGTCCCTAGCACAGTGCACTGAGTGTGCCCAGGGCTTGTAAATCCAATGCTGCTGGTGGGCTTGAAGCACTGGTTGTGCCACCCACAGAAGCAGCTTGTAAAATGTGTCTCAGGCCTGCCATTGCAGAGCCTGTGTGCGGTCTGTGACTGCCATGTCGACTTGGCAAGTGCACCCACTTGCCAGTCCCTAAACCTTCCCTTATCTTCATATCAGACACCCCTAAGGTAGGCCCAAGAGCAGGGTGCATTGTAAGTATAAGGTAGGACATGCCCTGGTGTGTGTGGCATGTCCTAATAGTGAATTACAGCCATTTTCGTTTTTCACTATTGCAAGGCTACCTGTTCTCCATAGGCCAGAATGGGCAGTTTGATTATTACACCTTATAATCCTAACTGACCCAGGGAACATGGTAGAAAAACTAATTTAGTATGCCTGAACTCAGAATGATAAAATACATCTTTTAGTGAAGTTGGTTTTAACATTCTGTGTTTGAAAATACCAATTTTAGAAAGTGGGTATTTTCTTGCCTAAACTTCCAAGCCTGCCTCTGCTAGGTTGTGTATTCCTTGTCTGGAGATTGAGTGACAGGGGCTGGGGGTGGCTACAGGAGACAGGGTGAGTCAGCACAGGGCTGAATAGAAAGATCTGCATCCAGAGTGGAGGGAGGAGTTGCACCTGGGTCTGAATAGGGCTGTGCCTGCCTTCCACAATGCTGGCTCCACCTCCTGCCGGGCGTCTGATGGCTCTGCCCCTCACTCACAAAGGAAAGAAGGAGTCAGAAAAACAAAGTGCTCCAGGACTGACCAGAACTGGTTTTGGACTAGGCAGAGGCCTCTCTGCCTTCAGAGAACAAAGAGAAACTGTGTATAAAAGGGGACCCAGACCCCTAGGAAATTAGATCACTTCTGGGAAATCAAGAAACCTGTTGCCAAGGAGAAGAACCGGAGAAGCTGAAGGAGGAGTTCTGCCCCTGTGCTGTTTTGCTGATTGGGGTTGGCCTGCAGTGGTTGCTTTCTACCAAGGACAGGAGAAAAGACTTTGCTGTGCTTTGTCATCTTGAAGAAGAGAATCTCCAAGGGCTTGAACTAGAGCTTGCCTCCTGCCTGAAGTCTCAGGGATACAAGACTTCACCAACCAGCTCCCCCTGCATTCCCTTGCTGGGAATTGAAGTGCCTGCTGTTGTGCTGGGCCTTCTGAGAGACTGCGTGTCGCTGGGAGCTGGAAGCGCGACGCAACAACGAGAGCGTGTCGCCGCCGCAGCCGCGGTCATCGCATCGCCAAGGAAGCGAGACGCCGCTGCTGCTGTCATCCTCGCATCGCCGAGGCGCGGCGCATCACCGGAGAAGCGGGACGCTGCCACAGAGGTCATCGTCGCATCACCGGAGAAGCGCGTCGCAGGGCCTGCCGCGGCTCCAAAGATCATCGAGTCGCCGCACGGCCGTCGGGCGTGCACGCATCACACCAACGTTGTCACATCGCAACCAAGACGCCATTTTGTCTCATCGTACCGGAGAAGAGTATCGCATCGAGGTGCCATCTTGTCGCATCGCACCGGAAAGCAGTAAGAAACCGACGCATCACCTCCCCACACAGTAAGGAAGCAAGCATCAACTCCCCTGCGCAGCAGTAAGGAACCGACGCATCCACTCCCCTGAGTGTAAGGAACCGACGCATCACCTTCCCTGCGACCCTTTTGTTTTCTTTGCGTTACGCATTCAAGGTACATTGAGAGTAAAGTGTCGCATTTACAACTTGAGAGAACTGAACTATTTTATAACCTTTTAAAGTCTATTTTTGAGTACAGTATTGTGGATTTTTGCTATTGGGTCTTGTGATAAGTCTATATAAAGATTACTTATTTTTACATAACAACCTGTGTGGTGTCCATCTGTAGTGTTTTCACTGTATTACTGTATGTGTTCCCAAATGCTTTACACACTGCCTCTGAGATAAGCCTGTCTGCTCGTGCCAAGCTACCAGGGGGTGAGCAGGGGTTATTTTAGGAGTGTATCCCCCTTATCCTGACTAGAAGCAAGGGTCCCTATTTGGACAAAGGTGCAAACCATTGCCAACTAGAGACCCCCAGTTCTAACAACGACACTAGCAATTCTTACCGTGTAGCGTGGGTGTTCGGGAGCTGGGTATGCTTTATTTATGATTTATTGACGTGGGACTTTAAAATCTTTAGAGTGAACGGAGGCCGAGGGAAGTAGAGAAAGATCACCCCCCTCCTCCCCAGAAGGTTTACAAACTGGGTTCTCCTGTGTGCATCATCGACTCCTTTGTTCACACTTTTCCAACATCCCTACTGTTTCCTCCTTATGGGTGATAGGCTCTTGGTATTGGTGAGAGACACCCCCCTCCCCCCCAACACCCTCAGCTAAATGCGTTAACGGACAGTGCCTCAAAACAATGCAGGCAAGGCAGCAGCCGTATTCTTTAACACGGAAAGCATGAGATAACATGTTAGCTTATCTCATTTCCTCCCTCTGCTTTGTGTTATCTGGGTTGTGGAATTTTAGGGTGCAGTGTTTTCATTCTCTATAGAAGCACGGGCCCCAAAACCCCCGTCTCGCCTCCTGCGGACCCGCTGTGTGTTTACGGCTGCGCAGGGAAGCCAGGCCATCGGAAATGGCCCTTTTTGTTTTCCAAACAAGGCACCCTTCCTCTTTCAGGGATCAGGGCCTACTAAGCTGGCTAGAGGAGGCGACGGCATTTACATGAAGAGAAATGCTAAAAGTAAACATGCACCAAAGGCAGCCGGTAAACAGGGGGTCAGTGAATGACTGGGTGGCGGCCGCAACTATACACACTGGATGGTGCTGTACTCGGAGTGCGAAAGAGGAACCATTTTGTCAGTCACTGGCCACTGACGAGCAAGTTAGGTTGTCTTTCCACGGGACAGGCGGCGAGACCTGCAACCCCTATAAGAAATAGTTATAAGCATGACCCTAGACTCTACATAATTCATTGTCGGTGTTTAATTGCTTCACTTAAAATGCATTTTTGCCCATTTGTGACCGGTGTCCCATAATAATGACCCGTTTCACATTCTGGAAAACTTGTGGGTGGAGGGAGAGTTCACCCGCCCCTACTAGGCCTCAGCTGCTGCCTGCCCCTCTCTGCCTCCTGTTTCTCTTGGCGCTGGGCGGGGCTCTGGGGAGACACAAAACTTTATGGAATGTGGAAAAAAATGCTGCTCCTGGGAGCGTCTGCTACACTTTTTCGGAGCTTGAGCTGGACACTAAGGGGCGCCCGACAGCCCTGCGTGAGCTCCCTGCTGTCTTTACACCTCAGCCCACGAAGCCTGCAAAGAAGCCCAGAAATCTGCAACTTATTTTCTTGTATGACCTCGCCCTCCCAGTGCTTTGCCATCTGGGAAAAGAGCTTGGTCTTTAGTTGTGTACGAGTGCTGCCACGCTTCCAAGTCGTCGTCTTGTGGGCCAAATGTACCTCCCAATCAAGTAAACAACTTCATTCGTAGCCTCTTATAGCTCTACAGACCCTTATTCGACCGTCTGTTTTTGTCATGTAAAAGCCATCTGCTAGATTTATCGTTTACTCTTGTCTCCACTGCCATTGTTGATAAACAGCATGACATGTTTCTGATAAAGTGCAAGAGGCTACTTGCATCTTAATATTCAGTTGTAGTCTTGTCCAAATGATCTGAAGTGAATTTTATATACGTGTTTTCCTTCCAGCAAGGAACCAATTTCGACAACGCCCGTAGATTTCTGCATGGGTAGTTTAGCTGCTTCTAGACTTGCTGTGCTCATCGAGGCACTATGTGGTGAAATAATGCCCTTACTGGATGTGTATATTGATGGTCGACTAAACAGAACGCGCCTTTATGCCATCAGACCTCTAGATTAAAAATTCGGCCCCTTACAGCCTTCATTTACATTTAGGAAAGGGCTACCTTATGTTTACAGAGATGCAACGCACTCGGTCAATTTAAATCTGAATTGTATTTTTGTTTTTATCCAGAGCATTCTTGAGCTGTTCATTACGATTTACAGTTGTTTCATTACCGTACAAATTCCCTGTGCAGCAGGCAACATACCAGTGCTGAAATCCCAGATTATAATTTTCATTGAAAGCCCCAGACATTGTGACCAGGCCGACAATTTGCCCCTCCTAGTTTGTGGGTATGAAATCCCCTTAAATCTAATATTGTCTTTTTCCCCTGTAGCTCTGTTAGAAATGTACAATGTAATGACCTGGAAGTCAGATTGGATTTTAGCAAACCGCTGCAAACGGACAGGAAGGGGGTCTTTCCGGAGCGTGGGATACACTGCCTTTCCTGCCATTGTTTGTTCTGAGAAATGTTTGGAGTTTGGGATTGTCTCCGAGTCGTGCACTGTTTTGCTCTTGGTGTGCTTCCGCTGTTTTTTTTGGAAGAGGATTTTTTGCCCTCACTAAGGTGAAGCTTTTGGATTTTACTCCCATTTTGGGCTTCATGTTTCGCATGTGATGCTTACCATGGAATTTAGCTGTAGTGTGCTTGGGAGAAACAAGAGTGTGTTTATGGACATGATTTGCATTGAGCAGATGTAAAAGCCCTAATGTGTCATTTCAAAACGGAACTGAGAGGATGTGGGGATGGACCTCACCTACTGAGAAACGCAGTTTTATTCCCATGCAGTTTGTGTGCGTGAATCTGACATCAACATATGTCAAACCCCTAGAATTTGATCAAATCTGTGGCAAGTGGGTTCGTGGCAGAGGACGACATGCTTTTTCGGTACATAATTGGTGAGACGTGTTGTTATTGCATTACCTTTATGCCCGTGCTATTCACGGGAATGGAGTTTAACCGTTTATGCATATCGTGTACTTTCATTAGCTGTGCTCGTGTTTCCTCATGTACGTTTTGCCCATGTTCCACCTTCTAGAATAATAAATAGCCCCCTTAACATCTTTGTGTTAAGGGTACTTGATAACAGTATGCAGTGCCTACCCCACGCAGAACCAACAGGTATTTGCAGTGCTTTTGTGTACTGAATTGGAATGTATTCGAACCCCTTTCTGGCTAGTGCTTTGTGCTAGTAGAAGTTGTCGTGAGCAGCAGCTATGGTTGAGAATGCAGACCTGTATACGTGCTAAAAACAGTTTCTCACCTTCTTTTCTTTGCTGTGCCATGGCCTTACACATTAAACACCTACCTTTTATAAATATGTTAACACTCTGCATGAGTAATCGTGAATCAGTGCAGATTCTGGGCGCTTTCATTTGGAAAAGTAATTTTCTATTGAAGCATCAATTGTGTACTCTGAGCATGTTTTAAACGGTGTCTGATCCCCACCAAGGAAAGGGAACATGGGTTTTGAAGGGAGCGCATGGATACATTATGATTTTTTTGGGGGGGTGGGGGGAGGGGTTGGATTAAATCAAGCCAATCAGCTTAAAGTGGATTTGAAGTAACTGGGTTTGGCTATATGGCACGTGAAATGCTCTTGGTAGGGACTTTAATTATTGACTCCCAGCTTAGTGCCATTATCGGCAACTTCTCCCACCCCCAGTCTGAGCATGCAAGAATGAATAAATACACAAGACAACTTTGTAGTGGGAAAATATTGCTGCAGGTTTATTCCATACAGGAGTATGCAATATGTGGGTTATCTTACGGGCGATCCAAGGGCGGGCAGCTGTGCCAACCTATGCTGCCCCCGCCCGCCTGGTGAGCCTTTGATGATCCTCTTCCGGATCACGTGACACGTTGGTCTGTTCTACTCACGCCCTTTTCAGGGCGGAGCGTAGCAGGGCAAACCCCCGGTTGGTCAGGCCCCCAACCGCCCGAAGGACTAACGGGGCGCCGTCGCGGTTTTCCAGGAACCTGCCCTGAGGCTCCTGGTCTTTGGCTCTGGCACCCCTACTGTGCCGCGCAGAGGTACCCTTACTGTACCGGTCTGCCGCAGAGGTACCCTTACTGTACCAGTCTGCTTCCAGATCGCCCTGTAACTCCGCCTGCAACACAAAAGGAAAACATTAAAACATTCAGAGTACCCTGTCCACCAGCCAGGACGCCGGGTAAGAGGTGGGGTGGGAGACGGCGTGGCTGGCGAACAGAGACCGCCAGGAGGGGCAGGGGAGGCATATATGCCCTGCCCCCCATCGCACCGGAAGGACGTCACAGAGGTGACCTAGCTGGAGGGCTCCACAGCCCCTCCAAAGACTAGAGCGGGTGGGCAGTGCCAAAATGGCACTAAAGGGCCGCCCTGCTGAGGTGGCCCCCTGCGGGGGCCGCGGACAGCCGCATAGTGCCATTATCGGCAACTTCTCCCACCCCCAGTCTGAGCATGCAAGAATGAATAAATACAAAAGACAACTTTGTAGTGGGAAAATATTGCTGCAGGTTTATTCCATACAGGAGTATGCAATATGTGGGTTATCTTACGGGCGATCCAAGGGCGGGCAGCTGTGCCAGCCTATGCTGCCCCCGCCCGCCTGGTGAGCCAGCACTGTGGGACACCCCGTCAGTGCTACCTTTGATGATCCTCTTCCGGATCACGTGACACGTTGGTCTGTTCTACTCACGCCCTTTTCAGGGCGGAGCGTAGCAGGGCAAACCCCGGTTGGTCAGGCCCCCAACCGCCCGAAGGACTAACGGGGCGCCGTCGCGGTTTTCCAGGAACCTGCCCTGAGGCTCCTGGTCTTTGGCTCTGGCACCCCTACTGTGCTGCGCAGAGGTACCCTTACTGTACCGGTCTGCCGCAGAGGTACCCTTACTGTACCAGTCTGCTCCCAGATCGCCCTGTAACTCCGCCACAGCTCTGGAGGCGGCTCCCGTCGCCGCGAGAGCCCCCACCAAAACAGCTCATTTCCGACCTGCAACCTGCTTTCTAGGGCCTCGTGCATGTCCAGTGGAAAGTGTCCATGCCCACCTGTGGCAATTGCACCCAAGTTTGTCAACCTAACCTAGGCGTACGCCTGGATGGCCATGGTGACAATGGACCCCATCTTTAGCAAAGTAGCCTTTAACATTAGCCTGGAACAGCTCGTCTCTGGTCTGCGAACTTACGCCATGAACTGTTCACTCTTACAGGATGTTCAACGGCCTCCTCTGACTTGGCTCTGTGCCACCTCTGCGGGGATCATCTCGGACCACCAGAGTTACATAGACCCATGTAGTTGCTGATCTCACCAAAACAGCTCAATTTCCAGGCCTCCTGCAAATCTAAGGGAAGGGATTCTCCCTACTGGTGATAGATGAACCCCATCTATATCACAGTAGCCCTTGACGTTAGCCTGGATCAGCTAGTATCTGATGAAACCAAAGGCCCTTCTGGCCTGTGAACCTGTGCCAAGAACTAATCCCCCTCCTGCGGGAAAGTACCACTGCCTCACAAGACCGAGCCCCGTGCCCACTCTGGGTGGGCCGATTTCAGACATCATGGCTCACATTGCCCCAACTATTTGCTGCTCTCACCTAGCTGCCATCCTTCTAGCACCGTGTGTGCCTGAACACCTGCGTCTAACGTTTGCGCTGTCCCTCTGCTTTCTAAATCATGACGCAAGGGCATGGTCATAACTGGAAGTATGTGCCAATGATCGAGGGTGCCCTCCCGCCCTTGCCATGCATCCCTTATTCCTTATGGGAATTTCGCCTGCTCAGTTCCCTCTGTGGTGAAACCCCCTCGGCATAACAGCTTAGTTAACATGTCTGCATTAATACAGTGCGCACTGTCTGCAATAAGGTGCCTGACGTTACCCTTGGGGCTAATGTAGGCTCCCACCCTCCTGCAACCTTTAGTTTCAATCCTCCCGTATTTAAAGTGCTTTAACACCATTTTCCACAAATTTGTGGGACAGCGTCACCCTTGCTAGATGACCGCTTCCACAACCAGCCTATCTGCTGGGGCTGTCAGGGCGGAGAATATTGTGCTAACTGGAGCAACCCAAAACCTGCCCATAGAGCAAGGGGCCCCTACTCTGATGCAGTTGCCCAGATATTTGCACTGGACCCATTGGCTTGCTTAACTAAAGCTCGATCCTGTGACCCTTTGAGCTCAATCCAGCTGTGGACCTCGTTTAATTGGGTATCCCTGGAATCATTGCCCTCCACAACTTCAAGTCCGCATTCAGCTTCCTTTCCAGGCACCTTAAAATGCAGGGTTGGGCATACCAACCCCACATGACCAGGGGGTCATGTGTGTATCACCCATGATAATGTTAGAATCTAAGGTTCCCAGGTTCAAGGATTTCCACAGCCCTCTTTTGAGGGTCTGCTGAGACCACACTGCCTCACAGCATGTTACCCCGCTACCTCCTGCAGCTCCATTAATGCCCTGTTGTGTCCCTGAAAAGACACCTGACAGGGTGAACTGTCTGATGAAACCAGGAATAAGTGAAAATAGGCAAGAGTGCCCTCATGTACTTGCCATGAATCCCTCCTGTCTTACAGAATTACACCTGTTCAGCTCCTGCTGAGGGACTTCCCTTTTCTTAACTGCTAACCCCGTGTGCAGACATGACATTAAATGGGTAACATCCCGGTTTGTGCCCACCTAATGTGCTATGCTGGGAGCACCTAGGCACCCCACATACCTTGTTTCCCTAATTGTTGGGACAGCAGCACCCTATGTTGGCTTCCGGCGTCCCCAACCCACCTGGCTGGTCCCGCTCTCCAGGCGGGGCATTCGAGCTTAACGGAGCAACATGGAGCCTACCCTTGGTTCTAGGGTGCCTTACTGCGCCCAGTAGACCAGTTTGCACCAACCTTCTTGATTGCTAAACCCTAGTGAACCTCCTAATGGTGTCACATCTGGTTAGAAAGGGTAATGTATTGTGCCCACTATTAGCACCACCGCACCCTATCGTGGAGTGACAACTGACAGTCCACCCTGCAGCTGACCCTGTTGCTTAATACGGCCCATTAATGCCCTTGCCTGTCCTTCAACGGCACTGGCAACATAATGCCCAGCAGTTTGGTGAAGGGGGTTTTTGGTCCCAGCGTGCGACCCAGCTCATACTAGTTTGCACAGTCCCGGTTAGCCTAGGTGAACGGTCCCTCTGAGCTCTGTGTGGGGCCTATTTCACACTTAAACAAATGCCTATTCGCATGAATTTAGAGTGATGCAAGATTGGACTGGCGGCTACCATTCTCACTCACGCCTGCATATACTAGGCTCAGAACACGGAACACTTGCTCTATAATCCCTTGGATACTTATGTCCAGCTACGCCAATCGATAATGGCTCTGCTTGATCATACTGACCGAAGACACATCAACCCTGCGGGAACCAGGTGGGGATGCTAACCTGCCCCCAAACTCTGCAACAAACATGACCAGCTGCCCACCAACAAACCATCCCCAGCACCCGGGGGGCATGCCGCCATTCCTTGGCTTGTACACCGACGAGCTTAAGATTAATAATGGTATCGAAGGACCCATCTCTGAGGGCATGCGTGCAACACTATCCACTGCCTCACCCTAGTTACTAAAACGGTCTTTAATACATTGTGGCCGGATTGAGCATTAACTTTAGCTTACTGCTCCAGCCCATTTTGACTCCAACTTTGGTAGTAGCATGCCCTTAATGGTACGTGACCTTCTACAAGCACTGCGCAGAGTTCCCCATGACCACTGGAGACTCCTCTGGTGACGCATGCCCCCGGTGAGGGTGAAGAGCTCATCCTTTCAAGGAGTCAGACCTCGTTATACAGCGAAAGATGCACGTGGGGCACTCGAATAAGACAAAATAACTATTCTTTGCAAAAGAGAACCTGTCCGTCACTATTGTCTATCTTGGGACAGACGAAGAACCATGATATTATCACTGATCAAATCCGATGTCATATTCGCTACCTCTGTCATTCTCATAAAATCGCCATATCTGACTGACACCGCACTCTCATCCTATGCTTTGTGTGATCTTGGCCCACTTTAGTGTGAGCAGAGCACCGCGATGCATACTTGGCTTCATGGTCGGTAATGCGCAAGTAAACTACCCCCCTCCATCAAGTTGGGTTGCACAGTACATAGTAATGGGTGCAGTGGGCTAGTTACTCTCCTGGGGCCCCAATGCCACTGCACTTGCAGTGCTAATGAAAGCTTTGTCGTTTTGGCTGTGTCAACTTTGTTGCCTGCCCCCCTACAACCTCATGGAAATAGTGCTGAACTCTCGCTTACTACACTGTGGAGTGAGCCCACTGTATTCACCAAAGTTCTTCACAATTCCGCTTCTACTAATTGGGAACACGTTCCCCCCATGGTATCTTGGCGCTGCATAACATGTTTATTGTTACTCAACTCCATGGTACTCGTTTTATCGACCTCAGAAGGATACATGCTGAGTGGACCTACCAGGATCTGAACCTGTGACCGAGACATTGAAACAAGCCACTTTCTGTTCTGCCACTCCCCAGGCCTGTGGAATAGTCTCCCAGGGCTGACATCTGGCACTTGAACCCTTACTTGGACGGGCCTGAGCTGGAAACCCAGATCTAGACAGCCTGCCAACCAGCTGACCACGTCCAATACCAGAGTGTCACACATCCACTCCGTAGCCTGGATACTAAACCCGGCATAGATGTATCAGAAGACCTATCTCTTGGCGCCTGTCTACCACAACTTTCGCTGCGTGTCCTAGTCTGTTAAAATCCGGGCACAAGGTAGCCTGCCCCGCTAAGCCCACGAAGAAATCGCAAGACACCTCCAGCAAACGCCTGGCCAAGCAAACACTACCGGCCACCTCACCCCCGTTACCGTACCTCTCGTTGCAGTCGTTGCGTGAAACCAAGTCCACAACATGCCAACACAGGTTTGCCCCCAAATGGCAGTACGATTCACGATGGGAAACATGACCTGAGAAAGAACACCACGTCCCCGCAACACTTACTTCCAAGTAATGCCCACCGCGATGGAGAGCACAGACCCCTGTTGCCGAAACCCAAGGAACGCAAAGCAAGGAGGCCCCCAGCGAAATATTTCCTAGTAGCTCCATATTTGCCAAAACACCGAATTGCCCGTCAATATCAGTGAAATATAATCCTGGTACTATGGCATATTCCTAAAAAGCACTTTACCAATGTAATTATCCCTTGGTGCTAGCCGAATAGGTGTATTACCCAATTAAGTTATTTTCCTTCATCTTAGAAAGAGGACGGTTGTATGTGGTAACCTGCAAGTCAAATCTAGGCAGCACTCGCAATAACCACCTGAGCTACACTCAGACTCGGTCCTACAGCGATCTCCGCTGGAGGCGGTCAATGGGTATACCATCAGTAATATCCATCCACTTTATTTTATTAAGGAGGAGCGCAGGCTCAAAGTGTTCCAACCGCCCCCCTGGAAAATTCCATTTGACAGCAAGCTCCTAGAAGCTTTCATCGGGTGACCGCGCTCTACAATGTAGAGAAACACCCGCCAAAACCGATGTATTCCCTTTCTCAGACTGCGCAACCGCTGGCCCCCGCTCCAGCAAAGGTAAGTCATTATGTCAAAATTAATAAATAATTACAGGACCTTGAGCAGTGTCTGCGCACTAGGCCAGATGTAAGGGCTCACACAGCAATAAGATTGCTATGTGTGACATTTTCATCATTTCCGTGTAATAGGTGATATTTCACCAGCTATGAGTGACCCCTTTTCACAAGCATAGTCAAACAATGAAGACGATACAACATATTACTATCAGAAAAAGCACCAATCTAGGGCAACCACATCCTTAAGCTGCTCCTACCCCTGCTGCAAAGCACCCGAAACGGGAGGGACCTGAGCGCTGTACGTTTGCCTTTTTGGAAATAATGGAGGGCAAATAACCGAAGGGACTCCCACGTCGTGTCTACCTCTAGGCTCGAACCCCGGTCCCCTGGACACAAGTCCGCCACGCCACCAGGTGACCTACACCCCTCCCATAAGCTCCTCCCACAAGTGCTGCAGTGTGGCAGCACATCCTAAAGCTCGGACTAGGGCCGTACTCCCTACACATCAGCAATACCTGTCTCTTATTCCAATAAAGGAATATGTGTGTTCTGCCGGTCCATCCTTGCCGCTGCCACCAACAACCCCGGGCTGCATGTGCTGGAGGGTCGTCTCAGACCGCCCGACCTGCTGCCGCTGCTCATGGTCCACCTAGGGCCAGTGACATCCCAGAGGCTCCGGGCCGTAAACATTAGATTTTACTGCAATTAATCGTGTGCAAGCTTGATTAGGGATGATAAATTGCACCCGAACTTCTGCTTACTATACACATCAGGCATAGGGTGCGGCCCGGACGAAAACCCCACACGCATGGCAGCCGCCATCTTCTGCCACCCATACTTAAAACTTGAGCGCCAGGCAGCCTGCCACCCATACTTAAAACTTGAGCGCCAGGCAGCCTGACGCCGCCGAAAGCCCCCCCTCGCACCGCCGAACACAGAGCATCACCCGGCCCGGCTCCATCCCGTCGGAGGTCCGCAAAATTGGTGCGCCCCCGGTCCGAGAACGGCCACACGGCCCGCACAAGCTCACCCCGCGGGGCGATCCAACGGCAGTGCACGCAGGGAAAGATTCCAACATGTGCATACCTTGCCCATGGCCCCCCCACAACATAAAGTACCCCAGGCCTGCAGGATGGCGCAAACAAGATATTGTCGAGCTGCGGCAGCCACTCCTCATTCCGCAGTATAATGACGAGTGCCGCAGTACGAGGGGTATCACACTAACAACCAACAGAATGTGACCCCCGCCTGTCTAACTAGCCCTGAGCCAGCATGCCGCTTCGCGGCGCGTCCTAAAGCTGCACATCTCTGGCAGGGGACAAGACCCACACCGGGGCACCAAGCGGAGGGGGGTAGGTAGGCCGACTCACGCTCACACCGATGCTCCCACCGCAACTCCAAGATGAGTGTTGTTCTGACCCTAACGGTCAGGCCCATTGAGCTTCCTCCTGCCCCATGCAGCGTTGGCGCTGGAACCCTCATGGGGCACACCATCGGGTCACTACCGGGATCTCCTGCGCCACACCACCACGGCCAACAAACCACAGCCTCACATGAAGGCATAGGAGCGCTCCACACGAGCACCGCATCTACATTACCCTTCAGGCACAGGGAGCTTATGTGTTTTGCCGAGGATCACAGGATGCGAACGCGACCCCGAGGCTCGAAACCTGCTGCTTCACCCTGCTACACAACACACCGCCTGGCCAAAAGGCTCGGGGACATCCAGGCCCCTGACCCCCCGCCCAGGTCACCCGTGCGACCAGGCTCCAACACGCGGTTGGAGCCACAGACCCAAAGGAAAGCCCAGGGAGGGGGGGGGAGCTACAGCGCCAACACACTCATGGGTACAAAACCGTGGGCCCCCGCTGACGCCATATACAATAAACAAGGAGTCTGCCGCCTCTAAGAGCTCCCAGCCACACCGGAGTGCGGGGAGTCATATCGAAGCCCAAGGCGTTGGAGGAAGTCCCGGGGATTTCAATCTCGGGGGCAGTTCTAAAGCGGTCGCCCCCAGCTTATCGCACCCCCCAGCACAACCCATGCTGCGGCCAGCACGACCCCGCGGGCCTTCGCTAGGCCCAGACAATACCTCCACGGAGCCCTAAGAACTCCACAAGCTCGGACCGCAGCAGGCAGTGCCTAAAGAAGGGAGGGACAACCTCACCTCACAACGCAACCCTGGACCGGCACGATACGATCCCACGAAAACGACCCTCCGCGCTGAAGACCACAAAGACGGCGTGGCTGGGAAACATCCAGCACAAAAGTCATCAGTCCAACTGACCACATCCTCTCCCCACAAACCACTGGAGACACGCTGTGAGAGGCAGGGGCAAAACACACCAACCCCGACTCACCTTGACAAACCCGACTAGGCGGCGCGACGATGACCCCGGCGAGCCTGGACAACGTTTCCAGTGCGGGGGTGGGACCGCAACAACGCCGGCCGACGCGAGACAACCAGTCAAGACGGCGTGGCTGGCGAACAGAGACCGCCAGGAGGGGCAGGGGAGGCATATATGCCCTGCCCCCCCCATCGCACCGGAAGGACGTCACAGAGGTGACCTAGCTGGAGGGCTCCACAGCCCCTCCAAAGACTAGAGCGGGTGGGCAGTGCCAAAATGGCACTAAAGGGCCGCCCTGCTGAGGTGGCCCCCTGCGGGGGCCGCGGACAGCCGCATTCACGTCGAAGTATCCACTTGGGTGGGCAAAATAGAAAATGCAATAGGCCTATTTGGGTCAGAAAGTGAATTAGAAGTTTGTGCAGTTATAACTGGAAAGTGCATGGCACGGCCAAAGTATAGAACTCTGATGTATTTTATGGCATTTCAGGACATATTGCACACAATAGATTAGTGCCCAACAGGTTCCAGTTCGTTTTTTTTCCTTATTTGCTATATTGCCTATACAATACAAATGATGGTAGGATTATGAACTTTTTGACAAACTTCTGCCTGCTGTTGACACTACTAGTTAATGAATGTGGTTCGCAGTTGAATGCCATTTTGATAGAAGTGTTACAGCAAGTTTCCATTTGCACCACTACCAAACTCACTTTTGAGTATGCCTTCAGTCTCCTTAATCTACGCTGTACTTGTGAGAGCAATCAAGTGTGCCCTTGTGGAAATGGCTAGTGTTTTCGGAGTTTTATTCAGACGTTCTGCACAGATTTGTCCCACAGCACTAGTTTTGGGAAGTGGTGGCTATGTAGCTCCAGCAGCTGATATAATAGAGCCTGGTGCCCTTAGTAGAAGTTATTGCTAGCCTCTTCATAGCAACCTGTGCTCTTTCCTCGTGTTCAAATGGAATTCCCATTACGGTATTGCAAAATCTCCCTAAGGTTCTGTGGTTTCTGTTTAAAGCTAGAGAAGTGTAAATGAAGTCTGACATCTTTTGTTTGTATAGTACCTCGGTATGTGGTAATCCAGACTAGCCCTCAATCCATTCCTTCTTTCTGTTCATAGTTTGAACTGGTTTAGCTTTACATCATATTATATCCGGCATTTTGAAGTCTTCTAGAAGGCACTTGGGTATGTCAGCGTCTGTGCACACCATGAAACACATTTTAAAGACTGCTGTCACTATTTCTGTAGAAATGAAATTCCTGAAAAACGGTCTGTATAATAACCAGAGACATCTTATCAAAGGGGTTGAACATTGTCCAAATCGTCCTTTCGGACAGTGACAGACGTGTCCTGGCTTGTTGACTCTGTCTAGCTAAATCTTTAGTGTCTTGTGTTTCTACTCTGCTGCTGTTTGAGGGACAGTTCTTTGCAGATGTTTTGGTCCCAGTAGCTAGTGATTACAAGACCATGTATTTACTCCATTGTGTATGGTTTTTCAGAGGTAGCTGCTCAGAATCATTGTGAAGTGATGCTATGTCTGTCTGTAAAGGTGCTTTAGGCGAAAAACAATACATTCTTGTAGCTTAACGTTCTAACCACAAAAAAAACATTACTCCAGTTGGAAATATATTTTCATCCAGTACTTAGGAACTGTATTGTCTTTTTTTTTCCTAGTCGTGTCCCAATTCTAAATTAGACTCTATGTTCCGGAGTTTTTGTGATGCAGCACTTTATCAATACTATGGCCTTCCAAATGTGTGAGGTATAAGCAAACTGGGACTTAAAGTTCAAAGAGGTTTCCCTGGCTGCTCTCCTTGTCTACGAAAGATTCTAGGTGGGCTTCGAAGGGGACAGTTTGCAATGTGCAAGCATAAATATGGACATTTGGGTATTTTTGTAAGCTTGAGCAAAAACTTAATTTTGCAGTGTTCTCGCTGCATCAACTGCTGATTGGGTACGTTGAAAATCTTCTTGAGTGCAGATTAGAAACTTGTACAGTACCGTCTGATCAGATTCACATAAAGTTTGGTTGTGAGGGAGATTGCCGTGGAGTACAACTACCTGGAAAAGGTAAGCGTGATCCTTTCACATTGTGGAGTGAAGAGTGGGAGAGCATGTGGAGTGCTGTAGAGCCCAGCTGCACAGTAAATCGCTTCTAGGCACTTCCATGGCTCATTTTGGGTTAGCGGCCAGACTGAATACCACCATCGATACCTTACGCTTCTTTCAGTGCCGAGTCCCATGGCCTGGTGTGCTTCTATTCCTCAGGGTTTTGTCATGGGTTTGTACTCTGTAGCTTGCTTTCCTCCCTTTTTTATATGTTGCATTTTGTAAAGGTTTTGATTAACCACACAAATAAAGTATTCATTCATTCATACTCTGTTTTTCTTTGTGTTTTGGTTTGCTTTTCCTGTACCTGTTTTTTCTTTGTTCTTTTCACTACAATCAGGTTTTCTATTATTCCACATGTTCTGATTTGATTTGTTTCTCCCAGTGAATTGATCTTTGATTGTTCTCCATGATCTGGTTTGATAGTTTTCCTCAAGATCTGGGGTTTGGTTGCTTCACATTGTCTTGTCTTCTACTTCCTTCCTCGTGATATGATCTTTGATTGCTGCCCTTGAACTGGTTGGCTTTATTACTCAGGATTAGCTCTCTGGTTAGTAACAACGTTTTTGTTCTCTCTTTATTCCTCCCTAATCATCAGCTACCTTTTGAAACAGATCTGATGTTGTTTCCCAAAGTCTCATCAATGAGTTTCCCTGTGATGACTTCTGTAGTGTGATACAATTTCTATCAATGATTGTATTGATCACCTAGTTCAGATGACCCTATATGGGCCCCAACCTTGCACCTCTGGTAGTTCCTCAAGTATAAATCTCTGATTTCTTCCGTATCTCTGCTACTGCCACCCCACAATGATCTGGATCGTACTAATTACTACACTACACTAATCCTTTAATGGGTTCCGGAGTAGCGTTCTACTCGCCAAAAATGCTCTTTAACACCCCATCGGGGGTAACAAGCGCTATATAAATGCAAACCTTTTTCCCTCTTCTATCCCTCCACTATCCTTCTCAATCCAAATAAGCTGACTAATATCCACCACTCAAATTACTTTCATATTTTACTATACTAATTCACCACTAATCCATATGGGTTCCGGAGTAGTGTGCTACTCGCCAAGAAAGTGCTTCAACACGCCATTAGGGGTAACAAGCGTTATATAAATGCAAACCTTTTTTCCCTCTTCTATCCCTCCGCTATCCTTCTCAATCCAAATAACTGACTAATATCCACCACTCAAATTACTTTCATATTTCACTATACTAATTCACCACTAATCATTTATGGGTTCCGGAGTAGCGTGCTACTCGCCGAAAAAAGCGCTTCGACGCCTCGTCAGGGGTAGTAAGCGCTATATAAATGCAATTACAATACAATACAATAAAGGCTGAGCTCGCTCCGGGGGGATCTCCCTTGCCTCGCCCGAGACAATAGGCCTGAGGATCGGGTAAGGGACAGAGGGGCCTGCCCGCGGGAGCGGTGGCGCTCTGGAGCCTGTTGTACTCTTACAGCGGTGAGATAAGCGGAGCACGGAGGGGCGGGGCAGCCGTCTAACTTGCAGCGGCCCCGTGGCGTATGTGCTGGGCGCTCCTGGACTGGGCCGGAGCCCTGCGCTGCTGCTAACAATGCCGTTTCGAGAGAGGCAAGGCAAATAAAATTACTGCTAACGCACAGAGATCGGCAGGAGCCCTACTTGCCTAATCTCATCGGTGGGAGCAAGCGGCTGTTGTAATCCAATTATAGCAGCATAAGCAATTTGTTAGACACTCCGCAAAATGTAACAATTTCCCAATAAACTCTGACTTGTAATAACGTCGGCAAGAGCCCGCATAAATCTGCCCGAATGGTGGGGGCTCGAGCGTGCGGCTGGGGGCTTGTAATTGGCACCATCAGCACATTCTGTGAAGTGCAGCATAGTTTGGTTACATGTGTTACGGTTTCAGTGCAGAACCCATTGCCCACGCCTTGCAGGGTCGCTCTCTTACCGTTCACCTCCGGCGTGCAGCACAAAACACTATCCCTGCAGAGAGCGGCGGGGTTACCAGGCTGAGTATGGAGAGGGGCAGTGCGAGTGCTAAAATCAGAGCAGGGCAGGAGGGGCTGAGACTGGGGAGAGACAGTGAGGGATTGAGTGTGGAGTGAAGCAGTGAGGGTGTTGAATATAGAGCAGGGCAGTGTGGGGGTGAGTTTGGAGCGGGGCATTGATGGAGCTGAGTATGGTGCATGGATGTGAGGGGGCTGAGTATGGAGAGGGGCAGTGCGTGTGCTGAAATCGGAGCAGGGCAGGAGGGGCTGAGACTGGACCAGGGGGCGAGGAAGGCTCATATTGAGGAGGGACAGTGAAGAGTTAAGTGTGGAGCTCAGCTGAGCTGTGAGGGGCTGAGTATGGAGCCGGACAGTGAGAAGGCAGCGAGGGCTCTGAGGCTGGACCAGGAGCAAGGAATGCTCATACTGAAGAGCAGGAAAGTGGGGGGGGCTGAAAATGGCACAGGGCAGTGACTGGGCTGAGTATGGGGCAGGTCAGTGAGAGACAGAGCATGGACCAGGGGAGCAAGGAGGGCTTAGACTCAAGAGGGGCAGTAGTGAGGTTGTGAGTGTGGAGTTGAGTTGTAAGGGGTGAGTGTGCAGCAGGGCAGTGAGGGGCACAGTCTCAAACATGGCAGTGAGGGGTCAGAGTATGAAACAAGGCTGCGATGGGTGAGCGTGGAGCAGGGCAGTAGTTTCGAAGCAGCTTGGAAGTGAGGGGGCAAAGCTCCAGTTGGTCACTAGTTGGTCATTGAGGGGCACTCGGGTTGTATCGGTACAGTGAGGGTGAACACAGAGCAGGACAGTGAATAGGCATAGTCAACGGGGGCAGTGAGGACGGTGGCTGGGCCCGATGTAGATGTGCTTAAACAGTTAAATCATTCGGCACAGTGTGTACAGAGGGCTTGGAGCGTAAGAACGGGGGGGGTGGGGCCTGAAGCAGGGCAGTGAGAGAGTGGAGTGTAGAACAGGGCAGTGAGGGGAGCTGGGTCAGTAGCAGGACAGTGCGGGGAGCTGGGTCAGTAGCGGGACAGTGAGGGGAGCTGGGTCGCTAGCGGGACAGTGAGGGGAGCTGGGTCAGTAGCGGGACAGTGAGAGGAGCTGCTTCGGTAGCGGGACAGCGCAGGGAGCTGGGTCAGTAGCAGGACAGTGAGGAGAGCTGGGTCAGTAGCGGGACAGTGCGGGGAGCTGAGTCAATAGCGGGACAGTGAGGGGAGCTGAGTCAGTAGCGGGGCAGTGCGGGGAGCTGAGTCAGTAGCGTGACAGTGCGGGGAGCTGAGTCAGTAGCGGGACAGTGAGGGGAGCTGAGTCAGTAGCGGGCAGTGCGGGGAGCTGAGTCAGTAGCGGGATAGCGCGGGGAGCTGAGTCAGTAGTCGGACAGTGAGAGGAGCTGGTTCAGTAGCGGGACAGTGAGGGGAGCTGGGTCAGTAGCGGGACAGTGAGAGGAGCTGCTTCGGTAGCGGGACAGCGCAGGGAGCTGGGTCAGTAGCAGGACAGTGAGGAGAGCTGGGTCAGTAGCGGGACAGTGAGAGGAGCTGGGTCAGTAGCGGGACAGTGCGGGGAGCTGAGTCAATAGCGGGACAGTGAGGGGAGCTGAGTCAGTAGCGGGGCAGTGCGGGAGCTGAGTCAGTAGCGTGACAGTGCGGGGAGCTGAGTCAGTAGCGGGACAGTGAGGGGAGCTGAGTCAGTAGCGGGCAGTGCGGGGAGCTGAGTCAGTAGCGGGATAGCGCGGGGAGCTGAGTCAGTAGTCGGACAGTGAGAGGAGCTGGGTCAGTAGCGGGACAGTGCGGGGAGCTGAGTCAATAGCAGGACAGTGCGGGGAGCTGGGTCTCCTGCGGGTTGTTAAGTGAAGCTGACTCAGGACAGAGCAAGGCTGAGAGGGGACTGAGTCTATAGTAGAGCAGTGAGGGGGTACAGATAGAACTGCTAGATACTGAGCCTGAAGGACGCTGGGAGTGAGAGGTCTGCTGTAGCAGGCAGGGCAGTGGTACCTGAAGTGGGCAGAGGCAGGAAAGGCCGTAGCGCCTGTCCAGAGCTCTGTGAAACTCTGTCCCTCCTCTGCCGGCCATGGCCATGCCCCCCCACACACACTCCACATCCTCACATAATACCAAACCAAGTGTGTCTGTGGCGCTCCCCTCCAAGCACTGCACCCCACACGTCCCCCCTCACACCTGCTTTGCTAAAGCCAACTTTCCCTGGCACACCTTACTTTTTCTTTGGGGGGGTATTAGTGTAAACGCCTCTTTCTCCTCCCTCCGCTCTCAGGCCCTCTCCACTCCCACTGTTGTTTCTTCTCAGAGGTCATTAGCAGCTGACGTTAAAAAGAGGAATACACCCCCCCCAGCCTGTCTAACAAACCCCTCTTAATTAGGCGCCGACCCCGGCCTTTTTTCTGACGGCTGGGGGATGGTTAATGATTTAAGCAAAAACAAAACTTCTAAAAACACACTAGTTTCTCGACCCCTCTCTGTGGCTTGACTGCAAAGTGGGGGAGGTGTGTCTCCCGGCCATTGGGGGCATGGCACGGAGCAGGTAGGCCCCAAAATGTACATTTACGTGGGGGTGGTGCGTGGAGTAAGTCCTCCCTCCCATCACACTTTTATTTTCCCTCCCACCGCTGTTTATGAGGTGCATTGTACCCTGTGATTGTTTTGCAGATGTGTGTTTGTGTTCCTACCTCCCTGTCCTTCCGATACCTCAGGGCCCCTCAGACAGACCCACAACTCCCCCCACAAGTTTGCAACAAAAAGAAAAGGAGGACGGACTACTTCTGCACCTCACGCAAGTTTCCAATTGTATAAAGTTCCTGTGCAACAAGCCCTGGCCTCAGCCATCCAGTGACTCCTCTGTAATCCAGATCCTTTATGAAGCAAGCGATGGGCGTGCGCAGGGTAACAAAGTCCAGAAAATAATAGTATATTTCCAAAAAGCCTTTATTTTCAACTCTTTTAAGGTATAGACACTTTAGAACTGAGCCAACGCGTTTCGTTCTCTCATAGAGAACTTCATCAGGGCTCGTAGGGGCAATAGCCCTCACGAAACAGATATAGGGCTGTAAGTAAAAAGTTCAGCAGTGGGATGATTGGTACGTAACCAATCAGGGCCCTCGGAACGTCGGACCGGCTTTTGAAAGGCCTTACTTGGCCGTGGGGAACTACCTTTCTTACTCCAGAGTTACTGCCTGGAGAAACGACCTATTTCCACGCCTACTGTCTAATTATACAGAATTTGGGAACATCTGTTGGCTTTATTTTTTGGCCTATACAGCTCTATTTGCACACTGATTGGTTACGTGACATTACAACTCTACTACCTATGGACGCATTCTTCATTTAGGCATTTTGGCCTGATTAGGTCTCTTTACAGACCACACTACGGTACCAATCACCTCCCCGAGGCTACCTGATTTAAATGCAGGGGGCTACGCGGCCCCCCCATGCAGCCCCGGGGACCGCCACCTCCCCGGGGCTATATTCAAAATTAAAAGTGTGGGGGGCTCTGCAAACGCGCCTCCTGGTGCACTGCTGCTCGGGGGATGAAGTCCACTTGTGTCCTGAGGTCCCGTAGTCTGCCTGGAGGTGCGTTTGCAGAGTAGTGGGCAAAGGGGGCGTGGCCTGTTATGAGAACTTAACAATCCTGCTGTGTGGTACTTACTGGAGGTAATAGGAGGGGTAGTTGGCCCCCAAGGATGTCCTTGGGGGCCAACTACCCCTCTTGTTACCTCCAGTAACTTCCACACAGTAGGATTGCTAAGATATCCTCAGAGGCCATGCCCCCTTTCTTCACCACTCTGCAAACGCACCTCCAGGCAGACTACGAGATGGGGGATGAAGTCCACTTTACTCCTAAGGGACTTTGGGGGCCAAGAAGCCCTCCTGGTACCTCCTGTAAGTTCTACGTAGCAGAATTCCTGAGCGCTGGTTGGAGGCCCAGCCCCCTTTCTCCACCACTCTGCAAACGTGACTACTAGTGAAAGAAGCATTTGCAATGTAATAGGTTTTGCATTTGCGAGAGTTAGAGCTATTGGCGTTGTAAATGTCAAAGTTTGTTACTAATGTTTTTTGGGGTAAAGTGGATGTATGTTGTGTGTAGTGGAATTATGTGGTATGTTGTGCAGTGAAATTATGTGGATAGAAAGTATAGGAATTATGTAGAGTGGGAATATGTGTTATGGAGAGTAATTATGTGGTATTGTAGTCTGTGTTGTGGAGTGGTAACCTCAGGTTTAGTTTTCCTCGTTTCCATAGAAGCTAAAGTATAAACTCAATAAGACACAAAAAGAAGGAATCACTGAGGAGCACTTCTGGACCTAGTTGGAGGTATGAGCCGGGCACTGGAATTATGTGACTGTTCGGCTGTACCAATTGTCACATAATTAAACATTTTCCGCATTTGCCAAATATTCCATCATCTGCTGCATAATCTGCAGATTTGAACAAAAAAAGCCTTGTTTCTAGCTCAAACGGCTCAAATGTTCCCAAAAATGCAGCTTCACGTCTTACAGCGGGATGGAAGGCCCTTTGCAAAGCTGGAATGGTCACGTGTTACTTATTGCTAAATGTGGGTGTTAAATTGATACTAATGGTGCACAAACCTCTCTTCTTTCTGTGCCTGTCTTGCCTCTTTCTGCATTTCTCTTCTATCTTTCTGCACCTTTCTTCCTCTTCCTGCACCTCACTGTCTTCTTTCTGCACTTCACTTGCCTCTTTCTGCATTTCTCTTGCCCCTTTCTGCACCCCTCTTGCCTCGTTTTGCACCTCTGTTGGTTCTTTATGCACCCCTTTTGCCTGTTTCTGCAACTCTCTTGCCTCTTTCTGTAGTTCTCTTGCCTCCTTCTGCACCTCACTTGCCTCTTTCTGTACTTCTATTGCCTGTTTCTGCACCTCTCTTGCCTCTTTCTGAACCTCACTCTCTTCTTTCTGTACCCCTCTTCCCTCTTTCTGCACCTCTCTTGTCCCTCTCTGCACACCTGTTCCCTCTTTCTGTATCCCTTTTGCCTGTTTCTGCAACTCTCTTGCCTCTTTCTGCAATTCTCTTGCCTCCTTCTGCACCTCACTAGCCTCTTTTTGCACCTGTGTTCCCTTTCTGCACCTTTCATACCTGTTTCTGCACCTCTCTTGCCTCTTTCTGTAACTGTTGCTTCTTTCTGTACTTCTCTTGCTCTTTCTGCACCCTTCACACCTCTTTCAGCACCTCTGTTGCTTCTTTCTGCACTTCTCTTCCTACTTTCTGCACCCCTCCTGCCTCTTTGTACTTGTCTTGCCTCTTTGTGCACCTCTCCTACTTATTTCTGCACATCTCTTGCCTCTTTTTGCACCTCTGTTGGTTCTTTCTGCACTGCTCTTGCTTCTTTATGCTCCTCTTTTGCAAATTTCTGCATCCCTCTTCCCTCTTTCTGCACCCCTTTTGCCTGCTTCTGCAACTCTCTTGCCTCTTTCTGCAGTTCTCTTGCCTCCTTCTGCACCTCATTTGCCTCTTTCTGCACTTCTATTGCCTATTTCTACACCTCTCTTGCTTCTTTCTGCACACCTGTTGTCTCTTTCTGCACCCCTGTTGTCTCTTTCTGCACTCGTCTTCTCTCTTTCTGCACCTCTCTTGCTTCTTTCTGTACTTCTCTTGCTTCTTTCTGCACCTCTCTTGCTTCTATCTGTACCCTTCTTCCCTTTTTTGCATCCCTCTTGCCTCTTTCTGCTGTTTTCTTACCATTTTCTGCACCTCTCTTGCCTCTTTCTGCACTTCACTTGCCTCTTTCTGCACATCTCTTGCTTATTTCCACACCTCTGTTGCTTCTTTCAGCAATTCTCTTGCCTCTTTCTGCACTTCTCTTGCATGTTTCTGCAGTTCTCTTGCGTCTTTCTGCACCTCTGTTGCCTCTTTCTGCACCTCACTTGCTTCTTTCTGTTCTCCTCTTGCCTATTTTTGCACCCCTTTTTGTCTCTTTCTGCACCTCTCGTGTCTTTCTGCACCCCTGTTCCCTCTTTCTGCACCTTTCCTGTCTGTTTCTGCTCCTCTCTTGCCTCTTTCTGTACCTCTGTTGCTTCTTTCTGTACTTCTCTTGCTCTTTCTGCACCCTTCACGCCTCTTTCAGCACCTCTGTTGCTTCTTTCTGCACTTCTCTTCCTTCTTTCTGCACCCCTCCTGCCTCTTTCTGTACTTGTCTTGCCTCTTTGTGCACCTCTCCTACTTATTTCTGCACCTCTCTTGCCTCTTTTTGCACCTCTGTTGGTTCTTTCAGCAATTCTCTTGCCTCTTTCTGTACTTCTCTTGCATGTTTCTGCAGTTCTCTTGCGTCTTTCTGTACCTCTGTTGCCTCTTTCTGCACCTCACTTGCTTCTTTCTGCTCCCCTAGTGCGTATTTTTGCACCCCTTTTTTCTCTTTCTGCACCTCTCTTGCTTCTTTCTGCAACCCTGTTGTCTCTTTCTGCACCCCTGTTGTCTTTCTGCACTCGTCTTCCCTCTTTCTGCACCTCTCTTGCTTCTTTCTGCACTTCTCTTGCTTCTTTCTATACCTCTCTTGCTTCTTTTTACACCCTTCTTCCCTTTTTTGCACCCCTCTTGCCTCTTTCTGCTGTTTTAATGCCATTTTCTGCACCTCTCTTGCCTCTTTCTCCACCTCACTTGCCTCTTTCTGCACTTCTCTTGCTTCTTTCCACAGCTCTGTTGCTTCTTTCAGCAATTCTCTTGCCTCTTTCTGTACTTCTCTTGCGTGTTTCTACACCTCTCTTGCGTCTTTCTGCACCTCTGTTGCCTCTTTCTGCACTTCACTTGCTTCTTTCTGCACCCCTCTTGCCTCTTTTTGCACCCCTTTTTTCTCTTTCTGTACCTCTCTTGCGTCTTTCTGTACTCCTGTGCCCTCTTTCTGCACCTTTCCTGCCTGTTTCTGCACCTTTCTTGCCCCTTTCTGTACCTCTGTTGCTTCTTTCTGCACTTCACTTGCTCTTTCTGCATCCTTTGCGCCTCTTTCAGCACCTCTGTTGCTTCTTTTTGTACTTCTATTCCTTCTTTCTGCACCCCTCCAGCCTCTTTCTGTACTTGTCTTGCCTCTTTGTGCACCTCTCCTACTTTTTTCTGCACCCTTCTTGCCTCTTTTTGCACCTCTGTTGGTTCTTTCTGCACTGCTCTTGCTTTTTCTGCACCTCTTTTGCAAATTTCTGCATCCCTCTTGCCTCTTTCCGTACCCCTCTTCCGTATTTCTGCACCTCTCTTGCCTCTGTCTGCACATCTGTTCCCTCTTTCTGCACCCCTTTTGCCTGTTTCTGCAACTCTCTTGCCTCTTTCTGCAGTTCTCTTGCCTCTTTCTGCAGCTCACTTGCTTCTTTCAGCGCCCCTCTTGCCTCTTTCTGCACCCCTCTTCCCTCTTTCTGTACCTCTCTTGCCTCTTTTTGCACCCTTGTTCCGTTTCTGCACCTTTCCTACCTGTTTCTGCACCTCTCTTGCCTCTCTCTGTACCTCTGTTGCTTATTTCTGTATTCTCTTGCTCTTTCTGCACCATTCACACCTCTTTCAGCACCTCTGTTGCTTCTTTCTGCACTTCTATTCCTTCTTTCTGCACCCCTCCAGCCTCTTTCTGTACTTGTCTTGCCTCTTTGTGCACCTCTCCTACTTTTTTCTGCACCCTTCTTGCCTCTTTTTGCACCTCTGTTGGTTCTTTCTGCACTGCTCTTGCTTTTTCTGCACCTCTTTTGCAAATTTCTGCATCCCTCTTGCCTCTTTCCGTACCCCTCTTCCATCTTTCTGCACCTCTCTTGCCTCTGTCTGCACATCTGTTCCCTCTTTCTGCACCCCTTTTGCCTGTTTCTGCAACTCTCTTGCCTCTTTCTGCAGTTCTCTTGCCTCTTTCTGCAGCTCACTTGCTTCTTTCAGCACCCCTCTTGCCTCTTTCTGCACCCCTCTTCCCTCTTTCTGTACCTCTCTTGCCTCTTTTTGCACCCTTGTTCCGTTTCTGCACCTTTCCTACCTGTTTCTGCACCTCTCTTGCCTCTCTCTGTACCTCTGTTGCTTCTTTCTGTATTCTCTTGCTCTTTCTGCACCATTCACACCTCTTTCAGCACCTCTGTTGCTTCTTTCTGCACTTCTCTTCCTTCTTTCTGTACCCCTCCTGCCTCTTTCTGTACCTCTCTTGCCTCTTTGTGCACCTCTCCTACCTCTTTCTGTACCCCTCTTGCCTCTTTTTGCACCTCTGTTGGTTCTTTCTGCTCTGCTCTTGCTTCTTTCGGCACCTCACTTGCCTCTTTCTGCACTTCTCTTGCTTCTTTCTTCACCTCTGTTGCTTCTTTCAGCAATTCTCTTGCCTCTTTCGGCACTTCTCTTGCTTGTTCCTGCACCTCTCTTGCATCTTTCTGCACCTCTTTTGCCTCTTTCTGCACTTCACTTGCTTCTTTCTGCACCTCTTTTGCCTCTTTCGGCACCTCTGTTGCTTCTTTCTGCACTTCTCTTTCCTCTTTCTGCACCTCTGACCTAGAGGTAGTTTTAATCCCCCTCCCCTATTATGTACTAGGGCCTTACAGGGGAGGTCATGCCAATCACAGGGGTATCCCAACCCATAGTGTACCCTAGTGTATGTAGGTATTTTCACTGTATTCTAAGTGTCTTTCAGCATAGCACTGGCTCCGGGCCTGGTTAGTCAGAGTCAGTTACCACCAGTACCAGTCAGCAAAAAGTTGGGGGCACAGGATGACTTTGCAACAAGGCCTCTTTCTGCACCTCTGTTGGTTCTTTCTGCATATCTCTTGCATCTTTCTGCACCTTTCTTCATCTTTCTGGACTTCTGTTGCATCTTTCTGCATTTCTCTTGCTTCTTTCTGCGATTTTCTTCCTCTTTCTGCACATGTCCTACCTCTGTAGGAATAGTTGGAAATTAGCATTTAAAAAACTTTCGCAAAATTCACTGAAAAAAACATAGTTTTTAGGGGCGTTATAGTTAGGAATTAGCTTTTAAAAAACCTTAGAAATTCACTGAAAAAACCATAGGTTTCAGGGACGTTATAGTTAGAAATTATCATTTAAAAAATCTTTGAAATTCACTGAAAAAAACATAGGTTTCAGGGACGTTATAGTTAGAAATTAGCATTAAAAAAACCTTTCAAATTCACTGAAAAAACAACAGGTTTCTGGGATGTTATAGTTAGTTGGACATTTCACTCGTACAAAACCAGAGAAATTCGGCCGTTATAGTTAGTTCAGCTAACTATAACTCGCGCCCCGCAATGCACTGCTGATGACGTCACATATTACATCATTCATGACATGGTCAGTGACATCACTGATGACATCACTGATGACATCTCAAATGACATCACTGATGACATCACTGATGACATCATCCACGTGATAATCTGATGCACCTCCTCATACCCTAATATAACCTTTGATACACCCACTCTAAAATACAGACTACCATTTTCTAAACCATAGACACACCAATACCAGTTAGTACATACCCACTCACTAATTCCTAGTTCTACACACACATCCACTCATTCACCCATACAGTCACTCATACATGCAGTCAACCATCAATACGGCACTATCATATGCACTCACATATCTATACAGACACTCACACACTGCCACTCATCCATAGAGTTACTAACACACCTAGTCAGTCATGCAAAGAATCAATCACACTCCCATTTACTCACCTATACAGTTATACACACTCCACCTCACGTATTCAAACATATACTAACACATACTTACACTCTTATACAATAACTAATACAAGCACACACTCATCCATACAGCCACTCTCACAATCACTCACTCTCACATATAGTCATTTATATACTCCAACACTCACATATACTGCCTTTCACATATGTAGTTACTCACACATGTACTACTGAGGCATCCATTCACTCACCAACACACCCATACACACACTCACCCACCCATACAGCCCTTCACAGATGCACTCTTAAACCCATACACCCAGTGAATCACCCACTCACACATCTATGCACAGAGTCACACCTCCCCACCCACCCACACAGATACTCAGGCACCCATACAGATACTCAGACAACCAATCAATAACTCATATAGACCCTCATTTAGCTACTCACCAACCCATGCAACCGCCTACATACCAACTGACAAACTATACTGTGTGAATGTCTGTATCAGTCACTAACCCATGCATTCAGTAAGACACATTTAATCACTCACTTATACAGTCAGTTACGCACCTACTAAATCATCCATTCAGATACTTATACACCCACTCATTCTTCAATACACCTTGGCCTATATATATTTAAAACATATTTAAACTTTACAGAAACACACAGTCACTGGATGATGTCATCAGTGATGTCATCAGTGATGTTATTTGAGATGTCATCAGTGATGTCATCAGTGATGTCACTGACCATGTCATGAATGATGTAATATGTGACATCATCAGCAGTGCATTGCGGGGGCGCGAGTTATAGTTAGCTGAACTAACTATAACGGCTGAATTTCTCTGTTTTGTACGAGTGAAATGTCCAACTAACTATAACGTCCCTGAAACCTGTGGTCTTTTCAGTGAATATATATATATATACATATACATATACATATATATATATATATATATATATATATATATTTCCACACAATCGGACAATCGGATTCTCCTAGCGGCGCGCTCAACTGACGGGTGCAATCGCGCTGGGCTGAAACAGCGTTGGTTGGAGCCAGTTAAGCTAACAATAAAAGCTTTAAACTTGGAAATTGGAGTGCGTTGCATCTTTGCAGAATAATATATATATATATATATATATATATATATATATATATATATATATATATATATATCTATATATATATATATATATATATATATATTATCTACTGGCGGTCGCCAGTAGATAGTTATAGTTAGGACCTATTTTCCATAGGAAATCCGCGACATTCTATTTGAAATAACTCTTGCGTCGGTTGACGAATCTTCGCGAAATTTTCAAACTTTATGGCCCGCTCCGGTCCGCTCCTACCCTGAAAGTCTCAGGGTGAGTCGTCAAGCGGGGGCCGAGAAAAAGGGGGTCCCAAAACGTGTTTTCCCCATTCATTTTCCCATAGGAAACTTTAGACACGGCTACAGCCCGAACTGCTGAACGGAATTACACCAAATTTGGCAAAGAGGTAGTTCTTGGTTCAGAAAGAACCCGTTTTGTTAAATGGTGTAAATCCGTTCAGTAGTTGCGGAGAAATTAAAAAAATAAGAGTCAAAAAATCAATTTCCCATAGGAAACTTTATGCAAGGCTACAGCCCGAACTGCTGAACGGAATTACACCAAATTTGGCAAAGAGGTAGTTCTTGGTTCAAAAGAACCCTTTTTGTTAAATGGTGTAAATCCGTTCAGTAGTTGCTGAGAAAATCAAAAGTAAAAACACATATTTATCTGGGCGGAGCCTAACCACACATGTCATCGTGAGATCTGATTGGCTGTCAGCACTTCATCCTGGAATTGCTGGCAGCCATCTTGGGACCAATATAAATGATAGTACCCATTGAAATGCATTGTAGTGAATCGAAGATTTTGAGGGTTACCAAAAGGAGAACTATAAAGGGTGATAACAGACTTTAGTTACATTAGAATTCATTTGTTGATGGTACCATACTAATTTCAGGAATTGTGGTGTGTTCTAAGGTGATTTTACCCTGTGAAAAACCTTCTGCTGGGATATCATGAATCATGTTTGAGAGAAAACTATTTTCACATGCTTGTCCCATACAGTTTTGGAAGGTGCCCCAGAAGCTAAAATGAGAGCATATTTTCTGTAAATTCACATTATCTTTCTCAGTCATGTGAGAATGAAGTCTGACATTCTCAGTAAAACATGTACATCCAACAAGGGCAGAGACTGTCAGCTGATTCCTTTGTGTTCTACTGCAGCTTCCCAGAGTGTTCTAAAGAACAACTAGAGTGCTAACAGCCTTACTTATGACAAAAGTATGGCACACCTGAAGCCATCTTAATTGGAATAAACTGGTAACACTTAAAACATTTAATTTAAAAAGGAACAAAATGATGGGGTTCATCTTGTCATAGAAATTATGGTTAGTGCTCTGGAAAGAAAAATTAGAACATGTTTCAAGTGTGATCTCAAATATCTTCCTGTTATATTTCAACAGGAGCAGCCTGTCAGTTGATGCCTTTGTGTTCTACTGCAGCTTCCCAGAGTGTTCTAAAGAACAACTAGAGTGCTAACAGCCTTACTTATGACAAAAGTATGGCACACCTGAAGCCATCTTGATTGGAATAAACTGGTAACACTTAAAACATTTAATTTAAAAAGGAACAAAATGATGGGGTTCATTTTGTCATAGAAATTATGGTTAGTGCTGTAGAAAGAAAAATTAGGACATGTTTCAAGTGTGATCTCAAATATCTTCCTGTTATATTTCAACAGGAGCAGCCTGTCAGTTGATGCCTTTGTGTTCTACTGCAGCTTCCCAGAGTGTTCTAAAGAACAACTAGAGCGCTAACAGTCTTACTTATGACAAAAGTATGGCACACCTGAAGCCATCTTGATTGGAATAAACTGGTAACACTTAAAACATTTAATTTAAAAGGAACAAAATGAGGGGTTCATTTTGCCATAGAAATTATGGTTAGTGCTGTAGAAAGAAAAATTAGGACATGTTTTAAGTGAGATCTCAAATATCTTCCTGTTATATTTCAACAGGAGCAGCCTGTCAGTTGATGCCTTTGTGTTCTACTGCAGCTTCCCAGAGTGTTCTAAAGAACAAATAGAGTGCTAACAGCCTTACTTATGACAAAAGTATGGCACACCTGAAGCCATCTTGATTGGAATAAACTGGTAACACTTAAAACATTTAATTTTAAAAGGAACAAAATGAGGGGGTTCATTTTGCCATAGAAATTATGGTTAGTGCTGCAAAAAGAAAATTTAGTGCATGTTTTAAGTGAGATCTCAAATCTTCTTCTATTTCATTAGAAAATTCTGACATGCAGACTGAAACAATCACTTTCAATACCAGCAGTAGACTTCCAGTTAACTCCTTGGTGAGCAGTAGCTTTACTACAGTGATCTAATGAACAACTAGAGTAATAACATTCTGAATTTATGGCAAATGTGTGACACATCTGAATGCCTTCTTGATGGAATCAAAGTAAAAAACTGAAAGCATTTCCTACTGAGGAGACTGCAGTAAATGAGGAAATTAGGAAACTTCATAACAAAGAAGTCTTCCAAGATGGCCACCAGTGAAAAAAGAGCCCAAATGTAGCACAAATATTACCCAGATGTAGCCCACATATAGCCCAATGACAAAAGTGTGCAAAACACTTTTTATTTTTAGTTTTTTTGCAGTTTTATGTAGTGCAGACTGGTCAGGTATTGGAGCGTTGCATCTTAAAACATGACCCCCTACACTACAAAAACACCACTGCACTACCCTAAACCCTAAAACACTACCCCAGCACGACCCCTACACTACACAAGCACCACTGCACTATCCTAAACCCTAAAACACTACCCCCAGCATGACCCCCTACACTACACAAACACCACTGCACTACCCTAAACCCTAAAACACTACCCCAACACCACTGCACTAACCTAAATCCTAAAACACTACCCCAGCACGACCCCTACACTACCCAAACACCACTGCACTACCCTAAAACATGACCCCCTACACTACACAAACACCACTGCACTACCTTAAACCCTAAAACACTACCCCCAGTACGACCCCCTACACTACCCAAACACCACTGCACTAACCTAAATCCTAAAACACTACCCCCAGCACGACCCCCTACACTACCCAAACACCACTGCACTACCCTAAAACATGACCCCCTACACTACACAAACACCACTGCACTACCCTAAACTATAAAACACTACCCCCAGCACGACCCCCTACACTACACAAGCACCACTGCACTACCCTAAACCCTAAAACACTACCCCCAGCACGACCCCTACACTGCCCGAACACCACTGCACTGCCCTAAACCCTGAAACACCAGCCCCTGCACGACCCCCTACACTGCCCGAACACCACTGCACTGCCCTAAACCCTGAAACACATACCCTAGCACGACCCCTACACTGCCCGAACACCACTGCACTGCCCTAAACCCTGAAACACCACCCCCTTCACGACCCCCTACACTGCCCGAACACCACTGCACTGCCCTAAACCCTGAAACACCACCCCCAGCATGACCCCTACACTGCCCGAACACCACTGCACTGCCCTAAACCCTGAAACACTACCCCCAGCAAGACCTCCTACACTGCCCGAACACCACTGCACTGCCCTAAACCCTGAAACATCACCCCCAGCAAGACCCCTATACTGCCCGAACACCACTGCCCTAAACCCTGAAACACCACCCCCAGCACGACCCCCTACACTGCCCGAACACCACTGCACTGCCCTAAACCCTGAAACACCACCCCCAGCACGACCTCCTACACTGCCCGAACACCACTGCACTGCCCTAAACCCTGAAACACCACCCCCTGCACGACTCCCTACACTGCCCGAACACTACTGCACTGCCCTAAACCCTGAAACACCATCCCCAGCACCACCCCCTACACTGCCCGAACACCACTGCACTGCCCTAAACCCTGAAACACTACCCCCAGCAAGACCCCTACACTGCCCGAACACCACTGCACTGCCCTAAACCCTGAAACACTACCCCCAGCAAGACCCCCTACACTGCCCGAACACCACTGCACTGCCCTAAACCCTGAAACACCACCCCCAGCAAGACCCTCTACACTGCCCGAACACCACTGCACTGCCCTAAACCCTGAAACACCAGCCCCAGCACGACCCCTACACTGCCCGAACACCACTGCACTGCCCTAAACCCTGAAACACCACCCCCTGCATGACCCCCTACACTGCCCGAACACCACTGCACTGCCCTAAACCCTGAAACACCACCCCCAGCACGACCCCCTACACTGCACGAACACCACTGCACTGCCTTAAACCCTGAAACACTACCCCCAGCAAGACCCCTACACTGCCCAAACACCACTGCTGCCCTAAACCCTGAAACACCACCCCCAGCAAGACCCCCTACACTGCCCGTACACCACTGCACTGCCCTAAACCCTGAAACACCAACCCCAGCATGACCCCTACACTGCCCGAACACCACTGCACTGCCCTAAACCCTGAAACACCACCCCCAGCACGACCCCCTACACTGCCCGAACACTACTGCACTGCCCTAAACCATGAAACACCATCCCCAGCACGACCCCCTACACTGCACGAACACCACTGCACTGCCCTTAACCCTGAAACACTACCCCCAGCAAGACCCCCTACACTGCCCGAACACCACTGCACTGCCCTAAACCCTGAAACACTACCCCCAGCAAGACCCCCTACACCGCCCGAACACCACTGCACTGCCCTAAACCCTGAAACACCACCCCCAGCAAGACCCCCTACACTGCCCGAACACCACTGCACTGCCCTAAACCCTGAAACACAAGCCCCAGCACGACCCCTACACTGCGGGACACCACGGCAGTGCCCTAAACACTGAAACACCACCCCCTGCACGACCCCCTACACTGACCGAACACCACTGCACTGCCCTAAACCCTGAAACACCACCCCCAGCACGACCCCCTACACTGCACGAACACCACTGCACTGCCCTAAACCCTGAAACACTACCCCCAGCAAGACCCCCTACACTGCCCGAACACCACTGCCCTAAACCCTGAAACACCACCCCCAGCAAGACCCCCTACACTGCCCGTACACCACTGCACTGCCCTAAACCCTGAAACACCACCCCCAGCATGACCCCCTACACTGCCCGAACACCACTGCACTGCCCTAAACCCTGAAACACCACCCCCAGCACGACCCCCTACACTGCCCGAACACTACTGCACTGCCCTAAACCATGAAACACCAGCCCCAGCACGACTCCCTACACTGCCCAAACACCACTGCACTGCCCTAAACCCTGAAACACTACCCCCAGCACGACCCCCTACACTGCCCGAACACCACTGCACTGCCCTAAACCCTGAAACACCAGCCCCAGCACAACCCCGTACACTGCCCGAACACCACTGCACTGCCCTAAACCCTGAAACACCAGACCCAGCACGACCGCCTACACTGCCCGAAAACCACTGCACTGCCCTAAACCCTGAAACACTAGCCCCAGCACGACCCCCTACACTGCCCGACCACCACTGCACTACCCTAAACCCTCAAACACCAGCCCCAGCACGACCCCCTACACTGCCCGAACACCACTGCACTGCCCTAAACCCTGAAACACCAGACCCAGCACGACCGCCTACACTGCCCGAAAACCACTGCACTGCCCTAAACCCTGAAACACTAGCCCCAGCACGACCCCTACACTGCCCGACCACCACTGCACTACCCTAAACCCTCAAACACCAGCCCCAGCACGACCCCCTACACTGCCCGAACACCACTGCACTGCCCTAAACCCTGAAACACCACCCCCAGCAAGACCCCCTACACTGCCCGAACACCACTGCACTAAAGCCTGAAACACCACCCCCAGCAAGACCACCTACACTGGCTGAACACCACTGCACTGCCCTAAACCCTGAAACACCACCCCCTGCACGACCCCTACACTGCCCAAACACCACTGCACTGCCCTAAACCCTGAAACACCACCCCCTGCACGACCCCCTACACTGCCCGAATACCACTGCACTGCCCTAAACGCTGAAACACCACCCCTCAGCACGACACCCTACACTGCCCGAACACCACTGCACTGCCCTAAACCCTGAAACACCACCCCCTGCACGACCTCCTACACTGCCGGAACACCACTGCACTGCCCTAAACCCTGAAACACCACCCCCAGCACGACCCCCTACACTGCCCGAACACCACTGCACTGCCCTAAACCCTGAAACATCAACCCCAGCAAAACCCCCTACACTGCCTCAACACAATTGCTCTGCCCTAAATCCTGAAACACTAGCCCCAGCATGACCCCCTACACTGCCCAAACACCACTGCACTGCCCTAAACCCTGAAACACCACCCCCAGCACGACCCCCTACACTGCCCGAACACCACTGCACTGCCCTAAACCCTGAAACACCAGCCCCAGCAAGAACCCCTACACTGCCCGAACACCACTGCACTGCCCTAAACCCTGAAACACCACCCCCAGCACGACCCCCTACACCGCCCGAACACCACTGCACTGCCCTAAACCATGAAACACCAGCCCCAGCACGACCCCCTACACTGCCCGAACACCACTGCACTGCCCTAAACCCTGAAACACCACCCCCAGCACGACCCCTACACTGCCCGAACACCACTGCACTGCCTAAACCCTGAAACACCAGCCCCAGCACAACCCCGTACACTGCCCGAACACCACTGCACTGCCCTAAACCCTGAAACACCAGACCCAGCACGACCGCCTACACTGCCCGAAAACCACTGCACTGCCCTAAACCCTGAAACACTAGCCCCAGCACGACCCCCTACACTGCCCGACCACCACTGTACTACCCTAAACCCTCAAACACCAGCCCCAGCACGACCCCCTACACTGCCCAAACACCACTGCACTGCCCTAAACCCTGAAACACCACCCCCAGCATGACCCCCTACACTGCCCGAACACCACTGCACTGCCCTAAACCCTGGAACACTAGCCCCAGCATGACCCCCTACACTGCCCAAACACCACTGCACTGCCCTAAACCCTGAAACACCACCCCCAGCATGACCCCCTACACTGCCCGAACACCACTGCACTGCCCTAAACCCTGAAACACCAGCCCCAGCAAGAACCCCTACACTGCCCGAACACCACTGCACTGCCCTAAACCCTGAAACACCACCCCCAGCACGACCCCCTACACTGCCCGAACACCACTGCACTGCCCTAAACCATGAAACACCAGCCCCAGCACGACCCCCTACACTGCCCGAACACCACTGCACTGCCCTAAACCCTGAAACACCACCCCCAGCACGACCCCCTACACTGCCCGAACACCACTGCACTGCCCTAAACCCTGAAACACCAGCCCCAGCACAACCCCGTACACTGCCCGAACACCACTGCACTGCCCTAAACCCTGAAACACCAGACCCAGCACGACCGCCTACACTGCCCGAAAACCACTGCACTGCCCTAAACCCTGAAACACTAGCCCCAGCACGACCCCCTACACTGCCCGACCACCACTGCACTACCTAAACCCTCAAACACCAGCCCCAGCATGACCCCTACACTGCCCAAACACCACTGCACTGCCCTAAACCCTGAAACACCACCCCCAGCATGACCCCCTACACTGCCCGAACACCACTGCACTGCCCTAAACCCTGAAACACTAGCCCCAGCATGACCCCTACACTGCCCAAACACCACTGCACTGCCCTAAACCCTGAAACACCACCCCCAGCATGACCCCCTACACTGCCCGAACACCACTGCACTGCCCTAAACCCTGAAACACCAGCCCCAGCAAGAACCCCTACACTGCCCGAACACCACTGCACTGCCCTAGACTCTAAAACACCAGCCCCAGCAAGACCCCCTACACTGCCCGAACACCACTGCACTGCCCTAGACTCTGAAACACCAGCCCCAGCATGACCCCCTACACTGCCCGAACACCACTGCACTGCCCTAAACCCTGAAACACCAGCCCCAGCACGACCACCTACACTGCCCGAACACCACTGCACTGCCCTAAACCCTGAAACACAAGCCCCAGCACGACCCCCTACACTGCCCGAACACCACTGCACTGCCCTAAACCCTGAAACACCAGCCCCAGCACGACCCCCTACACTGCCCGAACACCACTGTACTGCCCTAAACCCTGAAACACCAGCCCCAGCCACGACCCCCTACACTGCCCGAACACCACTGCACTGCCTAAACCCTGAAACACCACCCCTGCATGACCCCCTACATTGCCCGAACACCACTGCACTGCCCTAAACCCTGAAACACCACCCCCTGCAGCACCCCCTACACTGCCCGAACACCACTGCACTGCCCTAAACCCTGAAACACCACCCCTGCACTGCCCCCTACACTGCCCGAACACCACTGCACTGCCTAAACCCTGAAACACCACCCCCAGCACGACCCCCTTTACTGCTCGAACACCACTGCACTGCCCCAAACCCTGAAACACCACCCCCAGCATGACCCCCTACACTGCCTGAACACCACTGCCCTAAACCCTGAAACACCACCCCTGCATGACCCCCTACACTGCCCGAACACCACTGCACTGCCCTAAACCCTGAAACACCACCCCTACACTGCCCGAACACCACTGCACTGCTCTAAACCCTGAAACACCACCTCCAGCACGACCCCCTACACTGCCCGAACACCACTGCACTGCCCTAAACCCTAAAACACCACCCCCAGCATTACCCCTACACTGCCCAAACACCACTGCACTGCACTAAACCCTAGAACACTGCCCCCAGCACGACCCCTACACTACCCGAACACCACTGCACTACCTAAACCCTAAAATACTACCCCCAGCACAACCCCTACACTACCCGAACACGACTGCACTGCCCTAAACCCTCAAACACTCCCCCAGCACGACCCCTACACTACCCGAACACCACTGCACTGCCCTAAACCCTAAAACACTCCCCCAGCACGACCCCCTACACTACCCGAACACCACTGCACTGCCCTAAACCTAGAACACTCCCCCAGCACGACCCCTACACTACCCAAACACCACTGCACTGCCCTAAACCCTAAAACACTACCCCCGCATGACCCTCTACACTACCCAAACACCAATGCACTACCCTAATCCCTAAAACACTACCCCCGCATGACCCCATACACTACCCTAAACCCTAAAACACTACCCCCGCATGACTCCCTAGACTACCCAAAGACCACTGCACTACCCTAAACCCTAAAACACGACCTCCTACACTACACAAACACCACTGCACTACCCTAAACCCTAAAACACTACCCCCTACACTACACAAACACCACTGCACTACCCTAAACCCTAAAACACTACCCCCAGCAGTACCCCTACACTACCCAAACACCACTGCACTAACCTAAACCCTAAAACACTACCCCCAGCAGTACCCCCTACACTACCCAAACACCACTACACTACCCTAAATCACTACCCCCAGCACGACCCCTACACTACCCAAACACCACTGCACTACCCTAAACCCTAAAACACTACCCCCAGCACGACCCCCTACACTACCCAAACACCACTGCACTACCCTAAACCCTAAAACACTCCCCCAGCACGACTCCCTACACTACCCAAACACCACTGCACTACCCTAAACCCTACATCTACCCCCAGCATGACCCCCTACACTACACAAATACCACTGCACTACCCTAAACCCTAAAACACTACCCCCAGCACGACCCTCTTCACTACCTAAACACAACTGCACAATTTGTTACAGGCGTTGCAACGCAGGCCTGTGGTGCTTACTGGAAGTACCTAGTGGGCTAGTTGGGCCCCAGGGACCCTCAGGATTCAAGGTGACCTAATCCCCCAACTTAAAACGCACCACGGGGCGTGTTTGCACAGTGGTGAAGGAGGCGGGGCCTCAGGTGACATGTGCGCAAACACGCCCTGTGGTGCGTTTTAAGTTGGGGAATTAATTCCCTTTGAATCCTGAGGGACCCTGGGGGCCAACTAGCCCACCAGGTACCTTCAGTAAGCACAACAGAGTTGCGTTGCAGAGAGGTGAAAAAGGTGCGTGGCCTCGGAACGCCTCTCTGCAACTCAGCTCTGTGGTCCTAACTGTAGGTACCTGGGGGGCTAGTTGGGCCCCAGGGACCCTCAGAATTCAAGGGACTTAATCCGCAACTTAAAACGCGCCACGGGGTGCGTTTGCACACATGTCACCTCAGGCCCCCCTCCCTTCACCACTGTGCAAGCGCGCCCTGTAGCGCGTTTTAAGAAGTAGTTTTAATCCCCTGCCCTATTATGTACTAGGGACTTGCAGAGGAGGTCATGCTAATCACAGGGGTACCCCAATGCATAGTGTTCCCTAGTGTATGTAGGTGTTTTCACTGTATTCTAAGTGTCTTTTAGCATAGCACTGGCTCTGGTTAGTCAGAGTCAGTTACCACCAGTACCCGTCTGAAAAAGTTGTGGGCACAGGATGATTTTGCAACAAGGCCTCTTTCTGCTCCTCTGTTGGTTCTTTCTGCACATCTCTTGCTTCTTTCTGTGCGTTTTTTCTTCTTTCTTCACATGTCCTACCTCTGTAGGCATAGTTAGAAACTAGCATTTAAAAAAACCTTTGAAATTCACTTAAAAAATCATAGGTTTCAGGCACGTTATAGTTAGAAATTAGCATTTAAAAAACCTTTGAAATTCACTGAAAAAACCATAGGTTTCAGACACGTTATAGTTAGAAATTAGCATTTAAAAAACCTTTGAAATTCACTGAAAAAACCATAGGTTTTAGGGACAGTTATAGTTAGTTGGACATTTCACTCGTACAAAACCATAGAAATTCCCCCGTTATAGTTAGTTCAGCTAACTATAACTCGCGCTCCGCAATGCACTGCTGATGACGTCACATATTACATCACTCATGACATGGTCAGTGACATCACTGATGACATCACTGATGACATCTCAAATGACATCACTGATGACATCATCCATGTGATAATTTCATGCATCTTCTCACACCCTAATATAACTTTTGATACACCCACTCTAAATTACAGACTGCCATTCTCAAAACCATAGACACTCCAACACCAAAAACTACATACCCACTCACTGATTCTTAGGTCTACACACACATCCACTCACTCACCCGTACAGTCACTCATACTTAGTCACTCAGTACAGGACTATCATATGCACTCATACACCTATATAAACACTCACACACCGCCACTCATCCATAGAGGTACTCACACACCTAGTCAGTCATGCAAAAACGTAATCACACACCCATTTACTCACCTATACAGTTATACACACACCAGCTCACTTACTCATACAAATACTAGCACATTCTTACGCTCTTATACAATCACTGATACAAGTACACACTCATCCATACAGCCACTCTCACAATCACACACTCTCACTTATAGCCATTTATATACACCAACACACATATATACAGCCTTTCACATATGTAGTTACTCACACATGTACCACTGAGATATACATTCAATCACTAACACACCCATACACACACTCACCCACCCATACAGTCCATCACAGATGCACTCTTGAAACCATGCACCCAGTGAATCACCAACTCACACTTCTATGCACAGAGTCACCCAACACCCCACCCACACAAACACTCAGGCACCCATACAGATACTCAGACAATCAATCCATAACCCATGTAGACACTCATGTAGCTATTCAGAAAGCCATGCAGCCGCTTACAAACCAACAGACAGACGGATACAGACATTCACACAGTTTAGTCACTAACCCATGCATTCAGTAAGATACATTTAATCACTCACTTGTAGAGTCAGTCACTCACGTACTAAATCATCCGTTCAGACACTTATACACCCACTCATTCTTCAATACGCCTTTCCCTATATATATTAAACATATTTAAACTTTACAGAAACACACAGTCACTGGATGATGTCATCAGTGATGTCCCTCTACAAGGCATCAGGTCCGTAGTTCTACCTCTGCGAGGCAACACTAAAAATATACCGCAGCTCTGTCTGTGCAAGATACCCCTTTCATGGTCCCTCTCCCCATATCACCAGCTCGCGGCTATGCCTTTAGAAGCGAGTCAGTCAGCTCGCAGCTCTGCGACTGCGAGCTGTGAGCCATTTTGTGACTTAGTCCGTCAGCTCGCATCTCTCCCTCTAAAAGGCATCGGATCCGTAATTCTACCTCTGCGAGGCAACACTAAAAATATACCGCAGCTCTGTCTGTGCGAGATACTCCTTTTACGCTCCCTCTCCCCACATCATCAGCTCGCGGCTATGCCTTTAGAAGCCAGTACGTCGGCTCGCAGCTCTGTGTCTGCGAGCCGTGGGGCCCGCAGCTCTACCACTGTGAGCCACCTCGTTAGCTCGTAGCTGTGTCTGTGCTAGCAGGCCCGTCGGCCCGTTACTCTCCCTCTGCGAGTTAGCCCATTGGATTGCAGCGCGGAGGGCTCGCAGCTGTCTCTCTGCGAGCCATCCCGTTAACTGATAGCTGTGTGTCTGCTAGCAGGCCTGTTGGCCCGTTGGTCTCCCTGCGAGTCATTCCACAGCTCTCCCTCTGCAAGCCTGTACAGTGCTGTGCTTTTGCGAGCCAACGGCTTGTAGGTCTCCCTCTGCGAGCTGAGCCCACGGGCCGCAGCTCTTCCTCTGCGAGCCTGCCCGACGGCCCGCAGGTGTCCCTCTGCTAGCCAAATCGCAGCTGACACTCTGCAAGCCGAAATTGGGAATATAAGGCGGCTCTAAAAAAAGCCCTTCTGTTTATTAGTTGCAGCTATATGTAAGTGCGAATGCACAGCTTCAGGTTAATCAGGAAAATTCGGTTTCCCTCATCTGTGAAGTGTACTCCATCACTTCTGTAGATATCAGCGATATCAAAACGTATGTTGTTGTTGTTGTAAATCGACCCCATTCTATGGTCTCTGAGGTATGCAGACACAGCTTTGTTGACATTCTTCCTAGATTTTTCAATCTTGTGACAAAATTGGTTTGACCATTTCCACTTCTGTCTTTGGCATATATTGGAATATACAAAGACAGTTTGAGGCAAAAGTAACATCAATTGTCCAAAGGTGTCCTTCATAAGCATTTCCAAACCTACCCAGTCAATGTGCCTAGGTCGTTACCACCACAGTGCACAATCATGAGATCAGGGTGTTGGAGATGCAAACAGGTTTTAACCAAAGGGAACAATTGGTGCCACTTCAATCCTCTCTGTGCAAACCATTTAATGTACACATTTTGTAAACCTAGGTCTAAGTCAATACATCTCTGTTCTGCATACCTCTTGCACCAGAAAACATAGCTATGTCCTACAATCCACACTAGCATTTTGAAGGTATGGCTAGAAGATATGGATAAATGTCTGTAGCTCATGCAGTCCGTTCGTAGAATAAGAGATATGTTTAAACATGGGGAACTACTTTTTTTTTACATACAAAACGTTAACCGATTGGGAGATGAAATGTATTGTGTCTTAAAAAGTAGGGTGTATATTAGTTTTGATGAAAAGCATCTTTGTGATTGGTTAATAAAAAAGCAGTTTATACGTGGAGTACATATTATAGGATGAAATTTGCTCAGCTCAACCACACCTGCTAATTGTATTTGGAAGGTGCAGTTCAAACTTGAAAGAATGGTGCACTTTTGACCTCCACGTGCCGTTAAATGTTGGAGAAAATGTTGCAAAAAAATATCGGTAGGTTTAAAAAATGATGAACTTTCAACCTGCACGTGTCGTAGAATGTTCTAGAAAGTGTTGATACAATACCTTGAACTTTTCACCTGTATGTGTCCTTAACAAAACAGTTTATATGGAAAGTTCAAAAATAAGCAATAAAGAGAGGTTTTGCAATCTAAAAAAATAAGGAACTATTCTGATTTGTTCTTTACATGGATTTATGTGTGGAGCAACAGGAAAATTGTGCCATTACTGGTTCCATTCTTGATGAAAGCGGTGCATTACATGTACTGTGTGACAAGAAAAGAATTGCATGCGTTTGTGACATTTGAAATCTGCATACCAACTAGGAAGGTAAATTAGAAATTAAGAAGGTGTGTTATGTGCGGGGGTGTATCCCTGTGGCATGCTCCGCCTCTGTGAGCCAGACATTGTTTTTGCATAGGTGCTGGACGACATCTGATGCAGCCCCATCACCTACGCAGTCTGATGTGTCAGGGGCACACAGCCATGCAGCCATCACCCCGCCACACACACCGGACACAGAACCCGTATGAGGGGAGTTTTGTACCACATTGCCTTCATCGCTGATGTTCTGTGATTGATATGTGTGTGGGCTGCATTGTGGGGGAATTGCCTGTGCACGGCTGGCGATGCACACACACATGTTGGTATGTGGAGCCAGGTGCCCGTGCGGCCTTGCGCTGCTTGTGCTATCTCACTCTGTCTCTCTCCCTCGCTCTCTCCCGCCCTGTCGTAGCAAACTTGTGAAAGCGATGGGTGCGCGGCTATCAGTGCGGCACTCGAGTACCTCTTAAGTCTTTGAAACACAGAGGGGTATATTCTCAAGGACATATCGCCGAGTTAACGGCACTTTATCGCAACCAAAATGGTGATAAATTTAACGCACCATTCACAAGCTGGAGCAAACAGCCCATATCACCAGTTTACCAGCGATAGCAGCCTCAAAAAGCATCGTCACGGATGAGTCTGGCAAATATTGCTAATGAGATGTAGAGTAGGCGTTCTCGTGCAAAAAGCAGCAAACACATCACTTCGCAAGTGTCTCAACCACCAGCAAGATCGTCGAAGAGAGTACAAAACAGGCGATAAGGTGTGTTAGTAGCAGAAAGTTTACACCTGCTCTGAGCTGGTGTAAAGTCGGACTACAACCTGCAATATGAAAGGGAGCCCACCCAGAGCCATACGTGAATGACAACAGATGCAATGGAGCCAACGATCATGCAGCTCGGACACCCAACACTGCTCGGACACCCCCACCCACCAGCCCCTTGTCCGCCATCCCCCCTCACCCCCCCCACACAAACAAATGTGACAGCAACATTAGTAAATCTGGAACGTAACAAATTGGCTGATGTCGCACAATTATAGTAAAGAAGATGCATGTGAGGTTGGACAAATAAGAATCTCAGTCATCTATGGATTTACATATAAAACATTTTATTTAAACAAAACAACAAAATAAAAGTAGGTACAGGTATGGCGTATCATCCCTCGACAATTTGTGAATCACAGCCTGCAAGACAAAAAGAAAGATAAGATTGTGCGTCATGCGTCCATGAAAGGAGAGAGAGAGAGAAAGAGAGAAAGAGTGAGAGAGAGAGGAAGAGATAGAGAAAGAGTGAGATACAAGGAAGTGAGAGAGAAAGAGAGAAACAGTGTGAGACAGAGGTAGAGAGAGAGAGAAAGAGTGAGACAGAGAGGAAGAGAGAGAGAAAGAAAGAATGAGAGAGAGAGGAAGAGACATAGAAAGAGAGAAAGAGTGTGAGAGAGAGAAAGGAAGAGATACAGAGTGAGAGAGAGAGAAAGAGTGTGAGTGACAGAAAGGAAGAGATGGAGAGAGAGAGTGAGTGTTGACACTGTGGAGAAAATCCTTACAGCTCACCTTTTTGCCACCGGTGTGTCTCCAACCACGTGCCGGGACATAGTGGAGTCTTCAAGTTTAGTCATCTGAAACATAGTATAGAATCAGTAATGGCAGAGTACATACAACTGCACACGCCTAATTCTCTGTTTCGCCCCTGCACACCCAGGCTGCTGCACCCCACCGCCCAGAGGTGCCTGCCCGCCTCTGCGCACCTAGGCTGCTGTATCCCATCCACTCCCACTGCCCAGAGGTGTCTGCCCACTGCTGTGCACCCAGGCTGGTGCACCCCATCCAGTCCCACTGCCCGGAGGTGACTGCCCATTCCTGCGCACCCAGAGTGCTGCATCCCATCCACTCCCACTGCCTAGAGGTGTCTGCCGCTCCTGTGCACCCAGGCTGGTGCACCCCATCCACTTCCACTGCTCGGAGGTGTCTGCCCACTCTTGTGCACCCAGGGTGCTGCACACTATCCACTCCGACCGCCCAGAGGTGACTGCTTGCTGCTGTGGAAACAAGGCTCTCTGCTCACCTTCCGCCACCGGCGTGTGTCTAAGAGGGTCCACCACGTGCTGAAGCAACCTCCTCAGGCGCAAGTTGCGTACACGCGGTCAAGCCGAGCTCACAATTCAGAGCGGGTGTTCATTGCAGGATGGCCACACATCATCGCAGGCTGCACACGCGCTCAGCTCTGGTGGCACTAACTCAGTGGAACTGAAGTCATCGCCTCGTGGCAGGAGGTCCGTGTCGGGGGGGGTGGTCAATCTGTGAATCACAGCCTGCTAGACAAAAAGCAAGATAAGATTGTGCGTCATGCATCTATCAAAGGAGAGAGAGAGAGGAAGAGAGAGAGGAAGAAAGAAAGAGTGAGAGGTAGACAGAGAGAAAGAGAGAAAGAGTGAGAGAGAGAGGAAGAGAGATAGAAACAGTGAGAGAGAGGAAGAGAGAGAGAAAGAGAGAAACAGTGTGAGAAAGAGGTGACTGTCCGCCGCTGCGCACCCAGGCTGCTGCACCCCAACCACTGCCCGGAGGTGACTGCCCGCCGCTGCGCTAACAAGCCTCTCTGCTCACCTTTCGCAACCTGTGTGTAGAAAAGAGGGCCCACCATGTGCCGCTGCAAACCCCAAGCCCTGGGCCCACAGACACCGCACCCTGCATGTCATGCAGCCCCGCTCCACAGGCCTCCAGGTCTCACATTTGGTGCTGGGTCTTGATTTCGCCATGGCAGAGGACATACCAGTGCACCGGGCTTTTCATCGCAGGCTGCACACCCGCTCAGCCCTTGCGGTGCCACTAACTCTGTGACCAGCGAGGCGACGTCACGTGGCGGTAGGCCTGCGCTGTCTGGTGGCTCAGGCCTACACTGTGGTCCAGCAGGGCACACAAAACCTGAGCTGTCCAGACCACCGGGACGGGCCATCACCGTAGGCTGCACACCCGCTCAGCAGTTACGGTACCCATACCTCAGTGGACTGAAAGTCACCACCCTGTGCCGGTGTGCCTGTGCTGGCCACAGTGTATCCGGTGTGAGCAACTCTGAAATGGCATCGAGCACGTGCGCCCGGTCTTTTTTATTGGCAGGGTCACGTGTCTTGTGATGCGTGTGCTGGATGGGTGTGGTGTGGGTGTATACTAGCCGTGAGGGAGTGGCTGTGGAGTACTGACAACTAGGGTGTGACCAGCAGATCACTGCAATGAAAATCTGGGCCATGTAGCGTTGTTGTCCTTCCCTGTAAGCGTAAGCGGAGTGGGCTGGCCTGGCGTATGCCAGTCCTGCATGAGGCTGTGAAGAATGACTCCGGAGCTATGGGCGTGGCTCCGTCCTGGGCTGTATGAGGAATCAACTGATGCGGGTGTCCCTGTTGTAGTGCTGACGTCACCCGGGTCGCAAGCGCCAATGTGTCACTCTGTGAGCCAAGTCCCACAACATGGCCATCATGGAAGGTACGGGGAATCACTGACCCTACATGCATCCATAGTTCCACACATGAAAGATGGTGGACATGACACATCTGTGTGGATATGAATGTTTATTGCACATTCAGTGGAGTGTTGCAGCTGTAGCAATACAGGGCCATGGAAAGTTTAAGTTTCAGTTTTTGGCACATGGAGGGCAGCCAATTAGAGCCAAGCTTGTGTTCGGGGTTAGGCTGCGCCAACATATGTACTTATAGAATTACTCCGCCAATCCCCAAGCACTTATAAATTCACTATACACTCTCCTTGCAGTACTCTAATGATCCAGTCTCTACGTACGTACTTGTACAATGACCGAGAGAAAGTTACATAACCGAAGTTTTCCCCACTGCCAGAGGTAACATGGTTGCATACGCTGTCCACAGCACAATGTAATGTGGTAGGGCCCAGGGGCGGCATCTTGCATACATAATGAACACACGGACACAGATAGATAGTGGAACTGGGTACGGGCACGTGCGCTTGACTCATTTTTATTACCAGGGTCACATGTCCAGTGACGTCTGTGCTGGATGCGTGTGGGGTGAGTGTAAGCCAGCCCTCCGGGAATGGTTGGTGCTGGCAACAAGTACAACAGTAATCATTGGATCAGACACATAGATTCAATCATAAAGGGTCCATGACTTGTGGTACACTGAGGTAGGGGCAGCAGATGTGAAATTATACACAAAACATTGTATCATAAAGGGTCCATGAGTTGTGCTGCACTGAGATAGGGGCATCAGAAACATTCAGCGTGTGCGCAGCCAGCGATGAAGCGTGGTGCGGGCGAGCCGCACTGGGAGCAATGTCTGTTGCCTACTGGACTGAGTCATCTGCAATCACGACTCGATGTGAATTGTGAGCCCTGCTATCCGCAGTGTAGATCGAAGGCAGTCGTCAGCACAGACATCGAAGAATGCTTTTAGTCACTTCCTGTTTACAAAATTCGAGGTCATAGAGTACAATTCTGTCTGCAATAAATAAATCATGTCTCAATTTAAATTGTGAGCTCTGCTAACCGCAGTGCAGGTGTATGGAACAAAAGATGAAACATTTATGGAATACACTGTCGAAATATGTAGGTTTCAGGGACGTTATAGTTAGTTGCCTACTGGACTCTGAAATTAATGAATGAAGACTGAATTTGAATTGTGAGCCCTGCTGAGCACAGTGTAGGCCGGAGGCAGCAGTCAGGAAGGGCCTACAGCCACGTGGTGTTGACTTGAGCTGCATACAGTTAGTGGTAGGTGTGGCGCTCAGCGTGTGCACAGCCATTGATGATGCAATGTCTCTTGCCTACTGGACTGCGTCATCTGCAATCGTGACTCGATCTGAATTGTGAGCCCTGCTGACCGCAGTGTAGGCCGGAGGCAGTGGTCAGGAAGAGTCCACAGCCACGTGGCGTTCACTTGAGCTGCATACAGTTAGTGGTAGGTGTGGCACTCAGCAAGTGCGCAGCCAGCGATGATGCAATGTCTCTTGCCTACTGGACTGCGTCATCTGCAATCGCGACTCGATCTGAATTGTGAGCCCTGCTGACCGCAGTGTAGATCGAATGCAGTAGTCAGCACAGACATCAAGGAATGCTTTTTGTCACTTCCTCTTGACAAAATTCGAGGACATAGAGTACAATTCTGTCTGCAATTAATAAATCAAGACTGAATTCAAATTGTGAGCTCTGCTGTCCGCAGTGTAGACTGCCATTCAGTGTTCCTTTGGACTTGCAAGATGAAGTTGGTCATTGTACTAAAGCTATAACTGATATAAAACAAGTTCTTGAAGCAAGGATACTAAAAGGATATTATGTAGGTTTTAGGGACGTAATACTTAGTTGCCTACTGGACTCTGCAATTAATGAATCAAGAGTCAATTTTAAATGTGAGCCATGATGACCGCGTGTAGGCCGGAGGCAGCGGTCAGCAAGGGCCCACAGCCACGTGGCATTGAGTTGAGCTGTACAGTTAGTATCACCTGAAGCAACCAGTGTGTGTGGAGCCTGCGATGATGCGTGGTCCGGGCGGGCCGCACTGGTAGCAATGTCTTTTGCCTAATTAATTCTGTCTTAATAAGTCTACGTGGCGTTGACTTGTGGTGAACTGAGTTAGTGGCACCTGAGGCACTCAGCGTGTGCGCAGCCTGCGATGATGCATGGTCCGGCCGGGCCACACAGGTAGCAATGTCTTTTGTCTGATGAATTCTGCCTTAATAAGGCTACGTGGCGATGACTTGTGGTGCACTGAGTTAGTGGCACCTGAAGCACTCAGCGTGTGTGCAGCCTGCGATGGTGCATGGTCCGGGCGGGCTGCACTGGGAGCAATGTCTGTTGCCTACTGGACTGCGTCATCTGCAATCGGGACTCGATCTGAATTGTGAGCCCTGCTGTCCGCAGTGTAGATCGAAGGCAGTAGTCTGTACATACATAAGTCTGGGGTGCTCTGCTGCTGGGTACGCAGGGGGCCTGTGTCGAGGAGGCCGCCGGTCACGGCGGAGGCCTCGTGGCAGGGTGAGGGCTGCCGCCCTTGCAGACGCTTTGGCCTTCCCACAAGTGAACCACGCCCAGAGCCCCAGCCTATTTATTCATACTCCTATGCTGGAGAGGGGTACGTTGGACCAGCCCACTCCGCTTCCGCTTCCAGGGGGGGAGAACACAGATACATGACCGAGATCTTCCCCACTGCCTGAGGTAACATGGTTGCGTCTATTGTCCACAACACTACAAGCACCAGCAGTATATGTCCACATGGAGAGGTTTGTGCTCTGCATAGTGAGGTCTGTCCACCACATCACCGCTACACTTGGTATTGTGTGCATTTTTATTGATGGGTGACTTGCGTCCTTCACACATACTTGGTTGCCACATCTCCCAACATTCAGCTATTGTGTGGCTGAGGGACCATGCCATTTTTGGAGGGTCCGCTGTCCTGTTCTGCGCTGCCTCGGTGGTAGTAGGGAGGGGGGTGGTCCGGGGGGGAGGTCCTGAGGGTGATGGCTATGGGTGTTGTGGCCTTCTTGGGTGTCGGAGCTGCATGGTCAGTAGCTCTATGACATGTGTTGGTCTTTAGATGTGGTTATGGGCTGGTCTCCCTTTCACACTGTAGGTAGTCGTCCTGCTTTACACCAGTAAAGGCAGATGTTAAATTCTTACTGCTAACGCAGCTTATCGCCTGTTTTTGGATCGCACCCCAGATTTGGCTGCTCGTTGAAAATATTGGGAAGTGGTGTTTTTGTGTTATTTTTGCACGGGAACGCCAACTCTGCATATTATTAGCGTTAGTTGTCGCTCTCATTTGTGGCGAATTTTTTTGCGGAAGCTATTGTTGGAAAACTGGCGATATCGGCTGTTTTCACTAGGTTGAAAATGGAATGATAATTTAAAATCACTGAAAAAACCATAGGTTTAATGAACATTATAATTAGAAATTAGCATTTAAAAAACGTTTGAAATTCACTGAAAAAACCATAGGTTTCAGGCACGTTATAGTTAGAAATTAGCATTTAAAAAACCTTAGAAATTCACTGAAAAAACTGTAGGTTTCAGGGACGTTATAGTTAGAAATTAGCATTTAAAAAACCTTTGAAATTCACTGAAAAAAACATAGGTTTCAGGGACGTTATAGTTAGGCGGACATTTCACTCGTACAAAACCATAGAAATTCCACTGTTATAGTTAGTTCAGTTAACTATAACTCGCGCCCCCGCAATGCACTGCTCATGACGTCACATATTACATCATTCATGGCATAGTCAGTGACATCACTGATGACATCACTGATGACATCTCAAATGACATTTTTAATTAAGCCCCGGGGAGGTGGTGGTCCCCGGGCCTGCGGAGGCCCCCGTGGGCCCCCGCTTTTATTTTTTCACAATGCCCCCGGGACCTGGCCCACCCGGGGGCCTCATTAAAATGAAGCGCGGGAGCCCACGCTCCAGGCCTGGCTGCTCCATTGGGGACCGTGGGGGAGCCCCAATGCCCCCACGGTCCCTGCCGGCTCCCCACCTCCTGCGGGAGCCGGCATTGCTTTTCCACAAGGGGAGCTGCTGACATGCAGCTCCCCTTGTGGAACAGCAATTCTGCTTTGCTTTATTGAAGCGAGAGCAGGTTTCCCTGCTCTCGCTTCAATGAAGCAAAGCAGAGTTTGCTATGACAGGGCGGGAGCCGCATGGCCCCCACCCTGCCATAGCAAACAGCAGTGTCCCGGGGGGCACCCCGGGACACTGCAGGAGCCGGCCCTGGGGGGTGGTGGTCCCCAGGGTCATCAAGGGCTCCTGGAGGGGGGCCGCACGGCCCCCCTCCCTTTGTCAAAATAGCCCCAGGGAGGTGGTGGTCCCCGGGGCTGGGGGTCCGCTACGGACCCCCGAATTTAAATAAGTATGTGCCCCGGGGAGGTGGTGTCCCTGGGGCATGTAGGGGGTCTCTTGCCCCCCCACACATCTATTTTTTTTTAAAAACAAAAGCCCCAGGGAGGTGGCGGTCCCCGGGGCTGCGGGGGGGCCGTGCGCCCCCGCACATAATCTGCAAAGCCCCGGGGAGGTGGCGGACCCCAGGGCCCGCTATTATTTTTAGGCAATGCCCCCGGGATCTGGCCCACCCGGGGGCCTCATTAAAATGAAGCGCGGGAGCCCGCGATTCATTTTTTTTGTAATTTCGGCGAAATTCGCATTGGGGTCACCACCTCCCTGGGGCTTATTTAAAAAATAATGTGTGGGGGGTCCCATTCCCCCACGCTGCCCTGGGGACCGCCACCTCCCCGGGGCTTCATTAAAAAGGGCAGGGGGCCTCGTGGGCCCCCCAAGCCCCAGGGACTGCCACTTCCCCGGGGCTGTAATAAATAATTTGTGTGGGGGGGCTTGAGCCAAAATTACAAAAAAAAATGTTTTTTTTGGCCCTGGGGGTTTTTGTGGGACCCCCTGAGCAGGCCTAGGGGATCAGGGTGTTTCTACCCTACCCCCTTTTCTTGTTTTTAACCTTTATTTTACTGTTTTCTTGTGACTCGTCTCTACTGAGTCACAAGATGGCTGCCAACAGTTCCTGGTTTGGAATGTTGGCAGCCAATCAGAGTGAAGCTCGTGCCCGGGAGGGTTTGCGAACCCACCGCGGCCATAGATATCGAAACTTTTTCTTTTTCTTATTTCTCAGGAACTACTGAATGGATTTACACCATTTAAAAAAAAGGTCTCTTTTTGAACCAAGGGCTACCTTTTTGCAAAATTTGGTGTAATTCCGTTCAGCAGTTCGGGCTGTAGCTTTGTCTAAAGTTTCCTATGGAAATTAACATGGGGAAAACACGTTTTGGGACCCCCTTTTTTCTCGGCCCCTGCTTGACAAATCCCCCCGAAACTTTCAAGACAGGAGCTGACCGGAGCGCCCCACTAATTTTGAAAATTTCGCGAAGATTCGTCAAACGGCGCCACAGATATTGGCAAAAGAAAAAACGCTTTTTGAATAGAAACGAGGTCCTAACTATAACTACCTACTGGCGACCGCCAGTAGGTAATATATATATATATATATATATATATATATATTCACTGAAAAAACCATAGGTTTTAGGGACAGTTAAAATTAGTTGGACATTTCACTCGTACAAAACCATAGAAATTCCCCCGTTATAGTTAGTTCAGCTAACTATAACTCGCGCCCCGCAATGCACTGCTGATGACGTCACATATTACATCACTCATGACATGGTCAGTGACATCACTGATGACATCACTGATGACATGTCAAATGACATCACTGATGACATCACTGATGACATCATCCAGTGACTGTGTGTTTCTGTAAAGTTTAAATATGTTTAATATATATAGGGAAAGGCGTATTGAAGAATGAGTGGGTGTATAAGTGTCTGAATGGATGATTTAGTACGTGAGTGACTGACTCTACAAGTGAGTGATTAAATGTATCTTACTGAATGCATGGGTTAGTGACTAAACTGTGTGAATGTCTGTATCCGTCTGTCTGTTGGTTTGTAAGCGGCTGCATGGCTTTCTGAATAGCTACATGAGTGTCTACATGGGTTATTGATTGATTGTCTGAGTATCTGTATGGGTGCCTGAGTGTTTGTGTGGGTGGGGTGTGTGTGACTGTGCATAGATGTGTGAGTTGGTGATTCACTGGGTGCATGGTTTCAAGAGTGCATCTGTGATGGACTGTATGGGTGGGTGAGTGTGTGTATGGGTGTGTTAGTGATTGAATGTATATCTCAGTGGTACATGTGTGAGTAACTACATATGTGAAAGGCAGTATATATGTGTGTTGGAGTATATAAATGGCTATAAGTGAGAGTGTGTGATTGTGAGAGTGGCTGTATGGATGAGTGTGTACTTGTATCAGTGATTGTATAAGAGCGTAAGAATGTGCTAGTATTTGTATGAGTAAGTGAGCTGGTGTGTGTATAACTGTATAGGTGAGTAAATGGGTGTGTGATTAAGTTTTTGCATGACTGACTAGGTGTGTGAGTACCTCTATGGATGAGTGGCGGTATGTGAGTGTTTATATAGGTGTATGAGTGCATATGATAGTCCTGTACTGAGTGACTAAGTATGAGTGACTGTACGGGTGAGTGAGTGGATGTGTGTGTAGACCTAAGAATCAGTGAGTGGGTATGTAGTTTTTGGTGTTGGAGTGTCTATGGTTTTGAGAATGGCAGTCTGTAATTTAGAGTGGGTGTATCAAAAGTTATATTAGGGTGTGAGAAGATGCATGAAATTATCACATGGATGATGTCATCAGTGATGTCATTTGAGATGTCATCAGTGATGTCATCAGTGATGTCACTGACCATGTCATGAGTGATGTAATATGTGACGTCATCAGCAGTGCATTGCGGGGCGCGAGTTATAGTTAGCTGAACTAACTATAACGGGGGAATTTCTATGGTTTTGTACGAGTGAAATGTCCAACTAACTATAACTGTCCCTAAAACCTATGGTTTTTCAGTGAATTTCAAAGGTTTTTTAAATGCTAATTTCTAACTATAACGTGCCTGAAACCTATGATTTTTAAGTGAATTTCAAAGGTTTTTTTAAATGCTAGTTTCTAACTATGCCTACAGAGGTAGGACATGTGAAGAAAGAAGAAAAAACGCACAGAAAGAAGCAAAAGAAATGCAGAAAGAAGCAACAGAAGTCCACAAAAGACGAAGAAAAGTGCAGGAAGAAGCAAAAGATGTGCAGAAAGAACCAACAGAGGAGCAGAAAGAGGCCATGTTGCAAAATCATCCTGTGCCCACAACTTTTTCAGACGGGTACTGGTGGTAACTGACTCTGACTAACCAGAGTCAGTGCTATGCTAAAAGACACTTAGAATACAGTGAAAACACCTACATACACTAGGGAACACTATGCGTTGGGGTACCCCTGTGATTAGCATGACCTCCTCTGCAAGTCCCTAGTACATAATAGGGCAGGGGGATTAAAACTACCTCTTAAAACGCGCTACAGGGCGCGTTTGCACAGTGGTGAAGGGAGGGGGGCCTGAGGTGACATGTGTGCAAACGCACCCCGTGGCGCGTTTTAAGTTGCGGGATTAAGTCCCCTTGAATTCTGAGGGTCCCTGGGGCCCAACTAGCCCCCAGGTACCTACAGTTAGGACCACAGAGCTGAGTTGCAGAGAGGCCTTCCGAGGCCACGCACCTTTTTCACCTCTCTGCAACGCAACTCTGTTGTGCTTACTGAAGGTACCTGGTGGGCTAGTTGGCCCCAGGGTCCCTCAGGATTCAAAGGGAATTAATTCCCCAACTTAAAACGCACCACAGGGCGTGTTTGCGCACATGTCACCTGAGGTCCCGCCCTCTCCCTTCACCACTGTGCAAACGCGCCCCGTGGTGCGTTTTAAGTTGGGGGATTAGGTCACCTTGAATCCTGAGGGTCCCTGGGGCCCAACTAGCCCACTAGGTACTTCCAGTAAGCACCACAGGCCTGCGTTGCAACGCCTGTAACAAATTGTGCAGTTGTGTTTAGGTAGTGAAGAGGGTCGTGCTGGGGGTAGTGTTTTAGGGTTTAGGGTAGTGCAGTGGTGTTTGTGTAGTGTAGGGGGTCATGCTGGGGGTAGATTTAGGGTTTAGGGTAGTGCAGTGGTGTTTGGGTAGTGTAGGGAGTCGTGCTGGGGGGAGTGTTTTAGGGTTTAGGGTAGTGCAGTGGTGTTTGGGTAGTGTAGGGGTCGTACTGGGGGTAGTGTTTTAGGGTTTAGGGTAGTGCAGTGGTGTTTGGGTAGTGTAGGGGGTCATGCTGGGGTAGTGATTTAGGGTAGTGCAGTGGTGTTTGGGTAGTGTAGGGGTACTGCTGGGGGTAGTGTTTTAGGGTTTAGGTTAGTGCAGTGGTGTTTGGGTAGTGTAGGGGTACTGCTGGGGGTAGGGTTTTAGGGTTTAGGGTAGTGCAGTGGTGTTTGTGTAGTGTAGGGGTAGTGTTTTAGGGTTTAGGGTAGTGCAGTGGTGTTTGTGTAGTGTAGGAGGTCGTGTTTTAGGGTTTAGGGTAGTGCAGTGGTCTTTGGGTAGTGTAGGGAGTTGTGCGGGGGTAGTGTTTTAGGGTTTAGGGTAGTGTAGGGGGTCATGCGGGGGTAGTGTTTTAGGGATTAGGGTAGTGCATTGGTGTTTGGGTAGTGTAGGGGGTCATGCGGGGGTAGTGTTTTAGGGTTTAGGGCAGTGCAGTGGTGTTTGGGTAGTGTAGGGGGTCGTGCTGGGGGAGTGTTTTAGGGTTTAGGGCAGTGCAGTGGTGTTCGGGTAGTGTAGGGGGTCGTGCTGGGGGAGTGTTTTAGGGTTTAGGGCAGTGCAGTGGTGTTCAGGTAGTGTAGGGGGTCGTGCTGGGGGGAGTGTTCTAGGGTTTAGGGCAGTGCAGTGGTGTTTGGGCAGTGTAGGGGGTAATGCTGGGGGTGGTGTTTTAGGGTTTAGGGCAGTGCAGTGGTGTTTGGGCAGTATAGGGGGTCGTGCTGGGGGTGGTGTATTCAGGGTTTAGGGCAGTGCAGTGGTGTTCGGGCAGTGTAGGGGGTGGTGTTTCAGGGTTTAGGGCAGTGCAGTGGTGTTCGGGCAGTGTAGGGGGTCGTGCAGGGGTGGTGTTTCAGGGTTTAGGGCAGTGGTGTTCGGGCAGTGTAGGGGGTCGTGCTGGGGGTGGTGTTTCAGGGTTTGGGGCAGTGCAGTGGTGTTCGAGCAGTAAAGGGGTCGTGCTGGGGGTGGTGTTTCAGGGTTTAGTGCAGTGGTGTTCGGGCAGTGTAGGGGGCGGTGCAGGGGTGGTGTTTCAGGGTTTAGGGCAGTGCAGTGGTGTTCGGGCAGTGTAGGGGGTCTTGCTGGGGCTTGTGTTTCAGGGTTTAGGGCAGTGCAGTGGTGTTCGGGCAGTGTAGGGGGTCTTGCTGGGGCTGGTGTTTCAGAGTCTAGGGCAGTGCAGTGGTGTTCGGGCAGTGTAGGGGGTCTTGCTGGGGCTGGCGTTTCAGGGTTTAGGGCAGTGCAGTGGTGTTCGGGCAGTGTAGGGGGTCATGCTGGGGGTGGTGTTTCAGGGTTTAGGGCAGTGCAGTGGTGTTTGGGCAGTGTAGGGGTCATGCTGGGGCTAGTGTTTCAGGATTTAGGGCAGAGCAATGGTGTTCAGGCAGTGTACGGGGTTTTGCTGGAGGTGGTGTTTCAGGGTTTAGGGCAGTGCAGTGGTGTTCGTGCAGTGTAGGGGGTGGTGTTTCAGGGTTTAGGGCAGTGGTGTTCAGGCAGTGTAGGGGGTCTTGCTGGGGTTGATGTTTCAGGGTTTAGGGCAGTGCAGTGGTGTTCCGGCAGTGTAGGAGGTCGTGCAGGGGTGGTGTTTCAGGGTTTAGGGCAGTGCAGTGGTGTTTGGGCAGTGTAGGGGTCGTGCTGGGGGTGGTGTTTCAGGGTTTAGGGCAGTGCAGTGGTGTTCGGGAAGTGTAGGGGTCGTGCTGGGGGTTGTGTTTCAGGGGTTAGGGCAGTGCAGTGGTGTTCGGTCAGTGTAGGGGGTCGTGCTGGGGGTGGTGTTTCAGGGTTTAGGGCAGTGCAGTGGTGTTCGGGCAGTGTAGGGGGTCGTGCTGGGGCTGGTGTTTCATGGTTTAGGGCAGTGCAGTGGTGTTCGGGCAGTGTAGGGGGTCGTGCTGGGGGTGGTGTTTCAGGGTTTAGGGCAGTGCAGTGGTGTTCGGGCAGTGTAGGGGGTCATGCTGGGGGTGGTGTTTCAGGGTTTAGGGCAGTGCAGTGGTGTACGGGCAGTGTAGGCGGTCGTGCTGGGGCTGGTGTTTCAGGGTTTAGGGCAATGCAGTGGTGTTCGGGAAGTGTAGGGGGTCGTGCTGGGGGTGGTGTTTCAGGGTTTAGGGCAGTGCAGTGGTGTTCGGTCAGTGTAGGGGGTCGTGCTGGGGGTGGTGTTTCAGGGTTTAGGGCAGTGCAGTGGTGTTCGGGCAGTGTAGGGGGTCGTGCTGGGGCTGGTGTTTCATGGTTTAGGGCAGTGCAGTGGTGTTCGGGCAGTGTGGGGGTCCTGCTGGGGGTGGTGTTTCAGGGTTTAGGGCAGTGCAGTGGTGTACGGGCAGTGTAGGGGGTCTTGCTGGGGGTGGTGTTTCAGGGTTTAGGGCAGTGGTGTTCGGGCAGTGTAGGGGGTCTTGCTGGGGGTAGTGTTTCGGGGTTTAGGGCAGTGCAGTGGTGTTCGGGCAGTGTAGGGGTCGTGCTGGGGGTGGTGTTTCAGGGTTTAGGGCAGTGCAGTGGTGTACGGGCAGTGTAGGGGGTCTTGCTGGGGGTGGTGTTTCAGGGTTTAGGGCAGTGGTGTTCGGGCAGTGTAGGGGGTCTTGCTGGGGGTAGTGTTTCGGGGTTTAGGGCAGTGCAGTGGTGTTCGGGCAGTGTAGGGGGTCGTGCTGGGGGTGGTGTTTCAGGGTTTAGGGCAGTGCAGTGGTGTTCGGGCAGTGTAGGGGGTCGTGCAGGGGTGGTGTTTCAGGGTTTAGGGCAGTGCAGTTTTGTTTGGGCAGTGTAGGGGTTGTGCTGGGGCTGGTGTTTCAGGGTTTAGGGCAGTGCAGTGGTGTTCGGGCAGTGTAGGGGGTCTTGCTGGGGGTGGTGTTTCAGGGTTTAGGGCAGTGGTGTTCGGGCAGTGTAGCGGGTCTTGCTGGGGGTGGTGTTTCAGGGTTTAGGGCAGTGCAGTGGTGTTCGGGCAGTGTAGGAGGTCTTGCTGGGGGTAGTGTTTCAGGGTTTAGGGCAGTGCAGTGGTGTTCGGGCAGTGTAGGGGGTCGTGCAGGGGCTGGTGTTTCAGGGTTTAGGGCAGTGCAGTGGTGTTCGGGCAGGGTATGGGGTCGTGCTAGGGTATGTATTTCAGGGTTTATGGCAGTGCAGTGGTGTTCGGGCAGTGTAGGGGGTCGTGCAGGGGCTGGTGTTTCAGGGTTTAGGGCAGTGCAGTGGTGTTCGGGCAGTGTAGGGGTCGTGCTGGGGGTAGTGTTTTAGGGTTTAGGGTAGTGCAGTGGTGCTTGTGTAGTGTAGGGGTCGTGCTGGGGGTAGTGTTTTAGGGTTTAGGGTAGTGCAGTGGTGTTTGGGTAGTGTAGGGGGTCGTGCTGGGGGTAGTGTTTTAGGATTTAGGTTAGTGCAGTGGTGTTTGGGTAGTATAGGGGTCGTGCTGGGGGTAGTGTTTTAGGGTTTAAGGTAGTGCAGTGGTGTTTGTGTAATGTAGGGGGTCGTGCTGGGGGTAGTGTTTTAGGGTTTAGGGTAGTGCAGTGGTGCTTGTGTAGTGTAGGGGGTCTTGCTGGGGGTAGTGTTTTAGGGTTTAGGGTAGTGCAGTGGTGTTTGTGTAGTGTAGGGGTCATGTTTTAGGGTAGTGCAGTGGTGTTTGGGTAGTGTAGGGGTTCGTGCTCGGGGTAGTGTTTTAGGATTTAGGTTAGTGCAGTGGTGTTGGGGTAGTGTTTTAGGGTTTAGGGTAGTGCAGTGGTGTTTGTGTAGTGTAGGGGGTCATGCTGGGGGTAGTGTTTTAGGGTTTAGGATAGTGCAGTGGTTCTTGTGTAGTGTAGGGGGTCGTGCTGGGGTAGTGTTTTAGGGTTTAGGGTAGTGCAGTGGTGTTTTTGTAGTGTAGGGGGTCATGTTTTAAGATGCAACGCTCCAATACCTGACCAGTCTGCACTACATAAAACTGCAAAAAAGTAAAAATAAAAAGTGTTTTGCACACTTTTGTCATTGGGCTATATGTGGGCTACATCTGGGTAATATTTGTGCTACATTTGGGCTCTTTTTTCACTGGTGGCCATCTTGGAAGACTTCTTTGTTATGAAGTTTCCTAATTTCCTCATTTACTGCAGTCTCCTCAGTAGGAAATGCTTTCAGTTTTTACTTTGATTCCATCAAGAAGGCATTCAGATGTGTCACACATTTGCCATAAATTCAGAATGTTATTACTCTAGTTGTTCATTAGATCACTGTAGTAAAGCTACTGCTCACCAAGGAGTTAACTGGAAGTCTACTGCTGGTATTGAAAGTGATTGTTTCAGTCTGCATGTCAGAATTTTCTAATGAAATAGAAGAGGATTTGAGATCTCACTTAAAACATGCACTAAATTTTCTTTTTGCAGCACTAACCACAATTTCTATGGCAAAATGAACCCCCTCATTTTGTTCCTTTTTAAATTAAATGTTTTAAGTGTTACCAGTTTATTCCAATCAAGATGGCTTCAGGTGTGCCATACTTTTGTCATACGTAAGGCTGTTAGCACTCTAGTTGTTCTTTAGAACACTCTGGGAAGCTGCAGTAGAACACAAAGGCATCAACTGACAGGCTGCTCCTGTTGAAATATAACAGGAAGATATTTGAGATCTCACTTAAAACATGTCCTAATTTTTCTTTCTACAGCACTAACCATAATTTCTATGGCAAAATGAACCCCCTCATTTTGTTCCTTTTTAAATTAAATGTTTTAAGTGTTACCAGTTTATTCCAATCAAGATGGCTTCAGGTGTGCCATACTTTTGTCATAAGTAAGACTGTTAGCGCTCTAGTTGTTCTTTAGAACACTCTGGGAAGCTGCAGTAGAACACAAAGGCATCAACTGACAGGCTGCTCCTGTTGAAATATAACAGGAAGATATTTGAAATCACACTTGAAACATGTCCTAATTTTTCTTTCTACAGCACTAACCATAATTTCTATGACAAAATGAACCCCATCATTTTGTTCCTTTTTAAATTAAATGTTTTAAGTGTTACCGGTTTATTCCAATCAAGATGGCTTCAGGTGTGCCATACTTTTGTCATAAGTAAGACTGTTAGCGCTCTAGTTGTTCTTTAGAACACTCTGGGAAGCTGCAGTAGAACACAAAGGCATCAACTGACAGGCTGCTCCTGTTGAAATATAACAGGAAGATATTTGAGATCACACTTGAAACATGTCCTAATTTTTCTTTCCAGAGCACTAACCATAATTTCTATGACAAGATGAACCCCATCATTTTGTTCCTTTTTAAATTAAATGTTTTAAGTGTTACCAGTTTATTCCAATCAAGATGGCTTCAGGTGTGCCATACTTTTGTCATAAGTAAGGCTGTTAGCACTCTAGTTGTTCTTTAGAACACTCTGGGAAGCTGCAGTAGAACACAAAGGAATCAACTGACAGTCTCTGCCCTTGTTGGATGTACATGTTTTACTGAGCATGTCAGACTTCATTCTCACATGACTGAGAAAGATAATGTGAATTTACTGAAAATATGCTCTCATTTTAGCTTCTGGGGCACCTTCCAAAACTGTATGGGACAAGCATGTGAAAATAGTTTTCTCTCAAACATGATTCATGATATCCCAGCAGAAGGTTTTTCACAGGAGTAAAATCACCTTAGAACACGCCACAATTCCTGAAATTAGTATGGTACCATCAACAAATGAATTCTAATGTAACTAAAGTCTGTTATCACCCTTTATAGTTCTCCTTTTGGTAACCCTCAAAATCTTCGATTCACTACAATGCATTTCAAAGGGGTACTATCATTTATATTGGTCCCAAGATGGCTGCCAGCAATTCCAGGATGAAGTGCTGACAGCCAATCAGATCTCACGATGACATGTGTGGTTAGGCTCCGCCCAGATATATATGTGTTTTTACTTTTGATTTTCTCAGCAACTACTGTACGGATTTACACCATTTAACAAAAAGCGTTCTTTTTGAACCAAGAACTACCTCTTTGCCAAATTTGGTGTAATTCCGTTCAGCAGTTCGGGCTGTAGCCTTGCATAAAGTTTCCTATGGGAAATTGATTTTTGACTCTTATTTTTAATTTCTCCACAACTACTGAACGGATTTACACCATTTAACAAAAAGGGTTCTTTCTGAACCAAGAACTACCTCTTTGCCAAATTTGGTGTAATTCCGTTCAGCAGTTCGGGCTGTAGCCGTGTCTAAAGTTTCCTATGGGAAAATGAATGGGGAAAACATGTTTTGGGACCCCCTTTTTCTCGGCCCCCGCTTGACGAATCACCCTGAGACTTTCAGGGTAGGAGCGGACCGGAGCGGGCCATAAAGTTTGAAAATTTCGCGAAGATTCGTCAACCGACGCAAGAGTTATTTCAAATAGAATGTCGTGGATTTCCTATGGAAAATAGGTCCTAACTATATCTATCTACTGGCGACCGCCAGTAGATAATATATATATATATATATATATATATTTATATATATATATGGTTGCCAGTAGGTAGTTATAGTTAGGTCTTCCTTCCATAGACGGAGCATTTATTGGTTTGCAAATAACTTTGGTCCCGTCTGATGAATCTTCACGAAAATTTACAAAAAAAGTTCATCCACCTCAGCTCCTTCCTGGAAAGTTTGGGGTGTTCCATCAAGCAGGGGCATGTATTTTCCATAGATTTCTGTAGACATGGCTACAGCAAAAATTGCTGAAAGGAATTATACCAAACTAGGCCAGAAGCTAGATCCTGGTCCACAGAGTGTGCTTTTTGTGATTTGCTTTAAATCCATACAGTAGTTTTTGAGAAATTAAGGGTAACATTTTTTTAAAATATTTTGGCAGTTGGGCTGCGAGAGGCCCACAAACCTCCTGCAAGAGAGCAAAATCCAAAATGGAGCCAGCCCTGTGATTGGTGAAGAGGCCCATTTTTCCTTTGAACCTTTATGCTCTCGCGAGAGCAGGAGGCTCCCATGAGTCTCACAAGAGCTAGCACTCTGATTGGCTGGTTGTTGGAAATGAAATGGCTGCTATTACTGTGTACTGTGAAAAATTGAAGGTGTTGTGAAATTGAAGTAAAAATGTTATATAAGGGGGCAGAAAAAGGGCATGCTGTCCCTCTAAGTTTAGAGAGGAGTTGTCTAGGGGATAACTATTGTGAAGAAAACAAATGTATATTCATCATCATTTGTTTTTATTTCGGTTATAAAAAAACCCATAAAAGTTCACACAGCAGCATAGGTTTAAAAACATGGCGCAGTATAAATATTTCAATTCATTAAAGGAAAATTCTATTTCCAATGAACAAGAAACTTCATAGTCTTTTGACAAAACCCTATTGTTTAGCAGCTGTTCATGTACAAAAGCATAAAAATCACTTAAGATCTCTTAAAAGGAGCCATATAACTAATTGCAGTTAAAGTGCATGGTGCGTTAGCGTATTGTTATCTCTTTTTCTGAGATGCCATGTAGAGTTTAAGCAACTGGCAGCCGAGTAAATAACACAGTTCCTAGCATCTGCCCTGCATATTCTTAAGGCATAGTGCCTTTAGTCAAGCCCCAGGAGGTGGCACAGAGGGATGATCCAGTGGGCATGCTGTTTGGTGTATGCACTAAAGAAAAAGAATAGGTGCTCGTCGTTCTTTACTGACTGACAACCGATGGCACAAAGATTGGAAGAGTTAACATTACACCTCCAAGAGCAGGAAAAAGAAGGAGTTGGTAAAATCCCCAGTCTAAATTTAATATAAAGAGACCTAGACTATGGCATATTCACATAGTCCATTAAATCTTTGAAATAAAAACCACATTTAAAAGACAGGTACTGATCCGTTAGACTGCCCAAGAGAATAGCAGACATTTTGAAGCCAAAGACAATATTCCAATAGTGGTATTTATTGAGACCGCTGGAGCTGTTGATCAATGGTGTTAGTTGGAGCCAAAAATTCGAACAATCCTAGCTTAACCAGCCATAGTTTGACATAGGCTATCCATGAGATCCTAATGTCCAGGTGGTGGGCTAAGATTTCCGTAAGACACTCTCTATATGGCGCAACTTGCTCGGATGTCAATATCATTGCCCAAAATAAAATAAGCTTAAGATGGGCTGTGTCTGAAATTTGCCTAACATTTAGGTAAAATCTTCAGGGAAGTAGTGGTTACTTCAGTAGTGATCTTAGGAAGGCATTTTCACTTTTATCTAACACATCAAACTTACAATATCCCCACAGATCAGAACCATAAAGAGCGGCACTTCACGCTTGGGGCCTATATATTTCCAGTGCCAGTGAAATAGGATAGGTAGAGGCTTTATTTGCAAATCTGACAATAGACCCGGCTTTGTGATTAAGGGACAGAGAGCTTTTTCCTATCTGCGCTGAGTGGGTCACTGTTAAAATATCAAAACCCAAAATATCATGGTAAAAAAATATTGTGTCAAAAATATCCTTTTCCTATACTTATAATGTAAATGACAAAAATATCGAAAAAAATAAACCAAAATATTGTTTTTTAAGATATTTGTTAAAAATAGTAAACATTAAGGGACCGATTATGAATACTGCGGTTGGAATTCAAACTGGCTGGTCATTCCGGCTGGATTGTGACGGGCTCAAGGAGCCCGTCGGCCAGTCGGAGACAGGCCCGTAATCTCAATGGATGGCGTTTCCGCCGTAAGAATTATGATGTCTGTTTCCGACTGGCTTTCTGACATGGAAAGCCTGTCGGAAAGCGCAACTGGGGGCCCCTAGCAGGGCCCTCTTCACCCTGTGGCCTCCGGTTGGGGCCGAGTACCCCCTGTTAATCCCTGAGGTGCCTGCCACACGGTGCAGGGATGACAGATCCTCCCATTTGTCTATGGGACCTTGTGCTATGGCCGGTTTACGGCTCCAGCACGAGCTCTCATAGACAAATGGGAGTATGCAACCACACCAAAAGAGGTCGCATTGTAATTTCGGTGTTGGAACCGCCGACCAGAGGTCAGTCGGTCCCGAGACCGCGACAGGGCCGGTCAGAGGCAATCCGACAGACATCGAAATGAGGCCCTGTATATTTTATCATATAACAGTAATATAATGTAATTTGATTAACCCCTTCGGTGCTCATGACAAGCTGGACTCGTCATGGCACACAGTGCTCGTGTGCTCATGACGAGTCCAGCTCGTCATAAGACCCACCCACGGGAAGCGCTGGCGCTCCCCCGTGGGGATCCGATCGTTGGTTTTTTCGGGGAAGGCAGGGGAAGGGCTTCCCTGCCTCCCCCGCCCCCTTCGATGACGTCAGCGCGCGAGCGCGCTGACGTCATTGGGGTTTCCCTTTGTTTCCCGACGCGCTGGAAGCCATTTGCTTCCAGCGCGTCAGGAATAAGGTCAGTTTTGGCTCGGGAGGGGGTTTGAAAGAAAGAGGCATCGAGGGAAAGGAAAACCCTTTCCTTTCCCTCGATGCTCTTTGTGCATTCCTGCTGCACGATCATGCGATCGTGCAGCAGGAATGCCCACTAGACACCAGGGAATTTCTTTTTTTTTTTTTTAAATGTATAAATACTGTTTTGGGAGCGGCCCCTTGGGCAAGGGTCGCTCCCCTTTGGAGGCCATATGTATTTGGTGTTCTGCCCCCTGGGGCGGCAGTTTTTCCTGTTGTAGCCCACTAGACCACCAGGGATGGGGAGTGGCCCCTTGGGCAAGGGTCACTCTCCCTTTGGGGGCCATATGTATTTGGTGTTCTGCCCCCTGGGGTGGCAGTTTTCCTATTGTAGCCCACTAGACCACCAGGGAGAAACGGTGGGGAGTGGCCCCTTGGGCAAGGGTCACTCCCTTTGGGGGCATTGTAATATGTAATGCGTTTTTATATAGCGCAGACTTTACCCGAAGGTGTCAGAGCGCTTCACAATAGGGAGAATGGCAGTGCATACACCACCCCCGTGTGAAACAAAAGAGGCATCGATGCCTCTTATGTGCATTCCTGTCTAAATACTGTTTTGGGGAGCGGCCCCTTGGGCAAGGGTCGCTCCCTTTTGAGGGCCATATGTATTTGGTGCTCTGCCCCCTGGGGAGCAGTTTTTCCTATTGTAGCCCACTAGACCACCAGGGAGAAACGGTGGGGAGTGGCCCTTGGGCAAGGGTCACTCCCTTTGGGGGCATTGTAATATGTAATGCGTTTTTATATAGCGCAGACTTTACCCGAAGGTGTCAGAGCGCTTCACAATAGGGAGAATGGCAGTGCATACACCACCCCCGTGTGAAACAAAGAGGCATCGATGCCTCTTATGTGCATTCCTGTCTAAATACTGTTTTGGGGAGCGGCCCCTTGGGCAAGGGTCGCTCCCCTTTGGGGGCCATATGTATTTGGTGCTCTGCCCCCTGGGGGGCAGTTTTTCCTATTGTAGCCCACTAGACCACCAGGGAGAAACGGTGGGGAGTGGCCCCTTGGGCAAGGGTCACTCCCCTTTGGGGGCATTGTAATATGTAATGCGTTTTTATATAGCGCAAACTTTACCCGAAGGTGTCAGAGCGATTCACAATAGGGAGAATGGCAGTGCATACACCACCCCCGTGTGAAACAAAAGAGGCATCGATGCCTCTTATGTGCATTCCTGTCTAAATACTGTTTTGGGGAGCGGCCCCTTGGGCAAGGGTCGCTCCCCTTTTGGAGGCCATATGCTTTTGGTGCTCTGCCCCCCCTGGGGCCTTGAATCGGGCAAGTATTGTGCACTGGCCTGGCAGGTTGCTGGCAGTGCATACACCACCCCCGTGTGTGGCAGCCCGGGCTGAAACAGCTTCCGGGCACACACACATGTGCATGATATAGAGGTATACTGCAATAAGTGGCACTCAGAACACAATGAAGAGCGAACTAGAGGGGCTGAGAGTGAAAGTATAGTGTGTTTGGAAGAGAAGAGATTTGAGGTCAGCTTTGAAGATCCGGGTAGAGGAGGTGGCACGGAGCAATGGGGAAGCGATTCTCATCGGATTGCGCCATCGATCTTTCCCTCTTGAAGAGGGGGTGCGCAAGCAAGCTTTTCCGCATTGCGAGCCACCGGACAATTTCAATTTATTCGCCAGGTAACGAGGGGAGGACGTGTGTAAGGCTTTGTGTGTGATGCAGGCAGTTTTGTAAATAGATCTTGCCTCGATCGGAAGCCATCAAAGAGAGGACAGGATAGGAGTGACGTGGTCGCTTCGTTTAGACCCTGAAATGAAGCGAGCTGCTGAATGGAGGATGGATTTGAGAGGGGAGAGGTGGGATTTGGGTAGGCCCTTCAGAAGAGAATTGCAATAATCCAGTCTTGAGAGAACCAGAGATTGTACTAAGGTTTTTAAGTCTTTCTCCGGGAAGAACCGACGGATCCCCCATAGAAGGCGCAACTGGTAACGTGCGTTCTTAGCAATAGAGTTGATGTGGGAGATTAGGTTGAGTCTTTTGTCAAGAATGACACCAAGGTATTTAGCGCTGTAGACAATGATGGGTTTGTTGTTGAGTAGGTTCAGCTGATCCATCCAAGATTGAACAGGAGGAGGTGAGAGAGAGGTAGAGAGGAGGAGGAATTCAGTTTTGGCGGGATTCAGAATGAGTTGGTGAGCTAACATCCAGTTGTGAATAGAGTAGAGTTGAGTAGTGAGAGATCGTGTGCGGAAGATAAAGGTATCTTCCCACTAGTCCACCAGGCATTTATTTGTGGAGAGTGACCCCTTGGGTGGCTGAATAGCAGTATGTTTTTAGGCCCATCTGCCCCCAAGGAGGGCAGAAGCCACTAGACACCAGTTTTTTTTAATTTTTGTGTTGGGGAGTGGCCAAAAGGGCAAGGGTTGCTCCCTTTTACGGGGGTGAATATTTTATTTATACTCTTTGCCCACCTACCCCTTAGCTTGGCTGGTGGATTGTGTGTGGACTGGTGCATTATTTGCATATGTGATTGTAATGTTTTTTTCTCCTTTTTATTCTTTTTTTTTTTATTTATTTTTTATTAATCCATGATGGTTACAATATGTTACAATACATTAATACAATGGTTTAAAATTCCCACAAGCAATAAGAGATCCTTAAAACATTTATACAAAAGTTACAAATAAATGCATTAAAGTGCAGGTGCATAGAACCGTTACTTAAAACCTCATTCATCCATAAAAGACACCACCGGCCCCCATATCTCCATGCCCAGTTTCTTTTTTCGAATACCTTTAAATTCATATAAACTATATTCAATATTAAACATAGAAAGAAATCGGGCCCTCCATAATTCAAAAGTTGGTGCCTCTTTCTGAAGCCACATTGAAGCAATGCATAGTCTCGCCACAGCTGTAGCGAGAAAAATCAGGTACCTATATTTATGAGCCAGTTGATCCGATCCCTCTCTCTCAGCTACCCCCAGCAATACCTGCGTAGATGATAAATTAATTGGACCACCCAAAAGTTCCGCTAAAAATTTCTCTATATGTCCAAACAAATTCATAAGATACCTACATGTGAAAAATATATGTACAATATCTGCCTCTTCTGTTCCACAGCGAAAACATTTCCCATCATTTGAACCACCCCATTTAGACAATTTAGCTGGGGTATAATAAAGATTAAACACAGTCTTATAGTGTTGCGCACGGAGATTGGCAGATATTAACAATCTCCCCGCCAACTCAATGGAGGTTTCTACCCGTGTACCAACACAGCCAAGCCTATTATCCCATTTTATATTATGGTTCTCTAAATCATCACCCTTGGTTTCTAACAGTAAATTATACAATATCCCAATACGTGCGTTCTTCCTCACAGCTTCAATTATAGGGTTTCTGGCCATATTCCACCGATGTTTTCCCAAATAGTCACGCACCTGTAAATATTAAAAAAATTCAAACCTATTAAGATGAAATTTGTCTGTTAACATTTCAAAGGACATTAATCCCCCATTGGCAAATAGATCTCCAATAACATTAATCCCTTTAGTCCGCCATCTATCTATAATCCTATCCCAAAATATCGGTGGGAGAAGTGTCGTAGCTGTGAGGGGGTATACTGAGATATCCTCTCTACTCCATAGTACTTTCGCACCGCTTTCCAAACTTTATAGGCGGTATATAAAACCTTAAACCTGGTTTTCTTATAATAGCTTGGCTCTATATTAATAAGCAATCGACTTTTAGCATCACTGCCCAATAACATTTGATAAATCGAGGGGGCTTCAGCAGCGCTGGCTGGTTCTACCCCTGTTAATAAAATATTCATATGTTGCAATATACATGCATAATGATATAAAATAAAATCAGGAACGACCCAATCACCTTTCTCCCGTGGAAGGGTCATATAGCGCATAGCTCTTCGGGGTTTTCCGTGGGCCCATAAAAACCTAGCACAAATTGATTGTAATAAAGCCAATTGGGGGCGTGGGATTTCTATTGGTACAGATCTAAAAAAATATAAAATTTTCGGTAATATCAACATTTTAAGGACATTACAGCGTCCCACAAGTGAAAGATGTAAACACTCACACCGATCCAATTGATTTCGGACATTATTTAAAATGTAACTCCAATTAACCTCAACCAATGTTTTTAAACATGTCCTCAACTTGACCCCTAGATATGTTACCTCATTCAAAACTCGCTGGTCATCAATTGTAGGAATGTTTAAACATACAATTTGTGTCTTTACCACGTTGAGTTTGTATCCTGATACAGCCCCAAACTCTACCGCCAGCTGTTCTATTTCTGAGATGGCAGTGATAGGATTTGGAGTTACCACTGCCACATCATCTGCGTATGCAAACACACGAAAGTGTTCCTGCCTCAATATGACCGACTCTATCCCTGCACTCTGTTCTAACATTTTTAAAAACGGATCTATATACAATGAGAACAACAAGGGGGAGCAGGGACATCCTTGCCTTGTTCCCCGCGAGATGTAAATAGGGCTTGATTCCAGGCCCATAATACTGATTTTAGCTGATGGACGCCGATATAAAACTTGTATAGCAGTAATAAAATTCTGTTTAAAACCAATACCGCGCAATAAAGCCCATAAAAAGTCCCAAGCAACCCGGTCAAATGCCTTTTCGGCATCTAATAATATCAAGCTAAATTCACTCCCCGTGGTGTTAGCTATGTCAAGCAAGGTTACAACCCTATTAATATGATTCGTTGTTCCCCTTTCGGGGATAAACCCATGTTGCCGTAAAGACACCAACGGGGTTATTACTTCAGCCAACCGGGTTGCCAAAATTTTGGCAAAAATTTTGCCATCTGCGTTTAAAAGCGATATAGGCCGATATGAGCCAGGTTGATCAGCAGGTTTATCTTTTTTTTAAAAACAATAATACTAGCCTCATCCCAACTTAGGGGGCCACTCCTGCTTGAGCCTGTTGAAAGGTAGTTAACATATCCATCTTTATTATTCCCCAAAAGTTTTATAAACTTCCAATGGGAGTTTATCCGGCCCTGTCGCTTTGCCCAAGGCTAGGCTATTGACAGCTCTTTCTAGTTCCTCCATAGTAATAGGAGCTTCTAGTAATTCTGCATCCTGCGTGTTCAGTTTAGTGCAATAGTTCTGTAGCAGAGATTCCCCAGCGTGTAGATCATAAGCCTCCCGGTATAGAGTGCCTCATAAAAGTCATGGAACACCTTTAAAATCCCAACATCAGATTCTACTATATTGCCACTAGAGTCAACCATTGAGCTGATCCTTTGAGCTGCTTCTTTAGATCTCAGTCTTTGAGCCAGGCAGCGTCCAGTTGCCTCCCCATATTCATAATTTAGATTTTTATTAATAGATTGTTTCTTTGCTATCTCTTTGCTCCAATACAGATTGATTTTAGCTTTACCCCGAGCTACTTCCGTTTGTAAAGCTGTAATCTCCTGGCCCAGATGTATACCCTGCATGAGTTTTTCTTCCGCTACCCTAAGACAGGCATATAATTCCTGAAGTATCAGTCGCATTTGTTTCTGCTTATATATGCCGAAACTAAGAGTCTCCCCTAAAACCAGCTTTAAAAGTGTCCCACACACACCCGTCCCTGTTGAATTGCGGTTTATGGCAAAAAATTGCTCGATCCAAATCTGCATATATGTAACATAATTTTCATCCAATAGTAACTTCCTATCGAATGAAAATGATCGCACCTTAATTCCCATCCTATCAATTTTGAGGTGCAACACTAAAGGTCCATGATCAGAGGACACCCGTGGATATATTTGTATTTTAGCTCCTGATAACAAAAGACCTGGTGTAAAAAAATAATCAAGTCTTACTAATTTCTTGTGCGGATGGGAATAAAAAGTGTAGCCTGCTTCCATGCCGCGCTGTGTAGCCCATGCATCCACCAATCCGTGATCAGCTAATAAAGATTGTAGAGCCTTGAATACCTTTGGTTTCCTTCCTTTATAAGGCTTATTATCATCTTGTAGCGCTTCTGGCTCGAGATGTATATTTAGATCGCCACAGATAATTAATGGTGTGGGCCAAAGCGCCAATTCCACATTTAACCTTTCAATTATAAGGGCTTCATCAAAATTAGAACCATATATTGAGCATATCGTATAGATTTGGCCACCCATCCGGCATTCTACTATGGCCCATCGCCCTTGTTTATCTGCCAGTGCCCTTCCTGTCCCCTGTATATGATTCTTCGCTAGAATTGCTACCCCCGTATAGTGGTGGATTGCTCGGTACAAACTAATACTGTCAGACCTAATTCCGCCAATAGTTTCCTTTTGGCCCATGGTATATGGGTCTCCTGTATACATATCAGATCAGACTGTACTGCCCGTAGCTCATTAGCGACGCGTTGCCTTTTATTATAATTATTCAGACCGCTTACATTCAGGGAGCAAATCCGGATACCGCCCATTATGCCACTATCCCCCATCTATCTTCCCTGTAACTTCCTGCTCGTTGGCTATGTACTTAAAGCCATTGAATTTCATATTTCTCTTCATCAAACCATCATGGATTATTTTTACTATTGCCCCCCAACCTCCCACCCCCACCCTCCACCCCTCCCCCATCCACAACCCCCTCCTCACCCAACCACGGTTCCAGCCGGCGCCGTGTCCCTCCCCCACCCATCCCAAAACTGGAGGTTTGGAGACACACGGTCTCCTGAAATGGATCGAGCTTCCCAAGCCCCGGACCCCCCTGCCCCAACCTGAATTTGAAATTTTCTTTTTGTTTCTTTTTTTTTCCCCTCACCATCCATCACCATATCATATTACATCCTACCATCCCACCTAGAAATTGACATAATACTATCAATACCCAAATAGCAAAGGGGTACCAAATAATATCAAGTAAGATCAGTTAATTTCAAAAAATATCTTTAGCCCTTCCTTTCTTCCCACTTTATCCCCTACCCTCAAAGCGTTTGTAAGTACTCTTTAGCAGCTGATTCCACTGTAAAAAACCGTACATGCTCATTGTGTATGGTTTTAAGTTTGGCTGGATTCAGCAAGAAGGCTTGTGCCCCCTTATCTCGGAATGGCGTAATAAGTTGGCGGAGCTGCCATCTTTTCTCAACTGTGAGTGGGCAATAATCAGGACGTACAAAGAACTCAACCCCCTTCCCAGTTTTCTTTCTATCTGGACGTGCAAGATCGTACACTGCTTCTCTCGCTAGATGATTGTTAACTGAAATTAAAATCACCCTTGGTCTAAGAGGGCTCTGGCCCGGCCTATTGCGCTGCACAAAAGGAAATCTATGTGCCCTCTGAATCTCCCGGCTCCAGTCCCATTGCGTTAGCCCAGGAAAGGCATCAGAGAAGATTTCTATGATAAATTTTCGGGGATCTTGTCCCTCGGCCCCCTCGGGAATATCCAGTACTCGGAGATTGTTCCGTCGTAGACGATTTTCTAAATCAGTAACTTTCCAGATAGTATCATCCTTAGCGGAGCGTAGAGTCTCTGTAGCTGCTTTCTGAACGGCAAGTTCATCCTCCAAGTTGGATATACGGGTCTCAGCCTCATTGAACCTGTCAGAGAACTCGGAACAAGATTTAGCAATTTTTCGTACTGCGTTCTGCAATTTGCGACATGCCCCTTGCATACGCTGGCTCTCTGCCCGCGTCTCCGCCCTATGAGCCATAATGCTCTGGTAGATAACTGCCAGGGAGATATCTTCAGGTTTCTCGGCAGATTCGAAGTTGGCCTGCGTCCCACTGGCCATCTCAGTTTCATTCATATATGAATAATCCCATTGAATAGAATCAACACTCCCGGCCAAGTGATACCCTTGCTTGCATACTGTTTTTGGGCTACCGATTCCCTTGTGTATGTCCAAATCAGATTCTTCCCCTGAAGCATCCGAAGGATCTGACATTGAGTAAAAGGGGGATCTCCAGAGTCATATTCTTTCCTCAAATCCTGATTGTCCCTTATCTTCCTTATTGCCATATCTGAACTACCAGGGCAAATCGTTGTATTACATTTTCCCGTCTGTGACTTCTTACCTGAGCCACGAGAGGTGCCCCCCATTGCGACCTTTTCTACATCTTTTCCGATGTCTTTATCCATTTCCTCCCCATTTCCAGCAAGGCATTGGGGGATACCACCCATAGCCCCATCATCACTGACTAACAAGTCTGCTGGGGAATCCTCTGCCCGGACCTCTATATTAGATTCAGGTTCAGTAGTAACTGGTGTTGTAAAAATGTTTTTTTGGGTTTCACAGCCTGAAAAAATACAGGGACAGCCTTCTTACCACCCTCCATACGTGCAGCATCCTTCTTCCCCGTGGTTATTATCACTTTCTTGCCGTCCGTGCTGTCAGGCATCTCAGCGGCGTTGCGCGCTCTTCCCCGCCCAGGCTTTGGAGGCATCACACTACCGCAGTGCCTGGCAATCACTTCCGCGTTGGACTGACTCTTCGCCGATACCATCCACTCTGCAATCCGGGCGGCGCGCGCACACCAGGAAGCGCGTCTCACAAACGCCGAAAGCCGATGGGAATCCACACGTAGAATACCGCAGGCAATCCAAAGCATGCCTGCACCGCCAACGCTTCACCCTGGGGTCAACGAAGTAGCCTGGCCGGTCAACAGACTATCCACACTTCATGGTGAGTGGAGCAGGGGGGTAACCTCCGGGAGCTCAAGCCCGCACGACCGTAGTCACGGCCGCCATCTTCCTCCCTGCTGGAGAGGAGGGAGGGGAAGATTCAGGCAGTGAGTTTTCTCTCCACATGGAATCATCGGATGATGAAGGTACTCTCAGTGCAGATGAAGTGCCTGATTTAGAGGAGGATACTACTGTGCCGATGGTGCAAGAGGCATCTGGTTTGCAGCCTGGGGCTGCTAGGCTTCCTACTGGAAGTGCTGGACTCTGGGTTGATCCAAACATGGTGCAGCCGGTGTTGCCTGCCTTTAGTGGTTATGCAGGGTGTAGAGTGGATTGTGAACATTATTTGCCTATACAGTATTTTCAGTTGTTTATGGATGATGTATTTTTGGGTGAGATTGTTGAGCAGACTAATTTGTATGCTGAACAGTTTTTGAGGGACAACAGTGCCAGACTTAGGCCCCATTCTAGAGCTACCCGGTGGAGTCCCACAAATCTGGAAGAGATGAAGAAGTTTTTGGGTTTGACTTTTTTGATGGGTTGGATAAGGAAGCCGTCCATGGGTTCATATTGGTCTACCAGTCCCTTGATGGCAACGGCCATATTTCCTGCAGTTATGACTCGTGATCGGTATTTACTTTTGCTTCGGATGCTGCATTTTGTTGATAATGGTTTGGCGTTGCCACAGAGATCACCCTGAATATGACCGTCTTTTTAAGATTCGGCCTGTTCTTGATCACTTTGTAGATCGATTTTCAGAGATCTATACTCCAGGGAAAGAAATATCTATTGATGAGTCTTTGGTCCTGTTCAAGGGCCGTTTGCTTTTTAGGCAGTACATTCCTAGCAAGAGGGCACGCTATGGAATTAAGCTGTATATGTTGTCTGAGAGTAGGACAGGATATGTTTTTAATTTGCGTGTGTACACTGGTAGGGATTCCACTATTGACCCCCTGGTTGTCCGTCCACTTTTGGAGTTTCAGGGAAAATTGTGTGGGATCTTGCTAGAGGACTGTTTAACAGAGACCACCATTTGTACCTTGATAACTTCTACACTGCTGTGCAATTGTTTAAGGAATTGTTCAAAGTGGACACTTTGCTTGTGGCACAATCCGCTCTAACCGTAAAGGTTATCCAAAAGAGCTTGTTTGCAAAAACTTCAGAGGGGACAGTGCAGTGCCTTGCGTAGTGAGGAACTGCTAGCTGTGAAATTTGTGGACAGGAGGGATGTGTACATGCTGACTACCATCCATGATGAGAGTACTTCACCTGTGGCTGTTTGGGGTCAGATTGCTGAAGTGCGCAAACCTGTGTGCATTTTAGACTACAATAAGCACATGGGTGGTGTTGATAGAGTAGATCAGAGGTTGGAACCTTACACTGCTATTCGTAAGTCTTACATTTGGTATAAGAAGTTGGCCATCCATCTCTTCAATTTAGCAACTTTCAATGCTTTTGTTGTGTTCAAGGAGTGTTCTCCTGCGTCAAAGTTGACTTTTGTTCAGTTTCAGGAGTCTGTCATAGGCAGCCTTGTTGTTGTGGAACAGGCAAGTGTTCCTAGAGTTGGAGTGGTGGAGGATGTGGCTCGATTGAAAGATCGCCACTTTCCTGATCACATTCCTCCTACACCCTCAAAAGACTTTCCCACTAGGAGATGTAGAGTCTGTTGGCGAAGAGGTATGCGGAAGGAGACTCGTATGTACTGCCCTGAGTGTCCTTCTAACCCTGGGCTGTGTGTGCCTGCTTGTTATAGAGCGTACCACAAGCAAAAGAATTATTGGGAGCAACCATGAGTGGTAAAGTGAACTGCCTGGTCTATAATGTTTAAGAATTGTTGTTCTGTTTCAAGGTTGGCATTAGTGCAATGTATTTAGTTTCTGATTTTGTGTTAGTAGATTTGTATCTATTTGCAATTTGTTTGTGTTTTCTTTTTGTATAAAAAATCCTAAATGTGATGGTGGTGTGTGTAGGCTGGTGCTTGGCTGGCGGTGTGCGTGGAGTGGCGCTTGGCTGGCGGTGTGCGGGGAGTGGCTCTTGGCTGGCGGTGTGCGTGGAGTGGTGCTAGGCTAGCGGTGTGCGTGGGTGGCGCTAGGCTGGCGGTGTGCGTGGAGTGGCGCTAGGCTGGCGGTGTGCGTGGAGTGGCGCTTGGCTGGCGGTGTGCGTGGAGTGGTGCTAGGCTGGCGGTGTGCGTGGAGTGGCACTAGGCTGGTGGTGTGTGTGAGTGGCGCTAGGCTGGTGGTGTGCGTGGGTGGCGCTAGGCTGGCGGTGTGCGTGGAGTGGCGCTTGGCTGGCGGTGTGCATGGAGTGGCGCTTGGCTGGCAGTGTGCGTGTAGTGGCGCTTGGCTGGCGGTGTGCGTGGAGTGGCGCTTGGCTGGCGGTGTGCGTGGACTGGCGCTCGGCTGGCAGTGTGTGAGTAGTGACTTGCTGCTGGTCACTACACACACTGCTAGCCGAGCGACACTCCACGCAATCCATCAGCTTGTGTGGTTGCTGTGTTAGGAATGTGGGCGTGTGAAAGTGATGGGCCCTTGAATGGCGCTGTCTGCTGGTGTGAGTGTTGTAATGTGATGGGCCCGCGGCTGGTGGTGTGAATGGTTTTGTATTTGTCACACGTATGAAAGGTGTATGAATGGCCTGTAAAGAGGTTGGTGCCTTGTCGTGGCTTTACAGCTCACGAGCTGTGAGTCAATGGTTCAGTTTCTCGTCCTTTCAATTATTAACAGTGCATTTCATTTTTGTGAAATCACTTGTTAATACAATTGTATATACTGAACCATCACTCACCCTCGTGCCAAATCCAACCAGTATGTGTGTGTGTGCTTGAGGATTAGATGGCTGTGCAGTAATATATTTTTTTTGTCTTTCTCAAGCAGGGTGTACCTTGTCCCTTTTTGTGAATGTTGTAATGTGTTTGTTTCGTGCCTGGGGGTGTGAATGGTCTTGTGTGTATCACGTATGAAAGGTGTGTGAATGGCCTGTAAAGCGGTTGGGGCCTTGACGTGGCTTTACAGCTCACGAGCTGCGAGTCACTGGTTCCGTTTTTGTCCTTTCAATTATTGACAGTGCATTTCATTTTTGTGAAATCTCTTGTTAATAAAATTGTATATACTGAACCATCACTTGCCCTCGTGCCAAATCCAACCAGTATGTGTGTGTGCTTGAGGAATAGATGGCTGTGCAGTAATCTTTGTCTTTTTAGTCTGTCTGCCAAGGTGTACATTCCGTCTAAGAATAACCTACCAACTGTAGATATTCTCGTAAACGGAACACCCATGGGAGTACATGGTGATATCTCTCTTGTGGATCCCAACAAGTTATGGTACCCACAATGTCCTGCAAACCTCAAAATGTCTGTCACATTTTCCTTGCAATATTTAACCCTGGGCAAAGCACTACGCTACGCTCGCGTAGTTTGCGAAGTTTGCGCTACTTCGCACAACGCGAATTGCACGTAGCACAGTGCAAACACGCGTAGCGTAGTGCAGCGGTCATTTTTGCTTGCTCGCGGTCCTCAATGTCAAGTTGGCGACCGCGAGCAAGCTAAATGTCATCCCGGCGAGACTTTTTCCTCGTTCGCGATCAGCAACATCAAGTTGCCAATCGCGAGCGTGGAAAATAAACCTCCCGGCGAGATTCTCAACGCGGGGAGGTCAGGTTTCACATTGCGAGTGGTCGCGTATGCTCGCGACCGCTCGCGATGAGAAACTACCAGTCCGCGTTGAGAAGCTGCTGCTCGAGTAAAAATCTACTCGGCGGCAGTAAAAGACTAGCTCGCACTGTGCAAGATGCCGTTTTCAATGATTGCACAGTGCGGACAAGCATCCGGCACTGTGCAATCATTGCGAACAGTGCACTACGCAGTTCGCGTAGTGCTACGCGTAGCTCGCGTAGTGCGAACTGCACTTTGCGTAGCTTCGCGTAGCGCTACTTCGCGAATTACGCCCAGGCTTAGCAATATTGTGCCAAAATTTTCACGCTGCAGAAATAAACAACACATTATCTCAAAATGACCTGGTTTTGCAAGGGGGTCACCTGGGTTTTGGCCCGGGGCTCAGCGGCCACATAGGGAAACCTACCAAACCCACACATTTCTGAAAAGTAGACACCCGGGGGCTTCCAGGGAGGTATGGCTTGCGTGGATCCCCCAACGTTTCCTTACCCAGAATCCCTGCAAACCTCAATTTTAGCTGAAAAAAATCACTTTTTTCACACATTTTTGTGTGGGAAAGTGTGGCATCACTGGCCTCACACAAATTTCCTACCACCCAGCGTTCCCCCAGGTCTCCCGATAAAAATGGTGCCTCACTTGTGTGGGAGGCCCAAGTACCTGCGACAGGCAAGGGCCCACAACGTATTGAGGCGACCTCAAAATGGCCTTTCACAAAACGACCTGGTTTTGCAAGGGGGGTCACCTGGGCTTTTGGCCCTGTGCTCGGCGGCCATCTAGGGAAACCTACCAAACCCACACATTTCTGAAAAGTAGACACCCGGGGCTTCCAGGGAGGTATGGCTTGCGTGGATCCCCCAACGTTTCCTTACCCAGAATCCCCTGCAAACCTCAATTTTAGCTGAAAAAATCACTTTTTTCACACATTTTTGTGTGGGAAAGTGTGGCATCACTGGCCTCACACAAATTTCCTACCACCCAGCGTTCCCCAGGTCTCCCGATAAAAATGGTGCCTCACTTGTGTGGGAGGCCCAAGTACCCGCGACAGGCAAGGGCCCACAACGTATTGAGGCGACCTCAAAATGGCCTTTCACAAAACCACCTGGATTTGCAAGGGGGTCACCTGGGTTTTGGCCCCGTGCTCGGCGGCCATCTAGGAAAACCTACCAAACCCACACATTTCTGAAAAGTAGACACCCGGGGGCTTCCAGGGAGGTATGGCTTGCGTGGATCCCCCAACGTTTCCTTACCAGAATCCCCTGCAAACCTCAATTTTAGCTGAAAAAATCACTTTTTTCACACATTTTTGTGTGGGAAAGTGTGGCATCACTGGCCTCACACAAATTTCCTACCACCCAGCGTTCCCCCAGGTCTCCCGATAAAAATGGTGCCTCACTTGTGTGGGAGGCCTAGGTGCCGGCAGAGCTAGGGTTCACAAACTACAGCTAGGCACTTTGCCAAAAAAGGGTCATTTTTCACTGCGAAATTGAGGTGTGACCACGTTGCGTTTTGCGCCGTTTCCTGTCGCGGGCACTAGGCCGACCCACACAAGTGAGGTACCATTTTTCTCAGAAGACTTTGGGGAACGCTGGGTGGGTGGAAATTTGTGGATCCACGCAGATTCCAGAACTTTCCACCACAGAAATGTGGGGAAAATGTGGTTTTTTGACAATTTTTATGTTTGCAAGGGATTCTGGGTAACAGAACCTGGTGGGAGGCAGTCCAGTCACCCCATCCTGGATTTCCCTGGGTGTCTAGTTTTCAAAAATGTATAGGTTTGCTAGGTTTCCCTAGGTGCCGGCAGAGGTAGGGTTCAAAAACTACAGCTAGGCACTTTGCCAAAAAGGGTCATTTTTCACTGCGAAATTGAGGTGTGACCACGTTGCGTTTTGCGCCGTTTCCTGTCGCAGGCACTAGGCCGACCCACACAAGTGAGGTACCATTTTTCTCGTAAGACTTTGGGGAACGCGGGGTGGGTGGAAATTTGTGGATCCACGCAGATTCCAGAACTTTCCACCACAGAAATGTGGGGAAAATGTGGTTTTTTTGACAATTTTTAGGTTTGCAAGGGATTCTGGGTAACAGAACCTGGTGGGAGGCAGTCAAGTCACCCCATCCTGGATTCCCCTGGGTGTCTAGTTTTCAAAAATGTATAGGTTTGCTAGGTTTCCCTAGGTGCCGGCAGAGGTAGGGTTCAAAAACTACAGCTAGGCACTTTGCAAAAAAGGGTCATTTTTCACTGCGAAATTGAGGTGTGACCATGTTGCGTTTTGCGCAGTTTCCTGTCGCAGGCACTAGGCCGACCCACACAAGTGAGGTACCATTTTTCTCGTAAGACTTTGGGGAACGCGGGGTGGGTGGAAATTTGTGGATCCACGCAGATTCCAGAACTTTTCACCACAGAAATGTGGGGAAAATGTGGTTTTTTTGACAATTTGTTATGTTTGCAAGGGATTCTGGGTAACAGAACCTGGTGGGAGGCAGTCCAGTCACCCCATCCTGGATTACCCTGGGTGTCTAGTTTTCAAAAATGTATAGGTTTGCTAGGTTTCCCTAGGTGCCGGCAGAGGTAGGGTTCAAAAACTACAGCTAGGCACTTTGCCAAAAAGGGTCATTTTTCACTGCGAAATTGAGGTGTGACCACATTGCGTTTTGCGCCGTTTCCTGTCGCAGGCACTAGGCCGACCCACACAAGTGAGGTACCATTTTTCTTGTAAGACTTTGGGGAACGCGGGGTGGGTGGAAATTTGTGGATCCACGCAGATTCCAGAACTTTCCACCACAGAAATGTGGGGAAAATGTGTTTTTTTGACAATTTTTTATGTTTGCAAGGGATTCTGGATAACAGAACCTGGTGGGAGGCAGTCAAGTCACCCCATCCTGGATTCCCCTGGGTGTCTAGTTTTCAAAAATGTATAGGTTTGCTCGGTTTCCCTAGGTGCCGGCAGAGGTAGGGTTCAAAAACTACAGCTAGGCACTTTGCAAAAAAAGGGTCAATTTTCACTGCGAAATTGAGGTGTGACCACGTTGTGTTTTGCGCCGTTTCCTGTCGCGGGCACTAGGCCGACCCACACAAGTGAGGTACCATTTTTCTCAGAAGACTTTGGGGAACGCGGGGTGGGTGGAAATTTGTGGATCCACGCAGATTCCAGAACTTTCCACCACAGAAATGTGGGGAAAATGTGGTTTTTTTGACAATTTTTTAGGTTTGCAAGGGATTCTGGGTAACAGAACCTTGTGGGAGGCAGTCCAGTCACCCCATCCTGGATTCCCCTGGGTGTTTAGTTTTCAAAAATGTATAGGTTTGCTAGGTTTCCCTAGGTGCCGGCAGAGCTAGGGTTCAAAAACTACAGCTAGGCACTTTTCCAAAAAAGGGTCATTTTTCACTGTGAAATTGAGGTGTGACCACGTTGCGTTTTGCGCAGTTTCCTGTCGCAGGCACTAGGCCGACCCACACAAGTGAGGTACCATTTTTCTCGTAAGACTTTGGGGAACGCGGGGTGGGTGGAAATTTGTGGATCCACGCAGATTCCAGAACTTTCCACCACAGAAATGTGGGGAAAAAGTGTTTTTTTTGACACTTTTTTATGTTTGCAAGGGATTCTGGGTAACAGAACCTGGTGGGAGGCAGTCAAGTCACCCCATCCTGGATTCCCCTGGGTGTCTAGTTTTCAAAAATGTATAGGTTTGCTAGGTTTCCCTAGGTGCCGGCAGAGCTAGGGTTCAAAAACTACAGCTAGGCACTTTGCCAAAAAGGGTCATTTTTCACTGCGAAATTGGGGTGTGACCACGTTGCGTTTTGCGCCGTTTCCTGTCGCAGGCACTAGGCCGACCCACACAAGTGAGGTACCATTTTTCTCGTAAGACTTTGGGGAACGCGGGGTGGGTGGAAATTTGTGGATCCACGCAGATTCCAGAACTTTCCACCACAGAAATGTGGGGAAAATGTGGTTTTTTGACAATTCTTTATGTTTGCAAGGGATTCTGGGTAACAGAACCTGGTGGGAGGCAGTCAAGTCACCCCATCCTGGATTCCTCTGGGTGTCTAGTTTTCAAAAATGTATAGGTTTGCTAGGTTTCCCTAGGTGCCGGCAGAGCTAGGGTTCAAAAACTACACCTAGGCACTTTGCAAAAAAAGGGTAATTTTTCATTGTGAAAATGTGGTACGTCCACGTTGCATTTTGAGCCATTTCCTGTTGTGGGCACAAGGGCTACCCACACAAGTGAGGTACCATTTTTATCGGGAGACTTAGGGTAACACAGAATTGTAGAGCAACTGTTATTACCTATTGACTTTCGATGCATTTCTGCCTTCCAAATGAAAGACAATGTGTAAAAAATAAGTCATTTTGAAAAATGACCTATAATTCTCATGCTAGTATGGGTACTCCCAATTTCGGAAATGTGCAAATATCTACTGTTTCTAAAATCTACATTTTGTTCCCATTTCAGAAATACATAGGTGTCTTTCATAACAATTTTTCCATGTATACATTTTCCCAAAATAATTGCTATATACCCGGTACATAATAAAAAACCATTGCAAGATGCTGCTCAATTATTGGCTCTGGGTTCAGTCGGGTTCTTGGTGAACCTACAAGTCCTATATATCCCCACAACCAGAAAGGTCCAGCGGATATAACGGTATATTGCCTTCAAATAGCTGTCATAATTAGAAGAAGTTACAGGTGAAAACGTTGACACAAATGGCTGTTTTTTTCAACTAATTTTCAATTTTTCCTTTATTTAACTGTTAGTTTCTATAAGGAAAACTTTAAGGATCTACACAAATGACCCCTTGCTGAATTCAGAATTTTGTCTACATTTCAGAAATGTATGGCTTTCCAGGATCCATTATTGGTTTCATACCCATTTCTACCATTAACAGGAAGGAGGTTGAAAGCACAAAAAATAGCAAAAATAGGCTATGTCCCAGAAAAATGCCAAAACTTTGTAAAAAAAGTTGGTTTTCTGACAAAAGTCTGCTTGTCCCTGAAAGCTGGGAAGATGGTGATTTCAGCACCACAACCCCTTTTTTGATGCCATTTGCAGGGAAAAATCAAGACGCTTTTATCTGTAGCCCTTTTTTCGCATTTTTCCCAAAAAACCCAAAATGTAGCTGTATTTTGACTAATTTCTGGGTCCCCTCCAGGGGAATCCACAAACCCTGGGTACCTTTACAATCCCCATGATGTTAGAAAAAAAGGACGCAAATTTGGCATGGATACCTTATGTGGTCAAAAAGTTACAGGGGCCTAAGCGCGCACTACCCCAAATAGCCAAAAAAAGGATTAGCACAGGAGGGGAAAAGGCCTAGCAGCGAAGGGGTTAAACAATATAAAAAATATATATAAATGTATACTTATTTAAACAAACACATACACATATAAAATGTAAAAATGATTCAAATAATTTGAATTTATATTAAAAATTATTATTTTTTAAATGTTATAATACAACTAGATATATATGTGTGTGCGTATATATATATATATTATTCAACAAACACGGTCCTTTTCGGGGGGAGCACCCTCCAGCTGGTGCTCGTGGCGAGACAGGACCACCTCTCGCATTAAGTATTATCCAACAACAGCTTACACGGCACTCTCCTTGGTACAAAAATATATCTTTATTGAGACCTCCTTCTCCGCCACCTACGCGTTTCGAACACAAAGTTCTTGTTCACGGTAGTATACTACCGTGAACAAGAACTTTGTGTTCGAAACGCGTAGGTGGCGGAGAAGGAGGTCTCAATAAAGATATATTTTTGTACCAAGGAGAGTGCCGTGTAAGCTGTTGTTGGATAATATATATATATATATATATATATGTACAGAATGAATCAAAATTGTAATAAATAAACTGAAAGTTATAAAGAACATACCATTTTAATTACACATAAAAAGTAAGCAATATAAAATAACATGTCTTACTTAAAATCTAATATATATTGTAATTAGAAATGTTTAAATACACAGAAACATAATAACAATATCATTTTAAACAATATAAACAAAACTATAAAATTCTAGGAATAATACAAATAGTATTCCCACTCCAGTCTGTGCAACAGTAGGGAAAGCTGTAGACTCAAGAGGGGGTACAATTTACTATTCCCACTCCAATCTGTGCACCAGTAGGGAAAGCGTTGGACTCAGAAGGGGTAACATTTTCTATTCCCACTCCGATCAGTGAAGGAGCGGTAAAATGTACTATTCCTACTTGAGTCGGTGCAGCAGCAGGGAAAGCATTTGACTCAGAAGTAAAATTTACTATTCCCACTCCAGTCTGTGCAACAGTAGGGAAAGATTTGGACTCAGGGAGGGTAACATTTACTATTCCCACTTCAGTCGGTGGAACAATAGGGAAAGCGTTGGGCTCAGGAGGGGTAAAATTAAATATATAAATTAAAAAACAGTTAAAATAATTATGCATTTTTAAAAATAATTAATATAAGAAAAAAGTGTTATTTAATGATTGTTTCATTAAATTCCCACACTATAGTCCCACATACCTAGCAACACACAATTAACATATATCTAAATTAAAATATTATAATAATTACACAGTTTAATCAATTATTATTTAATTAACTTCCAACCCTCTGTCACAACTTGCTCCCTGCGTTTTCGTATCCACCACCAGGGGGCTGAACTGTGGGACTCTCCAGTGTCATAACAAGCTTCCAGACCCTCCCCTTCATGTACATACTGACTTCCAGCCATTTGGACACTATTTGGGAATTGACATCCATTCCCAATCCATGCCGGGTTTTGTGGAAGCCATCCTGCTCATGCCTGAAACTCCATTACCCAGAATCCCCTGCTCACTGCTTTGTCTCCACCCCTGCAGGCCAAGGATGGGTGGAGGAATTCAGTTCACCTGTGGCTGGCTGCTGCTAGCCTGCTCACACCTGATGCATGTGATTACTGTGAGCTCTTTTAAGCCCCAGCTCCCTTCAGCCCAGTGTTGGTCATTGTAGCTGTATACCGGTGAGGCCGATCCTTGTTTCCAGTGTTTCCTGAGCTTTTGATACCCTTGTTTCCAGTGTTTCCTGAGCTATAGCTATTCCTTGATTCCTGAGCTATAGCTATTCCTTGTGCCTGAATTAGCACTGCCTACAGTGCTACCTTGTTTCCTGAGTTCCTGAGCTATAGCTATTCCTTGTGCCTGACTTAGTTTCCTGAGTTCCTGAGCTATAGTTATTCCTTGTTCCTGTTCCTGGGCTTCAGCTATTTCTTGTTCCTGATTTGCACTGCTTGCAGTGCTCTCTTGACTCCTTGTTTCCTGAGCTGTAGCTATTTCCTGTTTCCTTGAACCAGTACTGCCTGCAGTGCTACCTTGACTCCTGAGCCTTAGCTTTCCTTGTTCCTGAACTGCAGCAGTTTCCCTTGTTCCTGAACTAGCACTGCCTGCAGTGCTATCTTGACTCCTGAGCCTTAGCATTCCTTGTTCCTGACCTGCTGCAGTTTCCCTTCTCCTGAACTAGCACTGCCTGCAGTGCTACCTTGACTCCTGAGCCTTAGCATTCCTTGTTCCTGAACTGCAGCAGTTTCCCTTCTCCTGAACTAGCACTGCCTGCAGTGCTACCTTGACTCCTGAGCCTTAGCATTCCTTGTTCCTGACCTGCTGCAGTTTCCCTTCTCCTGAACTAGCACTGTCTGCAGTGCTACTTTGACTCCTGAGCTTTTGCTCAATTCTTGTTCCTGCCCCAGCACTGCCTTCTATGCTACTTTGTTTTCTTGATTCCTGAACCTGCACTATTCTAGTATACCCTTGTAGCCTCCCCTTCTGTATATCCTTTTCCAGTCCCTGCCTTTCTACCCATTTCCTTGGTTCCAGTTCTAGTTTGCTGTCTTTCTATTCTGCTGTCTTGCTTCTGTTACCTTGTATGTTTGTTACCTGCTTTCTGCCAAGTGTGCCCTGTGATTTCCTTCCTTTCCTGTTAAGCACTTCTCCTTGCTAGCTCCTTGTCTATTGTGCTTGTGTTTAGTTCTACCCCTTTGCTGTTACTGCCTTGCGTGTTCCTGTTTGATCGCCAGGATCCGTGGGCACAGCTGACTACCTAGGTGGTGTTTCTTGTTCACTGTGAGTATTGTCTTTGAGTTACTGTTATAACATCACCATAGGTATAAGCTCCACAGACCCTGCCTTTGCATACATATCCTATATGTGGGTATTTTCAGTCAGTATCTGTAACAGCAATTGTGGGTGAGGAACTTACTGAGCTTCAGTCTTACCGCGTGGAGCTCCCGAGTGCTTTACCCCACATTCCCTTTATTGTTAATGTTGTATTATATATATGTCTTGCACGTCCATCCTGGGTGTAGTTAGTCTGAATGCTAAATTGCCTTGTGAGTGCCCTTCCTTTCTGAGTCTTAGCCATCTTGTTCCTTTGTACAGGCTTCCCCTTTGGATCCCTTTTCTCCTCTGACTTCCTGTGTGATCCTGGGCAGCGCTGTACTCCTCTCTCTGTGTACATTTTCTAACCTGTTCCCAGTCCTTGCCCAAGTCCCTGACTGTGTTCCCGACATAATCCCGGACAGTCCCTGACAGAATGACCAACCTACATTTCCAGGGTCATTTGTGAGGTTTCTGTGCGTTCAGTTAGCTACCATTTGTTTGTTACAGTTGTGTGTGAAAATATTGAAGGTGTCGTAATGAGAGGTTTAAGAAAGAAACACACCAGTGCATCATTTAAGTTTATGCACGGCAGTTCACCATTGCCCAACAATGAGAGGCATTTAGTGTCCACTTTACGTTTTGAGGATGTTAACCCTAGTCCTGACACTATGAATCCTCTTATGAGAAATGGACATTTACGTTCTGAATATTTTACTCATTGGCTCTTAAACACCTCTTTGCCAGATCCTGACTTGCTCTTCTGTTCTGATCCAGATTCAATGTCTGTGTCAGCATTGCGAAAGGAGAATCATGCCATACTCAGTTTGCTGAACAAGAATTCTGGTTCTAGCATGTCTGCTGCAAGTGGTTGTAAAATACAATATTCAACCACACAACCAAAGAAAGAGCAGGTGCATTTCATAACCTCTGTTTTCCATTCAGATAATGTTACCCAGTCTTGTAGTCCAGTAAAGATCTCAGTCCCGGATACTAAAGGGACCTTGTTAGATACCACATTCAAAGTAAACAATAATCAGTTTAACAAAAGAGAGAAAAGACATACTAGAACACAGGCAGCTAATAGCCAGTTTGAACAAAATCCAAGGTATAGCTCTGTTGCTTGTTGTGAATTTGCCAAGTCTACCACTGTCCTTTTAGAGAAAGATCTGCAGTCTTCACAGGATATAAGTACATCTAAGATTCTTGAATTACAACGAGAGAATAAAATGTTTCAGACTCTGTTAAAAAATTATAACCCAGAGTTCAAGTGGGAATCTAAAACCCCTGTAGAAAACAACTTTTCCACCTCTATGTTAGCCTGCTTAGAAATGGAGAATGAAGCCTTGCGCTCTCTTTTGCGCTCCCCTCAGAGCTGGTCCAGGGATTGTGTGAACAATACAGTGGTAGATCCCTCAGATTCCATTCAGAAAAACCATAGTACCTTATCTCATAGTCCAGTTAATGAAAATATTTGTTTGAATTCTGCAATTTCTACCTCCTCTGATGTGTTGTTTTCTAGTGCTAAACTGTGTATAGGCACTACATCTGAGATGTGTCCCTCCACTTCTAAGGAACCCCAGATGCCAGGAAAGACACTAAATACTTGTTTGCTTTCTCTTCCTGGTAGTGAGGTCAGTTCCACCCCGGGGGTATCACATACACTGGCCATTGACATACAGACAAAACCTGAACCAGTGCCCAACATAATCCCTGATGTGACAACACCCTCTGACTCAGTCTATGCTCTTGGTCTAACTTCTGCAACTGAAGCCAACCTCCTCACTGAGAAGGAACAAAATCCTGACCCCTTATTTGCTCTCTCGCCTTCAAGCACGCCACATATTGAAAAGTCAGGAAATAATATTACTCTATGCTCTGATGCATCTGTACCACCTTGTAATGCAGAAGGAATTGAACAAATCTCCCATGACCAAGAAGTCTCTGACCTATTTCCTCTGACTAAGAGATGTGAAGTGCCAAAAAGTAAAGGAAGTCTGATCAACAGAGACTCTAAGATAAGCAGTATTCTTAGCCATCCCGAAGAAAGCACTTCAGTGTGTTTCAATGAGCCAAGGAACTGTGAAGATTTCATTACTGACAACAGGGAATCTATTGTTCACGGGCTATCGCCATTCCCAGACTTCAAAGTCTGTCATCCTTGTGCCTCTCTGCCATCAGCTTGTCTTCTTTCAGAGTCTCCAGAATCCTCAGCCGGCCTGCTGCTTTCAGAGTCTCCAGAGTCCTCAGCCGGCCTACTGCCATCTGAGGCCGAGCCTGCAGCCTGCCTGCCATCTGAGGCCGAGCCTGCAGCCTGCCTGCCTTTGGCACCAGAGCTTCCAGGCTGCCTGCCTTCAGCACCAGAGCTTCCAGGCTCCCTGCCTTTAGCACCAGCGCTTCTTGGCTCCCTGCCTTCAGCACCAGAGCTTCCAGGCTCCCTGCCTTCAGCACCAGAGCTTCCAGGCTCCCTGTCTTCAGCACCAGAGCTTCCAGGCTCCCTGCCTTCAGCACCAGAGCTTCCAGACTCCCTGCCTTCAGCGCCAGAGCTTCCAGGCTCCCTGCCTTCAGCACCAGAGCTTCCAGGCTCCCTGCCTTCAGCACCAGTGCTTCCAGGCTCCCTGCCTTCAGCACCAGAGCTTCCAGTCTCTCTGCCTTCAGCACCAGAGCTTCCATGCTCCCTGCCTTCTAGTCTTGAGCCTCTATCTTGCCTACTTTTTCACCCTGTGCTTCCAGTTTGTCAGCCTTAAGAGGTCTCAGCACATATACATTTAGAGACTGAATCTCCAGCATCAGAGACAAAACTCTCAACATGTAAGCCTCCAGGGCCTGGGTCTCCTGCATACCTGCTTCCAAAGACACCTGCATGTGAGTCTTCTGTATGTTTTCATCCAGGGCCAGAGCCTCAGGTCTGCTTTTCGTTGTCTCCTTTGTCTTCAGCCAGTTTGCCGTTGACCTTTGTGCCTCCTGCCAATCCATTATCTGCTTTTGACCCTACAGGCAATCTTCCTTTGTTTTCAGAGTGCTACTCTAGCCTGCCTTCATCAGGACTTCAAACACATTTAATTCAGGCTTCTAAGCTCCTGTTACTGGATTTGGACTCTTCAGATCTGCATTCTATTCTGCCTCCTGCATCAGAGTGCTTCCCTCCTCAAAGTTCTGCTTTGGATGCTGCTGTTAATTTTCAGCCTATTGTCCTACCCTCCAGAACATCACAGTTTTCCTGCAGTCCTCTGTTATCTTGCACTACATCTCTGATGGAAATTAACTTACTTCTTAGGAGCAAAGGCTTTGAATCCAGTTCCAGATTCTGGGAGACGGTCCTTGGAGGGGGTGTACTGTCACGACTTGCTCCCTGCGTTTTCGTGTCCACCACCAGGGGGCTGAACTGTGGGACTCTCCAGTGTCATAACAATCTTCCAGACCCTCCCCTTCATGTACATACTGACTTCCAGCCATTTGGACACTATTTGGGAATTGACATCCATTCCCAATCCATGCCGGGTTTTGTGGAAGCCATCCTGCTCATGCCTGAAACTCCATTACCCAGAATCTCCTGCTCACTGCTTTGTCTCCACCCTGCAGGCCAAGGATGGGTGGAGGAATTCAGTTCACCTGTGGCTGGCTGCTGCTATCCTGCTCACACCTGATGCATGTGATTACTGTGAGCTCTTTTAAGCCCCAGCTCCCTTCAGCCCAGTGTTGGTCATTGTAGCTGTATACCGGTGAGGCCGATCCTTGTTTCCAGTGTTTCCTGAGCTTTTGATACCCTTGTTTCCAGTGTTTCCTGAGCTATAGCTATTCCTTGATTCCTGAGCTATAGCTATTCCTTGTGCCTGAATTAGCACTGCCTGCAGTGCTACCTTGTTTCCTGAGTTCCTGAGCTATAGCTGTTCCTTGTGCCTGACTTAGCACTACCTGCAGTGCTACCTTGTTTCCTGAGTTCCTGAGCTATGGTTATTCTTTGTTCCTGTTCCTGGGCTTCAGCTATTTCTTGTTCCTGATTTGCACTGCTTGCAGTGCTCTCTTGACTCCTTGTTTCCTGAGCTGTAGCTATTTCCTGTTTCCTTGAACCAGTACTGCCTGCAGTGCTACCTTGACTCCTGAGCCTTAGCTTTCCTTGTTCCTGAACTGCAGCTGTTTCCCTTGTTCCTGAACTAGCACTGCCTGAGGTGCTACCTTGACTCCTGAGCCTTAGCATTCCTTGTTCCTGACCTGCTGCAGTTTCCCTTCTCCTGAACTAGCACTGCCTGCAGTGCTACCTTGACTCCTGAGCCTTAGCATTCCTTGTTCCTGAATTGCAGCAGTTTCCCTTCTCCTGAACTTGCACTGCCTGCAGTGCTACCTTGACTCCTGAGCCTTAGTATTCCTTGTTCCTGACCTGCTGCAGTCTCCCTTCTCCTAAACTAGCACTACCTGCAGTGCTACTTTGACTCCTGAGCTTTTGCTCAATTCTTGTTCCTGCCCCAGCACTGCCTTCTATGCTACTTTGTTTTCTTGATTCCTGCACTATTCTAGTATACCCTTGTAGCCTCGCCTTCTGTATATCCTTTTCCAGTCCCTGCCTTTCTTCCCATTTCCTTGGTTCCAGTTCTAGTTTGCTGTCTTTCTATTCTGCTGTCTTGCTTCTGTTACCTTGTATGTTTGTTACCTGCTTTCTGCCAAGTGTACCCTGTGATTTCCTTCCTTTCCTGTTAAGCACTCCTCCTTGCTAGCTCCTTGTCTATTGTGCTTGTGTTTAGTTCTACCCCTTTGCTGTTACTGCCTTGTGTGTTCCTGTTTGATCGCCAGGATCCATGGGCACAGCTGACTACCTAGGTGGTGTTTCTTGTTCACTGTGAGTATTGTCTTTGAGTTACTGTTATAACATCACCATAGGTATAAGCGCCACAGACCCTGCCTTTGCATACATATCGTATGTGTGGGTATTTTCAGTCAGTATCTGTAACAGAAATTGTGGGTGAGGAACTTACTGAGCTTCAGTCTTACCGTGTGGAGCTCCCAAGTGCTTTACCCCACATTCCCTTTATTGTTAATGTTGTATTATATACATGTCTTGCACGTCCGTCCTGGGTGTAGTTAGTCTGAATGCTAAATTGCCTTGTGAGTGCCCTTCCTTTCTGAGTCTTAGCCATCTTGTTCCTTTGTACAGGCTTCCCCTTTGGATCCCTTTTCTCCTCTGACTTCCTGTGTGATCCTGGGCAGCGCTGTACTCCTCTCTCTGTGTACATTTTCTACCCTGTTCCCAGTCCTTGCCCAAGTCCCTGACTGTGTTCCCGACATAGTCCCGGACAGTCCCTGACACCCTCTACCCCTGCAAACCCAAAAACCCACACCTAAAATGTACATTAAAAAAATATATAATAATTAAACAATTTACATAATAAATTGACAATTAATAATTAATATTTAATTAATTATTAATAATTAATCAACTATTATTCAATTAACTTTCCACCCTGTGCCCCTACAAACCTTACAACCCACACTTAAAATATACCTTTAAACAATTGTATTTGCACAATTCATATACCTAATAATAAACAAAATGAATATTAGTTAAAAAAAATTAGAAATGAATTATACTTAATTAACTTCTCGCCCTGAACTCCTGCAAACCTTTCAACCCTCTGACACTATAAATTATTATTTTACAATTAAATTAGAAATATAAATAACTTAAAATTGCATATTTATAAACATTAACAACAATTACACAAACAATAAACATATAATATGAACACACAAAGAAAGTTTAAAAATGATATTTCTTACCTTAAAAAAATCGAGATTTTTGTCAACAATATTTTTGTACACAATATTTGTGTCATGATGTTAAAAATTTGATATTTGCAACTCGATATATTTCACTCGATATTTTGACCGAATAACGCGCAGACCAACTAGTGAAATCTGACAATCTTCCCCCTAGACAGTCAAATTCTGTCACCCTATCTAGTTTGACTCCATTTCGAGACATATTCCCTTTAGCCTTCTTGCTATGTGTGAATATCTTGTATTTTGGTTTAGACTTATTTACTTCAAGGCCGTGGGCGTTACAAAATTTGTTGAAGTTCTCCAAGAGGACCTTAAGATGCACAGCAATTTTACATATGAGAAGTGTATAGTCTGCAAATAGCAGACTTGGTATTTTGGAACCAGCAATTTTCGGAGCATCATTCACACAATTCATTAATTGGGATATGATTTCATTGATAAACAATAGAAAAAATGTGGGAGTAAGGACGCACCCTTGCCAAACAGCACGCCCTATTGGAAAGTTCTCTGTGGTTTCCCCTTCTGGGCCCATCTGACTCTGACAACGTTATCAGTGTATAGATTCTGAATTTACATCAGTGGCCCCAATTTTTGTGAGGAACTCCCAAAATGTTTTCCTCGGGACAAAGTTAAGTGCCACATGAAGATCAATGAAGGCGACATTTAGCGCACCCTTCCACATTTCCATGTCGACAAATTTCAATTTTGAGGCCAAAAGAGAAAAATCTGGTCCACAGTGCTTGTTTTGGATATGAAGCCAGCTTGAAGTTGGGATAGGGCATTATTGGTTCCAATCCAATTCCAAAGTTTTATCAGACGTTCTAAACTGTATATTTTTTAAATGGTATCAATCAGAGATATGGGGCGATAATTACGAGGTTCTTGCCCTGAACCCTTTTTATAAATAGGTGTTATTTTGGGTCCTCTCCATGAGTTAAGGATAGGGACACCGCTGTGATTGCATTAGCCAGGATATTAATATAGGGAGTCCATACCAGAGGTTGGGCTCAGAACAAGTCCAAAGGGATTGCATCAATACCAGGTGCTTTCCCCACTGTCTGCTCCTTCAATGCAATGAAGGATTCTTCAATGGTAAAAGACACTACTTCCTCCATTTCAGCCCTTCTGTAGGGCTAAATATCAGGGTTAGTTGGGGGTGTTTTGTAGAGTGGCTCTGTGTATAGGGTCGTGAAGTGCTCCACCCGGTCTGCCTTGGGGATATCGCATTCAGGGAAAGCATCATCTTTGCGGCCATTGTGAGTAACCAGATGCCAGAACAACCTAGCGTTCCTCCCCTTAGCTGCTTCCAACAGATCCTTCCAAAGTTTGGCTTCTCACTGGGACTTACTGGATTTAATTGCTTGGGCTTGATTCCATCTGGCTTGAAAAATATCTGGCCTCAAATTGCTTTTTAAGGCTTCCATCAGAGCTGTTTTAGCCACTCTTACATTTTTCGCCATACCAATCATGTGTTCTATGGGCCACTTTGTGAGGTAGGATTTTTCTAGAAAAAAAAGGTTTCAATTTCCCAAATATTGATTTGTGCGTGGCCAATATCTGAAAGGGAGCGCACGCCTGATCTATACAGCTGGTTAGAGCACTATAAACAGCACCATACATCTCTTTCAAAGTTGCCTAATTGCTTTCAATATCCACCCACTTTATTTTGTGCTCAGGGCCACAAGATGTTATTACCATACACGCTTATCCTTGATGTGAGTCCCTTTTAGTGTAAGGGCAAGAGGAAATTGATTGCTCTCCAGGCCATCGATGATCTCCATATCTACAATCTCATGCCAGATCGTAAGGGTGAGTAATATGCAATCAATATTACTGGAGTAGTCTCCCCTCTTAAAGGTTGGATTGGCAGTAAGATCCAATGGGGTACACTCATTACAAGCTCTTAGGCCAACGGTGGCAGTAATGTATGAAATCTGGATGGCAGTTGCACTCATCTTTGGACTCTTTTTGGCTGAAGAGTAGGTGGAAACCCCCAACATTCATCCTCTAGCCAAAACAAATCTAGCAGGGGTCGATAGGGCTGAAAGCAGCAGTTAAAATCGCCTGCAGTAACCTTGTGAATGCCTGACCCATAGACTTCTAGTACCGTGTTAAGGATTTTCATAGTTCGCAACAACTTATTAAAAGGAGAAGACCTGTTGTACACATTCACCAAGAGGAAGGAATTACCCTGCTTCTGGGACAGTTTAATTGTGAGTATGTCGGGGGAATCAATGTTGATGACCTTAATTAAGCACTCTAGGGCCCTCGTTTTGCCAATCTGGGGGGCGATGTTGGCCCTGCTCCCTCCCACATTGGAGAGACCCAACCATGAGGCAGCCATCAGTTGCCCTTTATTGAAGGCTATTGCTCTGGAGACCCACTCCATCAGTGAGTCAATCAACTCTATCCAGAACATCAAAGCAATTTGAAACTGGTATGATGTAGATTCTAGTTCAACAGTATTGGTCGTAGGGAAAAACCTTGGTGATGGTGGAGACAAAAGCAGCAGCCTGGGGTGGTCGCTTCTTGGATAGAGACTGGGTTTGTAGAAATAGCCCAGAGGTAGAAGCATAATATTCGACTCCCCTACCTGTCTATGCACATCTTTAAAGTTAATAATAATGCAATCCCCCCTGGATGGTCAACCCGGCCCTGCCCAATACACCCAACTCTGCGTTTTAGGATAAAGGTATATGTCAATGGCACCAGAAAGTTCTTGTTTTTCACAAGCCAGTTTAGAAATTTGTTGGCCAGTTTCTCATGCATCTCCCTCTGGCCTTCTTGCAATTTGGGTACCCCTGGCAGAATTGCTGGGTGTCTTTGCAAACTTGGACATTTGTTGCAAGGCACGCCAGTATGGGTGTGAGTTCCAAGCACAAGGCGGCCCTGACTTTTTCAACTATCTCCACCATCAATTAAGCCGTCACTTCTGTTTTCCTATGTTGACCACAATGGGAGAGAGGGAATAGAATCATCAAGAACAGGGTACAAGGTGCACGTCAAAATAAAGCAAAAATGTAAGAAAAAAAGACAAACACAGTGGTAACGAAGCCAGCAGAGCACATCAGGCAGTATAGCAGGCAGTATAGCAATGCAGCAAATCTTGTAGCTCCAACAACAACGGTTACCAACTTACCTCATACTCCTGGTCTCTCTAAAGCCGCCACCTCCGCCCACACGAAGAAAGGTCTTGGAAAGTACTGGCAGGACAGACAATGGCTAGGGATGTAAAGTCCCTGTGGAAGTGTCTAACCTCAAAGCTGGTGGTTAAAAACTTGCTTGCTTGCAGTTTTGGCCATAACACCTTTTAAAAGGGTCCAAATGTGACACTCAGCAGCCCAAAACATGACTCAGCTCGTAGCACAGCTGCTACCCATTGCCCCCACTGCCCTGCCATATACCTGTGCCCACCCGTCTCCACGAGCGGGCCAGGTACAGTGGCAGGGGTCAGGAGTAGCAGCAGTGGTGACGGTAGCTGCAGTGGCAGCACTGATAGCATGTGGTAAACTAGTTAGAGATCCTCAAGTGGGCCAAGGTCTGAGGAACAGGATCCGGGGACCAAAGAAAACAGCAGCGTAGGTCCGTAGGTCAAAGTAAGCTCCCCCAGCGCTTGTAGGGCAGAGAAGGGATCCGGAAATTGTGATCATCCCCATGTCTCTCTTGGCATGTGTGACGTGTATGGGATGGCATGAGCGTGGCTACAGGGGGAGTGGCTTCATCATTAAATGTATGTGTACACCAATATATTGTTTTTACTTAATTTTTTTAGATCTTGTGGGATTGCGAATAGTAAAAAGTGGTAGATGAGTTCTCTTATTCTTATTAAATCTTTATTCGACTATCTAGAGATAGCCATAAAAAATAGAACCAATACAATCATATAAAACATTGCAACATATACATATGTATTGACCATAACGTTCATATTTATACATTAATGAGGCAAATCTTAATTATTACACATAAAATGATCATTTATAAAAACTGAAATCGTATTAGGACCAAATCAATTCAATACTCCTATAATCTTATAGTTTTCCACTTATTAATTGCTTTCAGAATGTACAGGGCCACCCTATAACAAATCAGAGGGTCAGCTAATCTTGCCAAGAATTTCATAGCCTCTTTATAGGACCTGATATTATAAGTAATAAATAGTGGCTTTAAATAAAAACATCTAAAATTCTTATAAAATTTACAAAACAACATAAAGTGCAACGTGCTCTGTTTGCTTAGATTGTCACATGGGCATAAAAATCTGCAGGCGGATAAAACCGCATAGTAGGAAAGGCTACAAGAAAATGAACAATGCCACATCTAAATCTCGTTAGTGCAAAACGATGCTGTGCATAAGTCACATATGACAAATAGTTGTTAGTGCTCATATCGCTGCTATATGAGATATACTGAGACACAATAGGTTTGTTCTTTTCAGTCAATAACCTTAGATCTATCCTGTTTTGTAAAAAGGTATCTCTAATTTCTTTCTTAGAGTAGATCAAGGTTTTGGACGTTTCTGACCATACTGATGTTTTATATATCCTTTCTAGAACAGTATTAACGTATAGCAGCCATGGAATTTTAAGTGCATGTTGCAGTTTAAGACAATCTAAAATAATTGATTGTGTAAAATCTGTTTCATCCCTTTTCCATATTGAATCCCACAATAGTAAAGGTCGGGCCAATAGGAAATCTTCTAGAAACTGGAGACCCACCTCATAGTGAGCAATAGTGTTGGATGCAGATGACCGTAAATAAAGCAACCGTTTCAGGAACAAGTTTTCTTGGATTTGCAGGACCTTTGTATTTGAGTGACCCCATAGCCCTGCCCCATACAGGGCTATACTTGTGCCTTTAGCCTTAAATAGGGCCACCATCTCATTGATTGGCCGAATCCCCAGTTTGGAAGAAAATTTAAAAATACCTTGAGTTGCCCTGCTCATTTTGGCTCTGGTATATGAAATGTGTTGAGTCCAAGAGCCATTGTCCGAAAAGATAATACCTAGATAACAAAAGGAATTCACAGTCTTAATAGGAGTTTTTTTGATATAAAAGGTTTTAGGGAGTTTGGGTTTAGGCCCACAAATCATAGTGTATGTTTTAGATTTATTTATCACCATTTTCTTCTGTAACATAAAATCAGAAAATGCGTCCATCAGTCTCTGTAGGCCTATTGGGGTTCTTGCAATAAGTACGGCGTCGTCCGCATATAGTAAAACGGGTGTCGGACGACCTGCCACCTTAGGGACGTCGGCCTGTATTGCCTGTAAGTGATTATCAATCCCGTTTAAAAATAAAGAGAATAAAATTGGTGCTAATACGCACCCTTGTCAAATCCCCCGTCCCACCTTAAAATTAGGTGTACATTCTCCCTAGGGACCAAAATGGACCTGGGTAGATAATTTTTCGTACAGGCGGGAGAGGAACCCAATAAAAGCCCTGGGAGCTCCCATCTCTGTTAGGGTTGACCACAACAAATGTTGGTCCACTAAATCAAATGCACTGCTTAGGTCGGCAAAGCAGAGATATAAGGATCCTGCCTTTGCCCTAGTATATTTACCAATAAGCAGTACTAGGTTAGTACATTGTTCGACAGTCCCTGAGCGTTTTCTAAACCCGTATTGGACTGGTGTCAAAACAGAGTATTCCGTTGCCCATTCTTCGAGTCTAAGAGGAGGACCCTACTCATTACTTTCATGGCTGTATCTATGAGTGAAATTGGGCGATAATTTCTAGGGTCTTCTTTATTCCCCTTTTTAAATATGGGAATAATAATTGATTCACCCCAGGTCTTTGGAATTATATCTGTGGCAGCTATGTTAAACCCTCTGGTTAGGATGGGTCCCCATAGAGTAGGCGCTGTTTTAAAAACGTCAACCGGTACACCATCCGGCCCTGGGGCCCGTCCCCCTGCACTCGCATGGATAGCCTGGATGACTTCCTCATTTGTAATATTCAGGGGGAGGTTACTTCCCACGTCTAACAACCCATCATGCCACATAATCATCTCCCTATTGCTGTCAAAAATTTCTGAAAAGTGTTCCACCCATTTGTCCACTGGGACAAAAGAGCAGAATTCTGGAATGTTGCCATTCTTCAGAAATGGGGCATTTACCATCTCCCAGAAAAGTTTGTTATTTCGAGTTTTTGCTGCAATAGCCAAATTTTCCCAAGCCTCTTCCTTAAGTGTCCTTTTCCGGGCCGCTATGAATGCCTTGTATTCATGCCGTAGGGATTGAATATTAGATAGGTCACATGGAGATTGAGACAGGGCATGCTTCAAGCCCCTTAGGGCTTTAGTGCAGGCACCATCAAACCAACCCTTCTTTTTACTGCCTGGTGGCCCAGGGATCTTTGTTAAAATAGATTTAATCGATTTGGTAATAATCAAAAACTTCTCGGTCAGTACTAGTGGAGTGATTTCCTCCTGAAGACAATATGCAATTTCACTTTGGTTGGAAGCTACTATTTTCCTCATTGTCAGGGAGGGATCAACACCTGTCCATTTAATTGTAACCCCATTTGTCCCGACCGGTTTTATATGATTAGCTAAGTTAAAAACATCCATCTTTTTACCCCAGAAAAAAAGGAAATTTTAGAAGGTTATATTCACTAAGCAATGAGGGTACCACAGTAAGGTTGCCACACAAGTGGCTTACAGAGGCAGAAACCAATACATGATCAATTATAGAATTAGAGTTTCTGCCTATAAAAGTTGGATTGGAGGTCTCATTTGCGCCACTAGCTCCTCTAAGGAGATGAAAATCATTTCTGGCCTCCCATCTGATTGAGTGCTTCCCCATAATCATTATGGCAAAAATGATGAGTTCTCAATGCACTCCATTACCAGGGATGAATATTGTGGTCCTTTTTATTTAAAGGAAGTGTGTAAGAGATAAGTACTGTGATGAGTAGATGCTTAGTTCTTATTTTCAAAAACAGTTATGATCTAGCAAGACTCTCACAGGATTGTGAAAAGTAGAAAGGAGTAGGTGATCTTTTAATACACTAGTATGCACACTTGCTACTGTAGGAAGGAGTGTTATTGGAGATGGTGCTTATAAGAGTCTACTATTTACACCCATCAGCTTGGTAAGAGTTGTGAGTAGAGTATAGTCTCTTCCCACACTGTACTATGAACACCCATTATCAGAGAGAGGGATATTATCAGGGAGGACAGTCCCTGGACAGAGCGTGATGTGCATACCTGTCATCCAAGAGAGAGGTTTCAGAGGAGAGGCCAGTCCATGCCCACACCTTACTACTCTAACCTTAATCTGAGATACATGCCTGACAGGAGAGGCTAATCCAGGTACACACCCTGTTACGTACACCCGTCATCTGAGAGAGGTCTTAGTGGAGAGGTCAGTCTCTCTCCATACACCGTACTATGCAAACCCGTCATTTCAGAGAGAGGTCTTGAATGAGAGGGTAGTCCCTCCCCATACTCTACTCTGCACAACCGTCATCTGAGAGAGAACAATATATAATTCATTTTTCTACCTTAAACAGCATGACTAATGTACTATTTTGTTCAGAATTACAGTACACCACTGTATTTAACTTATTTCTAAATGTATGAACTGACAAGTGGTTCACAAGAGCCAAACAGGAAGTACAGGCCATCGGAGTCCACACAAAGGACTGTGTATTTGGCTCCCGTGAGTATCTCGCGAGAGCCATCACTTTAAAAAAAGTAAAATAAATATCCAACCATCTTTTATTCACTACTCTATTATAGATTAGCATTAAATAATAACTGAAAACATGATAAACAACCATATACAATAGATGATAATGAATTTTAGAACTTTACGATCTTGAGAGTGTCCTGCGAGTATCTCGCGAAAGTAATGGCACCTCAAAAAAGATTGCTGGTGTCATGTCTCGATAACAGAGTTACAATAACTGAGCAAATAATTTCTGTTGAAAAATTTAATATTTATTTGTTTAATACTTACCCACATTTCAGAAAGATTTTTGCAAAATGTGAACCACATCTTGTTATGTTACAATTAAAAACATTCTTTTCACAAAATAATGTCTGAAAACAACATATATTATACAGTGATTCTACCATACATACACTCACAAAAATAATTATTTACTTTAAAAAAACCTAGAAATTCACTTCAAAAACCAAAGGTTACATTTACGTTATAGTTAGGTGTAATACAAATATATGTTTTCTATTAAAAAAAACCTTAGAAATTCACTGAAAAAAACAAAAGTTAAAGTAGTATTATAGTTAGGTGAATTTCTCAGTGACAACACTAAAGTTTTGAACTAAACAAAACACAGAAATTCACCCTATATATTTAGCAGCATTAACTATAACTGGTGCCCCCCCACCATGCACTGCTTATGCCCTCACATAAGACATCACCCATGACATGCTCTATGACTTCATTTATGACAACACTAATGACATCTCAAATCACATCATTGATTATATCGCTTATTATATCACTGATGACATCTCAATTGACATCATTGATGACATCACTGATGATATCATCCAATAATTGTCCTAGTTTTGTAAAGGCTAGGTCAAGCTAATGGTGTTATCTCTGTAGAAATTGCATGTGCACCTAACGCATTATGTTTGTGTAGAGGTATTGAACATGTTATTAATCTTTGCATTGAAAAGTAACTCTGTGTGAAAGGAACAGTTGAGTTGTATTCATTGTGGTCTGCACAACATTTTGGTCCCACAGAAAAACTTTCAAACAGGACAAACTCTATGCATAGTAGATGCTAACTTTGCAGTCCTTGCTCATGGGCTGAATGGTTGACAATCATAGCAAGTCGCATTTTCAAACCTTTCCTTTGCATAAGTACAATTTGGCTCATGTGAGCATCATAGTGACTCCTCAAACACTGATGCATTATGGTATTGGAAATTCGCCGCTTGACATATCAATTAATCATCCTGAAATAGGTAAGTATATTGTCACCAAGCATATTATGACACGTTGTCCATATTGCCCCTACAATATTCCTTTAGCAAAGTCACACAAATACTCCAGGAGATTCTGTGGACTTCCGCCAATGGCGGATAAAAATGGACGTTGCCTGTTCGTGCTGCAATTTAGCCTTGATAGCACATTCAGTGCTGAAAATTCAGCGCGAACGGTAACACAAGGTGTGCAAGAGCGCATGTCCATTCATGTTGAGTTTGCTGCTGCTCGAGTAGAAAATCTGCTCGAAAAGCAGCCCTCCGACAGTGACTGCTCACATTAGAAAATTGCCCCGGAAGGCTTCCTAGTGACTGGAAATTGAGCTAAGGGGTGCCAAATCTTGCTTGCTCACACTCTGCAGCTTGCTTGTTGGAGCCTTGCATCATTCCCATTGTAATCGCGGTGCTCGAACATGAAAAAAAAATCCACCACATGGCGATTGGTGTTATTTGCCCAGAACTCTCTGTTGAAAGAGTAATGAGGAGTTGCCAAATTTCACCAGTTCCACATGTGGAATTAAAAATTCTACCCAGGACTAGTTTTTATTAACATTTTCACTTAACTATAATTTCCTTTTACCTTTTTCGTGAATTTCTATGTTTTTTTTATTGTAAAGTGACAAATTAATACATTTCTTAACTGTACAGTCACTACAACCTTTGTTTTTAGTGAATTTCCATGTTTTTTTAAAACAAGATATAAAGTAAGATGTCCATTGCGATGTCCAGTGTGGGGTTGGGAGCAGGGCCTGGCCTGCGACCAGACCCTGTGCCCAATTCTTGTGGGAACCCTACCTCCCCCAGTGCCTGAATCATGGTGGTGCCTCTAAAAGGGGTAGGGGCACCATCAAGCATTTTGTCAATGTTGTGGTGAGCTAAAGTGAGCACAGAAACCCCCCAGCAACATAAAATAAAATGCACACTGAGCCTCCTGGGCCATTGAATCCATAACCCCAGAAGAGCTTATCAATGTTTTTAAAGCACTCTGAGATGAACTGTATGTTCTTCACCTGGAGTGCAGGGAGTCCCTTGTGCTTGGTTCTGTGGGTGCACTTTGTGATATAAAAAATGTTTAAAAAAACACTCAATGACATATGCTTTTTTAAGATGCCTTAAAGAAAATATTGCGATAATCAATATTCTTAAACATTGCTTTGTTAAAATTGATGTAATATACAGATTTAAGTACAGTTAATGGTCACTTTTGAGATATCCATTATGTCAACTTTATATATGTTGATCTGGTGACCCTTGGATAAAGCCAATAGTCCTGTTAAAAAAAAATATTTTGGTGTTCTAACCCTTTAACAAAGAAAGTTGGTGTACCTTGCATAAAATGATAACCTTCATATTTTACATGACGTAGTTGGTTGTGTGCGATGGGGATACTGGGAGCCCAAGGCGCACATGGTCAAAAACTGCCGCACGCTTTGGGAGGTGCCTCTGAGGGGTTGGGTGCAGGGACGACTGTAGGCCCAACCCCATGCTGCGCATTGCAATTAACATCTTACTTTACGTTAAAAAACAAATAGATATTCACTGAAAAAAACAAAGGTTAAAGAGATCATACAGTTGGGTGAAAATGGCAGTTAAAACATACTGTTTTAAACTATCAAAACCACTGAAATTCAATAGTTATAGTTATCTCAATTAATTACAATTCATGCCCTAAAGTAACTATAACCCATGCCCTCACATTTGCAAGACATGTTCCATGACATCATTGATAACATCACTGCAACATCTGAAATGACATCATTTATGACAACACTGTTCATGGCGGGGGCAAAATTATATTTACTGTAGTGCAAAAAGAATGATAAAAACATATAAAACAAAATATAACATTTAAATAAATGAATATAATGAAAATAAAAATAATACATAAAGAGTTTGGCTTATGAAGAGTTATTTTATTATTCCCTCTCCGTCCTACAAAACAGTAAGGTAAATGTTTGACTTCGGAGAGATTATATTTACTATACCCACTCCAGTCTAAGCAAAAGTACAGAAATGTGTTGGACTTCATATAGGTTAGATGTATACTATTGCCACTCCAAATTAAGGAACAGTAGGGAAAGTGTTGGACTCTGGAGAGGTTAGATATACTATACCCACTCCATTCTACACAACAGTAGAGAAAGTCTTGGACTCCAGAGGGGTTGGTTTTACTATTCTCACTGTTAGACCTCACCCTTTTTGCAGGTTGATCCCCAAGCTTTTTGCCTCCTATTTCTCTGACCCTGTTTTTGTTGGCTAAAGGACTCTGGCCGCTTTACCAAGGCTGATCAGTGCTAAAGTGCATATGCTCTCTGTGTAAATTGTGATTATGATTGGTTATCCCTGATTTTCATATTTGATTTACTGGTAAGTCCCTAGTAAAGTGCATTGAGTGTGTCCAGGGCCTTTCACTGCAGTGTCTGCGCCCGCACTATTTAACTGCCATGTCGACCTTGCAAGTGCATCCACTTGCCAGGCCTAACCTTCCCTTTTCTTACATGTAAGTCACCTCTAAGGTAGGCCCAAGGTACCCCCATGGGCAGGGTGCAGTGTATGTTAAAGGTAGGACATGTACATGTGTGTGTTACATGTCCTGATAGTGAAATACTGTGCATTTTGTTTTTCACTAGTGAAAGGCTATCTGTTTCTTAGGTTAACATGGGAGCTGCTTTGTAACACTTAAAAGTGTAACTTTCCATTGGGACAAGATAGAGAAATGGAGTTTAGGTTCTCTGGACTCAGAATGTAATAACACACCTTTTAGTAAAGGTGGTTTTTGAATTGTGTGTTTGAAAATGCCACTTTACGAAAGTGGGCATTTTCTTGCTTTACCATCTTGTGTGCCTCTCCCTGTTTGTGTATTCCCTGTCTGGTTTTGGAGTGACAGGTGATGAGGATGTGCATTCATTCTCAACAGTCACAAGAGGGGTTGAGGTGTGTGATGCCTTTCCTGGGTGACTCATAGCCATTGTCTGCATTTAGAGTGGTGGGAGAAGTTGTCACTTGTACCTGGATGGACTGTGTCTGCTCTGCACAATGCTGTCTCCACCTCCTGTAGTGCAGCTGGGCCAGCAAGGGCAGAACTGGTTGTTACTGAGCTCAGAGACTCTTGAAACAAAGACTGCAAAGAGAAAGTGGCGTATAAATATTAGACCTAAAGACTGGACTTTGCTGTGAACCTGCTTGAGAAGAATCTCCAAGGGCATGTGCATGCTTGCTTCCTGCTCTGAATCCTCAGGGATGAAAGACTTCAACCACAGCTTCCTTGAACCCCACTGCTGGGAGGTCTGACCTGCCAGGAGGTGCCTATTCCAGTTTTGGGCCTCTGGAGGTTGTCCTTGCTACAGGAAGCTGCCAAGAACTAAAGAAAATTGATGCTTCACCCTCCTTGTGGCTGAATTTTCTGACACAGCACCACTGTGCAGGAGAAGTTCCTGATGCAAAGGCCCGTGTGGCCAAAAAATCAACGCAGCGCCTTCCAGCGGCCTGAGAAACCACCTCACTCCAAGTCCTGTGCACTGATCTCCAACGTCGAAGATCACCGCACAGACTCCGTCGCAGGCCCTGCTGGGCGGCAAAAAGAATCAACGCATCGCCGGCGGTTGGAGAAATCGGCACAGCACCTGCTTAACCATTGCTGCATCGCCTCCAGGGCATCCGGATTTTCCATGCATCGCATTTGTGTGCCGAATCTACAAAAAGGCTGGGGCTGCAGTAAGAAGCCAATGCATCACTTCCCGAACAGTAAGGAACCTATGCGTCATCTTTCCTGCAGCTGATTTTGCTTGTGATTTTGAAGCATCCCAGGTACTTTGTGCTGAAAGTGAGGCATCCATAGTTTCCTATGAACAGAACTGTTTTTACCTTCTAAAAGTCATATTTTGATATCTGTATTTTGGTTTTTCTATACTGGTGTGGTATCCATTTATGGTGTTTTCACTGTGTTACTGTGAGTTCTATACAAATGCCTTATACATTGCCTCTGTAGTTTAGCCTGAGTGCTTTATGCCAAGCTACCTGAGGGAGAGCACAGGCAAACTTAGTTGTGTACTTTACTTAATCTGATTAGAAGTAAGGGTCCCTACTTAGACAGGTTGTATACCACTGCCAACTAGAGACCCCCATTTCTAACACTCACCATAGTTTAAACAACAGTAGGGAAAGTGTTGGACTCCAGAGTGGTTGGATTTACTATTCTCACTCCTGTCTAAACAATGAATCACTGACAGAATATCAACGACCACAATATCGAGGTCCCAAAATATCGGGACCTAAATATCGATGTCAAGAATATCGACATCCTATCTACATCATGGTACGTACAAAAATATCGAAACAAAATAAGGTTGTTAAAAATATTGATGTAAAAAATATCGTTTTTTGTATATATAAAAATAATATAAAATAAATTAAATAATACATATAACTTAAAAATAAATATTTATAATTATTTGAAAATGTTAACAATTATAAGTAATAAATGTAATGTAAAAATAAATTAAACATACATATATAAAATATAATATATATATTTACTTAATAATAATTAATAAATACGTATTTTAATAAATTATAAAATATAAATATATTAGAAATTATAAATACATATATATATACATACACCTGTAACATAACAAATATATATATATATTATAAATTGAAATATTAAAATATTTATGAATTTTTAAAACTACATTTTACACTACATTAATGGCAACAGTAAGGAAAGTGTTAGATAGCGGAGGTGAATAAATTACTATTCCCACTCCATCAAGTGCAACAGTAGTGAAAGTGTTGGATAGGGGAGGGGAATAATTTACTATTCCCACTCCAGTGAGTGCAACAGTAGTGAAAGTGTTGGATTGCGGAGGGAATTAATTTACTATTCCCACTCCAACAAATGCAACAGTATGGAAAGTGTTGGATAGCGAAGGGGAAAAAATTACTATTCCCACTCCAGCGAGTGCAACAGTAGGGAAAGTGTAGGATAGCGGACGGGAATAATTTACTATTCCCACTCCAATGAGTGCAACAGTAGGGAAAGTGTTGGATAGCGGAGAGGAATCATTTACTATTCCCACTCCAGCAAGTGCAACAGTAGGGAAAGTGTTAGATAGCGCAGTGGTAAAAATTACTATTCCCACTCCAGGGAGTGCAACAGTAGTGAAAGTGTTGGATAGCAGAGGGGAATAATTTACTATTCCCACTCCAGCGAGTGCAACAGTAGGGAAAGTGTTGGATAGCGGAGGGAATTAATTTACTATTCCCACTCCAACAAATGCAACAGTAGGTAAAGTGTTTGATAGCGAAGGGGAAAAAATTACTATTCCCACTCCAGCGAGTGCAACAGTAGGGAAAGTGTTCGATAGCGGACGGGAATAATTTACTATTCCCACTCCAATGACTGCAACAGTAGGGAAAGTGTTGGATAGTGAAGAGGAAAACATTACTATTCCCACTCCAGCGAGTGCAACAGTAGGGAAAATGTTGGATAGCGCAGGGGTAAAAATTACTATTCCCACTCCAGAGAGTGCAACAGTTGGGAAAGTGTTGGATAGCGGAGGGGAATCATTTACTATTCCCACTCCAGCAAGTGCAACAGTAGGGAAAGTGTTGGATAGCGGAGGGGATAAAACTTAAGATTACAGCTATTGAACCTAAATCCCCAAACAAAATAAAAACAAATCAATTACAAAAAATATTTATCAATTAATAAATGAATATTAATTATCAACTAATGATTAATTTATTTAAAGTACTTTACTTTCCACCCTCTACCCCAAAAATTCACCAAAACACACACATAAAAATATTTACACATTTTCCATAACTAATTTAACATTAATAAATTAATAACAATTATCAACAAAGCATTAATTATTTTAAAAAAATCTTTCTTCCCAACATTTACAACTAAAAACCCCACAACTCACACATCAAGATTATTCCACAATTAGCATATTAAATATTTTATTACTTAATTATCATTAATTTACAAATATTTAAATAATTATAAATAATTTACCTCCCACCATATTCCATTAGAAATCACACCAACAATGTTGTAAAACATGACACAATTAACATAATTAATTAACAATCAATTATTAATTGATAACAATTAACAATCAAAATAAAAACAATCAATAATAAATGTATTCATACAATTAACACTATAAAATAACATTAAATAAATATTATATGAAAAATATTTAAAAATGTATTAAAATTAAATTACTTCCCACCATACTCCCCTATCAACACACAACCCACTCCTAAAAAATGATACAATTAACATAATTACCAATTAATTAATAATAATTACCAACCAATTAATAATTAATTAATAATACAAACACATTAACACAATTATTATTAAAAAATATTACATACATAATTAATAATTATTAAAAAATATTAATTGATTAATTATAATTAAATTACTTCCCACCCTACTCCCCTATCAGCCCACAACCCGCTCCTAAAAAAAGGACACAATTAACATAATTACCAATTAATTCATAATATTTAACAACCAATTAATAAATAATTAATAATAAATAATAAATTAATTACCACAATTAACAATATAAAATATAAAATACATAATTATTAATTAATAAAAATATAAATTAATTAATTATAATTAAATTACTTCCCACCTTATTCCCCTATAAACCCACAACCCTCTACAGAACTTAAAAGCAAAATTTATAATTAAAATAAAATAACTTCTAAAAATTATTAATACATTTATTATAATTAAATTACTTCCCACCCTATTCCCCTATTCCTTGTGGGTTTATTCCCCTATAAACCCACAACCCGCTACGGAAATAAAACGCAAAATTTACTTAAAATAAACTAAAGAACTCCTAAAAAAGTAATTCATATATTAAAAAACAAATGCAATACTTAAACAATAAATATAGAACACATACATTTAAAATACATACTAAAATACATAACACTAATATAAACATCGATATTATTAACAACAATATTTTTACAAACGATATTACTAACTTCGATATTAACAAAAACGATATTTCTTACCTTAAAGTCGATATTCATGTCCACGATATTCTTGCAGTCGATATTCTGTCATCACGATATTTGCAACTCGATATTGTTGTATGTCGATATTTGCAACTCAATATTATGTCTGTGCACCCTAAACAACAGTAGGGAAAGTGCTGGCCTTCGGAAGGGTTAGATTTACTATGTCTACTGCAGTCTAATCACCAATAGGTAAAGTGTTGGACTCTAGAGGGATTACATTTACTACTCCCTCTTCAATCTAATTGCCTCTCATTTGTAGGAGGACAACAATTTATCCTTGTTGGCATTGAACATTTCAAATTTCATTCCCTTGTACTTGAATCACTTTCTCAATTATTCTATTTTTCATACCATGTCTTTAATTTCCTTTTAATTAATTCCCAAACATTGGTGTCTTTTTCATATAAGGTTCTTTTTATTAGCTATCCAATTTTCAATAGCACTGAGAGACCCAGCCAATGCGTTTTATCCGTTACACAGACTGTACCAGGGCAATCCTATCTATATTCCATTTCAAAACTCCCATGGTCTCTGTTGATCTTTTTGATTGTGTAGAATTTTCATACTTCGCAACCCTTGTGGCGTGTATCCCATTAGCCTCATAGGTTCGAACGCGTTGGCTGGGTCTCTCAGTGCTATTGAAAATATTGGTCTCTGGAAAGGTTAAATTTACTGTTTCTACCCCAGTCTACGCACAAGTAGGAAAAGTGTTGGACTCTAGAGAGATTACATTTACTATAGTAGATGTCTACCCATTCCTTTGGTGTCAGTTCCGGCCCAATCTCGGACTCCCAAAGTAGTTGACCTGCAGTTTTAGTAAGGGTGCTCGTTGGGGTTAGGAATCTATATAACTGTGTGATTAAGCGTGAGTTCGTGGGGGTTGAAAGCAGCCAACGTTCAAAGGGTGTGAGGTGTGTTTGTGCCCCTGGACGGACTGTCGGTTGCATCACCCAGTGGCGTACCTGTGTATAGTGCCAACTCTCACTTTCGGGAAGCCCTAGGTCTGCGGGAGGGACTCAAATGGGATGGGGCCCTCCATTTCGAACAGATGTCTAACAGATCTACATCCTGGTTGATTCCACCGATGGAATGCTGGATCGTTCAAGGCCAGTGTGAAATCGGGGTTCCCTACTATGGCGGTCAGTGGCGAGGGAGAGGGGGTAAGATCTCGTTGGGAAGCTAGTTTATCCCAGATATTCAGAACTGATTTGGTGATGTAGGACAGGTAGAGGTTAGAGGGTCGAGCGTGCTTAGGGAGGAAAGGGATCCTCCATAGGGATTGGCCTGCCAGGGCCCTCTCCATGAACAACCAGTGCTTCTCCAACTCTGCGTGGGACCATTCTACCAAAATTCTGAACTAGGTAGCCTGATAGTATCGTTTTAGATCTGGGACCCCAGCCCCCCTTCAAGCGGACCCTGGTAGGCGATATCTTTGTGCAGACGAGGGCACTTATCTGCCCAAATGAAATGATTTACCTCATCTTGGCGGGAGCGGAGCGTGCCCCCAGGGGTTTTACTGGGAAGGCTTGGAATATATACAAGATCCAGGGAAGAATCAACATTTTAATGGCCGTGATCCTCCCCAGCCAGGAGAGAGAATGATGTCACCAGCGTTTGAGGTCTTCGCGTGTTTGGCGAATCAGGGCGTTATAGTTAAGCACGACCGTCGTCGGGATCGTTGAGTCAATGCGAAGTCCCAGGTAAGAAAGATGTGACATGGCCCACCAATGAGGGAATGTTTGCTTTAGAGCGTCTATCGTTTGGGGTTGCAGAGTTAGACTCAAGGCCTGCGATTTTGGGATGTTCATTTTGAAGCCGGCTGCCTCGCTGAACGAGTCCAACTCTTTAAGAAAAGCTGGTAGGGAGGTGGAAGGGTTCTCCAAGGTTGCTAAGACGTCATCAGCGTACAGGCTGACTACATAATGATCTCAGAATAAATTGGATCACTGTTATCGCTGGGTTAGATCAAACTCTGTGGGCCATAGGTTCCATGTATAATGTGAAAAGTAATGGTGACAGGGGGCAACCCTGTCTGTTGCCTCTGGTTATTGGAAAAGAGGTGGATGTATGGCTGTTAACCCGTATCATGGCCGTGGGGCGGTCATATGCAATAAAAATCCAGCTTTGAAACCTGTCTCCGAAGCCGAAGTGCTCTAGTGTAGCCTCAAGGTATGGCCAGTGCACCCTGTCAATTGCCTTCTCCGCATCCACCGCCAGGAGTATCTGCTCCTGGTTGTGTCTCTGCGCCTTATGTATAAGATGGAGATCCCTGCACGTGTTGTCCTCGCATTGTCATTGAGTGACAAATCCGGCTTGATCCGGATCAATAAGGCCGGGAAGGAGCGGGTTCAGGATGGACGCCAAAATACCTATAAAGATCTTAAGGTCCACGTTTAACAGTGAGATCGGCCTATATGACGGGCATTGTGTTTTGTCCTTCCCTTGCTTTGGAATTACCACTATTGAAGCCATCTGCATAGAAGGGGGGAGAATGGCCGAGCTCCCCAATTTGTTAAATAAACGAGTGAGATGGGGTGCAAGGGTTTTACAGAAGGTCTTGTAAAAATGGCTGGAAAGCCATCTGGGCCGGGGGATTTAGAGACCGGTTGGCGAGCAATGCACGAGATGACCTCCTCTACTTGAATAGGGCAGTCTAGGTCATCCCTCTGATCTGGGGTGAGAGCGGATGTGTGGGCGTCCCTTAGTAGGCAGAGAAGTTCTCCGGCGGGATAGACTGGGCTTTATAGAGTTCTTCGTAGTAGTCACGGAAGACCTTCGCTATGTGCGGGTCCTCATTCTGTGCCTGGCCTCTAGAGTCTCTGATCTCTTGGACCCGTTGCTCCTGTCTTTGTACCCGCAGTCTGTTGGCCAGGAAGCGCCCGCACCTGTCTCCGCCAACATGGTATCTATGTTTCAGATGGATTGCCGCCTAGTCCCCTCTGTCTGTGTCTAGGCCGGCCAGATATGCTCTAGCGGCTTCCAGCTGTCTACATATTCGGGGAGCACCTGTTCTTTTATGTATGCTTTCAAGCTCAACTACTTGAAGGGAGAGATGCTGGCGTTTGCCCCGGCGAGTTTTATTTTCCGCTGTCGACAAGGCAATCAATTCCACCTGAATCACTGCTTTCAGGGCGTCCCAGAGAATAGCTATGGTCGCCCCCGGGGTGTCATTTATGGCAAGGTAGTTATCTATGGCATTAGAGATCTGTTGTATATTTTTGGGGCATAGGAGGAGGTTGTCCTGCAGGCGCCAGGTTCTAGTGTATGGATTGTGTTTAGGGATCTCTAAAGTAGCTACTACCGCTGCGTGGTCGAAGAGGGATCTAGGTTCAATGGTGACTCACTGTACTTTAGTGATGAAGTCTGGTGTGACCAAAAAGTGGTCGAGCCTAGCATAGGATTTGTGAGCGAATGAGTAGTATGTGTAATCCCGGGTCTGAGCGTGAGAATGTCTCCAGAAGTCTGTGAGGCCCGTACTTTGAAGCCATTGTAGGCACCCTTTGGAGAGGGCACCAGATTGGCCGTATCTTTGCGCCGACCTATCCAGCGCATTATCAAAGATGAGATTAAGATCTCCCCCAACTATGAGTGAATGAGCCTGGGACCCCAATATATCCGTGAGGGCCTTCCGAAGGAAAGGTTCCTGTCCCTCGTTAGAGGCATAAAGGGAAGCTATAGTTACCACACCTGGGCCAACCTGCAGTGAATAGGCCAACGACCTCCCCCTTATCTAAGCCTCCTTGGAGAGTACACTGACTTGAAGTGCCGGGAAAACAGGAGGGCCACTCCTGCAGATGTGCTTGGAAGGGACGAGAAGCACTGTTGTGGAAAGTGTTTGGAGCAGAGTCTATGCTCATCCCTAGGATGGAGGTGAGTTTCTTGTAGCAGGCAAATGTGGGTACCGGATTGTTCCAAATATGATAAAATAGCACTCCTTTTCAGGGGGTGGTTAAGGCCCTTTACATTCAATGTGAGGATAGTTAGTCGGTCTGACATGGAGTTGGTGGGGGTCTACCACTACGTATGTCGTCCTGAGGTCGTCCACCAAAAAGGTTGGCAAGTACAGTATGGGGTCTGATGCTAGGGGTGGTGGTAGGGGGATAGTGTATTGGCACTGAATGGGTCCAACAAACAAAAGATAACAAGTGCCCAACATAACAGCGATAACCCATAATAACATGAATATAACTATTATAGTATCGAAGTCCATTTCCCGTAGGTCTATGGAAGGTTCTTGAAGTGGGGTCGTGGCAGCCTACCTAAGCCCCCGCCCAACCCACCCCAACCCAGAGCAATGTCCTTTGTGGCAGAAGGAGGGTATATGTAAAGGAGGGGCATCTCTTCCGGCGTTGGTGGTGGCCCCGAGTTGTGGCATGCAGACCGGCTTTACGGAGAAGGTGGTCTCGAGGTGCTCTGGGAAAAAGACTGCTTGTTTCTCCCTGGCTACCATTTCGGTGTCCAGTCTGTGTTCTGCCGAGAATGCTCTTGTGTTTCTCCGACCCTGGGAGCCCCCTGTATCATGGCCACCTGTTTCCTCCTGCTGGGCGTCCAGGGCTATGTCCGCCAGGTCTAAAATTTTGCTTGCCTCCTCCATTGACCTACCTAGGTGCAATTTCCCTTTGTGGCGAAAGATTAGGCAAAAGGGGTGGCCCCAGTTATTCTGTACATCCGCCGCTCAAAGATGTGAGATAATTGGACGAAAGGCTTTGTGTTTTTGAAGAGTTATGGCAGCTAGGTCCTGGTATAGAGTTGGGCGATAGCCTGGGAACTGCAGTGGGTGTTTTTCTTGCATGCTTTGGAGGATACGCTCTTTCAGGGGGAAGTCGTGTACACAGGTGAGAATGTCCGGTGGTGGACCGTTAGGTGATCTTTTAGGGCCCAATCTATCTGTTCTGTCCAGTTTAGTGACCTCCTCCGGGCGGGCCCCAAGAACCGATCTAAAGAGTTCTGTTACAGATGCGGAAATATCTGATCCCTCTACGCCTGATGGTACGCCCCTTATGCAGATGTTATTGCGGCGTGATCTATTCTCCAGGTCCTCCGCATGTGCCTGGAAGTCCAGGTGCTGGTCCCTTAGGCGGAGGATCTCCAAGTGTTAGATTTTAGAGGGATTACATTTACTATTCCCATTTCAATTTACACAAAAGTAGGGAAAATGTCAGACTTAGGAGGAGTAAGATTTACTATTCTCATGTCGAAACAAGACTATGGAAAATGTTGGACTCCTGAGGTGTTTCATTTACTATTCCCACTCCAGCCCAGACAACAGTAGGGAAAGGATGGAATGCAGAGGGGTTAGATTTACTATTTCTACTCCAGTCTACGCACCAATAGGAAAAGTGTTCGACTTTAGAGGGTTTACATTTACTATTCCCTCTTCAATCTCCATATGAGTAGGGAAAGTGTTGGACTGCAGATGGCTTAGCTTTACTATTCTCACTCCAGTCTAAACAATAGTATGAAAAATATTGGTCTCTGGAGAGAGGTTAGATTTACTATTTCTATTCCAGTCTACACACTAGTAGGAAAAGTGTTGGACTCTAGAGTGATTACATTTACTATTCCCACTTCAATCTACATGAGAGTAGGGAAAATGTTGGACTCAGGAGGGGTTAGATTTACTATTCGAACTCCAGTCTACACTACAGTAGGGAAAGTATTAAACTCCGGAGGTGTTACATTTACTATTCCCACTCCAATCTACACAACAGTTGTGAAGGTTTTGTTCTACAGATGTGTTAGATTTACTGCTCACACTCCTGTCTAAACAACAGTAAGGTAAGTGTTGGACTCCAGAGGTGTTAGCTTTACTATTGACAATCCAGTCTATGCAACAGTAAAGAAAATTTAGGACTCCAGAGGTGTTCTATATACTATTCACACTCAAGTCTACACAACAGTAGGGACAGTGTTAAGCAACGGAGGTGTCACATTTAATATTTTCACTCAAATCTAAACAACCTTAGGAAAAGTGTAGGACTCCAACGGGGTTAGTTTTACTATTCTCACTCCAGTCTAAACAACAGTAGGGAAAGTGTTGGACTTTCGGAGGGTTAGGTTTACTATTCCTCCTCCAGTGTACGCACATGTAGTTAAAGTGTTAGACTCTAGAGCAGGGGTCTTCAATCTGTGGGGCGCGACCCCCAGGGGGGCCCTGGAGTCAAAGATAGGGGGTCGCGCATTCCCGGTTGCACTTCTGCCTGGAATTGGAATCCAAAACACTCCTTTATTTTCACGCCCGCCCTTTCCCCACTGCTGTCTTTGAAATTCCTCTGCTCTGCCCTCGCTGTAATCTGTTGCCGAACTCTGACCTCCGTTTTGGCTTGGGGAAAGGCCACATAGGCTATCCTGGGCTCTGGGGTAGGGTGGAGTTGGAGGGGAGGGGAGGAAGGGGGAGGCAGTCAGACTCCCACCTGCGCCACCGGAAAGACCAATCTTTTGAAACAAAAAGGGTTTTTCGAAGACAAAATTAGCTATTCTTAACAAAAGCTAAGGACCAGACCCCAGAGGTAAATGCACTATGTGCAAATGGAAATCCCTGTGTAGGTCACACTTCTCTGTGTACTTGCTTCCCTGGTAGTGTGCATGCAGGGCCAGAGGCGCAACTAGAGTCAAGTTTCAGGGGAGGGCTAATAAAACCTTCGAGGGGGGTCATTCTTTTAGCAATTGGCAGATTGAAGATGCAGGTGCTCTAAGAAGGGGTGAAAGAACAACAAAGCCTCGTTACCAAGTAAATGGTCTTTTAAAGACCTGTGAAGTACTCGGGTGAGGCTGCAGTGAGACAGATGCCAGACCACAACAGCTCAAAAACTGTCTGTGTGTGTGCCGGGGAAGCTGTCGCAGCCCGGGCTGACACACACAAGGAGGGGTGGAGGGGGGAGCTGAAGCCCTTTGTGCCAAATGGGCGTTGTGCACCTGTGCAGGGCACATCAATCAGCTCAGTTCTCCCCGACAACTGCCTACACACCTTAAAACCCCACTGTGCACTGTCCCACTGGCATCTACCAAGCCAGTTACATTTGTTAAATAGCACGAGTTTCACTTACTGATATCTGTTATTCGACTTTTATTGCAATGTTATCCCACATGCTTTTCAATCTGACACTTCCATCTGTGCTTTATAGTTCCCAAGGTAGGCAGTCACACTCCCACCTGCGCCACCGGAAAGAACAATCTTTTCAAACAAAAAAGGTTTTTGAACACAAAACTAGCCATTCTTAAGAAAACTCAATCATGTGTTATCATTGAGTATTCAACATATGAAAATAAGGAGAATCCAACCAGAGGCGTCACATGTTGTGTGCTAGGGGTGTGCCTTTTACTTTCTTCCCGAGGCAGGGTTGGGCCAGTGCTGCTGTGGTGAAGGCTGCAGGTGCTCTTCCCCCTTTAGAAATGGCACTGCCATCATGCAGCTGGCAGAAGGGCAGTGTGCTTGGTTGGGCCAGAGGAGGGTTTTGAAGGGGGATAACACTGTAGGGATGAAGGGGAGGAGCCTGGACCGACAAGGCACTGTCTGTGTGTGATTATTAGGTATTGAAAGACAGGGCCAGACATACTTTAACTGACAGGAGATGGGGGTATGCGAGGCCGATTGGGAGTCAAGGAGAGAGGTGTGGAGCTAGCGGTGAGAGGCGGGATGCAGGTGTGGGAGGGGACTGGAGAGAAGGGGTGGATGATGTGAGAGAAGTGAGGAGAGGCAAGGTGAGAGACGTGTGAGGGGTGAGAGGAGACGGGATGGGAGAAGACAGATGAGAGAAGACAGAGGAGAGAAGTGAGGAGGGCAGCAAGGGAGTCAGAGAATTCAATTTGAGAGGTCAGGGATGAAGAGAAATGTGAAGTGGCGAAGGAAGTGCAGAAACACAAGAGGAGAGGTGAGTGTGAGAGAAAGGTGAAGGCAGAGAGGAGAGCTACCATTAAAGGGTGAGAGAAGATAGCTGAGAGGTGATCCATGAGGTATAAAGAGAATTTGTTGCGACGTGGGTGAGGGAGAGCAGCGAAAGGGGAATAGAGGGAGTACTGGGGAGGGTGCTGAGGTAACAGGAGAGAGGAACGTTAGTTCAAGAAGGTGTGGAAGAACAAAGGAGAGATGGGAACGATGAATGGCGGGACTGGAGAAGTGTAAGATACAAATAGATAAGACAGAAATTTGAAGGGAGAGACTTGAGGTGAATGAGAAGTGATGAGGGTTGAGAGAGGAGACGGGGCCAGGGAGGCCATGAGATAAATAGGAGATACTGTTAGAGATGAGGGTATTGAAAAAACAGAACAGCGAGAGATGATTAAAGGTGCAGTGAGAGGTTGAATGGGGAGAGTTCAGAAGTTGTAAAAAGGGGTGAAAGAAAATGGCCTGCAAAGGGAGAGAGGGATAAAGGGGACGGGGTGGGAGGAAAGAGGTGTGTGTGAACTGCTTAACTCTGCACAAGACCGCCAGGGTTTTAAGAGACCCGTGCTGCTCCCGGCCAGGGCCAGGTGAGCTTCTAATGTGGCGACACTGCAGAGTGGAAGGCCCTTCACAAATGATGACTATACATCTTTCTGTTGTTTATTGCTGTATTTTGGTTATAAACTGGTACTGATGAGGTGAAATCTTTGCTTAGTGTTACCCTGTTTAAAAAATGTCAAAATAATGAAGCAATACTATCCCAAAATATGCATCACATAGCATTATTTACATTTTCTTACCACACAACTCAATCAACCCTCCTGCATAATTTGGCCCTCCCCTGCCTCATAATTCCAGTAGCCCTGCCTTTAGGGCAGGCAGGCAGTGCCCAAAGGGATGGCCAATCAGGTCAGTGTGTGGGCGTTTTTATTTTTTGCTACTTGCTCGCCTGTTGTATGGTCTGGTGGACTGTTTTTACTGTTAATTTCTGTGCTATGACCACAAATATGGTCTGCAGCAAGCACAAATGCATGCAGTTTCCCATTCCTTGCAAAACACTAATACAGCTCAGCCTTTACAAGTTTAAAACTGCCACATAATTTGGTCCTCCCTTGCCTCATAATTCCAGTAGCCCTGCCTACAGGACAGTCTGGCAGTGCCCAAAGGGGTGGCCAGGCAGGTCAGTGTGTTGGCTTTTTGTGGCTGCTTGCTGGCCTGTTTTGTGGTCTGGTGGACTGTTTTTACTGTTGATTTGTCACCCACAAACCTTTGACTTGCTAAACACTGTTAAATAATATTTCCCCACTGTAAAAATGATTTTCTGTGGGAACTGGGGGCGTGTATGGTTATCGATAATGAGGAGTATCAAGTTCTAGAAATGTTTGTCAGGAGGGGGTCCTTACGTTTCAAAATGTTGACAGGGGGTCTCGGCATCCAAAAGTTTGAAGACCTCTGCTCTAGAGGGATTACATTTACTATTCCCATTTCAATTTACACAAGAGTAGGGAAAATGTCAGACTTTGGAGGTGTTAGATTTACTATTCTCACTCCAGTCAAAACAACAGTAAGGGAAATGATGGACTCTAAAGGGGTTTAATTTACACTCTAATGTACAAAACAGTGAGGAAAGTGTTGGGCTCCAGAGGGGTTAGATTTTCTATTCTCACTCCAGTCTGAACAACAGTAGGTACACTGTTGTACTTCGGAAGGGTTAGATTTACTATTTCTACTTCAGTCTATGCACCAATAGGAAAAGTGTTGGACTCTAGATGGGTTACATTTACTACTCCCTCTTCAATCTACTTAAGAGTAGGGAAGGAGTTGGATTCCAGAGGGGTTAGATTTACTATTCTCACTCCAGTCTAAAGAACAGTATTGAAAATATTGGTCTCCGGAGAGGTTACATTTACGATTTCTACTCCAGTCTCCGCACCAGTAGGAAAAGTGTTGGACTCTAGAGGGATTACATTTACTATTCCCTCTTCAATCTACACAAGATTAGGGAAAGTGTTGGACTCCAGAGAGGTTACATTTACTATTCTCACTCCATGCTAAACAACAGTATGGAAAATGTTGAACTCCGAAGGGGTTAGATTTGTGATTCCCACTCCAATCCACATAACATTGGTGAAAGGTTTGGACTTTAAAGGGACTACAAATAACATTCTGCCTCCTAATAATTTTGTACAAAACATGTTAAATTCCTAAAAGAAAACAATAAAATTACATTATAAACAAAAGTACATATTATATAGTATAAAAAATACATAGCATTTTAAACATTTTTTAAAAATGTAAAATAAACTTTACTAAGATTTACTTCCCTGCCTCCAAAAACAATTAATTACAAATGAATTACTTCATGTATTTAAAAATAATACTTTAACAAAAACAAATGTTTTTTTTCAAATATTATTTCAAAAATAATTAACACTTAGGGGCTCATTACGATGGCGGGCGGAAGCACAACCGCCGTGCTGGCGGATGCAAAAACCACCAGTTACCGCCGGCACGCAGCAGTCCACACGCCCGCCCAATTACGATGCGAAAAGTATGCCAAACACCGCCGGCAAGCCAGCAACACCGTCCGCCATCAAAGTGCGCCCGTACACGTAGCGGCGCAGCCCAACTGACACACACCGTCCGACGAAACACGTCCCGCCCGGCGCATAAATTACGATGCCGCAAACAAACGGCTCCCACGGCTAAGAGACACCGTACGACAAACCGAAGCGGTAACACGGACGCCGAGCACGGACAACGAAGAAGCGGCTCCCCGAGCATGAATCCAGCACTGCAGGCCCTCCCCATGCTCCTGCTGATGCACCACCAAGGACGCAACGTACCGCGGAGACGCAGGTAGGCACACACACAACAAGTGCACGCAAACAGCGCACACAGTGCAAGGGCGGAAAAGCGGACAACCCCCCACCAGCGCGTGTACACTACACATCCACCATTGCATCCACATATGACACACAGGCCAAATCGTAACATCGCGTAACACATGTGTACACACCACCTGGGACTAGGGACCAACAACCCCGTCACGGCCCCAAAGCGGCGATGACGCCGCCACACATGCGCACAACGCAGAGGCCAACCGCAGCGCCATGCATGCGTCGCACACAGACACAGGGACACAACCAAGCAGCACACACATCAGCCCCACCCCGAACGCACATGACACGTGACAGGCCTGCCACAGACATGTCCCCAACGCCCAATTCACGGACAACACCCAACGCCACACAACCGACGCACACATGTCAGTGAAGACACGCAACAGCAGGACACACCCCAGTGTAACAAACATGGCATAGCACACAGCGGCGGCAACACCAACTAGGAGAAGCAGGGCCCCTTCGGGAAGAGGAACGCCAGTACCACACTGAAACACCCATACCACCCTGCACATATGAACAAGACATATAAAACGGAACACCAAAGAGCCCGGGGACCGACAACAGGTGGCCCAAGAATAACATTCACACACAAGGCCCAACGCAGAGCAGAAAGGCAGCCTGCCGCCCACACAAGGGAGAGCAGACAGCACTGAATGACCTTCCATTCCAACTCCGAAACCACAGCCCTACGACAGAAGCCGGTGAATACAGCCATTGTCCAAGAATAGACCAACACAGGCTTGCCGAGGAGACCGACCACAGGGCAGATAGCGCATATCACAGAAGCACACAACGGACGGGGAAGAAAGAAGAAAACACTCCCCCATGTCGGCCACATGCAAGTTAATTGGAAGGAGTCACACATCACTGACCTTGAACTGTCTGAGAAGCATGTGGGAAGAGGGCCCGTGTCCTCCAAACAAGCCAACAGAACACAAGTCCTGTCTCCCTACGACTACACAGAGCTCACAGCAACCTCGGAGCGTGCACATTGCAGACTGCACACACAGCCGGAGCACGCCACCACAACGCACCGCTGCGAAATGGCAACCGCAACACACCTACCCAACTACGCCGAACAGCTCAAGCTGTACAAAACCAACCTGTTTCATACATTGGGATGCGATCTCCTGTCCCTGCTGAACGTAAGTTACCGACTGACTTACCGCATCACATTGTTCAGCTGCGTCATGCCCGTCTTCTACTGTCGGAGGTGTCCCTACCAGCATCCCGTGGAGATATGCCTCTCCAACCCGGCATGTCTGAAGGCGGACCTGCTACCACTACTCCTCCCTCTGGATGCACACGACAGGGCCTGCTCTGCCTATGGGGGCATGGCGTATGTGGCCAACATCGCACCCGCACTGAAATGGGACCACTGTGCCTCCACACGACGGATCATCGAGAACAGCTACATCGAATGTCACCCAGCATGCCCCATCATGGTCCTCCAAGGGACAACTTACGAACAACACCTTGACAGCCACCATCCGCTACATTGGCTGGCAAACATGTACACCACCAATGACATGGAAGCCCTGCTGGACGGCATCGCATACCTGACAACCTGTAAATTCGTCGGACCACAACGCAGGTTCCCCGATTGACCTATAATGTCCAACCCCGCACCCATGCTTAGCTTCCGCACGGACTGGCCAGTCACCACCACAACAGCCATACCAAACGACCGGCAACTGTAACCACACCATCAACGACATCGCCATGACATCGGATATGACCGGGACATGCACACTGTTCCCCATCACATCCAGGAACACCGCATGCATCGTGGGAGGCAGTGGCATGGGCTCTGTGTATCGCACCCACATGGACGGAACTGCACGAACAACCAGGACACAACATGGATCCAGCGCCCATGGACACACACACCGCTCAGTGGACATGAATAGGTCGCCTGGAGTCTGTGGGTGCTGCACCCCTCCCACCCCCGCCCCGGGAATCCCATACCAGGACCTTTGCATGGACGACAAGTGCATACAACAACAACACGACCCCAGTGACTGTGACATGTCCAGTAACCACCACAGTGCAACAACAAGTGGCACGCCGCTGCATGCACGCAAGCACATGCCCTGATGTCATCTCACATGCACGCGTGCATGAGGAACAACCGCAGCAAACCTGTCACATGGAACTGAGATGGACTGTGCCCATGATGCCAAGCGGTCTGGTAGGCTACATGTATACCGTCTGTGTCAAAGTCCGCAGCTCCGCAGCTATACGTAAATGTACATTAGCACAGCCTTGGCCAAGCAGATGTCACTCTGAAGCCCACATCCCACATGCAACAGCCAATCACATGTAACCCCACACCCTATCCCATTTGCAATCATGCTCAGTATATCCTCAACATGTATTCCGCTGCCAGTAGTGTCCACTATACTGCATCACAGAGGACAGAAGACTCAATATAATGTTTGAAACCAAAACTGTCTCCGCTGACTCATTTCACAAGTACGAATGAGAGAGGATGAGAGTATGTGAAGTACACGGCAGTCGTGACATGACCATGTAGTCCACTGGTATTGGATGTCAACGCAAATGAGTAGCACAACTGTGGAAGACACACATGTGTCGTGTGAAGTCGTATGGACGCAGTGCTCAGGTGGGTGGGTGTGACGGGTAGATGCGCACATGCCAAGTTGGAGCACGCCGTGTTGGGAGGGGTCATGAACAGTACACCACCGCTTCCCTGGGCATTGTGAGAGGACACCTGTCGGGGGGGAGTGAACACGTGTGTGTACAGCAGCCGGGCACACGTACAAAGCGGTAGCAGGCGCACCTCAGCCCACCCTCTGTGGACAAGCTGGATCCTGTTGTGCGCCCGCCATGCCCCTTGACAAGGCACACACAGCCCCAGTCGACCAGGTGTAACCCCAACATAGTCAATCCGCACAGGCGATACAGGGCACGGGATGGCAGCGGAGCATGGTGTGTGAGAGGTCTCCTCGCGCTCCTCCTGGTCATATCACGCAGGCAATAGAACCTCAACGTCTAGCATGGCACAAGTCAAATGGAAGTGTAGGGGGACGCACCACAGCACGAGCAGCACTGACGTCACGGGAGGTGGCTCGCACCATCCCATCCATTGCCCATTATTCCAACCACGCCACATGCCATTGCGACTAAGTGCAAGCGCGTGCGCCACCACCCCCGAGCCCTCCCCAGAGAGGCCAAAGAGTGAATGTGTGGGCCATCAGTCACAGACGGACGCGGCCTGGCCGCAAGGGCAGCCACAGCCACTGGGTGTCGCAGGTGGCGGATCCGGAAGGCGAAGACTGTGATGCATAGTCCATGCAGGCCGGGTCTCCATTTGGGGCACCACGCAGGTGGACGGCGTCCCGCCACACATCATACCCTGAGACAGCCCACTCGTGCAACTGGACCCACACATACACTCCTTGCCCTCTCTGGTGCGAGCTTGGGGCTGCCTGTGCAAGCGCTAGCCTCGCAGGTGAGCATGCATATTGGGGGAGCGAGGGGAGGACATGAGGGCTGGGGCGAAGATGACTGTATCACTGTCAGTTAGTACAAGGGATGACCCAGATGTGGAAAGGAAGAGACGTGTCCCGTGTGTACTGCAACTAGTCGCCAATCCAACTACCCCCCATGTCCGGAATGTAAGCCCGCACCTAGGCCCGCCCATCCGCCACATCGAACATACCACCAGCACGACAACCTTCCCATTCGAAACACTGACTCGGGGTGGCGACCAGTGAACAATCATGTGTAGCCTACCCACGCGTACATGTGGGCCCTCCATGATCCATGTCACCTGCGGCAAAGTCATGACATGCGCAATGAGGGAAGTGAGGAGAGCTGTCCGCCCCACGCGCAGAAGGTGCATCAGCTCCACAGACCCAGCAGCGAGTCCAGCAGGGGTCACATGTGCAGGGGCAGCTGTGCCTGGTGTGAAGGCACATGCATATAGACAGCACATCGACCAATGTGTAGTCTGCCCACATCTACAGTCCATCATCATGCGGACATAGGAATTGAACACAGGGCAACACATCTTCAGTTGGTGCACCCACCGTGACCAACAATGCGCAATCATCGACGTACCCGCCCTGTGCATGGCCCCCACCCAACGGAGGCACATCCAGTGCCACCATCCCACACACACAAGCCTTCCACGGAACATGCTGTGTCCAATGGTCAGTACAGAGTCAGCGCCCATCTGGTGGATCCTGAACAGGAGACACATGCACACACATGCCAGCTCCCACTATGTACGTCTGCCACCTGGCACGTGCAATGTAACCTCTCACCTGTGACGTGTGACTGCAAGCACACAGCCGTCTTGGCATGGGGCTGTCAATGTGGACACCTGTCAATGTTTCGGGAGGTGTGATCCGTACAGTGCTGTACATAGGGTGCAGTGCTGACACCTACTACTGTCTCATATCCCCTCGTGCCACAGGTCCCACTTGTTTTGGCCGCTCAGCCTGTGCCCACATCGTCGTCGTCGTGTGCCATACTCATCCAGCCGCGGAAGCAGTTCCATGCTCAGCAGACATTCATGTTGCCGTGGCGTTGCCGCTTGACGGATATGCAGTCAGTCCCCATCAGCACGCCCCGCAAGTCATTGGGGCCTAGATCCCCATGTGCATGCACATGGCAGTGGTTTGTATCACTAGCCATTGCCATTGTTGGGAGACCTGTGTAAGTGTATTGTGGCCGTGCCGTCCCAGCTTGACAGCTGGGCTGTGGCTCATGTGCTTGCTCAGTCATGTCAGTGATGTGTATGCGAAATTGCTATGTGTCGTGTTGCTTTGACATGTGTCCTCTGCCATTGTCCCTAGGCGGAGACCGAACATTGACCGCCCATACCAATTGCTGGCGGACATGGACGATACAGAGGTTATTAGGAAGTTTCGGCTGGACAGGCCAACCCTGCATCGACTGTGTGCCATGTTAGAACCCCATCTCCGTCCCCGCAGGGTATATCCGACTGCTGTCACCCCCACGGCTAAGGTGATGGCCGCCATGCATTTCTTCGCCACTGGGTCATTCCAGCACACAGTGGGCATTGGAGGAGGGATGTCCCAGCCCATGTTCAGCAAGGTGCTGAGGGATGTACTGGCAGCCATGATGCTGTACCGAAACAGGTACATCCGCTTCCCCAGGGCTCGTGAATTGGCGGCAGTGAAGGGTGCATTCTATGCCCTTGGCAGAATCCCACACGTCGTTGGAGCCATTGACTGCACACATGTCGGCCTTGTTCCACCACAGGCCACTGAGCACCTGTACCGCAACAGGAAGCACACGCACTCCCTGAATGTGCAAGTGGTGTGCCTTGCGGACATGGTGATCACCCACGTGTGTGCAAAGTTCCCAGGCTCGGCCCATGACGCACACATAATGCGCAACAGCATCTTGCCACGACTGATGTCCAATATGCAACAGGATCGTGGCTGTATTGTCGGTGAGTATGTGGAGTGGTGTAGCGTGCTGGTTGTGCGATGCTGTCCCCTGTCCAGTTGGAATAGCAACGGTTCTCTGTGTCCCTCACACCCAGGTGACTCTGCGTACCCGAATGGGGCATGGCTGCTCAGTCCATTGAGGAATCCTCGCACCCCAGCAGACGATCGCTACAATGAGGCACATGGGAGGACCAGACGTGTGGTCGAGCGTACCTTTGGCCTCCTCAAGTCCAGGTTCAGGTGCCTGGACCGCACCGAGGGTGCGCTGGCGTACTCCCCACAGAAGGTGTGCCGGATAGTGGTGGCGTGCTGCATGCTGCACAATCTGGCCATTCGGAAGCAGATCCCCCTCATCGTGGATGACGGAGATAAACCAGGGCCCCAGCCCGCAGACCAGGACAGCTCGAGTGAGGAGGACAGCGGAGAGGAGGAAGCTGGTAATGTGCGGCAGCAGCTCATCGCCCGCTACTTCACTTGACGGTGAGTGTCCATGTACGACGGCTGATGTGGCTGTATCTGTGCAGGTGTGTGTGTGCTGTGTCAGGGTGGCCGTTTGTTCACTGCGTGCTGTGTGTCAACGCTCCATGGCCAGGGTAGTATGCCACTGTTGGTGGCTGTGGCATTGTGCCCTATTGCTCTGTGCGATGTGTGTACATTGCTTGTAGTTGTTGACATGTACTGTGTGATGGGTGTGTGACACACTCATTGAATGTGCTCCTGATCTGTCTCCCACCCCTAGGTCCCTACAGGCCCTCCGGATTCCATTGCCATGCCACGCATCAGGTGCCTTTCCGCCCAAGGTGGCCGTTGTATTCCGTACAAATAAAACACAGGGCACAAACAGCAGTTAGTGTAAAAGGTGCATTTATTTCAAACTGTGACATGTGATTGTGTGTAAGGTGATGACAAAAGTGGTGCGTGCAGTGACAATGAGCTGTCGGTCATGGCTGTGTGATGCTCAGGGTGTACCCACTGGTTCTATGTCCATAGTCCAACACACACATGCCATCCAGATGGCTGTGTGGAGTGGGATCGTAGTCCAAGTCAATGCAGTGGCTGGTCAAGGAAGGCTGGCGGAAGGCTGGCTGGCTGCCTCACTTGCGTTTGGAGCGTGCGAAGTCCTCCCGGGAGATCTGTTTCCACTTCGGACGGCCCCTTCCACGTTTGCGAGGGGGTGCCTGCTTGCGACATGCTGGTGGTTGAGGTGTGCTCACTGGCTGTGGACGCAGGGGAACTGGACACTGCTGCTCGACCCTGCGCCCCGGCAGGTGGTGGCGGAGGGGAGCTGCTGTCCCTGGCTGTGATCTCACCGCCACCACCAGCTGGCCCATGAGGTCCACGAGTTGGCCCATACGGGCGTCCATGGACCTCAGCACCCCCAGCACCTCACGCGTGTCTGAAGCAGACCGGACCCATTGTCCTTGGGCCTCTTCATAGGCCCCAAGGACTCTGGCCATTTGAGGCAGGGCATGGCTCCCAGGGGAGGCTGGCGTTTCCCTGACCCTGCTCCTCCTACCAGTCCTGCTGCCACCGGCCTGCTCACTAGCCACATTGCTCACCACGGTCCTCGCTGTGGCTCCCAGGGTGGATCCAGTCGGCCGGGCCACCACCTGCGCTGGGGCTGGTGCCAGCGAAGACGTGGTGGTGGTGGCGGCGGTGGTGGTCGGTGCGGCGATGGTGGTGGTTGCGGCAGTGGTAGTGGCCACAATGACCGTGGGTGTGGCCGCAACGACAGTGGCAGCAGGGGGCTGGGAATGTTCAGCAGCCCTGGATGATGGGTTGGTGGGTAGGAGGGGTCCTGGGGAGCGGCTGGGCCCTGCCACACCAGATGGGCCTGCTTGGTGGTCCGTGTCCGAAGAGGAGGACAGATCCTCCAGATCCGTGTGTCCTCGTTGGGGGCTTGTAGGCTGGCTGTGCTGGCTGCTGGCTCCATCCCCAGCATCCAGCAGTTCGTCACCTGTGGAGAGAATGAGATTTGTTATTGTGTTGCACCTGGCGAAGTATGTATTTGTCGTCTGACATTAACAGTTCGTGCAATCTCGTACATGGGTTTTCCGGAGGCGTGTGTGTGGCTGTAGCATCTGTAGTTGTGTGTGCTTGGCAATGGGACTGTGTGCTGTGCACATGTGGCATGGGACGGATTGGCCATGCCGATGGGTGTGTTGCTGTGCCCCTACTTATTGTGACTCTGGTGTATGCGGGCTCCTGGCCCATCCTGGGTCTGGTTTGTACTTTGCTTTTGGTGTTCAGATGGGACGCTTAGGAACGCATATGGCAACATGGGGGCCATGCCCCAGATTCGCATTTGGGAGGGAATATGCTTTTGGGGTTCAAATGGAACGCTTAGGAACGCATATGGCAACATGGGGGCCATGCCCCAGATTCGCATTTGGGAGGGAATATGCTTTTGGGGTTCAAATGGAACGCTTAGGAACGCATATGGCAACATGGGGGCCATGCCCCAGATTCGCATTTGGGAGGGAATATGCTTTTGGGGTTCAAATGGAATGCTTAGGAACGCATATGGCAACATGGGGGCCATGCCCCAGATTCGCATTTGGGAGGGAATATGCTTTTGGGGTTCAAATGGAACGCTTAGGAACGCATATGGCAACATGGGGGCCATGCCCCAGATTCGCATTTGGGAGGGAATATGCTTTTGGGGTTCAAATGGAACGCTTAGGAACGCATATGGCAACATGGGGGCCATGCCCCAGATTCGCATTTGGGAGGGAATATGCTTTTGGGGTACATGCTGTGAGCCATGGGTGCCGAACGTGACATGTGTTGTGGCAGCATGACAGTGCATGGTTTGAGGTGTGTGCATGCTTGACATGGCCTGCATATTTGCTGTCTGTTGTGATTACTGGACATGGCATTGGACGCATCGTTATGAGTGAGTGATGGTTGTGTGCCAGCCAACGTATTGCAGTTGTCCCATCTCCTTGGTGTGCGTGCTGCCCTGTGCCATGTGCATCACTGCAGTGCTCGGGGGGTGTGGCCCATGTTGTGTGTTGTTGCTCACAGTGTGTCGTGCGCTTCATTGACTTCTGGCACATGGTTGGTCATGGGCATGTATCTTAGCGTGACTGCTGGATGTGTGGCAGCTGTGCGGATGACATGCCTTTCATGAGACTGGGGCTGACGGATGGGATGGATGGTATGTTGTATGTGCATGGTGTGTCTGTGTTTTTGATGGGTTCAGTTGTGTTCGTGTGCATTTATGTTGTTCCGCTCTGTTGCGTCTAGTGTTGTTTGTCTTACATAGGCGTAGTTGTGGGGTGTGTGGTTGACAGGCAGTAGGGGCTACATGGACAGGACTTCAATGGTGTTTCGGTTGTGGGTGATGAGTTGCACAGTGGCTGCCGTGTGGTACTATGTTCAGTGTGGCTTGTGCATGCAGACGTGGCTCCTTGGGTGTTGCTATGTCTGTGATGGGTCATGTGGGGTGTGAGTCTGTTGTTCATGTCCGTGTGCACATTGTTCACTTGTTCGTGACGGTGGGCGGTGCTGCGTGTTCGTCTGCTACGTGACATGTCCCATGTGTTGGTTGTGTTCCGGTCCTCATGCCTCCAGTAATCCAGCCCTGTCCAGTTTCCCACCTGCAAGTTGTTCGTGCGTGCACTGTACTGGATGCCACATGGCTCTAAGCGGGGGGTGCTCCATGTTGCAGGTCTGTGGGGGTGGGGGGTGTTGTGGGTCGTGGGGGTGGCTGGACACCCACTGACACCGATTGCTGTGGACCGTGATGTCTGCCTTTCGGCTGTCGTTGTGCACTGCGGTGGCTGACACGTGGCTGTGGGGTGTGGGGGATGCTCCTCCTTGCTGTGCTGTGGGACTAGGGGCCTGGTGTGTGTTGTACTTGGGCTGTCCACCGTCCCACCCACTGCACTTTGTGTTCCTGCCACTTACCTGTTACTTGTCGGTTAGTGCAGCTGTGGCGGACACATGGGTGTGGTGGGTGCTCGTTGTGGCGCTTCTGGCATATTTGGGGACCTGTTGGTGGTTACGTGGCTGGCTGAGTGTACACATGTCCCCACGTATCTTACAGTTGTTCGGTTTGGGCTGTGTGTGGTGGTGTCTGTTGCATGTGTGTGTGATGTGTTGTGTATTGTGTGCTGGACATGGGGGTGTTTGTCCCTGGGAGCTGTGGCATGGTGGTAGTGCATGTGAGTACATAGCGGTGTGCTGGTATACATTAGTTTGTACTTACCAGCCTCCACTCCCCCTGCTAATCCGGCGAGGATCTCCGGATGTATTATGACTCGCACCTTCTCCTCCCACGCTTTGAAGGTCTTGAAGAGCGCGGGATTCCCTCCACCAGTGACGGCAGCCAGCTCTCTGTTTTTGCCCTCCTTCTTCTTGACCAGGCTCTTGACGTCATTCCAACGTTTGTTTATTTCTCCTCTGTTCCTGGGCAGGGTCCCGACTGCATTGACCTGGTCTACGATCCGGTTCCACATTCTGTTTCTGGTGGCTAGTGGTGTGTGCTGGACCATGTTCCCATAGATTTGTGGGTACACCTTGATGATCTCGTCGACCATGACCGTCAGCTCAATGGGCGTGAACTTGGGCATTCTTTGTGGTGCCATGGTGTTTGTGGTGCTGGTGCGGTGTGTGTTGTGTAATGTGCAGGGGGTTTGTGGTGCAGGTGTTTGGTGGTGGTGGTGGTGGTGGTGGTGGTGATGTGTGCGTTTCTGTGGTGTGCTGCTGTCCTTGCTGTGTCACTGTGTCCTCTCCTCTCCTCTCTGGTTTGCAATGTTGCAAGGGGTTGTGGTCTGTGGGAGTGCTGCTTTTGTACTTACCTATGTGGGTGTGTCCTCATGGTCTGTTGTTTTCAGGTGTGTTGTGTCTGGGGTTCTGGCCTTTGTAGTTTTTGTTTGTCCGGGGGTGTTTTCGGGATGTGTACTGTGCTTGTGTATTTGTGCGTGCCTTGCTGTGTGGACTTGTTGGCCATGTTGTGTGCTATTGGTTTTGTGAGCGGATGGTTTCTGTGCAGGTACGTGGGCGCCATGGCTTCTGCCGTGTCGATTCTCATCGGCGTTGTTTGCGCTGGCGGGCGGTATATTTGTAGTTTTCCGCGCTCATGGCGGTGCGATCGTAATTTCACGTGCGGTGTGTCGGCAGTGAGGGCGGGCGGTTTTGTGTTGTCGTGCGTGTTTCCGTCCGTGGCGGGCGGTTTGACTCCGACTCGGACGTTGGCGGGCGGTATTTTGTGTGATTTTTCCGCCAATGGCGGTTTTCGGTTTGTGTAATCGTAATGGCGTGGTCGGTGTTCAGACGGTGTGTGCGGGCGGATTTTTGCCGCTTCCATGCCTGGCGGATTTTTTTACGCCGGGTATCGTAATGGGCCCCTAAATTATTAAATAAAACAAATAGTGAAGGCAATATTTCCACATTAAAAGAGATTCATAAATGAATACCACATAATCAATTAAATATTATCAATTGATTTAAAAGTGCTAAAATTACTATACCTTCCCAAACTATTCTCCAACAAAACCAACACCCTGTGAGTAAAATATACATAACTAACGAAAATAGATATGCATAAAAACTGTTTAAATAATTGATTATAAATAATATAATTAAATAACAATTAAAAATTGATTGGCATTAAAATCAATGCTATTCATACTCTAATTAAATTCTGACCCTATTCCCCTCCAAATCCAGCGACCCACTACAAAAATATAAATTGCTAACAAAAATAAAAACCTTTAAACATACTGTAAAAATTTTACAAATTGAAAATGAACCCAACAATTAAAAAATAAAACAATTAAAATAATTAATACTCAATTGCATCATTTAAAAATAATTACCTCTAATATAAAATTATTATTAATTTAAAAATCTGCCCACCCTATTACGCAACAATTTCCAACATCTTGCTTTTATAATAAAAACTATTAATCAAAATGTTGATATTTTAATGTACATTCAAAATAACAAATTAAATGTAGATTCACAAAATTCCCATTAAACAATTTACATAGTTATTAATCAATTACAATATTTAAATTATAGCACACAATTAATTAAAAATAAAGTTACATTAATCATAACTTCAATGAGTCCCCAGCCTATTTCACTACAAACCCAACACCCTACTACTTCTACATTATAAAATCATTAACTTAACTAACAAAAACAAATGTTACATTACAAATTCTAGTACAAACAAGATTTTTTTAAACAATAATATTTAAAATAATATTATATACCAAAATAAATCAATATTCTTGACAATGATATTCTGCAACAGAATATTTCTGTACAAACAATTTTTTACACAATATTTTTGCATCACAATATTAAAAAACTCAACATTTTTACCAAAAAATCCATGCTTCTGAATGCAGTGCCCATGTTTTCTGGGAAAATCAGTTTAAAAAACTACTGGGAACTCCAAACATATACATAAGTGTTGAACAGATTAAGGATCATGTTGAGCATGTTATCATGATGTTTGCTTAGATGAAACTGTACAGTGCCTGAGAGAGAATACATTAATAGGGGATCATATCTGCAAAATGCAATATGAAAAATGCAAACATCCCTGCAAAGTGTTACAGGTGATTTAAAAATGTGAAGAGCACACTGACAAAGCAATGGTTCAGAGGGGCTCACCCAACTAAGCTAATGGCCGAAGGTGGCTAACAGAAACTCCTGCTATGGATTGGGGGGCGTGGCTTGATGCCTGTGGTGGACGGCAGCGCCGATGTAGAGCTCCTCGGGACGGAGCGGAACGGCCGCTTTTCAAGCCTCCGACCTCCTTGTGACACGGATAACCTTGAGCAGGAAGATGTCCTGATACCCGGGGCTCAATTTCGGAGCTCTCCCAGCAACGTCCTTGCTGTTTTGACTTCCGATGCATCTTCCTCCTCTCTCGCAGATGCCGCGACCGCCATCTTTGGGCGCAATGTTTTTACCGCGTTTAAGCACCAGAGGAAGGTAATGATACCCCTCGAGCAGGGAAAACCTTCTTCTTTCTTGTTGTTCATCAAATGACTTATTTTTAATAAGTCCAACAAGGCTCAACATAACTAAAACGTCTGTAATGGCTTGCCCTCTACCTTTACTTCTCTCTCTCACGCTGCGGCAGCCATTTTGTATGCTGATTTACTTCTCCTCATAATATTCTCCTGGAGCCTCTTGTAGTCACCATTTTCGTCAAAATGCGCTCTTTGCTCTAAATTGTGAGTGGTAACTTTAGAGCTCCTCTTCTGAGTCACATTTTGCCTTTCTTTTTGTCATAATTTTTTCTTCAAGTTCTTGAATTGTGCGACCATCATTTTGAATGCATCTAACGTTTCCCAATTAAGTGCTTGGCAACGTTATTTAAGATCATCGACTAGGTGAATTTCATTCAATGCTTTACATCTGATGTCTGGACTTCTTATCTTATCCCTTCTCCCTAATCTGGGATGCATTTAAAGCTGCTGCCAGAGATTTCATCATTGGTTTTGTTTCCAAAAAACGTAAAAACGCTCGTAAACTAACTAATGATTTGCTGTCTGAGATTAAGAGACTGGAGCACTCCTATTACTCCTCGAAATCCAAGTCTTGTCTCTCACAACTCATCAAAGCAAAATTTCAATTCAATAAGGAATCGATATATGACTCTTTGGATGGGTCAAAACTGGCCAAATTCGGAGCTTCACACAAACATTTCTTAATACTATCAAATTCCTCACAACAAGCTTGACTCCAAACAAACTCACATCCTTTTTTTAAAAGTTCTCTCATGCATTCAGTCTTCTGCGCAAAGGAAGGCACGAATTTATTGTAAAACTCTGCCATACCCAAGAACTTTACAAGTTCATCTTTGTTTTGTGGAAAATTAAAACGAGATATAGTATCAACTAAAGAGGGCTTGGGTCTAATGCCATCACCTGACACCAAGTGACCCAAATATTCTATTTCACTAACATCAAATTTACACTTGTCCAGTCTTAGGGTGAGACCAGAATCTTGAATTTTTGACAAAACTTATCAACCTTTTGTTATGTTATTGCAAATTTACACCATGGACCAGAACATCGTCTTGGTAAACTTTTACCCCATCAATACTACTCAGCAGACTCTCCATCACTCTTTGAAATACCGAAGCTGCAGATATGAGCCCAAACGGCATTCTAAGGAATTTAAAAGTTCCGAAAGGAGTAATGAAGGCAGTGAGATCTTGACATGAGGGATGAAGTCTTACTTGATGGTAAGCCGAGGAGAGATCCAATGTTGAAAAATGTATAGCCCCATCCAAAGAGGATAACATCTCTGATATGTTGGGAATGGGATAATGGTCAACTACCACGGCTTTGTTCAACTCCCTCAAGTCAATGCACAGCCGGGCCTCCCCATTGCCCTTGTGAGCCATCACCACCGGAGAAACCCACTCTGTGGCTTCGACTTCTTGAATAACTCCATTCTGCAACAGTTTGTCCAATTCTGTTTTCATTTTTCCTTTGACTAACAAAGGCAAATTTCTGACCTTCGCTACTCTTGGCATGGCATCAACTTTTAGCTTTATAAGGTGCACATAATTTTTAGACAACCCAATTTATTGCTAAAAACATCAGGAAATTTTGTAATCCAAGTCTCACCACCTGTAATAGTCGCCACTGCAGGTAATTCACTCAAACTGAGGGAGACCGATTAGGATCCAAATATACATGTAAGTCACGTTGGTGACTCCAACTGATAAGAGAATCGCCTTTCATGGAAACATAAATTTTAGCTGCAACCACCCTTCCTTTAAAATCGATGGTGTCCAAAAAATAACCCAACAAGTTGATTATTTGTCCACCATAACCCCTAGGTATGATGTCTGGTTTTAAAAGAACTACTTTTCCAGAAAGCTTTTGGTATAAGCGTAATTTTAGCACTAGAATCGAACAATATTTTAACAACATTATCATTGACCAAAACTTGCTCAATTGGCCCATCAACTGCTCGTTCACGGACCTGACAAACAATTAACTCTTGATCATCCTGATCTTAGATGTCAATTTCTCTCACCTTCTTCTGTTCTTTATTATATCTACAACATTTCGAAAGGTGACCCTTCTTTTTGCATATGGAACAAACAACCTTCCATCCTGGAAAGTCCTTGAAGTTAGCCATGTGACCTCCTCATCCCATCCCATCCTCGTCGCCAAAATGAGGTGAAGAGCACCTCAATAGAAGACACAGGAGGCGTAGGATGGATATGAAGGAAGGTTTATTGCAAGTTCTTCCCAAGAGACCTCATCCTCCAGACCACAGCAGTAACTGACTACATTCAAGTTAAAACATTCCTAAACAGAACATTCTACAGGAAGCCTTGGAAACAAGGCTGAACCATAATAAACACAACAGTAGGACACCACATAATGCCTCAATCTACCTGTTGAAATCCAGCGCAAAATTCTATGGAGGTCAAAATAAGGCTGGCAAGCTTTTAGCGAACTATTTGAAAGTTAGACATAATAAGTTCGATAATGACTCCATTTTAGATGACCATAACACCTTACGTACTAAAGACTCAGAGATATTAAATTAATTTCTTCTCTTTTATAAATCATTATGTACACCTGAACTCACTCCCTCAGAGTCCGATCTCTCACAATTTTTCTCAGGCATTCACAGATCCACCAACACCGGCTTGATTTTACCTCTTTAGAATCTAACATTTCACAACAAGAATTGCTTCATGCTCTACAAACACTTAAAAAAGATAAAGCCCCGGGACCAGATGGCTTGACGGTTGAATTTTTCTTACATTTTGCTCCAATTCTTCTTCCCAAATTAACAACTCTTTTACACCACTTCGCGCAGTCTGGAGAATCTTCTGGTTCTTTTTTGGATGCCTTAATTTGTTTAATACCTAAGGAAGGGAAGGACTTAAAATATTGTAAGAATTACAGACCCATTTCACTTGTGAACATTGATTATAACATTTTTTCTAAAGCTGTAGCTATTCGCCTTGAATCTTTCCTCCCTCAATTATTAGGTGCAGAACAATCTGGTTTCGTCAAAGGTCGCCTTATTTCTGATAATACCTGTTTATTTTTTGATATCTTATCGAAAGCTACCCACCTACCACATTTATTAGCAGCAGTGGCCCTAGATTAAGCCTGGGCGGTGAACTACACTACGCTCGCGGAACTTGCGTAGTTTCGGCAACTTCGCGATTCGCATAGAACGCGAAGTTACCGGGCACTACGTAATTTGCGGCGTAGCGTAGCTGTTTTCCTTCTTCGTGCGCTCAATATACGTTCTCGCGTGCGCGGTAACGACCTACCGTGATTCTGCGTTCGCCGAAGCGACTTCCTATCCGTTCACGGGCGCCACGAGATTTGGAATCCAGCCGCACGATCCCGCGAGAGTGTGCGAACGCGAACACGTCATTCGGACGCGCGATCTGACTTCCGGCGGCAGTGTTGGTAAGATCGCGATCCCGAACACGAAGAAACTACAATCTGGCGAAGAATATCTCTCGAGCACCATAAATCCTTCTCGAAAATGATGATTTTGCTCTAAAAACTCCTCAGATTGTGATTTGGCTGTAGTTTTTGGTGCAAGGAGTCCTTTTGCTTTTTTACTTTTTTTTCCAAGAGGAAGGAAGTGCCCCTGATTCTCAAACTTCCTGTTCCTGTCCAGCAGGCTCCTCCCAGTGCTTTGTCCATGTGCAGTTCATTTTCATTTGGATTTGGAGCTGGAAGGATCACTTTTTGTGTCTGTCTGCTGCATCATATCATTGGATTGGATTTGAGGACTTTTGGATTTGAGATTTTACAAGTAAGTTGGAGAATTGGTGTACTTGTTTGTTTGATTGGGGCTTGTTTGTACCTACATTTTTGGGGGGATTTCCATCGTTTTTAAACTTTATTGTTGTGGCCTCTAGTTTCAGTGGGGGCCTAGTTGTTTTTATTTGATTGGAATTTCAGCCAGTAGGCCCAGACTAGCGCCAGAGGTACCCATGGGTGCATGTTTCTGTGGTGTCTGTTGAATTTAAACATCATGTAGGGCATGCATGGATGTCATTGGATTGAATTGTTAAATGTGGTTTTTGTGGTGTATTTCACTTTTTGGGTGTAATATATATACCTTTGTTGGATGTGTGTGTGTGCTTGTTGTGTAACTTTCCAACCTTTTGTAGCCCTGTGGATTTTCGTTTTTGCATTTTTGTATTAAAGCTGTGTTGTTTAGCACTGCAGGCCTCCTTTGTCTGGTCATTATTATAGGCCTTCTTGAGTTCATTGTTTTCCATGGCCTGTTGTGACTGTGAGTGACAACGTGGCTTGGGGCCATTTTGTGGTGGTTTATTAGTAGTGTGCTGCTTTTTCCATATAGGCCTGCATGTCTTTTCTTTGTTCCCCTTGGCTTATGCTTGTTGTGTGAACTTGTGGGTGGCCTGGCCATGTGGTGGTGGCCATTTTGTGGGACCAGCCACTGTGCTTTTGCCATAGGCCTCCAAGCTTGCGGCCTAGTCTGCCAGTAGGCCCAGAGGTAGTCATCCTCATGGGTGCATAAAAACTGTTTCTGTGTTGTCTGTTGGATTGTTGTAAGTGTAACATAATTTTGGCCATGGATGGCATTGGATTGAATAGCAAAATGTGGGTTTTGTCGTGGTATTTCAGTTTTTGGGTGTGTGTTACATCAATAGGCCTTTTCAGCCACTAGGTAACCCTGTGCGTTCAGCTCGCGGACTTTCGGCACCTCCGCACTGTGCGACAACGCGGACTTACACTTTTTCTCTTCTTCGCGCGCTCAATATACGTTTCCACGCGCGCGATAACTACTTTTGTGACGATCGCGATGCCGAACACGCAGAATTGACAATCTGGCGAAGAATATCTCTCGAGCGCATAAAACCTTCTCGAAAATGATGATTTAGTTCATTTTGCACACAAAAACTCCTCAGGTTGTCATTTAGATGTAGTTTGGTGAGCAAGGAGTCACTTTTTTTTTGTTTTACAATTTTTTTCACGAGGAAGGAAGTTGCCCAGAGTCTCCAACTGCCTGGTCCTGTCCTTTGTCTTCACTTTGTTGTTATTTCGGGTGGCCTGGCCATGTGGGTGGCGGCCATTTTGTAAAGCCAGGCATTCTGCTTTTGCCATAGGCCTGCATTGTCTATCTTGTGTTCCTTTTCTTGTTGTTGTGGCTAGCGTGGCCATGTGGTGGCGGCCATTTTGTGGGACCAGCCACTGTGCTTTTGCCATAGGCCTCCAAGCTTGCGGCCTAGTCTGCCAGTAGGCCCAGAGGTAGTCATCCTCATGGGTGCATAAAAACTGTTTCTGTGTTGTCTGTTGGATTGTTGTAAGTGTAACATCATTTTGGCCATGGATGGCATTGGATTGAATTGCAAAATGTGGGTTTTGTCGTGGTATTTCAGTTTTTGGGTGTGTGTTACATCAATAGGCCTTTTCAGCCACTAGGTAACCCTGTGCGTTCAGCTCGCGGACTTTCGGCACCTCCGCACTGTGCGACAACGCGGACTTACACTTTTCTCTTCTTCGCGCGCTCAATATACGTTTCCGCGCGCGCGATAACGACTTTTTGTGAAGATCGCGATGCCGAACACGCAGAATTGACAATCTGTGAAGAATATCTCTCGAAAATGATGGTTTAGTTCATTTTGCACCAAAAACTCCTCAGGTTGTCATATAGATGTAGTTTGGTGAGCAAGGAGTCACTTTGTTTTTGTTTTACAATTTTTTTCACGAGGAAGGAAGTTGTTGGGTGGCCTGGCCATGTGGTGGCGGCCATTTTGTGGGACCAGCCACTGTGCTTTTGCCATCGGCCTCCAAGCTTGCGGCCTAGTCTGCCAGTAAAGTAGGCCCAGAGGTAGTCATCAAGGGTGCATAACAACTGTTTCTGTGTTGTCTGTTGAATTTTGCCATCATTTAGGCCATGGATGTCATTGGATTGAATTGCAAAATGTGGTTTTTTTGGGAGGGTCTATTTCACTTTTTGGGTGTGTTAAATAAATGCCTTTTTTGCGTGTGTAATTATAATTATGTGTTGTTGTTGTAGTGGCTGTCTAACTTTCCAAACTGTTTTTAGCCATGTGGATTTTAGTTTTTGCATTAAAGCTGTGTGTGTTTTATCAGGCATCCTTTGTCTGCCCATATATAATAGGCCTGCTTGAGTTCATTGTTTGCCGTGCCTTGTGCCTGTGAGTCACCATGTTGCTGGGGCCCATTTTGTGGTGGTAGTTAGTAGTGTGCTGTTTTTGCCACATAGGCCTGCGTGTCACTCTTTCCATTGTTCCTCTTGTCTTACTGCTTCCAAATCCATCCCCATTGCCAGCTGCAGCTCCCTGATGCTGCATACATCCCACGTGATGCACAAATTTAGGCCAAACATGCTCCACTACATTTTAGTTTTTGTTCTTTACTATTCTTATTCTTCCAGAGTGTACACACTACACAGTAGCCATGAAAGCCCTGGCCTTGTTGTCAAAGTCTCATAAATGGCTACACAGTGTGTTGTTGTTCACTGAGTTTCTAAAATTTAATAATTGAGGCCACCACCACACACTAAGTTCTATATTATATTTGTTTGATTTGTGCTATCGTCGTTTGACTGATGTTGTTCTGGCTTTTTTGCTTTTAGGTGCACAAAGACTGAGGAGGAGGTGTGTCATCATTGCCCGTTGCACTGCCAGACAGACATCCTGCTGCTGTACACAACGTGACGTGTGACCTGACCAGACATCTCTGCAACTGAGTGCTGCTGACATCTGAAGAAGAAGATGGGCCCAAAGAAAGCAGGTACCAGGTCCTCCAGTGCCAAGAAAGTTGCTATTGAGAAGAAGGAACAGAAGAAGGAAGTGACACTTAAGTCTGGTGTGCCGCCCAGTACCTTTTTTGGGAAACAAAAAAATTACGCCTGCAGCAACGGTGTCCAGGGGGCAAGCTGGGGGCAGCACCTCCGCATCAGTGGGCCCAACCCACCAACCCAGGCCCAAGCACATGAGTGTGGAAGAGGTAGCCAGCCTAATGGTGGAAAGCAGTGATGCTGAGCCTGAGATAAACTTATCGCTATCTCAAAGTAGTACCCAATCAACGCAGGAGGAAACACAGCAGATAAGTGGTCAACAACAACAGCCGCAACCACCGCCCGCAATAGTAGTTGTTGTTCCTCCCGAAGTAGGGGCAGTTCAGGAAATTGAGCCTCATGCAGAGGTAGAAGAAGAAGCCACTCATTCGGAAAATCCATTGTCTTCCAAATCTCCAGCAAGGAAAAGGAGGGGTAGTCCATCAAGTTCTTCGCCAAGCCCCCCTTCTGATGATTTAGATGCCACTTGGAAGCCACAAACTGAGTCTGAGAGGGAGCCACGTCCCAACACCAAGCTAGGGAAAAGGAAGGTTCCAGAAAGCCTTACACTTATGGAGGTCGATGTAGAACAGCAGGATGATGATGATGAGCCAGTCATCACGAACATCACTCCCGGCCCCGAGGAGATGGAGACCAACATTATTACCCTATCCAAAATCGCTGCGAGGGATGTAGCAAGCATACCTCCACAGGTAACACCACCAACACGACCTACAGATTCCATATTTGCATTAGCAAAGGCCCGGCAGCGACCTACATCCACCAGCACAACCACCACCTCAGTAGAAGTAGGTAGTGGTACAGCAGCAGCACAGAGTCAAATTCAACACACACCCTCCAGTTCATCCGCCATTGGAAGTGGCAGGTCCTCCAGCAGGAGGCCAAAGTTAAGCTCCCCAGTTTGGGACTTCTTTACGGTTAGCGAAAAGGAGGAGAACATTGCTATATGCTCCATTTGTAATACCTCTGTTAGTCGTGGTAAACTTGGTACAAACTATGGTACCGGAGGCCAAATGACCCATCTGAAAAAACACCACTTGATCAGCTGGGAGGACCACCTTCGCGACATAAAAAAAACTGCAACCATTGGTGTTGGTGGGGATAAAGGAGTAGAAGATCCGATCACGGTGGAAGAGGAAGGACAGGGAGACATTCTCTCTGGTAATGGTACACAAGGTGTCCCTGACCCCAGCAGTGCAGTGTTGTTAACGTTGCACACATCTTCAGCAACATCTCAGTGGCACAAGAGTAAGAGTCAGCCTGAGACACCAAGGACAAGGAGTACCGCAATCCAAAAAGTGCGTTGAGCATAAGAGAAAGGAAAACCATGCAGCCTACCATTATCAGCTTGTTTGGTGGGGAGGGGCAGTACGAACGCAACCACCCAATAGCACGTTTGTACAATGCGAAGCTGGCTAAAATGTTAGCACTGGACCTTCTCCCTTTTTCTTTTGTTGAAGGGGTGGGTTTTCTGGAATTTGTGTCAACCATCTGCCCAAAATGGCATGTTCCCAGCCGCTACTATTTTGCCAGAGTTGCTGTTCCAGCACTACATCACGACGTGCTGGAATTGCTTGGAAAAGCCTTGAAGCAGAGTGCTGTTCAGAGTATCCACCTGACAACAGACATGTGGACCAGTTGCCAAGCCACTGATTACATGTGCATCACTGCACACTGGATCTCTTTTGCGGGGGTTAGAGAACAGATATCTGCTGGTGTTGACGCTGCTGAGATTTTTCATGCCACTCGCAAACATGCAACTGTAGCCATGTTTGCCATGGAGAAATCTCATACTGCTGCAAACATTTTGGAAGAGTTTAACAGCAAGGTCTTTGAGTGGCTGCGCCCAAGAGGGCTTAACATTGGTTTTGTTGCCATGGACAATGGCAGTAATGTAGTTAGGGCCATGGAAGATGGTCGCTATTTCAGGGTCCCGTGTTTGGCACACTGCATTAACATTGTTGTTCAAGACTTTTTGAAAAATGAATCCAAAGTCAGCAACTTACTGGCCACCTGCAGAAGAATATGCACACATTTCAGCCATTCTTTTAAAGCCCGGAAGCAGCTGAGGGTCATTCAACGTGAGCATAAAATGCCAGTCAAAGCTCTCATCCAGGAGGTGCCAACACGTTGGAACTCAACTTATTATATGCTTGATCGTCTGTTTGAACTGTACATACCACTCAATGCTTATGTCATGCAAAGATTAGGGGAACCTACTGTGAGAGGCATGACCGTTGAGATGGGTCAATGGGACCTCATTAAATGCCTGACTGAGATGCTACTTCCTTTTGAGATATTCACACGTGAAGTCAGCAGGGAGGACTGTACTATGGGCCAAGCTATCCCATTGTTGCACATGCTAGAGCAACAGCTGAAGGAGGTGTCTGAAACGTACGCAGGTGTGGATAACAAACAAGATGCATATAATTTGGCGGAGACCTTAGCCGCTCGCTTATCTGAAAATACAAGGATTCAAAATAAAATTTTGTCACAACCACATTACATTAGTGCCACAATTTTGGATCCACGGTACAAAGTATTTCTGAACAGCAAGGCAGTAATTCCTTTTTCGGAAGTGGATGTTGCCAACTACAAAACTTTGATAGCTAAGGAAGCCACTATTTTCGAAAACGAACGGCTGTTAATTGCAGGCCCCCCACCCCAGGCCATAAAAACAAGTACTAGAGGGCATCCAGAGTCAAGTTCTACTTCGGAGTCTGAGGGCAGTGCGTTTGCCTCTCAGCAGTCACCTACACCAACAATAACATCAACAACAGCAAGAACAGGATCATCCACAGTACAATGTGCAACTGATTGGTTTCTACCGCAGGGGTATGGTAAGTCCAGTGCTGATGCAAAGGCAAAAGAGGCCGAGCACATCGGAGCATCCCTGAACATTGAGCGGACGGTCCAGGCCTATCTGGATGACCCAACAGAGGTCTTCATGGATCGAAACCCATTGTTGTATTGGTATGGGAAAAGAAGCCAATGGACAGTGCTCAGCAGGCTGGCGATAAAGTATCTGGCTTCCCCTGTCGCAAGTGTCTCTTCAGAGCGTGTTTTCAGTGCTGCTGGTGCCATTGTAACTTCGAAAAGGACCAGTCTCTCGGCCAAAAGCGTGGAGAGGTTAACCATGATCAAAATGAATCAGCACTTTATACCACCGGATTACAAAATACGTGAATCACAGCAGGAAGAGGAGAGCGACTTGGATGACGTAAATAGTGCGTTACAGGACCTACTTCTGTGCGAACCACCAGAGTTTGAGGACGAGCTCCTCTTCCCTGACAACTAGGCTTTCAAATTGTTACTTTCTTCCTTCCTTTATGTGTCTGTGTATCTGTCTTTCTGGTTCAAATCAAATCACAACAAATCCATCACCACCGTCTTCTCTTTTTATTTCCCTATTGGAGTTGCACGTCTGTGCATTTAACTGTCCACTCTTCAGAGTCCTGCTTCATCTTCCTGTCTCGCCCTAGTACATTTCCATCAAGCCAGACATTGGAGTACAAGAAATGTTGCCTTTAACATTAACAGTCCCTCCATAAGAAGTGAAACGTGACTATAGCTATCCTCCGTTTTGTTTCCGAGCCGAAAATCATCATCACTGTCCGAAGGCTACAGCCTCGGCAGGCATCCAAAGCTCCTCACTGTCAGAACTTGGGCAGGCATCCAAAAGTAAACTCATCACTGTCCGAAGGCTACAGCCTCGGCAGACATCCAAAGCTCCTCACTGTCAGGACAGAAGGTACTTGGCAGAGAAAGACAAGACTCTTCGAAGAAACTTGCTGACATTTGTGCAAACTCAATTGACCAGCAATGAGCGCTACCCAGGCCGCGGCCCATCATCATCACAGTGCTGACCATGTGAAGCAACTTAAACAGTGACAAAGTGCCACAGAGGAATAAGACAGAAACCGAAACAGCGACTAACACTCGAAATGAATGTGGACTGGAGTAATGATGAGGCTACTGCCCCGTAAAAAAAAAACCACACACACCTGTCAGAACTAGGCATCTGATGATCTGACAGCCAAAGAGAAGAGCAAGACAGGTAATGATGGAATGCATTGGATTCTTGCTGACTCTGAGCGATTGCTGTTGTTTGTTGTGTTGATGTTGTGTTGTGCATGAAGTCGAACTCTACTCTACTAGTTAATCTACAAAGTGACTGAAGTGACACTCAATGTTTCCCTTCTTGTTGTTTAATAACCAGATTGTACTCCTACTACTGCAGGTGCAGGCCAATATCTGTTGCAATTTTTTAATATGGAATATGGACTTAATCGGAGTCACTACAGACTGAGTTGGAGTTGGACAACACGTACCACAACATGATGATGACCATACTATCTTTGCACGCAGTCAGTCAGTTGGATCGGAGAGGATTCAAGGAATAACTGCGTTTCATGAAGTGGCATAAGGTAAACATAAACACAACAATTCAACAAGAAAGTAAACACAGCAGACCTACATGTCCATGTTGTGGTGGAGTTGAGTCAGTGTAGTTATGTGACAGACAGCGGCGCATTGATTTTGTCACTTAATTTTGAAAATGCAAAGTTGCTGTATATATGCCTTTTGTCTGGCTCTGTCAAAAATTAAGGTAAATGGAGGTTGGGTCACAGGCTGGTGCTGTGGTGGGCCTGTTCTGTCCTCTTGTTGTTGTAGCTTAATGCTGTAAACGGAATATACACGATATATCCAAGCCGCCTCAGTCTGAAAGTGTTCTCTCTTCTCTTCTTGGACTCCACCGTAATTGATGCTTTTTTATATTCATTGATTTTTCAATACCCCTTTTGTTTTTCCATCTAGATGTTACAGGCCGGCCTTTACCCTGTGCTATACTGGGAGACTCAACTCACATTTACCTTACCAATCCGCATCAGGAAAGCAACCAAGATTGATGTGCAGAGCGTCCATGGAAGATAGGACCAAGAGGAAGGACGAGATTCAACTCCACAATTTGACCAGGATAATACAGTAACTTTAGTATCATTCATCTTTTAATTAATTGGAATCCTTTTTCTCTTCAATCATTACAACTGTGTGTTGTTGTTGTTTGTTTGCTAATTGATCCCTACAACTATTTTTTACTTTTCTTTGCTATCTTTAAAAGTAAGCCCAGTACAACATGGAATTTGGGTCTCTGTCTGAGGGCATATATTACAGGCAAGGCAAATTGCATAGAATATACTGCTGCCCTGTACTGTCTTGTCTAGTAGGAGTTAGTAAGTACTACTCATTAACCATCAAGTTATCTTCATCATGCATGCATTGCCTTTTTCTCCCTTTATAGTTTTTTGGAGAAGATCATGGTCGTCTGCCAAGATTGCGCTTTGCTTTTGTTGTCCATGCGTACTGTTTTTCTTTCTCAAACCTTTCCCCAAACTCCCCTTCCCATCCATTCATCAAACCCTAACCCTCTTCCCCCGGGCTGTGATTTATATTGAGGTGTGATGTGACTACATAAAATGTACACCAATTGATCACATGCTTGCTGGGGCAGATGTGGTAAAAGCAACACTAATTAAATTTCAAGGCAGGGCGAGGAGCTTCTTCTGCTTGCCCACCCATGCTCAGTCTATGTGCAAGCCGTCACCGGCTAATAGTACATCATAATTAATTGCCAGCATTGATTGGATTCATCATCAAACTCCTACCACACAGCAGTAAAGGTTACGAATTACGATTGTGTTAAGTTAAGTGACTCACTCGACACAACTACAGTTTGTAACTTCTTGTACTAGGCTGTCCCCGCCAACATTATGTTTTATTTGACTTTAGCAGTTGCAAATGCAATATTGTTTGTTTGGCAGTCTTCTTCTGTACTGTATTTGACTTCGTTCTACTACTCCTCCCACAGTCGCTTTCAGGCAAGTGACTGTCTCTTTTTTATTTTTTTAGCAAATGCTGCTGGCAGTGTCAACTCTACCACAACCATGGCATCTTCTCCATTCTCTTGGGAAACCATGCAGCCATCGCTGTGCCGAACGTAATCATCATCAATCACAGGTAAGATAAGTTTGGTGGGAGGTATAATGGACTAGGAGGAGAGACTGACAGTACTAGTAGGACAAATCACTCAGTGAGGGGTACCGCATCTATCTGTTTGTGTTACATCATCGGCAGATTATTTAAATCAAACACTGGCTGCGGCCCTGCAGCAGCAATGAAAGAAACCATGTGACGTTAATTTGTAAAACAGTAACCCCCCACAAAACATTAACATTGTATGTTGAAGTATAAATATAATTTATTACCCTAACAAAAATAAACTATCCCACACCTGACCCACCCTCTCCCTAACCCCAACCAATGTCCAAAACGAAAAAAGTCCAAAGAATGTCCAAAGTCCAAACCCCAACGCCCAATTCCCACCCACCAACAAAACGAATAAAAAAGGGGCAATGCAACAGGGTCCTATATTATATTCGGCGGGCTTTAAGGTGTTTGTCCACCAGAATTTTAACCCGCTCCTCGAGTTGCTCCTCTAGCCGTGCCACCCGGAGGAGAATCTTGCGTCGAAATGCCCTGCAGTGGCATCCAGGGTGGGGGACAGCAGTGCTGGTTGCAATAGATTTGCGGCGGGCGGCTGCCAGACTGCGGCGCCGTACCACTGGAGGTCTGGCCTGGCTGGGGCCCGGGGCATCGGACGAGGCTGCTGCTGCTGCCGCCTCCTCCTCCTCCGCCTGAGCCACCAGCCGCCGGTACTCGGCACAGATGGCCTCCAGTTTCCGGTGCCGGGCCCTGGCTGCCAACTCCTTCCGGGATGGTTTGCCTTGGGAAGGAGTACTATCTATATCAAGAAAGAAAAAGAATATTGTTGTAAGCAGTACTCTTAGCAAAACAGTAACACAAAATTAATTCAACACATAATGGCACAGTAGCACTAGCAAGAAGCACAGTACATAACATTTCTGGTATAATAATCTATCTATCCTCCCACTTCCTCGGCCTGTAACATTTGTGGGAGTTTCAGGCATTATACTAGCACTATGGACTCCAGTACACCAGTCTTCTTCTTATCTCTACTAGTTTAGCGAAATGACATAACCTGGTTGTAGCCGGCATGCCAGCTCGGTCATCTATGCTTGCACCCAAGACAAACATACGAGTCATCATGACGCAGACTCACGTTAGTTTGATTTACTAATGTATGCAGGTGGGGAAGCTCGTATTTATTTTTCTATTACGGGTGGCCCAAACGTTCCGTCCATCATCCCCTTTTGTATCGCTTTGTTCGCCCTAAGTTGGCGGGGGTATGCCCAGACGTGGGTCCCTTGCTCTCTTTGCCACTGGATTCAAGCAAGCCTGGCTGATGACGGCTGGAATGCCAGAAACCGGTCCTAGGATGCTTGTTTCCGGTCCAGGGAAGACATGGCTTGGCAGTTCGGGCTGGACTGTTCCCATGAGGCACAGGGTCAGACTGATTTGCATATGGCCATGTCTGAACTGGGGTGGTGGAGTGAGCTAAAGAATGATGATGGATTAAACCCAGATCAGTTGACTGGGGGTGAGTGCTTGATTGGCTCAAACGTTCCGTCCATCATCCCCTTTTGTATCGCTTTGTTCGCCCTAAGTTGGCGGGGGTATGCCCAGACGTGGGTCCCTTGCTCTCTTTGCCACTGGATTCAAGCAAGCCTGGCTGATGACGGCTGGAATGCCAGAAACCGGTCCTAGGATGCTTGTTTCCGGTCCAGGGAAGACATGGCTTGGCAGTTCGGGCTGGACTGTTCCCATGAGGCACAGGGTCAGACTGATTTGCATATGGCCATGTCTGAACTGGGGTGGTGGAGTGAGCTAAAGAATGATGATGGATTAAACCCAGATCAGTTGACTGGGGGTGAGTGTTTGATTGGCTCAAACGTTCCGTCCATCATCCCCTTTTGTATCAAATAAAATCCAGAACACTAACTAAGCCTAAGTACCACCTGACCTAGCCCACCTATTCCAGGCGGGCCAATTGTTCATTAAGTCTGCATTTCCATTTTTTTATTGCCCTCATAAATGCATATATGAGAAGGAGGACACATGCATAAATTGGTGCTTAATGCATACACCAAATTGTTGGTTGATTAAGTCTGATGTTCTGCAGCTGAGTGACACTGCCAAGCTTACCACTCACTAAACAAACTACAAAAGGTTCTACTAGTAAGGACTGGGGTAAGCAGCACTCAGTGACAGAGGATGCGTCACGCAGAGCGCTCAAAAATTATCAACTAATAACTAAACCTACTAACAAACTATCAATCCATCCACCACTATTTGACAGGAGGACAAAGGAAGGACTAGAGTCTCTCTAGAAATAGCATTACCTAACTGAAGTTCTCTAAAGTAAACTCTTACATAATAATAAGGACAAGCGAGCGCAAAGTTGCAAACAAGTAAGAGTAGCGGCCAGCACCTGTGTCCTACAATCACAGAAGATTTTGAAACGTAAATTACCTGCAATGTAAGCAGCAGTATTCTTGTTATTTGTAAAAAATGTATACACAAATCACAATACTTATACTACTATATATATTAGCTACTCACCAAGCCCCACGACCTCGACACCTAGCAGGTCCAACAGGTCCTGCTCCCGGTCGAGGATGTCTGACCACCGGTGGGCCAGCTGGTTATGGGTGCGCCGGACCCCTGAGCAGCGAAACACTGCCCGGCGCACCTTCGCCCACCGGCGGTGACGCTCCTGGGTCGGGTACCCGGAGCCTGGCCTGCCGCCTGCTGCCAAGGTCAAGGGGAGGTGGCGCTGAAGAAAAAAAACAAGGGCGGCCACCTCCGCCTCAGTAAAAAGCTGGCGGGCTTGCACCCCTGCAGGGCGCAGTCTGCCGCAAGGCAGGTGGCGGCTCTTGGGCGCACGCGCCTTGCCCTTCGAGCCGTCACTGCTGCCCTTCACCATGGTTCTGGGGTGGGACTGAGAGGAGGCGGAAAAGAAAAGTTAGAAGGGAAAAATAAAGTTAGGGGAAGAAGTAGGAGCTTAAAGAAGAAAGTTATATAAAACAGTCGAAAAGTTAAAAAAACACAGTAAAAAGTAGAAAAAAATGCAAAATATAGACTTAGGCAGAGAGAGAGATAAATAAGAAATAAAGAAAAATTGAAAAACAGTGTAAAAAACTAAGGATTGCAAAGATTGAGGGAGGATAGAAAAGCAGGCCCAGAACCATAGCATAGAGTGAAAAACAAGATGGCCGCGCCCATCGCGACCGCGTGGGTAAGTTCACGCGATATTTCTCCCCGAGCACGCAAAAAGCGTCGCGAACACGTACGACGCGTTCCCGAACATGAAATGCGCATCGCGAGCACACTATACGTGACCCGGAACAGGAAATAAGGCATCGCGAACGGGCGGGACAAGTGAAAAACAAGATGGCCGCGCCCATAGGCGACCGCATGGGTAAGTTCGCGCCCCCGAGCATGCAAACAGCGTCCTGAACACGCACAACGCGTTCCCGAGGAAGAAAAACGCATCGCGAACGGGCGCGACAAGCAGCTACGCACACTCGCGAAGCTATGCGTAGCTCGCGTAGCGCTCCGACGTCTTCGCGTAGCTTCGCGTAGCGCGACTACGCGAACTACGCCCAGGGTTACCCTAGATGCGGAAAAAGCGTTTGATCGAGTTAATTGGTCCTACCTTTTTCAAGCGCTCAAATGGTTTGGCTTTGGTCCAAAGATTATTTCCTTGATCTCCACTTTATATTCTAATCCACGTGCAGCCGTTTTTGTCAATGGGGTTTCTTCCCCTTATTTTGATTTGAGAAGAGGTGTTCGACAAGGCTGCCCTTTGTCCCCGTTTCTTTTTAACTTGGCTTTAGAGCCCTTTTTGTCCAGAATCCGTCAAAATGATGACATAAAAGGCTTTGACTCCCATGACATACAAGTTAAATTAGCAGCTTATGCTGATGATATTTTATTATTTCTCTCTAACCCACAATCCTCTGTACCTGCCTTTCTACAACAAGTAGACCTCTTCGCCTCTGTTTCCGGTTATAAGCTTAATAAAGATAGATGTGAAATACTTCCTTTAAACAAATTTACCTTCAAAGACGATTTCAAATCTTCAAATTTTGCTTGGAACCCTCATCATATCAAGTGTTTAGGTCTTTATTTTACACCTTTAATTCCATCAACATTGAACCTTTTAATGGAGAAATGCATACATAAAATTGCCTCTTTAACATCTAAATGGCATCCCTTATACCTTTCATGGTGGGGACGCCTGGATACCATTAAAATGATGCTGGCCCCTATGGTTTTATATACTATTTCCAATATTCCAGTTCCCATTCCCTTAAAAAAAATTACAAAAATTAATTCCATACTATCTTCTTTCCTATGGAATAACAAATAGCCTTGCATGTCCTTTCTGAGATTAATAAAAATAAAATCAGAAGGCGGAGTCAATTATCCCGACTTTCCTAACTACCAAAAATCTTTCTTACTTCGCCAGGCCTGTAGATGGTTATCTGAGTCCTCAGTAGATTGTCCTCTATGGGTTGATCTTGAACGCTCCTTTCTCGTTTAAGGAAATTCTCTCTTTTACCCGTAGACCTCAATCTATTTTTACTCCTGTTCTCAAACACACATGTAAGCTTCTGGAACCCATTCCCATAACTTCCCCTACTGACCAGGACTCCTTCTTTAACTCTACACTATGGCATAACAAATCTATTCTGATTCGCGGTAAACCTTTTTATTGGAAATCCTGGAGACATAAGGGCTTAATTTGGACACATCAGCTTTTTTCTCAAAATGATGTTTTGTCTTTTCCTGAAGCTAGTCAACTTTTTGACCTACCCCTTCTTTCCATTCCAAGTATACTCTGATTAAACAAGCTCTTTTAAACGCATATACTCAAATTTTATCTCACCCTGTACCTTTCCCGGTTAACAGCTTACATACGTTCTTAATTTCTAACCCCAAAGCTTCCACCATTTACACTCATATCTGCTCTTCATGTTCAAATAGAGAAAAGACAAAAATTGAACTATCTTGGGAGGAAGATCTCGAAGTGAATTGGACACTTTCCTTATGGAATAAAATATGGACCTATATTAGGAAAACATCTAGAGCTGCTAACACCACACAAACATTATTTTTTATCTATAATAGGCTTTTACTACATCCGGTCACATTACACAAGAGACATCAGGTTTTACCTGATGCTTGCTCGTCTTGCTCCTCTCCATTTGCTGATTTGAAACATTTACTTTTTATGTGTCCACATGTTTATTCGTTCTGGAAAATGGTTTGGGCTCAAAACAATTTAATTTTTAACTCTAATTTCTCTTTTTCTATTACACATCTATTTTTAGGTAGCTTATCTCCCACCTGGGATCATTTTATTTCCAATGTAAAGATTGTTGATTTTTAAATGGCAGTTGCTTTCCAGCAGATTACTAAAAATTGGAAAGACTTTACAAACCTATCATTTCAAGCTTGGTGGTATGCAGTATGTTACAATCACAGATTGGACACAGCACTTGTTCACCCCATCCACTTAGCCACACAACGTCTGAATTTATGGTTACCTTTTACACAATTCATTGACTCTAGTGCCAAACGCTCTTTCTCCCAAACTCCACTTCAACAAGAAGTTACTCAACCTCCATGATATTCCATATTTTCTTGGTATTATTATCTCATATTGTATTATCATTTTGTATTGCTATTGTATTATTTTATATAATTCTGATGAAATGCATTATTTTTATTGATTATATTGTCATTTTAATGCTTATACCAATCCACTTCAGTCATGTTTGTATGAGGCTATATATTATATTATGAGACTTCCTTTTATTCTTTCTTTTTCTTTCTCGTCTCTCATCTTCTTCTCTCTATCTATTGTTCATCATACTATTGTATTCAAATGACTTGTTCTTTAATAAAAACACTTTTGAACTCAAAAAAGAAAGTCCTGCTATATGTATATCTTTTTTGTGTTAATTTGTTATAGAAAAGAACCTCTGGATAACTGTTAGAGTTGTCTATAGTAAGACCTAAAAAGAAAAAATGATTTCTAGAAATCTGATATGACTGGTGTTATCAATTAAATACATGTTTCATGTGCACTATTCTGTCCTGTTATTTGTGACTTTAAACTCGGGGGCCAATTCGCAAGGGCATTTTGAGTACATAAAGTAGTAGTCCTGTAGTGGTCTTATGCATGTTCTTACATGCCTTTATGAATTGGCCCAAAAACTTCTAAAGTGAAAACATCCAAAATTAGATTAAATTGGAATCTAGCAGGTTTACTAATACAGAGTTGGTCGTTTCGGGACTATTCGCAGAGTCATAAAAGAGTATGTACAAGAGTGTAGTACTACTTCCTACACCAATATCACATTTGTAAATTGGACAGAGGATTCTTAGCCAAGCAATGGTTGTACTGTGTGGCTAAAGTGGCATAGATATAGGCACACAAGTGTAATTGCATTCCATGGTTAGTGAATGCATGCCTTCATAGTTTCACAAAAGACATTCACTACTTAATGTAAAAAGACAAAGTCTGTAACTGTTGATTAGGTGATAAATGTGCATAAATGCCCCCCCCCGTCATTGGAGTCCCTTAATACCCCATTCACCCCCAGGCAAGTTCAACACATCTATGCCAAAAATAATACACAAACAAGATAATTTTGCATAAAACAATGGTTCTCACATAGCAACATACCTGCGTTCCCCTATTCGACGGGTGCAGGACTGACTGGTAATACATTCTGATTATTTATTCTAACATATATCCCGATATAATTGAGGCAGAAATGTCATTTACTACAGAAAATCCATTACTGTGTGTTAAACAGTACTCACCGTGACTAAGGATTTCTGGGAATGGAGGGGTGTGTATTATACTTGATGTGGTGTGTTTTTGTTTGGAAAAAGTGTTCAAAGCAGCGTGATCTCTCATATGACCTCCTGCTGTGCTTCCAAATTGCTATTTCATTGCCTTTGACTGTGGCAGCTGCTGTGTGGGATTGTTTCTGAATTTCATGGTCGACGATGCAAAATATCTTCATAATAAAATGCTTCATCTTCCTGGCCCCAATGCGTTTCCACTGTGACCATCCACTATAAAAACGACAAGGCCAGACTGTGGTGTTATTGCATCGTATGGAAGTCTGGGTCTGGCCGGCTTGGCGGTACATTCCCTAATTTCAGAGATATGAGTTTCTATCATTTGTTTTTACTCTTGCGCGTACAAGTGTCTGTTTCTCTTCTTCAGTTGAAATTATTTTTACTGGGGCACGTTTACAGCATAAATAATATTGTGCAGTTTGTAGACGGACACCAATTACATAGTTCTAATTTGTTTCCATCACTTCTACGAATTATAGAAATTGTGTACTTGAATCCAATTAGCTTGATTTGTCCTTAATGAAAAACAACAGTGGCTAAAATCTAAAAATACCACTTCCGAGATCAATTTAGTGCGCACAAATGAGGGAAGGGCATTTTTCATTTAGCAATTTTGATACTTTTAAAAGAAAATTGCTGAAAAGTTACACAAATTATGAGGAAGAGGAAAACATAAAATGCGATAATATATATATTTATTTTTTTAATCCAGTGAAAGAACGGGGGGGGGCAGGTTCAATACATTAGAATCAAGAAAATTCAGATGCAAACCAACAGTCAGCTTGGTCAGAAATTGAAACCTACAAATGGAGCAGTATTTGGAAAGGAAGAACCATTGAAAAGGAAAACGCAGAGAGAATTATGATAGTAGCTCTCAATGCCTTGACACTGTTTCAGAACTTGGGAATAACAAGAAACTGTAAGAAGGCATAAAAGAGCGCCTGGGATCACTCTAGGGTTAAAGTATCCATGCTTCAAGCTCCTGGGTATGGGAGCATTCAGGGTCTCATTTATGACATTTTGGCATAGGGCCCCTTGCTGCACTGCCATAAACCAAAACTGAGAGGGTCAGAATGCACAGTTGTTTAAGAATTACGGTGCATTTCTTTCCTTTCTGCCTGCACTGATGCCGTTTTGGCAGCCTGGTGCCAATGTAGGCATCCTTGTGCTGTGGTGCAATGGTGCCTCCATTGCAGGCAGGATTGTTTTTGTGCAGGAAGGGGCACCTTCCTACACAAAAACATTCATAGGAGGTGTGTTCCTCTTTCTATGTGTGCTTCAGAATGAAGTACACATGGATAGAGGAAAAAAAGAGGAGAAATTAACAGGTGTACATAGCTTTGTAAATCTGGGGCAGTGTCAAATTCCATGGGGGTTGCATGGGAAAACCCACAGCAATGCCAATGGGATCCCTCTCGGGCGCAGAGTAAAGCAAAGCAGCGATTTGCTGTGCGCAGCCTCACTCATGATTTATGAGGCCATTCAAAGCCACACAGGGTGGCTTTGCATGGATTCATAAATCTTTATGAGAGCCCTGCGTCACGCATGTACCACTTTGAGTGGTACAACAGTGATGCAGGGCTCTGAAAATAAGCCCCTCAGAGCTTTTGATGAATTGTATTTTCTGGAGAGCCTAGTAGGTCCAAAAAACGTTTTCAGAAGCTGAACGTGTACTCAAAAGTCACAGTATGCGTCAAAATTCCAGACCTTAAAGAAAGACTTTACTGATCTCACCTCTTAGGCACCCAAGTCAATTTGTTCACTCTCAGGCACTTTTTATTTTTCTCCATTCCATTCTCGAATTTTCCTGACTCAATAGCCCTTCTTTTTAAAGTTACCTTAAACTTATAACATGATACTAAATTGGCGCATCTTTTACATTTCAACCATGAAGTGTCTGTTGGGAAAAATTGTCTCCATGAATCAAATTCAATTTTCAGATTGAGGACTAGTTCGCAGAGCAAACCAAGAAACTTACCATTAAAATATAATGATCTGGAGATTTACTCCAAGCCACACAGTGGTTTTAGTTTTTATAAATCCTACCTCACTGCAAATACGACATAAGTTTCTATTAGCACTTGATGTTCAAGCGAGCAAATATTTTGATGGTTTTTTTTTAGTAAGTACACTTGGGGATCGTCTCATAATGTTCCAACCTTTAAAAATCTGCATGAAACATTTCACTAAGAATCATAGGAGCCGATTACGACATCATTCGGAAAGGCTCTGAAAGGGATTTGGTATTGCAGAATCCGATTCGGAACCCTTGTTTCTGAACGAATCGTACACATTTCCCAACAACCGATTAGGATGCCCGGAAACTGTCCGGGCAGTCCGAATTGGTTCCAAAAGGCATTGAGTCTTTTGGAGCCGATTCGTACAGCTCTATGGACATGGTTTCGGGACAAGCGATTACAATGATCGATTCGGACAGCCGTTCCGATTCGGTCTGACCGACACAAAACGGCTGTCCCCCCTTTGCCCAGAGGCGTCTGTATGGGACCCGTGGGGTACCCAAGGGACCCCTCTTCCCAACCATGCACAATGTGGCAGCCACCATGAGGTGCCCGCCACAGGGTGCAAAGTTTTCCCCACCAACCCCTTTTTTCAATGGGAGCCTGTGTTCTCGCTCGGAACTCAGGCTCCCATTGAAGTCAATGGGAATCCAACCGAATGATGTTGGGAAGCATCGTAATCAGTCGGTTGGATTCACAGAACCCGATTCATTCGGAAACGATTCCAAAACAGATTTGGTCGGAAGAGTTTCCTTTTTTTTTTTTTTAATAATTTTTATTTGCACAGTGTTTATATATTTATTTATTTTATTTATTTATTTTGACAGTTTTATATAGCGCGAACAAGACCCTTGCGGGTATCAGAGCGCTTTACAAGGCAGATATAGGTGGATGGCATATACATATAGAAAACACAGAATTATGCGAATACAGATATAGGTGGATGACATATACATATAGAAAACACAGAATTATGTGAATAAAGTATTGTTAACTATTAGCGGTTAGCATATATCTACAGGAGTGTATAAGAAAATGTTCAAGGGAATTTAGACATGAATATCGATTTCACTTCCTTTTTGAAAAAGCAGTGGACGGATTAAGTCTTGTTTCTGGGGGTAAGGAGTTCCAAATCCTGGGAGCCATTCCTGAGAAGGTACGATTATATGTTTTCTTCTTGGAGAAACGTTGTGGTTTAAGTAGAAGATTATCAGAGCTCCTGGTAGATCTGTTACCACCCGATAGTACTAGTTTCTCCGCTAGGTACCTCAGGGTTTTGTGATGCAATGCCTTATGTGTCATACAAGCGATTTTTAAATGGATTCTGGCCTCAAAAGGTAACCAGTTGAGGGCCTACAGGTCAGGGGAAATGTGGCAGTTTCTTTTGTTGCCAGTGACGAGTCTAGCGGCTGTATTGATTGCGGCTCTTAGCGGAGCGGTCGTTGATTTAGGAAGGCAACAAAGAGCGACACTCCCATAGTCAACTCTGGGAATTACTAGAGTTTGGACTGCCTGTTTAAAGTCATTTGCGGGTATGAAGGGTTTCAATTTTCTCAAAGTGCTTATCTGAAAATGTGCTCCTTTAGTTGCAGCGCTGATGTGCTTCTGCATATTTAGTTTATTATCCAGGATTACTCCTAGGGATTTAGCGGAATCGATGATGAGAGGTTGACCGTCGAGTGCAGTTAGGTGCTTCACCCACTTTTGGATGATGGATGTTTGGTTGGGGGGAGCGATTAGGAGGAATTCTGTCTTTAGTGTGTTTAGTTTTAAATGGTTCCTAGCCAGCCAGGTCTGTGTCTTTTGGAGCGTTGAGTTAAGGGCAGCCTTGTCGGGTCCCCCTAGTTATGTCAAATGGGACCGACAGTGTGCCATTAACACAGACCCTGGCCACCGGCTGATAATAGAGCTTCCTGATGGCCTGTAATAGCCCATCTTTAATACTGACCCTTGACAGGGCCTCCCATAGGAAAGACCAGGAGACCCTGTCAAAAGCTTTCTCAGCGTCCAGTAAAATCAGGGCCATTGGGTCATTAGATGTTGTAATGGCATCTAAAAGTGTAATTACACTCCTGACGTGGTCAACCGTCCCCCTCCCTGGGATGAATCCATGCTGTTGCTCAGAGACTACTTTATGGATAATTGGTGCTATACGGGATGCCAAGACTTTGGAGTATATCTTACTATCACTATTTATTAGTGTTATTGGTTGGTAAGATCCGGGCTCACTCGCCGGCTTATTCTTTTTAAGGAAGATTACAATTTTGGCGGAAGACCATGAGCTCGGTGGTTTCCCCCCTTTAAATACATGATTAAATAGCAGGGTCATGCAATCTTTGAGTTGCTGAGAGAATTTTTTGTAAAATTCAGCAGGGATGCAGTCCAGCCCTGTAGCCTTACCATTAGGCAGGCTGTTAAGGCTTAATAGTATCTCGATCCAATCTGGGGAGCTTCTAGTTGTTGTTGATCTTCTGCCAGAAATTGTTCTCCTGGAATTGAATTCAAATATTCCTTGATTTTTACGGGATCTCCTGGAAGGTCGTCCTGATATAACGTTTGATAGTATAGTAGAAACGTGTTTCGGATACCGCCTGGATCCGAGACTAGTCCTTGTATAGGGTCCCTGATCTCCTTCATTGGGTTTCGAGTAGTTTTTTGTCTGGCTCTCACGGCCAAATGATGCCCTACCTGCTCACTACACTCATATGTGACATCTTTCCACACAGAAAGTCTATCAGCAGCGTCTTAAGCGATAATTTCTATAATGCGTGATTTTGCTACTGTTACCTTGGCCTGTGCCTCCTCAGTCCCCCCTCCCTTTTGAAGCATTTTGACCAGATCCTCCTCTGCTTGAGCTAACGCGTTTTGTAAATCGTGAGTTTGTTGCCGTTTCCTTTTATTGAGATTCAGGGAGAATCTAAGGGTTTCCCCCGGATACCTGATTTCAATGCGTCCCAGACATAATCAATTCATGTACTACCTAGGTTTTCCCTTAAGAACAGAGGTATCCAGTTCCTGATATGTTTGCAATATTCCTCATTCAAGAGTAGGGCTCGCTCAAAACTCCAGGAGCGAGGCTGGAGTCTAGAATCTTTTCCCTTGATTTCTATGACTAGAGGATTATGATCAGAGAGAGAATGCATGGAGCTTTTTCAATCTCACAATCATAAAGAAGGGAATAAGATACCAATATAAAATCAAGTCGGGCCTGCATATTGTGAGGATTAGAAAAAAAAGTAAAACCAGGGTCCAAAGCATTTTGCCAGTTCCATACATCGTTCAGTCCGTGATCTATACATAGTGCTCTTAATGCTCGGAATACTTTAGGCTTCCGGCCACTGTAGGACCCCTTAGTTTCTGAGTTCAATTTCATGCTAGCCGGGATACTAATATTAAAATCTCCACAGAAAACCATAGGGAGTGGCCAAGCCGCTAGTTCACTATTTACTTGATCAAATACCCCTGAGTCATCAAGGATGCTGCCATAGATTGAACAAATGGTTAGTGATTCTCCAGTGGATACAGGGCATTCTGTTATCACCCATCTCCCTGCTTGATCAGCCATTGTTCGAGGAAATTGTAATGTGGCATTTGAGGACAAAATCGCCACCCCTCTTGTCCTTGTGTTTTGTGTTGTCCCTCCAACCACTCTATATCCTAATAATTTTAGAAGATGTCTTTGCGCTCCCTCTATGTGAGTCTCATGTATGCACACTACGTCTGCTTTTAGTAGGCGAAGCCCTATAGCGGTATGACGTCTTTTCTTAGGGTCATTCAGGCCATTGATATTAATGGTGGCAATACGTATCTTATCCATCAAAGATATTTTTAAAAAGCATGATTAAGGCTGAGAAGATCTTTCTCCCACTGGATAGCCCCCCCTCGAACCTCCCCCCTTGTGTCCAAACCCCTACCCCTCCCACCACCTATAGCTGAGGTGACCTGGTTCAACCCGAGCCAGGATGATGACATCTAAGCGATCGTGACCTCGTCACTCCTCAGGCCTTTTCCCTCTTCTATATAGTAACACCCGTGAAAAATCATTTGCTGATTAGAATAAGCTAGAGAAGACAAGGAGAAGAACCACCACATTTTAGCTTTCTTACTCATGAAGACTAGCCTAGCAACATGTTGAGACACTGTATAGTGTTTATGCTTTCTGTCAGTCCTTATTCCCAGAGCTGCCGGAAATCTCCTTCAAATAAGCTTGTGCTTGGATCTCTGAAAAAAAGCTACGGGTCATTCCCTTAAAAATAATCTTGAGCCTAGCGGGGTTCTGTAAATAGACCTCAGCGCCAATCTGTTTAAATGGGGAAAAAAGTTGTCTTAATCTCCACCTCCGTTCCACGGTGGCATGAGCGAAGTCAGGCCTGGTGAAGAAGCTCACTCCTTCGTATTCTTTGTTTGCTGTTAGACGGGCTAGGTCATATAGAAATTGTCGTAGTAAAAAGTTCCCAAAGCATACCAACATAGCACATGGTCGCTCCGGTGTATTCATCGGACATTTGGAGGGTGTTAAGGGAAATCTGTGAGCTTGTTGGACCTCCTTATCCTAGTCCCAAGTGTTCAATTCGGGAAAGGCCCCCCTCAACAGAGAGACCATGTAGCTTCTGCGATCACGTCCCTCTACCCCCTCAGGGACTCCCAGAAAATGGAGATTGTTGCGTCGTTACTAATGGAAGAGGCAGCCGGGTTTTCAAGAGGATTGCACTGCCCAGACTAGTCACTAACCTTCTGGGATATTGCCCACCTCAAATGGCCAGCTGCCACATGACCATAAAGTTAAACGTTCATGCAAGGGGTATGAGAGGCAACATGTAAATACAATAAATTACAGGGTCTAGGTTTCGAAAAAATTAGTCCACGTTGTTGTTTGCAGCCTTGATGTGTCTTTATTAAGCAAGTGCTGGATTTTCATAAATGCACAGCCAACGCGTTTCGCCCAAACATGGGCTTCTTCAGGGCGATTGCTGGGTGCTGTACTCTCGCCAAGGTCATAAAGTGAGATCCGCAAAACTTTCAGGTCCGTGTCAGGACGTAGAGATTAAAAGAAGATGTTCCCTTGAGTTAAGGGTAACCACTGGTCCGAAGAGGGTCAGCTACCAAGGTGCTCTGTCTCTGCCGCGATTAGTCCGTGTCAGAAGCAAGGGGTGGTTGTAAGTAACGATAAGTCCGCGATCCGTGTTCGGTGGCATCAATATCCAACCGGACTAATCGCGGCAGAGACAGAGCACCTTGGTCGCTGACCCTCTTCGGACCAGTGGTTACCCTTAACTCAAGGGAATGTCTTCTTTTAATCTCTACGTCCTGATACGGACCTGAAAGTTTTGCGGATCTCACTTTATGACCTTGGTGAGAGTACAGCACCCAGCAATCGTCCTGAAGAAGCCCATGTTTGGGCAAAACGCGTTGGCTGTGCATTTATGAAAATCCAGCACTTGCTTAATAAAGACACATCAAGGCTGCAAATAACAACGTGGACTCATTTTTTCGAAACCTAGACCCTGTAATTTATTGTATTTACATGTTGCCTCTCATACCCCTTGCATGATTGTTGCGTCGTTGCCTGTTTTCCTGGTCTTCCATCTTCCACATCAGGTCATTTACGATTCCCTCGTGCTCGTCATTTTGGGTCTTTACGGCAGCGACATCTTTTTCAAGCATTTCAGTGCGTACTTCTAAGGAGGCCAATCTGTCCGCAATATCCGCACAAGTTTTGCCGACCTTCCTACCAGCCCCCTGCAGTTTTTTTGCCACCAAGCGTGCCCTCTGGTTGTCCATCTTCACCTCCTCCTGGAAGCTCTTGATTGTTTGCAGTACCACCAATAAAGCTGGATCATTCATCTGCCCGACGCCAGCCAGTTCTCCAGCGGGGCTCCCTTCCGCTCTGATCGCTTGACCTGGTTGTGACGTTAGCTGAGAAGCGGAGTAGTCCCATTTCAAATCCCCAAGGCTGCCACAATCCGATGTCTCAGGTGGATTTTTCCTCCCTTTCTTTTTTTTTTGTTAGGGACTTCATTTGTCCTAGCGTGGATGATGAAAACCCAGGCTCTGAGCTGCTGTTCCAGTTTGCCCCCTCACCTTCACTGGAGGCCGATAGACTGACATTGTAAATCTCAGAGTCGTCTGTGAGTGAGAAGAATTTCTCAGGTATATCCGGGGAGCGAGCCTGTGCTGATGGGGTATTCACAGCCTCAGTAGCTTCCAAGCTGATTTTAGATATTTTGTCCCCCCTCTGAAGCCCACTGTTAAGATTTATAGGAGCAAGATCCTTTGTGGCTACAACATGGCCTACGTCAGAATTATCCTGGGCATCAAGGGAAAGTTCATCCACAGGGGTAGAGTTAATGTTAGCAGTCATTTGTTCATCTCTTCCCTTGCCCTGCTCTACAGTTCCTGATGGAGGTGCCCCCTTTTGAGTAGCAGTACCAAAAAGGTTGGAGATTAAAGGTTGACAGTCCACTGTGTCCTGTGAGCCCTTGAACGGGGCTTTTTTAATTGTTTCAATTTTATTTGATTTGTCCATGCACTCAACTTTTTCCCCACCTTTTTCCATTCCTTTGCCACTGCGCCCTTCCGATTTTTTGCCGCAGTTTCCACTCAAGAGATCTTTTTGTGCTAAGGGCTGGCATGCAGTAGCCAAGGATTGTTGGTTATTCATGGCTTTGCCGGGTTTCCCTCATCGACCTGACATGTCCTGATTTATGCTACAATGTTGCACCTTGTAGATAGAAAGCAAAAGTCTCTTTTTTCCCAGCCCGTGCCTCCTCCTTACTATCACTGTGTTCGTGGCTAAGATTGTTGCAGTCAGCCACACTTGATCGTTTGTGTGCTCCTGCCGCAGTCCAGCCGGGAGCACTGAAATCACCAAGAACGCCTGGGGCGGGAGACGCGCAGTGTCAGCCCGCCGCAGGCCAACAAGTGCAACAGCAGATTGATCCGACTGTCCGGGTGTCCGCCGCGCCTTCATGAGGAAGCTCACAAGTGGGTTCAGGCTTACGGCAGCGGAGCTTTGGAGACTCGGGTAAGTGACCAAGGACTCCCTGCATCATTGGACAGGCATCGGGTGTTGGTCCGAGCCATCAAACCGGAATACGGGGGTTAGTCCCGAGAAGCGTCTCGAGCGGGATGTTACTCGGACGCCATCTTTCCTCTCTCCTGAATCCGTGGGAATCCAACCGAACGATGTTGGGAAGTATCGTAATCGGTCGGTTGGACTCACAGAACCCGATTTGTTCGGAAATTATTCCAAAAAAGATTTGGTCGGAAAAGTTTCCTAACGAGATCTTAGTTGGCCCCTTGGTTGGATGATCACAAAGTTATACATATATATTAAGTGGAAGCAATTTTAATAATATTCAATAAAATTAAATGATTTATCTACAGACTACTGTTTTTGCCATTACTTCCGGGTCACTATCAGATTTTAATCAAAACAACACCAACCTGCGCACAGTAAATCTTTATTTCTTAAAAATGCTTGAGCACCTCTTCATGAGATTAGCAGTATTAACTCCAATAAAATGGGTCAAAATAATAAACGATTTTCTCTTTCAGGAGTAAATTCATAGGCTAATAACCTATGGTACCTTCTGAATAAGCTTGTCAATCTATCTGGTCACACAAATATATCCCGCTGACATCTAATATTTTTATTTTGGTTACCTCATGAGCCTCCTTCCAAATATTCAAAAAAGGATTATGCCAGCAAATAATTGAAATGGTTGCCAGTTAAGGGAAGATGGGGGGGGGGTTCTCCTTCAAGAAAACATTCTTGTATGATGTACACACTTTCCTGCATAACATTGCAGAGTGCATTTTAGTCATCCTATTTGATATGCAGTGTCAAAGATGGTGAACTTTAAGGTTGAAAGAGCACGCTTTTGGCAGCAAGGAGCGTGGAGGAGTTTGTTACGTTGCCGGTCACAGCATGAAAGTGACCCCTGACGAAGGGCAGCAGTGCCCGAAATGCATTGGGTGAAAAGTACTTGAGGTTAAATATGATGATTTGTCTATTCCTACCTGTCACTGTTAAGGCCTGGATGGGCATGCCAGCGACATTTAAAAAAAGTGGAATAATGCTGCCGTTGAAGTGAATGGATTAACTATGGTTGAAGATGAAAAATAAATTTAAGATATGGTTTACACAAGAGTACCATTTGGACATTGGTTTATTGGTAAGAAAAGGATTCTGTTCTTGGCTGTGCGTCTATTCTGGCACTCAGGTCGTGCCAGTTATATTTCCAAAGTCAATAATTCTAACATGTCCTGTGACAGGAAACAATGTAGATACATCAGCCTTGCCATGGTGTTCTTTTCCTTTAATCACTCTGTATAACTGAAAGATCACTTAGCGGCTAGAGTTTGGCAGATGCGGACGGGCAGTCAAAAAACGACTGTTTAACAGTCAGCCATCACTGAGGTCTGTATGTCCTATTTAGAGTATGGTGGTTTGAAGTCCGTCATCCATCCATCACCTCGACTGCGTTATGCATACTCTGTCAAGAGTGGTATACCATAAACAAGGTGGTGTAATCGACAGAAAGTCAATAGTCTTTCCTCTGTATTTAGAGTATAATTTCCTTCAATGGAAACATGATGGTTTATCCTTCACACCTGCACCGGGGAAAATGAAGATAAGTATTGAAAGTATATCCACAACACACACACAACCTACTCAGTCAACATGTCCCTGGTACTCTATCTGACAGTGGTGGAAGAAAACCACAATAAACAAAAGAATTAGAAAGTAAGCATGATTTTTTTAAACACTTTTACACTCACTATGTTAACTACCAATGTACATAACTTAACATTATCTAAGTCAAAACATATCTAGGAACACTTTTTGAAGTCTCCCTGTCTGTGCACATGACTCACACTACCCACAAAATTAAAATATTAAACTAAACAATGTTAAGACCCCCACACTAAATCAGTAAGGTACTGCACATTTTTTAACCATGTACATGATCAGATACAAATATAATGCTAACACACTATATTACCTCTGATCTGAACACCATTTCAGACTTCATTGTGCCCCTAGCTTTAGACTCCAAGGACTAGATCTTCCTCGGCAACCTAAATTACTACATCGATGACCCCAACGAAAAAAAACACACCACCTCGACAGTATGAGCAGCCTCAGACTGATCCAGATCGTCCAAAACCCTACACACCACAAGACACACACTGGACCCAATTTTACTACATATGGCACCCAATTACATGATGTGGCAAAATGGCATAATTTCAGGAATTTTGTGTAACATGCATAATGCGAAATACCTGAAATTAACCAAATTACGTAACATAATTTAAATTTCACCTAGACATAATTGTATGTAATGTCATTTATATTATATTATTCTTTTAAGACATTTATTATGTATAGTATTTTGTGTTTAATTGATTTACAAATGGATCGCTGGGTTAGTAGGCAAATTGGGTAGCATGTTTTTTAACCCCTTCTATGCTCATGACGGAATGGTTCCTCGCTTGTGTGGGTGTCCAATGCAGAATTGGCTAAAAGCGTATTTTTAAAAAAATGTAGCACTTAGAATTCTCGGTCCGATACCCTTAATACCTATGTTTTGGGTAAGCCTGGGCGTAGTTCGCGAAGTAGCGCTACGCGAAGCTACGCAAAGTGCAGTTCGCACTACGCGAGCTACGCGTAGCACTACGCGAACTGCGTAGTGCACTGTTCGCAATGATTGCACAGTGCCGGATGCTTGTCCGCACTGTGCAATCATTGAAAACGGCATCTTGCACAGTGCGAGCTATCTTTTACTGCCGCTCGAGTAGATTTTTACTCGAGCGGCAGCTTCTCAACGCAAACTGGTAGTTTCTCATCGCGAGCGGTCGCGAGCATACGCGACCACTCGCAATGAGAAACCTGACCTCCCCGCGTTGAGAATCTCGCCGGGAGGTTTATTTTCCACGCTCGCGATCGGCAACTTGATGTTGCTGATCGCGAACGAGAAAAAGTCTCGCCGGGATGTCATTTTGCTTGCTCGCGGTCGCCAACTTGACGTTGAGGACCGCGAGCAAGCAAAAAATGACCGCTGCACTACGCTACGCTACGCATGTTTGCACTGTGCTACGTTCAATTCGCGTTGTGTGAAGTAGCGCAAACTTTGCAAACTACGCGAGCGTAGCGTAGTGCTTTGCCCAGGGTTAGTTTTGGGCTCTTCCCAGTCACAGGCCCTTGCCCCACCCACACAAGTGAGGTATCATTTTACTCGGGAGACAGAGGGGAACGCTGTGGGGTAAGACATTTGTGCCGGCACAGTGATTCCACCCAAAAATATGTGGTTTTTTCAGCTAAATTTGAGGTTTGCAGGGGATTCTGGGTAGGAAAATGTTGGGGGACCCATGCAAGCCATAGCTCGCTAGACTCCCCCGGGTGTCTAGTTTTCAGAAATGTGTGGATTTGGTAGGATTCCCAAGCTGGCCGCCGAACCCGGGGTCAAAAACCCAGGTGATTCCCCTTGCAAAACCAGGTTGTTTTGTGATAGGTCATTTTGATGTCTCCCCAATACCTTTTGGGCCCTTGCCTGTCGCGGGTACTTGACCCACCCACGTGAGTGAGGTACCATTTTTATCAGGAGACCTGGAGAATGCTGGGTGGCAGGAAATTTGTGGATCCATGCAGATTCCAGAACTTTCCCACACAGAAATTTGAGAAAAATTTGATTTTTTCAGCTAAATTTGAGGTTTGCAGGGGATGCTGAGTAGGAAAATGTTGGGGGGCTCATGCAAGCCATACCTCGCTGGACTCCCCCTGGTGTCCAGTTTTCAGAAATGTGTGGGTTTGGTAGATTTCCCAAGATGGCCGCCGAGCCCGGGGCCAAAAACCCAGGTGACCCCCCTTGCAAAACCAGGTTGTTTTGTGATAGGTAATTTTGAAGTCTCCTCAATACGTGTTGGGCCCTTGCCTGTCGCAGGTACTTGACCCACCCACGCGAGTGAGGTACCATTGTTATCGGGAGACCCGGGGGAACGCTGGGTGGTTGGAAATTTGTTGATCCATGCAGATTCCAGAACTTTCCCACACAGAAATTTGAGAAATATTTGATTTTTTTCATAAAAATATGAGGTTTGCAGGGGATTCTGGGTGGGGAAACGTTGGGGGATCCACAAAGCCATACCTACCTGGATTCCCCTGGGTCTCCAGTTTTCAGAAATGTGTGGGTTTGGTAGGTTTCCCTAGATGGCTGCCGACCCTGGGACCAGAAACGCAGATGCCCCCTATGTATCCGAAAATGACCTGGTTTTGCAAAGGGGGTCACATGAGTTTTTGGTCCCGGGCTTGGCGGCCATCTAGGGAAACCTACCAAATCCACACATTTCTGAAAACTAGAGACCAGGGGGAGTTCAGGGATTTATGGCTTGCGTGGATCCCCGAACGTTTCCCTACCCAGAATCCCCTGAAAACCTCAAATTGTTATGAAAAAATCAAATGTTTCTCAAATTTCTGTGTGGGAAGCTGTAGGATCACCGGGCTGACACAAATTTCCTATGACCCAGCGTTCCCCCAGGTTTCTCGATAAAAATGGTACCTCACTCTTGTGGGTGGGTCAAGTACCCGCGACAGGCAAGGGCCCAAAACGTATTGTGGAGACATCAAAATTACCTATCACAAAACAACCTGGTTTTGCAAGGGGGGTCACCTGGGTTTTTGGCCCAGGGCTCAGTGGCCATCTTGGGAAACCTACCACCTACACATTTCTGAAAACTAGACACCTGGGGGAGTCCAGTGAGCTATGGCTTGCTTGGGCCCCCCAACGTTTTCCTACTCAGAATCCCATGCAAACCTCAAATTTATCTGAAAAAATCACTTTTTTCTCAAATTTCTGTGTAGGAAAGATCTGGAATCTACGTGGATCCACAAATTTTCTACCACCCAGCGTTCCCCCAGGTCTCCCGATAAAAATGGTACCTCACTCGCGTGGGTGGGTCAAGTACCCGCGACAGGCAAGGGCCCAAAATGTATTGAGGAGACATCAAGATTACCTATCACAAAACAATCTGGTTTTGCAAGGGGGGTCACCTGGGTTTTTGGGCCCGGGCTCGGCGGCCATCTTGGGAAACTACCAAACCAACACATTTCTGAAAATTAGACACCCGGGGAGTCCAGCGAGGTATGGCTTGCGTGGATCCCCAACGTTTTCCTACCCAGAATCCCCTGCAAACCTCAAATTTAGCTGAAAAAAACACATTTTCCACATATTTTTGGGTGGAATCACCGTGCCGACACAAATGTCCTACCCCACAGCGTTCCCTCAGTCTTCTGAGTAAAATGATACCTCACTTGTGTGGGTGGGGCAAGGGCCTGTGACTGGGAAGAGCCCAAAACGTAGGGATTTAGGGTATGGCACCGAGAATTCTAAGCGCTACATTTAAAAAAAAAATTTTTTTTTAGCCAATTCTGCATTGGACACCCACACAAGTGAGGTATCATTTTACTCAGGAGACTAAGGAGAATGCTGTGGGGTAGGACATTTGTGACGGCACGGTGATTCCACACAAAAATATGTGGAAAATGTGGGTTTTTTCAGCTAAATTTGAGGTTTGCAGGGGATTCTGGGTAGGAAAACGTTGGGGGATGCACGCAAGCCATACCTCGCTGGACTCCACAGGGTGTCTAGTTTTCAGAAATGTGTGGGTTTGGTAGTTTCCCAAGGTGGCTGCCGAGCCCGGGTCCAAAAACGCAGGTGACCCCCTTGCAAAACCAGGTTGTTTTGTGATAGGTAATTTTTATGTCTCCTCAATACCTTTTGGGCCCTTGCCTGTCGCGGCGGGTACTTGACCCACCCACGCGAGTGAGGTACCATTTTATCTGGAGACCTGGAGGAACGTTGGGTGGTAGGAAATTTGTGGATCCACGGAGATTTCAGAACTTTACCACACAGTAATTTGAGAAAAATTGGATTTTTGTCAGCTAAATTTGAGGTTTGCAGGGGATTCTGGGTAGGAAAATATTGAGGGGTCCACGCAAGCCATACCTCGCTGGACTCCCCCAGGTCTCTAGTTTTCAGAAATGTGTGATTTTGGTAGGTTTCCCAAGATGGCCACCGGGCCCGGGGCCAAAAACTCAGGTGACCCCCCTTGGAAAACCAGGTTGTTTTGTGACAGGTCATTTTGAAGTCTCCTCAATATGTTTTGGGCCCTTGCCTATCGTGGGTACTTGACCCACCCACGCAAGTGAGATACCATTTTCATCGGGAGACCTGGGGGAACGCTTGGTGGTAGGAAATTTGTGGATCCACGTAGATTCCAGAACCTTCCTACACAGAAATTTGAGGAAAATGTGTTTTTGTTTTACAAAGTTTGAGGTTTGCAAGGGATTCTGGGTAACAGAACCTGGTGAGAGCCAGACAAGTCACCCCATCCTGGATTCCCCTGGGTGTTTAGTTTTCAAAAATGCATAGGTTTGCTAGGTTTCCCTAGGTGCTGGCAGAGCTAGGGTTCAAAATCTACAGCTAGGCACTTTGCAAAAAAAGGGTCAGTTTTCACTGTGAATATGCGGTGTGTCCATGTTGCGTTTCCTGTCACGGGCACTAGGTCTACCCACACAAGTGAGGTACCATTTTTCTTGGAAGACTTTGGGGAATGTGTGGTGGGTAGAATTTTGTGGATCCACGCAGATTTTAGAACTTTCCACCACAGAAATGTGAGGAAAATGTGTTTTTTTGACAAAGTTTGAGGCTTGCAAGGGATTCTGGGTAACAGAACCTGGTGAGAGCCAGACAAGTCACCCCATCCTGGATTCCCCTGGGTGTCTAGTTTTCAAAAATGTATAGGTTTGCTAGGTTTCCTTAGGTGCCAGCAGAGCTAGGGTTCAAAATCAACAGCTAGGCACTTTGCAAAAAAAGGGTCAGTTTTCACTGTGAAAATGTGGTGTGTCCACGTTGCGTTTTGGGCCGTTTCCTGTCGCGGCCACTACACCTACCCACACAAGTGAGGTACCATTTTTATCGGGAGACTTACGGGAACACCAAATTGTTGAGCAACTGTTATTACCTATTGACTTTCAATGCATTTATGCCTTCCGAATGTAAGACAATGTGTAAAAAAGAAGTCACTTTGAAAAATTTCCTATAATTCACATGCTGGTATGGGTACCCACAATTTCGGAGATGTGCAAATAGGTACTGTTTCTAAACTCTATATTTTGTTCCCATTTCAGAAATACATAGGTGACTTTCATACCGATTTTTCCCTGTTTATATTTTTCCAAATGAATTGCTATATACCCTGTACACAATAAAAAACCATTGCAGGACGCTGCTCAGTTATTGGCTCTGGGTTCCTCGGGTTCTTGGTGAACCTACAAGTCCTATATATAGGGTGACCAGGCGTCCCGAATTTGCCCGGACGGTCCGGGTTTTTCACCAGCTGTCCGGGCAGATTTCAGGAAATTTAGCTCCTGTCCCGGTTTTTAGAGAGGGTCAGCTGAAAAAGGCGGAAGGTGTTTTTTATGTTGTACAAAGCAGGGATAGTGAGCAGTTGTTCCTAGAAAGCAATTTAATTAACAGGGAAGCTTCTGGGTTTAAAAATTGCATTTTATGTATGATCTAACTACCTGTTCTGTATTTCTGTGCTGAGGAGCGCTGTCATTCTGTGCGCTCGCTTGAAGTAAAACTGTAGTCCTTCTTCTATTTCCATGAAATGTCCCGGTTTTTGGCTTTACAATTCTGGTCACCCTACCTATATATCCCCACAATAAGAAGGGTCCAGCAGATGTAACGGTATATTGCTTTCAAACATCTGTCATACTTAGTAGAAGTTACAGGTGAAAACGTTGGCACAAATTGCTGTTTTTTTTTTAACTCATTTTCAATTTTTTCTATTTTCAACTGTTAGTTTCTATACGAAAACCTTGAAGGATCTGCACAAATGACCCCTTGCTGAATTCAAAATGTTGTCTACTTTTCAGAAATGTATAGCTTTCCAGGATCCATCATTGCTTTCATACCCATTTGTACCATTAACTGGAAGGAGGTTGAAAGAACAAAAAATAGCAAAAATAGGCTATGTCCAAGAATAATGCTAAAACTGTGTAAAACATTTTGGTTTTCTGACAAAAGTCTGCTTGTCCCTGAAAGCTGGGAAGATAGTGATTTCAGCACCACAACCCCTTTGTTTATACCATTTGCAGGGAAATAAAACAGACGCTTTCATCTGTAGCCCTTTTTTCCCCCCAAAAAAAGATTTAGCTGTATTTTGGCAAATTTCTGGGTCTCCTCCAGGGAAATCCACAAACCCTGTGTGCCTTTAGAATCCCTGTGATGTTGGAAGAAAAGGATGCTAATTTGGCGTGGATACCTTATGTGGTCAAAAAGGTACAGGGGCCTAAGCGTCAACTATCCCAAATAGCCAAAAAAAGGCTTAGCATGTGTAGTTTGCTGTTTTTCAACTAATTCTCGAATATTTTTTTTTTTAAAGTATATCCATTTGTTTCCAACTCAATTTTAGTTTGTCAATTTCGTTTTTGAAATTATGCTTATGAACATATCATTTTTTTAATGTTAGAGTATTAAAGTCCGGGCTCTTAAAAAATATTTTACATTTGCATTTATAATTACATTTTTTGCAGTTTTTTTGTATTTGGTATTTTTAATGTAATGTTTTATTTTGTTATTTTTTATATAATGTGTTTGTAAATAAAAGTGTCTTAGATGTTTCTAATTTTAAGACATTTGGTTAGTTTTCCGTGCAAAATGTAGTTTGATGGAATGTGGTTAGGATTGGATTGTCAATATTAAATGCCCCCTCCAAATATAACATTCTGCCCAATGTGGTAAGTTTTATTGGGAATAGTAGCCTTCTCCCCCAAAGCCCAACATTTTTTCCAATACGGTTAAGTTTGGAGTGGGAATAAAACATCTGCCCCCCCCACCCACCAAGTCCAAAACTTTCCCAAAAGTAGTACAGTTTGGAGTGAAAATAGTAAATACCCCTCAAAGTCCAACACTTTACTGAACATAGTTAAGTTTGAAGTGTGAATTTTAAATCTGACACCCCAAAGTCTAACACTTTCCCTGATGTGGTTATGTTTGGAGTTGTAATAGTAAATCTGACCCCCCGAAGTCCAGCACTTTCCCCGGAATGGCTAAGTTTGGAGTTGGAATAGTACATCCACCCACCCCTCCAAAGTCCATCACTGTTCCCAAAGTGGTTAAGTCCGGAGTGGGAATAGTAAATGTAGCCCACACAAAGTCCAACACTTTCCCCAGTGTGTTTAAGTTTGGAGTGGGAATAATCAAGCTGTATAAATAGTTTCATTAGTTTGTTTAGCCTGGAGGAAACAACATTTTATATTGTTTTGTGATAATATAAAGTTTGTTTAGATTTGTTTAATGTTTTGCATTTTGAATGTTTCTTATTTAGAAAATAACAGTTTACTGTAATAATTTTTATTGCAAATAAGACACACTGAATACAGATTTTGCAAGTTTGTAATAATAGCAAATATATACTTATTTGCATATACATTTTTTTTACTTTTTCATTCACATTCAAATAGCTGATTTTTTTTAACATAAGGTATTTATATTTTTCTATTTATGTTAGCCTGTTTTGAATTTTTATATATTCAAAATACTGTAAATAAATCATTTTAGATTTATAAATTTTTCACAAGACAATTTTTCAAACCGGTTTTACACTGATTTACTGTTTTGAAACATTCTGTGTTTGCATTTATTTGAGAAGCTTGTAATCATAAAACATATATCTATTTGCACACATATTTACATGCATACTGGTGATTAAAATGTTTCTAGTTCTATCTAATTTTGAGGCCAATTATAATATTCAGGAAAAGATGGAAGAAGCCTGAAAAGGAAGGGCTTTCTTCCTAAATAAAATCGATCAGTTACAGCCTCCAAACCAGTTCGCTTAGGAAGCCAAAATAATGAGAATATGGGTATGTTCCCTCATTTTGGAAGTGGTCTAACAAATGGGGAAGCTCACAAACAATACCTGTGCCTACCACCATTCATACCTCTGGTATGGCTCATCTGGAGCAATTGTCTGGAGATCCTAAGGCCTTTCAAATGTTTTTGGCCCAATGCAACTTACACGTTTTGCCTCAGCTGTTTCAAATGGATCTACCCAAGATTGCTTTTATCCTGTCATTTTTTACCAAGGACGCCTTACTTGGTAAATCGATTGATGAATAGTAACAGTCTCTGGTTTTCTAATTATTCCTTTTTAAGGGAACATTTCAAAATAATCTTTGTTAATCACCCAATTAAACATGATGCCCATATAAGGCTCCATACTCTCAGGCAAAGGTCTAACTACGTTAATTATTGAAATCAAATAAGCCAGAATCAGATGGATGGATGGAGCCACAATTGCCACCTTTTCCAATGATTACTTGAAGATTTGACAAATGCCTTCTGACTGGTGGTAAATCAACTTGCTATTCAGGGCCGGACTGGCTACCGGGCGTTTTGGCATGCTGCTGAGCTGGGGGCTGATTTCGTTGATGGGGACCTGCGTGTGCTGAACAAAATTCGTTTTGCTTTGTTTATTTCGTAGCACACGCAGGTCTCCATCAACGAAATTAGCCCCCACTGCAGTGACATCAGCCCCCAGCTCGGCAGCATGCCAAAACGCCCGGTAGCCAGTCCGGCCCTGTTGCTGTTTCTAATGGTCTCATAGACTTAGCACTACTAATAGACGCTGAGCGAATGCAGAGAGAAAAGGGGAATGACTTGTAGGACACCTTGGATTCCAGCAGGAGAATCTAAGGGCCACATGCATCAAGCAAAATACTGGTCGCAAACGGGCTGATTCACAGAATCGGCCCCTTTGCAACCGGTATTTTGCCATTTGGGATGCATCAACCCAAAAGCAATTTGCAAAATAGGTAATCGCAAATTTTGCAATTACCTATTTTGTGAATGCAGTTAGGGAATCACAAATTGAGATTCCATAAATGCGATGCATTATGCATTCGCAAATTGCGTTTTCACAATTTGGAATCGCAAATTACCATCAACTTTAAGTTGATGGTAATTTGCAATTCCTTTGAAAAATGCAAAAAAATGCATTTTTCAAAGTGCATTGTGATGCATGCACATGCCCTTGGGGCATGTGTGTGCAACACATGTGCATACTTACCTTTTTTGGGGGTGCATCAGGGTGGCCTTTTGGCCCCCTTGCACCCTTGAAATTGCATGCACAATTTGCGAGTACCTATTTGGTACTCGCAAATTGCGAATGCAATCCCATTCATTCCTATGGGCCTCTAGGCCCATGGGAATGAATGGGAAGCCATTCCTTAATAGCGAATTGCAATTTGTGATTTGCTATTAAGGAATATGTAGGAATCGCAAATTTGTTTTGCAAAACCTACATGCATAGGTAATTGCGACTCCTTAATAGCGATTCCATAATAATCGCTATTAAGGACTCGCAATTCCTACCTTTGATGCATGTGCCCCTAAGTCTACAGAAGTGTTGGAAGACACTAAGCAGGTTGGACATTTACACCCTACAGTCCAAGAAAAGGATAAAAGAAGAAGTGATGGTCTGTGTCTGCACTGCTGGAAACCTAGATGGTCCCTAAAGAACTGTCAGCCAGGAAACACTAGTGCTCGATCCTTATGGGCAAAGCCAGATCAAGCAGACATACAACAAAAGAGTTTGGCAGTGCTAAGGAACATTACTATTTGGCAGGGTGACCCATCACCTCTTGTCAACACCTCTTTTGTGCCCTGAAAGTGAGGGATTGGACTTTCCCTGCAAGTTTTTACACTGTTTACGGATGTCCTCCTGTAAGCATCTTGTGTTGGAGAACATTCAACTTATCCACATTTTGTGGCCACATTTCCCTTCTCTGGCTCATGATTGTTATCAGGACCAGTGCTCCAAAAAACTGGCGACCAACCCTTGTAATTTCATCCGCCATCACAGTTAGAAACTTTTCTGAGAATCTGAGTTGTCTTCTTTCAGTCACCTTTATATATTCTGCTGACGGAAGACTCTAAGGGGCCGATTCCGATCTCGGTCGGAGGCGCACCCAATACCATTCGGTCGGGAAAAAAGCCATGCGAAAGCCTGTTTCCCGACCGAACCGTACGCGGGTCCGGCCGAGCGAGTACGATGCGAATTCGCCGACCGACTCGTCCGGGCGTCCCGACAACTCCGACCGACTCGCTCGGACTCGAACCGCTCCGACCGACTCGGTCGGACCCGATTCGCACCGCGCAATGGAGACGTTTCCCGGCCGGGTAAGTACGATGCGCGCCGCGAGCAGTCCGACCGAGCCGCGCACTCCGGCTCGTAAGAGCTGTCGGAGCCGTACTTTGGGGGTCCGTGTCGGACCCCCTGTACGCGTACCCGTGCGAGGCGCACACAGGGGGACCCAAGGGTCCCCCTACCTGTGCGTGTACGCCGCGAGCGCTCGCGGCGCACTCGCTGTAGGGGCGCCCTTGTCCGCCTCGCACCCATTGAGGCAATGGGAGCCCGCGTACGCGTTGTACGACCGGCTCCCATTGAGTTCAATGGGAGTCCGACCGACTCGTGTCCGATAACATACGGCCGCATCGTACTCGTTCGGTCGGACTGCACGGGTCCGATTCGGTCGGAAATCTCTCCGGGTCCGGCTCGGTCGGAGAAATTTCCGGCCCGAATCGGAATCGACCCCTAAGTGTCGCAGACGGATGTTTGCCATTCTAGCATTGATGGAGGGTTGTTTAATGACGGAGCACCTAGCCTATATATGATTGAGGATCTAGTACTTTTTTTACAAATCAAATACATTTCCAGTATTAAGGCTGGATAGCTACACCAGGCACAATTTTACAGTTGTACTATTAGGAATGTCATCAGCCCTGGTTTAGTCCATAATTGCAAAATTCTACGAAGCATAGAATCAAACACAGGAGAATAGAGCCAGCTGTGTAAATGCACACATTTTGTTCTTTTTCTTTTTTTCTCTGAAGCAAACATTTTTCATAGTTGATAAAGTCTTTCACCCTACACACCAACCAAATCTGGTCTCGAAAAGTGGCCATCAAGACACATCAAATCTGTGACCATTTCTGGAGTGGGAATGTGTCAAATCAGATTTTGTGAATGGCCATTAACATAGAAGCTTGTGGTTGTTGCCAAACTTTCAAGGCTAACCATGCCTTGTTCCACCAAGTACCTACTTTTTGCATGGTACTTACTAATGTGGATTTCTCCAGACTTGTAGCTGTAAAATCTGCAGCAGAAAAAACATTTACTCCGGCAAGGATTCCTTTTTGAATTCCTCACAGGCAAAAAATAGTTCACATTAGTATAATTTTGTAGTGATCCTAGTCATGAGGAGTGTGACAAGATTCTGGATTGGCTGGAGTCAAGGTAGTCAGGTATCTGAGAGTCTGTTCTGTATCTGGTTGATGTACTTGGTTGTAGTTCCTATAGGTAATATAGTGTGTTAGCATTATATTTGTATCTGATCATGTACATGTTTAAAAAATGTGCAGTACCTTACTGATCTAGTGTGGGGGTCTTAACATTGTTTAGCTTAATATTTTTAATTTTGTGGGTAGTGTGAGTCATGTGCATCCAGGTGTTTGTGTATGAGACTGAGCAAATGGCAATGCTGTTTTTATAGTTTTCTAATGGTAATTGTCTATATTCTTGTTCTTACATTTGAGTTCTCTCTCTTTGGGAAGGTAGGAAGAAGAGAGCTGCTTTCCTCAAATCTACAATTTGTATATAGTTTCCTTAATCTGCCAGCTTTAAAATTAGTTCATCCCAATGCATTTAATAGGGATCTGGGAAACTTTCTTTTTAATTGGCCTCAAATATCTCATGGTGGAAATCATGCTGTCCTATTTTTGGAAAGTGGACAGTGAAATGGGCAGCAATTTCCGGAAATAAAAAAAAGAAAGTTATTCTGATACCCTCCTGTTGACAACCGGAATTTACCAGATCTTGTTGCAATTAGGCCTGGGCGAAATTTAAATTATTCCACCGTAATTAGCATAACATTGGTAATTTCACGTTAGATCTGTTATGCAGAATTCCCAAAATGACGTCACCATGCCATGTTGCATAATTACGTTATCATTTTCATCAAAATCTTTATTTGGTCTGATTGGGAATAGACCATAAAAGTATATAAAATACATTGCATATCCATGATATCACAAGAAATGTAAAACTTTACACATGGTTAAAATAATTTAAAATATAAACATTGGCATGGTTTTACAGCTTCGTGCTTCAACAAATGTCCTAATATGTAAACAATCAACGATGCAATTCATGATCAGAATTTGAGGCGTTAACATACTCATAGCACAAAAGAGCAAAGCTAGAAAGTGAGAGAACAAAAACCTCAAAATAAAGGTCTGATATGTACTCCTACTAGTGCAAGAATCGGGGGGGGGGGGGGGCTCCTTCACATGGCATTGTGTGACGGAGACAAGCTCGAACATGTCATAACTTCCTAACCAAGGGCTCTCACAAGTAGTTACTCTCCTACAATGAAAAAAGGTTTATATTTGAGTCTTCCTAAAACTTAAGACATGCACACGGCTGCTAGTACTGTAAAAAATGTAAAAACAATACCGGAACCAAAGTGCAATTATCCAATCACAGTTTTTCTAGCCCGAATGGCTGCATTCAGAAAGGCACAGACATAGTAACAAATATCGGGCGAACTTAAAAACTGTAAGTGGAGCAATGCAACTCTACACCATAGGAATCCCAGTTTGCGTAACAAGGGTTTCATAAAGTGCTTGGGTAACAGACTGTGCAAATTGCAAAAAAAACATAAAATGCAGAAGTGATTGTGCAGATAAATTATCACAGGAGCAAGATGACACTATGTTTCCCTCTGAAATGCTTTTAAAACACAGGGACCAGTCTATTGAGCCCGCCCTGAAGCGAAAGATAAGTGAATGCTCCCATTGTAAAGATAAATACATAATGGGGTTCGCCTGTGACTAAAGATCTATAATAATATTCACAATGCTCCCGGAATGTTACTTTCACCTCTATCTTATCAGCTTTAGAAATAGTTCTATGCTCAGACATAATTATGCCACTGTCTATGGCATATAGCTGCTGAGCAAGGCAAAAACCCAGAACTCAAGCAGCTGTTGTTAGCAGATGTTCTGTTTTTCTCGCTATCTTTTAGCGCAAAATACGCCTTCACATTAAAATTTGATGCAAGGATGCATTTCCTGCTAAAATATAGCACTAAATGATATATTCGTTTTTTTGTGTAATTTCAGGCAATTTCGGATAGTAATACAAAATTCTCGTAATTAACTTTTTGCTTAATTACATACATTTTGCACACCCCTAGTAGCACTGGCTGTCACTAATACCCAATTCAATGTTACTTGTTTTGTCAAGCATAGAAAAATTAAAGAAAGTGCTGGCCCTTATCGCAATGAAAAGTATTATCTGCAGATTATATACAGATTTTAGATGTAGGAAAATTAACTTTTAAGCTATATTTAAATGCGACCTGTGAAATGCAGAGTTCGCAATGACCTCTGTAGCAGACCGTTCAACGCCCTTTTCAGCTCACTAGGACCTAGAATCTGAAAGGTGTCAGGCAACACAGCAGAGCACCCAAAGATGCTGCGCTGCGTGCTGGGATAGAGCAGGAGCGCGCCTTTTTCACAGAGATATGGCACTCACTTTCCCTCTCCATAGCGCTGGTGCTGATTTCAACTGGTGTGCACCAGGCACACAACTTAGCGCCATAGTGCTACGGTGTGTGCCTAAGTCTAGCATAGGTTTTGTACAGGAAGGGTACCCTTCCTGTACAAAAAAATACTATGCCTAGACAAGTTTAGAAGGTGTTCCTACTTCGTATGTGTGCAGTACAGTGAAGCACACGTGCAAAGTAGGAAAAGAACGGAGAAATTAAAACATTTGTCTGTTTAACGCCTGCTTTCCAGCTGCGTTAATTTTTAGTGCTAAACCCTTTCTACCAATGTTAGTGAGTGGGGTTTATCATCAAAAAGCATGACTGGTTGCATTGGAATGCCCATGTACCAACCATGTAACACCCCCCATGATGCAAAGTAATGCAAAGCAGCGGTTCACGCTGCTTTGCATTACTAAGCCTAACTGCTCGCCCACACTACCACAAAAAGAGTACTAGCATTATCTACTTTAACCTCTGTGTACTAGTAACGGATCCACTGGACTCTCTGCACAGTGTACTTCGTTTTAGTACACTATATGAAGAGGCAGCTTCTTTCAGTTATGTTGGTAGGACTGTCATGTAAGACCTGCAGGATACACCCAAGTCTTTGCAGTAGGTACATTTACAAGTTTACCTGTGTTAGAAAGATTGACATTTATGACATGCAGGTTGCAAATTGATCGCTATACTTGAAGTAAAAGATTAGGACTAGAACTTGTGACCTTAAATGCATAAAATATCATTGCAGACTGGGTGCTGCTCAATGAGTTACCTATGCACATATTTATCACTTTTCATGGAGAACATAAAACAATCCATGTATTCATTGACTGGGAGGCTTCTTCTTTTACAATTGAATGAAGTGCATTATATTTCCTTCTGGATACAGAAATAAAATAGAAAATATATGTGTAGCGCCTTTAAACTGAATTAACTTGGGTCAACAGACATCACTATTGCTACCCAGTTAAATTGCACTCTGCCTGCATAGGAAGATTGAAAGGATAAATCTACCAATTTAGGACTAAGACTTTTGCATTTGCAGTTCACACAGATCTCTGCACTGGGACATTGATTAGCTGACACATCTCTCTAGAGGTAGAAGCATTTATCAGTTCCTTACTGAATGGCAATGGGATGAATTTAGTTTATGAGCATTCCAAAGGGAGATACTAGTTCATATTTAATTCAAAACAGAGATTCATTTTGAGACTACTCTGGATATCTCAGTACTGGGATATTGAACAATACTACATAGGGGATAGAGAAACACTTTTCTGTCGATCTCTCTGTAATGCAGTAATGGAGCACGGGGTGAGTCAGGCTTAGCAATGGTACCACGGATATTTATGTCAGCAAGAAAATCACAGGTACCTCCACATGCATATTGAGAGACATCCATAACTTGGGTGAACAGGGCAGCTCACACCACCAGGTGAATATAAAGGTACACTGTGCAAGCTTACATTCACAGTACAGTTTAAAACAATTGTGTTTTTGGCCCTGGGGGAATTCCTCTTGGATCCCCCACAAGGACTAGAGAGGCAGGGTATCCCAAACCTGCCCCTCTATATGTTTTTTCAAACTCTTTTTCCAAGACAGGGGACTGAGTCCCCGAGTCCTAAAATGGCTGCAGGACACATTTTTGTTGATGTGGTGGCAGCCAATCAGATATGTCAGTTCTGCAGATCCTTCGCTGAGCGATATATACAGCCATTTTGAACCTTAATTCCTCAAAAACTACTGAAAGGAATTACACCAAATCACAAACAGCACTCTTTCTGTCAAGGTCTAGCTTTCTGAAATATTTGGTGTAATTCTGTTTAGTTGTTTTTGCAGTTATGTTCTCAATTTTCCTATGGACCTCCTTTATTCTTCGTAGCCTCCTCTTGGTGGATCACCCCAAAACTTTCCAGGAAGATGCTGAGATGGATGATACTTTTTTTGGAAAGATTTGTGTAGACTCATCAAACGGCGCCAAAGTTATAAGCAAACAAAAAAATAATTAGCTATTGAAAAGTGATCTTAACTATAGCTACCCTGGTGAAACAAGGGTTACAGGGACATTATAGTTAGGAAATAGAATTTAAAAAACTGTAGAAATTCTCTGAAAAAACAAAGGTTACAGGGACGTTATAGTTAGGCTCAGATTTCACTCATACAAACAATTGAAATCCAGCAGTTATAGTTACCTGAGCTAACTATAACTTACGCGCCCGCAATGCACTTCTAATGACCGCACATATTACATCACTCATGACATGATCAGTGACATCACTGATTACATCATTTAGAACATCTCAAATAACATCACTGATGACATCACTGATGATATCATCCATTGAGTGGAAGTGTTTCCTAAACGTTTCTAAGAGTTAAAGATTTATACTAAGTGACAGCATAAGTTAAATTACTATTCTTTTTGTACTACTAATGAGTGACACTGTTTTTAATATATGTCATCTGAGTGGCACTATGAATGTCTGTATCAGCGTGAAAGTGGGTGTCTGGGTGGCTGTATGGGTGTGTGAGTGGTTGTATGGGTGAATAAGTGGGTGTCTGAGTAGCTTTACGGGTGAGTGAGTGACTGTGTGTATGGTTATATGGGTGGGTGAGAGTGTGTGTGAGTGGCTGCATGGGTGACTGTGGTGGCTGTGTGAGTGGCTCTATGGGTGAATGAGTGTGAGTGAATGGCTATATGGGTGACTGAGTGACTGTGTGAATGGCTCTATGGATGAGTGACACTGTGTAAGTGGATATATGGATAAGTGAGAGGCTGTTTGATTGGTTGTTTATGGGCAAGTGAGTGTGTGTGTGAGTGGCTGTAAATATGGGTGAGTGGGCATGTGAGGCATTGTATTGATATGTGAATGGGTATGTAAGTGGTTTTGTGGATGAGTGAATGAATGTGTGAGTGGCTGTATGGGTGAGTTGTTATGTCCCGTATAGAGGCCCTACTGTAGACCCGTTCATATATGCCCTAAAATGGACGTATTCATATTTGCCCTAATACGGTCATATTCGTACTTGACCTATTATGGTCAAAGCCGCATATGCCCTATTACGGTCATAACTGTACATGTCCTATTATAGTCATGATCCCTTATATAGGCATGATCTTTCACCTACATTGGTCCTCACTAGTACACAACGAGCTCTGAGGGCTGAACGTTATCTAGCCTGTGGTTTTGAATACAGCAGGGCTTTTCCCAAACACAGGCCCACACTGTACTCATCAAGTATGCATGACTCTCTAGGAATACACCACCTGCATAATATGTATGTACAAAGTTCACCCCTGACGTCTTCCTCAAGTCTAACAAGGGCCAATACAAACCATATGAAGCAACTAGAGTCTTCAGGGTATAAATACACCACATCTTACCCCGGTAAGATAGAGGGAACCGAGACTTCCATGCTGACACACTGACCAGAGATGCTGAGGCTCCTGCATGCACTCCAGCTGACATCGGTCTAACACAGCCCTTGCAGGGTGTCCAACTCGAGACCAGGACGGGGTCCCACACTCTCTCTATTCAGGTAGGGGGGTTCGACTAAATCCTAGAAGGATTCTTGGCTCTTAGGCTTTTAGACCTACACATATGTTAGGTACACTCAGGTACATCTAGTTAGGCATCGTAGGAGAATGCGCACTTTTCATAATGCTTTTTATACTCATGTATGTATTCATGAATATTGCAATATGGTAGAACTGTTCTATCCCTTTCCTTTTATCGTACTGCTGATAATATATCTCTGCTATTGTCTGCTGGTTACTGCAGCACATATATTTTACACTAGAATAACAACTGTTCAATAAATACTTAATGAAACGCCAAGACTGTTTATTCTGTGTAACTCTCTGAGACCAACCGAATAAGTAAGCACGAGTGACTGAGCGAAAAGTAGTATATTGTTTCCACGATTCTGAGGAATTAGGGTTGTCATGATCTAAGGTTGCCAGAAACTAATCTCTCCCCGATAAGAGGAGATTCTAGTGGCACTGTGAGCTAGCTAATGCAAATCCGGCTAACATACGCGGTGGGGGTGCACAGAGCCAGTCAGTCACCAAGTCCACAGTTTATGTTATCCAAATGCGCAGGTCCTGCATGGGTACTATAGGAACTACACGACATGGCGCCAATGTTGGTTTGGTACTTATTTAACAGTAGAATCTGAGTAGTTCAATCGTGCTATTCTCAGAGAACTTACTCACAAAACCCCCGAGACGTCTGGAGTGGGTGGGCACAAAGTCTGCCACAGCTGAGTAGTACGAGAATACTATTTATTGGCTGTTGGTTAATCAAGCTTGAAGGACATTTAGTTCCTAAATTGTGCATAACACCTCATCTTAGTTCCCACTGAACTCTTCTTCCTCTAAACATGCCTGATACCGAGGCAGGGGACCAGAGAGTGGACCTCTTCCTTTTAGAAGGAGGAGAAGATCCTGAAGATGCAATGCAGATTGCACCAAAATTCAGAATGACAGTCACCCTAAGACTATTAGAAAATGGTTTACAAGCTGGGGGTGGCATGGTAGTTTTCGTGATTGAGGCACACGAATCAAACAAAACAGAGGTATTCTATTCATGGCTTACATTCCCAGCAGCAAATGCCATAACAAAGACATTTCACTACTACATAGCAGGAAATGCACCACAGGAATATTGTCCATTTGAGGACATAGAGATTCCACTCACTTACCAGGAAAATCATTACTGGTTTAATGGTGCCCTACCCCACTTAAGAGCAAGAGTAAGATTAGGCCCGCTCAGAGGAGACGGAGCCACATGGCCGATACTAGTGGCTTACACACCGCATCCTGACATTGGAACAATGCCACAGCCAGCATTACTCATACAACACAGAGATTTCATTAAAATCTACAGAAACCTGACACAATTCGTCATGAGGACTTTAACAATCCAACCTGCATCAGGTGCAGCAAATAGTACTCCATCTCAGGGTACAGGAAATAAAATCACTCCTCAAACATTACACGCGGTAATGGGCAAAATGCCCGCAAAACGCGAACAAATACCATTCTGGATAGCTCAGAAAATAACTCTATCAATCAATCAATCAATCAATCAAGGGTTTATAAAGCACACTACTCACCCATGAGGGTCTCAAGGCGCATGGGGGGGCAGCTCCCGATCAGTCGCAGCTTCGGATCAGTCGAAGAGCCAGGTCTTGAGGTCCTTCCTGAAGGTGTGCAGGGTTGGGGAGCATCTGATGTTCACGGGGAGCTCGTTCCAGGTCTTGGCTGCGATGTAGGAGAAGGCTCTCCCGCCTGTTCTGTTTCTGTGGATGCGGGGGACCTCTGCCAGGGCGAGGTCGGGGGAGCTGAGGTTCCTCTTGGGTACGTGGAAGGATACTCTCTCGTTGAGGAATTTGGGTCCGATGTTGTTGAGGGATTTGTAGGCGTGGGTGAGGAGCTTGAAGGTGACCCTCTTCTCGACGGGGAGCCAGTGGAGGTCTCGCAGGTATTGGGTCATGTGTTCTTGACGTGGAGTCCCGAGGACGAGTCTGGCAGCGGCGTTCTGGATGGTCTGGAGTCTGTGTAGTAGAGCTCTGTTGATTCCGGCATATAGGGCGTTGCCGTAGTCCAGTCTGCTGATTATGAGCACGTGGGTGACGGTCTTTCTGCAGTCGGGGGGATCCATTTGAAGGTCTTGCGGAGGATGCGCAGGCAGTTGAAGCTGGTGGAAGCGACGGCGTTGATCTGGCGGTTCATGGAGAGGGAGGAGTCGAGCATGATGCCGAGGTTTCGTGCGTGGTCTGTAGGAATGGTTGGATTCCCAAGGGCGGAGGGCCACCAGGTGTTGTCCCAGGCAGAGGTGCAGGGTCCGAGGATGAGAACCTCGGTCTTTTCTGAGTTGAGCTTCAAGCAGCTGTCTTTCATCCAGGCTGCCACGTTCTTCATTCCTTCCTGGAAGCAGAGTCTGGTGTCTTCGGGATTCTTCATGAGTGAGAGGATGAGCTGGGTGTCGTTGGCGTAGAATACAATGCTGAGCCCATGCTGTCTCACGATGGCGGCGAGGGGGGCCATGTAAATGTTGAAGAGCGTGGGGCTGAGCGATGATCCTTGGGGTACTCCGCAATCGATATCAGTGGGTTTGGAGATGAAGGGAGGGAGTCTGATCCTCTGGGTTCTGCTGGAGAGAAAGGATCGGATCCAGTCGAGGGCGGCTCCTTGTATCCCCACGTCGTGAAGTCTGGCTGCGAGAGTGCAGTGAGAAACGGTGTCGAAGGCTGCGGAGAGGTCTAGAAGGATGAGCGCCGCGGTGTGACCATGGTTGAGTAGCATGCGGATGTCGTCAGTGGCGGCGAGGAGGGCGGTCTCGGTGCTGTGGTTGCTGCGGAATCCAGACTGGGAGGCATCTAGGATGGACTACTCTTCGATGAAGGTGGTCAGCTGGGCGTTCACGAGTCTCTCGGTGACTTTGGCCGCGAAAGGGAGGAGAGAGATGGGCCAGTAGTTTTTCAGGTCAGTTGGGTCATCCGTGGGTTTCTTGAGGAGGGGTTTAACCTCCGCCCGCTTCCAGTCATCTGGGAAGATGCCAGACATGAAGGAGGCATTGATGGTCAGTCCAAGTTCGGGTGCGATGGCGGCGGTGGCCCTGTGGAATATGTGCGGTGGGCAGGGGTCCGTTGGGGCTCCTGAGTGGGTTTTCTTCATGGTAGCGGTGATGTGTTCGACGGCGGCGGGATTCCAGGTTATGATGGTTGGCTTGTCGGCGGCGTAGGGGAGGAGGTGGTGTCCTGCATCTGTTCGCTGAAATTGTCATAGAGGGCCTTGATCTTCAGATGGAAGTATGAGCCGAGCTTGTCGCAGAGTTCCTGGGAAGGTGTGACGTCCGTGGCTTCGCTGGGGGGTTTTGTGAACTGCTGAATGACGTTGAACAGTTCCTTGGCGTTGGTCGCGTTGGTCTGGACTTTGTCTCTTATGAAGGTCCGTTTGGTGTCTCTTATGCGCTGGTGGTATTCCTTCAGGGTGCTCCTGTGGTTGTTCCGTGCTACCGTGGTTTTCTGGTTTCGCCGGGTTTTCTTTAGGTGTCTGCAAGAGCGTCTGGCTTCATGTAGTTCTGTGGTGAACCAGGCGGCCTTCAGAGGGCGTTGTTTGGCGGGGTGGCGGAGGGGTGCGAGTTTGTCGGCGCAGCGGGAGATCCAGCGGTGAGGTTCTGTGGCTGCGGAGTTGGTGTCGGTCGTGGCGCTGGGGGGGTTTTGGAGGAGGGTGGTGATGAGGAGTTCCTCTGTGACCTTGCTACAGCTCCTTCGTGGTGGTCGCGGGGCGGGCTTGGGTGCGGTGGTGGTGTTGAGGGTGAAGTGGACGCAGTGGTGGTCCGTCCAGAGGGGCTGGGTGGTGTGGCTGAAACGGATGTTTGTTCCTCCCACGAAGATTGGGTCGAGGGTATGTCCAGCTCTGTGTGTGGGCGTGTTGACCAGCTGCTTCAGTCCGAGGTTGGCGAGGTTGTCGAGGAGAGCGATGGAGTCGGGGTCGTTGCGGTTGTCGAGGTGGAAGTTCAGATCCCCGAGTAGAATGTAGTCTGTGGAGGTGATTGCGTGGGTTGCGGCGAGCTCAGTGATGGTGGTTGCGGACTGGGTGCGAGTTCCCGGCGGTCTGTAGATGAGGGTGCCACGTAGCGTGGTCCTGGGGCTGGTCTGGGTCTGGAAGTTGAGGTGTTCTGTGTTGGAGTGGGGGTCGCTTGTGCTGGATGTGGAGAGTCGGAAGGGGGTCTTGTGTGCGATGGCGAGTCAGCTTGAGGCAGTATTGCCGAATACTACCACCTATGATAAACACAGAATTCTAACAATCTGCTTGCCCATGGGGATCACACCACAAGTAGAGGATTGCACCTCTTGGGGTTCAGTCTTTGCTGCCATATATACCAGAACACATGGTAGCCCGTCATTAGCAGTAGTACCTGACGTATTGAGACAGATACAAAATGAGTACGGAGCAGAACCTGCCCTTAACTTAGGGATGAAGTTACTAAATAACTTTGACCAGGTATCAGCCATAATACTAGCTAACATTAAGGGGGAAGCAGCTTCAGTGGCGATCCACCAACACCTAAGGGAGTTCAGACCAGTAGATCAACGACACGAACTACCCAAAATAATTGACACTGCATATGCAGAACTTGGCAGAGACAGTCTAGGTGGGAAAGCATTAAAACCACAACTGGTGGGCTGTCCTGAAAAGGACACTACAAAGCAGACACCTACTTCTTCTAAAAAGAAGTGGGAAAATAAAAAACAACAAAAGTCTAAAGACAGCAGATCTCAATCCAGAGGTAGGTCTCCTCAACAGGAGCCCTCTGAAAGGAGATATAACCTCAGGAATAGGGATAATATTAAAAAACCTGACAGGTATCAGGATACTGATACACGTTCCTCTCGTTCCTTTCAGGGTTCATCAAAAAACTCAGAGAGGGAAGGACGGTCAGAACACAGACAAGAGGAGCGTACAAAGTCCAGAGTCACGCAACGCGCTGCGGACTACGCACCTAAAAAAGAAGATAAACAAAGAAAGAAACCTCAGTTCAAAAAGAAGAAGGTAGCAGGTCTCAAGATCAGACATGCCCAGAATTCTGAGGACACAGCTTCTGAATGGGGAATGGGCTCTGACGATGCTAGACAGTGCGACAGAAGTAACAATAGCTTGCCAGAACCTGAAGGAATTTCTGGTGACAGCAGAGTTGAGTGAGTATATCACGGTGGAAACCCACATAAGTTACATGAGATAACACTCCGGATGGAGAGGGACAAGCCCAGAAAAATTAAAGGTCTCTTTTGTAAAAATCTGTCATCTGGTTATGACATTCTATTAGCAGAACAAGACTGGCCTCCAGCATTCGTCATGGAGTGCCCTAGGGGAGAAACTGTAATTTTTCCATCCTTTTCCGACCTTGTTCCCATACATTTAAAACATGCATATGCGCAGGAGTGGGCGGTTGCCCTAGCTCCAGCACTGTACAAAAATCATGCTGGTTGGGATGAGGATTCAACCCACCACGTGATCCCGTTAAAAGTTTCCCCAAATGCTCAAAGGCAATACTCTATAAAGCAGGAAGCTAAAAAACAAGTCAGGGAGATCCTAGATCAACTAGAATACCAGGGGGTGATTGAAAATTCCACTTCACCTATGAACAATCCTTTTTTTCCCATAATGAAACCTGACAACACATATCGTTTAGTTTTGGATTACAGACATTTAAACACTTGCACAAAGACATTTGCAGTTCAAAATGCACACAGTGCCGCATTAATGAATAACATTGTGCGCAAAAAATACAAAACAACACTTGATATCTCAAATGGATTTTTCTGCAAAAACATAGCGCCTGAAAGCAGGTATCTGACCGCATTCAGTGCGTTAGGGTCCCAGCGACAATTTTGTCGACTAGCCCAAGGGTATAAGAATAGCCCGGGGGTATTTTCAGCAAGGGTAACAGAGTTACTACAAAATTTGGATGAAGAAGCATTGTCCTATGTAGATGATATTTATCTGATGGACGATGACTTACCGAGGCACTTGACCAGGGTGAGCATCATTATTATGGGATTTGCCTCTGAGGGCTATAAATTTAATTTCAAAAAATCAAAAATTGCCCATCTCATTGTCCTATTTTTAGGGAATGAGCTGTCAAGTGAAGGAAAAAGCCTAGCAGCTAACTTTTAGAGAAGTGTGCGCTGCTCCAACCTCCAAAATCATTAAAGAATTTACAATCAATTCTGGGATTCCTGAATTTTGGTCGGACATACATTTTGGATTATGCAGAAAGAGTAAAACCTTTCTACGACTTAATAAAACCTGATTTTTCAGTCAGACAATGGACACAGGAACATACAAATATCCTGCGTTTCCTACAGGAAGACATGATAGCTTCTAAACATTTACAGACACGTGTAAACGTACGCAACTTAGTGATCAGAGTAATAGCGGGTCAATGCGGGTACACTTATTTGACCTTCAATGAAGGAGAAACAGTACCAATCGCATATAAATCACACCTGTACACGAACGCAAAGATGCGCTTCACTTCAACAGAAAAAATCCTGACAGCAGTGCAGACCGCTGTAGCAAGAGAAAGAGCTCTGGCTCAGGGGAAACGCATAATTGTCGTGACCCCAGTACCAGCCTTAGAGGCTGTTACAAAGGCTAGCATTCCTAACGCGAAAGCCTTACATCCCAGATGGATACAATGGGCTAATTCTCTTACTGTAACAGATGTTGAATACAGATTTGATCCAAGTTTAAAAACACAAGCATTTCTGCAATACGAACAAGAATATCCTTTACCAAATGAGATTTTGCCTCTAGATCAGTATGAATATATTATTTACACTGACGGATCTGCTCAATAGGCCATAGGGAGTAAGAAAGCTTACAGCACAGCATGTGCAATCGTTAAAGGTCGCCTGCCCGATGGAAAGTTCCATCCTAGTTGCACTAAAAAGCAATCTCTAGGAGACTGCACAGCTCAGTTGGCAGAATTAAAAGCACTTATACTGGCACTGTTAAATGCGGAACACGAATTCCCCACACTGATTGGGTGTGATTCCTTTTACTGTGTACAGTCGTACAATGAATATTTACATCATTGGGAACAAAACGGGTTCAAAGATGCAAAAGGTGGCACAATTAAGCATAAAATGCTATGGGAACAGATAGTGGAGTTGAGAAACGAACTACCAAGGGCTCACGTGATACATACACTGAGTCATCAGCGTGATGGCGTTCACGTTGAAGGGAATTGATTGGCTGATGAAGCCGATAAGGGGGCTGTACGCACAGCCGCCGTAGCTGCAGTTACTCATTCAAAAACGAGAATAGACGGCGAGATTATGGTAGCTGTCAATGCATCACGCAAAGGCAGCACAGCAGTACCAAAGAAATTTCCACTCAAGTACTCCTACAAGTTAGATGCACAAAACATTCCATATGCTCAGATTCCTGGAGTGGGGGATAGAGTAATACCAAATTTGGATCGTAGGCAAGGCTTAATTTTAGCAGCACACGAGGGTTTGGGTTCTGCGCATACAGGCGTCACAGCGACTATTTCTTTACTGAAACAGCGCTACTGGTGGCCAGGGTTAACAAAGCAGACCAAAGACTATGTCTTAAAGTGCGACATCTGTCAGCAGATGAAGGGCTCCACCGTAACACGCCCGGAGCAGACACCATTGCTGAAATCAGACAAACCTCTCGCATGTGTTTATTTGGACCACTGCGGGCCCCTACAATCTGATGGGGCCAAGAAATATATCATGGTTGCAGTGGATTCCTGCTCTAGATTCCTATGGGTTTGGCCTCAGCGCTGTGCTGACGCTCGAACCGTTATAAGAGGTTTGCGAGTCTTTATCGGCACATACGCAGTTGGCACGTTACATTCTGACCGTGGCCCAGCGTTTAGCTCTCGGGCTTACAAAGAGGCCATGGAAGGAATGGGCGTAGCATTGCGGTACACCTCTTCGTACCATCCTGAGGGAAATTCTGTTGTGGAAAGGAAAAACCGGGACTTAAAGCAATCTTTAACAGCTAAGGTATGAGGCAAAGGCGGTAGATGGGTCGATCACCTTTATGGGGTCCAACGAGCAATAAACAATCAGCAAAGAAGCTCTCTAGGGGGTGTCACTCCTTACGAGGTCCTATTTGGGACAAGAATGTGGGTACCTGATCTTCATTGTGGAGGCACAGTGGCAGATGAAAAACCATTTGATATCCATGATCGTTTGGCTGTTGTACAGGATCTAAATGAATCCAGGACACAACAAATCAACGTCCACTTAAAACAGACCGCCACTGAGGAAGTCAAGGCAGTAACGGCAAGACCTGTCTGGATCCCAAAAGTCGGGGATCTGGTCAGAGAAAAGATTGCAGACAAGTAAGAATTTGGGCCATCCTACAGAAAGCCTGTACCGGTCCTAGCAATCCAAGGCACAAGAACTGTACTTCTGCCGCCTCTTGCCGGGAAAAAGGAGAAAAGATTTGTCTCAATTGACTTAATCAAACCACACTATGTGGCCGATACTAAACAGTAGGCCTCGTGGACTCCACAGTAGCAGACGCCCTCCTCTTGCTACAATCCAAGAAGTCCAGACAGAAAGACTCATCACGTTTGAAGAGCCACCTGTACGGAATGAAGGACTAAGCAACAATGCTATGGAACTCGTTCCACTTCAACAAGAAGAAACTCAACTTAACAACCAAGTTGCATTAAGACCGACTACAGACATCTACGTCGACATGCCTCGTCAAGAGCAAAATCGGATTTCAACAAATCCCGATGCAATTCCAACAATTGATCGAACTGCTTCTGGCTATTTCATGAACTTTGATACGTTTTCACTGGATCCAAGCGAGCCGGAAACGACGCCAGCCAACAAATCACACAAACAGAAACTCATTGACTTTTTGAACTTTTTTAGAAAGACTTACCTGGTGTCACCTTGGATAGAACTATGGTATATCACTGGGATTCTATTTTTTCTTTTCTGGCTAGGTTTAATTATAATGTTTAGTATGCCTATTAATGGACGATACCTCCAGCAGAGCTCTACAGCCCTAAGAGTCAATTTGATTTTAAAACCACACCAGTCTTCACATCGTGAACCAAGAGACTTGTCTTCAGTGAACATCACAGCAGTTCCTATACCGGACGGTATAGTATGGGACAAGATTGATTTCGACATATTCGGTCCGACTGAACTTTTAAAAGCTTAAACATGTATTTAAAATTTCTTCAAGTGATATCATTACCTCCAGTACATTTTCTGATGATTGGGACACTGAAACTGTAAATGCTATGATGTCTGATTTAGAAAAAACTGCTGCATTTCCGAACAATGAAATGTTAGAAGGTACTTCAGACTATGATACATTGTACTGTTACCAACATTATGGTCATCATTTCTTGCACAAATCTATAACACCTAGAAATGTATTTGAATACCATCAGTGGGAACACTGCCCAACACCTCCAAAAGGTAGTTCGCAAACCTTTGCACAGAAATTCACATACTTTTCAGGGTTTAATACATCAGACCCAAAGTCATTTTATTACAAAGTGGCAATACCATCAGCACAGAAAATTATGTTAACTAACACCAAACAGATTTACTCTGCTTCCTTTATGGCCCAGTTGTCTACACAGTGTTTCGACCTATGGAAGGACACTATAGATTTAAAATCAATCTGGGGTTTGAGGGACTGGCAAGTCCTGGGAACAGAAGCGCTTTTTAGAGCATGCTTCATTCCACAGCAGATGATATTTCTAAATGACACTGTGCAACAGACATCCTGTCTTGGACTAGAACAAGGAAATAAACTCACCCGGGTTTCCTACTGGATCACAAATGGGTGGGGGGCAGAATTCAACTACACAAGGGGTGGGATTAGATGACATTCTCCAGTACAACAGATCAGATCCTGATTGGACGAAATGGCTGATTTGGCCCTTTGACACAAACACCTGTCAACAAAGATTTATGAATACAACCGGAGGGTTTAGTATCCATAGGCCAGATACACGCTATGTACAGAGATAACACCCAGGGGTAGTGACATCGTATAGTGTTGGGAAGTTGTGCCTTGATTGGCTAGAGTCTTCAACACTCACAGAAGTAAAACATCACTTAACCTTACTCACACCTGATGTAAACCTTAGGGATTTCTTGCTAGGCCCAAGGAAAACACGTCAGAAACGTTTCATATATGCCAGCATTTATGCCTATTATAATGAAAACTGGAAAATATCCCAACAAGAGGCCGCAGAAAGAATACAGGAAATAGACTGTATTAACTTAGAAAAGGCATTAGCTGTACTGGATAATGGGTTAACAACTTTGACCTCCAGGATTTACTCCTTAGGCAACATTGTGTCCTCGGCAATCGACATATTAGAACAAGATCTGGCCTTGTTACAACACGGGCAATCTCAGCTACGTTCTATTATGATGCCAAGCTGGACGCTACAATCTTTGCATGCAGGCTATGTGCCCTGGCGTTTTATAAACACCACGTCTCTGTTTTCAGAATACAATCTAACTGATAAACAGACAGAAATGGCACAAAAGGGAGCCAAATATACAATGCTGCATATTGAGAAACTGGAAAGGTTACCATTCACTGTAGCCGAATTACCATCAACTGAATGGCTAATTCATGACCAGATCACTCTGCCGGTCACTACGTTTCAGTTTCAATATTGCCTTGAGAAAAGGCAGGCAAATATGAAAAAATGGGTAAGGGATACATTAAGGAATCTTGGGAGTTACCATATAGATATCGATGCCGGAATGGAGATCGAGAAGTATTTCTGAGCGGTGCAAACTGCAAGAACGCTTTAAGCGGTTCTCTCATGTGGCAGGATATTTCTCTACATGGAGCCTGTAGCGGTTCAGTAGCAAACCTATCTTGTCACATGACTGGGACCCCAGCTGCAGTGATCACGCCGGTTTTCGAGCTACTCTCGAATGGGAGTTACTTGATGCTAAATGATCAAGGTTGCTGTGGGATGCTTCCGGGCATCGCCTATCTGGTCACTGTTAACTCCAGGGTTACTTGCTGTATGCAAGTATTGTTTCTGCTACTGAACACGGTCAGGGAGGCGCCGCTATGGCTTTCACTGAACGTTTCTTTCATACAATTTGATACTCTGAGCAGACTGCAAGCCATGCTTTTACAGCAAACCGTGCCCTTAACCTCCGCTCGAGAAACCTTTGAACTTCAAGTTGCAAGGACCTCGACTGAGATTCAGGCGCTTATACGTACAAACTGCCCCTTTCATTTCGTAGAAATGGTGGGACGTATCTTCAATATGTCTGATACGAGCGGTATTGTACACCTATTTAAGACCATAGGGTCAGGACTGTTAAGCACCTTTCAGACAGTCCTCAGAGTAATCCCAAATTTTATACACTCTGTATTGGGAAGCGTATTTGGAGGACTCCCGCTTATCCTATTACTGATTGCAGGGGTCCTATTTATAATACTACTGCTTCGCAATGGACGGCCCAATGGAATGGCAAACATGCTCCTGGAGCGGAAATACCGTGAACGCATGGTACAACTTCTGGGCATTTCTTGCCTGCGAGATCTCAATGCCTCCTGGTTTCTATCCTTTCGACCAGTCTGGGTAGACTGCATCTTACCTGTTCTTCAATGCCTGCTTTGCGGAGAAGAATGCACGTTGGATCTTTGTCTAACATTTCCATCAGATGCGCCTCCGGCCCCGGATGCAATGCTGGACCCCCTAAAGGCCCATGCTCTGCGTTGTCCACAGCGTCTTCCGATTTTGATGAACGCATTCCTTGAGAATCCACAGTTGCCGTTTGCTCCTGCTGGGTTAGGTGACTCCTCCACAGGCACCCAGGTAACAACTGCCGCACAAGCTGTCGGAGCACCGACTGTTGGCAGTGCTACATACCATCAATGTGCGATTGACGTTCTCTGTGAGGCGTTGGATTTGTCGTCTGCAGTAGCTCACACTGATAATGTTGTGCTTCCCAGCCAGGACACCTAATCTCAAATTGGCTCATCGCTTCCTGGGAAAGAACTCGGCTTCTCCACTCGTTTTCAGAATAAGCGAGCACATTTGGAACATTTCCTAAATTTACACTTTCGCTTGAGAAAAGCATGGCCTTCTTCCGCTTTGAGTGAAGCAACTTATATAGAGAAACAAAATAGACATTCTTTTAGTGCCAATTGGAAATAGCTGAATTATTAACATTTTAGGAAGAACATTTTTTTTTTAACGATTATAAACCATGTTTTTACTTGCTTTTAAAATGTTTTTATACTGTCCAGATTTTAAGTATGGTCATTGTCATCCTATTCGGAAGAGGAGTGGGTGTTATGTCCCGTATAAAGGCCCTAATGTAGACCCGTTCATATATGCCCTAAAATGGACGTATTCATATTTGCCCTAATACGGTCATATTCGTACTTGCCCTATTATGGTCAAAGCCGCATATGCCCTATTACGGTCATAACTGTACATGTCCTATTATTGTCATGATCCCTTATATAGGCATGATCTTTCACCTACATTGGTCCTCGCTAGTACACAACGAGCTCTGAGGGCTGAATGTTATCTAGCCTGTGGTTTTGAATACAGCAGGGTTTTTCCCAAACACAGGCCCACACTGTACTCATCAACTATGCATGACTCTCTAGAAATACACCACCTGCATAATATGTATGTCCAAAGTTCACCCCTGATGTCTTCCTCAAGTCTAACAAGGGCCAATACAAACCATATGAAGCAACTAGAGTCTTCAGGGTATAAATACACCACATCTTACCCCGGTAAGATAGAGGGAACCAAGACTTCCATGCTGACACACTGACCAGAGACGCTGAGGCTCCTGCATGCAGTCTCTCCAGCTGACAGCGGTCTTACACAGCCCTTGCGGGGTGTCCAACTCAAGACCAGGACGGGGTCCCACACTCTCTCTATTCAGGTATGGGGGTTCGACTAAATCCTAGAAGGATTCATGGCTCTTAGGCTTTTAGACCTACACATATGCTAGGTACACTCAGGTACATCTAGTTAGGCATCGTAGGAGTACGCGCACTTTTCATAATGCTTTTTATACTCATGTATGTATTCATGATTATTGCAATATGGTAGAACTGTTCTATCCCTTTGCTTTTATCGTACTGCTGATAATATATCTCTGCTATTGTCTGCTGGTTACTGCAGCACATATATTTTACACTAGAATAACCACTGTTCAATAAATACTTATTGAAACGCCCAAACTGTTTATTCTGTGTAACTCTCTGAGACCAACCAAATAAGTAAGCACGAGTGACTGAGTGAAAAGTAGTATATTGTTTCCACGATTCTGAGGAATTAGGGTTGTCATGATCTAAGGTTTCCAGAAACTAATCTCTCCCTGATAAGAGGAGATTCTAGTGGCACTGTGAGCTAGCTAATACAAATCTGGCTAACATACGCGGTGGGGGTGCACAGAGCCAGTCAGTCACCAAGCCCACAGTTTATGTTATCCAAACGCACAGGTCCTGCATGGGTACTATAGGAACTACACAACAGAGTGAGTAGCTCTGTTAGTAGCTGTATGGGTAAGTGAGTGGCTGTGTGAGTGGTTGCATGGGTGAGTGAGTGGTTGTGTGATTGGGTGCATGAATGGGTATGTGAGTGGTTGTATGGGTGTGTGAGTCAGTGTGTGAGTGGCTGTATGGGCCTGTGAATGGGTGTGTGAGTGGTTTTATGAGTGTGTGAGTAGCTGTATGGGTCTGTCAGTGGCTTTGTGAGTTGCTCGTTCGGTGAGTGAGTGCATGTGTGAGTGGCTGTATAAGTGAGTGAGTGTGTGTGTCAGTAGTTGTATGGGTCTGTGAATTGGTATGTGAGTGGTTGTATGGGTGTGTGAGTGGGTGTATGAGAGGTATGGGGGTGTGAGTGGGTATGTGACTGGTTATGTGGATGATATAATCAGTGATGTCATAATTGATGCCATTTGAGATGCCATCAATGATATCATCAATGATGTCACTGACAATGTCATGAGTCATGTAATATGTAATATGTGAGGTCATAAGCAGTGCATTGTCGGGGCATACATTATAGTTAGCTCAGTAACCTTTGTTTTTTCAGTGAATATCTATGTTTTTTCAATTATATTTCCTAACTATAATGTCCCTGTAACCATTAGTTTTTTTAGTGAATGTTAATTGTATTTCCAACCTGTAACCTTTGAGAGTGCGAGTGGCTGTATAGGTAGGTGAGTGGGTGTGTGAGTGGCTGTATTGGTCTGTGAGTGAGTGTGTGAATGTTTTTGTGGGTGTGTGAGTGGGGGTGTTGGTGTGTGAGCGGGTATGTGGATGCATATGTGGGTTTGTCAGTGGGTGAGTGAGTGCCTGTGTGGGTCTGTGAGTGGTGCTGTGGGTCTGTGAGTGGGTGTGTTAATGGCTTTGAGGGTCTATGAGTAGGTGTATAAATGTCTATGTGGGTTTGTGAGAGCCTATGTGGATCTGAGAGTGGACGTGTGTGTGTGGCACTATGGGTCTGTAAGAGAGTGTGTGAATGCCTGTGTGGGTCAGTGAGTGGGTGTGTGAGAGCCTTTGTGGGTCTTTGAGTGGGTCTTTTTGTGGTGCTATGCGTCTGTGAGTCAGTACGTAAGTTTCTGTGTATGTGTGTGGTGTACGGATCTGTTAGTGGGTATGTAAGTGAGTGTATGGGTGTGTGAGGAATGAGTGTGTGAGTCACTGTGTGGGTCTGTAGGTAGAGGTGACAGTGGTTGAATAGATGTGTGAGTAAGTGTGAGAGTGTCTATGTGTCTGTGTGTCAGTCGCTTTGTGAGCTGGGCCAGAACAGAACTTCACCTGTCCCTTTATCCAACACGAGTGAACAATTCTGTTTCCTAACTATATCTTCTCTTTATTGTAACATTTTGTTAGCTAAGGTGGAATGATGCAAACTGATTTAATGAGGAGTTTTTTTAGTGGTTTGATGATTGTTACTTTCTTTTGTTTTTCTATATTTGTGAATTTGTTGTGAGTTATTGTGGTGATGCAGTTAATTGTCAATGTGCAGTGTTTTCTAAAAAGTGTAATACACATATATACCAATATTTATTTTTATGCTTGACATCACCAGTTTACTAGCAAAATGTTTACATTTAATTTTATGTAGGTAATTTTTTTGAAAAACACTTTTAAATTCTATCTGCCATTTTTGCGACAACGCCGTCCTTTGCAATGTCAATGAGTATTGCGATACGTAGTTTACATTGATCCAGTTAATTGCGAATTTGCTGTGTTTTCTAAAAAGTCTAATACACATATATAAAGATATTTTAATTAATGGTTGGCATCAGTAGTTTAGTAACATAAGGTTGAAATTTGTATTTGTGTAGTTAATTATTTGGAAAAACACTTTTAAATTTTATTTGCCATTTTCGCGATATTGTCGCATTTCATGATGATGTCAGCATTTACGAAAATGTTGTAACTACGTAACAAAGAGATTTGATTGGATATGACAGTTTCAACTAATATTGAAACAAAGTACCCACACAGGTTTCTCTTTTTCAGTGTTCCAGTGGAGGCATTGGATAGTTTTTCCAATCTGTCTTATACTGAAACTGCAACAACTCTCTTCTGAGTGTCTTTTGTTGTTTCTTTAATTATATAACGGCATCTGGAGGCAATGAAGAAGGAGAGCCATGTCCTGAAGGAGAGTCTGTTGAAGAAGAACCTGCCCAAAGCACCAGTCATGGCATGGAATTCTTTTTACAATCCCATCAGGCTAAAAGAAAGCTGTCTCCAAATTTGTTAAGTGCACCCTTTGTGAAAAATCCCTTTCTAGGGGCACTGCAAAAAAATACTCATGTGGAACAGCGAGCATGTTATATCATTTGAAAATCTATCACAACAGACAATTGCTGATTCCTCAGAGGCAGAGAACTGATAGTGAGCCTTCAACATCATCTTCTCTGCCACCTGTTACAAGAAAGACAATTCCTGATGTAGTTGAACAACATCTGCCTGAACTATCTCCTGAGTTAAGGAGAGTAGCAAGCTTTTGTCTGGACTGCAACAAGATGTTGACTGCTGGTGAACAGTCTGTTGCTGTTCTTTTGGAAAACAGCCAGAAATCATAAGAGCTGATTTTTTTTACACCACTTGTTACAGTTTTTTGACTTCATGAAGATAATATTTTTTTGTTCTAGTTGCAATTTTCTTTTAAAAAAAGAAAAGGATAAAAAACTAAAGGCAAAATACAAAAACAGTTCCAGAAAAAAAGAAGAAAAAAGAGGCTTTCTTTAGAACCACCTTTCAAGGTTAAAAAATAGATAAACTGTATGTTTATTATATGCAAGAAAGGCTGGTGTAGAAGTGAGTGATTGAGTGTATGAGAGGATGTAGAAGTGAGTCAGTAGGTATGTCAGTGGCTGCATGAATGGTGGATGTGTTAGTAAGTGAGGGCATAAGTGTATCTATGGGTGAGTAAGTTAGTGCATAAGTACATGTATGGGTCAGGGGATGAGTGTATGACTGGTTTATGAGTAATTAAATGAGTGCATGAGTGGTGTGTGGGTGATTGACTAGGTGCATGAGTGTGAGTATGGGTGAGTAAGTGTATAAGTGTTGTATGGGTGACTGAATGAGTGTATCAGTGCATGCATAGGTGATTGACTGAGTGCATGCATAGGTGAGTGAGTGTCTGAGTGGTGTATGGATGACTGAATGAGTACATCAGTGTGTGTATGGGTGTTTGACTTAGTGCATCAGTGCATGGATGGGTGACTGAGTGAGTGTATGAGTGGTGTATAGATGACTGAATGAGTATATCAGTACATGCATGGGTGATTGACTAAGTGTATGAGTGCGTGTATGTGTAAGTGAGTATATGAGTGATGCATTGGTGAGTGACTGAGTGCATGAGTGGTATATGGGCAATTCACCGAGTGCATGAATGTTTGTACGGGTGACTGAGTGAGTGTATGAGTGGTATATGGGTGACTGAATGAGTACATCAGTGCATGCATGGGTGAGTGACTGAGGGCATCAGTGTGTGTGTGTGTTTGGGTGACTGACTCGGTGTACGAGTGGTATATGAGTAAGTATCTGAGTGCATGTGTGAGTGCCTGTGTGAGTGCCTGTATGGATATGTGAGTGAGTGCATGAGTATTTGAGTGGGTCTGTGAATGGGTACATGAGTGTCTGAGTGGGTCAATGACTGGGTATGTCAGTGTCTCAGTAGGTCTGTGAGTGAGTGCACGAGTCTCTGAGTGATCCTATGAATGGGTACATGAGTGTCTGATTGGGTCTGTGAGTGATTGCATGAGTGTCTGAATAGGTCTGTGAGTGGGTGTGAGAGTCTGTGAGTGGGTCTGTGAGTGGGTGCATGAGACTCTAAGTGGGTCTGAAGTGAGTCTCTGAGTGGGTCTGTGAGTGAGTGCATGAGTTTCTGAGTGTGTCTGTAAGTGGGTGCATGAGTGTTTGAGTGGGTCTGGGACCAGGTACATGTGTCTCTGAGTAGGTGTGTGAGTGGGTGCATGACTCTCTGAGTACGTTTTGTGAGTGGGTGCATGAGTCTCTGAGTGGGTCTGTAAGTGGATGCATAACTCTCTGAATGGGTCTGTGAGTGGGTGGATGAGTTTCTGAGTGGGTACCTGACTCTGAGTAGATCTCTTAGTGGGTGCACAAGTCTCTGAATGGGTCTTTGACTGGGTGCATGTGTCTATAAGTGGGAATGTGAGTGGGTGCATGAGTCTGTGAGTGGGTCTGTGAGTGGGTGAATAAGTCTCTGACTAGGCCTGTGAGTGGGTGTGTGAGTCTCTGAGTGGGTCTGTGAGTGGGTACATGAGTCTCTGAGTATATATATGAGTGGGTACAGGAGTTTCTGAGTGGCTCTGTGAGTAGGTATATGAGTCTCTCTATGGGTCTGTGCATGTGTGCATAAGCCTCTGAGTGGGTGAGTGAGCATTTGACTGGGTGCATGAATGTCTGAGTGAATCTGTGAGTGGGTGCATGAGCATTTGACTGGGTGAGTGAGTGCATAACTGTCTGAGTGGGTTTGTGAGTAGGTGCATAGATATCCGAGAGGTTCTATGAATGGGTGCATGAGTGTCTGAGTGGGTCTGTGAGTGGGTGCATAAGCCTCTGAGTGGGTGAGTGAGTGGGTGTGTGAGGGTCCGAGTGGACATGTGAGTAGGTGCATGAGCCTCTGAATGGGTGAGAGAGGGGGTGCCTAAGTGTCTGAATGTGCCTGTGAGTAGGTGTGTGAATGTCTCAGTTGGTCTGTGAGTGGGTATGTGAGTCTCTGAGTGGGTCTGTGACTAGGTACATAAGTCTCTGAGAGGATCTGTGAGTGGGTGCATGAGTCTCTAAGTGGGTCTGTCAATGGGTGTGTTGCCTCTGAGTAGGTTTGTGAGTGGGTGCATGAGTCTCTGAGTAGGCCTGTGAGTGGGTACATCAGTGTCTGACTGGATCAGTGAGTTGGTATCTTAGTCTCTGACAGGGTCTGTGAGTGGACAAATGAGTGTCTCAGTGGCTCTCTGAGTGGGTGTATGAGTTTTGAGTGGATCTGCAAGTGGATCAATGAGTCTCTGATTGGGTCTGTGAGTAGGAATAGGAGTCTCTGAGTGAGTCTGTGAGTGTGTCCATGAAAGTCAGAGTTGCTCTGTGGGTCAGTGTGTGAGTCTCTGAGTAAGTCTTTGAGTAGGTGCATACGTTTCTGAGTGGGTCTGTGAGTGCGTATGTGAGTGTATCACTGGATCTGTGAGTAGGAACGTCAGTGTCTGAGTTCATCTTTCAGTGGGTGCATCCATCTCTGAGGGGGTGTGAATTGGTGTGTGAGTCTCTGAGTGAGCCTGTGAGTGGGTACGTTAGTGTCTCAGTGGGTCTGTGAGTGGGTGTCTGAGTCTCTGAAAAGATCTGTGAGTGGGCGAATTAGTCTCTATGTAGGTCTCTGAGTGGGTGTTTAAGTGGCTGAGTAAGTCTATGAATGACTGCTTCAGAATATTAATGGATGTGTGAGTGTCTCTATGGGTTTCTGAGTGAGTGTGTGAGAATATGAGTGGGTCATTGGGTGAGTGCATAAGTGTCTGAGTACATCAGTGAGTGGATGCATCTGTCTGTGTGTGGGCCTGTGAGTGGATGTTTGAATCTCTCAGTGGGTCTGTGAGTGGGTGCATGAGTGTCTAACTGGGTGTGAGTGGGTATATGAGTCTCTGAGTGGATCTGTGTAGAAAACTGCCTCTGTACAGTGTAATAAAATGACGTAAACTATGTAGAGAGTGCAAGAGAGCCCCAAAAGGTAGGTAGAGGTAAAAGTAAATAATACTAACTCTCTTTTTGTGGTAGTGTGGGTGAGCAGTAAGGCTTATCATAAGGTAGTGTTAAGCATTTGTTGAACTGACAGAGGCAATGAGACACACACTCAAGAATAAATCTGAGGCCAATTTGCAAAAACAACATTGATTTTTATATAATTTTTAAGACCATAAACACAGTTCTAAGACAAATACTTTTGGAGTTAAGAATTTTCAACATTTGATAAATATATCACTTCTATGCACAATTACGCACCATAGGAAACAATGGGGGAAAAGCAGAATATTGCATAGAAGTTCAGGCATTACTTTCACAAAGGTCACCTTCATGTTGTAGGTTGATGTCGGGACCAGGAGGAAAGTTCCAGCAGGAGAAGTTCAGGAGCGTCCCGGATCGGCCGGGAGCAGTGGTGCTGAGGTCTTGGAAGATGGTGCACAAAGACGAAGGGGGCCACTTGAAAATGCACTGCACAGGGGGACTTACAGGTAAGTCTGGTGAGTCTCCTTATAAGGGGAGGTCGCAAGGGCCTGGGGACCAAAGGAGCAGGGCTGGTTGGTTGGTGCTGGAGCCGGTGGGGCAGGGTGAAGAGCAAACAGGTCAGCCGGGTGTCTTGCATCTTGAGGTCCTCTCAGTCAGGAGCAGGCAACTTGGAGAGGTGATCTTTGGACAGCTGGGCCACTCAGGAAGTGTGTCTCGGGTGTCTCGATGTCCCTTGACAAGTGCGTGCTTCTGGTACTTTGGAAATCCTGAGTGGACACTTCTTCTCAATATTTTCCGTTGGGGATCCGGTACCCCGGGTATTAGCATTTCATGATTCCGATAGGTTCTGGACCTTCCAGAGCTGTTGTACCTGTTCTTGCTTATTTGCTGCATGAAGGTCATCGGGGAGCAGCACATCGACAAACTGGACTTCACAGGATCGGTGCTTGGAGTGTGCAGGAGAGTGATCCCTTCACTCCAAGGGAGCTTCACTGCAATTACTTGAAAGGCTGGAGATACTCTAGGGTTCTTGGAGTCCTTTCAGGTTTCAGGACAACACAGCAGCAGTGATTGTCGAGTCATGGCAGCAGCAGGTAGGGTTTGGCCCCTTTTTTCTTCTGCAGCAGGGCTTCAGTTCTTGAGCAGCGGGTCTTCTTTGTACTGATCTTCTCTCGTCTGTCGAATCTAATGTTCAGGTCTCAGGGAGCCTCCTAAATACTAAGTTTAGGGGTGTTACAAGGGGAGAAAGGTAGTATCTAATGGGCTACATATATTTAGGGTGTCTACACCCTCTAGTGACCACTTCCTGTGGGAAGAGACACAACCCTAGCCCTGATAGGAGGTTTCCTCACCATCTCAAGATTGTGGAAATTCAGGAGAGGGGTTCACCTCCTCTGCCCCACCCTAAAGGTGGTACAGGCTAAGTGGCGACCCTCCTAATCTAACTAAGTTACCCGCATTTCCTTCTGCCAAAAGTGGAGCAGTAATGGGGGCTTGGCGTCCTCCACTATCTGCAGGTTCCTGGGTTGGATTTCAAAGGCGGTATTTCCTTTGAAGCTTCCCGCCCAGGAATGCCATCCGTTCCTGGAAGAGGTGTGAAGCACCTCCGCCCAGGGCATGCTTTGTCTCTGTCCTCTGAGAGCACTGGCTCTCATCCCATGAAGTCAGAAACATGTCTGGTAGTGGCAGGCTGTCGAAAAGAAGTCAGGAACCAGATGAGTGCTTGGTAGGTTTTCAGGGGACCCTCTAAAAGGGTCACCGGTGTGAATTTATTAATAAATCCTACACTGGCATCAGTGAGAATTTATTAAGACAAGATGTTTGGTACCAAACACCTTAGAAATCAGTGAAGCCATCATGGAGATAGGAAAATCGTGTTGACAAGTATCCAGTCCATGTACTGTTTATGGCTTCCCTGTGCAACATTTCAGAATGGACTGGACATTGCTCATGCCGGTATGCCCACACATAGGATATAGTGCACCCTGCCTTAGGACTAAAGGCCTGCAGTAGGGGTGGCTTACCTATATCCCATGCAGTGTATTGGAGACATGTCACACAGGGCTGTGTGCCATGGCGACTCACTTGGATTTCTCTTCACCAAGACATGCACCCTTCAATGGCAGAGTGCACAGCCTTGGTGAGAGATACTTGGGGTGGCACAATCAGTGCTTCGGTGTCAGGGTACTAAGGAGGATTCCTGCTAATTGTCCTACTTTGGCCAGTATCTCTATGGGCAGGACAGTTAGGAGAAGACAAAATCCCATGAGAGCTAACAATTGGAGATTGAGGTGGCAGCATTGGAAATCCAAGTTGTCTGCCAGCTCAACTTCTCCAGTAGCACACTAGTTTATTTCCTTCTGCAAGCACGAATAGAATGTGAAGCACGTGCAGCATAATGAATGCGCACTTCACCTGACTGAATCATTGAAGAAGCTGCTTACTCTGAGAGCTCCATCGCGTTTAGCTATTTAAGGTAGGAATGTCTGTGTTGTCCTTTAGTTCATCTGTAGAAATTCAATCCTAGAGAGTCTCGTTCTTTTTCGACACAAGTTTCTTGAAACGAGAGATTAGTGCCTCTCGCTACAAGTCTTCACAGCGAGTTCCTCACACATTCAAATCTGAGGCTAATTTCTCTTCAACTCCTCCCACTGAGAATGTTTTTCCATTAGGAAGGAGTGTCTCTGCTTCGAGACTGTTAAATTTGATATCTCATGAAAACATGGAAAATTAAATGATTTAAGTCTTGAGTTAATGAACAAAATTTCAGTCACACTAAATAGTTAAGGTCTGAAAGAGTCCAGGGACAATTAAATAGTGCATTAAGATATAGTGACTTCATAACCCTAAAACTGAAAGGTTAGAAATACTGGAGAAATACAGTGATATGTTCACACGCTAATTCCATTCTTTATGTTCTCCTTGATTTGACGTATCCTCAAGGAGATTATTTGCAAGAAGCAAGCAAACTCTCGAAGTTGAAGATATCTATTACAGAACGCTTACCTACTGAATCGTCAACAAGAATTTCGGCTGACACGCAAGTACTTCACTGAAAGAAAAAGAAAACATGTACAGCATTAATGAAAGTAAAATATGATGTGACAACGCAAATGAACAGATCATACCTGATAAAGAAATAACTGTATATAAAATAAGAAGAGGAGCAATAGTCTGAGACAGTGAGGTTATGTAACAAACAATAGAGAGATATATTGAAGGTTTGAGAATGAGAGAGTAGGATAACACATATTATTCAATGTTCTTTTGCAGTTCCACAATAACGAGAAGGAAGGTTGCGAGAAAGAACTCAAAAGAAGAATCCCTTCTAGATGAACCGCTGTTTTGGCTGTCTCTTCTCTTCCCCATTCCCGTTCCCCCCTTTGAACACAGCTGCGCTTTGATAAACAATTTCTCGAGAGCAGTAAGTTCTTTGATGGGAATTGGGAACGGATGTCATTCTGCTCCTGTGCAATCCAGTTATTAACCTGACAGAGTGAAGTGCCCACATGGCTATTTGCATCCGAGCAGAATTGCAGAAGGAACAGATCTAAAAGATTTAGGAGAAGTCTTAGGAAGTATTCAGAAAGAGCTAATGGCAGTGAGGGAAGAAAATAAAACCTTACGACAAGAGCTAGTCAGTTCAAGAAGAGAAACCTCAGATTTAGCCACTACAATGAGCAAGATAGCGTCAGGGGCAAATGTGAAAATCCATACTACTGAAACCACTAGCCCCACAGTTACCTCAATGTCCTTCACACTCACTGAAGTGATTCATTTATTATACCCAGTTTTTCCATTGGTACCCCCAGAACGGTTTAGTGGAGATCCTCAAAAAACTCAAATTTTCTTAACACAGTGTTCCCTCCATTTTATGTGCAGTCCAATGATTTTCCCAGATGCACAGTCTTGTGTAGCATTTATATTGTCTTATCTCAGCGGAGATGCAGCATCATGGTCCATGCCTCTGGTGAAGAAAAAAAGCCAATCTTATATGACCTCGAGGAATTCAAAAAGGAACTTCTTCGAATATTTGACAGAAGAAAGGCATCACAAGCTACTGACAATGAACTGCTAGAGTTGAAACAGGAAAACCAAGATTGATCACTTATCCAGCCCAATTCAATAAACTAGTGGTGGAAACCAACTGGCCAGAGAATAAAAGAGCTGCAGTCTTTTATTGAGGTTTAAAGGATGAATTGAAAGACGCATTGGCACAAATCCCTAATTGACCAACAGAGATTTCAGAGTTAGTAGACTTAGTATTGGAAATTGATTTCAGACAGAATGAAAGGTGAGGAGAAAGGAGAAAATAATTTTGATCCAGCATACTAAGAATCAATAGAATTAAATCAGAAACCACAAGACCTGTAGAAAACTCCTCAGGAGTAGAACCAATGCAGATAGGCACTATTAGGGGTCCGTTATCAAAAGAAGAAAAAGAAAAGAGAAGAGCCAATAAGCTACTGTGGAGCAAGCGGAGACTTCGTAAAGATCTGCCCCGAGAAACCAAAGTTACAAATGAAGGAAAACTCGCAGCACCAACAGTAAGAGGAGTTGGACTGGTGAGTGTGAATCAAGAAACAACTCCAATTAATCATCTGGTGCCAAACACCTTGCAAGTGTCATCACCCCACTTAATTCTTTCAATTATTCCAAAATTTAGACACATCGTTTTAAAAGATGTATCAGTAATGATTGACTCTGCGGCCATGGGAAATTTTTGTGACTTGAAGTTCGCAGATCATATTGGAATATGAGCCATTAAGAAGAATAAAGCGAAGCAGTTAGAGCAGTGGATGACACCAATCTTTCATCAGGACCAATAGTGAGCCACACTGAACCTGTGCAATTGCAATGTCTAGAAGGACATCAGGAAATACGACAGTTTAATTTTATTGATGCTCCACAATTTCAGCTTATCCTAGGCCTCCCTTGGTTGACAGAGCACAATCCTGTAATTAATTGAAGTGCGAGGACAATAGAAATGACTTCAAAATATTGTGAAGAGCATTGTTTTAAACAAGGAAAACCTCACTGAGAGTCAAATGCAGCAACTCAGCTCTGTGACAGTGGAGTTTTGGTTTGTGTAATACAAACAAATGAAATTCCGGAAGCGTATAGGGTTTCTACAGATGTGTTTAATAAAGTTGAAGTGGAGAAATTTCCTCCTCACAGATCTTATGACTGCAAGATAGAGTTAGAGCCAGGCTCCAATTTACCATGTAGTCGGATATATGCACTGACTGAAAAGGAGAACCAACATTTGAAAGACTATCTCAAGAAATATCTTGACAATGGGGTCATGAGACCCTCCCAGTCCCCGGTGTCATTGCCCCTCTTCTTTGTACTGTAGAAAGGTGGGGATTTGAGAACTTGTATAGATTATAGAGCAATCAACCAAACTACAATTAAGAATTGTTATCCTTTACCTCTTATTTCAGTACTAATAGATCAAGTGAAGGAGGCACAAATGTACACCAAGCTGGATCTTAGAGGTGCCTACCACTTGATTGGACTTCAAGAGGGAGATTAATAGAAAAAGGATTTTTGAATGAAATATGGTCTGTTCGAGTATCAAGTGATGCCTTATGGGCTGTGCAACGCCCCAGCCGCTTTTCAACATTTCATAGATGACGTCCTAAGTGACTTTATGAACAAATATGCAATCATCTATATAGACAATATTTTAATCTATTCAGCCACAGAGGAAGAGCATCAGGAACAAGTAAGAGCTGTACTACAGTGACTGTGAGAAAACCCCTTATATGTGAAGCTGGAAAAATGTTCTTTCAACACGACCACAGTAGAATTTCTAGGATTTGTTCTCTCTCCTTCCAGAATAACCATGGATGAGCAAAAGGTAAAAGCAGTCATAGAGTGGAAATCCCAAACAACAGTGAAGGAAGTCCAGAATTCTATTGGTTTCGACAATTTCTATAGAAGATTCATCCACAAGTTTTTGCAGAAGATTATTCCTCTCACTCAGTTGCTGAAGAAAGGAGTACCGTTCAAATGGTCTGAAGAAGATGAAGAAGCCTTCAACTCCTTGAAGAAAAGATTTATCTCAGCTCCAGTGCTACTCCATGCTGATTCCTCGAAACCATTCTATCTTGAAACGGATGCATCGGAATTGGCAATTGGAGGAGTGTTGTTGCAACAACATAAGGTAACCGGACAACTACATCCAGTAGCTTATCGCTCTAGAAAATTGACTGCAGCAGAAATAAACTACACCATAACAGAAAAAGAATTATTGGCCATCAAAGATGCCTTTAAGGAGTGGTCACACTATTTAGTGAGTGCTAGACACACAGTAACGGTATACACGGATCACAGAAACCTAAAATTCTTGAGATCTGCTAGAACCTTGACCCCGCAACAACTTAGGCCGCCACTGTATTTCGCAGATTACGATTTCGTAATCACGTACCGACCTGGAACTACATGGGAAAGCAGATGCCTTGTCGAGACTGGATATGGAAAATCAGAAGAGTTCAATTGAAGATCTGACGATAATTCCTCTAGAAAAGAACGTAGGGGCGGTTTTCGAGGAGACCCTTGAGGAACAAATCATCTGATCTGTAAATTCAGAAGAAATAAATGAATGGGCAGAGTTAGGTCAGAAAAGAGAGATCAGAGGTCAGCTGCCATACCATGATGGAGCCTTGTACTTACCAACTAAAGAGTTGCAGACTAAAGCATTGTTTGAATGTCATGACAGTCCTTTGGCAGGACATAAAGCAATACACAAGACAGAAGATCTAATTAAACGACAATTTTGGTGGCCACAAATGAACCAGGTTATTCAACAGTACGTAAACAGCTGCGAGACCTGTACACAGGGAACATTCAAAATACAGGCAACAAAGGGTTTATTGCAACCCTTACCCACTCTACCCTGCCCTTGGCACACAGTGTCTCTAGATCTCTTGTAGACCTACCCTCTGACAAAGGTATAATGCAATTCTGGTGTGTGTGGACTCATTCTCTAAGATGGCACCTTATATTCCTGTAAAAGTCATTCCCACAGCCATGCAATTAACACAACATTTTAATCAACACATAATTCGAATTCAAGGTATAACTAAGATTATAATCACAGACAGAGGGACTCAATTTGTATCTAAACTCTGGAGAGCTTTCACCAGTGGGCTCCACATACAAACCCGTTATTTTTCCAGTTTCCATCCAGAAACAGATGGGCAAACCGAAAGAACTAATCAAGAGCTAGAACAATATCTTAGGTGGCTTTTATTAGATGAGGAGGGAGACTGGCCAGAGTATCTATGGACAGCAGAATTTGCCCACAATAATGCAAAAAATGTATCCATTTGGCTATTCCTTTTATATAAACTATGGCCGACATCCCAACTCTCTAATCAAGTGTGGAAGTATTGAGGTACCCGCTGTGAAGAACATAGTTCCACATCTGGGTCAGGTTCACCATTCTGCTGTGCAAAACCTGTCTCATGCAAAAAATTGCTATCAACATTTCGCCGACAAGAAAAGAAAGAAAGAACCCACTTTTCAAGTGGGGGATAAGGTTTGGCTTAGCACAAAGAATCTAAAATTAAAAGGTGTTCGAAAGTTTCAACCACGTTTTGTTGGTCCTTATCCAATTGAGAAGATCATCAATCCAGGAACCTATCATTTGACGCTTCCTGAGAACTCAAAAATACATCCTGTCTTTCACATCTCTCTATTAAAGGCAGTAAACCCGGGTTTGAGAATTTCTACCACTCCAAATCCTTTGTTATTGGACAATGGCATCGAATATGAAATCAAAAGAGTTCTCGATTCCAAAAAGAGAAATGGAGAACTTTTTTATTTAATCGATTGGAAAGGTTATAGACCAGATGAAAGATCTTGGGAGAAGCATACTGATGTCCATGGGCTGTGTTTGGTCAAATCTTCCATAAACAATTCCCAACCAAACCACACCTGCAGAAACCCTACTTGAAGGGGGGTGCTGTCAGTGTCCTAAGGAGGATTCCTGCTAAGTATCCTACTTTGGCCAGTGTCTCTATGGGCAGGACAGCTAGGAGAAGACAAAATCTCATGAGAGCCAACAATTGGAGATTGAGCTGGCAGCATTGGAAATCCAAGATGTATGCCAGCTCACCTTCTCCAGTTGTGCACTATTTCCTCCTGCAAGCACAAATAGAATGTGTAGCACGCGCAGCATAACAAATTCGCACTTTACCTGACTGAATCGTTGAAGAAGCTGCTTACTCTGAGAGCTCAGTCGTGTTTAGCTAGATAATGTAGGAACGGCAGTGTCATCGTTTAGTTCCTTCAGTAGAAATTAAATCCTAGAGAGTCTCATCCTTTTTTTGCGCAAGTCTTTTGAGACAAGAGATTAGTGTCTCTCGCTACGAGTCTGTAAATCGAGTTCCTCACATAATCCAATATGAGGCTCATTTCCCTTCAACTCCACCCACTGAGAATGTTTTCCCATTAGGGAGCAGTGTCTCAGCTTCGAGTCTGTTAAATTTTACATCTGATGAAAACACTGAAAATTCAATTATTTAAGCCTTGAGTTAATGAATGAAATTTCAGGCACACTAAATAGGCAAGGTCTGAAAGAGTCCAGGTAACAAATAAATTATGCATTAAGAAATAGAGACTTGTATCCCTAAAACTGAAAGGTTAGAAATACTAGAGAAATACGGTGATATGTTCTCATGCTAATTCTGATCTTTATGTTCTCCTTGAGTTGAGGTATCCTCAAGGAGATTATTCGCAAGACGCAAGAAAACTCTTGAAGTCGAAGATATCCATTACAGAACACTTACCTGCTGAATCATCAACAAGAATTTTGGCTGACATGCAAGTACTTCACTGAAATAAAAAGAAAACATGTACAACATTAATGAAAGTAAAATATGATGTGACAACTCAAATAAACAGATCATACCTGATAAAGAAATAACTATATAAAATAAGAAGAGGAGCAATAGTCTGAGACAGGAAGGGTATGTAACAAACAATAGAGAGAGATATTGAAGGTTAGAGAAAGAGAGAGTAGGATAACACATATTATTTAATGTTCTTTTGCAGTTTCACAATAACGAGAGGGAAGATTGCCAGAAAGAACCCCGAAGAAGAAAAGAAGAATCCCTTCTAGCTGAACCGCTGTTTTGGCTGTCTCTTCTCTTCCCCATCCCCTTTCCACCCTTTGAACACAGCTGCGCTTTGATAAACAATTTCTCGAGAACAGTGAGATGAATTGTGAACGGATGTCATTCTGCTCCTGTGCAATCCAGTTATTAACCTGACATGTGCCCCAGAGGACCCTCTTCAGTACCAGTGCGGCTCGCACAGGTAACGATGTGGGGCGGTGAGGCGGGGTGGGGCAGGGGTGGGGCTGGGTGGGGGGTAGTGGAGTGTGACATACAACAGGAAAGTTGAGAGTAAATAAATAAACAAACAAAAGCACTTACTTTGCGCTCGCAGCATCGCAGATTCGGCGATGCAGCAAGCACACTTTTTGGGGAAAATTTCTTGAAGATTCATCAAATGGTGCCAAAGATGGCAAAATACATTTTATAAGTTTAAACATACATTTTATTTACACATTTATTATTATACCTTTTAAAACTAACAATTAGCAAATGAACATAACATAACTTATTAAACTGCTTACAAATACAAAACACAAAGTCTTTCTCTTTTTTCTATTCATTTTATGGATCATCGGATCCGCTGCGATGCCACCACGAATGTGCCCACCCATCCACATGAAAAAGCATACTATAAATCAATTGTTTCAGTTTCACGTCTCTCGGGGGACAGTCTTGGAAGCACAGCTCCATCATATTATAGCCTTTCCTTCAAAAGAAGAGAGTTTCAAAGTTAAGAGGTCTTCTGCTGAAAATAGAAGAGAAAGGAAAGAGCTGGATGAAGTAGAAGAAGAAGACTTACCATCTCCAAAGAATTTCTCTTATGTTTGTACATATGTCTCTATCCCTTCAGGAGAAAAACAGTTCCTGGAAAATTTGCCCTATGCAGCAAAAAACTGTCAAGAGGTAATGTGGAGAAGGGTGCACATGGCACATCCTCTGTTTTGAAACACCTGAAACCATACATACAAGGACAAATCAGAGAATGATAAGAGAGAGGGAAGGTGGTGTATTATTATCAGCAGTCGTACCATCTGTGAGACCGTTACCACCTGACCAGATACTTACCATCCTTGCTGGTTCACCAAAACTGTAAGACATGGTCACTCATTGTACCAAATGATATATGCCAGTAGGAATTGATATGTCAGCTGCTGCCCAGCTTATGGAGGCTGTGAAAAAACATAATTCTTAATATTTTTTACCTCGTCCTTCCATCTTCCATCACTCTTAAAACACAAGTAGATATCTGAAAATCAAATATATAATACATTTAATGTGAGATTATAAACTATTGGATTACATACTATAAGCATGTGAGTAGCTACATAAGTGGTTAAGTCAGTGTGTAAGACGCTGTGTAAGTGTCTGAGTATGGGTGTATGACTCAGTATATGAGTGGCTGTATGGGTGGGTGACATGGTGTGTGAGTGGTAAGATGGATATGTGAGTGAGTGTATCAGTGTCTCTGTGGATATGTCACTGGATGTGTTGGTGTGTGACTGGGTGTGTTATGGCTGTCTAAATGGGTATGTAAGTGGCTGCATCGATTGGTAACTGCCTGTGTTAGTGGGTGTTTTGGTATGTAACTGTGTCTGTAAGTGGCGCTTTTAGTGCTGAATACATAAGTGCTATGTGGGTGTGTGTATGTATGTGTAAGTGCCTCTGTCGCTGTCTGACTAGGGAGTGTATAACTGGGTGTACGGGTGTGTAAGTACATGTGTAACTGACTGTCTGAGTGCTGGGTACATGAATGGGTGTATAGATTTGTGAGTGTCTGTATGGGTGTGTGAATTACTATGTATGTCAATGTATAAGTGAGTAAAAGGGTATGTGAATGGTTTTATGAGTGTGTGACTGAGTGTATCAGTCACTCTTTGGCTATATGAGTGGTGGGTACAAAAGTGCTTTCGTGGGAGTGTAACTGGGTGTGTAAGTACCTGCCTGACTGTGTGAGTGGGTGCAAATTACATACTAATAAATTACATTTGATAAGCATGCACCCATCTCTAATTTCTAACACATTCATGCATACTGGCATAATAAAAAAACTATATTTTCAGTATAGAAATTCCTCTTCCTCCTTTGCTTCTCACTATATTTTTAGTTAATGTTCTAATCGAAGCTTCCTTCTATTTTGCCTTTAACTGTAGTGTCTAGAAGCTACACATTTTCTTTCAGTTTATACACACTCACAGTTTTTATAACTATACTTTTTTTATAGTACAACCTAATTAACATACCTGTAAAATCTCTTTGCTGTTGTCCAACTTTTATTGTAATATCCGTTAACAAATGTTTTTCACTGCAAATCTCAAACTATGAAAATCCTCCTCCTCTCTTAGTAGAAAAGTCAGAATAATGGCAACCCTTCCCACTGTGCTTTCACTCATGCTCCTGTACTTAGCAAATCACAGACTTCCTTTCATTTTTTATTTTTGTCATACCACTTCTAAATGGTCAATATATTTTAACCCTTTCCATGTTTCCTGTAAAGAAGCTCAATTTATTTTTTTATTTTTTGTGGATCCTCCAATCCACCGAGGGGCTAGGCGCCCCCCCATGTGAATCTGCGGCAGATCCACATCAAAGCCCTTAAAAGAATTCAATAAATTTCTGTTAATGCTTTGCATTTATACATTTTTGTAAAATAGCACCAATTACAAGACATACACTACCTACTGAGCAATTTATGTACAACAGTCTGCTTTTCAGTTTCACACTGCAGTTTATTTTGTTCCTTTCCCCCACACTCTTTTAGCTCCCTTTCCATAGTCACCATGTTTCCAACAATCTCTGCCTACTCGTAGGTCAAAAGTTCACAAGACTTTCTCTCAACAGCATACTGGCTTCACATTAACTGTAGCAGTTGTGGTTGACTGTTTGCAATTTCAAGTATTTCCCAAACAACATACCATTTTTATTTCTCCAAAGCCAATCACAGAGTTAGTTACTTTTTTCTTAAAGTCACTAACTAATTTTAGTTCCCTGCACATCTCCACCATCCAATCAAATATGCTCTTTTATATTGTACTTGCTCTCATCCATTGTAACTGCCTTTGATCTTCAAAACTGCCTCAGTCTGCTGCAGCCTTTTCCTGTGTGTCACTCCTTCTTGCCTCCAAAATGGTCAGATATTCACAAGAAACAAGAGCGACCCATACGTCCTTTCGAACTGGGTGTTGCTGATTAGCAAGAAAAAAATGTTCACAAGGAACTCATTTATCTGATAGATGCAGTTTCTGCAAGATTAGGTATAGCTTGCGTAAATAGATCAGAGACTAGAACAACTTTTTGAGTAGGACCTTAATTCAATTTAGTCAGACAATATTATATTGATTATTAGAAATCGAAGCCCACAAAACATTTTATCAAAACTGTATTCACTTCAGCCGAAATGAGCATAATTTATTTTACATTCATCATATTCATTGCACAAACAGAAAATATTTGATCATGTATTTACACTATGTACATTTGCATTTCAGCGTGATTTGTGAACCCCAGTGAGGTGACCATAACCATCAGTGATATAAATATAGTGTTTTAGAAAAGGGGAAATAGTGGTAATTGGTATTTACACAAAGAGGAGCCCTTATCAATTATGATACAGTACATTTTAATAGGTGTTCTGAGATCCTTAGGCTCTCTCTTTTTACTAGCCGACGACATTTCGGCCCTCTCTTGATACAGGGTCACTTCAGGACAGGAATTCTGGGGACTAAATAGAGTAAAACTTTTAGGTGGGACCAAGGTAAGTACAGGGAGTGGGCTTAGTGATTGGGCAATGGCTTACCAGTAGGCACACAAGGTGCTGGAAGCAGAGTCCTTCCTAGTCAGGCTGGTTAAAGATGTCCAAGGGGAGTAGTCCTATTAGGAACACATTAATGGGAGAATTCCATCTATTACTAACACATTGGTAATGCCCAGTTAGTGTAATAGTGTGGAAGTAGGCTTACCGTGGCGTGGTTAGCTAATGGGGCTGTTGGTGTGAATACACGTCAACCCCGATTACCGTAGACCCTATCGGTAAAAAATGGTAATAGTTGGATGTATCCATAAGTCTCATAATACTTAAGGAGAACAACGTATGATTGTTGGTAAAGGCAACATCATTAATATGATTTACTCACCAATGGTTGGATGGTGAATGAAATATTCAGTATTGTTCACCAATAGTATCTGTGGTTTATAAAGATATATCAATATCAATGACAACACATAGTTAGGTATAAGAAGGGATATTCTTTTAAACAGGCAAACATCCTACTCACCCGACTCAAGTTCGGTGCTGAGTATTATAATTACTCTGGTGCCGACCGCCAGGGATTCTAGAGTGAAAGCAATTTCAAATATTAGACTCACCTTGTGATCTCAATCGGGACGTAAAGCTAAGTTAGGTACAAATTAAGTGATTCCTTGTGACTTACCAATCTCATCTGATGGCTGGGGCTTCCAATGGCTGTCCTTTGGCGAGGACGCGATCGGATGCTGGATTAATAATGCGCGTGTGCAGACGACTGCAGCCGATTGGCGCATGCGCTGTGCGCTCACTTCAAAACCATTCTAATGTTGCGATAGCGGCCATTGTTAAGTGTCGTAGATCAGCCCTATCGATACAACTAATGCACCCAGTTTACATTAGGAATTACATCGGAATTACTTAGTGGATAATAGGAGACCAAAATAAAATAAATTAAAATAAGTTAATGGCAGTACCTACTCCATGTGAAAATACTGGAGGAGGCCATCAATGAGTGTGGTTAATACTATCGTTGCCATTGATGAACCTCAATTTATTTATAGGCCACTCTTTAATGGAGTAAAAGTAAGTAGGGGATGAAAATCCATGCTCCATGAGAATAATAGGGGAGCTGATGTCTTCGTTTATAAGAGCAGCATGATGCAACATGGACACCTAACGCATACAACTGTTACGTGTGTTACCCAGAAAACACCAGATCAGTGGGAAAATTCAGACACAATATATAAATGGTGGTGACCATTCCTTGACATAGTAATGTAATGTACTTATATACTCTACAAATTCAGTATACATAAGGAAACATGATATGGTCGAAATACATGCTGGCAACCGACATTACAGTTCTGATCTCATAATTATTTATTATTTTCTTAAGGCTCAGTAGTTGAATAGACCCAATTTTTTACACTCATATACATAGGGCAGACCACCCAAACAGTAAAAGCTAGGATTGGTCAACACCGCAATAGAATACGATGTTTAGGGGGAAACGCTCCCCTAGTACAGCACTATAAAGACAAATCACATACTGCGGATGATCTAAGATGGCAGGTCGTTGAAAAAGCTAAAATTCCCCCCAGGGGTGGTATCATCTTCTTCATTCTGCAATCCTTGGAGTGTAAATGGATTGAGAAATGTGATTCTATCAGAAGTGGATTAAACAGTATAGAGGAATGGGGAAAATGTATCAGCATACACTAAGCACCATCCGTCAACACATTATGGCCCCTCCAAATGAAACGCATCTCTCCACAGTATGTCAACCAATGGTAGAGTAGAGAATTGAACCCTAGTTGAGATAGATCTATGATGCAATAGATATGTTGCCACACTCAGACCTGTTAGGCAACACAACCACTCTAGACTGCTTGCTATACACTAAGTGCTAACCATCAACACTTTAGGTTCCCCTTTAAAGGAAATGCATCACTCTATGGTATTCCAATTAATGATAGAGTGGTAGCTCCCACTAATTGCGCAAGATCTATGATGTAGTAGATATGCCGGTGCACTCAGACCTGTCAGGCAATATTACCATTTTAGACTACCTTCTACACAAGTGTAAAAAATTTAGTCTATTCGACTACTGAGCCTTAAGAAAATAATAAATAATTATGAGATCAGAACTGTAATGTCTGTTGCCAGCATATATTTCAACCATATCATGTTTCATTATGTATACTGAATTTGTAGAGTATATAAGTACATTAGATTACTATGTCAAGGAATGGTCACCACCATTTATATATTGTGTCTGAATTTTCCCACTGATCTGGTGTTTCTGGGTAACACACGTAACAGTTGTATGCGTTAGGTGTCCACGTTGCATCATGCTGTTCTGATAAACGAAGACATCAGCTCCCCTAATATTCTCATGGAGCATGGATTTTCATCCCCTACTTACTTTTACTCCATTAAAGAGTGGCCTATAAAGGCCTTCCAGCACCTGGTGTGCCTAATGGTAAGCCATTGCCCAATGACTAAGCCCACTCCATGTACTTACCTTGGTCCCACCTAAAACTTGTCCTCTATTTAGTCCCCAGAATTCCTGTCCTGAAGAGACTCCGTATCAAGAGAGGGTCGAAACGTCGTCAGCTAGGAACTCAGAACACCTATTAAAATTTACTGTATCATAATTGATAAGGGCTCCTCTTTGTGTAAATACCAATAACCACTATTTCCCCTTTACTGAAACAATATATTTATATCACTGTTGGTTATGGTAACCTCACTGAGGTTCACAAATCATGCTGAAATACAAATGTACATAGTGTAAATACATGATCAAATATTTTCTTTTGTGCAATGAATATGATGAATGCAAAATAAATTATGCTCATTTCGGCTGAAGTGAGTACAGTTTGATAAAATGTTATGTGGGCTACCATTTCTAATAATCAATTTAATATTGTCTAACTGAATTGAATTAAGGTCCTACTCAAAAAGTTGTTCTAGTCTCTGATCTATTTACGTAAGCTATACTCTAATCTTGCAGAAACTGCATCTATCAGATAAATGAGTTCCTTGTGAACATTGTTTTCCAAAATGGTCAGAGTCTTGATTGTGAACTATAGTAATGTGTTTTGGGCCAGAGAGAGGGCTAAAAAGACTGGCATTGACATAGATCTAGATTTACCTAATTTAGTCATAACTTGGGTTGGCCAGAGAGGATTAAAGTGGCATCAATTGCTGCCTTTGGTTGAAAGCATTGCACATTGCCAACATCCAGACCTCATGTTTGTGCACTGTTGTGGCAAAGACCTAGACACAATTACTGGGGTAGGACTGAAAATCATAACCAAGGATACCTTTGATTCCTCTAACAACTCTCACATTTGCTGACTTTATTTGTGTTTACAATTATTTGTGCCGGGGCCCCCTTATAAAATTTAGAGATTACGGTAATCAGCTCAGAAGGAAAACCAAATTCGCTAGTATGTAAAAAGACTTTCCCAGCATACAAGGTCAAAAGCCATTTCAGCATCTAATAACATAATTTGGGACGGGATTTTATTTTGAATAAATAGTCCAGTGCCTCAGCTAAAAAGGTGGTATTAAAGGATAGTTGCCGGCTAGCAACAAATCTGCACTGGTCTGCATGTATAATTGACCCTACACAGCTGTTCATTCTATTTGCTAGTAGTTTGGCTAGAATTGTATAATCTGTATTCAAGAGGCTAACGGGCCTGTAAGAATTCACATCCTCTTTATCTTTGTTTTTTTTCAGGAAACTAACAACCACAGCTGACCGAAAGGGAGATGGTATCTCTCCACCCTGTACAATATAATTAGCTAACAGAACTAGTTCCTGATTTAAAATTACACTACATTTTTTTTAAAATTCTGCCGGAATGCCGTCCTCCCCACATGCTTTACCATCAGCCAGGGATTGAACAACTGCTTTGATTTCTTGTAATTTAACACTAGCGATCACACTTGTGCTTTGACTTGCCAATTAATTTGCGAATTTGCAATCGATTAAGAAATTATTTTAGTTTCAGGCTGTCCACCTCCTGTCTAACTGAGTAAATGGTTTCATAATGTTCTAAGAATGCCTTTTGTATATTGCTCTTCATTAGTAATGTGGGTTTTAGTGATTTTGTGGGTCAACGCATGAGCCCTGTTCTGTGCCTGTTTATCTTTTGTATGCCAGGCCAAAAATTTACCAGTGAATTCACTCTCCTCGTAAACTCTCTGGAGATAGGCAGAATTAGTCATATATACTTTAGTATGGTAGTAGTCTTGCATACCCTGACGGGCTAGCCCTGAAGCAGATTTGTTCTTGCTACTTTTCTCCCTTAAATATTGTTCGTTAGTACACCTGATTTCAGCTTCAAGGTGTACTCTCATTAAATTTTGAGCTTGTCTAGTTACAATCTGTTTAGATGTTATAGATCCGCGAATAGTGGTTTCAAAAGCCTCCCACACTTTTTCTATTGTGGCCGTATTCCTGTTTATCTGGAAGAAGCTTTCAATCTCCCTTTGGATTTCCTTACACCAATCTTCATCCTCTAGTTGTACTCTATTAAATGTTCATTTATGGGATTTTTTTATCCCTCTCTAGTCCAGACACTTCAAGTTTTACTGGAGCATGATCTGAAAACTGTTTTGTATATAGGCACAATTAACTAAATTTAGTCTCCTAGAGATTGAAAAATAGTCCAACCTAGATGCTGTTTTATATTTGGCAGAGAAACACAAATATCCTTTTTTCAGTAGGGAAATTTTACCCGCCAACTATCTATCAAGTCTAATTTTTCAATACACTCCGATAGCACCACACCTCTCCATGGTATATTTTGTTTCTGTACCCCGGAAGATGAATCCAGAACAGGATTCGGTAGAAAATTAAAATCCTCGCCTATTATTATCATACCAGGAAGTAGCAGCAATGCGTGATATAGGTCTAACAAAGACACAGGATTATCTTCTATTGGGGCATATATCGTGGCTATGGTTAGTCTAGTATCATTAATTGAACCATTAACTAAATCCAACCTTCCCTCCTTATATATTTGGGAATATAGAATCTGAAAAGGGAAAAATGTGTTAAAGAAATTGCTACCCCCTCTTTGAGCCGTACTTGCTGATGAAAAATGGCTACTACCTGCCCATTGCTGAAACATATTAAATGAGAATTTCCTCAAAATGCGTTTCATGTATCAATATGATATCTAGGGTATTGCCTTTCATCCATTCTTTGACAGCCTGGGCTTTTATGTTATTATTTAGACCATTGGCATTAAAAAAAGAATTCTTACACAGCAATTAGATGCCTGCTGATGGGAAGCCATCAGGGGGAATGGTTCATATTCAAAGTACCTTGTGCTCGTAGATATATCAACACTTTAAAACATGTTAAGATGCTAGTTTTACAGTACATGATTTAGTTTGTTAAAGTGTCTATGCATAATAAGCAAGTAAAGTGACAATGCAGTAAAAATAGCATGTAAAGTGCATAAAAATATTGAGCATTACTAGAGATACCTGAAGAGATGGGTTAGTCTTTCAGCCCATCTACCTTATTTATCTTATATTTGACAGTACGCGGTTTAACTAGAAAAAGTGTGCATAACAAATAAATAAAGTGACAATGCAGTACAAATTACATGTAAAGTGCTTAGTAATATTGTATATTAATACAAATACCGAAAGAATTGAGGTATCTTTCAACCCATGGACCTTACTTATCATTATAATGTCAGTGCATGACATAGCTAGTTAAAGTGTCTGTGCGTAAGAAGCAAATAAAGTGACAATGCGGTGCAATTAGCATATACAGTGCAAGGTAGTATTCTGCACCGATACAGATATCTGGAGAGATAAGGTAATCTTTTCCGTTGATTGACCTTAGTTGTATTGTATTCCCCCTATCTCCTCTACTCTTTGCATGTTTTATAGAGCCCCTTGCAATAGCCATTCGCTCTCTTAGAAGTTCAACATCTCCAATGCCTGGTATGAGAAACATTAAGCTCTATGCTGATGATAGCGCTCTCTTTTAAAACCTAATTTAGAAGTCCAAAATCAAATATTTAAGATTTTCCAGGAATTTCAATCCATTGGAAGATACGAAATAAATAAATCAAAGACAGAGATATTGCTCTGCAATTGTACTTCTGACTCTTTATTAGCAGAATTGAGTCCACTGGTCAGTACTAAGCCTAAGAGGTATCTAGGCATATATGTCATGGAGAATACCAATGACCTTTACGCCTTAAACTATATCCCTCTTTACAATAAGATAAAAGACAAATTGATAAAATGGAAAGACCTTCCTATATCAATAATAGGCCGGGCAGCTATAATTCGTATGATGATTTTACCCTTATGCAATTTTCTCTTTTTAGCCATTCCAAATGCGGTTCAAATGAAATTTTTAAAGAAGTGCAAGGTTTGATTTCTATATTTATTTGCGCAAATAAGGTATCAAGACTTGCTATTGATGCACTATACAGACCTGTGAAAAAGGAGGTTTAGCTCTTCCTGATTTGAGAGAATACTACTTTGCAAACTTTGCACATACCATGTACAGAGCAATAAAGATTTTAAATATTAATAGATATCATTTTTTTATAGATCTAATCCACCAAGAATATGAAATCAAGGATTTTATGCGTTTTACAACAATTCCCAAAAAAGTCAGATATAAAACATTACAATGGAGTTTTAAGCGGAAAAAACAACTGTTTAGTTATTATACGATCCCCAATATTAATGGAGAAATTCTTCTCTCTGATGTATATATAGGCCAAGATCCATTGCTAAATCAGGACAAATGAAGTAGTCAGGGTTTTAACAAAATAGGTGACTTTTTAAATGGGAACTGGAAAGCCTGGACCGAAATAGAGCTGGGTATCGAAAATAGTAAAACAACTCTTCAATGGTCCTTTATTAGGATTAGATATTTTCTGCATGAACTCAATCCTATACACATTAATAAGACCATCAAGCTAGCGGGGCAATTGCTAAATCATCAAAATCGCAAAACGAACAGTGGCTGACCCGCCCTCCTGCAAGGCTGGGGAGCAGGTAAACTGTATCTGAACGCGCAGAGAAAATTGGAATCCCAGGAAGGGCTACAGATCTCTACCTTGGCCTGGAATCAGATCAATAAGTTCAATTACACTTTATTGAAAGTGGCCAATCTTAGACGAATGCAATACTATACTAAGTGGCTCTTATATCGAACGCCAGAGTTTTTAGATAAAACAAATCCTCAAATTTCTGCAAAACTGGTTCTGCTGCAATATGGAGGGAGGAGGGAAGTGGACACATATCATCTGGGAGTGTCCAAAGTTAAATGGATTCTGGGGAGCAATTAATCAGTATTGTTTTAACAGATTGAAAGTTCAACAGATGCTAGACACGCAGACTGTTGTGTTATAGGAAATTCACCCAATATAATAGCTAATCTACTGCAAAAAAAACAAATATATATTCTGGTCTTGGTAGCTCGGTCATTGATCCTTCAAAGATGGTGGTCTAATGATATCCCGACTTTCCAGCAGCTACTTTGTAGATGAAATAGGATTAAGGAATGTGAATGTAAATATGCTCTAAGATCGGGTTCATATAGGAAGTTTGCAAAACTATGGGAAAATCTGTGCTAAGAGAGTGCTAAGAGATAGTTTGCACTTGGTGGGCTGCTAGCCAGGGTACACAACAACTATGGTTCAAGAAATGATGTGCAAGACTTTCGATCTGAATTGTGCAATATTTTAACTTCACCTCTTTTCTTGTATGTCTTTTACATTATTAATCATGTCAAAATGTGAGCTGGTGAGACGGTGTATTAATTTATTACTGTACTATGCTTTAATGAACAATCTCTAAATACAGATATAAAAAAAAAAAAAAAGGATACCTTTGGTAAATAATGTCAGTTTTCCCACATATTGCCTTGGTGTTCTCCAACATTTGACAAAGACAGAAGTGGCAGTGGTCAACCCCATTTTTTGTCGGCAAATAGAGAAATCCAGAAAACATGTCAATAAAGCTGTTTCTGCATTCTTCTGAGACTACAACATTAGCTCTACATACAACAACTTACGCTTTGACATGGATGGAATAGCGAATAGACTATGTCCATTTCACAGACACAGGCAACAGGGTGTTCCGCAACAACTTAAAAGACTGCATCTTGTTCTATGTGTAGTTGTCATCTTCACACCATAAACACAAAGGCTCTTTTCAGAGCTAACCCTTTTCCCAATCAGTGTTTCTTTTTATTTTCAAATCCTTTTTTGAAAATTTCCCTCTTGGATCTGTGGACCCACCATGGATTCTTGGCCAGACTGTTGTGTTATAGGATATTCACCCGATTTAATAGCTAATCTGCTGCAAAAAAAAACAAATATATATTCTGGTCTTGGTAGCTCGGTCATTGATCCTTCAAAGATGGTGGTCTAATGATATCCCAACTTTCCAGCAGCTACTCCGTAAATGAAATAGGATTAAGGAATGTGAAAGAAAATATGCTCTAAGATCAGGTTCATATAGGAAGTTTGCAAAACTATGGGAAAATCTGTGCTAAGAGAGTGCTAAGAGATAGTATGCACTTGGTGGGCTGCTAGCCAGGGTACATAACAACTATGGTTCAAGAAATGATGTACATGACTTTCGATCTGAATCGTGCACTATTTTAACATCACCTCTTTTCTTGTATATGTCTTTTACATTATTAATCATGTCAAAATGTGAGCTGGTGAGACGGTGTATTAATTTATTACTGCACTATGCTTTGATGAACTATCCCTAAATACAAATATAAAAAAAAAAAAGGATACCTTTGGTAAATTAATGTCAGTTTTCCCACATATTGCCCTGGTGTTCTCCAACATTTGACAAAGACAGAAGTGGCAGTGGCCAACTCCATTTTGTCCGCAATTAGAGAAATCCAGAAAACATGTCAATAAAGCTGTTTCTGCATTCTTCTGAGACCACAACATTAGCTCTACATACAACAACTTACGCTTTGACATGGATGGAATATCGAATAGACTAAGTCCATTTCACAGACACAGGCAATAGGGTGTTCCGCAACAACTTAAAAGACTGCATACTGTTCTACGTGTAGTTGGCATCTTTACACCATAAACACAAAGGCTCTTTTCAGAGCTAACCCATTTCCCAAACACTGTTTTTTTTTATTTTCAAATCCTTTTTTTAAAATTTCTCTCTTGGATCTGTGGACCCACCATGGATTCTTGGCCAAAAAATGGGTCTGCCAGCTATGCTGCAGACAGATCCACAACAGATCCGCAGAGCCGTTTCCAACCAAAGGCACACATTCAATACAAAGCAACAACACATTTAATACAGTGGGTGTGTGAGTGGCTGTATGGGTGTGTGAGTGGGTGTGTGAGTGCCTGTATCGTCCTTTAGTGGGTGTGTGAGTAGTTCTCAGGGTCTCTGAGTGAATGTATCAGTGACTGTATAGGTGTAGGAGAGGGTGTATGAGTGACTATATCGGTGTGCAAATGGTTGCATGGATGTTTGAGTGGGTTTGTGAGTAGTTGTGTATGTGTGTAAGAGAGCATGTAAGTGGGTCTGTGAGTGGGTGCATGTGATATTTTAATTGGAGTCTAGATCCACGGGTCCACTGTGGATCCACATGGGGGCCGTGCTGAGCACTGCGATGGATCTGTGAATCCTCATGTGCCAAAAAAACATTTGTGGACAATTTCTTGACCAAGAGGGGTCCCTCACAGACCCCTCCATCAGTCCCATGGGGTCAGGATACCTCTATCCTGACTCCTTATATCCTATTTATACTTTATTCCCCACCCTTGGGAACTGTGTCCAGACATACAAAATGGTGGCCACAACTTTTCACTCAGGTTGTGGCCAGCCGATCATGGCATTGGCATGTGGATCTGCAGATCCGCGTCTCTAGATATGCATTCATCTTTTTTCTTTAATAACTCCAAAACTACTGTACAGATTTACACCAAATTACAAAAAGCATTCTTTCTGGACCAAGCTTTCTGCCAAATTTGGTGTAATTCCGTTCAGCGGTTTGGACTGTAGTCATGTCTAACATCTCTGTGGGAAATTGCATAGGGGAAAAAGCATTTTGGGGCTTCCTTTTTCCAGGCCCCATTTGACGGACCAGCCCAAACCTTTCCAGATAGCAGCTGAAGTGAGTGGCAAGCTAGTTTTGAACATTTTGTGAAGATTCGTCAAATGGTGCAAAAGTCATTAGCAAAACAAAACAAAAAACGTGCTTCTAGGTCCTAACTATAACTACCAGCTCCCTGCTGCCAGTGCGTAATATATATATATATTTATATTCTCTAAAAAACAAAGGATACAGGGACTTTATATTTAGGACATTTGAGATGTCATCAGTGATGTCACTGACCATGTCATGAGTGATGTAATATGTGATGTCATCAGCAGTGCATTGAGGGCGTGAGTTATAGTTAGCTCAGCTAACTATAACGGCTGAATTCTCTCTGGTTTTGTACGAGGTGAAATGTCAGACTAACTATAATCGTCCCTGAAACCTGTGGTTTCTTCAGTGAATATCTAAGGTTTTTTAAATGCTAATTTCTAACTATAACGTCCCTGCAACCTGTGTTTTTTTCAGTGAATTTTATATATATATGTATTCAATCTCCTCTCACTCTTACAAGGAAGGAATCAGCACTCAGGTTGTAGTTTGGAAGTATTTAATCTGGAAAAGACACGATCCACGGGTTTCGGCTCGTCCGAACCTTGATAATGATACAAGACGTCATTGTAGCTTCCTTATTTAAATGTACAAATGCCTCTAGTTGCAAACATTAACAGAGGACTACATTTTACATTAATCCAAAAAGCTGGTGGCCATATTGGCCTGGTCACGATGCGAAAATTCAGGAATTCATACAATAAAGAAAAGAAAACAACTGTTAATATGCACACAATGTCATTTCAGCATATCTTGCCCCATGACCACCGTACCTGTATGTTCGTCAATGTGACTTGTTCATAATAAACATACTTTGATTGCAAACATCAGCATAAAAAATGGGCTACACATTACTTTAAAGTGAAAGGCTATCGGCCATATTGATATGGGCACTTTGCATATTATACTGGTTCTTACCTGAAAGAATATGAAAAAAGTGGTGTTAATATACACACACTATCCCTAAATAAAGTTCTAGCGATAATAGTTCTATTCCATTCACAGCTCATTTGAGATGTCATGAGTGATGTCATGAGTGATGTCACTGACCATGTCATGAATGATGGAATGTCTGAGGTCATAAGCAGTGCATTGCGGGGGTGTAAGTTATATTTAGCTCAGGTAACTATAACTGCTGAATTTCACTGGTTTTGTACGAGCAAAAAATGAGTTAAACTATAACATCCCTGGAATCCTTGCTTTTTTCTGCAAATTTCTAGTTTTTTTTAAACGTTAAGTAAGATGCCTATCACAATGGATGGTGGGGGGTTGGAAGCAGGGCCTGGCCTGGCATTGTGATGCCCCCACCTAAGCTTGCTGCTCCTGCCTCCCCTCCTCCGCTTTGCCATCCAAGTCTATGCCCCTGCTCCCTCATTACTGCCCTGTGTGGCCGTTGTTCTGCCACTGGCCTTTCCGCCTTCTCTGAACAGTTAGCTTGCTGCCCCATCCACTTCCTCCCTATCCTCTGTTGTCTGAATCCATGCACTAGCCTCCTCCCTCCTACAATGCATGGTCTGATGTGATGCCACTGCTCTCCATTTAGCATGATGCCCCAGTCCACTCCTCCTGCCATCCATTGCCCAATTGTATGCCCCATCATTGACCTCCTGCTTAGCCTTTGTGCTTAGCTTGCTGCCCCTACTCTCCTTCCCCCTGCCCTCCGATGTCTGTGTGCATGCCCTTGCTCCATGCTCCATCCTTTTTGCCCACCATGTTCCATGGACCTGCCCCTCTTATCTACTCTGAGTGTTCTGTTGAGCTGCCACTCCCCTCCCACCTACCTAGCATTGTCAGATGACTGTAACCTGTCCCTGCCACCTCCACGCTGCCCGTCCACATTCCATGCCCCTATCCCCTTCCTCCTGTACTCCATGGTCAATTTTACTGCCACACCCTTCTGCCCTCCCTTGTCTGTTGTGCTGCAACTGCTCCTCCTGCCTGCCCCGCATGGTCTGTTGTGAGACCCCTTCCCCTGAACTCTCTTGTCTGTGCCCAGCTCCTACCCTCTCTTCTATCCTCCATGGTCCTTTGTGCATGCCCCTGCCCCCTCCTTCTTGCCCATCATGGCCATTGTGCTGCCACTAACCCTCCTGCTTGCCATGCATGGTCTTCTGTGCTGCCACAGCCCCTCCCACCTTCCCTGTCTGGTCAGCTAGCTGCCCCTGACCCCCTCCCACCTTCCTCCATGGTCTGTGTGTATGCCATTATAGTCTCACTGTTGCCCTCCTTGGTGTGTTGTACCTCTAGTGCCCATCCTGCCTGGCCTCCATGGTCAGCTTGCTGCTCCTGCCCTTCCCCCTTCCCCCTGCCCTCTGTTTTCCATGTGCAGACCCCTATTCCCTCCCTCCTGGCTTGTCTGTTCCATTGTAATGCCCCTGATCCCTCCCTCCTGCCCTTTATGGTCCGTTATGCTGCAGCTTTCTCTCCTGTCTGTCCATTATAGTCAGCTTGCTGCCATTGCCTCTTTCCCCTCTGTTCTCTGTTTTCCATGTGCATGGTCCTGCCCCCTCCCTATTGCTTTCCATGGATTGTTGTGCTGCACTGCCGTCCTGCATGCCCTGTGTGGTGTATTGTGCTGCTGCAAACCCTGATGCCTGCCCTGTAAGGTCAGTTTGGTGCACCTGTCCATGTCCTTCCTGTTCTCTGTTATCCGAGTCCATGTCCCTACCCCAATTCCTCCTGCCTTCCATGATCCAATGTACCATACTTGCTAACACTTTGAACTTGGTAAGAGGAAGATTTTGAAAAAAAACTGGGGAATTGATTGTCCCCGTTGATTTACATTGAAAAAGAGGAGATTATAGACAGGAGACAGATAAAATAAAGCCCATTTGGGCTTAAAAACATTGCGCGTTTCCTGTCTGAATCGGGTCTGTTGGCATGTATGGTTGTACTACCACTGCCTCTTCCTTCTGCCCACAATGGTCTATTATATTGCCACAGTCTCTCTTGCCTGTCCTGCATTGTTGGTTTGTTGCCCCTGCTCCCCTTTCCACTGCCCTCCATAGTCTGTGCTGCCACTACCCTTCCTACCTGCCCAGTGTGGTCAAATTGTTGCCTCTGCACCCTCCTACCTGCCTTCAATTTTCCGAGTCCTTGCCCCTGACCTCTGCTTCTCAACAGTATCCTAATGAACTAGATTGCTAACATTCTATATTTATTACAAAAGTGTGGCACGCCTGACGTCATCTTGATATAATCAAAACTGTTATATCTAAAGCATTTCCTTTAGAAATTATAGAAATGAGAGGGTCTTATTTGCATTGAAATTATGGTTAGTGCTCTAAAAAACTAAAATGAGGACATATTTTCTGAGTTCTCAAATAGCGACAAAACACTTTTAAATTATTGGTTATCTTTATGTTGATTTTTTATCCAGTTGACCACTTGATTAAATGTTGCACTTAGGGAAGAGGATGTGGTGTTACTTCCAGAGCTGCAGACTTTGCAACTGGGGAACCAGGTTGGAGTTTCTGCTTCAGCTCGACATTCTATGATTCTGGTCAAATCACTTAATCTCCCCATGCCTACAACCAAAATGAATTTGTCCTTGTGTGATGTAACCAATGCTCCTGTAAAGCACTCCAATACCTGACCAGTCTGCCAGGCATGGCCCGTGGTAGGAGTGCCGGTCGGGCCGTGACGTGGGGCGGGGGAGGGGCAGAGTGGGGGGTAGTAAACTACGGATTAAGGCCGAATACAGGTAAGTGAACATTTAAATAAATAAAACGAATATCGTTGTGAGCGCTGCATCGCCAAATGCGATGGGATGTGTGTTAGGCTCCACCCAGATATCGATATTTCTTTTTCCTTTAATATTTCAAAAATTACTGAACGTATTTACACCATTTAAAGCAAAGAGTCTACTCTGGACCAAGAGCTACCTTTCTGCCAAATTTGGTGTAATTCCGTTGAGCAGCTCGGGCTGTAGCCGCGACAAAAGTTTCCTATGGAAATTAACATGGAGAAAACACGTTTTGGGACCCCCCCTTTTTTCTTGGCTCCCGCTTGACGAATCACCCCGAAACTTTCAAGACAGGAGCTGACCGGAGCGCCCTAGATCTTGGCAAAAGAAAAAATACTTTTCCTATGGAAACAAGGTCCTAACTATAACTACCTACTGGCGACCGCCAGTAGGTTATCTATATATATATATTATCTACTGACGGTCGCCAGTAGATAGTTATAGTTAGGACCTATTTTCCATAGGAAATCCACAACATTCTATTTGAAATAACGTTGGCGCCGGTTGACGAATCTTCGCGAAAGATTCCAACTTTTGGGGCGCTCCGGTCCGCTCCTATCCTGAAAGTCTCGGGTGATTCGTCAAGCGGGGCCGAGAAAAGGGGGTCCCAAACGCGTTTTCCCCATTCATTTTTCCATAGGAACCTTTAGTCGCAGCTACAGCCCGAACTGCTGAACGGAATTACACCAAATTTGGCAAAGAGGTAGCCCTTGGTTCAGTGTCGTGCCTTTGCTTAAATGGTGTAAATCCGTTCAGTAGTTCCTGAGAAAATCAAAAGTAAAGTCACATATATATCTATGGCCGAGTAGGGTCCGCGTGCACCCTCCCGATCACGAGCTGCATGCTAATTGGCTGTCAACACTCCAAATCAGGAAGTGTTGGCAGTTATTTTGTCCCTCGGTAGAACCGAGGGACAGAAACAAGTGCGCAAAGCGCAAAAAGGGAGCAGGGTAGAAACACCCCTGGACCCCCTAGGTCTGCTCAGTGATGTCATCAGTGATGTCACTGACCATGTCATGAGTGATGTAATATGTGACGTCATCAGCAGTGCATTGCGAGGCGCGAGTTATAGTTACCTGAACTAACTATAACGGGGAATTTCCACGGGTTTTGTACGAGTGCAATGTCCAACTAACTATAACTGTCCCTAAAACCTATGTTTTTTCAGTGAATTTCTAAGGTTTTTTAAATGCTAATTTCTAGCTATAACGTGCCTGAAACCTATGGTTTTTTCAGTGAATTTCAAAGGTTTTTTAAATGCTAATTCCTAACTATAACGTGTCTGAAACCTATGGTTTTTCTAGTGAATATATATATATATATATATATATATATATATATTATCTACTAGCGGTCGCCAGTAGATAGTTATAGTTAGGACCTATTTTCCATAGGAAATCTGCGACATTCTATTTGAAATAACTCTTGCGTCGGTTGACGAATCTTCGCGAAATTTTCAAACTTTATGGCCCGCTCCGGTCCACTCCTACCCTGAAAGTCTCAGGGTGATTCGTCAAGCGGGGGCCGAGAAAAAAGGGGGGTCCCAAAACGTGTTTTCCCCATTCATTTTCCCATAGGAAACTTTAGACACGGCTACAGCCCGAACTGCTGAACGGAATTACACCAAATTTGGTGTTCTTGGTTCAGAAAGAACCCTTTTGTTAAATGGTGTAAATCCGTTCAGTAGTTCCTGAGAAAATCAAAAGTTAAGTCACATATATATCTATGGCCGAGTAGGGTCCGCGTACCCTCCCGACCACGAGCTGCATGCTAATTGGCTGTCAACACTCCAAATCAGGAAGTGTTGGCAGCCATTTTGAGGGACAGAAACAAGTGCGCAAAGCGCAAAAGGGGCAGGGTAGAAACACCCTGACCCTAGGTCTGCTCAGGGGTCCCACAAGGACCCCTGGGCAGAAAAAGCATTTTTAAAAAATCGGCAGGATGCGCTCAGGGTGCGCGGATCCTGCTGATTAGAAAAAAACAGAAGAAACAAGTGCGCAAAACGCACAAAGGGGGCAGGGTAGAAACACCCTGACTCCCTAGGTCTGCTCAGGGGTCCCACAAGGACCCCTGGGCAGAAAAAAGCATTTAAAAAAATAATCGGCGGGATGCGCTCAGGGTGCGCGAATCCCGCCGAGAAAAAATCGAGCGCGGTCTCCGGCGCTCGATGCAAATTTGCCCCGGGTGGCCCAAGTCCCGGGGGCATGCGGAGGGTGGGTTTATTGTTTATATGGGGGCCTCTAAGGCCTCCAAGCCCGGGGACCGCCACCCCGGGGCTTAATAAAAAAATGGTGCAGGAGGGCTCTCCTGCCCTCCCGCAGCCCGGGGACCGTCACTCCACGGGGCTTCTTTTAAATTTTAAATAATGTGTGGGGGCTCCAGCCCCACACGCCCAGGGACCACCACCTCCCGGGGCACATAGAAAATAAATGTGGTGGTCCGCTACGGACCCCAGAGCCCCGGGACCACCACCTCCCGGGGCTGTGCACTGGCTAGGGAGGGGCCGCGCGGCCCCCCTCCTGGAGCCCTTGATGGCCCTGGGGACCGCCACCCCCAGGGCCGGCTCCTGCAGTGTCCCGGGTACCTACCCTCGGGACACTGTAGTTTGCTATGACAGGACGGGAGCCTCGCGGCTCCGTCCTGTCATAGCAAACTTGGTTTGCATTTTGAGAGAGAGCAGGAAACCTGCTCTCTCTTTCAAAATGCAAACTCAATTACTTTCCACATGGGGAGCAGCATGTTAGCTGCTCCCCATGTGGAAAGCAATGCCGGCTCACGCAGGAGACGGGGAGCCGGCTGGGACTGTGGGGGATTGGGGACCCCCACAGTCCCCAACCAGAGGCCAGGCCCCGGGGATGGGGTCCCCGGGGCCATAAGTGGCCAGGAGGGGGCCACGCAGCCCCCTCCTCAAATAAAAATAAAATTTTAAAAAAGGGCAAGGCCGGCCCCGGGGATGGGGTCCCGGGGCCTTAAATGGCCTGAGGAGGAGGCCACGCAGCCCCCTCCAAAATAATAAAAAAATCGAGGGCATGCCCCGGGGATGGGGTCCCCGGGGCCAATACAGGCCCATGGAAGGGGGCCACGCGGCCCCCTTCCCGCTTTTTTTTTTAATTTAAAAAATAAAATAAAATGCACAGGCCCCGGGGATGGGGTCACCGGGGCCAAAAGTGGCCAAGGGAAGGGGGCCACGCAGCCCCCTTCCCATTAAAAAAATTTGAAAAAAAAACGACCGGCATCGTGCCGGAGGCCTCCCCCTCCCTGCAGTACTCTGCAAACGCGCCCCCTGGCGCGTTTAAGAAGGGAAGTAATTCCCTTGAATACTGGGGGTCCTGAGGCCAACTAGCCCACCAGGAACCTCCAGTATGCGCCAGGGGCTGCGTTGCAGAGAGGTGTACAGAGGCCACGCCCTTTACACCTCTCTGCAACGCAGCTCTGTGGCGCTTTTAGAAGTACATGGTGGGCTAGTTGGACTCCAGGGACCCTCAGGATTCAAGGGGACTTAATCCCCCAACTTAAAACGCGCCACGGGCGCGTTTGCACAGTGGTGAAGGGAGGGGCGGGGCTTCAGGTGACATGTGTGCAAACAGGCCCTGTGGCGCGTTTTAAGATGGGGAATTAAATCCCTTCAATCCTGAGGTCCCTGAGGGCCAACTAGCCCAACAGGTACGTCCAGAAGCGCCACAGAGCTGCATTGCAGAGAGGTGCAAAAGGGGCGTGGCCTCTGAACACCTCTCTGCAACGCAGCTCCTGGCGCATACTGGAGGTACAGGGTGGGCTAGTTGGACCCCAGGGACCCTCATGATTCAAGGGGACTTAATCCCCCAACTTAAAACGCGCCACGGGGCGCGTTTGCACAGATGTCACCTCAGGCCCCGCCCCCTCCCTTCACCATTGTGCAAATATTCCTCTAAAATCAGCCGAACTACGAATTCCTATTTACTCACCTGTTATCAGGAGAGACCTCAGTGCTGCATCTTTCAGCCCAGTACTGATCCTGAAAAGTAATTTTAACCGTACTTACCAGTAACTTGAATTTCCTTCTATAGGATATCATTGACTGGTTTCACTTGGAAATTCTTCTAAGTGTGGAGTTTTGGAACTTTATAATATTCCTCTAAAATCAGCCGAACTACGAATTCCGATTTACTCACCTGTTATCAGGAGAGACCTCAGTGCTGCATCTTTCAGCCCAGTACTGATCCTGAAAAGTAATTCTAACCGTACTTACCAGTAACTTGTATTTCCTTCCATAGGAATCCATTGTCTGGTTTCACTTGGAAATTCTTCTAAGTGTGGAGTTTTGGAACTTTATAATATTCCTCTAAAATCAGCCGAACTACGAATTCCGATTTACTCACCTGTTATCAGGAGAGAACCCAGTGCTGCATCTTTTAGCCCAGCACTGACCCTGAAAATTAATTCTAACCGTACTTACCAGTAACTTGTATTTCCTTCCATAGGAATCCATTGTCTGGTTTCACTTGGAAATTCTTCTAAGTGTGGAGTTTTGGAACTTTCTAATATTCCTCTAAAATCTGCCGAAATACGAATTCCGATTTACTCACCTGTTATCAGGAGAGAACCCAGTGCTGCATCTTTTAGCCCAGCACTGACCCTGAAAATTAATTCTAACCGTACTTACCAGTAACTTGTATTTCCTTCCATAGGAATCCATTGTCTGGTTTCACTTGGAAATTCTTCTAAGTGTGGAGTTGTGGAACTTTATAATATTCCTCTAAAATCAGCCGAAATACGAATTCCGATTTACTCACCTGTTATCAGGAGAGACCTCAGTGCTGCATCTTTCAGCACAGTACTGATCTTGAAAAGTAATTTTAACCGTACTTACCAGTAACTTGAATTTCCTTCCATAGGATATCATTGTCTGCTTTTTGCTGAAAAAGTTTCTAAGTGTCGATTTTTGAAACATACAAATATTCCTCTAAAATCAACCGAACTACGAATTCCGATTTACTCAACTGTTATCAGGAGAGACCTCAGTGATGCATCTTTCAGCCCAGTACTAATCCTGAAAAGTAATTTTAACCGTACTTACCAGTAACTTGAATTTCCTTCCATAGGATATCATTGACTGGTTTCACTTGGAAATTCTTCTGTGTGTGGAGTTTTGGAACTTTATAATATTCCTCTAAAATCAGCCGAAATACGAATTCCGATTTACTCACCTGTTATCAGGAGAGACCTCAGTGCTGCATCTTTCAGCCCAGTACTGATCCTGAAAAGTAATTTTAACCGTACTTACCAGTAACTTGAATTTCCGTCCATAGGATATCATTGCCTGCTTTTTGCTGAAAAAGTTTCTAAGTGTCGATTTTTGAAACATACAAATATTTCTCTAAAATCAGCCAAAATACGAATTCCGATTTAATCACCTGTTATCAGGAGAGACCTCAGTGCTGCATCTTTCAGCCCAGTACTGATCCTGAAAAGTAATTTTAACCGTACTTACCAGGAACTTGAATTTCCTTCCATAGGCTAACATTGACTGGTTTCACTTGGAAATTCTTCTAAGTGTGGAGTTTTGGAACTTTATAATATTCCTCTAAAATCAGCCGAAATACGAATTCCAATTTACTCACCTGTTATCAGGAGAGACCTCAGTGCTGCATCTTTTAGCCCAGCACTGACCCTGAAAAGTAATTCTAACCGTACTTACCAGTAACTTGTATTTCCTTCCATAGGAATCCATTGTCTGGTTTTCAGCAGAAAAGTTTCAAAGTGTCGATTTTCACAAACTACAAATATTCCTTAAAAATCGCCTGTATAACTTAAACGCATTCTTTCAACTGTTTACAGGAGATGCACCAGTGCTGGATCCAGGATCCACCACTGAGTGAGAAAAAGTAACGATAACACTACTTACCTGCTAAGTGAATTTCCTGCCATAGGATAACATTGGTGATTCTATGCACTGTAAAAACCATAGGTTTCAGGCACGTTATAGTTAGAAATTAGCATTTAAAAAACCTTTGAAATTCACTGAAAAAACCATAGGTTTCAGACACGTTATAGTTAGAAATTAGCATTTAAAAAACCTTTGAAATTCACTGAAAAACCATAGGTTTCAGGCACGTTATAGTTAGAAATTAGCATTTAAAAAACCTTTGAAATTCACTGAAAAAACCATAGGTTTCAGACACGTTATAGTTAGAAATTTGCATTTAAAAAACCTTTGAAATTCACTGAAAAAACCATAGGTTGTAGGGACAGTTATAGTTAGTTGGACATTGCACTCGTACAAAACCCGTGAAATTCCCCGTTATAGTTAGTTCAGCTAACTATAACTCGCGCCCGCAATGCACTGCTGATGACGTCACATATTACATCACTCATGACATGGTCAGTGACATCAATGATGACATCACTGATGACATCTCAAATGACATCACTGATGACATCATCCATGTGATAATTTCATTCATCTTCTCACACCCTAATATAACTTTTGATACACCCACTGTAAATTACAGACTGCCATTCTCAAAACCATAGACACTCCAACACCAATAACTACATACCCACTCACTGATTCTTAGGTCTACACACACATCCACTCACTCATCCGTACAGTCACTCATACTTATGGTCACTCAGTACAGGACTATCATATGCACTCATACACCTACATAGACACTCACACACCGCCACTCATCCATAGAGGTACTCACACACCTAGTCAGTCATGCAAATAATTAATCACACTGCCATTTACTCACCTATACAGTTATACACACACCAGCTCACTTACTCATACAAATACTAGCACATTCTTACGCTCTTATACAATCACTGATACAAGCACACACTCATCCATACAGTCACTCTCACAATCACAATCACACACTCTCGCTTATAGCTATTTATATACTCCAACACACATATATACTGCCTTTCACATATGTAGTTACTCACACATGTACCACTGAGATATACATTCACTCACTAACACACCCATACACACACTCACCCACCCATACAGTCCATCACAGATGCACTCTTGAAACCATGCACCCAGTGAATCACCCACTGATACATCTATGTGCAGCCACACACACCCCATCCACACAAACACTCAGGCACCCATACAGATACTCAGACAACCAATCAATAACACATAGACACTCATGTAGCTATTTACAAACCCATGCAGCCACTTACACACCAACAGACAGACGGATAAAGACATTCACACAGTTTAGTCACTAACCCATGCATTTAGTAAGATACGTTTAATCACTCACATATAGAGTCAGTCACGCACCTACTAAATCATCCATCCAGACACTTATACACCCACTCATTATTCAATACACCTTGGCATATATATTAAACATATTTCAACTTTATAGAAACACACAGTCACTGCATGATGTCATCAGTGATGTCATTTGAGATGTCATCAGTGATGTCATCGGTGATGTCACTGACCATGTCATGAGTGATGTAATATGTGACGTCATCAGCAGTGCATTGCGGGGCGCGAGTTATAGTTAGCTGAACTAACTATAACGGGGGAATTTCACGGGTTTTGTACGAGTGCAATGTCCAACTAACTATAACTGTCCCTAAAACCTATGGTTTTTTCAGTGAATTTCAAAGGTTTTTAAATGCAAATTTCTAACTATAACGTGTCTGAAACCTATGGTTTTTTCAGTGAATATATATATATATATATATATATATATCCACTGAAAAACTGCTCACACAGAGAAGTGCCACACACGACGTACTTGATTCACCTTCTTTATTCAGTAGGCAGCAGCAGAAGAAAGCGTGCTTGTCTCAGCAAAGTTTCATGCCTCATGCCATACGCGTTTCTGGAAAACTCTTCCCTTGTTCACTGGCAGGCCACGGGAGACAGAACAGCTGCGTTGCATTTTGGCTCATATTTAAGTTCATAGTCCCGCCCTAAGGGGCGTGTGCAAACATTGCATCTTGGTTGTTGTAGTATCTGGCAAAATTGAAAACCATAGTGGTTGCAGCAATCTTAAATCTTCCCCAAATGAAATCCCATCAGGTTGCTAATTCAAAACAGCGCCGTTCTGCTGCTTTTGCTTGTGCCTCACCGAATTGGTTTACGTCGTCCTCACGGTGCTGTACATTGAAAGCACCCGGCCTGCGCTGTCTGCAGTAGGGCAGCTTCGTGACCGGAGCGGGCCACTATAAATCCACTGAAAAACTGCTCACACAGAGAAGTGCCACACACGACGTACTTGATTCACCTTCTTTATTCAGTAGGCAGCAGCAGAACAAAGCGTGCTTGTCTCAGCAAAGTTTCATGCCTCATGCCATACGCGTTTCTGGAAACCTCTTCCCTTGTTCACTGGCAGGCCACGGGAGACAGAACAGCTGCGTTGCATTTTGGCTCATATTTAAGTTCATAGTCCCGCCCTAAGGGGCGTGTGCAAACATTGCATCTTGGTTGTTGTAGTGTCAGGCAAAATTGAAATCCATAGTGGTTGCAGCAATCTTAAATCTTCCCCAAATGAAATTCCATCAGGTTGCTAATTCCAAACAACGCCGTTCTGCTGCTTTTGCTTGTGCCTCACCGAATTGGTTTACGTCGTCCTCACGGTGCTGTACATTGAAAGCACCCGGCCTGCGCTGTCTGCAGTAGGGCAGCTTCGTGACCGGAGCGGGCCACTATAAATCCAATGAAAAACTGCTCACACAGAGAAGTGCCACACACGACGTACTTAATTCACCTTCTTTATTCAGTAGGCAGCAGCAGAACAAAGCGTGCTTGTCTCAGCAAAATTTCATGCCTCATGCCATACGCGTTTCTGGAAACCTTTTCCCTTGTTCACTGGCAGGCCACGGGAGACAGAACAGCTGCGTTGCATTTTGGCTCATATTTAAGTTCATAGTCCCGCCCTAGGGGGCGTGTGCAAACATTGCATCTTGGTTGTTGTAGTGTCAGGCAAAATTGAAATCCATAGTGGTTGCAGCAATCTTAAATCTTCCCCAAATAAAATTCCATCAGGTTGCTAATTCCAAACAACGCCGTTCTGCTGCTTTTGCTTGTGCCTCACCGAATTGGTTTACGTCGTCCTCACGGTGCTGTACATTGAAAGCACCCGGCCTGCGCTGTCTGCAGTAGGGCAGCTTCGTGACCGGAGCGGGCCACTATAAATCCAATGAAAAACTGCTCACACAGAGAAGTGCCACACACGACGTACTTAATTCACCTTCTTTATTCAGTAGGCAGCAGCAGAACAAAGCGTGCTTGTCTCAGCAAAATTTCATGCCTCATGCCATACGCGTTTCTGGAAACCTTTTCCCTTGTTCACTGGCAGGCCACGGGAGACAGAACAGCTGCGTTGCATTTTGGCTCATATTTAAGTTCATAGTCCCGCCCTAGGGGGCGTGTGCAAACATTGCATCTTGGTTGTTGTAGTGTCAGGCAAAATTGAAATCCATAGTGGTTGCAGCAATCTTAAATCTTCCCCAAATAAAATTCCATCAGGTTGCTAATTCCAAACAACGCCGTTCTGCTGCTTTTGCTTGTGCCTCACCGAATTGGTTTACGTCGTCCTCACGGTGCTGTACATTGAAAGCACCCGGCCTGCGCTGTCTGCAGTAGGGCAGCTTCGTGACCGGAGCGGGCCACTATAAATCCAATGAAAAACTGCTCACACAGAGAAGTGCCACACACGACGTACTTAATTCACCTTCTTTATTCAGTAGGCAGCAGCAGAACAAAGCGTGCTTGTCTCAGCAAAATTTCATGCCTCATGCCATACGCGTTTCTGGAAACCTTTTCCCTTGTTCACTGGCAGGCCACGGGAGACAGAACAGCTGCGTTGCATTTTGGCTCATATTTAAGTTCATAGTCCCGCCCTAGGGGGCGTGTGCAAACATTGCATCTTGGTTGTTGTAGTGTCAGGCAAAATTGAAATCCATAGTGGTTGCAGCAATCTTAAATCTTCCCCAAATAAAATTCCATCAGGTTGCTAATTCCAAACAACGCCGTTCTGCTGCTTTTGCTTGTGCCTCACCGAATTGGTTTACGTCGTCCTCACGGTGCTGTACATTGAAAGCACCCGGCCTGCGCTGTCTGCAGTAGGGCAGCTTCGTGACCGGAGCGGGCCACTATAAATCCAATGAAAAACTGCTCACACAGAGAAGTGCCACACACGACGTACTTAATTCACCTTCTTTATTCAGTAGGCAGCAGCAGAACAAAGCGTGCTTGTCTCAGCAAAATTTCATGCCTCATGCCATACGCGTTTCTGGAAACCTTTTCCCTTGTTCACTGGCAGGCCACGGGAGACAGAACAGCTGCGTTGCATTTTGGCTCATATTTAAGTTCATAGTCCCGCCCTAGGGGGCGTGTGCAAACATTGCATCTTGGTTGTTGTAGTGTCAGGCAAAATTGAAATCCATAGTGGTTGCAGCAATCTTAAATCTTCCCCAAATAAAATTCCATCAGGTTGCTAATTCCAAACAACGCCGTTCTGCTGCTTTTGCTTGTGCCTCACCGAATTGGTTTACGTCGTCCTCACGGTGCTGTACATTGAAAGCACCCGGCCTGCGCTGTCTGCAGTAGGGCAGCTTCGTGACCGGAGCGGGCCACTATAAATCCAATGAAAAACTGCTCACACAGAGAAGTGCCACACACGACGTACTTAATTCACCTTCTTTATTCAGTAGGCAGCAGCAGAACAAAGCGTGCTTGTCTCAGCAAAATTTCATGCCTCATGCCATACGCGTTTCTGGAAACCTTTTCCCTTGTTCACTGGCAGGCCACGGGAGACAGAACAGCTGCGTTGCATTTTGGCTCATATTTAAGTTCATAGTCCCGCCCTAGGGGCGTGTGCAAACATTGCATCTTGGTTGTTGTAGTGTCAGGCAAAATTGAAATCCATAGTGGTTGCAGCAATCTTAAATCTTCCCCAAATGAAATTCCATCAGGTTGCTAATTCCAAACAACGCCGTTCTGCTGCTTTTGCTTGTGCCTCACCGAATTGGTTTACGTCGTCCTCACGGTGCTGTACATTGAAAGCACCCGGCCTGCGCTGTCTGCAGTAGGGCAGCTTCGTGACCGGAGCGGGCCACTATAAATCCAATGAAAAACTGCTCACACAGAGAAGTGCCACACACGACGTACTTAATTCACCTTCTTTATTCAGTAGGCAGCAGCAGAACAAAGCGTGCTTGTCTCAGCAAAATTTCATGCCTCATGCCATACGCGTTTCTGGAAACCTTTTCCCTTGTTCACTGGCAGGCCACGGGAGACAGAACAGCTGCGTTGCATTTTGGCTCATATTTAAGTTCATAGTCCCGCCCTAAGGGGCGTGTGCAAACATTGCATCTTGGTTGTTGTAGTGTCAGGCAAAATTGAAATCCATAGTGGTTGCAGCAATCTTAAATCTTCCCCAAATGAAATCCCATCAGGTTGCTAATTCAAAACAGCGCCGTTCTGCTGCTTTTGCTTGTGCCTCACCGAATTGGTTTACGTCGTCCTCACGGTGCTGTACATTGAAAGCACCCGGCCTGCGCTGTCTGCAGTAGGGCAGCTTCGTGACCGGAGCGGGCCACTATAAATCCACTGAAAAACTGCTCACACAGAGAAGTGCCACACACGACGTACTTGATTCACCTTCTTTATTCAGTAGGCAGCAGCAGAACAAAGCGTGCTTGTCTCAGCAAAGTTTCATGCCTCATGCCATACGCGTTTCTGGAAACCTCTTCCCTTGTTCACTGGCAGGCCACGGGAGACAGAACAGCTGCGTTGCATTTTGGCTCATATTTAAGTTCATAGTCCCGCCCTAGGGGCGTGTGCAAACATTGCATCTTGGTTGTTGTAGTATCTGGCAAAATTGAAAACCATAGTGGTTGCAGCAATCTTAAATCTTCCCCAAATGAAATCCCATCAGGTTGCTAATTCAAAACAGCGCCGTTCTGCTGCTTTTGCTTGTGCCTCACCGAATTGGTTTACGTCGTCCTCACGGTGCTGTACATTGAAAGCACCCGGCCTGCGCTGTCTGCAGTAGGGCAGCTTCGTGACCGGAGCGGGCCACTATAAATCCACTGAAAAACTGCTCACACAGAGAAGTGCCACACACGACGTACTTGATTCACCTTCTTTATTCAGTAGGCAGCAGCAGAACAAAGCGTGCTTGTCTCAGCAAAGTTTCATGCCTCATGCCATACGCGTTTCTGGAAACCTCTTCCCTTGTTCACTGGCAGGCCACGGGAGACAGAACAGCTGCGTTGCATTTTGGCTCATATTTAGGGCGGGACTATGAACTTAAATATGAGCCAAAATGTTCTGCTGCTGCCTACTGAATAAAGAAGGTGAATCAAGTACGTCGTGTGTGGCACTTCTCTGTGTGAGCAGTTTTTCAGTGGATTTATAGTGGCCCGCTCCGGTCACGAAGCTGCCCTACTGCAGACAGCGCAGGCCGGGTGCTTTCAATGTACAGCACCGTGAGGACGACGTAAACCAATTCGGTGAGGCACAAGCAAAAGCAGCAGAACGGCGCTGTTTTGAATTAGCAACCTGATGGGATTTCATTTGGGGAAGATTTAAGATTGCTGCAACCACTATGGTTTTCAATTTTGCCAGATACTACAACAACCAAGATGCAATGTTTGCACACGCCCCTTAGGGCGGGACTATGAACTTAAATATGAGCCAAAATGCAACGCAGCTGTTCTGTCTCCCGTGGCCTGCCAGTGAACAAGGGAAGAGGTTTCCAGAAACGCGTATGGCATGAGGCATGAAACTTTGCTGAGACAAGCACGCTTTGTTCTGCTGCTGCCTACTGAATAAAGAAGGTGAATCAAGTACGTCGTGTGTGGCACTTCTCTGTGTGAGCAGTTTTTCAGTGGATTTATAGTGGCCCGCTCCGGTCACGAAGCTGCCCTACTGCAGACAGCGCAGGCCGGGTGCTTTCAATGTACAGCACCGTGAGGACGACGTAAACCAATTCGGTGAGGCACAAGCAAAAGCAGCAGAACGGCGCTGTTTTGAATTAGCAACCTGATGGGATTTCATTTGGGGAAGATTTAAGATTGCTGCAACCACTATGGTTTTCAATTTTGCCAGATACTACAACAACCAAGATGCAATGTTTGCACACGCCCCTTAGGGCGGGACTATGAACTTAAATATGAGCCAAAATGCAACGCAGCTGTTCTGTCTCCCGTGGCCTGCCAGTGAACAAGGGAAGAGGTTTCCAGAAACGCGTATGGCATGAGGCATGAAACTTTGCTGAGACAAGCACGCTTTGTTCTGCTGCTGCCTACTGAATAAAGAAGGTGAATCAAGTACGTCGTGTGTGGCACTTCTCTGTGTGAGCAGTTTTTCAGTGGATTTATAGTGGCCCGCTCCGGTCACGAAGCTGCCCTACTGCAGACAGCGCAGGCCGGGTGCTTTCAATGTACAGCACCGTGAGGACGACGTAAACCAATTCGGTGAGGCACAAGCAAAAGCAGCAGAACGGCGCTGTTTTGAATTAGCAACCTGATGGGATTTCATTTGGGGAAGATTTAAGATTGCTGCAACCACTATGGTTTTCAATTTTGCCAGATACTACAACAACCAAGATGCAATGTTTGCACACGCCCTTAGGGCGGGACTATGAACTTAAATATGAGCCAAAATGCAACGCAGCTGTTCTGTCTCCCGTGGCCTGCCAGTGAACAAGGGAAGAGGTTTCCAGAAACGCGTATGGCATGAGGCATGAAACTTTGCTGAGACAAGCACGCTTTGTTCTGCTGCTGCCTACTGAATAAAGAAGGTGAATCAAGTACGTCGTGTGTGGCACTTCTCTGTGTGAGCAGTTTTTCAGTGGATTTATAGTGGCCCGCTCCGGTCACGAAGCTGCCCTACTGCAGACAGCGCAGGCCGGGTGCTTTCAATGTACAGCACCGTGAGGACGACGTAAACCAATTCGGTGAGGCACAAGCAAAAGCAGCAGAACTGAGCTGTTTTGAATTAGCAACCTGATGGGATTTCATTTGGGGAAGATTTAAGATTGCTGCAACCACTATGGTTTTCAATTTTGCCAGATACTACAACAACCAAGATGCAATGTTTGCACACGCCCCTTAGGGCGGGACTATGAACTTAAATATGAGCCAAAATGCAACGCAGCTGTTCTGTCTCCCGTGGCCTGCCAGTGAACAAGGGAAGAGGTTTCCAGAAACGCGTATGGCATGAGGCATGAAACTTTGCTGAGACAAGCACGCTTTGTTCTGCTGCTGCCTACTGAATAAAGAAGGTGAATTAAGTACGTCGTGTGTGGCACTTCTCTGTGTGAGCAGTTTTTCAGTGGATTTATAGTGGCCCGCTCCGGTCACGAAGCTGCCCTACTGCAGACAGCGCAGGCCGGGTGCTTTCAATGTACAGCACCGTGAGGACGACGTAAACCAATCCGGTGAGGCACAAGCAAAAGCAGCAGAACGGCGCTGTTTTGAATTAGCAACCTGATGGGATTTCATTTGGGGAAGATTTAAGATTGCTGCAACCACTATGGTTTTCAATTTTGCCAGATACTACAACAACCAAGATGCAATGTTTGCACACGCCCCTTAGGGCGGGACTATGAACTTAAATATGAGCCAAAATGCAACGCAGCTGTTCTGTCTCCCGTGGCCTGCCAGTGAACAAGGGAAGAGGTTTCCAGAAACGCGTATGGCATGAGGCATGAAACTTTGCTGAGACAAGCACGCTTTGTTCTGCTGCTGCCTACTGAATAAAGAAGGTGAATCAAGTACGTCGTGTGTGGCACTTCTCTGTGTGAGCAGTTTTTCAGTGGATATATATATATATATATATATATATATATATATATATATATTGTACCTGTATGAGTGTCTGATTGTGGGTGGGTGAGGGGTGTGTGACTGCCTGTATGGATGAGTGAGTGGGTGAATCAGTGGCTGTATGGGTTAGTGAGTGTCTGTGTGAAAAGCTGTGTGGGTGAGTGAGTGTGTGTATGGCTGTATGGGTGAGTGAGTAGATGTGTCAGTGGTCTATGGGTGAGTAACTGGGTATGTTAAATGCAGTATAGGTGAGTGATGGGGTATATGAGTGACTGTATGGGTGATTGAGTGAATGTGAGAGTGGCTGTATGGGTGAGTGTGTGCTTGTGTCAGTGACTGTATAGGTGAGTGAGTACGTGTTAGTATATATATGAGTAAGTGGGTGTGTGTAACTGTATGGGTGAGTAAGTGGCTGTGTGATTGACTGTATTTGTGAGTGATTTGTTGTGTGAGTAGCTCTATGGGTGACTGACTCAGTGGGTGAGTGGCTGAATGGGTGTATGATTGGATATGTCAGTGGCTGTATTAGTGAGTGAATGTATGAATGGCTATATGGGTGAGTGAGTGAGTAGATTTGTGTATAGATGAATCAGTGAGTGGATGTGTAAGTACTGGTATGGGTCTGTGAATGGGCTTCTGAATGGTTGTGTGGGAGTGGGTGTATGTAAGGTTCTATGAGGGTGTGAGTGGGTGCGTTAGAAATATTGTGGATGATGTCATCAGTGATGTAATCAGTGATGTTATTTGAGATGTCATCAGTGATGTCATCAGTAATGTCACCGACCATGTCATGAGTGATGCAATATGTGAGGTCATAAGCAGTGCATTGCAGGGGCACAAGTTATATTTAGCTCAGCTAGCTATAACTGCTGAATTTCACTGGTTTTGTACAAGTGAAACCTAAGCCTAACTATAACGTCTCTATAACCTTTGTTGTTTTTTCAGTGAATTTCTATGATTTTTTTATTCCATATCCTATCATGTTCCTGTAACCTTTGGTTTTTTTAGTGAATTTCTAAGGTTTTTTAAATGCTAATTCCTAATTATAATGTCCCTGTAACCTTTATTTTTTTCAGTCAATTCCTATGTTTTTTTAAGTAGTAATGGCATTTGCAGAGTGGTGGAGAAAGGGGGCAGAGCCTCTGACCAGCTCTCAGGAATCCAGCTGTGTAGGACTTACAGAAAGTACCAGGAGGGCTTCTTGGTCCCCAATGTCCCTCACCACCCAGGAGGACTTCATTCCCCAACCAGTAGTGTGTGAGAAGAAGCATTTGCAGAGTGGTGAAGAAAGGGGACGTGACCTCCGAAGACCTCTTAGCAAATCCCATGTGTGGGACTTACTGGAGGGGTACAGGAGGGGTACTTGTCCCCCAAGGACATCCTTGGGGGCCATCTACCCATCCTGTTACCTCCAGTAAGTCCCACACAGCAGAATTACTCAGAGGTTGTCAGAGGCCACGCCCCCTTTCTCCATCACTTTGCAAACGTACCTCTTGCCGCACTACAAGTTGGGGGATGAAGCCCCCTTGGCTTTTGAGGGTCCTGGGGGGCCAACTACCCCTCCTGTTTCCTACAGTAAGTCCCACACAGCGGGATTGCTGAGTAGTTTTAGGTGGTCACTCACCCTTTCTCCACCAATTTGCATACATGCCTACTGGCACACTACTAGTTGAGGGATGAAGTCCCCTTGGCTCTTGAGGGTCCTTGGGGGACATCTACCACTCCTCTTACCTCCAGTAAGTCCCACACAGCTTAATTGCTGAGAGGACTTTGGAGGGTTTGCCCCCTTTCTCCACCACTCTGTAAAGGTGCCTCCTGGTGCAATACTGGTTGGGGGAAGAAGTCCTTTTTATTCCTGAGGGTCCTTGGGGGTGAACTACCTCTTCTGTTACCCCCAGTAAGTCCCACACAGCTGGATTGCTTAGAGGTTGTTGGAGGCCACGACCCCTTCTTCCACCATTCTGAAAACACACCTCCTGGTTCTCTACTGGTTGAGGAAAGAAGTCCACTTTAGTCCTGAGGCCCTCTGGAGCCAAGGGGACTTCATCCCCCAAATGGCAGTGCACCAGGAGGCGTGTCTACAGTGTGGTGGGGAAAGGGGTGTAGCATCCGACGACTTACCAAGGTTTTTTTTCTTTTTTCTTTTTTTAAAGGGGGGCTTCATGGCCCCCTGCCCTGGGCAATTTTTGGCCCCAGGGACCCCATTCCCTGGGGCCCGGCCTGTAGTGTGGTGCCCTGGTCCCACCGAGGGCACCCACTTTTTAAACGTTGGGGACCACAGGGGAGCCTCAAGGCCCCCTTGGTCCATGCCAGCTCCCCGACTCCTGTGGAGCCGACATTGCTTTTACACATAGGAATCTGCTAACATGCAGCTCCCTTTGTGTAAAAGCAAAGTGTGCTCTTCATTGAACAAGCGAGAGCAAAATGCTCTCGCTTGTTCAAAGCGGAGCACTGTTTGCTATGGCTTGGCGAGAGAGCCCTAGCAAACTGCAAAGTCCCAGGGGGTGGGCACCCCGGGACATTGCTGGAGCCAGCCCTGGGGGGAGGTGGTCCCCTGGGCCATCTAGGGCTCCAGGAGGTGGGTTGTGTGGCCCCCCTCCATTGGACTACACAGCCCCGGGGCTGTGGTGGTACACAGGGCTGTGGGGGCTGCACATGCCCCCATATTTAAATGTAAAGTGTTGCCACGAGGAGGTGGTGGTCCCTGGGGCTGCGGGGGAGTGAGCAGAGCCCTAGAATAATGTTTTCTTGTGCCCCGTGGAGGTGGCTGTCTCTGGGGTGCATGGGGCCAGGTGGGCCCCGCATTAAAATTCATATTTTGCCCTGGGGAGGGGGCGGCCCCCAGGGTGCGGGGGATGCAGTGAGGGCAACCCAGCACTATTATTTCCATAACGCTCCGGGGAGGTGGTGGTCCCTGAGGCTGCGGGGTGGCATGCAGCCCCCGCATTAATGTTGCTGCGGGCGGGCTGGGCAGGCCCCCCGAATTAAAAATTCACATTTTGCTCTGGGGAGGTGGCGTCCCCCAGGGCACAGGGGTTGCCACAAGGGAAACCCCACACTTTAATTTCCATGAGGCCCCGGGAAGGTGGTGGTGCCTGGGCATAATAAGCTCCAGGAGGGGGAGCTCATGCACCCCCCCTCCTTTACTTCAATATTGCCTCCTGGACCTGGCCCACCTGGGGGCCAATTAATAACGAAGCACGGGAGACCGTGCTTCATTTTTTTTTCTTAAATTCAGCTGGATCCCGCTGAAATTCTTTTAAAAAAATGCTTTTTTGGGCCCTGGTTGACCCAGTGGGACCCCCCCAAGAAGCCTAGGGGGTCAGGATTTGTCTACCCTGCCCCCTTTTCTTTTTTTTTAACATTTTTTGTGGGACTCAGTTCAACCAAGTCCCAAGATAGCTGCCAACACTTCTCGGTTGAAGTGCAGGCAGCCAATCAAATTTAAATAGGGTGTCAATAGGCTGTTGGGCTCCGAGATGTATATATTTTTTAAACTTAAATATCTCTGAAACTACTGAACGGATTTACACCAAATCACAAAAACCATGCTTTTTGGACCAACATCTTGCTTTCTGCCAAATTTGGTGTAATTATGTTCAGCAGTTCGGGCTGTTCGAAAAATGTAACGGTTTTGGGGTCCTGCTTTTTTCTCAGCCCCCGCTTGACGTATCACTCCGAAACATTCAACAAAGCAGCAGGGACATCTTAAGGATTTTGGGGGCCCTGGGCCAAACGTATTTTGGGGGCCCCTATTCGGTACAGTTTTGAATTTATGATCCAATTTCAGCTCTTTCATGCCCTCTTTGGCCAGGTCACTGACAGTGCACAGGCACACTTGTCCAAATTTCGATGAGGTGTGTTTTCAATATTGTAACTCAGCAGCAGCTCACTAATATTACTGCAAATAATCTCTGTGACACCCTCCCATTTCTCATATGTGAGGTCCTGTTTTGATCTAAAAGAAACTTTAATGGATTTTGCATGAAACATAAACACAATGACAGTTTTCTGCAAAATGTCTGAAATAGACACTCATACATCAGCCACATTAAAATTAATTAAAGGAAAACGGTATCTTAAACAACAATCAGTTTAAGAATTATTTAAACAGAACTGGCTCTACCAGGGGGCCCCTTGAAAGGCTGGGGCCCTGGGCCAGAGTCCACTTTGCCCATGCCTTAAAACGTCTCTGCAAAGCAGCTGAACCAAAAAAGGGGACTTTTCTGAACATTTTGTGAAGATTCGTCCAGCAGCGCCAAAGTTATTGACAAAACAAAAACTCTTTTCCAATGGAAACTTTGGTCCTGACTGTAACTACCTACTGGCGACCGCCAGTAGGTAATATATATTTTGGATAAAAAATTCTTTGTAGGACAGCCTGGCTACTACAGAGACACTACTATCTGGCCCTCACTACACAGCTTGCATTGTGGTGCATATTGCTGGCTGCAGCCATCTAATATTTTTCAACCATTCCAAGATGGCACCAATGTATGTGCTGGCAACGGCACGCACAAGCATGGTGCAACATCTTGAGAGTATTATTGTAAAATATTATTACCAATATAATTTTAAGATGGTTGTCCATGCGTGCACAATCAGGTGCCAATCTTGGAAGTATTTCTGTAAAACTCTAGTTAAAAAATACGTGAAAGCTATCTCCTGTGCATGTACATGGGAATGTATGTATCTTCCCGTACAGTGATACAGCGATATGTGAATGGTTTTGAAAGAAAGTGTTTCAAAAATATTTACATGGGAAAAACAATTGAAAAGCTGCGACATCTTCAGCCAACACCAGACCTATTGACTTTGTCAGTGCCTGTTATTTCTTTGCCTTGGCCAGTTAGGTCTGTGAGAGTCCTTTGCTACATTCTGATTTGATATATTTTCTATCCGAACTTTGAAAAGGAGGGAAGATTGGCTGAAGTTTAGAGCACTGAATAACAAGAATAATGCAATAAATCTGCTTTTAGAACAGAGGATCGCAGCAACTTCAAATTAGAAATAGGAAAAGAAGAGAGAAAATAAAAAAAATATATTAAGATTCAGGGAAATGTGTCTTGGTTGATCCTCCCTTTTAAGTTCCAAAAGTCAGAGGAGGCACGATGGGAAAACGACGGCGAATTGTTGCAGGAAGACGACAACTGGGAAATAGTTGCTTTGTTGCAGCTTCTGCCCTCCGAGCATGAAGGACGCCAAGTGGTGGAAAGGGCAAAAGAAAGCAATGAAAGATTAACTCGTCACGATGGCGCTTTGATAAAAATATTTATGTGATCTCGTGTTTAAAGGGGCATGAGAAGGCCTAGCTTGCAAAGGTTTTTATTCTGTTTTGTTTAATGTTAGTAATAAAAATACATGAAACGCAAGCGAGACGTAGGTGTCCGATACATCAAGGGATATAGATGTAGAAAGCTGAATAAAAGGATCATGCAGAGAACAGATCAGAGTGGGCGATCAGAGGCTTCCACTCTCCTCACCACACCTCAAGCTATGGGTCAATTGCACCAGAAATCAATTTTGATGCAATATGTGTGCAAGGAGCATATCAGCAAACCCAGTAAACTCTCTTGTGTGTTTGTTTCTGACATCCACAGGCATCCAGTCAGACCTTTGACATCCCTCTCACATTGTCCTGGAGCAGTGGTGTTACTAAGGCCTTACTAAGGCTGAATTATGACAAAAGGAATCGCATTGTGGCCTTATTCCAGGCTCATGTGAGTGTTAATTTCCCTTCTGTTTTCTTCGAATCCTCTTCCCTCTTGTCGTGCATTTATGAATTATTGTTTTCTAGAACACGTGTTCTTTTCTAAAAATAAAACCCTGTAACGTTTTTACCCGAAATAAATCTATTTATTTGGTGAATTTTAACACATTTAGAAATGCAATTACCAGTCAACAGGAGCGCATTCACGCTGTGAAGAAAGAGATAAATTCCCTCTAATACAAGAAAACGATTGTGAATTAAGTATGCTTCATAATCAAAAGTGCGTCTGAATGCACCAGGAATATGTGCTCTAATAATAATTGGGTCTGAAGGTGATTAAACATTATAGCTGTGTTACAGATTTCAGGAACTGCCTGGAAAAACAAGGGGCCCGATTCACAAAGGTAAAGTGAGACAAAAGCCTAACTTTTCGACTTTCTGTATTCACAAAGGACATTTACTAATCGTAAAAGCCCTTTGTGAATACCGGAATTCGAAATTTACCACTTTCCGTATTCACAAAGGGCTTTTACGAGTAGTAGAAGTTAGACTTATGTCTCACTGTACCTTTGTGAATCGGGCCCAAGATGTTTTTCCTTCAGAATTAAGTTATATTGGGAACACGGTTGGCACACTTAGACAAAAAGCAAACCCTTTAGTTGGCAGGTAAGCTTGTGATGTTTAGTTGTCTATTGGATACTGGGAAGCACACCTTGAATCTCCCTCTCCATACACAATACTCCTTGAAATATCTTTGCAGTGGGTTTCCTCTGTACTCAGAGGTAATGATTGCATGAGATGTGGCAGACAAGTATGTCAGTTGTCTGAAACCTCAGTAGCACAATCCACCTCCCCAACCCTGTGGTGGGAATTATGGGCCCCCTGCATCAAAGTAAAAACCGGTCGCAAACGGGCAGATTCTCAGAATCTGCCCCTTTGCGACCGGTATTTTTGCATTTGGGATGCATCATCCCAAATGCAAAAATCGGAAATTGCGATTGCATTTAAGGAATCGCAAATTGTGATTCCTTAAATGCAATGCTAGAAGCAATTTAAAATAACAATGTCGCAATTAGGGGTCGCAAATTACCGAAAAATACAACAGGTCGGTAATTTTCAAGAACTTTGAAAAATGCACTAAAGTGCATTTTTTAAAGTTACATGTTACACACACACATGCCCTTGGGGCATGTGTGTGCGCAACATGGGTGCACATTACAATTTCAGGGGTGCAACAGGGTGTCCTTTTGACACCCTTGCACCCTTGAAATTGCATGCGCAATTTGCGAGTACCTAATGGGTACTCGCAAATTGCGCATGCAATTCCCATTCATTCCTATGAGCCTGTAGGCCCATAGGAATGAATGGGAAGCCATTCCTTAATTGCGACTCGCAATTTGCGAGTCGCAATTAAGGAATGTTTAAGAATCGCTATTTTTATAGCGATTCCTACATGCATAGGCTTTTGCGATTCCTTAATTGCGATTCCTTAATAATCGCAATTAAGGAATCGCAAAAGCCTTCCTTGATGCATGTGCCAGTAAGTCACCTACAGCTTCTATGATGGCACTTCACTTACACTCTTTTCAACGGGATTGCCTGCATCCTTTAAACCCACCTGGATCACTTAAGTGAGACTCCGGGAATGTAACTAAAAAAGATTGGACTTGGGAATCCTTTGTGTATTGATAATATGGTTGGACCTATTTACATAAAACACTTGAAAGCCTCTTGAGCAGTGAGAATGAGACATGAAGCAGTTACACTGATGAGTCCCAGAAATCCTTGAGAAAAGAATCTGGAGGACAATTTTGCATATGATGCAGTGATTTTGCTAAACATGGTTACTCTGGAATGGTGCATATTTCTTGACTGCAGCTTGCGCAAGTTATGCCTGTTTCATTTGAAGAACCCGAAATCCAATGAAATTGAGATATCTCAGACAACCTCTATTTATTTACCATTATGGGGGCATATCTACAAGGGCTGGCGATAAAATTATCGCCGCTTTAGCGTCCGTTTTTGGACGAAAAGCGGCGATCATTTTATCGCCCTATTAGCAAGGACACGCTAACGCGTGAATCCATGCTACATCGCCCTTTCCCTTATCGCCCAGCTCTGCATCTCTAATGAGATGCAAAGTGGGCGTTCCTCCCCAGGATAACGGGAGAAATGTCGCTAAGCGACATTTCTCCTATAATCAAGCCTCAGGCAAAGAAGCATAGCGACAAGAAAAGTAGCGATAACCTCAGTTATCGCTACTTTCCTAACGCCTGCATCAAGACTGACTTAGCCATGATATCCTATGGAAGGTGGATATCATGGCTAAGTATGTCTTGCCCTATCAGCAAGCTATCGCCAAAGTTGTGCGATTATCGCTGGATTTCCAGCGATAATCGCACAGTTGGCAGCTTGCGCTCTGAATTTTATCGCTTTGGAGATAAGCGTTGCCGATAGCACGCTATCTCCGCGATAAAATTCAGAGTTGGCCGGCGATAATTATCCTCACGCTAAGAGCGCTGAGCGATAATTATCGCCAGCCCTTGTAGATATGCCCCATGATTCCCTTGAGTAAAGAAACTTTGCAAGAAGGTTCTTTCCTTATTCCATGGATCGTACTCTTAATTAGTGGGGTTCTGAGAGGAGTAGGGCTGTTTCCTTAGTGAACCTAAAAACCCTTGCGTTGTTTGACCCAATTAACAGATTGAAATAACATTGAGTAGTCATACTCTGAAAGGTGTATATTTTTTTTAATTCATCTGAGAAGCTGAACTTCCTTATGGACATTTTCCTTGCTACCCAGGTTCCCTGACTAATCAAACCCTTGTGAAGGCTACTTCTTTGACATTGTGGGCCATGTGAAGTCTATAAATGGGAATAGAGTACGAACTCTCTTTTGGAATGTTACATGTTTTAAACCCCATTACAGTCCAATGGGGCATTTTGGTTGTTAGATGGATAACAAGAGGTGTAATATCCACCAGATGTGTGTGACGTGACAGATATGTGTGCAGCATGTGGTGCAAGGTGACAGCCATTACCACTTGATTGGTGACAGAAAATTGAGCACCAGTGTAGTGTGTTGAACTACTTCAAGTCCACAAAGCATATAAGATACTGTCACAAAGACTGGATGATGTCATCAGTGATGTCATTTATGATGTAATTTCAAATGTCATCAGTGATGTCATCAATGATGTCATTTAACATGCTACAAGTGATGTAATATGTGAGGTCATAAACAATATATGATGAGGAGCAAGTTATAGTTAATCCACTAAACTATTATTGTCAAATGTTAGGGCTTTTTTCATTTTTCAAACATTAGTTCTTAACTCATTTCAACACCAAACTAAAATGTCACTTTAGCTTTCCATTTTTTGGGTGGTTTTATGGTCATATTTGATGGTGAGCATATGCCCAACCCCCTTGGGCAACCTGCGCTCAACCCCCCAGAGAGGGGCCATCCTCCATTGTCTAACAAAAAGTACGAGGAGGGGGGAACTAGGAGCTGGAAGGAGGTCCAGTGCTCGTGCTCCTGGGGTTGAGATAAACACAAAAATTGGGGTCACTGTTCCTAGTAGGGAGAAAGGAGAGGCATAGCCAGATTGAACAGTTTTAACAAAGATTGGGCATATGTAGAGTAACAGTCAACAAGACTGTGGGCAACATGATACAGTCTTGTTGACTGTCACTCTACATGTGCCCAATTTTTGTTCAAACTGTTCAATCTGGCTATACCTCTTCTTTCTCCCTACTAGGAACAGTGACCCCAGTTTTTGCGTTTATCATCCTCCACTGTCAACATGGGCAGCAGGGTTGGCTGCAGGACCTGACCTGCAGCTACACCCTGCTCCTAACTCCATTGTAATGGACAAGCTCTGCTGCGCACAGTCTTTGGCTGTGAGAGTAAGAGAGGCTGGCCGTGGTTCCTGGCCTTTAGGTAGACCCTGTACACAGCCCCTCGGGGAGTGGCCAACCCCCTCTGTGCTCAGCCTTCAGCCATGCACTGCTGGGAATGGCTTGCAAGTGCTTTAATGAACATTCAGACCTTCCAAAAATTGACAAAGTCAACCCATGATTGTTGTATGTCTTTTTGTGTGTTGCAGAACTTCTTCGGTATTTATCAGGTGTCCGACCAAACATCTGCCCAAGGACATCCTTTTTGTGGGTGTAGCAGTAAGTTACCCCTCTTCTAGAGTCAGAAGTGCAACCCTCTCCCTGTGTTAGTGCTAACCCCCACAATAAGGCTCCCAGTGCTGTTTACTCATTCTGTGCATTTTCAATGCCCTTTCACTGGAGGCAATCCATTTGTCAATGTCATCCCCCACCACAAAGCCAAGCACAATATCCTTGGGCAAGCGCGGGCTGTGTCCCCTCCCTCCCCCCACCCCGGGGGCCCCGTCATTGATGCCACCATCTTCACAGGGCATCAAATCTGGTTTTGCCTTTTTTCCTCCAAAGCAAGGTTCTTTTTTTCTAGTGCCAGTTATTCTTTTTCTCCATGGCTGTTACTGCTAATTTGGCCTGCAGCTCCCTTTCTGATTGCCTCTCACTGAGCTCCAAGTGGACGATGGCCAGTGCAGAGGAGGTTGTGCTGGAATAACCCACTTAACTTCTAGACCTGGATGGTGAACCAAAGAACTTAGGCTGGGACATGTTGTCCCCTTTTCTTTCATCTTCTGGAGTTGCCTCTTCCTCAGAGGGGATCTATGCCTGGTTTAATTCCTCTGAGCCCCTGTGGGCCTTCTCAAAATCAGCCTTCTTGGCATTGTGGCACAGCATCAATTTTCTTTCTTTGAATATGCCCTTCATCTCACCACTGTGTCTGTTGTCAAGCTAGCCAGATCCAATCTCATGTTTCCTTGAACTATTAAAAGGTGCAGAAATTGGAATAAAAATAATTTGGAGAGATCCGAAATGACCACATTACAGACCTAATACCCATTAAAAATCAAAAATAAATGTTTGCTTTCTTCTCAATTAGGGATTTTTTTAAATGTCCAACATAATAGCTCAGTGATACTGTTAAACACAAGTTCTGGATCCCATAGCTGCCACTGATGTGAGAATGCTGATCATTAATTTGAGTAGATGGTAGTCCACCACAAATAATAATGACACTTGTCTTGTTAGTTTCATTAAAAGTTTCAGTAATTTAAGCCTGAACTTACCCCCTGGCAGCTATGGCACAGAGCAGACAGGTTTAATTTCAAAACGAAATTTGTAAAGTATTTAGAAGTACCAAAACAATTAAAAGTCAAAAACAAAACACAAAAAAATTTACACTCCAATTTATGAAGATAGGGAATATTTTAATGAATGAAATGATGCTAAAATGAGAAAACTCCAATGAGGGGAACCGGGGGTATGAATGTTTAAAGTTTTTAATAAAAATAGTGTAAAAAAGCCCAAAGCCCCAACTGCAGGCAACTGATCGCACTGAACCAGGACACCGGTAAGTTTTAGGGCCAACCACATTAAAGCGCGGGTGAGATACAAAAGTTACCAAAATTGACCTTCTGACTTAGAAAAGTTTTGAGAATGTAGAGTCCTCTTCAGGCCTAGGCAGCCGGCTTGATCCAAAGACGGGGTCGTCGACGACGGTGTGATGAAAGACTAGGAGTCTCTTTTCTAAAAGTCAGATTCCTTTCGTGGGGCAAAATTGCAGGCTGTAGCCAGAGTGGGTTCGATGTCGTAGGATGCCGGTGAAGCAAACACAAGGAGATGATGGATGGAGCGCTGAAACTTTTCAGACACTCACCCCCAGTCACAGATCTGGGTTGAATCCATCATCGTTCTTTAGCTCACTATGCCACCCCAGTTCAGACCCAGCTATATGCAAATCAGTCCTGACCCTGTGCCTCATGTGAACAGTCCAACCCGAACTGCCAAGCTATGTCTTCCCTGGACCGGAAACAAGCATCCTGGGTCCGGTTTCGGGGTAATACCCCTCATCAGCCAGGCTAGCTTGAATCCAGTGGCAAAGTGAGCAAGGGACCCATGTCTGGCCATACCCTGCCAACTTAGAGCGAACAAAGCAAACACAAGGAGATGATGGACAGAGCGCTGAAACTTTTCAGACACTCACCTCCAGTCACAGATCTGGGCTGAATCCATCATCGTTCTTTAGCTCACTTTGCCACCCCAGTTCAGACCCAGCTATATGCAAATCAGTCTTGACCCTGTGCCTCATGGGAACAGTCCAGCCGAACTGCCAAGCCATGTCTTTGCTGGACCGGAAACAAGCATCCTGGGACTGGTTTTGGGGTAACACCCCTCATCAGCCAGGCTAGCTTGAATCCAGTGGCAAAGTGAGAAAGGGACTCACGTCTGGGCATACCTTGCCAATTTAGGGCGAACAAAGAAAACACAAGGACATGATGGACGGAGCGTTGAAAGTTTTTAGACACTCACCCCCCGTCACAGATTTTTGTTTTTTTTGTTTTATATAGCGCGAACTAGACCCGAAGATATCGGGTATCATAGTGCCTTACATGAGCACCAGTTTCGTTACACAAGGACAAATTAATTTTTGTTAGGCACGGGGAGATTAAGTGATTTGCCCAGAATCACAGGATGTTGAGCGTCGTTGCCGAGACTCAACCCCAGTTCCCCAGCTTCGAGGTCGACTGCTCTAGCCGTAAGGCTACATCCTCTCCCCATCTGGGTTGAATCCATCATCGTAGGGTGCCGGTTGTCATCAGGCATGCTGAATTGGCTTTGCTGCTACAGAGAAGAATGCAGCCGGAGTTGTGGCAAAGACAGACCCACCGCCGATTAACCCTTGGCAGATCGGTTTGGCAGGTTGGTGGAAGTCTTATGTTGGCTCTCCAGGCAAAAATCCTTGAAAAAGTGTTAAAGTCTCAAGTTTTAGGTTTAGGCAGGAGAAGTACCCGCTAACACCAGCCAAGGGTTCCATGACCTCAGGAACAGGACTTGGGGATCAGGAGTCACTTCAACAGCAGCCTCCATTGGGGTCAAGGGCAGGACCAGTTGGAACTGGTCAGCTGGGTTCTTCAGCAAAGTGGGCTTCTAGATGCTTGTTGTGTCCCTGTAGCTTACTAGGAGGTCAGCCAACTGTCCCTTAGAGCCTACTACTTTGTCCTAGGCACAAGAGGCTCAGATTCAGCCATTATAGCTCTCCTCACAGGTCACAATAGCATGTGGAGTTCTTTTTCTGTCTTACAGAGGTCCTCTACTGTTATGAAGGAGATGCCCAGAGCTGCTACTTATATGCCTGGCACTAGCCTGTGGGTGGGGGTGACTCCTGGCCCCTCCCCGGCCAATAGGGGAAAAGTTCCCAGGGGTAAACCTACCCACTTTTGAAGCATTTCCTGTATACTCTACTGCAAACAATCCTACAGTGCCCTTAGCAACCTAAAGCCAAGATGTGAGAACCTTTCCTCCCTTATGCAGAACTTCTGTGCCCACTCCAGAGGTATGGCCATGGAAATCAGCAAACCCTCTCCTCTGGTCATTCAAAACCTGTTCTAGTGGCAGCTCCTCTCCCAGTGGGATTAGTGCCTGGCTGGCAAGGAGGACAATAGGCATGCGCTATGTCTGCGTGTGACACGGCAGGCCTCTTTGAAAATTAAATTCCCCATAGGCACTGCCCAAACAGCCATCCTGTCAGGGAACGGTAAATCTTTCTCCTTTTGTCTTAGCTCTCGGAGTTAATTCACACACTCGCCTCCCGGATTACAGTTGGAATTTCAGGCAAATGGACTTCTAGAGGTTGTAGGCAGGCTGAAGGTAATAAATATTTGCAAAGTCCAAGAAGTAACATTTTATCTGGTTCCTAGGCAGAGATAGCATTATTTAATTTTAATATTAACTCCCAATACATGCCTATGGAACAGCTAACCCTGTTACAGTGAAAATAGTTTTTAGGCCTTTTCACTGTAACAACATGTTTCACTTAAAACATTTACATGTCCTACCTTTAAATATCATGTGCCTTGCCTAATAGATAGTTAAAGTGTACTTAGGTGTGAATTATTAATATTTAAAAGGAAGGTTTAAGCCTGTCAAAAGGGGTTATTGTGGCAGGTCAAATTTGCAGTTTAAATCTGCACAGCTAAGTTTCTGCTGGCAGGCCTGAAGGCATGTTTTGCATTGTAACTGTAGTGGTGGCACATTATGCGCTGCAGTCCAATAGTGACATTTAACTGACAAACCCTAGGCCCAATTTGTACCATATACTAGGGGCTTATTTATAGGTTAAATATGGCAATTAGGAATATAACCCATTTCAACATGTTTTAGGGGTCAGAACACATGCACTGATGCCTGTTTAGCAGAGTCCCAGTGCACAGAGTAACAAAAACAGCAGCATCAGACCAAACAAATGCAGGTGATTTTGTTACAGAGTGTATAGATTTATATTCCATACTACATTAGCCATATCGGGAGCACAAAAATGCCAGTGATATGAGCTCCAGCTCAGATTGTGGAACTAGAGTAAAATGTTGATGTGGAACTGTTATAAATCTACAATAAATGAGGTACAACATTGTCCTTGAACCACTAGTCATTGAGCCACACCTTTTCATTAACAGTATATAATTTGGCCACACAGTTAATTGGTAACAAATTGGTCAGACATTTATTGGAGGTAAGCACAGTCTTTGCTACCCATGTCAAATGATACAATTCATGGCCATATCCAGGGACACTACAATTCATCTATGACTATAGTTAGGCAAACCATTCAAATTGTCTGTGTAATGTAACCAGGTGTTCCAATGAGGGAATGTGGAGCCCACTAGTTACAAAAAAACAAACTGGCCGATGCAGCCATTCAGTAAATCTGCAGATTACTAGAGTTACCTACAGTCATCCAGCAGATCACATTCCTTTAGTCTTGACTGGCTCTCCAACACTTTGATTGATGGAGACGACTGGCCTTGTTCAGTGTAAGAGGTGACCAGTACCAGCAATGCAGTATCTTTAAATACAAGAATTTAAATCTTGCTTCTCAGACACCCATCATGGGAGTAAAGCAGAAACAACCAGCCAGATTATTGAAATAAAATTTGCCTACAGTCTAGAGAAGCTTTCAACAGATTTGGAACACAAAACATGTATAAGTATACCATATACCCCAGAGACAACAACAAAAAAGTGTCCCCATACACCATACACTAAAAGTGGAAAGGTAGATGTCCAATCTGGTAAGCGTCAGTAAGATGTCATAGTGTAGAGAAACTCTTTAACTATACCATTAAATGTGGATATACAATGTATGTCTTATGAATTATGGATCAATGCAGACAAGGACTTGAGGGCTACATGAAAAAGAAGGAGGGAGAACAGGCAACAGAGGAGTCCACCACAGCTAATTAATTATTGCAACTGGGGAGTTGTACTGCAATTAGAGTTTAGAAATACAATATTTCCCTAGTGCAAAAGAGATATCACCCTTTCACACGGTTCAAAGCCTTTTCCACATCGAGTGAGAGACCGACAGCTTCCAGCAAAGGTCCTTAGTTTACCATGATGGGTGCATCAGTGCGGATGATATCTGGTTGTCACTAGTAGATAATACTTGGGACGTGATGTTCCTCACTGAAACCTGATTGAAGGAGGGCTCAAACCCGACGTGGCTTTGGCGGTTCCCGCAGGTTTTTGAATTGTGCATGAAGGGCAGGGGGTGGTGTTGCTATTGTCCTAAAGGACATCTGGGAGATCTCCACATCAAGATTGGAACAAATTGGCAAAATGGAGGGCCTGACCTTTTGCATTACGCTCTCACCAACCTTTTCGTTTGCTGGCCTGTTGATCTACAGGTCACCTGATTGCCTTCATAGCCATATGATGGAGCTCTGTGACACTATTGCCCAGCTGTCAATACAATATGCTAACGTTACAATCTTGAGGGATTTCAGTCTACATGTGGGTGATCAAAATTGCTCTCAGGCATCCCAGCGGAATGCTACTTTAGGTGTCCTTAACCTCACTCAGTGGCTAACTTTACCTACACACAGGGCAGGCCATATGCTAGACCTAATCTTCTCCAACAATCAAGATATTAGACTGGACGACCCGCTTCCCCTTGTATGGTCTGACCATTTCTTGGTTCCTTTTTCTTTCTGCTTTAGGGCTGAGCCAGGCAATATTCAGAAAGTGGTGGATAATAGGAGGAACTGTAAAAATGGAACAAAAGATAACTTAGGGCAGGTTTTTCAGGAATCTGCACCCTAATTATCAGGCAACCTCGATCGTGACGCACATTGTTTTAACCAATGAGTAACAAATGCACTAGATACTATAGCCTCAATAAGGCCAGTTACATCCAGTAGAGCTAAACCCTCAGCCCCATGGTTTTCAGCTGATCTAAGGGTGGCGAGGAGCCATTGTAAGAAATTGGAGTGCATCTGAAGGAAAGCATATAACCTTGAAGATAAAAATGCTTATAAGGAGGCTTTGAGAATATTTCGCAAACTGAGGAGGAGGAAGATGAGGGATTACTTTGCTAGTTCCATTGAGCGCTCAGACAACTCAGCTAAGGTCATTTTTCAAATCACTAAGCCCTTTATTACTCCTGAAGCCACAAACACCTTTCTCTCCTCTGCTGCCCTCTGCACGAGTCTGTCCGACTTTTTTTAAGGAAAAATCCAGAAACTATACTCCTCTTTCCCACGGGACTGGGAACCATTGGTCCATCAGGAGCCTCTGACTAATGACTCCCTCATTCTGTGCTCGGATTTTCTCCCTATCTCTCGGGAAGACTCGTGGGCAGACCTTCTGAAATGTAATCGGGCTCACCTATGGACCCGTGACCGTCCCGCCTCTTTATATTGATGGCCCTGTGGCTCAATCCCATATTAAACCAGATTTGGAATGCCTCCTTAAAACTGGGAATTTTTCCTAGTACTTGGAAACAAGCATTCTTACGGCCCCTGCTGAAAATACCCAACGCGGATCCAAGCATGCTCAGCAATTTTAGATCAATTTCCCTGCTGCCAGCCCCTGGCAAAAATCCTTGAAAAGGTGGTTCAGAAACAGCTCACAGTGTTCGTAGAAACAAATAACCTCCTCCATGACTCTCAAAGGTGTTTCCGAGCAGGATATAGCAAGGAAACCGCACTGTTGGAAATTTCCGAATCAGTGCGAGAGTCTGTATACAGTGGGGCTGCAGCCATGGTAGTACTCTTAGACCTGTCTGCAGCTTTCGACACGGTCTCACATCGGATCCTGCTGGAGCGTTTATATCATCGGGGTGTGAAAAGAGTGGCACTCTCATGACTTCGGTCCTTTCTGGAAGACCGCTCTCAATGGGTCTTTTTACATCCTTTCTCATACTCACCAAATACTTTGGTGTGTGGAGTGCCACAGGGTTCGGCTTTGAGCCTACTGCTTTTCAACCTCTACCTGTCCCCTTTAGCCACCATTATCTCATCCTGGGGCTTGAAAGTAGTCTCATACGCAGACGACACGCAGCTGTTTTTTTCCTTCAAAGACCACTCCCCGGAGGCATTCAATAAATTCAAAGAATGCATGAAGCAGATCTCCACATGGATGTATGATAATTGTTTGAAATTGACTGCGGATAAGACCGAGGTCCTGTTCTTTAATCAGAGCTTACCACCACCATCCAATCTCTGGTGGCCGGAGGAACTGAACCCCCCCAACGCTCGCCGAGTCTGCAAGAAATTTGTGTATCAGGTTTGATACCGATCTTTCTTTCTCGACTCATATCCAACAGGTGTCGGCCACATGTTTCTGGAAGTTATGGTCATTGAGGAAAGTCTTACAATATCTGCCAGATGAGCGCCGTAAGATCATCATACATGCCCTGGTTACCTCCCAGCTGGACTATGCAAAAAGTCTCTATATTGGGCTCCCGGAATATCTGGTTAACAGACTTCAGATTGTTCAGAATGCGGCAGCAAGGCTGATCTGCAGGGTGCCCTTTTGACATCATATTTCCCCTCATCTGAGACGCTTACACTGGCTCCCGGTGAGCAAGAATATTGAATTCAAGGCCTTGTCCCTGACTTTTAGAGCTATAAGAGGCTTGGGCCCCTGCTATCTTAAGCAAAGGCTCAGTCTTTATCATCAGGAGCGCATACTGAGATCTAGGCACCTTTGTCTGCTCCGTGTGCCAGGGTATGCCAAAGAACGGCTACGGGGAAGGTCTTTCTTGGTCAGGGCAGCCAAACTCTGGAATGCCTTGCCCCCCTTTATACGCCTGATTAAGTCAGAACGAGAGTTCAGGAAATTCTTAAAGATACAGCTATTCGCACAGATGTAGCATTTCCATACTGATCTTTGCTGTCAGTCTGCACTAGCGCTGGGGCACCTCCGTTGAGGTAGCTGATGCGCTTTATAAATGAACATTGATTGATTGATCAGTGAATTAATGAATAAATGAATGAATGAATTTTATCCTTATATAATTAATTTAAATCATCACAAACATTTAACCATAAATACATTAGCTTAAACCTATACATTTCTACAATAAAATTAACTGGTCCAATTTATGTTCTTCTTTCCTGGCTCCAACATGCCCACCTGTTTTCACGTGTCAATACCTAAGTTAATCCCTTCAGAGTGCTTACTGTGTAATTTGGGCTTTATACGTGGTTTCAGGTGGTTACAGTGCTCAATCCGGTTGCTATAAGGCCTTGAGACTTGGATTTATTTCATCTGAATAAGCTGGTCCCAGGCTTTCAATTTATGAAGAAGGAGTTTGATGAATTTCCTGACTCACACTAGGACCGCAATTTCCCCTGAATTAAAGCAAAATGAGAGTGCCTTTTCACATGTGTGTATGCCATTTTGTAAAATCAATGGTTTCAAAAAATGTGATGAGGAGGCCCAAATTCCATGCAGTATATGGGCAGATGAATAAAGGGTTAATTTTTAGGTCAAGCTTTTGAAACCTCTTGTATGATTTAGTATGCTTCTTTGTGGGTTTAAAGCCCACCCACTTCTTTACATTTGTCTGTTTCAGTGTTCTTTAAAAATCCTTGCTTGCTAGTGGTAATTTCTTCCTCTTTATCCCTCCTTTTTCACTTTCGTTCCTCCATGGAGTAGGGACCAAGTACTGTATCTTTTTGGTTTGGTTTTTCATCTCTTGCTTTAGGGGACTACTTTATCATCTCTTTCCTGCTCATGTTACACTGTGGGTGCTTCAGGCCCATAGCTGCTTTCATTTTATTGCAGCATTCGTCGCTCCCACCTCCTCCCATGTCGCTGACATTCTTTTGTATTCATTTGGGAGGCAACTCGCAGGCTCGGCTTGGACTGGAGAGCAATTAATTCCTGTGGCTTTAACTCTGTCCCTTTTAATTTGCTTCGCATTGGCTGTAGCCAGAAAAGATCATCTGCTGTGCTCTGATCAGAGCTGCTGCAACGGGGGTGCTCTGCCGCTTGGTGACTGCAGGCATGATGTTTGTATCTGCATGATCCCTTGAGCCTGCATTTGAAAATAACGCCTAAAATGCAACTCACAGTATATTTAGACACATGTTTCCCATGAATAACGAGAAACAGGCACAAAAATGTACACAAAAACACTGTGAGGGCAGCTCTGGGCCCAGGGCCTTAGCCATGGGGGGTGGGCTAAAGGGACCGGGCACCCCCATAAAAATGCCTGCCCCCCCTAAATGCAACTGTCAGCATGTCAGAGATTGCTTTGGAACCTTGCTCTGCATTGGTTTTGGGACGGGTGAGGTTGTCCCAGGGGCAGCAGTCCTAATAAAGGAAGTCATGAAATGGGGCCTCACTTTTTACACAGATGCCTTTCACTTTTGGTGAGGATTTAGGAGAGAGAAGCAGGCAAAGCACTGCTAGAGCCAGGGTCAGAGGCTTTGGGACAGGGAAAGCAGCAACATTGTAATGATTTTGCACAGGACAACAGGAGGAATTAGACTTCTCCCGGGCCCTATCCACCATGCCCCCAAGCCAAAACAGGAATAATATTTCTCTTCAATCTGCAACACTTCTTGAGAATACAGCAGCACAGACACTCTGGCCATGAATCAACTTGAAGGTCAGGTTCTGATACTGTTTTTAGTTTGACTCAGCAAATTAAATCACCCACATTCTGTGTGTTCAAAGTAGCATTAGTATAGTGAATAAACAGTCACACTCAGTCAGCCCAGAAAGCCTGTTGCTGGTATATGGGGGCTGAGCAGGGTAGATCTGGCATGTGGAGTAATCTACCAGTAGCAGAAGGACTTTGTCTGAGAGGTGAGTGGATTGGTTATTTTCGGCTGTTTGTAGCCTGTTTTATGGTGTGGAGGGCTGTTTTTTTACTGTTGATTTCCGTGAATTACCACAACCATTGCCTGCAGCAAGCAAAAATTCATGCAGTCTCCCATGTAGCTTGTCTCTGGAAGTTCAAAACTGCTCTGATTTGCAAATGTGGAGTTTTCTAGCAATCTGTTCGCTAATGGGGCCACGTTTATTTTGGTGCTTGAGCCTATTTTCTTTCAGAGTCCTACCTTGGTGCTGAGAAGGGAGACAGAGGTTCAGCCTTCTGACATCCCATGACCGTGACCTCAAAACTGTTAAAAGAGGAAAGCAGGTCTTGGGAAGCATGTGGATGAGCAAGGAAACAAAATTCTTTTGCACTCTTATGAGAAAATCGGTGGGTGAGATATGTTTTTTGTAGTACTGCAGTGAATATGTTTTAACCCACTAGCCGTTCAAGTCCCTCTTTGTTTGTCCTGAAGAGATGAAACTGCCTGACATGACCTTTTCTCTTTGAATAAGGAATCCCCCATCCTCGGTGTTAGAAAGAAATGTTTTTCAAAACTGTTCGTTGCAACAGCCTATCATGGCAGAGAAATACATGCTTGTATATGTCTACAGGTGTGCAGAACTACAGGGTTTATAGGACAGGCGTATGGCATTAATGAACTCAATACAACTTTCAATATTTTTTTGAAGGCACCATTAATAATTTGTTGGGGAGGCAGAGAGGGAGACAGCAATGTCAGATGCAGGAAATACAGATTAAGGCCTGGTACCAGCACTAGGTAGAACTAACGGCAGTGTCAAAGTCTGTGTTTTGTATTGTAGTAATATAGTGCTTCATACTCTTAACTAGGTGGTAAACGATGTGCATTTTTGTGCCTTCATATCTGTTTTCTGATATGTATGCTGGTGGGTGGGTGGGCGTTTTTCTTTGTGTGTTGGGTGCTAGGAGGGTAGGCTGTCTTTCCATTCCCAACCTAAGACAGGTATGTGCTACCAGTTTTGTTTAGCCTATCATTTTTAAGGTAAAATGCTTGATTTTTGCTTTCTCCACTATGAAAAAATCCTTCAGTTCAAAGTGAACTAATGGAGAAAATACATGTCCATTACTTCTTTGGTGCATCTCCTTTTCACCTACTCCAACATGTTGGTGTGTATGGTCATTTGTCGACTTTCAAAGCTATCACTGCCCAGTTCACTGGTATGCCTGTGTATTCGATAAAGGAGTAATTAAATCACAAGAAACTTCTGTCTGTTGATGATGCTCAGAATCTCCCAGTGCCTAGCCTGCCACTGAAGCCTTGTAAAGTGAAGGGGATTCTTTAATATGGCGTTGTACGCAGGAACATCCTAAATTGACTGTCTTCCTCAGCCGCCTAATTACCTTTCCTGGATGCAAGAAGAAATCTGCCTATGCAGGAGAACAAAAGACGATCTGATGGCAAAGCATGTGAAATAAATGTTAGCAGCTCTAAAGTTGAGCAGTTTGCCTGGAATTCATTTTAGGGCACCAGGACAAAATTGGGGTGCTTGAATCATGATTTCAGTGACTGTGCTATGGCTCAGTAGTTGTATATTTCTTACAAAATGAACCACCACAACATAACAGCTAATTGTGAGTGACATCTACACATTTTGTTTCATGAATGGAGAAGTGGCAATGGTACCAGTACCACCCAATCACCTCTTGCCCCCCTTTAGGCATGACACTTCTTGAAGCAGGAAGGGTGGTCCAGGAGAGTCAGTAATATAGTAGCAGCTTCCTGATCTTGATCTGGTATTTGCAAGGTTGTATTTACATTTAGATTTAAAACCTATGTTCAAAACAATTTGGAGCTCTCAATTCAACCTGTGAAATACAAGTAACCCATCAATTTTTTTTTTCATTGAACTCTGTTTCTAGAAGATCAACATTTATTATATGTTCAGGACTACAAATACCAGAATGCAATGGAAAACAGGAATAGAAGAGCTACTACACCAAACAAAGAACGAATCTGGGTTAATCCAACATTGCATGAATGTGGAATTCTGCAGATCCTAAAACAAGTGCAAATTGCAATGTAATGATACTTCAAACCTAGTTGGACATCAGTAAGGTGCTTTACATTGTACAACTGTGCATTGTATATTGCACAGCACTGGCAGTAAGCAGAGTTGAGAGTGACTTGCTAAGAAAGTATTTGGGAGCTGACATTCATTTTAAAACAAACAGTAAGCACTGCAAGCTTCACATTCAGCTCATCAACCTCAAGAGAGACAGAACTCATAAGAAGCACACTATTGTGCCTGCTGGATAACCAGCTACTCTTGAAGGGTTTGCAACGAATCCCGTCAGCCAGCTTTTACATACCCAATCATACATGCAGCACACACAGACTTCGACATATATCACAACACAAAGCAGCCCACATATGTAGCACAAAGACAGGCCACAGACACACAAATAAGTCATCACGATTACAGCACATAGAAGCCATGCACACTAAGAATATAGCACACAGGTTGCAACACAACAAACGATACACACATGCTCATCTATATTTTCAGCTGCCCTTTGTCTCTAGCCCTAACAGATGCAGGTGCAGAAAGTGCTCCTATGTATAATCAGTTATTAATGCTTCATTGAAAAGCCTCAATTTTCAGTGAACCTCTATTGTTAGAAAGGAATCTACTAGTAACGAGGCGTGTGCCATTCTTGACCTCCAGATGCAATAGGTCATCAAGAATATCACTTTCAAGCATTTCTTACACCACATACAGTGGCTAAGGTTTCTTCAATACTGATTAGTCTAGTCAGCTCTCATTCATAAGACACATAATGGTTGAATCAGCAGTGGTGCAAAACAAAAAATTGCTGTCCTCGTCCAACAAAAACAGACCATCAAAGCACTGTATTCTTTTATGAGTACCTTTTCAGATAAATGGACTTTTTATCAAATTCAGTTGAAGATTGGTCTAGGGCTGTTATATATGCACTAATTGACCCACTTAAAGAAGGCAGGCGCACTTGCTACAAACTTATTTTGAGCATTTTCCATGCAGTAGTGGAAATGGGCAACAACATTGGTAGAAGTGGGATGCGCTTTGAAGGAAGTGGGTGGCTACCTACGAAACATTTTGGGCACGCATACTTTCTTTGTATATTTATTTTTTACAAATTGAGTACTGCTCCACCTCATTAAGCAACAAGCCTGAAACTGTTTCTTTAATTTTCAAATGATCAGTGAAACTGCTCCCGCATGGCTACCCAGAAAAATTAGCCTGATGCAGGGATAATCATAATGCTGCATGCGTCACTTTAAGGTATGTATTAATAAAATGCTTGTTTTACTTTTCAATTCTCCATTTTTGAAAATGGTCTCCTTCCTAAAATGCTATTTCACATCTTGTTTTTTTCAATTTATACTTCCCAATGCACTTTATCATCCATGATCCACTTTTTCATATCACCAAATCGCCTATACATCTGTACCCCAAGCCTTGTGACTTTTCTTTTCCCTTGGTACTCGAGGACCTAGGATGGGATACGTAGTTTAAAAGCAAACAATGCCATCATGTGAGACACTAAAGCTAGTACAGTGAAACAGTGGGGCCCACACTGAAACTAGGAAAGTGACACAGGGGCACCAAGAATGACTCGGGGGCACTTACAAAGGGCCTCCAACACTGTCACTAGCACACTGCTACAGGAGAATCAACAATGACATGGGAGCATTGATGTGGCCACAGTGAAAAATAGGCTCTTACACTCGAATGCTAACAGGGAGGACATTGGCACAGGGGCACTAGCAAATGGGCACTGTCAGTAAGATAATGACTTAGGCAAATCAACACTGACACTATGGCACTGGCACAGGGGATATCGAAAGCGGACCGTCAATACTAACATGGGAACTGTGACATTGGTGCGAGGACATGGGACACAAACACTAATGCTGGTACTCCGACGCAGGATAGTTATGCTAGGACACTGACACAGGGATGCAAGGGTGCAAGGATATTGACACTAAACAGTCGTACATAATATTAGAATGTGACATGATGTACTGAAATGGGCATTGAGTGGGGGAAACATTACTAGTGTACCTTTGGATTCTGACAGAGGTTCCTTATTAAAGGACACTGACATGGGGACACTGCCACTGGGACACAGAGACTAGAACACTGAGACAGTGACACCAACAATAGCATGGGAATGTTGACAATGTGGCAGACAAACTCGTTCATTGCATGAGTCACAAACACTGACACTGGGATACATTAGGACATTAACACACAGTGATGCTGAGTAAAGGGCATTTTCACTGGAAAATAGATAATGGAACATAAACATGGGGATATTGACTAAAGATACTGGCACAAACATTGATGCTGGTCCAATGCCATGGGGCAGTGACATTGGAAGATTGCCATAGGGATTTTAGGATCTTAACACTTACTTTGCTTGAACACAACACCAGGTGATACAAGGACAGAAACACAAGGGCACTTACTTCGGGGAGGCAACATTCAGGTACTGACATGTGGTTGCTGAGTTGGGTCACTGACACTGGGATACGGACACAAGGGCATTGACATAGGTGCACATACATAGGAATACAGACACTGAAATTTGCACTGTGATGTGGTGTAGCTCTTATAATAATTATACAGGATCTGCACGTTTGGACAGCAAACACTGTAGGATTGGTGTCAGACTGTTTCTGAACACCCCTACCGAGTATGTTGGCCTTTTTGTACCAACTAGCTCACAGTGCCACTAGAGTCTCCTCCTACCAAGGAGAGAACAGTTGCTGGCAACCATTGAACATGACAACCCTGATCCCTCAGGACCGTGGAAACAATATACTACTTTTCGCTCAGTCACTCGTGCTTACTTAGTCTGTCTCAGAGAGATACACAGAATAAACAGGCTGGGCGTTTTCAATAGGTATTTTATTGAACAGTTGTTATTATGATGTAGAATAGATGAGCTGCAACAACCGTTAGACAGTATAAGATATAAATGATTAGTAGTACTAAAAAGGTAAATGGATAGTATAGTTCTACCATCTTACAATATTCATGGATACATACAAGTATATAAAACACATGATAAAAAGATGCGTACTCCTACAATACTTCCCTAACTAGATGTACCTAAATGTACCTAGCATGTGTGTAGGTGTTAGGCCAAGAATCCCTCTAGGATAAATTCGACCCCATTACCTGAATTGAGAGACTGTGAGACCCCGTCCTGGTCTCGAGGTGGACACCCCGCAAGGGATGTTAGACCACTGCAAGCTGGAGTGTCTGCATGCAGGAACCTAAGCATCTCTGGTCAGTGTGTCTGCCGGGAAGTCTCGGTCTCCTCTAGCTATCTTAGCAAGATGTCATGTATATATACCCATAGGTCTCCCCAGGGGTCCTAACTCGCTGTATTACTGTGTCAGCCTAAGGATGACGTTGGGCATGAACTTTGTACATAGATATTCTACAGGAGATGGTCGTCCTGCTGTGCTTCCAAGAATCCTCATGCATAATGTATGAGCTCTCGAACTAGGGAAAACCTGTGTTCTGAATGCAGTGTCGTATGTAGGTAAAAGGTCAGTCCCTGTAAACTGTTATAAGTGTAATGTAGGGAAGAATATAGGTGAAGGGTAATGAAGTTACCGGGGTCTATATTATGTTACCTATATGGAATATAACACCCACTCCTCTTCCGAATGGACGACATAGTTAAATTCTAAACGTACTATTAGGCTGACTAGATACTGGTACGCAAAATAGTTTGAAAAACATTAGTTTCTTGTTTTGCTAAAAACAATGATAAAAGGTTCTAAATTTTTTTTTTAAAGTTTAAAAAGGAAATTGTCACACAAGCCATAGCTCTAATGTGTCCGTAGGTATAGTTCGAACTACTATAAGCATTTGAAAGATATGCATGCTCAAAAGAATGTCAGTTTTGTTATGGAGTTCCAATTTTCTTTGTGTTTTTCAAAAAGTCGAATTTTTCCCAGCACACGACGGGCCAAATGAGTCAAATGTTTATGTGTCCTGGCTGGTAGACGCAACATTCTCGTTGACTGCCTACGCAGACGACGGTCCCTGTAACACCTCGCAGATTGTCATTTGAGCACAGATGATCTTTTGTACTGTCCACAACAGATGCTGGGGCAGCCTGTGCGCCATCCACGGCCTGGGTGTTAGAGGAGGAGCCGATGCCTATACAACAGGAGCCGATATTACCTGTGGTGGCTCTAGGAATACCGCCATCAACATCGGAATACGCTGGGGACACTGCAGAACATGGGCCGTTAACGAGTCCAGTAAAGCATCAACGTCCGGTTGCGCACATGATGGGAGTGTTAGACAGAGATTCAACACGCATTCTTCTCCGCAAAACAGGCATCGGAGGACAGGTAAGATGCAGTCCATCCAGACTGGTCTAAATGACAAGAACCAAGATGCACTTAGTCCTCTAAGGCGAAGTGAGCCTAGATGTTGTACCATGCGATCACTGTATTTTCGCTCCAGGAGTACTGTTTCTATCTCCTTGGTGACTGGTACGTCCATTGCGTAGCAGAAAAATTATGATCAGGATACCTGCTATTAGAAACAGGATCAGCAGCAGCCCTGCAAAAATGCTTCCAAATACGGAGTGTATAAAGTACGGTATAACTCCAAGAACCGTCTGAAAGGTGCTTAATAGTCCAGAACCGATGGTCTTAAATAGGTGGAGGATGCCTGTCGTATCAGACATGTTAAAGATACGATTTACCATTTCTGCGAAATGGGAGGGGCAGTTTGTACGTATGAGTGCCTGTATCTCTGCCGAAGACATTGCGATCTGGAGATCTAAAGTCTCTCGAGCGGACGTTGAGGGCACGGATTTCTGTAAAAGCATGGCTTTCATTCTGTTCAAAGCATCAAACCATATTAATGAAACATTTAGCGAAGGCCATAACGGCACCTCCCTGACTGCATGTGTTGGTGGAAACAGTACTTGCATACAGCAAGTTACCCTGGAGCTTACGGTTATCAGATATGCGATGCCCGGGAGCATCCCACAGCAACCTTGATCGTTCAGATCAAGTAACTCCCATTCGAAAGTAGCCTGAACACTGGAGTGATCATGGCAGCTGGGAGCACCCCTTAAGTGACAGGATAAGTTCGCTACCGAACCGTTACAGGCCCCATGAAGCATTATATCTTGGCATATGAGTGATCCACTTAAAGTATTCTCGCAGTTTGTACTGCTCAAAAACACTTCTCTTTCCCCACTCCGGCATAGAAATCTGTACGGTAATTCCCAAGATTCCTTGATGAATTCCCTACCCATTTCTTCATATCTGCCTGCCTGCTTTTGTTCAAGGCAATATTGGAATTGAAAAGTAGTGACCGGAAGAGTTATGTGGCCAGGGATTAACCATTCTGTGGACGGTGACTCTGCCACTGTAAAGGCTAATCTTTCCAGTTTTTCAATATGCAGCATTGTATACTTTGCTCCCCTTTGTGCAATCTCTATCTGTTTATCCGTTAGGTTGTATGAAGAGAGATGTGCTGTTTATGAAACGCCAAGGCACATAGGCTGCGCGCAAAGAATGCAGCCTCCAGCTTAATAACATAATAGAACGCAATTGTGATTGCCCTTGTTGTAATATGGACAAATCCTGTTCTAGTACATCAATAGCAGAAGATACAATGTTGCCCAGTGAATATATCCTGAAGGTTAGTGTAGTTAACCCATTGTCAACCACTGCTAGAGCTTTCTATAGGTTTATACGATCTATTTCTCGTAATCTCTCCGCGGCCTCTTGTTGTGATATTTTCCAAATCTGATTATAACCAGCATAATAGAAACGTTTGTAGCGTGGCTTCCTAGGACCTAATGAAAAATCTTGTAAGTCCACATCCTCTGTAAGTAAGGATAAGTGTTGTTTTAAATGTGTAAGTGTTGAGGTCTTTAGCCAATCGAGGCATAACTTCCCAACACTGTATGATGTCACTACCCCTGGGTGTTTTCTCTGTACATAGCGTGGATCTGGCCTGTTGATACTAAACCCTTTGGTTTTACCCATGAATCTTTCCTGACAGCTATTGGTGACTGCGGGCCAAATCAACCATCCCTTCCAATCGGGGTCTGATCTATTGTATTGCATCATTTTATCTAGCGTAATCCCTTCTTGTGATGTTATGTTACCCTCGGTGTGTGATGGTGTGGGCATCCGAGGTGTATTCAAATCTTTGTTCTTTGCTAGTGCAAGGCAGCACGTTTGTTGCACCGTTTCATTCAAAAACATGATTTGTTGAGGAATAAGGCATGCTCTAAATAGTGCCTCTGTTCCCTGGACCTGCCATTCTCTAGTACCCCAGACAGATTTTGAGTCTGTGGTGTCTTTCCATAAGTTGAAACCTTGTTCAGACAACTGGGCAATAAAGGAAGCAGAATAAATCTGTTTGGTGCTTGTCAACATATTTTTCTGTGCTGGTGTTGGTGTAACCTTATAATAATATGAGGCTGGGTCTGATGTGTTAAACCCTGAAAAATATGGAAACTTTTGTGCAAATGTTTTTGAACTGCTTTTCGGCGGTGTTGGGCAATGTTCCCATTGGTGGTATGTGAAAACATTTCTGGGATTAGCAGATTTATGCAGAAAGTGATGACCATAATGTTGATAGCAATACATTGTTTCAAAGTCTGTTGTGTCTTCCAACATTTCATTATTAGAAAAGGCAGCAGATTTTTCTAAATCAGACAACATATTATTTACAGTTTCATAATCCCAATCATCGGAAAATGTACTGGAGGTAATGATATCACTTAATGACATTTTAAATAAATGTGGTATTTTTAAAAGTTTGGTCGGGCTAAATATATCGTAATCAACCTTGTCCCACACTATACCGTCTGGTATAGGATCTGCTGAAATGTTCACTGATGATAGGTCTCTTTTTTCACGATGTGATGATAGATGCGGTTTCAGAATCATATTCACTTTTTGTGCTGCAGAGCTTTCTCAAAGATAAGTTCCATTTATAAGCATACTAAAGACAGTCACTAAGCCTATCCAGAAAAGAAAGAAAAATATCCCGGTGATTACCCAGAGTTCCACCCAAGGTGATACCAGGTAAGTCTTTTTAAGAAAGTTCAGAAAATCTTTAATTTGCTGCTGGTGAGTTTTTTGGGCTGGCTTCGTTTCAGGTTCACTTGGATCCAATGAAAAAGTCAATGAAATAGCCAGATGCAGTTCGATCAATTTTCAGTATCCACAGGTCTTGTGGAAACTGTAGCTTGCTCTTGTTGAGGCATGTTGATGTAGATATCTGTGTTTGGTCGAATTCATTCTGGGTTTGAATTTCATTTTCAAGAGGCACGAGTTCCATGGCATTGTTGCATAGTCCATCATTCCGTGCAGGTGACTCTTCAAACGTGATGAGTCTTTCTGTTTGAACATCTTGTATAGTAGCGAGAGGAGGGTGTCTGTTACTCCGGAGTCCACGCGGCCTACTACTCAGTATGGCCACATAGTGTTTTTTGATTAGGTCAATTGAGACAAATCTTTTCTCCTTTTTACCGGCAAGAGGCGGCAGAAGTACAGTTCTCGTTCCTTCAACTGCCAGGACAGGTACAGGCTTTCTGTATGATGGGCCAAATTCTTTTTGGTCTACTATTTTTTCTCTGTCCAGGTCTCTGACTTTAGGGATCCAGACAGGTCTTGCTGTGACAGACTTGACTTCCCCAGTGGCGGTCCGTTTCACCTGGACATTGCTTTGTAGTGCCCTGGATTCATTTAGCTCCTGTAAAACAGCCAAACGTTTAAGGATGTCAAAAGGTTTTTCATCCGCTACTGTGCCTTCACAATCAAGATCAGGTACCCACATTCTCGTCCCAAATAAGACCTCATAATGAGTGACACCCCCTAGAGAGCTTCCTGGCTTGTTGTTCAACGCTCTTTGAACTCCATATAGATGTTTTACCCAACTCACACCCGAGCCTAATACTCTAGCTGTTTAAGACTGCTTTAAGTCCTGGTTTTTCCTCTCTACAACCAAATTTTCCTTGGGATGGTACAGAGAGGAGTACCGCAATGCTACACCCAAACCTCCTATGTCTTCTTTGTAAACCCTAGAGCTAAATGCGGGGCCACGGTCAGAATGTAATGTGCCAATTGCGTATGTCCCTATAAAGATTTGCAAATCTGTTATAACAGTTCGAGCGTCAGCCGAGCGCTGGGGCCACACCCATAGGAATCTAGAGCAGGAATCCACTGCAACCATGATATACTTGTAAGCCCCATCTGTTCGTAAGGGGCTGCAGTGGTCCAAATAAACACACGTGAGTGGTTTGTCTGATATTAGCAATTGTGTCTGCGCTGGACGTGTTGCGGTGGAGCCTTTCATCTGCTGACAGATCTTGCATTTCAAGACATAGTCCTTAGTTTGCTTTGTTAATCCTGGCCACCAGTAGCGCTGTTTCAGTAGAGAAACAGTTGTAACTCCTGCGTGTGCAGAACCTATACCCTCGTGTACTGCTAGAATTAACCCTAACCTGCGATCCATATTTGGTATTACTCCATCCTCTATTCCTGGAATTTGAGCAAATGGAACGTTGTTTGCGTCTAACTTGTAGGAGTACTTGAGTGGAAATCTTTTCAGTACTGCCGTCTTATTGCGTGTAGCATTAAAGTTACTCAGCCATACCATCATACACAGACTAAGCCATCCAAGGTACAAATTAAGCGCTGGAATAAAGTTAAAGGCAGCGACCTAGAGTCGGCCCTTGATCACTTCCCTGCCCCGTTAGAAAAGGACAATAATGAAGCAGCCTTGCAGTTCAACGGCTGGCTACTGGCAGCAGCCGAGCGTGTTGCACCTAAAAATTGGTGACGGTAAAGAGAGCTAAGATATCGTCACCTTGGTACACTCCAGAGCTTAAGTGCCTAAAAGTAAATTGTAGAAGAGCTGAGCGTCTCTGGAGACAAGATTATAGTAATCAAATTAAATCAATGTATAACCTTGCTATTCAACAATATAAGGAGGCACTTATTGCCGCAAAAAAGTCTTTTTTCACAACGAAAATAAAGGAGGCAGGAAACTCTACCAAGGAACTATTCAAATCCGTTAATCTGCTGGCTAAACCGCAACAGGAAAATGCGTTTAAACCTGATCAAGCTATGTGTAACAAACTTGCCCTATTTTTCCAGGATAAGGTGCAAGGAATTTATAACGGCCTCTTGAGCTCTCCGGGGTTTCAGGATAGAAAAGAGCAACCGATATGTCCAATCCATTGTAGACTATCCTGTTTCCAGACAGTTACAAATGATGAAGTACAAAAACTTTTTCTCTCAATAAAATCTGGCTCACCCACAGATCCCTGTCCCCCTATCATTATGCATCTGGCCGCCCAGAAGATCTGTAACAATCTCACACCTCTTATTAACCAAGTTCTGGAATCAGGCTACTATCCAGAAACTTGGAAAAAAGTATCTATTAGACCTCTTTAAAAAAAAAAAAACCTGGACCCAGCCGAACCAAAAAATTATCGTCCCATTGCTGGCCTACCAATAGTGGCAAAAACTTTGGAAAAATCACTAAATACAGCGCTGACTGACTATTTAGACGCAAAAAACCTATTGGATACTACATAGCATGGCTTCCGGTCATGCCATTCCACCGAATCAGCCCTGATCACCGCAACCGAAGAGATCCGCAGGGTGGTGGATGAGGGGGGGAGGGCAGTCCTCGTGCTCCTAGATCTGTCGGCCGCCTTTGACACCGTAAACCACGCGGTGTTAGTTCAGCGGCTGAGGGATGTGGAGTGGAGGCCTCCGCTTGGCCCTCTTATCCTCCTTCTTGGAGGCAAGGAGCAGAGGCTGTTCTGGGATGGACTGCAAACGGATAGTTTCCAATCTCCATGCGGCATCCCGCAGGGACTCGCCCCTATCCCCGACAATGTTCAACATCTCACGTCACCCTGTTGGCTAGACTTATCAGGAGGCATGGTTTTGCCCTGGTCTCTTATGCTGATGATTCCCAACTTGTCATCTCTATCACTAATCAGCCTGAGAACACAGCTGCCAGGTTTCATGTCTGTCTCACTGAGATCATGACCTGGATGAACCATAGATTCCTGAAAATTAACACCGGCAAAACGGAGGTGATGGAGTTTGGTCCGGGCCGGCCCCTATGGAATAAGTCCTGGTGGCCAACCCAGGCTGGAGAATGCCCACGCCCTGTCCCCAAGGTCAAGAACCTTGGGGTCATCTTTGACGACCAATTTAATTTCTCAGCCCAGGTAAATAGTCTCACCTCCTCCTGTTTTTTTCTACTAAAAACTTTGAGAAAAATCTTTCCATTCATTTCACAAGAGCTGCAAAAAGACGGTGATGGTAGCACTTTTCTTGTCCAAGTTGGACTATTGCAATGCCCTATTCTTGGGCATTGACAAGTCCCAGATGAGAAAACTACAATCCCTACAGAATGCCGCAGTAAGACTACTCCTGGGCATACCCAGAGGACAGTCAACTTCAGCAGGAATTAAATCGCTACACTGGCTTCCTGTCCAGCAGCGGGTGGAATTTAAGTCTCTGTGCCTTGTGCATAAGGCACTGTACGGTGGCGGTGCTGAGGACATTCAAAGACTGTTCCCACCCTACATCCCCCCACGCGCCCTTAGATCTGCTAATCTGGGTCTTATAAGGACCACAAAGACCAGACAGGCAAGATGGGGAGGCAGGGCGATATCACAGTGTGCTGCTAAGCTATGGAATAAAATACCTACGGCCATGAAACTTCAACCCAATTTGCAGCTTTTTAGGAAGGGTCTGAAAACATGGTTGTTTACTTCTGCATAAGTCCCCGGTTAACACAGTGCGTTGATCTTGTTCACACACCCTAGCGCCAAGACGCCACGGCAATCGAGCGCTATATAAACATGTAAACATAAACATAAACCATAATCTCACCGTCTATTCTCGTTTTTGAACGAGTGATTACAGCTATGGAAGCCGTCCGTACAGCCCCGTTTGCGGCTTCGTCAGCCAATGAATTCCCTTCAACGTGAACGCCATCACGTTGATGACTCAGTGTGTGTATCATGTGAGCCCTTGGTAGTTCCTTTTTCAACTCCACTACCTGTTCCCATAGCATTTTATGCTTAATTGTGCCACCTTTTGCGTCCTTGAATCCATTTTGTCCCCAGTGGTGTAAGTAATCTTTGTATGACTGTACACAGTAAAAGGAATCACACACAATTTAGTGTGGGGAATTCTCGATCCGTATTTACCAGTGCCAGTATCAGGGCTTTTAAATCTGCCAGCTGTGCCGTGCAGTCTCCTAGAGACTGTGGGGCATATTAGCAAGACCGGCGATAAAATTATCGCTGTTTTAGCGGCAGGAAACTGCCGCTAAAACGGCGATAATGGGCTTGCTAATATGCGTTATAGAATTCCAATAGAAGCCCAGGTTAGATGTCCTGCACATCTAACCTGGGCTTCTATTGAATTCTATAACGCATATTAGCAAGCCCATTATCGTTGTTTTAGCGGCAGTTTCCTGCCGCTAAAACGGCGATAATTTTATCGCCGGTCTTGCTAATATGCCCCTGTGTTTTTGTACAACTTGGATAACATTTTCCATCCTGCATGCGTCCTTTAATGATAGCACATGCGGCGCTGTATTGCTGCTTACTCCCTATGGCCGGCTGAGCAGACCCGTCAGTGTAAATTATATATTCATACTGATCCAGAGGCATTATTTCATTTGGTAGAGGATATTCTTGCTCGTATTGCAGAAATGCTTGTTTTTAGACTTGGGTCATACCTGTATTCTACATCTGTTGCAGTGAGAGAATTAGCCTATTGTATACATCTTGGATGTAAGGCTTTGGCGTTAGGAACGCTTGCCTTTGTCGCAGCCTCTAAGGATGGAACTGGGGTAACGACAATTATACGCTTCCCTTGAGCTAGTGCTCTTACTCTCACTAAAGCAGTCTGTACTGCTGTAAGAATTTTTTCTGTTGGTGCAAAGCGCATCTCAGCATTCGTGTACAAATGTGATTTGTATGCTATTGGTACCGTTTCACCTTCATTATATGTGAGGTATGTGTACCCTGATTGCCCCGCAACTATGCGGATCACTAAGTTGCGTACATTTACGCGTGTCTGTAAGTGTTTTGAAGCTATCATATCAGCTTGTAGGGAGCGAAGGATAACTGTGTGTTCCTGTGTCCATTGTGTAACTGAAAAGTCAGGTTTTATTAATGCATAATCCAAAATGTATGTTCTGCCAAAGTTCAGGAATCCCAGGATTGATTTTTAGTTTTTTAATGATTTTGGAGGTTGGAGCAGCGCACACTTTTCTAAAAAGTTAGCTGCTAGGCTTTTTTCTTCACTTGAAAGCTCATATCCCAGAAAAAGGACATTGAGGTGGGCTATCCTCGATTTTTAAAGTTGAATTTGTAACCCTCAGAGGCAAATCCCAAAATTATGGTGTTTACTCTGTTCAAGTGTTCCTCCAGGTCATCATCCGTTAGATGAATATCATCCACATAGGACAATGCCTCTTCATCCAAATTTTGAAGTAATCCAATTACTCTAGCTGAAAACAACCCCGGGCTGTTCTTATACCCCTGGGGGAGTCTACAAAATTGACCCTGGGAGCCTAACGCGGAGAATGCGGTTGAATACCTGCTTTCAGGCGCTATATTTTGGCAAAAAAATCCATTTGAGATATCTAATGTTGTTTTGTATTATTTCCGCACAATGGTATTCATTAATGCGGCACTGTGTGCATTTTGAACTGCAAATGTCTTAGTGCACGTGTTTAAATGTCTGTAATCCAAATTTAAACTATATGAATTGTCCAGTTTTGATACGGGAAACAAAGGGTTATTCATTTGAGAGGTGCAAGTTTCAATCACCCCTTGGTACTCAAGTTCATCTAGGATCTTCCTGACCTGTTTTTTAGCTTCTTGTTTATTGGATACTGCCTCTGTGCAGTCAGAGTATTTTTAATGGAATAATGTGGTGGGTTGAATCTTCATCCCATCCAACATGGTTTTTGGATAATGCCGGAGCCAGGGCTACCGCCCAATCCCGTGCATATGTATATTTTAGATATTTGGGAACAGGGTCGGAGAATGTTGGTAAAATTACTGTTTCTCCTCTAGGACAGTCCATGATGAATGCTGGCGGCCAATCTTGTCTGTCTGACCGTCCTTCCCTCTCAGAGTTTTTCGTTGAACCCTGAAAGGAACGAGAGGAACGTGTTTCAGTATCCTGATACCTGTCAGGCTTCCTAATATTGATCCTATTCCTAAGGTTATACCTCCTTTCGGAGGGCTCCTGTGTAGGAGATCTACCTCTGGATTGAGATCTGTTTTCTTAACTTTTTGTTTTTTGTTATTGTCCCACTTCTTTTTTGATGAAGCAGGTGTCTGCTTGAAGGTGTCCTTTTCGGGACTACCCATCAGTTGTGGTTTTAATGCTTTTCCACCCAAACTGTCCCTGCGTAATTCTGCATTTGCAGTTTCAATTATTTTAGGTAGTTTGTGCTCCTGTTGTGAAGGACTGAACTCCCTTAGGTGTTGGCGGATAGCCACTGATGCTGCCTCCCCTTTAATATTTGCTAATATTATGTTTGATACCTGGGCATAATTACCTAGTAATTTCATCCCTAAGTTCAGAGCAGGCTCTGCTCCGTACTCATTTTGTATTTGTCTTAATACATCTGGTATTTCTGCTAATGATGGGATACCATGTGTTCTGGTATATATGGCAGCAAAAACTGTACCCCAAAAGGTACAATTCTCTGTCTGTGGTGTTATCCCCATGGGCAAGCAGATTGTCAGCATTCTGTGTTTTTCATACGGACTAGTATTCAGGAATACTGCTTCTAGCTGTGTTATTTTTTGAGCTACCCAGAATGGCATTTGTTCACGTTTTGCAAGCATTTTACCCATTCGTGCGTGTAACGTTTGTGGTGTTATTTTGGTTGCTGTATTTTGAACTGGAGTTGTATTTGTTGCAACCATTGACGGCTGGACTGTAAGTGTCCTCATGACAAACTGCATCATGTTTCTGTACATTTTTATTAATTCTTTGAGAAGTATAAGTAAGTCTCCTCCTGGCATTGTTTCAATGTCAGGGTGTGGTGTGTAGGCCACTAATATTGGCCATGTCGCTCCTTCTCTTCCGAGCGCACCGAGTCTTACTCTACTTCTTGTATGGGGGAGGGCGCCTTTAAACCAGTATAAGTGTTCCTGGTAAGTTAGTGGAATTTTAATGTCCTCATAGGGACAATATTCGTCCAGTATTCCACTTTCTGTGTAGAAGTGAAATGTCTTTGTTCTTGCATTTGCAACTGGGAATGTAACCCATGAATAGAATACCTCTGTTTTAAATGATTCGTGTGCCTCAATCACGAAAGCTACTGGTCCACCCCGGGATGTTAGACCGTGTGCACCTAGTTTTATGGTAACGGCATTTCTAACATTTTCTGCAATGGAAATTGCATCTGCATCTTCTTCGTCTGCTGAGAGATTTAGTTCTTGCATAACTCTATCCACATTTCCTATTTCTTCAGTCATTGTTGTAGAGAAGAAGAGCTTTTCAAGGGAACTAAGATAAGGTGTTTTTGCACAGTTTTAGGAACAAAGTGTCCTTCAAGCTTGATTAACCAACAGCCAACAAATAGGATTTTGCCTACTCAGCTGTGGCGGAGTTTGTGCCCACCCACTCAAGACGTCTCTGGGGAGTTGTGAGTAGGGGTTTCTGAGACTAGCACGACTGAACTACTCAGATTCTACTGTTAAATAGGTACCCAACCATTGTTGGCGGTGCCATGTCGTGTAGCTCCTATATTAATTATACAGGATCTGCACGTTTGGACAGCATACACTGTTGGATTGGTTTCAGACTGTTTCTGAACACCCCTACCGAGTATGTTGGCCTTTTTGTACCAACTAGCTCACAGTGCCACTAGAGTCTCCTCTTACCAAGGAGAGAATAGTTCCTGGCAACCATCAAACATGACAACCCTGATCCCTCAGGACCGTGGAAACAATATACTACTTTTCGCTCAGTCACTCGTGCTTACTTAGTCTGTCTCAGAGAGATACACAGAATAAACAGGCTGGGCGTTTTCAATAACTATTTTATTGAACAGTTGTTATTCTGGTGTAGAATAGATGAGCTGCAACAACCGTTAGACAGTATAAGATATAAATGATTAGCAGTACTAAAAAGGTAAATGGATAGTATAGTTCTACCATCTTACAATAATCATGGATACAAACGAGTATATAAAACACATGATACAACAGATGCGTACTCCTACGATGCTTCCCTAACTAGATGTACCTAAATGTACCTAGCATGTGTGTAGGTGTTAGGCCAAGAATCCCTCTAGGATAAAGTCAACCCCATTACCTGAATTGAGAGACTGTGGGACCCCGTCCTGTTCTCGAGGTGGACACCCCGCAAGGGATGTTAGACCACTGCAAGCTGGAGTGTCTGCATGCAGGAACCTCAGCGTCTCTGGTCAGTGTGTCTGCCGGGAAGTCTCGGTCTCCTCTAGCTATCTTAGCAAGATGTGATGTATATATACCCATAGGTCTCCCCAAGGGTCCTACCTCACTGTAATACTGTGCCGGCCTAAGGATGACGTCGGGCATGAACTTTGTACATAGATATTATACAGGAGATGGCCGTCCTGCTGTGCTTCCAAGAATCCTCATGCATAATGTATGAGCTCTCGAACTAGGGAAAACCCGTGTTCTGAATGCAGTGTCGTATCTAGGTAAAAGGTCAGTCCCTGTAAACCGTTATAAGTGTAATGTAGGGAAGAATATAGGTGATGGGTAATGAAGTTACCGGGGCCTATATTATGTTACCTATATGGAATATAACAGTGACACTGACATGGGCATCGTGTACTGCAACACTTCCAATGGGTTACTGTCCAGAAACACTTTTTGGGTACAGAGACAGACACTAAAACAATTGGACACTGACACAGAGTCACATTATCTAACATGGTACATAGAAATTGGGGTACTGACATGGGCACAGAGAACTGACAAGGGGGCATTGACACTAGGACATTGGTGCCAGGGCACTGGGACATGGATAAATGGGGAAATAGAGACACTGACATTGATACAGGAACAATAATGATGGGACATAAATAAAGGGACACATATGAAGTAACAGCGACATGAGGTCACTAACACAGTAACACTGATACAGCCACAAACACTAATGCTAAGACACTGACACAAGGGCGCTAGCATTGGGCTACTGAGTCATAGATGCTGCATGCAACAAGGTTATGAGCAACAAGCATGGAGGTACTGACACTTAGTTATTGGCATAAGAGCAGTAATTCAGGGAAACAGCTGCATGGACTGAGACTGTGGGACACCCACACAAGCACAGTGCTAGGGATATATTGACACAAAGACAAAGAGATATCAATACTGACAATGGAACACAAGCACAGAGATAGGACAGTCCATCATTGCCACTGAGACACAGCTACAGATATTGTGTGGCACTGACACTGGAAATGTGACACCTGGAAAATGATGCAGACATTGATGGGGATTTTACCACTGGGAAACTGATGCAAGGATACCAAGACAGTCAAAGGGACACATGTGGACATGGGGACACCAAAACTGGTATGTGGATACTGACATTTGGACACGGATATGGAGATGCTAAAAGACAGACTTACACTAACTTCAGAATATTGACACTGTGGCACTCACATTTGGGAACTAGGGCTACACGGACACAGAGGCACTGACACAGGCATTAAACTTACACAAGTTCACTGACACAAAGGCTCTAATGCATGGATACAAGCATAGTGAGACACACCAGAGACCACAAACACTCAGACTACAAACACTCGAACTATAGACATAAGAATAAGCAAATCTATGGTCCTATCTAAACAACATTCTTTAACAGCACCAAGAAGGCATAATGTGAGCGAGTGCTATTCGCAGCAATACTTCCTAACCTTTTTGAGATAACATGGCAGCCTGTGTGCAATGGCCCCTCAGTCCTGCCTAAAATAACCCCAATCTCTGCCTGTTACAATTTGAGTTGACAGAATACAACTTTGGTTTCTAGAAATAGTGAATGTACATGCTTTTTACTGTCACTGTACAGTGGGGCTTTAATGAGGCCAGAGGAGCTGCATATGGAAGTTGCTGAATACTTAGGTTGTCTAGTCTTGATTCACCACATGCCTCTTTCTTCCACCAACCTATACTTTATGCCTCTTTTTCTTACATTTGCAAGATCTTTTTCATCCCTTCTTTCTGTCTTTGTCGTCATTTTCCGATATTTCTATTCATCTGTCTTTCTGTCTTTTCTGCCCATCTTGCTTTTGGTCTGGGTCAAAATCTGATGATGAAAAATAAATCTGGGTCCCCAAAGATAAGTGCCAGTGCCCGCCATCTGAAACCAACTACACAATTCAAGTACTGGGTAAAAGGCTCTGAAACAGTGACTGATGACTGGGAAGCTGTCTTACATATTCCTGCTGCTTTAAGTAATAGAAGGGGGCCTATCACCACACTCACTCCCTCAGCTCAGCTGTGCCCATGCTTTCCCAACATCCCATGCATACCTTGTCTATCTCTTCTGTTAACTGTTCCATGGAGGTCTCTCTTGCCGAAGATAATTTAGAACTTCCTTAAATACCCATACAATTATTGTCAATGGTTTTTTAGAAAATGTACCTAGAAACGTGGGATTTGCCTTACTTTTCCTCAAAAGTATCTTGGAAGAGCACACACAGGCCCATGCATAATTGCATGTATGCTGTATTTAGGTTTCTGCAATTTTACTGGATGTAAGTGCTTGGAAAATACCCTTTAACACATATTTAATTACTATTTCTCAGATTTCTTGCTCACTTTGCTTTAAAAGGTGCAATTTCATATTCATTATCACTAATAGTGGTAAATGTAGAATAATGTTAACACTTTAGAAAAATTGCAAAATATGCTGCTTTCTTCAAAATCTCACCATATTAAAAAAATACTGCTTGGGAACCAAACCAGTATCAAAATCTGAGAACAGAAATCCTCCTGTAGTTATTTCTTGGGGCCATTCCCCCCTTAACATCTACCCTTGACTACGAGCTTGCGGGCCTAACAGCATGTTCTCCAAAATCTCCACCCAACATAATTACTCTCCACATAATACCACTCAAAGCAGCATGATTCAACTCCACATAATTACACTCTACTCAATATCACATAAATACACCCCACATAAATCCACTGTATGCCACATAGCAACAATCCACATAAATACACTCTACACTACGCAACATAATTCCAATCAGCATAATTTCACTCAATGCCACACAGTTCCATGAAGTACTATTCAATTCCTCATGTTTCCATTCCACACCACATAATTCAACAACAAAACACATAATTCAACTCAACAAGAAAATTACTCAACATGCCACATACATCTAATCCACACCCCATAATTCCGCATCATGCCTGAAATTCAGCAGCACCCCACATCATTAAACTCCACTACATACCACTCCACAACACAAAATACTAATCCTCATAATTACACTCCCTGACACACAATCCCACTCCACAGAATTCCAGTATACTTAATACCACATAATTACTATTCAGATATTTCCACTGCACACCATTCCACATAATAACACTACACAAATCCACTCCACACCGCACTATTCCATGCCACACAGTTCCACAACGAACAATTCCCTTCGAACCCGCATAATTCCACTCCACACCACATACATGCACTCCACTCCACTCCATAACACATGGGTAAAAATCATTGTCATTTACAACGCGAATAGCTCTAACTCTCGCAAAAGTGAGACCTATTGGCTTTGCCAATGCTTGCTATAATTGCAGAATCTGCATTTATGAGGGGTCATAATGCTACTACTCGAGTTTGACTTGTGTTGCTGAATGGGTAGAGTCAGGAATCTTGCCTGCAGGATATTATTCTTGTGTAGCCTAGTTAGTTATTTTTTGAGGTAGAATTTCATGTGCAGTAAATCCTGAGATGTTAAAACTAGTTCAAACGGGTTGTTGTTCTCAAGGAATTAATGTCTACTTTCCTTGATAGAGTTACAAATTGTCTCAGAAGTTTACTGCTTAGAAAGAAAGAGCAGAACTTTAAAGCAATTTAGGATCCAGGTTCAATCGCATATAGCTATATCTAAATATGCGGCCCAGTTCTTATCTTGGGCTTTAAAAATCTCTTGGGTGCAGACGCCACCGCACACAAACCACTGAGCTGCATCCTCCTCAACGTACGCTCCCTGCATAGACACCCTGTAGAAATCTGGGACCTCCTCAACACTCACACGCCCGATGTTGCCTTCCTCACAGAGACCTGGACCAACGCCAGCTCTGCACCCGACATCACAACTGCCATCCCGACGGATACAAAATCCTGAGAAAAGACCGCCCCAACCGCCCAGGAGGAGGCCTCGCCATCGTCCACAAAAGTTCCATCCGATTGACAACCACCAACCCGGACGACGCCTCTCCCCCATGGAACACGTCCTATCCAGATCCAGCCCAACCCCAGAATGACGCTCTGTGGAACACTCACCTACAGTCATCCTGGACCCCGCACCCCCTTCACCAACGTCATCGCTGACCACATCGCACCCCATGCCCTCACTTCTACGGACTACATACTACTCAGAAACCTGAACTTCCACCTGGACAACCACAGCGATCTCAACACCACCGCCCTCCAGGAGAACCTCACCAACATAGGACTGAAGCAACTTGTCTCCACTCCCACTCACACAGCAGGACACACACTCAACCCCATTTTCGCCGGAGGAAACAACATTAGTTTCAGCCACACCATGGAACTGCTCTGGATCGAACACCACTGCATCCATTTTTCCTTTACGATACCCACCGCACACAAGCACACGCGCTGCCTCCCACGCAGAAGCTGGAACAAAGTCTCAGAAGAACACCTCACCTCCGCCCTCACCTGCACTCCACCCCAACTACAACAGACCCCAACACATCGGCAAGCAACCTCCACCAATGAATTGGCAACTGCGCCAACACTCTCGCCCCCCTCCAGAACACCACGGAGATGACACAACAAGAAAGTCAACTGGTTCACCACGGAACACCGAGAATCCAGGCGCTCCTGCCGATGACTGGAGAAGACGTGGAGAAACAGCAAAACCCTGGAAGCATGCTCCGCCTACAAATCAGCCATCACAGCACACCACCAACTCATCAAATCAACAAAGAAAAACTTCATCCAAGACAGAATCCTCTCAATGCCCACAACTCCAAGGAACTCTTTGCCATCATACAGGAATTTGCCAAATCCAACAGCTAAACAACCGACGTCCCTCCCTCCCAAGACCTCTGCAACAAACTCAGCTCCTTCTTTCACCTCAAGATCAAGACACTCTACGACAACTTCGATGACCAAGACCAAGGAACTGCCTCAACTCCCACCCCCAATGATGCTACCCAACAGACCCTCCTCACCTGGACCCCTCTCACCACAGAAGACACCTTAAAGACAATGAAGAGCATCCACTCCGGAGCACCTTCTGACCCCTGCCCGCCACACATCTTCCACAGGGCCGCCACTGCCATTGCACCCAAGCTACCCCAAACTATCAACTGCTCCCTCGACATAGCCACATTCTCGAACAACTGGAAGTGTGCCAAAGTCAACCCCCTCCTAAAGAAGCCCTCCACAGACCCGACAGACCTCAAAAACTTCAGGTCCATCTCACTGCTTCCTTTTCCTGCCAAAGTCATCGAAAAGGCAGTCAAGACCCAGCTAGCACACTTCATAGAAACCAACAGCATCCTAGACACCTCTCAATCCGGATTCCGCAGCAACCACAGCACCGAGACCGCCCTCCTTGACGCCACCGATGACATCCGTGCCCCCCTCGAACAAGGCCACATAGCAGCCCTCATCCTCCTGGAATTATCAGGTGCCTTCGACACAGTCTCCCACCGCACACTAGCCACCAGAATCCACGATGCTGGCATCCAAGGAAAGCCTTTAGGCTGGATACGATCTTTCCTCTCAGGCAGTACAGAGAAAATAAGACTCCCGCCCTTCCTCTCAGAACCGACAGAGATCAGATGCGGAGTACCCCAAGGATCCTCCCTCAGCCCCACACTCTTCAACATCTACATGGCCCCCCTCACAACCATTGTCAGAAGCCATGGGCTCAACATCGTCTCCTACGCCGACGACACCCAGCTCATACTCTCCCTCACCAAGGAACCTGAATTTACCAGGCACAACTTCCAAGAAGGGATGAGAGCTGTCACGACCTGGATGAGCAACAGCTGCCTGAAGCTCAACTCGGAGAAAACAGAAGTCCTCACCCTCGGCTCCACCCCTTCTGCATGGGACAACACCTGGTGGCCCCCCGCCCTCAGAAACCCACCCACACCTACGGACCATGCACACAACCTCGGCATCATACTCGACTCTTCACTCACCCTGAATCACCAAATCAATGCCGTATCCTCCGCATGCTTCAACACCTTCTGCATACTTCGCAAGACGTTCAAGTGGATCCCCCTGACTCCAGGAAGACTGACACCCTCGCACTCATCACCAGCAGACTGGACTATGGCAACGCTCTCTATGCCAGAATCAACAAAAAACTCCTCTGCAAACTCCAGAATGTCCAGAACGCTGCAGCCAGACTTATCCTCGATCTCCCACGACACAACCACATCACCCAACACCACTGCGACCTCCACTGGCTCCCACTCAAAAGAATAATAACCTTCAAGCTGATCACACACGCCTACAAAGCCTTCCACAACACCGGCCCACAATACCTCAATGACCGAATCTCCTTTCACACCCCCAAGAGAAACCGCCCACCACCTCCGTTCAGCCGACCTCGGCCTAGCCACAGTCCCATGTTTTTTACAGGACCGGAGCAGATTGAAGATGCTTCTCCTACCTCACAGTCAAGACCTGGAACTAACTCCCCCTTCACCTCCGACGGAGCCCAACACTGCATCAATTCAGAAAGGACCTCAAGACCTGGCTCTTCGAATGACCCCAACAGAGCTGCTCACCCCCCCCCTCCCCGTGCCTTGAGAACCTCACAGGTGAGTCGCCTGCTTCACAAACCTGATTGATTGATTGATTGTAGGACCATTTTAAGCGAGTACTTTTTTTGTTCTGAGTTACCTGATAGTAATATTTGATAAATGATGACTTATATACCATAGCTTGTCTTAAAATACCAAATTCTAGCTGTAACTTGGCACGTCAAATGCACTGAGGTAACTGAAAGATACGTCCGTATGTGATGCACTGCAATTTATTAAGCTTTGACTCAATTTTAGCAGGGTAGGCTGGTGCCCATGTGAAATTGTGGGAATTAGTTCTGCCTTTGATACCCTTAGGATGGCCTCTGCTGATGGGCTGTATAAATTTGCATTCAGGTGACAGAGTGCAGAGGTGAGGTTACTGGCTTTCTTGTTAATTGATGTTAAGTGTGTCAATGGCCTACCTGTGTCTCCAAGCCAAACCCCCAGGTAGTTGTAAGTTGAGGTGTAATTGACTTTTTCCTGGTTTAATGTCAGCGAGATCTCTGATTCATTCTTAAGTTTTCCAAAAACCATTGCTTTGAATTTTTTTTATTTTGGCCATCATACTATGGGACTCATTGTATATATGAAGCTTTGCCAGGGCACTCTGTAGATCTATTTTGCTTTGATCTAAAATCACCAGATCATCAGCAAATTATAAGATAGGGATTTTATGCTGGCCTATTCTTGGCTGGAATGCTTTTGCTTTGTTTGTTGCATGACCCATGTCTGCTGTGTACAGGTTAAACAAAATGGGGGCCAGGACTCACCTTTTTTTGATGCCCCTAGTTGTGTAAATCTTTTCAGAGACTTTATCTCCAAATACCAATTTAATCCACACCCATGATTTTGTGTATAATACAATGACAGCTATCAGTAGTGCTCGTGGGGTGTCCCAGTTGGTTAGTTTCCTTCATAATATATGGCAATGAATGCCATCAAAACCCACCACATAGACTACAAACATGCAAAGACTGGTGGCTATAGAGGGTGAGTGGCATGATGGGCTACATATGGTAGTGCAACTCTGTTGTCTATAGTTGAAGACTTCTGTCTGACCCCAGTTTGGTAAAAAGGTACTAACATTTCCTTTCTGCCCATTGCTCTAGTTTTCTTAATAAGATTGTGGCATTTGCTTTTGCTTCCACCTCTAATAGGGCTATAAGCTTATAATTTACTGGATTTCCAGTCTTTCCCTTTTTGTGCCTAGGGTGTAAGATGGCTCCTCACCATGATTGAAGAATTTGCTTGCACAGGAAAGCATCCTGATACAGTGGTGTTAATTGCTCGGCCCAGACATTAGTGTCTGTCTTAAAGATGGAGCCTGGCAGGCCATTTGACCTTGGAGCACCATTGGATCTTATCTTCTCTAGGACTTTTCTGATGGCGGGGCAATTAAATATAATCCTGTGCTCTTGCAGCTGTTATTAATAATGTTTGTATCGCTATTGATTAGTTCTTCTGTGTATATCGTTTTTATGTATGCACCATTCAATTTTATTGCGATATACAGTTTCCCTTTGTATAGGTGGTGCTCTATAAAGAATTCATGTAGCTCCAAAATTTGGCTTGGTTATTGCGCCCTGAAACTGCATGGACTCGTCACCATTGTTCCTCCTACTAGTCTCTCTTGCTGCCCAAAGATGATGTTGGTAGGCTTTTGTATTTCCTTTAAAGACCATTCTGCTACTTTCTTTGTCTTATTTTTTATAGACCTTGCATACCTTCCTTAAGACTGATTTTACATTTATGGCCATCTCACTGTACCAGGAATTTCTTCTGGCAGGAGCAACACTCATAGGTTGCGAAGATGCTATACATCTGTTCCCTGTTAAGCACCTGTATGTGAAAGTTATTGTGGCAATCCATCTTGATATCTGCTCTGTTTCACTATTTTCCTATGGCACAGGATTTCCATCTATCTGCTGGAGTTTCCTATTTTTAAACTGTTCATTGATTATCTTGCCTCATTTGAATCTCTTGATGTTCTTACAACCTTCTATCCCTTCTAGGACAACCACCATTTCAATTCCCCTTCCAGTTTCAAATTGTGTTTATAATCTATCAGTGGTAGGTGGTCACTTTCCATCCATTCCAGAATTCCAAAATGCATACAGCCCAAACTCAGATTAATTGAGGCAAAAATGTAATCCATTGTGGTCCCTCCTTTATGCATGCTGTGATAGTTTATCTCCTTATATTTGCTGGACTGACTATCCTTGATGGAGAGTAGTTTATGGGCCTCAAGGATATCTCTCACTTTGTTGTCTTGCGTGATGTTTTCCTGCTTGAACCTGTCCATGTCAGTTTCATCTGTGAGCCCTAGATTTTTACATATTAATATCGCCAGCAACTATAATCTCAAGGCCTGCATAGCTGCAAAGCATGTCCTTTAAAGTTTCACAGAATGTTCCTACTGTGCTTTTATAATCCTTGTTGTGAAGGCTAAGATATACATTAATAATAAGTATGGGTTTAGTGTAAAAATCCAGCTTATATTGTTTCAAAATTATTACTTGAGTTGTTGAGTTTTGTTGCACCACTTTAATGCCAGCATTCTTAGCAGAAGATAAATACATTTCTAGTTCCCCTGATGACCTACCAAACCTAGGGCCTGATATAGATCTCGGTGGACGAATTAATCCGTCACAACGGTGATGGATATCCCCTCTGCCGTAATGTAAATCCCATAGAATATAATGGGATTTATATTCTGGCTGACGGGATATCCGTCACCGCTGTGATGGAGTAACCCATCCACCGAGATCTAAATCAGGCCCTTTGTGTTTTTAGAGGCCAGGTAGTAGATCTCTTGGTACCTTTCTAATGGAGATGAACCTGTAGACCAGGTTTCTTTTATGCAAACAATGTCTCATGTTCAATCCAGTTTAGCATGTCACTTGTGTGCTTGTTTATCAGAGACCAGCCACTTTCCAGGAAGCCAATGTGAGTTGTGTACTGTACGCTATTAGTTCCTTCCTTTTATATTGAACTCCTGTTAGGAATAGCATGGGATCTTAATTGATAAGGTAGAGGCCAGCCAGCAACAGTCTGTCTCTTCCCTCATATCCTGTGGCCCTAATGTGATGCAGTTTATGTCATTATTTTCTTGAAAATGAATTTGCAGTTCTACATTCTGATTTTGTGTCTTATCCGAGGTGCTGATAGTCCCCTTTAAGATACTTTTCCCCTTTGATGGGCTCCATCGCTTGTTCTATGATTAAGTAGGAGCAGTGGGTATCTCTCTGCCTCCTTATGCTTGACCTCAGTGCCCCACTGAGCAAATCTTTGTTTTTCAACAATAGCTGAGTTGCCCTTGTTTCAGCAGACCAAGTTATAATAGTGGACGCAATCCCTGATGTGTGTTTCATTGTCTCAAAGTGTACTCTTGCAATATCGTCAGATTTTAGATGAGGTAAAGATGGGACACCTTGAAAGTGTAGTTTATTGGATCTATTTAATGTGTCTTGCATTCCTCATGAATTATATGTGGGGGTAAATATTAGTTTATCATGTACGTCCTTGCTATGACAGCAAGTGCCTGCTGAAGCTGCTTGATTTTGAGTTTATACATGACCTGTGCTACTTATATGTAACCCTGGGCAAAGCACTACGCTACGCTCGCGTAGTTTGCAAAGTTTGCGCTACTTCGCACAACGCGAATTGCACGTAGCACAGTGCAAACACGCGTAGCGTAGTGCAGCGGTCATTTTTTGCTTCCTCGCGGTCCTCAACGTCAAGTTGGCGACCGCGAGCAAGCACAATGACATCCCTGCGAGATTCTCAACGCAGGGAGGTCAGGTTTCTCATTGCGAGTGGTTGCGTATGCTCGCGACCGCTCGCAATGAGAAACTACCAGTCCGCGTTGAGAAAGCTGCCGCTCGAGTAAAAATCTACTCGAGCGGCAGTAAAAGACAGCTCGCACTGTGCATGATGCCGTTTTCAATGATTGCACAGTGCGGACAAGCATCCGGCACTGTGCAATCATTGCGAACAGTGCACTACGCAGTTCGCATAGTGCTACGCGTAGTTCGCGTAGTGCGAACTGCACTTTGCGTAGCTTCGCGTAGCGCTACTTCGCGAACTACGCCCAGGCTTACTTATTTGTCTGGTAGGTGAGGTATTTTAATTTGGGGCTGTTGTGTTTTGGAGGACCCCTACTTTGATCTCCTGTTGCTTTAGTTCCGTTATATCCATGGGGATTTGACTTCTGCAGGCAAAATATTTCCAGGGGATTTGGTAGGGGTATATGCCATGCAAGCCTGATGAGCTCTTTTGGGACCTGTGCTGGGCTAGTGGTGGGTGGTAACCTCTGCTCCGCCAGTGGAGTTTGCGAAGTTTTCCCATTCTACACTCCACTTGGAGCACGAAGATTGGCAAAAACTCCTCAAACCGCTGCCTAGCGGAGTTTACCAGTGCCCATCTTGCCATCTTCTACTTTATTCATATGGACGGCCCGTGGAAAAGAGCGAGAGTCATAGCCGCTCAGACATGCCCGCAGTGCTCAAGAGACTGTCCTTCTTCTCTGCCTTTGAGTACTCATCTTTCCCCGCATTGACGGCACTCAGCAGTCTCTCAGGCCATTCACCCCCTCCAGAAAGTGAAGTCACACGAGTCCTCCTCCCAACGGTATGACTCAATGGGCGACTGCCTTCACTAATTGCCCGGTGGATCCTCCCGGACTCCCTGCTCCTCTTATAGCAGTCTGTTATCATCACCTCCCAGCCACAAGGTATCAGTGAGTGACTTCCGCGGGGGCCACTGCACCGTGAGTCGCCCCACAACCCAAGAAAATAGCGGCGTGAGAGGTAGAGATGCTCCAATGTTGCCTTTTTGTGTAGGTCGATTTCTTGTTTCAGCTGTCTGATAGGTCTGGTTCTATATTATCTCATGCTGTTCTTATGTCTGGTACTGTAACTAGCGTTATAGTCTAACGAGTTTCTTTGTCTGTATTTGTGCATGTACTTCATTCAAATGATCTCGCACTATATGTAAAGTGCTCTGATACCTTCTGGTCTACCTAGCACTTTATAAAACCTATAAATAAATAAAAATAGCTCTATTAGCCCAGCTCTCCTGGTACGCCTGCTTGAGCTGCCGACTTGTATTTGTCTGTGGCGGTTTGTGGAGATCTGTAGTGGCCCCCTTGTTATGCTTGTGTTGTTTGTGACCTGCTCTCCTCTCAGCCCTGGCTTTAATTTTTGAGTTTCCTTTTTTAGCACCATCATTTCTTTAATTTCTCACATTGTATGTACATACATTCTTATACATTTTTTACTTTGCACTTTGTTTTCTAGGTTGAACGTAACAAAAATAAAACCGAAGCAGTTTGGATTCCGCCTTTCATATGCACTGTTTCAAGTCATTGCAATGTATTTGTAATATCACATGCACTGTAGAAACACTATCGCTGAGTGGGATTCTACTTTCATCTAATTAGCGGGATTTGGGTGCACAGTTACTGCAGGGGGGAGCGGTGTATTCATTACCAGTGGCATTTGAATTCCATAATGTTTTCTACGGGTGAGCAGAACTCCACGGATTTGCACAGAGCTTTTATTGAACGCTGCGGAATTCCACAGAGTACATCCCTATGAGTTCCGCCCACCCCTAGCTGGTATACTGGTAATTTACTGTATGTTCTTGTTGGTTGTTTCTCTGATTCTGTTGACACAGTACTATTTGTCCTCTGGATGAAGGGTGTAAAATTGGTATTTGTTGTGGCCGGTGCATTCTCCGTTCTTATCAATTCCGTTTCTGCTATCATCAGCACTTTGCTCATTATGTTAACTTTTGGCAATGCCATAAGCACTTTCTCCTTCCCTTACTTAAACATTGGATAGTAATCCTCTCTCACTGGAGCTTGAGTACTAACTGTGTGTTTGTCCATAAAGTGCTTTTGTTATCTGCAGGGCCTATTTTTATTCTTCTTTAATGTTTTTTCTCCCTTGTAGTTAGTGTTATGGAACTTTGGGATTGCTCAATTTATGTTGCTCCTTTTACATGTTGGGTGGTAATTTCAGTTATGCTTGAGGTCCCCAATGAGTCTGCTACAACACTTTGCTGATTGTTAATATCTGATGCTGATTTCAATCGAGAGTTTCCAATAGCACTGACTTGTAATTCAAGTGCGGATTTTGTGTTGTTGGCCAGGTCACCCTCCTCCATAGAATATTGATCTGTCAGTACGTAACTTTTTTAAGTCGGCGAGCAATATAGCTCACCAGTCAGGTAGTGTGCTCCGGTTATCGACTATTGGAGTGCACCTGCATCCTTTTAATGGGGTAGATGCCATTAAGTTTGTCAGTTTAGATCCAGGCTGTTGATGCTAGGGTTTATTTTGGCTATGCTATTCACCAAATATTGCATAGGATCTACCTGTAATTCAAATTGATGTGATTGCAATGTTACCTCATTTATACTGGCAAGCAGGGTGGACTTTATTGATGTCAAGACATTGTCTGACTTCCTGTCCATGGTGGCACTGTTGCCCTTGGTTGCAATTGCCTCGCCTGTCTGTGTTTGTGTTGCTTCAATCCCTTCCAATAGTCTGACATCGGTGTCACTCAATACAAGGCTGACATAAGAGTTCTGAATGATCTCTTTCCCTCTTTTCTGCACCCAGTGGTCTTCTAAGCTAATGGAAGAGGATATTTCAATAATCGATACATTTGGAACATTTTCAGTTCCCTCTTGACTATAATATACTTCTGGTTTTGTCTAAATTGTTCTATGTAGGTTATTGGTTCATTTTCAGTTCCATTTTAAGTGTGATGTACTAGTGCTTTTATTCAAATATTCTTCACTGAGGAGGGATTACACCATATGAGATGTGAGGGACTAGTCAGAGTTGGTTGATTTATTTTTAATCTGTTCTGAAATGTGCTCCACGAAATTACTTTGGGTCCCTTTTCTGAAGTAGAAATGAATAGTTTTCAACTGGGACTCACATCAATACTTAGGCAACTAAAAATATAGAACACAAAAATATTGATGTAAAAATATCGATAGTCAAAATTTCGACATCCTATCTTTAAGATGTAAATGCCAAAAATATCGAAAAAAATATAGATGTAAAAAATATCGATGTCCAAAATATCGTTTTTTTTCAATATATAAAAAATAATGTTAAAACAATTATATCATAAAATGAACTTTAAAAAAATTACTTTAATATAATATACATTAAAAAAAATATATTAAACAAATTTAATTTATAAAAAAATCAACATACATATATAAAATGTAATATATAAATGTATATTTACTGTAAAAGCATTAATAAACTAATAACTTTAATTTATTGTAAAACATTATAAATATATAAAAATTATATATATATACATACACCTATAACATAAAATATCAGAATAAAAACATTATATTATAAAATAAAATACAAAAATATTTATACATTTTCAAACCTACATTTTGCACTCCATTGAGTGTAACAGTAGGAAAATTGTTGAATAGCATAAGGGTAAAAATGTACTATTCCCACTGCAATTACTGCAACAGTAGAGAAAGTGTTGGATAGCGTAGAGGTAAAAATTACTATTCCCACTCCAGTGAGTGCAACAGTTGGGAAAGTGTTGGATAGTGTAGGGGTAAAAATTACTATTCCCACTCCAGTGAGTGCAACAGTAGGGAAAGTGTTGGATAGCGTAGGGGTAAAAATTACTATTCCCACTCCAGTGAGTGCAACAGTAGGGAAAGTGTTAGATAGCGGACGGGAAAAAATTACTATTCCCACTCCAATGAGTACAACAGTAGGGAAAGTGTTGGATAGCGTACGGGTAAAAATTACTATTCCCACTCCAGAGAGTGCAACAGTAGAGAAAGTGTTGGATAGCGTAAAAATAAAAATTACTATTCCCACTCCAGAGAGTGCAACAGTAGGGAAAGTGTTGGATAGCGGTGGGGTAAAAATTACTATTCCCACTCCAGAGAGTGCAACAATAGGGAAAGTGTTGGATAGCGGAGGGGTAAAAATTACTATTCCCACTCCAGCAAGTGTAACAGTAGGGAAAGTGCTGGATAGTGGAAGGGAATAATTTACTATTCCCACTCCAGCAAGTGCAACAGTAGGGAAAGTGTTGGATAGCAGAGGGGAATAATTTACTATTCCAACTCCAGGGAGTGCAACAGTAGGGAAAGTGTTGGATAGCGTAAAAGTAAAAATTACTATTCCCACTCCAGAGAGTGCAACAGTAGCGAAAGTGTTGGATAGCGGAGGGGTAAAAATTACTATTCCCACTCCAGCAAGTGTAACAGTAGGGAAAATGCTGGATTGCAGAGGGGAATAATTTACTATTCCCACTCCAGCAAGTGCAACAGTAGGGAAAGTGTTGGATAGCAAAGGGTAATAATTTACTATTCCAACTCCAGGGAGTGCAACAGTAGGGAAAGTGTTGGATAGCGGAGGGGAATAATTTACTATTCCAACTCCAGGGAGTGCAACAGTAGGGAAAGTGTTGGATAGCGGAGGGATAAAAATTACTATTCCCACTCCAGCAAGTGCAACAGTAGGGACAGTGCTGGATAGCGGAGGGGAATAATTTACTATTCCCACTCCAGCAAGTGCAACAGTAAGGAAAGTGTTGGATAGCGGATGGGAATAATTTACTATTCCCACTCCAGGGAGTGCAACAGTAGGGAAAGTGTTGGATAGCGGAGGGGTAAAAATTACTATTCCCACTCCAGCAAGTGCAACAATAGGGAAAGTGTTGGATAGCGGAGGGGAATAATTTACTATTCCCACTCCAACAAGTGCAACAGTAGGGCAAGTGTTGGATAGCGGAGGGGAATAATTGACTATTCCCACTCCAGCAAATTAATTAGCATTAATTAACAAACTATTAATTAATTAAAAATTATTTACCTCACACCATATTCCCCTATAAATGACACCACCAATGTCGTAAAACATGATACAATTAACATAATTAATTAACAATTAATTACTCAATTAATAACAATTAATAAGCAATTTATAATCAATTATTAATAAATTAATTCACACAATTAACACTATAAAACAACATTAAATAAATATTTTATAAAAAATATTAAAAAATATATTAAAATTAAATTACTTCCCACCCTACTCCCCTATCAACCCACAACCCACTGCTAAACAAATGACACAATTAACACAATTAACAATAAATTAATAAAAATTAATAACCAATTAATAACTAATTAATAATAAATTATTTACCACAATTAAGATTATAAAATATTAAATACATAAATATTGATTAATAAAAAATATTAATTAATTAATTGTAATTAAATTATTTCCCATTCTATTCCCCTATAAACCCACAACCCGCCCCAAAAATATAACACAATTAACATAATTATCAATTAATGTATTAATAATAATTAATAAGCAATTAATAATTTAGTAATAAACAATTATTTATAAATACTAATAAATAACAATTATTAATTACCTTAATATAATCAAATTACTTCCCACCCTACACCCCTATAAACCCACAACCCGCTCCAAAAAATATAACACAATTAACATAATTATCAATTAATTAATTAATGAAAATTAATATCCAATTAATAAATAATTAATTTAATAATTATTTATAAATACTAATAAATAACAATTATTAATTACCTTATTATAATTAATTTACTTCCCACCCTATTCCCCTATAATCCCACAACCCGCTATGGAACTAAAACGCAAAATTTATTTCAAATAAAATTAATATTCAATTTATTATATTTAAATTACTTCCCACCCTATTCCCCTATAAACCCACAACCCGCTACGGAACTAAAACGCAAAATTTAAATAACATAAAAAAAATTCACACATACATGAAAAAAAAGCAATACTTATACAAAAAAATTAAATCACATACTTTTATAAGACATACTAAAATACATCACACTAATATAAAAATAGATATTATAGACAACAATATTTTTACTAACGATATTACTGACTTCGATATTAAAAAACGATATTTCTTACCTTACTGTCGATATTCTGTACCACGATATTCTTGCAGTCGATATTCTTCCATTACGATATTTGCAACTCGATATTATGGTAGGTCGAAATTTGCAACTCGATATTCTGTCTGTGCACCATTAGTGTTGGTGCTTGTTCTATTTCCCTGAATAGGTGCGCTGTGCCACTAGGCTCGAGTTTGGGATGGGCAGCATGTTGTTTTCCCTGTTGATGTGGTTCTCATGTTTCCTTGACCTGTCTTGTCTAGTCCATCATTCCCTTATTGAAGCATTTGTGGTTTATGCCGCATGTTAAAAACTTAGGGGCATATTTATCAAGGTTTTGCGTCACCCTTGTGCCATGCAGTTATGCATACACTCAGTACATGCACTAACCATACATGTACTGCACAGTTCTATTCTTCTCCTGTACTGTACTCTTCCCAGGCACACATACATCCATAGCAGAGTCACTACTCCTGCACTGCAAAGCGCTCTACAGCAACCTGATGATGGCCAAGGGTGAGTTAAGCACACAGCAACAGAAATTTCATAATGGTGAGTGAGCCTGTAGGCCTCACTCCAGTGACACATGGTGAAAAGGACCTGTTTACTCCAACTGATCACTATATGGTATGCTATCACCACCATACCCGTGCTGCTGCCTATCTCTTGAAGAAAGGTTGAGCCTTCCCCCACTATGAGGGTAGAGCTTTGGGTGCCCCTTCCGGTCCAACAAGACCTCCATCCACGAGAGAGGCCTATGTCATGGAGCACACTCATGATGGTTGTTTGCCTTTGACAACAAAAATTAGCATTAGGGATCCAAACAATAAAACAGTTGGGCATTCAGGACAGAGGCATATGTCTTTTACCATGCACTGGAACTTTCCATCCCAACACCACTGTTCTTGTCCTGTAGGCCTTTCCCCACTATTCATTCCATACCTTCTCCTCTCCCCGCACATCACTCGCCATCTCCTCCATTTATGTCCCTTTATTTTTTCTTGCCTAGTCTGCTCCGTTTCCCACTCAGTCCCTCATGTTTTCCATTTCCTCGTCTTCCGTCCCACCCATTCTAATTCAGCATACTTTCAAAGCTAGAAGAACGTCACAAAAACAAACTAGCAAACTACATTAGCAGAGATGAGTGGGATGGCTGGAGGTCCTCCAGCTAATAAGCAAAATACACATTTTCCTCTTTACTTTTCAAAACAAACTGGAAAAGAGCAACCTTGTCTTACCTGTCCTCTCTTCAGCATCTAAATCCTTGAAGAATGGAAATAGTAATTTACATTTCAAGGAAAAGAAATACAGAGTTCCTCAAATTAACCTATGAACTAAAGGGCATATTTACTAAGAAGTGACTGAGTGCGGTGTTAGCCTTACTGGCTTAACGACGCACTCCGCCACTTCTGAAACACAGGGCTACACCATATTTACAACAATATGGTGCAGCCCTTCTTTTCCTCCTGCGCTGGCGCTAAATTTAGCAGCCTTGCGCCAATGCAGACACCCTTGCACCATAGTCAATGGTGTCTGCGTTGAGGGGAAGATTATGTGCAGGAAGGTCTCCCTTCCTACACATAAACAATCTTTAAATGGCCTTTTGTAACTTTTGTGTGCTGCTTAATGAAGCACACATAGAAATTACAAAACATAATTTTTTTTAAATGATTGTTTATGTGCAGGAAGGGACACCTTCCTGCACATAAACAATCAATGGCGTTTTGCTGTTTCTATGTGTGCTGCGCAACGCAAAACACATGGAAACAGCAATAACGAGGAGAAATGAAACATTTCTCCTCATTTCACCAGGTTAAGACCAGGTTGTCCCTGTCTTAATTCTGGCGCTGCCTCCTATTTACGCCTCTCTTGTAAATAGGAGGCAGCGTCAAAATCAATGGGTGTTGCGGTGGACCGCCCACTGCAACACCCATTGCCCTCCCCTTTCACGCTAAGTACAGCGTGAAAGGGTGCCTTATTTACAAGGCAGCGTTAAGTGGCTTTACTCTGCCTTATAAATAAGGAGCAGCCCCTATCGCCACCAGAACGTCACTAAAAGTGACATTGTGGTGGCTATAGGGGCTTGTAAATGCCCCCGATTGTCTTGCCAGATGATGCTGTACAAAAAGTACATTTGGAGAGGTTTTAAAACAAGGATAGTACACGTTAAGTGGCGCTAGAAACGATTTATGTTAGATTTTGCAGTTCTTGAGGCACAATCTCAAAGTCAGTAAAATCTTTTGGGCAGAAAAGAACTTGGCCTTCACTTTATATAGCCCGATATCACAGGCAGAAATGCTCCTCTCTGATATGCTGTGATCTATAGAGGTTGTGACTTCGCATCCTGCCAAGGCCAACTCTACCTTTCATTCTTCCGATGTATGAAAATTATAACATTAGTTATTTATAGCTTTTAGAAAATGGCAGCAGTGAAGTACCAAATGCTATATAAGAAAGTGATTATCATTATATGATTTCACAGATTGAAACTCTTGCTATCTACTAACTGACTTGATTCCCCAGATCCAGGGCAGTCTTTGAGGAAGAGTATGAGCACAGCCAAGTAATTGATTGGGTGTGATATACAGTACACAGCAGCAATAGGCTTATTACTCTGTTTATGTTCCACATCTATGAACAGTGGTGCCAGAACAATTTTTAGAGTGGGGATGCTGCCATCAAAGTTGTATCACAGAAGGCAATGAAATAGAGAAAAATCCGAGACTCACACAAAGAACTATTGTAGCACACGAGCTACTCCTCTTCAGCAGGAGAATGGTACTGGTGTGGTATGTACAGCCTGTGTGCATTTGGAGCATTTTGGAGCACACTTTCCAAATATATTACTAAAGCATGGTGTGGTAGTGCACTGTCATTTACGGACAGCACATCTTCCATTACAATGGCCACTAAACTTGCACAGACATCTAGTTTTACTAATAAAACTATGTAGCGCACAAACAATAATGTGTGGTAATCGGGTTTCAGCAAATATTTATCATTTGCCCATCACCAAGTTAAGTATCTTGACTTGTTTTGATCCTATTAACCCTTTCGGTGCACATGACGGAATGGTTCCGTCATGCGCCACATGGCTCGTGTGCGCATGGCGGAACCATTCTGTCGTGTGCACACAAGCACTAATTCCCTCTGCAGAGGCATTTCCTTTCTTTTTTTATGACTCACATTTTTTTCTTTTTCAATGTAATGATGATCACGCGCATGGCGCGCTGACGTCATTACATTGAAACTGAAAGTGAAATGAGCCGATCAGCTCATTTCAGTTTCACTGTTTCTGTGCTCATGGGGCTATCTCAGCCCTCGGAGCACCGAAACACACAGTAGAGGTATCTTTGGAATTGGGAGAATCTCCCCTTTCCAATGTTACCCCTCCCTAGTGGATCCCTGCTTGGATATTGCTGTAGGAGGGCAATCCCAAAGCAGGGATCCATCCACTAGGCACCAGGGAGGGGGATGGGCCCCTTTAGCAAGGGCTTTTGCTCCAACCCCAACGTTTTTGCATGCAGTCTTTCTGCCCCCCCGGGAGGCGGATGGGGGCAATAAAACCCAATCTGTCAACCTGGGGGGGGGCAGAATGCACACTAGGCACCAAGGATTTGTTTTATGTGATATATAGGGGTGGGAGCTGCCCAAAATGGGCACGCCAATGCCCCCCCAAACAACCTCCACAGATTTTCTGCCCACCCTGGGGGAAAAATGGGGTTATTATCCCCGATCTGCCCCCGGGGGGGAACAGAAAGCTCATTAGACACCAGGGATTTCTTTTATTTTTATAAAAGAGAGGTGGGGGCTGCCCACAATGGGCAAGATCATGCCCCCACCCCCTAAAGAATTGCCACAGTCTTTCTGCCCCCCCGGGAGGCAGATGGGGGCAACAGCCCCTTATCAGGCCCCTCCAGGAAGGCAGAAATCCTACTAGGCAGCAGGGATTTTCATTTATGTACATTTAGAGGTGGGGGCTGCCCAGAACAGGCATGCCAATGCCCCTACCCCCTAAACAATTGCCACAATCTTTCTGCCCCCCGCAGGAAGCAGATGGGGCAATAGCCCCTTATCTGTCACCCCCGGGGGGCAGAATGCCCAGTAGGCACCAGGGATTACTTTTTTTTATACGTAGGGGCTGCCCAAAATGGGCATGCCAGTGCCCCCACCCACCCAAAACTAATTGGACAGTTTTTTTGCCCCCCCTTGGGGGCAGATGGGGGCAATAGCCCCCGATCTGCCCCCCTGGGGGCAGAAAGCCCACTAGGAAGCCAAGGACTATTTTTTTTGTAGGTCAGAGTTGGGGGCTTCCTAGAATAGGCATACCAATGCCCCCACCCCCTAAACAAATTGCCATAGTTTTTCTGTCCCTCCTGGGAAGCAGATGAGGCAATAGCCCCAGATCTGCCCCCCGGGGGGGGGGGTGAGAAAGCCCACTAGGCACCAGGGATTATGTTTTTTATAAATATGCAGAACTGGGGGTGGCCCAAAAGGGACATTCCAGTGCCCCAAACACAAATTGGACAGTCTTTCTGCCCCCCTTGGGGGCCAGATGGGGGTTATTACCCTCGATCTGCCCCACAGGAGGGCAGAAAGCCCACTTGACACCAGGGATATGTTTATGTGCATGTCAGAGAGTGGCCCCATAGACAAGGGTCACTCCCCTTTTTTTCTAGGGGTACATTTTGGCTGTTTCTGCCCCCCTTGGGGGCAGATCAGCAATATTTTTAATCTAATTTGATCCTCAAGGGGGGCTGAAGAACACTAGATACAAGGGAATATTTCTGTGTGTGTGTGTGAACTGGAGTTCTCCCGATGGTCTGCGTGTACTGGCATTTGGCTGGCTATGTGTGTACTGGCATTTTGCTGGCAGTGTGTGTAGACTCGCACTTGGCTGGTGGTGTGTGTGTGGACTAGCGCTTGGTGGCGGTGTGTGTAGCCTCACATTTGGCTGGTGGTGTGTGTGTGGACTAGCGCTTGGTGGTGGTGTGTGTAGACTGGTACTTGCTTGGTGTGTGCGTGGACTGGCGCTTGGCTGGCGGTGTTCCTGGACTGGTGCTTGACTGACGGTGTTCATGGATGGTGATTGGCAGGTGGTGTGCGTGGATGGTGCTTGGCTTGCAGTGTGTGTGGATGGTTCTTGGCTGGTGGTATGCACAGCAGCAGCTTCTGCGCTATGGCAGAGAAGCGTTGCCCCCCAAAAACAGCAGGAAAGGAAAAAATAAAACAATGATAAACCTATTTTTCCTTTCTTGCCCAGTCTTGGGGGCGGTCCCGTGAGGGGTGACTGAGGGGAGTGGTAAATGCACTCCCTTCACTGTGCATGATGTTTTAGTGGGCCATCTCAGGCCGGCCAAACCATCATGCGCCGTGAAAGCTCTCCAACCCAGCAATGCATTTGGGTTGGAGAGAGCAGGCACAGACTCACAGTCTGTCTTGGAGAGCCAATCGAGGGTGCTTAGGCCATCCTGAAGCTGCTCTGATGCAGAGAGTAGCTTCAGGATTGGCTGCAGGGCATTCTGGGGGCCTGTGCTGCCTGGAGAAGAAGAGTAGAAGTGCAAAACACGGTCGGCTGCAGGTACATTTTTAAAATTAATAAATGTATTTCTCCCACCCATGACACCTATGCCCGTCCCACCTACCCTGCCAGCCCCGCCCACCCCGCAGCTCGTCCAGCACACCGGCCACGCCTGGGTGTGCATGGACTGGTGGTGTGACTTGTGTAAATCCCCCAGTGTTTTTTTACCCATAATCCCATGCAAACCTCAAATTTAGCTAAAAAGTCAGATTTTCCTGACATTTCTGTGTGGGAAAGTTGAAGAATCACTGCACCAGTACAAATTTCCTAACACCTTCCCCTCGGCTTATCGATCAAAATGATACCTCACTTCTGTGGGTGCCCAAAGCAGAGTCAGCCTAAAAACGTATAAAGAAATTGCCCTTTTGGAACCACTTTGGTTCCCCCACAATCTCTACAGGTTTTTGGCCCTTCCCTGTCGCAGGCACTTGACCCACCCACACAAGTGAGGTATCATTTTTATTGAAATACCAAGCGGAATGCTGAAAGATAGGAAATTTGTACCGTTGCTGTAATCTCACAACTTACTCACACAAAAATGTGAGGAAAATGTGACTTTTTAGCTAAATTTGAGTTTTGCAGAGGATTCTTGGAAAGGAAAATTTGGGGAGATCCACGCAAGCCACACCTCCCTGGACTCCCCTGGGTATCTAGTTTTGAGAAATGTCTGGATTTGGTAGGTTTCCCTAGATGGCCGCCGAGCCCGGGACCAAAAACGCAGGTGACTCCTTTGTAAAACCATATTGTTTTGTGATCAATAATTTTGGGCTATTTCCTGTCATAGGCACTAGGCCTACCCACCCAAGTGAGGTACCATTTTTATAGGGAGACCTGGGGGAACGCTGGGTGGTAAGAAATTTGTGGCGGCCCGTTGATCCCACAACTTTCCCACACAGAAAAGTGTGGAAAACGTGATTTGTTTAGCTAAATTTGAGGTTTGCAGAGGATTCTGGGTAGGAAAATATTGTGAGATTCATGCAAGCAACACATCCCTGGACTTCCCTGGGTGTCCTGTTTTCAGATATATCTGGGTTTGGTATGTTTTCCTATATGCTCGCCAAGCCAGGGACCAAAAACACAGGTGTCTCCCTCGCAAAACCAAGTCTTTTTGTGATCGATGATTGTTAAGGCTTCACAGTACATTTTGGGGAATTTCCTGCTGCGGGAACTAGGCCTACCCACACAATTAAGGTACCATTTTTATCTGGAGACCTGGGGGAACGCTGGGTGGTAGGAAATTTGTGGCGGCCCGTTGATCCCCCACCGTTCCCTCACAGAAAATTGAGAAAAACATGTGTTTTTTTGTGCTAAATTTGAGGTTTGCAGAGGATTATGAGTAGGAAAATGTTGTGAGATTCATGCAAGTCACACATCCCTGGACTCCCCTGGGTGTCTAGTTTTCTGAAATATCTGGGCTTGGTACATTTTCCTAGATGCTCGCAAAGCCTGGGATCAAACATGCAGGTGTCTCCCTCGCAAAACCAAATCTTTTTGTAATCAATAATTTTTAAGTCTCCACAGTATATTTTGGGGCGTTTCCTGTCACGGGCACTAGGCCTACCCACACGAGCAAAGTACCCATTTTCTCGGGTGACTTGGGGTAATGCTGGTTGGGTGGAAGTTTGTGGTTCCCCACAGATTCCAGAACTTTCCATCACAGAAATGTGAGGAAATTTTGTTTTTTTGACAAAGTTTGAGGTTTGCAAGAGATTCTGGGTAACAGAACCTGGAGAGAGTCACACAAGTCGCCCCATCCTGGATTACCATGGGTGTCTAGTTTTAAAAAATGTACAGGTTTGCTAGGTTTCCCTAGGTGCTGGCTGAGAAAGGGAAATCCACAGCTAGGCACATTGCAAGAAAGGGTCCGTTTTCACTAGAAAAATGTGATGTGCCCACATTGCGTTTTGGGCCACTTCCTGTCGGGCCACAAGACCTACCCACACAAGTAAGGTACCATTAATATCAAGAGACTTGGGGGAATTCTGGGTGGGTGGAAGTTTGTGGCTCCCCGCAGATTCCAGAACTTTCCGTCACAGAAAAGTGAGGAAAATTTGTTTTTTTTTACAAAGTTTGAGGTTTGCAAGGGATTCTGGGTAACGGAACCTGGCGAGAGCCACACAAATCACCTCATCCTAGATTCCCCTGTGTGGGTAGTTTTCAGAAATGTACAGGTTTGCTAGGTTTCCCTAGGTGCCGGCTCAGCGAAGGTCCAAAATCTACAGCTAGGCACATTGCGAAAAAAGGGTCAATTTTCGCTGGAAAAATGTGATATGCCCAAGTTGCGTTTTGGGCCGTTTTCTGTCATGGGCACTAGGCCTACCCACCCAAGTGAGGTACCATTTTTATCGGGAGACTTGGGGGAATGCTGGGTGGGTGGATGTTTGTGGTTCCCCACAGATTCCAGAACTTTCCATCACAGAAATGTGAGCAAAATGTTTTTTTGTTTTTTTTACAAAGTTTGAGGTTTGCAGGATTCTGGGTAACAGAACCTGGTGAAAGCCACACATGTCAGCCCATTCTCAATTCCCTGGAGTGTCTAATTTTCAAAGATGTACAGGTTTACTAAGTTTCCCTAGGTTCTGGCTGAGCCAGCATCCAAAAATCCACAGGTAGGCACATTGCGAAAAAAGGGTCAGGTTTCACAGGAAAAATGTGATGTGCCCAAATTGTGTTTTCGGCAGTGTCCTGTCTTGGGCACAAGGCCTACCCACACAAGTGAGGTACCATTTTAATTTGGAGACTTGGTGGAATGCCGGGTGCATGGAAGTTTGTGGCTGGCTGCAAATTCCAGAACTTTCCATCACAGAAATGTGAGGAAAATGTGTTTTTTTTTTTACATGGTTTGAGGTTTGCAAGGGACTCTGGGTAACAGAACCTGGTGAGAGCCATACAAGTAACCACATCCTGGATTTCCCTGCATGTCTAGTTTTCAAAAATGTAGAGGTTTGCTAGGTTTCCCTAGGTGCTGGCTGAGCTAGTGTCCAAAATCCACAGCTATGCTCATTGCTAAAAAAGTGTTAGTTTTCACTGCAAAAATATGAGGAGTCCACATTTTGTTTTGGGCCATTTCCTGTCGCGGGCACTAGGCCTACCCACAGAAGTGAGAAACCATTTTCATCTAGAGACATGGGGAACACAGAATAGTGGAACAAGTGTAATTACCAATTGAACTTCTATGCATTTCTGCCTTCCAAATGTAAGACAATGTGTAAAAAGAAGTCATTTAAAAAATATCCTCTAATTCAAATGCTAGTACGGGTACCCACAATTTTGGAGATGTGCAAATAACCACTTCTTTTAAACTCTATATTTTGTTCCCATTTAGGAAATACATAGGTTTTCTTGATACCTTTTTTCACTCTTTATATTTTACCAAATGAATTGCTATATACCCGGTACACAGTGAAAAACCATTGCAAGACACAGCTCAGTTATTGGTTCTGGGTAACTAGGGTTCTTGTTGAACCTACAGGTTCTATATATCCCTGCAACCAGAAGGGTCCAGCAGACATAACGGTATATTGCTTTAAAAAATCGCAATACTTACAAGAAGTTACAGGTGAAAATGTTGGCTCAATTGGATGTTTTTTTCAACTCAAATTCAATATATATGCACAGCAGTGAAGGGGTTAAAGTCTGTGTTTCTGTTACACTTTAGAATTACAAGAAAAAGGTGCTTCATTTATGCTTTCCTAACTGCTGATATATTTTGAAATATTTTTGCTCATTATTTACAGGTATTTAAATGTTACTGTGTGTTAGAAAAACCGGTGCACATCTTGTACCCTAGCAAGTTTATTACATAGTCCACTTTAAAAAATCCTCTCGCTTTGCAGTCAGAGAATGGAAAGTATGCATCATTCTCCATGTTTAAAGAATAAGCAGCATTTTTTAAGAAGACATAGCCTGACATTTGATCTTTGCCTTTGAAGGACAGTAAATGTTACAAAATATACATCACATTTAAAGTCAACTTTGTTGTTAATTTACTTTCTGAACTCCAGTATGGGTATTTTGGAAGTACTGTAACATCCCCTGCATCCCTCCTTCCAGCTCTTATGTCCATGAATGAATGCTATTTGGGGTGCAGACAGCTGATATTATCAGCACGTCTTGGTGCAGACCAGCAGGTTTCAGAAAGCAAACACTGTACACTGCTAAGACTGAGACTAACATTGACAATATTGCCTCCGTTCAGCACCAGCGACTGCCCTGGGGCCTTACTGAGAGCCCAGCCTTAGAGACTCAAAATATAATAGGCAAAGTTATTAAGATATATTTAATTTTGATAACTCCATGCCCTTCCAACAGTAATTAGAGGACCCTCTAAACACAACAAATATTATGATTCAACCAAGGAACGGCTGATACTTGAACACCTATTCAAGATTATTAGATCTGGCATCTTTAGGCGTGGTCTCCCTGACAATTTTGGCCCTTGGACCTTGTTTGGACCTTGTTTTGCTGGCGCAAGACTTTATGCTCTTTGACCCTGCTATTCAGTGCCACAGTGCTGTGCTTTTCGTATACATACTGGTGACTGATGTGTACATGATTGGCTGATTTGAGTTAGCTGTAAGCCCCTTGTCTAGGGGTAAGACATATACATAGGTCATGTAACTCAAATGCGCCTCGTGGGAATGCAACACTGGTTGTGCAACCCAGTGAGGCAGCTCTTCAAACGTGCAACAGGTTTGCCCTGGAGGGGCCTGCGTGTGCAGGTTACCGCTACTCGGCTTGGCATTTAAAAGCTATTTGCCAAGGTTCTGCATGTCTCTCGCTACATCGGAGTACTCCCTGGGGGCAGGGTGCGGTGTTGGGAAGAGGCAGGGCATGGGCGAAGATGCACTACATGCACTGGTAGTGAATGGCACCGGATGGTGGGTTCGGTACGGTGGGGCCTGCTTCTCGCATTGATTAACATGGTGGACCAGTGGAAAGGCTATTGAACAGTATTTCCCACGTGCAGAAGAGTAACAGTATAGCGTTTGATACTGATGAGTTAGTAATGGCAAATCCTCTCCGTTCATGGAAATGGATTCGACATTACCAATGTGGAAATGTCACTTTGGAAAGTGGCCATTTCTGTGCTTGTGGCTCTGTGTGTCTGTCAGCCTGTCTCCAATCCACATCTGGGTGCTGGGGGGACAGCTACATCTGTGCATTCCTGATAGAAGGCCATACAGTAGGGTCTCAAGGGAAACTGCAGACCTCTGGCTCTGAGGCACCTTCCTGGGATGGATATTAAGGGGTAGAATTGGCAGCTGGGAGTAGGGTTTAGACCCCACTAAAGATATTGTTCAAGCCTGCTAGGGTAGGATGGCAGACAGGACAACATTTAGAGAGGGCCTGTACATTTCAAAGTTGGCCTTTTGAACTGATCTCATCTTCAAAGGCCATTTTGGGTATAGCGACTGGGGCTCTGCCCTCAGGAGTTAGATTGTAACCATTCTATGCTGGTTCGATGCTGGGTCATCAACAAGGAGAACCATTGGGGCAGAAGGGACTACAACAGGATTATCCACAGGCTTGTGGTGGCCTGGGACTTTTTGTGATCCAGTAAGGGGACTATCACTTAGTGGATTTTGCCTTGATGTTGCTGGCCCGCATCTAATTGCCATCTGTCGTGGTCCGGGTCCCTAAGCACTTTCCAAGGGTTGGTTGGCTGGCCCCCTGTCCATGAGTTACCAGGGACAGAAAGGATGTCCCTGTTTCCATGAGATCATAAGTACCACACAGGGTGCAGCGGAAACGGGTGGAAATGATCCTTTGCTGGGACATGGACCATCCTGACATATGCCATAATCACACTGTGCAGAGGAGTGTGCATATAAAAAATGCGGCTCACTTGGGTGCCAGAATGTGAGGCGTTTGAGGAGTGCTGGGGAAGTATGCTAAGTCCGAGGGACCTGTGCTTTCAACTTGAAACCTGTGCTTCCTCACACTGCATAGCATGTGGTGTCCGAGGGGTATTGGGGGACGTTTGCCGAGTCCGCATGACCCAAGCTAGAAGCCTAGTCTGTTTCTGACCTCCAGATTGGGAGGATGACAGTGACTGACATCGAGACCTCCATCTGAGGTTGTCGGCTCCCTCTCCCCAGATATATGCCACAAGGTACTCTGTTGTTGAGAATATCATGACTGGACCCACGGGGTCTTGTGCCTTCTGTGCACCCATGGCTGGCTGCCTGGAGCAACTGCAGCTCACACCTCTGCCTAGAGGGAAACATTTCTACAATTTGGAATCGTGCCAGCTTCCGGTGTCACAGTCTTTTGCCTACGGGGGGATTGGGATACCCCACTCGTGAAGGTGCCACTCAGTGCCTGAATGCCTAACCTGGAGAGACTAAACCAAGTAACTGTTTCCTTCCACTTTAGGTGGTCTCGACAATCTAATTAAAGTGTCAACAGTAGCTGCAATGTGTATTGTTGGCTGGTTTAGTTTGAGTGGCTGAGGGGCTGGGTCACGAGGTGTAGTCACAACCTGTGATTTCTTAACCATTACAACTGTACGGGCTATGTGATATTTGGAATGTCATGTTTTATGCCAATGTGTTAGTGGGAAAGTAGAATACCCCTGAAAAGCCTGCATATATATTTCTGTCATTTTTGATGTCGGATGAATTGCTTGGATCGTGAACACCTCGGGAAGCACGCTCATTGGTTTATGTTGCTTAAGGCTGAGTGGATAGTGGGGCAAGTGAATACCTATGATTAGTACATATATGTTCATGTTGTTCTGCTGCTAACAGGTGAGTTTGACAATTGCATATAACTGTAAAGTATATATCCAATGTGTATGTCACTTTGATTTCAATGTGTGTAATACAAAGACCAGTGTTTTATACATACGGTGTGCAGTCTTTTCGTAGTATACTCAGTGTGTTGCGAAGGTGGTGTTGTACCAATACTTTACTCTTTGACTCTGAGGATAAGCATGACGGCTCTGTGCCAAGCTACTCAAGGGTGAGCACAGGTTATCGTACAAGTGTATTGTACTCATCCTATCTAGGAGGATGGATTCTGTCTGGCTTTGATACATCCTAGCCAGCATGAAACCGCTGGGTCTAACATAGACCAATCCAGCCCACTCAATGACAGACCAAACGCACAAGGAGGAAGAATCTGATGATCAAACACACACTGTGGAAGCCTCAGGCATTCGTAGAGAGTCTTTTTACAACCATGTGACTTGGCGTCACTGATGAAGCCTGTGACATGCATCCTGGTCAGTTCTCATGCCTGATCTTCACCCCTCTCCTTCCCCAACTTGTCAAAGAGTGAAGCGGGGTCAGGGGTGCCAATCTCACCCAACCAGTGATGAGTTGGGAAAAGTCCTTCTATTCCAATTGAAATTCAGACTTGTGCAGAATGGGGCTGGAGCCTAAAGTGCCCAATCTGCATTCAATCAGTGAGGGTGCAGCATTTCACAGAAGGGAGTGGTCTTACGGCCTGTCAGGCCACAGAAGCCTGCTCTGGAAGCAGGCAGTTGCTGTAAACTCTAAGACAAGAAGCATGTGTACTAGGGCATCTGCCTGGTATAGAGCCCTGACTCTGTCTGACCCTCGCACAGAGCGAGGGCTCGAGTGACCTTGCAAGAGCAGCATAGTAGGATTCAATTTATGTATTTAGTTAAAACAAAATAAAAGCACAAAATAAGTGAGGGATGTGCCCTGACACTGATATTAAGGAGTCGCCACTGCCAAAAATAGGATTCTCATTGTGTTGAAAACCTCTTCAGTGATACAGGAGGCCACATCTACTATGGAAGATGGATAATCTTTATCCAATTAAAATGGACAAAGATAAATCATACCCAAAGCTAGTGCAATCATTGTATTACACTGATTGTTAGAAATGGGATTTCTAGCTGACTGAGGTATGCACCCAGGCCAGGCAGAAACTACCATTCTAGTCGGCGTAATCGAGATACACATGAAAAGATGACCTGTGCCCAACTTCTGATAGTTTGGCTCAGAGTAGACAGGCTTATCTAAAGAGACAATGTGTAAAGTTTTTGTGCAACACAAACACACATACAGTAACACAATGAATACACCACAAAAACACTCTACACAGGTTTAAATAATAGAGAATATTTATCTGTGCAAAATAAGACCAAAATGACAGAAATCCAATCTGTAGAAGTTGAGATATTCATTTTTAAAGATTAAAAACAAAAACAGGTCTTAGAAGTCAATAGCGCTGAAAGGTTACTTGAGGTCAAGGTAGACCGGGGTAAATCCAAAGTTCAGGCCAACGCAATCGCCGGCAGGCTGGCGACAGGACCCAGACAGGTCCTGCTGAAGAAATACCTTGGCTGGAGCAAGTGTCTACATCCAGAGCCAACTGTGTAATACAATGCATCGTCGCTGTGCATCATCGTTGAACCGCACAGGCTGTGGATCTGATATCATCGAGCAGCCTCTGCATCGGCGTCGAAGGCTGATACAACAGAATTTCTCCTACACTCGCGGTGATGCGTCGGTTTTTGTAGAAAACAGCTGCAGAACCCACTTCTGAGGCCCAGAACTCGGAGGCCGCACCTCAGGCAAGGGTAGGAGTCACAGAAGGCAGAGTCCAGCAGCTCCAGCAGAATAGCAGGATGTGTTTTGTGTCCCTGAGACTTCAGAATGCAGGAGGCAAGCCAGAAATCAATTGGAGATCACTTGGAGAGAATGCAGAGTCCAACTCTCCTTCCAGAAGTGTCAGGGAGCAGCAAGCAGCAGGGCAACAAGCAGGAAAGCAGTCCTTCCAGAAAAGCAGTGAAGTTGAGCCTTTTAAGCAGAATAGCAGTCCTTCTGACAGAGGTTTATTTCAAGATCTCAGAAGAGTCTGATTTTAGGGGGTTAGAGACCCGTACTCAAGTCCAAAAATGCCTTTGAGGTAGAGGATTACTTCAAAGCAATTCTCTAAAGTGCACAAAGCCCTCTCAATCCAGCCCTGTCTGCTCAGCTATCTGTGGAAAGGGGGGGTGGGTTAAATCAGCCCTTTCTGTGTGGGCAGGAAACTACCTATTGAGGTGTGTCAGCCCCTCCCATTCCTCCCTGTCCAGGAAGACCCATCAGGATGCAGATGAATGCAGATGAGTGCACAGAATGCCTTTGAACCTCACATTCCTGTGCTTGTGGCTTTCTAGAGGGAATGGACAAAGTGTAGTTGTCACCCAACCCAGATGTGTATTGGAGACAGACTGTCAAGCACAAAGAGCAGTAGGTGCAGAGAAATGTCCACTTTCTAAAAGTGACATTTCTAAAACAGTAATATTAAATCCAACCTCACCGGTAAATAGGATTTATCGTTACCATTCCAAACATATCAAACATGAAAAAGCTACTCCTCTAGGGTCAGCAATTACAGCTTAAAAGTGTATTAATGAATTCCCAATGCTGACCTATGAGAGGGGTAGGCCTCATAGTAGTGAAAAATGAAATAGGCTGTTTGTCACTACCAGGACATGAAAAACATACAGGTACATGTCCCACCTTTTACTTACATGGCACCCTGCCCTTAGGGTTACTTGGGGTCTAACTTAGGGGTGACTTATCTGTCATAAAAGGGGAGTTTAACGGCTTGGCAAGGGGTTTTAAATGCCAAGTCGAAGTGGCAATAAACTGCACACACAGGCACTGCAGTGGCAGGCCTGAGATGTGTTTGAAATGCTGCTTCTGTGACTATAACGTTATGAAAGAGAATGAAGGCGAAAGCACAGGTCTGCATAATGTCTTTTGGAATCCAAATATTTCAGTGCTAGTCTACAACAGGTGCTTAATTGAAGCAATTAATGCATTTTGGAGTGTTTCCAGAACTGTGACTGCTGTCAACGTCTGCCAGTATTGAAGTGTAAACACTATTTATTCTATAATTGCTTCCAAAAGACTGTAATGTAGGCACAGTAGTGTTTGCACTGGGTATGTTGGACTTACAGCGGGTGTGCTGTGAGGCCCTGACAGTATTTCCTCTATGAAAACATACAGGGCTTTTTTTCCCATTTTATCTTTCATAGAATGTGTAAACGACAAATTAACATTCTTATTATCTTGCATGAGATCCTTACATGGACATACTTAAAAAGATATTCATTTCAGCGTTCTCTCCAATCTATTTATGTCACAATTGTTATTGCATAATGTGAAAGCTATTTTGTTCAAGGTGCGTGCACTTTGAATGACATGCAAATAGAAGGAAGGCAAAGAAATAGGGCAAATGGAAAGTAAAGAAAATCAGAAGAACAAAAGTGAAGGGACAAAGAGCTCTGTCGGTGACAGTTTGTACCACCCTATAACCTTTACGCAGTCTCTTCGGATCCATACTCTTTAACATCAGTATCACTGAGCCTTTAATTGTGGACGCCTGGGCCTTAAATGATCGTTCTTAGAGAGCGAGGTTTATTCATCCGAATGACATGGGAACTCCAGCAGGTCCAGCAGCCTGTCTGACAAAAACTTCTACACTGCAGTTATACCCTTGTCCAGAAATGGAAATACACTCAAGAGTTCAGTACTCAGACTTGAAAAGCAGATATGCACTCATTACACGTGGAACAACTTCTTCCTGGTACTTTGATAACACTTTCTCAAACAGTGCACTCTTAGCATTGGAGCCGCAACGTTGAGCGTTACCTGCAAATGCTAGAACAAGAACATCATATCTCACTTCCTGGTCTTCCTATGCCACCAGGAGCAGAGCTCTGCAAAATACCCTTAATTGTTAGTCGCTGAAGCTCATGTGTGGATAAGTGCAGTACTAATGCGTTCATCTGACAAAAGCAAGATCTAGTCAGTTTTGTTTTTGATTTTGGAACCTAGGTGCCCATATAATTCAAAAAAATCATTTTACAATTCATATGATTTTTGATACCCAGACTCTCTAGATCAGAGGTCTTCAAACTGCCCCCCCCTCCCCCTGGGGGCCTTGAGTGATGGGGGGGGGGGCGATGGGCGCCAGTCTCTGGCCAAGAGAAGCATCATGCTTAGTTTTAAGTGTTAAATAAATATGAGCGGCAGTAAGCCAGTAAGCCACCTTGTAATGGACCCTCACTAACAACTTTTGTCATTTATATCCTCACTGGGAGTATGTGTAAAAGGGGTAACAGAGCTTAACTGCAATGTTTAAATATATTTAAACATATTTAAACATTGCCAATTTAGCAGAATAATTGTGAAACAATTGAGGTGAGGCTGAGGATTTGTTTTTTACAGGGGGGGGCGCAGCATTAAGAAGTTTGAAGACCACTGCTCTAGGGGGCATATTATCAAGAACGGCGTTAAAATTATCGCCGGTTTAGCGGCAGAAAACTGCCGCTAAAGCGGCGATAATGGGCTTGATAATATGCCCTGGAGAATTCCAATAGAAGCCCATGTTGACACCAGAACATGGGCTTCTATTGGAATTCTCCAGGGCATATTATCAAGCCCATTATCGCCGCTTTAGCTGCAGTTTTCTGCCGCTAAATTGGCGATAATTTTAACGCCGTTTCTTGATAATATGCCCCTAGATTCTTTGTTTTGCCAATAACTTTAGTGACTGAGTGGGTTGATGCTCAAAGAAGATACTTGTGTGTGACAAAACTGAACCACACCAACTCAGCCGTTTATCGTTTCAAGGTTGATAAAGTGAGTACCTTTTTACTAACAAACAGGAACACCTATTTTTTTAAAACTGCAAAATGGTGAAATCAAGCAAATTACTATCAAAACACCGATGCATCTATCATAGTCTAATATTTTTAAGATTCATGGTTTAGTATAAAAATAGTTCATAATATTTCATGTATGTGAAGATATTAATTTCATTTTGGAAACATGTAGAGCACCTCATAGCTAGGCAATATCTTTATTACTCCGTTAAATTAATTAATCCGCCAGTTATATTTGGCTCCGCATTTTCGGCTAAAACTCCCCTTTCCTGGTTCTTCATGCGAGCACTACACGGAACGCTGTATTCAAAGTGGGGGGTTGATATGTCAGGAGGGGGGAGACATTTTACAGAATGCGCTGACCGTACACAACTGACCTTTTCTTCCGAACTGCATCGATTGGTGTACTGCGTTCTTGACTTCCTTATTGATCACGACGACTTCCACATTATCAATCACCGTATCGCTTTGACAGATTTATTTAGGAAAATGCACATTGAAGATGATCGGTTTGAAGTTAACCTTTATTCTGTAATTCCCGTTAGCTCGTCATTTGCTGAACCAATGTGCACGAGCGCTCTAATCCGCACGCTCCAGTTCCCGCTGATTAACGGTCTCGATGGCGACCAAGTGGGTCGGGGCTCTGAGGAGGCTTTGAGGCCAAGGTAAGTGCTCTACAAAACTGTTAAATAAATAAGAAAATGACGGAAGACAAAAAAGTTCACCTATATCACCGTTTGATCGCGTTCATCACTCTGCACAATATTCAAATCAGTGCATGTCAATAACATCATTAATGTCACACTGATAGCATATCACTTTTTTTTAACCAGATATTGCATCATATATGTTACTTAAGACACTTTGGGCCTGATTTAGAGTTTGATGGACCTGTTACTCGTCACCAACGGGACTGATATCCTATCGGCCTTATTACAAGTGTATCATATTTTCCGGCACTTCTAATAGGACGATGGGATACCCGCTACCTTTGTGATGGAGTATCTCATTCGCCAAACTATAATTCAGGCCCTTGAAAACATTGCACCCACCTCTAAATGTGCTTTATATCATCAATTCAACACATTCCTTCATTTTATTTTTCTATTCTACACATTTATTTTCACTGATGGAGATTTCACACATGAATGCAATGTCTTCCCCAGCAGATTCAGGTGGGATTCAAATGCGGGCAGCTTTTTTTACCTAAGCAATGGCATACTACCACATTCTTTATATACTGCAGGTCAATATTTTGGAGACATTGCATCCTTTAGTGAATCGCAATGTACTTTAACAATAAATCCAAATATTTGTAAATTAGTTGAACAACACCAATTAATCAAAGAAGGCCTTAAAATAATTGTTATACTATCATGCAATCATAGATGGACTTACACACAATCAAGAGGACCCCGGAACATCATTAGGAAAAGCTTGAAAAAGACAATTCTACACTTTGCAAGAGGTGTTATGAGTTGATATCTTTGCAATAATTTATTATTCTGAGTTATATTTAAAAACAGCAACATAAAAAATGAGTGACAGACTAAATAAGGGCCAAACTAACAGAGTTCATCTCGAGGTAGCAGATCCATCGGTTTGCATGCTATTCAGGCACATCATGGGTTGGGAGCATGTCATCAGAACACTTCCTCTCCTAAAAGCTGGTGAAAACTCTTGAAGAAATTTTGTGTGAAATATGGAAATATAGCTCCTGGTCTGCTTAATTTCTCACTGATCATCGGGGGCGTGGCCAGGCAACCGACCGTAATGGCCTCGCGGCTCTGAGGCTCTGCCGGATGAAACCCGAAATCCTTCAATATCTGCTGTCCCACTCGCAGAGGTGCAGCTGTCCGCCGCCTCAAGGCATGACCCAAGCCGCGGGATCCGGATGGTGCCACCCGACGGCCGCTTAAATCCTCAGATCAGTGAAGAAAGTGCGTTTTGAATGACGTTGCGCACCGCCGCCATTGCTGTGGGAGGCCCGCAAGGAACTCGCTGATCCGAAAGCCCACCCTGCGACGCCCACGAAACCCTGCAGGAGGCAAGGAATGACCGCCGGGACCGTGCACCCCCGAGGTGAATGGGGCCCATGACACATTCCCCCCCCCCAACTCCCAGACGCCATTTGAGGCCGGCGCTCAGTGCCGGTTCTCGGCCCGCTCCAATCCCGGAGGCCCCGGGGTGATAGGGGCCGCGGGTGAGCCTGGGGGCCGGCCGCCTGGCCGTGCGGGCTGAATTTTGCGGGGGGCGGTCCGGGTCCTGCCCTCGCACGGTCAAGCAGAGCTGGTGATGGCGCGGCCGCGATGCAGCTGGCAGCGCCCGTCCGAGTGCGGAGGGGCACCAAGGGCCCGGGGAGGCTTGCGCAATTGAAATAATATCTGCCCCATACTGTCGCCTTTCCATTCGGCGCTGCGTTGTGCTGCTCTGCCAGCTTTCCCCTTAAGGAGAGTCCATTGAGTGGAAGTGTGAGCAGCGCTGCAGGAGGTTTGCAGCGAGACCCCCCGGCGCCGTGTCAGTGATTCAGGCCCATAAAGGTTTTTCTTTTGCTCTGATATATCACCTCCTAACGGCTAATTCACTGGTATCCTGGTTACAAGCTCTACCTGTGGCACTTCCGCACATAGATCCTGAGGGCATATTTCACAGTCCTTTGAGGGATGGGTCGGAGGGACCCGAAGCAAAGACTGCTCCAATTCTCCAAAACTGCGGACCAATCCTCTACCCCAGACGGTATTATGGCGGTGGGCGGAATGGAGGCAGCGGGCCCCAGTGAAACCCCGGAAGGATCCAATGCGCTTCTACTAGAACTGCGTGCAGGCTTCAGGGCACTGGATGGCCGTTTTGACTCCCTGGAAAAGAGGCTGGATACCATGGGAGCAAAATTGGATATTCATGATAAGCGCCTTGACAACGCCGAAGGAAGGATTTCCGATTTGGAGGATGGGGCTGCTCAGGCCACCAAACGACTGGACAAAATGGAGAGAATCCTGAAAGAAGTAGCCATTAAAAACGAAGATTTAGAAGCACGCAGCAGGCGCAATAACATACGTATTATTGGGGTCCCCGAATCCAACAACACTGGTCGCATGGACCTGTTTGTAGAAACTTTGCTCTCGGACCTGTTTGGCAAAGAGGCTTTCACCGCCACCTTTCTGGTAGAGTGTGCCCATCACTCCCTGGGACCAAGACCCAACCCAGGTTGTCCACCCACCCCATTGTTGCCCGCCTACTGAATTTCCGGGACAGAGACACTGCCCTGAGGCTGGCTAGAGAACTTGGCACGTTAACTTGGCAGGGCTCCACTCTATCGTTGTTTCCTGACTTCACGGTGATGGTTCAGGAAGCGAGGCGCAAATATAGCGGGGTCAAGGCGACACTTCGGAACCTGAGGTTAAGATACGGCATGATCTATCCGGCGCGACTCCATGTGGACATAGAGGGCCGGTCTCGTATCTTCGACACTCCTCACGCGGATCAAGAATTTTGCAAAGGCTACAAGAAAAGAGACGGACATAGAAGCAGCGACAAATAGGGGAGCTCCCCGCCACATAGTGGGTCAGCGGCCAGTGTGGAACTCTTTTTAAATGACTAATGCAGGGCCACTTTCGCTCCAATGAGCAGGATTGTCACACCAGGGTCTGAAGTTAAGAGTGGTGATGTTTTTTCTATTTTCATGAGAAATATTGCAATTTTTTCGGGTTCTGGCAGGGCGTTGCCACACCCCCAGTGTAGTTACATGCTTTTACTGTTATATAGATGACGATATATCTTAGTTCGCAGCTATTCATTCTATTGTGTAATTTGCAGGATGTTATTCACAGAGCTATCAACATAGGATTTCCCTGCGTTGGGGTCTGCAGGGATGGGTGGGGGTGGGGTTGAAGTTTCTGGATAGGTTTAGACTGATACTGACACAACTAATTCACTGCTACTTATCGTGTACTCGTAGGGTTCCATATTTACAATTCACAGGTCATGTTCCATGGGATGATGGCGGATAGTTTATCCAAGGTCTCAGACCTTCATTTTATCACCTGGAATGTTAGGGGATTGAACGATTCCAGAAAGAGAAAGCAGGTTTTAAATTATTTGGAGCGTCATAAAGCAGACGTGGTGTTTCTGCAGGAGACTCACTTGTCCCCCACTTCTCCCTCTGCCACCTTTGCCTCGAGTTGGGGAGCGCATTGTTACTTCGCTAGCTACAGCACATATTCCAGAGGCATGGCTATTTTAATACATAAACGCCTGCCTTTCCAACTTCACAAGATGCATAGTGATAGGCAGGGTCGCTATACTTTGGTTACTGGTAGATTGATGGGATTCGGCATTGCTTTGCTATGTTTATATGCACCAAATGTTGATGACCCTGATTTTTTCCATGGTCTACACGCACAGCTTCTCCCCCTTGGTGCGGACTATATATGCATGGGCTGCGACTTCAATCTCCTCCTAAGCCCGGGTCGGGACAGCACAGCTAACTCCCCAGATACCAAGCCCCGTGCACATCGCGCGCTTCTGGATATGTGTGATTCACTGGGTTTGGTTGATATATGGCGAGTCCGTAGCCCAAGTGATCAAGCATTTACGCATTACTCGGCCCCATATGACACCTGGACGCGACTAGGGGCCAGATTCACAGAACTAACTTAAGACAAAATCCTAAACTTACTACCATTTTGGTATTCACAGAAGGCACTTACTCATTTTGGTATTCACAGAAGGCACTTACTCATTTTGGTATTCACAGAAGGTACTTACTCATGAGTAAGTGCCTTCTGTGAATACCAAAATGAGTAAGTGCCTTCTGTGAATACCAAAATGAGTAAGTGCCTTCTGTGAATACCAAAATGGTAGTAAGTTTAGGATTTTGTCTTAAGTTAGTTCTGTGAATCGGGCCCCATATTTTTGGTTGGTCTCACATAGCTTGGCCCCTTGGTTTAGATCTACTATCCACTTGCCTAGAACTTATTCGGACCACTCCCTGGTGGTTTTGCAGGTGTGGATCCCTCGGCCTGAGGGCTGTGTGAGACAGTGGAGGTTTCCTGGACAGGCGCTGAGTGATGCGGCGTTCTCGGCGGAACTGCGGGAAGCTATATTGACATATTTTGAGCTCAACGTGGGCTCAGTTGACACCTGGGCAACTTTGTGGGAGGCCTTCAAGGCCTACACTAGAGGAGTATGCATCGCAAAGCACTCTGGGATTTTGAAGTCACTGAGAAGCACAATATCCCGCATTGAGCAGCAACTGAGTGCTTTGGACTCAGAATTGCTTGAGCGCCCAGACCTTTCTGGGCTCACCCGCAGCTTGCTAAAGTTGACTGATTTCAGAGAAGTGGCTGAGAGTGAAACTAATTTTCTTTAAGGGTGGACGTAGTTGGCGGAGTACTACTACGCGGAATTCCACAAAGTTGATTAAAAACTCAGTGAATTCCCCACTTCCCACTTAATAACACAGAGACCTCATATACATTAGGTAAAATAACAAGTATCTCTGTTTTTACATGCTAAAATGCATATAGTCATTTCACAAAAGTGAAAATGAAAATTTAGCAAGCAGTGAGAGAGGTGATGATTTTGAGATCCTCCCTAACCTAGGGAGAAAACCAAGCAGATGCCTTGAAAACAAAGAGCACATCTTGCTGAACGATTCGGTGGTGGTCCCATCCTCTTAGGACCACCCCAAGCACAGTTATGGGCAAAAATACAATCCCAACCAAAGGCCCTGCAAAGCATTATGGGACGAGATTAGCAGTGGGCAGTGAATATTATAGTATCCAATATCAAAATAATTCTACAAAGAGCTGCACTTCAACTGGTCGTTACTAGGTGTCCCTCACGATACAAATGCAAAAGCATTGAAATTATTACATCAAGCTGCAGTTCCACTAGTCGTTACTAGATGTCCCTCACGAGTCAAATGCAAAAGCATTGAAACCCTTTCATGAAGCTGCAGTTCAGCTCTTTGTAGAATTTATAGTATTAGCTCTCAGCTCAGGGTTTCAATGCTTTTGCATTTGACTCGTGAGGGACACCTAGTAATGACTAGCGGAACTGCAGCTTCATGAAAGGGTTTCAATGCTTTTACATTTGACTCGTGAGGGACATCTAGCCACGCCCCCTCCTTCTCAGCACTCTGCAAACGCAAATGTCACTGACCATGTCATGAGTGATGTAATATGTGACATCATCAGAAGTGCATTGCGGGGGCGCGAGTTATAGTTACCTGAACTAACTATAACGGGGGAATTTCACGGGTTTTGTATGAGTGCAATGTCCAACTAACTATAACTGTCCCTAAAACCTATGGTTTTTTCAGTGAATATGTATATATACACACACAGACACACACATATATATATATATTATCTACTGGCGGTCGCCAGTAGATAGTTATAGTTAGGACCTATTTTCCATAGGAAATCTGCAACATTCTATTTGAAATAACTCTTGCGTCGGTTGACGAATCTTCGCAATATTTTCAAACTTTATGGCCCGCTCCGGTCCGCTCCTACCCTGAAAGTTTCGGGGTGATTCGTCAAGCGGAGGCCGAGAAAAAAGGGGGGTCCCAAAACGTGTTTTCCCCATACATTTTCCCATAGGAAACTTTAGCCTCGGCTACAGCCCGAACTGCTGAACGGAATTACACAAAATTTGGCAAAGAGGTAGTTCTTGGTTCAGAAAGAACCCTTTTTGTTAAATGGTGTAAATCCGTTCAGTAGTTGCTGAGAAAATCAAAAGTAAAAACACATATATATCTGGGCGGAGCCTAACCACACATGTCATCGTGAGATCTGATTGGCTGTCAGCACTTCATCCTGGAATTGCTGGCAGCCATCTTGGGACCAATATAAATGATAGTACCCCATTGAAATGCATTGTAGTGAATCGAAGATTTTGAGGGTTACCAAAAGGAGAACTATAAAGGGTGATAACAGACTTTAGTTACATTAGAATTCATTTGTTGATGGTACCATACTAATTTCAGGAATTGTGGTGTGATCTAAGGTGATTTTACCCTGTGAAAAACCTTCTGCTGGGATATCATGAATCATGTTTGAGAGAAAACTATTTTCACATGCTTGTCCCATACAGTTTTGGAAGGTGCTCCAGAAGCTAAAATGAGAGCATATTTTCTGTAAATTCACATTATCTTTCTCAGTCATGTGAGAATGAAGTCTGACATTCTCAGTAAAACATGTACATCCAACAATGGCAGACACTGTCAGTTGATTCCTTTGTGTTCTACTGCAGCTTCCCAGAGTGTTCTAAAGAACAACTAGAGCGCTAACAGTCTTACTTATGACAAAAGTATGGCACACCTGAAGCCATCTTTATTGGAATAAACTGGTAACACTTAAAACATTTAATTTAAAAAGGAACAAAATGATGGGGTTCATTTTGTCATAGAAATTATGGTTAGTGCTGTAGAAAGAAAAATTAGGACATGTTTCAAGTGTGATCTCAAATATCTTCCTGTTATATTTCAACAGGAGCAGCCTGTCAGTTGATGCCTTTGTGTTCTACTGCAGCATCCCAGAGTGTTCTAAAGAACAACTAGAGCGCTAACAGTCTTACTTATGACAAAAGTATGGCACACCTGAAGCCATCTTGATTGGAATAAACTGGGAACACTTAAAACATTTAATTTAAAAAGGAACAAAATGAGGGGGTTCATTTTGCCATAGAAATTATGGTTAGTGCTGCAAAAAGAAAATTTAGGGCATGTTTTAAGTGAGATCTCAAATCCTCTTCTATTTCATTAGAAAATTCTGACATGCAGACTGAAACAATCACTTTCAATACCAGTAGTAGACTTCCAGTTAACTCCTTGGTGAGCAGTAGCTTTACTACAGTGATCTAATGAACAACTAGAGTGCTAACATTCTGAATTTATGGCAAATGTGTGACACATCTGAATGCCTTCTTGATGGAATCAAAGTAAAAACTGAAAGCATTTCCTACTGAGGAGACTGTAGTAAATGAGGAAATTAGGAAACTTCATAACAAATAAGTCTCCCAAGATGGCCACCAGAGAAAAAAGAGCCCAAATGTAGCACAAATATCACCCAGAGGTAGCCCACGTATAGCCCAATGACAGAAGTGTGCAAAACACTTTTTATTTTTTGTTTTTTTGCAGTTTTATATAGTGCAGACTGGTCAGGTATTGGAGTGCTTTACATGAGCATTGGTTACATCACACAAGGACAAATTCATGTTGGTTGACCCCTACACTACCCAAACACCACTGCACTACTCTAAACCCTAAAACACTACCCCCAGCACGACCCCCTTCACTACCCAAACACAACTACACTACCCTAAACTCAAAAACACTACCCCCAGCACGACCCCCTATACTACCCAAACACCACTGCACTACCCTAAACCCTAAATATACCCCCTACACTACACAAATACCACTGCACTACCCTAAACCCTAAAACACTAGAACCCAGCACGACCCCTACAGTACACAAACACCACTGCACTACCCTAAACCCTAAAACACTACCCCCTACACTACACAAACACCATTGCACTACCCTAAACCCTAAAACACTACCCCCAGCATGACCCCTACACTACACAAACACTACTGCACTACCCTAAACCCTAAAACACTACCCCAGCACGACCCCCTACACTACCCAAACACCACTGCACTACCCTAAACCCTAAAACACTACCCCCATCACGACTCCCTACACTACACAAACACCACTGGACTACCCTAAACCCTAAAACACTATCCCCAGCACGACTCCCTACACTACCTAAACACCACTGCACTAAACCCTAAATCTACCCCCAGCATGACCTCCCACACTACACAAACACCACTGCACTACCCTAAACCCTAAAACACCCCCAGCATGACCCCCTACACTACCCAAACACCACTGCACTACCCTAAACCCTAAAACACTAACCCCAGCATGACCCCCTACACTACCCAAACACCACTGCACTACCCTATATCCTAAAACACGACCCCGTACACTACACAAACACAACTGCACTACCCTACACCCTAAAACACTACCCACAGCATGACCCCCTACACTACACGAACACCACTGCACTACCCTAAACCCCCCTACACTATACAAACACCACTGCATTACTCTAAACCCTAAAACACTACCCCCAGCATGACCCCCTCACAACACAAACAACACTGCACTCCCTAAACCCTAAATCGACCCCCAGCACGACCACCTACACTACCCAAACACCACTGCCATACCCTAAACCCTAAAACACTACCCCCAGCATGAACCCCTACACTACCCAAACACCACTGCACTACCCTAAACCTTAAAACACTACCCCCAGCACTACCCCCTACACTACACAAACACCTATGGACTTCCCTAAACCCTAAAACACTACCCCAGCACTACCCCCTACACTACCCAAACACCACTGCACTAACATAAACCCTAAAACACTACCCCAGCACAACCCCTACACTACACAAACACCACTGCACTACCCTAAACCCTAAAACACTACCCCCAGCACGACTCCCTACACTACCCAAACACCACTGCACTACCCTAAACCCTAAATCTACCCCCAGCACGACCCCCTACACTACCCAAACACCACTGCACTACCCTAAACCATAAAACACTACCCCCAGCATGACCCCCTACACTACACAAACACCACTGCACTACCCTAAACCCTAAAACACTACCACCAGCATGACCCCCTACACTACTCAAACACCACTGCACTACCCTAAACCCTAAAACACTAACCCAGCACGACCCCTACACTACCCATACACCACTGCACTACCCTAAAGCCTAAAACACTACCCCCAGCATGACCCCCTACACTACTGCACTACCCTAAAACACTACCCCCAGCACGACCCCCTACACTACCCAAACACCACTGCACTACCCTAAACCCTAAAACACTACCCCCAGCACGACCCCCTACACCACCCAAACACCACTGCACTACCCTAAACCCTAGAAAAGAAACGCCCACCCCATGCCCAATCCCCCTTACCTCTCACTCCTCGTGGTTCCTCTCTCCTCGTGGTTCCTGCTTCACGTCGTCTTTGAGGGGCGGTGCACGTCGTTGTGAGGAAACGGAACAGCCTCTGTTTCCTTACAACGACATGGATCGTCTACATGTTTTTAGAACGCATGGTCATTTACCATACATACCTTTACAACAAAATTCGTTGTAAAGGCATGCGTGGTAAATGACCATGCGTTCTAAAAAATGCGTAGTAATGACTTCGTGATGTACAAAGCATGCGTGGTAATGCATGCGTTGTAATGGTATCGCAAAGTAAAAAAGTCGTTGTAACGGCTGTTTACCGATCGAAGCTGGCCCCTGTTCTTCAGTGAGACGTTTATTCGATTAATTAGGAGGAAGGAATGTGTTTTTTTACCGAAAAGTGCATTCCCGGCTGTTGTATTGTGAAAGTGTCCGCGTGGCCTGGTTTCACTTCCGGTGAGAGAGTGGAAGAGTCTGTTTGGATCTAAAGGAGTTCTGTTGTTGGACGGGGCCGGCGCGACATGTCATCAGAAAACATAGCTAATGGAAAGCGTCCTCCCTGAAGTGTGGAGCAGTGCCATGAGAGGTCAACAAGTGTGCGTCCCACCGCAGTATGACCGTACCGCGTGACCCATGTGCCACCTCCAGGGTACGGGAGGCAGAAGCGGCATCGCAGGTCCTCTTGAAGACCGTTGTAGCACTAATTCTACATTTTGGTACTAGGGCATTTTAACTTTGTTGTTCCTGCCAGATACAAAGAGAAGATCCTGTGTTATTCAGTGCCCTCGTTACCTTTTTTGTGGGTTGTGGTGCTTGTCACTTCGCTGCCCCGCCGGTGCACACGACTGAGCACCCCACCTCGTGTGCCATCTGCAGGGCCTCTGCCCTCGGATCACTGGTTTCGTTTTCTGGAGTGGCAACATAAACAGTTGCTCCCAAAGGACTAGCCTGAACACTTAGGTGAATATCCCCTGCACCAGCATTCCACGGAAATTCTTTCCTAGCTCTCCCATGTCAACGAGGACGTCATAATAGCACGGCTCCGCTCGCGACACCGTATGACGTCATCGGAGCCATAAGAGAACCTCGTCGGCGTGCTGACGTCAGTTCCACCCATTTTTTCCGTGCCACCGAGGCAAACAGGGGACCGAGACATTTTCACATGTATACATAGTATAATAAATATATATATATTCACTGAAAAAACCATAGGTTTCAGGCACGTTATAGTTAGAAATTAGCATTTAAAAAACCTTAGAAATTCACTGAAAAAACCATAGGTTTCAGGCACGTTATAGTTAGAAATTAGCATTTAAAAAACCTTAGAAATTCACTGGAAAAAACCATAGGTTTCAGGGGCGTTATAGTTAGTTGGACATTTCACTCGTACAAAACCATAGAAATTCCCCCGTTATAGTTAGTTCAGCTAACTATAATGCACTGCTGATGACGTCACATATTACATCACTCATGACATGGTCAGTGACATCACTCATGACATCACTGATGACATCTCAAATGACATCACTGATGACATGACTGATGACATCATCCAGTGAATGTGTGTTTTTTTGAAAATTAAATATGTTTTATATATGTATATCTCAAGGTCGATGGAAGAATAAATGGGTATATAAGTGTCTAAATGGATGATTTTGTTTTGTAAAATTGATTGTATAACTGACTAAGTGTATCTTAGTGAATACATGGGTTAGTGAGTAATGTTTAAATATGAAAATATCTGTATCAGTCTCTCACTTTGTGCATAAGTGGCTGCATGGGTTGGTGAGTAGCTACATGAGTGTCTATATGGGTTATTAGTTGGTTTTTTGAGTATCAGTATGAGTGTCTGAGTGTCTGTATGGTTCGGTGGGGGGTATTACTTAGTGCATAGATGCATGAATGAGTGACTCACTGTTTGTATGTGTTGAAGACAGCATGTGTGCCGGACTGTATAGGTGGATGAGTATGTGTATGGGTGTGTTAGTGAGTGAATGACTGTCTCAATAGTGTCTTTATGAGTAACTACATATGTTTTAAACTAGTATATGTGAGTATTGGTGTATATAAGTGAGTATATGTGAGAGTGAGAGATTGGAAGAGTTCCTGTACAAATAAGTAGGTGTTTCTATAAGTGATTGTTTAAGAGAGTAAGTATGTGTAAGTTTCTGTAGAAGTAAGTCTGGTAGTGTGTGTATAACTGTATATGCAAGTAAATGGATGTTTGATACTTTGTTTGCATGTGTGACTATGTGTGTGAGTAACTCTATGGATGAGTGGCGGTGTGTAACAGGATGTATAGGTGTATGAGTACATATGATGAGTGAGTACATGTATGAGTGACTGTATAGGGACTGTTGGTGAATGAGTGGATGTGTGTGTAGATCTTGGAATTACTGAATAGGTGTGTTGTAACTGGTATTGGTATGTCCATTGTTTTGAAAATGTTAGTTTGTATTTTTGAGTGTGTGTATCAAAGGTTATATTAGGGTGAGAGGAAGTCTGCCACTCTATCACAAGGATGATGTCATCAGTGATGTCATCAGGGATGTCAGTTGAGATGTCATCAGTGATGTCATGAGTGATGTCACTGACCATGTCATGAGTGATGTAATATGTGATGTCATCAGCAGTGCATTGCGGGCGCGCGAGTTATAGTTAGCTGAACTAACTATAACGGGGGAATTTCTATGGTTTTGTACGAGTGAAATGTCCAACTAACTATAACGCCCCTGAAACCTATGGTTTTTTCCAGTGAATATATATATATATATGTTATTTTTTTTCTCCACAATTCAGTCCTTATTTTTGACGTGCTCAACAATGGGTGCCAGAGTCGGGGCTCGACCGCTTTTCCAGTCAGTACTTTCCACAAAGATACACTGCACTCCCTGAGCTCAAGTTTTCAGATTTTTAGCCTTCACACAATCTCTCCACCAACGTGTTTCTACCTCTCTGGGTCTTTCTAACGGTAGGTGAGTCTTTTTTCTAAGGCCATTTATACTTTTCACAATGTAACTAATTAGGGGGCATTGTGGGAGACGTAGTTTTGGCAGTTTTGAACAATAATTATTTGAAATTTAAAAATCTTAGCTGTAGCAAAAGAGAGCCACAATTGCAACCTGCCGGAAAAATGCTAAAAGAATGAATAAAATCAGACATCCAAACAAAATTGAAAACCTGACCTTAAAGGAACGCACTTGTCATGTAGCTCCTATAATAATTATACAGGATCTGCGCGGTTGGACAGCATACACTGTAGGATTGGTGTCAGACTGTTTCTGAACACCCCTACCGAGTATGTTGGCCTTTTGTACCAACTAGCTCACAGTGCCACTATAGTCTCCTCTTACCAAGGAGAGAATAGTTCCTGGCAACCATCGAACATAACAACCCTGATCCCTCAGCACCGTGGAAACAATATACTACTTTTCGCTCAGTCACATGTGCTTACTTAGTCTGTCTCAAAGAGATACACAGAATAAACAGGCTGGGCATTTTCAATAAGTATTTATTGAACAATTGTTATTCTGGTGTAGAATAGATGAGCTGCAACAACCGTTAGACAGTATAAGATATAAATGATGAATAGTACTAGAAAGGTAAAAGGATGGTATAGCTCTACCATCTTACAATAATCATGAATACATATGAGTATATAAAACACATGATAAAAAGATGCATACTCCTACGATGCTTCCCTAACTAGATGTACCTAAATGTACCTGGCATGTGTGTAGGTGTTAGGCCAAGAATCCCTCTAGGATAAAGTCAACCCCATTACCTGAATTGAGAGACTGTGGGACCCCGTCCTGGTCTTGAGGTGGATACCCCGCAAGGTATGTTAGACCACTACAAGTTGGAGTGTCTGCATGCAGGAACCTCAGCGTCTCTGGTCAGTGTGTCTGCCGGGAAGTCTCGGTCTCCTCTGTCTATCTTAGCAAGATGTCATGTATATATACCCATAGGTCTCCCCAGGGGTCCTACTTCGCTGTATTACTGTGTCGGCCTAAGGATGATGTCGGACATGAACTTTGTACATAGATATTAAACAGGAGATGGTCGTCCTGCTGTGCTTCCAAGACTCCTCATGCATAATGTATGAGCTTACGAACTAGGGAAAACCCGTGTTCTGAATGCAGTGTCGTATCTAGGTAAAAGGTCAGTCCCTGTAAACCGTTATAAGTGTAATGTAGGGAAGAATATAGGTGAAGGGTAATGAAGTTACCGGGGCCTATATTACGGTACCTATATGGAATATAACACCCACTCCTCTTCCGAATGGACGACATATTTAATTTCTAAATGTACTACGAGGCTGACTAGATACTGGTACCCAAAATAGTTTAAAAAACATTAGTTTCTTGTTTTGCTAAAAACAATGTTAAAAGGTTCTAAAAAATCTTTAAAAAGTTTAAAAAGGAAATTGTCACGCAAGCCATAGCTCTAACGTGTCCGTAGGTATAGTTTGAATTACTATAAAGCCATACATGCTCAAAAGAATGTCCGTTTTGTTATGGAGTTCCAATTTTCATTTGGTTTTTCAAAAAGTCAAATTTTTCCCAGCACACGACGTGCCAAATGAGTCAAATGTTTATGTGTCCTGGCTGGTAGACGCAACATTCTTGTTGCCTGCCTCCACAGACGACTGTCCCTGTAACACCTCGCAAATTATGTCAATTGAGCACAGATGATCTTTTGTTTTGTCCACAACAGATGCTGGGACAGCCTGTGCGCCATCCAAGGCCTGGGTGTTAGAGAGGAGCCGATGTCCATACCAACAGGAGCCGATACTACCTGTGGTGGGTCTAGGAATGCCGCCATCAACATTGGAATACGCTGGGGACACTGAAGAACATGGGCCGTTATCGGGTCCAGTAAAGCATCAACGTCCGGTTGCGCACATAATGGGAGTGTTAGACAGAGATCCAAAATGCATTCTTCTCCGCACAACAGGCATCAGAGGACAGGTAAGATGCAGTCCATCCAGACTGGTCTAAATGACAAGAACCAAGATGCACTTAGTTCTCTTAGGCGAGGTGTGCCTAGATGTTGTACCATGCAATCACAGTATTTTCTCTCCAGGAGTACTGTTTCCATCTCCTTGGTGACTGGGACGTCCATTGCGTAGCAGAAATATTATGATCAGTATACCTGCTATTAGAAAAAGGATCAGCGGCAGTTCTCCAAAAATGCTTCCAAATACAGAGTGTATAAAGTTCAGTATAACTCCGAGGACCGTCTGAAAGGTGCTTAATTGTCCAGAACCTATGGTCTTAAATAGGTGGACGATGCCTGTCGTATCAGACATGTTAAAGATACAATTTACCATTTCTGCGAAATGGAAGGGGCAATTTGTATGTATGAGTGCCTGTATCTCTGCCGAAGACCTTGCGATCTGGAGATCAAAAGTCTCCCGAGCGGAGGTTAAGGGCACAGATTTCTGTAAAAGCATGGCTTTCATTCTGCTCAAAGCATCAAACCGTATTAATGAAACATTTAGCGAAGGCCATAACGGCGCCTCCCTGACTGTGTGTGTTGGTGGAAACAATACTTGCATACAGCAAGTAACCCTGGAGCTCACAGTTATCAGATATGCGATGCCCGGAAGCATCCCACAGCAACCTTGATCGTTCAGCATCAACGAACCCCCATTCGAAAGTAGCCTGAACACTGGAGTGATCACAGCAGCTGGGGTACCCCTTAAGTGACAGGATAAGTTCGCTACTGAACCATTACAGGCCCCATCAAGCATTATATCCTGGCATATGAGTGATCCACTTAAAGAATTCTCGCAGTTTGTACCGCTCAAAAACACTTCTCTTTCCCCACTCCGGCATCGAAACCTGTACGGTAATTCTCAAGATTCCTTGATAAATTCCCTACCCATTTCTTCATATCTGCCTGCCTGCTTTTGTTCAAGGCAATATTGGAATTGAAAAGTAGTGACCGGAAGAGTTATGTGGCCATGGATTAACCATTCTGTGGACGGTGACTCTGCCACTGTAAAGGCTAATCTGGCCAATTTTTCAATATGCAGCATTGTATACTTTGCTCCCCTTTGTGCCATCTCTATCTGTTTTTCCGTTAGATTGTATGAATAAAACAGAGACGTGCTGTTTATGAAACGCCAAGGCACATAGCCTGCATGCAAAGATTGCAGCATCCAGCTTAATAACATAATAGAACGCAATTTTGATTGCCTGTGCTGTAATATGGACAAATCAAGTTCTAGTACAACAATAGCAGAATATACAATGTTGCCCAGTGAATATATCCTGGAGGTTAGTGTAGTTAACCCATTGTCAACCACTGCTAGAGCTTTCTCTAGGTTTATACGATCTATTTCTCGTAATCTCTCCGCTGCTTCTTTTTGTGATATTTTCCAAATCTAATTATAGACAGCATAATAGAAACATTTGTGACGTGGCTTTCTAGGACCTAATAAAAAATCCCGTAGGTCCACATCCTCTGTAAGTAAGGATAAGTGTTGTTTCACATGTATAAGTGTTGAGGTCTTTAGCCAATCGAGGCACAACTTCCCAACACTGTATGATGTCACTACCCCTGGGTGTTCTCTCTGTACATAGCGTGGATCTGGCCTGTTGATACTAAACCCTTTGGTTTTACCCATGAATCTTTCCTGACAGCTATTGGTGTCTGTGGGCCAAATCAACCATCCCTTCCAATCGGGGTCTGATCTATTGTATTGCATGATCTTATCTAGTGTAATCCCTTCTTGTAATGTTATGTTACCTTCGGTGTGTGATGGTGTGGGCATCCGAGGTGTATTCAAAACTTTGTTCTTGTCTAGTCCAAGACAGGATGTTTGTTGCACCGTTTCATTCAAAAACATGAATTGTTGAGGAATAAGGCATGCTCTAAATAGTGCCAGTCTCTAGTACCCCAGACAGATTTTAAGTCTATGGTGTCTTTTCATAAGTCAAAACCTTGTTCAGACAACTGGGCAATAAAGGAAGCAGAATAAATCTGTTTGGTGTTTGTCAACATATTTTTCTGTGCTGGTGTTGGTGCAACCTTATAATAATATGAGGCTGGGTCTGACGTGTTAAACCCTGAAAAATATGGAAACTTTTCTGCAAATGTTTTTGAACTGCTTTTCGGCGGTGTTGGGCAATGTTCCCATTGGTGGTATGTGAAAACGTTTCTGGGATTAGCAGATTTATGCAGAAAGTGATGACCATATTGTTGATAGCAATACATTGTTTCAAAGTCTTTTGTGTCTTCCAACATTTCATTATTAGAAAAGGCAGCAGATTTTCCTAAATCAGAGAACATATTATTTACAGTTTCATAATCCCAATCATCAGAAAATTTACTGGATGTAATGATATCACTCAATTAAATTTGAAATAAATGTGGTATTTTTAAAAGTTCGGTGGGGCCAAATATATTGTAATCAGCCTTATCCCACACTATACCATCAGGTATAGGAACTACTGAAATGTTCACTGATGATAGGTCTCTTTTTTCTTGATGTGATGATAGATGCGGTTTCAGAATCACATTCACTTTTTGTGCTGCAGAGCTTTCTCGAAGATAAGTTCCATTTATAAGCATACTAAAGACAGTCACTAAGCCTATCCAGAAAAGAAAGAAAAGTATCCCGGTGATTACCCAGAGTTCCACCCAAGGTGATACCAGGTAAGTCTTTTTAAGAAAGTTCAGAAAATCTTTAATTTGCTGCTGGTGAGTTTTTTGGGCTGGCTTCGTTTCAGGTTCACTTGGATCCAATGAAAAAGTATCAAATTCAATGAAATAGCCAGATGCAGTTCGATCAATTTTCGGTATTTCTGCAGGTCTTGTGGAAACTGTAGCTTGCTCTTGTTGAGGCATGTTGATGTAGATATCTGTGTTTGGTCGAGTTGAAATTTGTCTTTCATTCTAGTTTTGAATTTGAAATTCATTTTCAAGAGGAACGAGGTCCATGGCAGTGTTGCATAGTCCATCATTCTGTGCAGGTGACTCTTCAAACGTGATGAGTCTTTCTGTTTGAACTTCTTGTATAGTAGCGAGAGGAGGGTGTCTGTTACTCCAGAGTCCACGCGGCCTACTACTCAGTATCGGCCACATAGTGTGGTTTGATTAGGTCAATTAGGACAAATCTTTTCTCCTTTTTACCGGCAAGAGGCGGCAGAAGTACAGTTCTTGTTCCTTCAACTGCCAGGATAGGTACAGGCTTTCTGTATGATGGCCCAAATTCTTTTTTGTCCGCTATTTTTTCTCTGACCAGGTCCCCGACTTTAGGGATCCAGACAGGTCTTGTTGTGACAGACTTGACTTCCCCAGTGGCGGTCCATTTCACCTGGACATTGCTTTGTAGTGCCCTGGATTCATTTAGCTCCTGTAACACAGCCAAACTTTTATGGATGTCAAAAGGTTTTTCATCCGCCACTGTGCCTTCACAATCAAGATCAGGTACCCACATTCTCGTCCCAAATAGGACCTCATAAGGAGTGACAGCCCCTAGAGAGCTTCTTGGCATGTTGTTCAATGCTCTTTGAACTCCATACAGATGTTTTACCCAATTCCCACCCGAGCCTAATACTCTAGCTGTTAAAGACTGCTTTAAGTCCCGGTTTTTCCTCTCCACAACCGAATTTCCTTCGGGATGGTACGGAGAGGAGTACCGCAATGCTACACCCAAACCTCCCATGGCTTCCTTGTAAGCCCTAGAGCTAAACGCGGGCCACAGTCAGAATGTAATATGCCAATTGCGTATGTCCCTATAAAGACTCGCAAATCTTTTATAACAGTTCGAGCATCAGCCAAGCATTGGGGCCACACCCATAGGAATCTAGAGCAGGAATCCACTGCAACCATGATATACTTGTAAGCCCCATCTGTTTGTAAGGGGCTGCAGTGGTCCAAATAAACACACACGAGTGGTTTGTCTGATATTAGCAATGGTGTCTGTGCTGGATGTGTTATGGTGGAGCCTTTCATCTGCTGACAGATGTCGCATTTCAAGTCATAGTCCTTTGTTTTGTTAATCCTGGCCACCAGTAGCGCTGTTTCAGTAGAGAAACAGTTGCTGTAACTCCTGCGTGTGCAGAACCTATACCCTCGTGTGCTGCTAGAATTAACCCTAACCTGCGATCCATATTTGGTATTACTCCATCCTCTATTCCTGGAATCTGAGCAAATGGAACGTTGTTTGCATCTAACTTGTAGGAGTACTTGAGTGGAAATCTTTATGGTACTGCCGTCTTATTGCATGTAGCAATAATTGCAACCCTAATCTCACCGTCTATTCTCGTTTTTGAACGAGTGATTGCAGCTACGGAAGCCGTCCGTACAGCCCCCTTTGCGGCATCGTCAGTCAATAAATTTCCTTCAACGTGAACGCCATCACGTTGATGACTCAGTGTGTGTATCACGTGAGCCCTTGGTAGTTCATTTTTCAACTCCACTACCTGTTCCCATTTTATGCTTAATTGGGCCACCTTTTGCGTCCTTGAATCCATTTTGTCCCCAGTGGTGTAAGTATTCATTGTATGACTGTACACAGTAAAAGGAATCACACACAATTAGTGTGGGGAATTCTCGATCCGTATTTACCAGTGCCAGTAACAGGGCTTTTAATTCTGCCAGCTGTGCCGTGCAGTCTCCTAGAGACTGGGTTTTGTACAACTTGGATGAAATTTTCCATCCTGCATGCGTCCTTTAACGATAGCACATGCGGCGCTGTATTGCTGTTTACTCCCTATGGCCGGTTGAGCAGACCTGTCAGTGTAAATTATATATTCATACTGATCCAGAGGCCTTATTTCATTTGGCAGAGGATATTCTTGTTCGTATTACAGAAATGCTTGTGTTTTTAGACTTGAGTCCTACCTGTATTCTACATCTGTTGCAGTGAGAGAATTAGCCCATTGTATCCATCTTGGATGTAAGGCTTTAGCGTTTGGAACGCTTCCCTTTGTCGCAGCCTCTAAGGCTGGAACTGGGATAACGACAATTATATGCTTCCCTTGAGCTAGTGCTCTTTCTCTCACTACAGCAGTCTGTACTGCGGTTAGAATTTTTTCTGTTGATGCAAAACGCATCTCAGCATTCGTGTACAAATGTAATTTGAATGCTATTGGTACCGTTTCACCTTCATTATCTGTAAGGTATGTGTACCCTGATTGCCCCGCAACTATGCTGATCACTAAGTTGCGTACATTTACTCGTGTCTGTAAGTCTTTTGAAGCTATCATATCAGCTTGTAGGGAGCGAAGGATATCTGTGTGTTCCTGTGTCCATTGTTTAACTGAAAAGTCAGGTTTTATTATATCGTGGAAAGTTTTTACCCTTTCTGCGTAATCCAAAATGTATGCTCTGCCAAAGTTCAGGAATCCCAGGATTGATTGTAAGTTTTTTAATGATTTTGGAGGTTGGAGCAGCGCACACTTTTCTAAGAAGTTAGATGCTAGGCTTTTCCCTTCACTTGAAAGCTCATATCCCAGAAAAAGGACATTGAGGTGGGCTATCTTTGATTTTTTTTAAGTTGAATTTGTAACCCTCAGAGGCAAATCCCAAAATTATGGTATTTACTCTGTTCAAGTGTTCCTCCGGGTCATCATCCATTAGATAAATATCATCCACATAGGACAATGCCTCTTCATCCAAATTTTGAAGTAATTAAGTTACTCTAGCTGAAAACAACCCTGGGCTGTTCTTATACCCCTGGGGGAGTCTACAAAATTGACGGCGGGAGCCTAACGCGGAGAATGTGGTTAAATACCTGCTTTCAGGTGCTATATTTTGGCAAAAAAATCCATTTGAGATATCTAGTGTTGTTTTGAATTTTTTCAGCACAATGTTATTCATTAATGCGGCACTGTGTGCATTTTGAACTGCAAATGTCTTAGTGCAAGTGTTTGAATGTCTGTAATCCAAAACTGAACAATATGAATTGTCCGGTTTTGATAAGGGAAACAAAGGGTTATTCATTTGAGAGGTGCAAGTTTCAATCACCCCTTGGTACTCAAGTTGATCTAGGATCTCCCTGACCTGTTTTTTAGCTTCTTGCTTCATTGGATACTGCCTCTGTGCAGTCGGAGTATTTTTTAATGGAATAATGTGGTGGGTTGAATCCTCATCTCATCCAACATGGTTTTTGTATAATGCCGGGGCCAGGGCTACCGCCCACTCCTGTGCATATGTATATTTTAGTTATTTGGGAACAGGGTGGAAAATGCTGGTAAAATTACTGTTTCTCCTCTCGGGCAGTCCATGACGAATGCTGGCTGCCAATCTTGTTCAACTAACAAAATGTCATTGCCAAATGTCAGGTTCTCCCAAAAGAGACCTCTAACTTTCCTGGGCTTGTCCCCCTCCATTTGGAGTGTTATTTCATATAACTTATGCGGGACACTTACCCTAGTATCGGGTGTTTCCACCGTGATGTAATCATTCAAGTCCGCTGTCACCATAAATTCCATCAGGTTCTGGCGAGCTATTGTTACTTCTACCGCACTGTCTAGCATCGTCAGAGCCCATTCCCAGTTCAGCAGTCGAGTCCTCAGAATTCTGGGCATGTCTAATCTTTAGACCTGCAACCTTCTTCTTTTTGAACTGTGGCTTTTGTTTTGGTTTATCTTCTTTTTTGGAAGTATAGTCTTGAGCGTGCTACTTGTCTCTGGACTTTGTACGCTCTTCTTGTCTGTCTGACCGTCCTGCCCTCTCGGAGTTTTTCATTGAACCCTGAAAGGAACGAGAGGAACGTGTATCAGTATCCTGATGCCTGTTAGGCTTCCTAATATTGTCCCTATTCCTAAGGTTATACCTCCTTTCGGAGGGCTCCTGTGTAGGAGATCTACCTCTGGATTGAGATCTGTTTTCTTTAACTTTTTGTTTTTTGTTATTGTCCCACTTCTTTTTTGATGAAGCAGGTGTCTGCTTGTAGGTTTCCTTTTCGGGACTACCCATCAGTTGTGGTTTCAATGCTTTTCCACCCAAACTGTCCCTGCCTAATTCTGCATATGCAGTTTAGATTATTTTAGGTAGTTTGTGCTCCTGTTGTGAAGGACTGAACTCCCTTAGGCGTTGGCGGATAGCCACTGATGCTCCCTTTAATATTTGCTAATATTATGGCTGATACCTGGGCATAATTACCTAGTAATTTCATCCCTAAGTTCAGAGCAGGCTCTCCTCCATACTCATTTTGTATTTGTCTTAATACATCTGGTATTACTACTAATGACAGGATACCATGTATTCTGGTATATATGGCAGCAAAAACTGTATCCAAAGAGGTACAATCCTCTATCTGTGGTGTTATCCCATGGGCAAGCAGATTGTCAGCATTCTGTGTTTTTCATACGGGCTAGTATTCGGGAATACTGCTTCTAGCTGTGTTATTTTTTGAGCTACCCAGAATGGCATTTGTTAACGTTTTGCGGGCATTTTACCCATTACTGCGTGTAACGTTTGTGGTGTTATTTTAGTTGCTGTATTTTGAACTGGAGTTGTATTTGTTGCAACCGTTGCCGGCTGGACTGTAAGTGTCCTCATGACAAACTGCGTCATGTTTCTGTAAATTTTTATTAATTCTTTGCGAAGTATAAGTAAGTCTCCTCCTGGCATTGTTTCAATGTCAGGGTGTGGTGTGTAGGCCGATAATATTGGCCATGTCGCTTCTTCTCTTCCGAGCGTACCGAGCCTTACTCTACGTCTTGTATGGGGGAGGGCGCCTTTAAACCAGTATACGTGTTTCTGGTAAGTTAGTGGAATTTCAATGTCCTCATAGAGACAATATTCGTCCGGTATTCCACTTTCTATGTAGAAGTGAAATGTCTTTGTTCTTGCATTTGCAACTGGGAATGTAACCCATGAATAGAATACCTCTGTTTTAAATGATTCGTGTGCCTCAATCACGAAAGCTACTGGTCCACCCCTGGATGTTAGACCGTGTGCAGCTAGTTTTATGGTAACGGCATTTCTAACATTTTCTGCAATGTAAATTGCATCTGCGTCTTCTTTGTCTAGTGAGAGATTGAGTTCTTGCGTAACTCTATCCAGGTTTCCTATTTCTTCAGTCACTGTTGTAGAGAAGAAGAGCTTTTCAAGGGAACTAAGATAAGGTGTTTTGCACAGTTTTAGGAACAAAGTGTCCTTCAAGCTTGATTAACCAACAGCCAATAAATAGGATTTTGCCAACTCAGCTGTGGTGGAGTTTGTGCCCACCCACTCCAGACGTCTCTGGGGAGTTGTGAGTAGGGGTCTCTGAGACTAGCACGACCGAACTACTCAGATTCTACTGTTAAATAAGTACCCAACCAACGTTGGCGGTGCCATGTCGTGTAGCTCCTATAATAATTATACAGGATCTGCGCGTTTGGACATCATACACTGTTGGATTGGTGTCAGACTGTTTCTGAACACCCCACCGAGTATGTTGGCCTTTTGTACCAACTAGCTCACAGTACCACTATAGTCTCCTCTTACCAAGGAGAGAATAGTTCTTGGCAACCATCGAACATGACAACCCCGATCCCTCAGGACCGTGGAAATAATATACTACTTTTCGCTCAGTCACTTGTGCTTACTTAGTCTGTCTCAGAGAGTTACACAGAATAAACAGGCTGGGCGTTTTCAATAAGTATTTATTGAACAGTTGTTATTCTGGTGTAGTATAGATGAGCTGCAACAACCGTCAGACAGTATAAGATATAAATGATGAATAGTACTATAAAGGTAAATGGATGGTATAGCTCTACCATCTTACAATAATCATGAATACATATGAGTATATAAAACACATGATAAAAAAATGCGTACTCCTACGATGCTTCCCTAACTAGATGTACCTAAATGTACCTAGCATGTGTGTCGGTGTTAGGCCAAGAATCCCTCTAGGATAAAGTCAACCCCATTACCTGAATTGAGAGACTGTGGGACCCCGTCCTGGTCTCGAGGTGGACAACCCGCAAGGGATGTTAGACCACTGCAAGTTGGAGTGTCTGCATGCAGGAACCTCAGCGTCTTTGGTCAGTGTGTCTGCCGGGAAGTCTCGGTCTCCCCTGTCTATCTTAGCAGGATGTCATGTATATATACCCATAGGTTTCCCCAGGGGTCCTACCTCGCTGTATTACTGTGTCGGCCTAAGGATGACGTCAGGCATGAACTTTGTACATAGATATTATACAGGAGATGGTCATCCTGCTGTGCTTCCAAGAATCCTCATGCATAATGTATGAGCTTTCGAACTAGGGAAAACCCGTGTTCTGAATGCAGTGTCGTATCTAGGTAAAAGGTCAGTCCCTGTAAACCGTTATAAGTGTAATGAAGGGAAGAATATATGTGAAGGGTAATGAAGTTACCGGGGCCTATATTATGGTACCTATATGGAATATAACACACTGCTTTGAACAATTTAACAATAAATTATCAGATAGTAGTTAAACCAGATGACAACGGGGCAACATTGTCCTAATCAATAAAGGAGTTTATATGAAAGAAGCCTACAGACAACTACGGGATATGACCAATTACAAACAACTGGATGCAAATCCCATTAATCAGATGACATTAGATCTTAGCTGGAAACTCAAAGAATGGCATCAAATAACACTGATCAATGATGATGAGTCTTACTTTATGCTGAATGACCAACAATCATTACCACCATATATCTTTTATCAAAAATACACAAGACTCTGTGCAATCCTCTGGGGAGACCAATAGTCTCATCATGTGATTCTCTATTTGAAAAAGTTTCAATATATGTGGACCAATTTTTAGCACCTATTGTCCATACACCGAGCTCTTTAATAAGAGATACGAGTGACTTATTACGCATATTGGCTAAAATATAGTGTGAGGAAGCTATTTACTGGTGACCATAGATGTTGTGTCTCTCTTTACCTCCATAAAACACAAAGGGGCCGATTCCGATTTCGGCCGGAAAACGTACCGACCGACTCGGAGCCGGAATTAATTCCGACCGACACGTACCGGTGCAGCCCGACCCGCCAAGTACGATGAGAAGCGAGCAAAACCCGACCGACTCGTACGGAACACAAGCCGAAGGACCGAGCCGCGCGGAAAACAGCAATCCGGCCGGAAAAACATGCGATTCGAACCGACCGACTCGCACCCGGAACAATACCGAACGAGACGTACCCGCGGACTCCCACCCGCTAAGTACGATGCAAGGCGTGGAAAACACGACCGAGTCGCATGGAGGACAAGCCGTACGACCGACACGCATACAAAACTGCGAGCCGAAGCAACCCAAAACACCGCGACCGACGCGTACGCAGCATAGAAAACAGCACAAACACAGCGTGAACGAAACGGACGAGCCCGTACGAGACAACTGCAGGGTCCGACTCGGTCACAAGAACGTCTCCTACATGCACGAAAAGTACAAAGGGAAAATACACAAAAAAAGGCCAAACAAGCAATTACAAAGCCAATAAATACTGGGGGGAGGGGCAGGGAGCAAAGACACACCCACAACTCCACCCATATAAAGGACACAAATCCCTACCATGATCCTTTGCAAATTCAAATTACCTGCCAGCACTCAACAGACAGCAACCACACACCCACAGCTCATCCATCACACAAGCCACACACCATCAGCACCACAACAAATAGAAACCTCACATACACCTTCACCTGCACACCAACACACACATCACTCACCATCACCACCCATCACCATGCCCCCAAAGAAGAATCACAAGTTCCTAGATAGTGAATTGGAAGTCCTGGTAGATGAGATCCTCAGGGTAGAGCCACAGCTCTTTGGTACACTGGTCCAACAGACACCCATGTCACAGAAAACAAAGATGTGGGAGAGGATCGTCGACAGGGTGAACGCACAATCACCATGTTTGCGCACAAAGACAGACATCCAGAACAGGTGGTATGACGTGCGCAGGAGGGTGAAGGAGCTGCTGAAGAAGGACTACATCTTGAGCCAATACACCGGCAGTGGCCCTCCTGCCAAGCCAGTATACCTCAGGCCCTGGGAGGAGAAGGTGCGGGCCATCCTACCACCAGTGAGCGTCTATGGACTAGAAAACATCCCAGAGCCTGGTGAGTACACAACAAATGTACACAATATTCTGCGACTACACACACACATCACTGTCAAGGGGAGAGTCAAACCATGCACTGTTAGCAAATACACAGCAACCAGAACGGAATCATCCCAAAATGTGTATGTCACTCAGAGAAACACAACACATGCCATCACAAAGTGACATTTAACTGTGTCATCACATGTACAAACACAACTACAACTACAGCTAGGCAGTGGCACAAATATAACTGACAAACACATCCAGACAAGTAGCCACCACTACAACACCAGCACGCAGTGAAGCCCACTGAAAGAAAGGAAATATGTGTATGCTGGGCAAGTCAGTGTAGCCAATAGCATGATGGGAGTTGTAGGCACAGATATTGCTCACCCCCACAACTGTCCCATCAACACCACCCTGAACCATGCGCACATCACAGGGAGTGGAAAACAACTTACAAGATGGCTGACACTGGCTACTGCTGTGGGGAGCACAAGGCCCTGCTGGCAACTGTGCAACAACCAACAGCAGGACACCACTGACTGACATCCTGAAAGACAACTTGCACTCCCTGCAATGGAAGCACGGTCCATGGTGGGATATCTGGCTCGGTGGGAAGGAGGAGCGGATGACAACCAAATACAACCAATGCAGACCATGTACACACCCCAACATTCACATAGAAATGCCCAAATAATGCAGGACAATGTGCTACACCAATATCAACCCCTGACTGTGACAACTTAGGACAATGCATTGTACAGGCCCGCATCCAGAGGCACAGTCACAACTGTCAGGTGTGTCAACCATTGATGCCTGCAGAAACATAACATACATTGTGTGTGTCTCCCAAAAACAGGTGATGATGGGGACACAGCAGCAGATGCTGAGGAGTCCTCGTCCCAGGCTCAAGAGGATACGGAGCTCACTGGTGTGGAACAGCCTCTGCCCTCCTTGGATGAAGAAGACTTACCTGGCACCTCCGGAGCAAGTCATCATGCAGCACCAGCAGGACCACCAGCTGCACCCCCTGCACCCACCCCTCCAACGACTGTCAACACACATACCACCCCTGCCAACATGGACAGACCAAGGAGCACCACCACGACCAGCACAGGGACCCTGGACCAACGTGGGGCCATGGACACCACCACCACCAACAACCCACAAGGTGGCCCAGGGTCACGTGTGCCTGCCACCTCAGGTACTGCACGTGTCGCCAGGGGTGGTGGGAGGGGTGGGAGACATAGGTCGCTGCTCACAGAGGGGTCTGGACTGCATGATGACCCACAACTGGCACGCATAGCCGATGCGTACCAGTCCAGCACCGGAGAGTTCAGCCAGGTAGTGGGGCTCCTCAGGGACATTAAACAGCAGCAGGCTGCCCATCATGCCCGCTTGGACTCACACATGTCCCGCGTGGAGTCCAAGTGGGACACACTGCAAGAGATGACGGCGGTGCATAGGGACATATTACAATGCCTCCGCCAGATGAGCAGCAACCAGTCAACACCTCCCTGTGTGCCCACAACATCTGCTGCTGAAACAACTGCAACTGCCACAGGGAGGCAGGATGACTCTGGCGGAGAGTCCCCTGCACCGCAGCAGCCTGCACTTGAGGGTCCCCCCCAAAGAAGAGGGGCCGTCCGAGGAGGGGCAAGTGAGAGGCTGATGGCCATGTGCAACCCCCAGGAAGCCAAAACCTGTTCTGGAGAATAACCTTTGTGCGCAAACTGTTCACCCTGTTGACTGCAACACAACTCTCCCACATGACATGGGGAGCTCAAGTTGGACCAATGTCTCTGATTACTGTGGACTTTACTCTGGACATTTCTGCTACCAGGACTTCCAAATTATCTAGGAACTTTGGATCACAATCACAATGTACAGCACCCAACAACCTGTGCACTATACTCACACATGTATGTCAATAAACTCACTTATACACCATACTTGCCTCTGTTGTGATTCCTATGTTGTCTCAGAAGTTGCGATGATGATCGGGAAATGACACTGTGCATGCTAACTGCTACAGCAAGTACAACACCGGCATGTGAGTCATGGCGACTTCACACATATGGGGGAGGCACACCACCAGGGCTACACAACACATACACACCATGGACATCTGACTCATCGCCTACACTGGTGTTGCCAGGAAATACGTTGCATTGCACAGACCCAACACCTATTCACAGTCTGTGTTAACTAGCCCACTGGTGCAGTAAGCAAATGTCAGTCAGATGTGTGACCGCAGACAACGCACATCACAAAGTGAAGCACAGGTTTATTACACATTTGCAACATGTTGTAACCACCACAGATGCAAGGTAATCCCACCTGGCAGCGGGCACACAGTCAACAAGTGTAGAAGGAAGGAAGTCCATGGGTGTGGTGCACATCACCTGTAGGGACACAACAGCTACCACCCGGGAAGTCGAATCACGGTGTTGGGGATCACAGTTGACCAAACGACTCAGAAAGTACCCTGTGAAGGACAGAAATGACACACAGTCAAAAGTACTGAAGAACAGGACAGAACTGCAATACTCATGCACAATACATGTTACAAGATACCCACCCAGAACCAAGTTAGCATGTCAACACTGTTGGGGAGTACAGACTACCTGCAAGGACACATCGCTACACGCATACAGACATGTAGCCCATGGACACACTCAAACAGCACCAGAGCACCACCAACACATATCATGCAAACTCACATCATTGACATGCCATCTCTGGATACTCACATTCAGCTGAAGAAGTTGGTGATGAGCTGTGTGCGGACATCACCCTCAACATCATCATCATCATCACTGGCATCGTGGTCCAGGCCAGGATCCTCCACAGGTGGCGGACGTTGGTCATCGTCATCCAGGATGAGAGGCAACTCCTTCCGCACTGCCAGGTTGTGGAGCATGCAGCAGATGATGATAATCTTGCACACCTTTGCTGGGGCATATGGAAGGGACCCTCCTGTCTTGTCGAGGCAGTGGAAGCGGCTCTTCAGGAGAATAAATGTCCGCTCAATCACTCTCCTGGTCCGACCATGTGCCTCATTGTAGCGCATCTGGGCTGGTGTCACAGGGTTCCTGAGGGGCGTCAGCAACCACGGCATGTTGGGGTATCCGGAGTCACCTACATACAGACAATTGCACATTAGCAGAGTTGGAAAAGAGGGTGGAACACTACATAGCAGACCACACACAATGGTACAAAGTCAGTACACACCTACAAGCCAGGCACGCTGGTTCCGCATCTGTGCCATCATCCTCGGGATGCAACTACTCCTCATCACGTAGGCATCGTGTGCAGAACCAGGGAAACGGGCACACACGTGTGTGATGCTCATATCTGCAAGACAGACCACCAGTGCATTGACCGAGTGGAAGTGTTTGCCGTTACGGTAGGCCTGCTCTTGGGCCTGTGATGGTACCAACGCCACATGTGTCCCATCAATGGAGCCAATGACATGCGGCATCCTCCCCAGGGCATAGAAGTCACTCTTCACGCCAGTGAGTCGTTGGAGTCTAGGGAAATAGATGTACTGGTTCAGGTATATCAACATAGCCTCCAAAACATCCCGGAGCACACGGCTGAACATGGTCTGTGACATCCCACCAGCAGTCGCCAGAGTGTGTTGAAAGGTACCAGTGGCAAAGAAGTGTAGGGCTGCCATCACCTTCACCTTGGGGGTCAGCGCTGTAGGGTACGTACGGCCAGGTTGCAAATGTGGTGCCAAGCGCACTGCCAAATCCTCAATCAGCTGCCTGGTGAAGCGGTACCGTTGGATGCTGTCACGTTCCACCATCGTTGCCAGGTCAGGGAATGGTCTATGGACAGCTGGTGCCCTGCAGTGCATAGGTGAAGAAAGCAAGATTGTCAGTCACCCCACATATGTGGCATTGAACACACTCAACATCACATGATACATCATAATGAGGCACAAGTACATGATGTGTGCAGTTCCGTACGGATATGTATGGCACATACATGGCCAATATCTAACATCACAGTCCAACAAGTGGCATCAATAAGTCCCAGGTCGTGCCATTGGATACCATGAGGCCGTGTCCCAGTACCCATCTCCTGCTGCCAAATAACAAACACACGCCACAGTGACATGTGAGGACTGATGTGCCCCAGGCATCACAGCTCAACGACAGGTAGATTCCCAGGGACCCTGTATTGCCACATGGACACTGGCATGACATGGTGTATCATGTATACACCACAGCAAAACAACCATGAGCCCCACAGGTAGTGGTCCCTGTTGCCTCGGCAGGACAGACATGGACGTCTGTGACACACACACGCACAACATCAAAGTCCATGCACAAACAACGTGGATGTGGAGACTGCCTCCCATTGTGCACATGAAATCAGAGACATTGTAATCACAACATGCACACAGACTGTGGAGGACCATCACCATTGTGCCAATGGGTCACCCTGGGTTGAACATAACGTCCCACATGGGACTCAGGGGGTATGTGACATGACATACACATACACCACCGTGAACTGTGACCATGCCACATGCTCAGATATGAACAGTTGCACATCACAGTGGTCATGTACACGAAACACCAAGGATTCTGTCCCCATAAACACGTGCACAGCCTGGGGGTGGCTGCCCCCAAGTGACACCCACAGAACAACATGTTCACCCCCATACACGGAATAGGTAATGCAGCCTTACATGCCCTAGGATACAGTTTGGACAGGCTGTGGTGTTGTAGGTGTGCCCCTCACTGCCTGGGAAGTATATGTGGCTGGCATATGTTCACCTGTGACAGGCATGGTGACATATGCCAGTGACTTGTACAGGGATGCATTGGACAGCAATGGACCGATCAGCGCGCACACATTGGCCATTGCATTCAATGTGTGCTGGTACGCGTTGTATTGGCAATACGCCTTGGACAGCAATGGACCGATCAGTGCGCACACATTGGCCATTGCATTCAATGTGCGCTGGTACGCGTTGTATTGGCAATACGCCTTGGACAGCAATGGACCGATCAGTGCGCATCACATTGGCCATTGCATTCAATGTGCGCTGGTACGCGTTGTATTGGCAATACGCCTTGGACAGCAATGGACCGATCAGTGCGCACACATTGGCCATTGCATTCAATGTGTGCGGGTACGCGTTGTATCCTATGTACGCGTTGAACAGCAATGGTCCGATCGGTGTTCCCGGCCGGCCCATTGCATTCAATGTGTGCGGGTACGCGTTGTATCCCATGTACGCGTTGAACAGCAATGGTCCGATCGGTGTGCCCGGCCGGCCCATTACATTCAATGTGTGCGGGTACGAGTTGTATCCCATGTATGCGTTGAACAGCAATGGTCCGATCGGTGTTCCCGGCCGGCCCATTGCATTCAATGTGTGCGGGTACGCGTTGTATCCTATGTACGCGTTGAACAGCAATGGTCCGATCGGTGTTCCCGGCCGGCCCATTGCATTCAATGTGTGCGGGTACGCGTTGTATCCCATGTACGCGTTGAACAGCAATGGTCCGATCGGTGTGCCCGGCCGGCCCGATATGTGTGCGGGTACGCGTTGTATCCCATGTACACGTTGAACAGCAATGGTCCGATCGGTGTGCCCGGCCGGCCCATTGCATTCAATGTGTGCGGGTACGCGTTGTATCCCATGTACGCGTTGAACAGCAATGGTCCGATCGGTGTGCCCGGCCGGCCCATTGCATTCAATGTGTGCGGGTACGCGTTGTATCCTATGTACGCGTTGAACAGCAATGGTCCGATCGGTGTTCCCGGCCAGCCCATTGCATTCAATGTGTGCGGGTACGCGTTGTATCCTATGTACGCGTTGAACAGCAATGGTCCGATCGGTGTTCCCGGCCGGCCCATTGCATTCAATGTGTGCGGGTACGCGTTGTATCCTATGTACGCGTTGAACAGCAATGGTCCGATCGGTGCGCACCCATTGGCTATAACCTGGCCTGGCAACGGACGCGTTTTCAAAATTTGAACGAGTCTGATGCTGTAAATTCAGTTGGTCACCCACAACAATGTTGCAATTTCATGGGTGTCATGAAGTTGAACATTTGAAGGATGCTTGGGGCGCGTGTAAGTGGTGCAATTCCATGGATTGGCCAGATTCAGATGATGCAAACGACTTGGACCTATCACTTTGGACACATGGGACAGTATCTGCCTCTGCAGCACACATATAATGCTGGCTGTTCCCCTGAGAGCTCACTTGCCTGCACTACATGCTCCAGGACGACATCTGCCACTACACTGCTGCTGTATCTGCACCCTCTGGACCCTGCAATGGCACGTACTGTGGAGAGAGCCCCAGCCTTCAGCACTGAGGAGAACCAGGCCCTGCTGGACAGCCTCCTTCCACAGTACAGCAAGCTGTATGGGAAAGCAGGGGAGCAGGTGAGTGTTCTGTCCACTGCCTTTCTAAATGTGCATGTTGTCTGACTAGCAAGGCTAACAGTCTGCACGCCACTGGCTAGCAGGCTCACTGAGTAGTTGTCACCCCCCATAGTGTGTAGTTACATGCACTGGACAGGTATAGTGCAGTGACAGTGCATTTAAACAAGGTTTTACTTCCCAGGCAATGATACCATGTAGTAACTGCGGGCATACTGTCCATAGCCATCGTTGCACTGCCTGTGTACATCATGTGCCCCTGTGATTGAGACATGTATATCCAACTGTGTAATGCACAGATATGTTGCATGTGTAGTAATGGCATTCTCACTTTGTTATCCTCACAGGTTGATGCCCACCAGAAGCAGAAGATATGGCTGACCATCATCCGGGCAGTGAGATCCGTGGGGGTCTACAAGCGCCGGATCCGCAACTGCCAGAAGAGGTGGCAGGACCTTCGGGGCTGGACCCGGAGGATCGCACGGGTCCAGCTGAAGCTGTCGCCTCCTCGCAGGAGGGGCGGACACCGGACACTGACCCCCCACATGCTGAGGATCCTGGCGGTGGTCTTCCCTGATCTGGATGGGCAGCTGAAGGACAGAGAGCAGCAAGGAGGGGGTGAGTCCATGTTTGCTTTGTGAACTATGTCTGCCATGCTATGTGCCCTCCTCTGGCCTGGTTAAACTTCCACAGTACATCAGTCTTGTGGTCCAGGACCCATGTCCCTCTATTGTGCACTGCCCACTCCTCATCTGATACCCAGGTGTGGCCCTTACAGTCAGGGTATTGTGTCACTTGGGTACTGTGTCCTTGCAGTTTGCTTGACTCCAAGGTGGGGGACAGCATCTGTTTCCCTGACTCTGTGATGGGCATCATGGGTGGGTCCATTGCTTACACATTGCCTGTGTTCTGACATGTGTTCTGCGTGTCATTTTGATATGTGGCCCAATTGCTGAGCTGATCCACCACATGTGCCTGGGGTATCTGGCACACACCCATGCTGCGGGTGGGAACAATGTTTGTGCCCCAGGAGTGTGTATATAACGTGTGTCACACATACTTAGCCAGCTGCCTACTGTCCAGGGCTCATCCCTCATTCATGTGGGACAGGACAGTCATGCCTACTCCAGGCCATACAATACACTCTGTACTCCCACTGCCGTGTATCAGCTGACACGTTTTGCTCAGTGATTTGTCCCCTCAGGTGTCTGCCTCTGTGTCAGTGTGCTGTGGCTTCGTTGTCAGGTCTGCTGGGGTGTTCCTCGGTTGGGGCTCCGCATGCCACCGGAGATGTGACCATAGGAGATGATACATGTGTGACACATAGGTGTTTGATCACCTGACCGTGCAGACTGGGGTATGCGAATATGAGGTTCAGGCAGCTGTCTCCCATTCACAGCAGATTGTGATGTGCTCAGGTGCAGAGGGTAGTGTTACAGGTCTCCCATATGTCCAATGGGTATGACCTGGACAGATGAGGGTACAGATGATGTGGTGTGTGGGGGATGTACATGTGCACTTGTTCAGCTCCAGGACTTGCATTCCCCATGATCTACTATTGTGACACAGTGCAGAGTGTTGTTGTCTGGCTGCCCTGCCCATGTGACTGGAGACAGTGATGTATGACTTAGCAGGCATAGCTGTGCCATGGCATGTGACTTCCTATTAGTGATCCTGCAGGGGAGTGACATGTGCCACATGCACACCATTGTGGCAATGGCTATCAGGACATGGGTGCATCATGGTGTCTGTCGCTGGTATGCATCACATGCATTTCCTATTTGACTCTGGGCATCCCTTTCATCCGGACACCTGCACTGACTCAGTGGCAAGAGTTGTGATGTGTGCATGTCCACATGCTTCACCGGGTTCTCTGCACTGTCCAAATACTGTGTAGGTGGTGCATGTGTCCACACTGGGGTATTGCCATCCAACAGACACCAGACAGATGGGTGCAAGGCCAGGTGGGATGTGAGTGCCATGGTTGACCATCAGACTGACAATTGACTTCTCCTGTTCTGTTTGTGCAGTTTTAGCAATGTTCAACTAAGGATGCCAGGGCTTGCTCTGTAATGTGCTGTAAATACTGTGGTGTGTGCGTTCGGTGCAGGTGACTGATGTCTGTCTGTTTCCCTATTGATTGCAGATACATCCACGGCCACAAGAGGGGACAGCTCCACGGACCAGGAGGAGCCACAGAGCCAGACTGGGTCAGCAGCCGAGGAGTGGTCGGAGGGACCCAGTGGCACGGAGGGCGAGGGGAGCCACACCGAGGAGTCCTCAGCACCATCCACCTCAGCTGAGGACCAGAGCAACTCAGACGATGACTCCCTTATGGAGGCGGGTGTCAGCAGCCACCACACCCCAGCTAGTGTTGCTGTCCCCGCCACACCACCACCACCGCCCTCCCGTCGGCTCCCATTCCCGAGGTCCGTGGAGGCTCCCATGTTCGGGAGCGTGTCTCCTTCGGGCCAGGCACCGCACCCCCTGCCCCTGTGTCCCCTGCTGCCCTGAGTGAGGAGTCTGTGTACCTCCTCCGCCAGCTCCATGTAGGACAGACAGCGTTGCTGAGTGTCCTCCATGCACACACCAGTCTGTTGACTCAGCTGGTGTCATTCATGGAGGGCATCTCATCGGGCATGTCTAACCTACAGAGGGGCAATAGGTCCATGGACTCCTCCCTGACGGCAGCAGTGTCCCTCCTCCGACAGTCCCTCACCCCTCCTGCCTCTGCCCCATCCACACTCCCCAGCACCTTACCCGTCCCAAGCACACACACACTGGCACAGGCACACACCAGCACAGACACATGCAGCACACGGACACACACGCCACAAACAAGACGCACACGCACGCACCGTCAGGGGACTGCAACCACACTCACAGGGGATGGGGCACAGGCACAAACACACGCATCCACAAGCACTGCACAGTCCTCAGTTGCCTCTCCCTCCAAAGACCCCTCCCTTGCCTCACCTGCAACCCCAAAGACACAGCGGCTCTTCCTCTGTGACCTTGGCCTCTTCCCCTCCGACCCAGCTGATCCAGCATTCAGGGGAAGAGGAAGCCCACCCACACGGAGCGGAGTGCTCCTGGGCCCCGGACACCATCCCCCAGGCGCAGACCGACTGAGGCCCCCACCCGCAAGTCCCCCGGTCCCGGAAGAGCAAGACCCCGCCGCCGCCCTGCAGCTCAGGCACCAAGTCTCCTTCCTCCATCCCTCAGGCCCCCTACTCCACAGGTGCCCCCACCACACCCTGCCCCAGGTTCCCCCACCCACAGATACACCATCCCCAGAAGGGTCAGACCTTCTCCCCCTGCCACTTGCTCTTCCGGCCCCACACCCCCGCTGCGCTTGTCTGTACCACTGATGTGGTGAGGGTGTCCTCCCCTCTGTCCTGCCCACCTTACCTGATCCCCATTCTCCTCCCCTGGAGGTGGGCACTGCAGTGGAGTCCACTATCACCCTGTCTGACTTGGGTGCTGCAGTGGCGGACCTGTCCACTCCATCTGCAGGGTCCACTGCAGTTGTGCCGGCACCCACAACATCTGAGTCATGCCCCCAGTTGTGCCGGCACACACCATGTCAGACACCTCCACTGCAGTTGTCAGTGGCTCTCCAGCACCCACCACTCCTTCCCTGCCTCCTCCTGGTGAGCCCTGATCCTGTCCCTGCGGTGCTTGGCCTGCCCCCCGTATGCCCCTCCTAGGGGATTGTCCCCGGTTGTGATCAGTGCAGGCATGCGTAGGGTAACATCTGCCACTGTCACCCTGTATAGACTTCCTTGATGGACTGGCCATTGGCCTTTGTTGATACCTTGCAGTTCTTCCAGGTTTTGAACCCACATGCTGAATAAAGCAACTTTCTGTTCTCTAGTGCTTTTACTTCTGATGTACATGATGTTGATGACGCTAACCATGCCCTTGCTGCAGTGATGGTGATATTTGGACTCATGAAAATGAAGTGTTACTGTGCAGGAACCCATGTGTTCCAGGGGGACAGTGTCCTATCCTGTGGTGAATCCATGTCGTCCTTAGCAGCATCTGAGGGTGTCATGTATTCAATATTTGGCAATGGGATTTCCTACTTACGTTAGCAATGTCACATCTGTGGGTTCCACCCATGCACATCTGTTGTGTTTGCCATTGTTCAATTAGTCTAGTTCCCTGACCGTGTGGCCATCTCCACTGGACATGCAGGTTTGGGCATCAATGGGGAAGGACTCATCTGTGTTGTCAGTGCAACTTGCTATACATGTGTGTTGGATCTGTGCTGTTGATTTCGTTGACATTCCCATGACCAGGCTGATGTGACGGGAGCCTTCATTTGGTGCTAATTGTTGACTGTGTGACCAAGTGTTCTGCTGACATGATGGAGCCCTACTGATGCGACATATGGCACAGCTTTCCTCACACAGGAGTGGAGTCCCCTCATGGCAGTGTGTACTCCTGTGACATCTCGTGCGCCCAAGGTGTGTGTTGTATGAGCATGTGTGTGTTCACTTCCATGTTGCTGTGCATTCTGGGATCCCTAGTGATGTTCCTGTTTGTGATGCTTGCTGAGTTGAGCTATGTTCCCCCAAAGTCTTCTCCGTGGGTTCTCTGTGATGTGGGTGCATGGCACATTACTGGTCATCAGGGTGTCACCCATAGGTGTGTTTGCTGTCAGGGCTGAGTTTGTGGGCAGACGCTGATGTGTCACAGTCCGGATTCCCCTTTGCACTTGTTGTTTACACGTGTCATGTGATTTCTGGTTTGTGTTAGCTTTCATTGGTTGTGACACGTTGTGTGTGTGACTGCTGGCACTCCTCAGGGCTGCAATGTTGGTAGTTGTCTATGTGTGTTCTTTGTGGGTGACCTTGGCTTCTTCATAGGTGTGTGACTGTGGCTGGGATCCCATTGGTTGGTGTGGTATTGCCGTCATGTCCATGTACAGCGTAGTGTGCAGTGTGTCAGACATTCAGGAGTCTGGTAGAGTGGCCATGTGTGATGTGTTTCTGCACCTTGGTTCCCACCACCCCCCTGGGATTGTCATGGGTGCATGTGCAATGTCACCAGTGCATGTGAGCTTCACTGCTGCACATTGTTGGAGGTCGAGGTGTGTGGTGTTGAGTGTGTGCAGATGAGAGTTGTTGCCCGGCTAGACCCCTGCCTCCATGTTGGCCTTGGCTGACAGGCTGTGTTGGTTGATTTGTGCTTGTGTAGGTGTGATGGTAGTTTGTTGCTCAGGACACATGACTGTGGTTCACAGTGTGAACGACATCTAGCTTTGTCATCACAGTGGGATTGTAATGCAGCCCATGGTCACCACATTGTGGGGGCCATGGGTGTGGTGCTGTGGTGTCTGTGTGTCTTGCTGTGTCAGTTGCTGTTCCTACATGCTTGTGTGACATGTGTGATTTGTGCTCCCTCTCATCTGACAATGCCTGATTGCCCACATAGGGGATTTGGATCCATGAGTTACCTTTGTGTGGCACTGTATGCACATCTGTGTAATTGGAATTCAGGCCTCCTCATGCGTTGTGTGGTTGCCTGGGGACACTGGTAGCCCCCCTCACCTGTTGTGTTTGATGTGCAGTGTGGGTCTGCCTGTTTGTGTATGTGCATCGGCACCACTGCATTGGCATATCTTAGGTGTGCCATTGGCTGTATGTTGTTTGATGTGTTTGCCCTGCTGTCCCTGGGACTCCTAGGTCATCAGTCAGCACAATGATCATTGTGTGTGTGTCCCATTGCTGCCATGGTATGGTATCTGTTCACCTCCCTTCTACAGTCTCCACTGGGTATCTGAATTTGTGTGCCCATTGGTGCAAATATGTGGGTCTGCATTCTGATGTTCACTTCTGTCATTGAGTCATTGATGAATGTTGACCGTGTCAGCCCCCATGGGTGATGTTTGTCTGCACATGGCCAAAGGTATGTCTTGTTTGCACTGCACTGTTTGCCTCCCCCATTCTATGTTGCTATGGGACACAAGCACTACTTTGCCACTGATGTGTTTGTTGTTCTGTGACCAGGAATCATCCATGCAGTTTGGCAGTTGCAGCTTATTCTTTGTCAACACATACATTTTGGTCACTGTGATGATGGGGGTTTGGACCCCATTGCCACAATGTTCAATATGTGCTTCAGCTATGGACCCCACACTCACATTTTGGTCACTGTGATGATGGGGGTCTGGACCCCACTGCCACAATGTTCAATATGTGCTTCAGCTATGGACCCCACACTTACATTTTGGGCACTGTGATGATGGGGGTTTGGACCCCATTGCCACAATGGTCATGGCCTGCTTGCATTGTGGGTGCCACACACATTTATGTGTGGCACTTGTGATAGGGGGTCACATTGTATGTCCACAGTCCTGTTCAGTGTTGTAGGCATTTGACACAGTCTACACACGCTTGTCATGGTGTTGGGGGGATGTCTTTGTGTTGCATTCTTTCTGCTGGTGTGTGCTTCTTGTGGCATGTATTTGCCATCCTGTGAGTGGGGGTGGTAGTAGTAGGCATCCAGCCCCCCATGGGTAGATGTGGTAGTAGTGGTAGGCACCTGGCACCCCCATGGGTAGAGGTGGTAGTAGTGGTAGGCACCTGGCACCCCCTGGGTAGAGGTGGCAGTAGTGGTAGGCACCTGGCCCCCTGGGTAGAGGTGGTAGTAGTGGTAGGCACCTGGCACCCCCATGGGTAGAGGTGGTAGTAGTGGTAGGCACATGGCACCCCCTGGGTAGAGGTGGCAGTAGTGGTAGGCACCTGGCACCCCCATGGGTAGAGGTGGTAGTAGTGGTAGGACCCTGGCACCCCAATGGGTAGAGGTGGTAGTAGTGGTAGGCACCTGGCACCCCTGGGTAGAGGTGGTAGTAGTGACAGGCATCCAGCCTCCCATGGGTAGAGGTGGTAGTAGTGGTAGGCACCTGGCACTCCCTGGGTAAGGGTGGTAGTAGTGACAGGCATCCAGCCACCCATGAGTAGAGGTGGTAGTAGTGGTAGGCACCTGGCACCCCCTGGGTAGAGGTGGTAGTAGTGGTGGGCATCTGGCACCCCCTGGGTAGAGGTGGCAGTAGTGGTAGGCACCTGGCACCCCCTGGGTAGAGGTGGTAGTAGTGGTAGGCACCTGGCACCCCCTGGGTACGGGTGGTAGTAGTGGTAGGCACCTGGCACCCCCTGGGTAGGGGTGGTAGTAGTGGTAGGCACCTGGCACCCCCTGGGTAGAGGTGGCAGTAGTGGTAGGCACCTGGCACCCCCATGGGTAGAGGTGGTAGTAGTGGTAGGCACCTGGCACCCCCTGGGTAGAGGTGGCAGTAGTGGTAGGCACCTGGCACCCCCATGGGTAGAGGTGGTAGTAGTGGTAGGCACCTGGCACCTCCTGGGTAGAGGTGGCAGTAGTGGTAGGCACCTGGCACCCCCTGGGTAGAGGTGGTAGTAGTGGTAGGCACCTGGCACCCCCTGGGTAAGGGTGGTAGTAGTGGTAGGCACCTGGCACCCCCTGGGTAGAGGTGGCAGTAGTGGTAGGCACCTGGCACCCCCATGGGTAGAGGTGGTAGTAGTGGTAGGCACCTGGCACCCCCTGGGTAGAGGTGGCAGTAGTGGTAGGCACCTGGCACCCCCTGGGTAGAGGTGGCAGTAGTGGTAGGCACCTGGCACCCCCTGGGTAAGGGTGGTAGTGGTGACAGGCATCCAGCCCCCCATGGGTAGAGGTGGTAGTAGTGGTAGGCACCTGGCACCCCCTGGGTAGAGGTGGTAGTAGTGGTGGGCATCTGGCACCCCCTGGGTAGAGGTGGTAGTAGTGGTAGGCACCTGGCACCCCCATGGGTAGAGGTGGTAGTAGTGGTAGGCACCTGGCACCCCCTGGGTAGAGGTGGTAGTAGTGGTAGGCACCTGGCACCCCCATGGGTAGGGGTGGTAGTAGTGGTAGGCACCTGGCACCCCCTGGGTAGAGGTGGCAGTAGTGGTAGGCACCTGGCACCCCCTGGGTAGAGGTGGCAGTAGTGGTAGGCACCTGGCACCCCCTGGGTAAGGGTGGAAGTGGTGACAGGCATCCAGCCCACCATGGGTAGAGGTGGTAGTAGTGGTAGGCACCTGGCACCCCCTGGGTAGAGGTGGTAGCAGTGGTGGGCATCAGGCACCCCCTGGGTAGAGGTGGCAGTAGTGGTAGGCACCTGGCACCCCCTGGGTAGAGGTGGTAGTAGTGGTAGGCACCTGGCACCCCATGGGTAGAGGTGGTAGTAGTGGTAGGCACCTGGCACCCCTGGGTAGAGGTGGCAGTAGTGGTAGGCACCTGGCACCCCCATGGGTAGAGGTGGTAGTAGTGGTAGGCACCTGGCACCCCTGGGTAGAGGTGGCAGTAGTGGTGGGCACCTGGCACCCCTGGGTAGAGGTGGCAGTAGTGGTAGGCACCTGGCACCCCCATGGGTAGAGGTGGTAGTAGTGGTAGGCACCTGGCACCCCCTGGGTAGAGGTGGCAGTAGTGGTAGGCACATGGCACCCCTGGGTAGAGGTGGCAGTAGTGGTAGGCACCTGGCACCCCCTGGGTAGGGTGGTAGTGGTGACGCATCCAACCCCCCATGGGTAGAGGTGGTAGTAGTGGTAGGCACCTGGCACCCCCAAGGGTAGAGGTGGCAGTAGTGGTAGGCACCTGGCACCCCCTGGGTAGAGGTGGTAGTAGTGGTAGGCACCTGGCACCCCTATGGGTAGAGGTGGTAGTAGTGGTAGGCACCTGGCACCCCCTGGGTAGAGGTGGCAGTAGTGGTAGGCACCTGGCACCCCCTGGGTAGAGGTGGCAGTAGTGGTAGGCACCTGGCACCCCTGGGTAAGGGTGGTAGTGGTGACAGGCATCCAGCCCCCATGGGTAGAGGTGGTAGTAGTGGTAGGCACCTGGCACCCCTGGGTAGAGGTGGTAGTAGTGGTGGGCATCAGGCACCCCCTGGGTAGAGGTGGCAGTAGTGGTAGGCACCTGGCACCCCTGGGTAGAGGTGGTAGTAGTGGTAGGCACCTGGCACCCCCATGGGTAGAGGTGATAGTAGTGGTAGGCACCTGGCACCCCCATGGGTAGAGGTGGTAGTAGTGGTAGGCACCTGGCACCCCCTGGGTAGAGGTGGCAGTAGTGGTAGGCACCTGGCACCCCCTTGGTAGAGGTGGTAATAGTGGTAGGCACCTGGCACCCCCATGGTTAAGGGTGGTAGTAGTGTTAGGCACCTGGTACCCCCTGGGTAGAGGTGGCAGTAGTGGTAGGCACCTGGCACCCCCTGGGTAGAGGTGGCAGTAGTGGTAGGCACCTGCACCCCCTGGGTAAGGGTGGTAGTGGTGACAGGCATCCAGCCCCCCATGGGTAGAGGTGGTAGTAGTGGTAGGCACCTGGCACCCCCTGGGTAGAGGTGGTAGTAGTGGTGGGCATCTGGCACCCCCTGGGTAGAGGTGGCAGTAGTGGTAGGCACCTTGCACCCCCTGGGTAGAGGTGGTAGTAGTGGTAGGCACCTGGCACCCCCATGGGTAGAGGTGGTAGTAGTTGTAGGCACCTGGCACCCCCTGGGTAGAGGTGGCAGTAGTGGTAGGCACCTGGCACCCCCATGGGTAGAGGTGGTAGTAGTAGTAGGCACCTGGCACCCCCTGGGTAGAGGTGGCAGTAGTGGTAGGCACCTGGTACCCCCTGGGTAGAGGTGGCAGTAGTGGTAGGCACCTGGCACCCCCATGGGTAGAGGTGGTAGTAGTGGTAGGCACCTGGCACCCCTGGGTAGAGGTGGCAGTAGTGGTGGGCACCTGGCACCCCCTGGGTAGAGGTGGCAGTAGTGGTAGGCACCTGGCACCCCTGGGTAAGGGTGGTAGTGGTGACAGGCATCCAGCCCCCATGTGTAGAGGTGGTAGTAGTGGTAGGCACCTGGCACCCCCATGGGTAGAGGTGGTAGTAGTGGTAGGCACCTGGCACCCCCTGGGTAGAGGTGGCAGTAGTGGTAGGCACCTGGCACCCCCTGGGTAAGGGTGGTAGTAATGACAGGCATCCAGCCCCCCATGGGTAGAGGTGGTAGTATTGGTAGGCCCCTGGCACCCCCTGGGTAAGGGTGGTAGTAGTGACAGGCATCCAGCCCCCCATGGGTAGAGGTGGTAGTAGTGGTAGGCACCTGGCCCCCCGTGGGTAGAGGTGGTAGTAGTGGTGGGCATCTGGCACCCCCTGGGTAGAGGTGGCAGTAGTGGTAGGCACCTGGCACCCCCTGGGTAGAGGTGGTAGTAGAGGTAGGCACCTGGCACCCCCTGGGTAAGGGTGGTAGTAGTGGTAGGCACCTGGCACCCCCTGGGTAAGGGTGGTAGTAGTGATAGGCATCCAGCCCCCCATGGGTAGAGGTGGTAGTAGTGGTAGGCACCTGGCACCCCCTGGGTAAGGGTGGTAGTAGTGACAGGCATCCAGCCCCCCATGGGTAGAGGTGGTAGTAGTGGTAGGCACCTGGCACCCCCATGGGTAGAGGTGGTAGTAGTGGTAGGCACCTGGCACCCCCTGGGTAGAGGTGGCAGTAGTGGTAGGCACCTGGCACCCCCTGGGTAAGGGTGGTAGTAGTGACAGGCATCCGGGCCCCTATGTGTATATGTGGCATTGGTGATGGGCATCCCGCCCCTATGGTGCTGCTGTTTCTGGAGTAAGTAATTTCTGCATCCCTGTGTGTCTGTGTGATATGTCGGGTACGTGTAGTTTGTGTTTGTGGTTGGTGTCTGACCTACCTTCTGCGCCGTACGCGTCCGTGCCTGTTCCGGTAGTAGATGTAGAATATTGGTAGGATCGGAACGATGGGATTCATTGTTGCTTCGCCTCGTCCTCGTCGCTTGCGTGTTCGTCTCGTAGCCGTGGATCGTGTTGTGGCGCGAATCGGAGCTTATGTGCGCCTCTCCCGGATGCTTTGACGTGCCGTGCGTAGCGACGGGTTCGGCGCGTACGGGAAGCGCATCGTACTTGTCCGGCCGGTTGGGGCTGCTTTTTGGCTTCCGGGCGACTCGTATCTGCGTTTAGGGATCCGGCTCGGTCGGGGATCAGGACCTGGATTGGGTGAGTACGACTGGGTCGTAATCTGTGCTGTTGTGTGCATCGTACTTGTTCGTTCGGATTCATGTGCGGATTGGTCGGGAAACAGGCATTCGCATGGGTTTTTTCCCGACCGAATGGCGTTGGGTGCGTCTCCGACCGAGATCGGAATCGACCCCAAAGTATGTGCTTACTTTCTAAAACAGAGAGATGTGGAGAAGCTGCAACATTCAGAAATGCTGCTGACTATGATAGAAATGTGCTTAACTAACAATATGTTCCGATTCAACCATGACCTCTATCACCAACAGTGCGGAACTGCCATTAGCACTTCATTTTCACTGAACTATGCAAATATAACAATGGGTTGGTGGGAGAAAGAGCATGCATGGGGGTTAAAGAAATCAACAAGAATTATAGATGATAATTATATAGATCAGGCACATCCATTATCTGTTTATAATTTAGAATGGGTATACTGATGGATTCATGCAATATTTTGACAAATTGAATGAGAATGACCTAGGACTACAATTCACCTGCACAACCAGCAGAACTAAGATGAACTTTCTAGATGGACAAGTATATGGACAGGAGAACCACATTCACACTACACTGTACAGGACAGAAACATCTACAAAACAGCATTCTACACGGGAAGAAATCTTGATTGAACACAAAATCACGTGCAATACTCAATATGTGGAGAGGATGAGGCCTAACAGCTAGAGGGGTCAACCTCTTAGAAGGGGAACCTGGTTCGAGTCTCAGCAGGGACGCTCAACTTCCTGTGATTCTGGGCAAATCACTTAATCTCCCTTTGCCTAACAAAATGAATGTGCCCATCTGTAACGCAACTGGTGCTCATGTAAAGCGCTCTGATACATTCAGGTCTAGTTTGCGCTACATAAAACTCCCCCCCCCAAAAAAAATTACATAATTGAATGTATATATGGATTGGAAAAAAATAGCAAGCACGGTAGGCCCACTAAAGAAAAAAATTACTGGAACACATATGTGCAGTCAAACACCGACATAAGAGCTATGCGGTTGCTAAACATTATGCCCTGTCACATGACAATGACTGGTGGACCATGAAGTAATATGGAGTGGCAACCATCCCCAAAAAGGAGGAAGGTAGGGATAGAATACTTCAACTGTGCAGGTTGGAAAGCAGGTACATCATAAGGCTACAAACTAAGGCACCTCTTGGTCTCAATGCAGACAACGAAGTGCACATGCACCTGTAAACAAATCAACACCAAAGTGAACGACAACAATACTTATCTTCCATCTGAAATCTGTTATGTGTCAGTGATCTGTGAGTGACCCCAACAATGCTCTATTCCTATCATATACAAGTCTGATACCAACAGTCTTTCTGATAAAATAACATGTACAATACTGTGTACTCACAATCAGTTGTGTAATAACAGCAAAAACATATAGAGAATGTGGATTAGACCCGAGGATGTGTAGCTCCAGAAAGAAACACACGTCATCTGTGTTAACCCATTCCATGCTCATGGCGGAATGGTTCCATCATGAGCCACAGTGCTCGATTGCACATGATCGAACCATTCTGTCATGTGCACATGAGCATTAAATCCCTCTGCTGTAAACAGCAGTGGGATTTCCTTTTTTTTGCGCGTGCTGATATTATTTCACTGAAACCGAAACTGGAACGAGCCAATCGGCTCGTTTCAGTTTCTTTGCCAATGTGATTGTGGGGCTTTCTCAGCCCCCGAGCACATGGGCAGACAGGAGATGTATCGTTGGAAAGAGGAGAATCTCCCCTTTCCAATGGTACCCATGCAGGATTGGGGATCGCTGCAGTAGGGTGATCCCCAAGCAGGGATCCACCCACTAGGCACCAGGGAGGAGGGAGCGGGCCCTTGGACAAGGGCCTTTGCTCCCCCCATATTTAAATGGGCATATTCAGTCTTTATGCCCCCCTGGGGGGCAGATGGGGGAAATATCCTCTGATCTGTCCCCCGGGGGGGGGACAGAAAGCACACTAGACACCAAGGATTATATTATTTTTATACGTTGGGGTGGGGTCTGCCCAGAATGTGCATGCCAATGCCTCCACCCCTCAAAAAAATTAGCTGCAGTCTTTCTGCCCCCACAAGGCAGATGGGGCTACAGAACCTTATCTGCCCCCCCGGAGGGCAGGAAACCCACTAGGCACCGGGGATTATGTTTTTTTACTATACATAGGGGAGGGGGCTGCCCAGAATGGGCATTCCAATGCCCCAATCCCCCCCAAAAATCAGCCACAGTCTTTCTGCCTCCCCCAGTGAGGCAGACGGGGGCAATTGTCCCTGATCTGCCCCCCGGGGGGGGGAACAGAAAGCCCACTAGGCACCAGGAATTTTTTTTATAAGTAGGGGTGGGAGCAGCTCATAATGGTTGTGCCAATGCCCCCAACCCCCAAAAAACAAATACCCACAGTCTTTCTGCCCCCGGGAGGCAGATGGGGGCAATAGACCCTGATCTGTCCCCCTGGGTGGGGCAGAAAGCCCACTAGATACAAGGGATTTTGTTTTGTTTTCATGCGTAGGGGTGGAGGCTGCCCAGAATGAGCATGCCAATGCCCTCACCCACAAACACAAATGGGACAGTCTTTCTGCCATCCCTTTGGGGTGGATGAGGCAATAGCCCCAGATCAGCCCAGCCAGGCATGCAGAAAGCCTACTAGGCACCAGGAACTATTTTTTTTTCTTAGTGTAGGGGTGGGGGCTGCCCAGAATGGGCATGCCAATGCCTCCACCCACCCATAAAGATGGGCACAGTCTTTCTGCCCCCCATTATGTTATTTAATTTAATGCAGTTTTATACAGCGCAAACTTTACCCAAAGGTGTCAGAGTTTACAAGAGAACCAGGTAAGTTACATAAGGTACACAAGATACACTAAAAATGCTTACAAGTTACATATATACAGTTACAAAGGTACACAAGAAAGACTGAGCATGCTAACAAGTTACATATATGCAGTTCCAACTCTAATTATTTGTATATTTATATTGTAAAAACTAAAAAGGTGTCAGCGTTAGGTTAAAACGGGAGTAAAATACATATTTACAAAATAGCCCCCGATCTGCCCCCCGGGGGGCAGAAAGCCCACTAGGCACTGACCTTTTTTTTGCATACTTATAAGAAGTTACAGGTGATAACGTTAGCACAAATGGTTGTTTTTTTAATTCAATTACCATTTTTTCTTTATTTTCAACTGTTAGTTTCTATAAAAAAACTTTGAAGGATCTACACAAATGACCCCTTGCTGAATTCATAATTTTGTCTACTTCTTAGAAATATATAGTTTTCCAGGATCCGCTTTTGAGTTCTTCTGGAAATATTCCTGTAGTCAAGGAATTGTTGATGGTTCATCTTACTGGTGTGGCAGCAGAGGTTGTTAGATGAATTGTCTTGAAGGTTTGTGGTGGACACCGGTCAGAAGGGCTGCCGGCAGACCTGCTTGCTTTGACTAGGTCCATAAGTTCATCATGTGAAATTTGTTGGAAGGAATAGAGAGGCTGGGTTAGAGTATTCTTGGATTGTTGTTTTGGAAAAGGGTTGGTGCTAGTACTTTGTTTATGTTTTAAATATGAGTCCAATGTGTGTGCTTTGGCTGTGTACTGATTTGCCAGTTTGTCTGTGAAATCTTGACTAATGGGAGGAGCTACTTCTAGGCAATTTGGTTTATGAAATTTAGTGAGAATTTTAAATAATTCTTTATTTGCCCATTTAGCATTTTGAATTCTGTCTGAATAGTACAGTTTCTTAGCTTTTTGATAGCTGACTTGTTTAATCTGTTACATTTCTGTAGGCGAAGTTTGTCTTGATTGGTGTTTGTTTTGAGCCAGGCATATTGCAGTTTTGCCTAATTTGTTGTTTTATCTCTTTTATCTCTGTATTTCTCCAAGGTGCCCATTTTCTTTTGTTCTGTTGTGTTGTTTTTAGTGGTATCAGGATATCAAAATATTCCTGTAGCCACTCATATAGTTTTTGAGCATAATTTATTGTGTTTAGATCTGTACTGGATTTTAGTTGTGTTTCTAAGTGTTCCAAATTGAGTTTGTTCCACAGTCGATAGGTTGATGCACGTAATGTGGTTTTAGGTGTGTCACTTTGTGTTATTTTATGTTGGAAAGCATGCAAATGGTGGTCTGACCATGTGAGTGGAGTCATTGTTTGAAAGGTAACTAGCCCAGCAATGTGTGTGGGTTTGTGGATGACCTGATGCAGGTTCTGTGCGTCTAGGCCAGTGATAATTGCTTTTGGATGGGGCATATTGGGTTTGTCAAATTAAATGTTGAGCTTACCCAGAATGCATAGCTTGGAGTGTAGCGTTATCAGGTTTGAAATCATGTCTAGAAGTGTGTCTGGGAATGTTGCATTGCTAGGTGGAGGTCTGTAAAGGAGCAGGAAGTTACAGGAGGAAGATGGCATAGGATTGCATCTGGTGAAAATGGCCTTACAACTTTTTATGGAGACGTCGCCAGCTTTAGTGATATGTAGTGCTTGGCTGAACAGAACAGCCTGGCTACCTCCTCTTTTGCCTATACGATTTTGCATGATAGTTGCAGGACTGGAGCCATATTATCTCCCAACCATGATTCAGTTATGAAGAGAATGTCAGGTTTGGTGTCAGTGAGAAGGTCGTAGATGTGATGTTTGTTTTTAGAGAGCGATCAAGCATTTATTAGTAGACAGTTTAGAGAATGTACTTTGGTGATAGTGTGACTTTGTTTTGTAGAAGAGTGAGCAGTATTTTGAGGGCTTAGAGGAGGTGTGTCCTTAGTGTTGGTATTAGCTGTATGAGGATAGCAATTGTGTAGCTGTTCTGTGTTGTGTTCTTTGTCCAGCAGGCTAAGTAGGCATTTTGATGGGTCTGTGTGTGTAGATGGTGGAGACGGGGTTTGAGAGTGAGTTGGTGAGCTGTGTTGTTTTTGTTGTGTAACCTTGATGTGCAGTAGACATGGAGACATGAAGTTGTGAGGAGTGACATGTTGCTTATTTTGTTTGTGTCTGTTTAGGGCGGAAGGTGTATGAGTTAGGGGTCATGGTGCAGCATGTGGGTCATTTAGTGAGGTTCTAAATTGTGCAATGGTTGAGAGGCAGTTAAAAAAGAGTTGCTGTGCTGCTGTATATGTGTTAGGAGTGGGGGAAGAGAGAAAGCTTGGCATTGGAGTTTGTTCATGGCATGTATCATTTGTGAAGTTTGGAAGGTGGGTGTATGTTTGTAGTTTGTGATGGAAAGTATTATGAGGTGTTGTGCATGAGAGATTTTGTTGTGCTGGTGTTGTTGTAGGGATTCTGCACACACAGAGCTATGCACAGGATAATAGGACCTCGGAATATAGTGGTGAGCCTACCATAAGCCGTAGCACCTAAAACCCCAACCCAACTAGCCTTAGCGTCCCATTGGCAACAATGCACCAATGATTAGACAACCCAGAACACGGTATCTCTCTCTCTCAGGACTCGCAGAAGCAAGAACACTCTTACGTCACTCACTCATACCTGTCCACAACGTGCGTAAGAAGAGACACAGTATAGGTTAAAATGTTTATTTCAACTTACGTGCTCTAAGATACAGTACACGTGTCAGTACTATCAGCATAATGCATAAGAATAATATAATCAGCATAGTTACAACTCCATAGAATACAAACGGGGAAAGCATCTCATAAAGCAGCGGATATAGGGCTAAATGACCTTTCCACCCTCCCCGTGCTAGAAGCTAGTTTATTATACAAATAGAAGACCTCTGGGCTTTGACTAGCGAACCCCCATACCTCAGTCTCTAGATGCAAAGACTACATCAGCAGACAATCACAGCTCTTCTCCCTCGAAAGGTTTTTCCCCAAGTCCCTCTTGAGCAGGAAAACCGCAATATTAAAAGCACACCAATTTCTCCATGGCAGCTGTACATAGTGTTATGTCTAGGTGCGATGGACTGGCCATATCAGCAAGAACTAGGGACGTTGTTTTTCGACCTTGTAACTGTTGTTCAGACTGAGCCCAAAGGGAACAGGAGAAAAGGTGAGAGACGGAAAATGCAGACAGTTCTAAAATAACTTGGCAGAAGCAGAGGGCGACAGAATAACGGCTAAGAGTAACGTGCGCAAAAGTCATCATGGCAGCCAGGCCTATGCCAACGTATCCAGGAAGGTCAGGAGGCCACAAACCACAAGACACCCTCCCCTGGACAGTCCATCGACCAAGACTAAGGACGAAGACAGAGTTCAAAACACCTGAGCAGAACAGAAACGTCCATAGTGGAAGTAGTCCCAATGAAGGACAACGGACAGGAAAAGGGAGTAAAAAAGACAGTCAGCGAGGCAGTTCACGGTCAGTGAATGCCATATCAATCCAAAAACGTGGAAGTGCAGAAAAACGCTATACCGTCCAAGAGGACATCATTGGAATCATCAGAAAACATAGACGCCATCCAGTCCAACAGATCAAAGGAGCAGGATTGCTCCTCAGAGGACGGAGCATCCAAAAGCAATGCGGGACAGCTTGCGTGATACTCAATATAGCTTTGTTGTAGGAGATTCTGAGCAGCCGCCCAGATATCCCATTGCGCCAAAATCCCCAGTGCAGCCGCACGCGTCATGCAGCCTGCAACGGAACAGTCCCGTTCATGGGCCTCCAAGGGACCCATCAACTGAACAAAATCCGGAACAGACAACGACGTATTGGAGAGGCAATAATCCATGGTCCAGGTGAAAGGACAGCGGATGCAAGACATCACAGGTTGCACGCAAGTGAAATACGCAAAGCGAAAAGAAAGGGTATAGGACACACTCAGTGTCGCCAACGGCAGAACTCCGAAACCAGACAGGAGGCGCTCACGGAGCAGCTGGAGGCGTCCGGGGTCGAGAAGGGCCCATTGGGGAGCAGCCATTGCGGAGGAAGCAGACCAACAGCAGTACACCAGCCGCCAAGGCAAGGATTAACGGAAAGCCACCAAAGATGCTGGAAAAAATCGAATGAATAAAGGCCGGGTACACCCCACATCCGCGATATATGCAGATACCAGTCGCTGACCTGCGCAATATGTATTTGGCTTTGGTGCGAGTGCATCGCGCTTTAGTGCAATATGTTACAGGCAACATCCAGGGAGCCCCACCTGGAGTTGCGGGCCATCCAGCTAGCGCAGGCGGAGTGACCATAAGTCCCGTCATGGTGAACTCAGTGATGGGCAAACGTCCACAAAATAAGGATGATTTTCCTTATTGGCTTGCAGAGAAATTTGACCAGCTGGAGGCAGTTTTTCCAAACACAACACCGGTGGATAAACATAGAATTCTTACGATTAGTTTGCCAAAAGACTTAATTCCCGAGTTGACAGCATGTGACAACTGGGGTAGGGTATTCGCAGCAGTTTATTTGAAGTGTTTCGGCACTCCTTCCATGACGGTTCCCCCCTCTGTCATTAAAAAAGTACAGGATGAACATGGCCCTGAGGCGGCTGTGGAATTAGGGATGAGACTAGTGGGAGTGTTTGAAGTAGTAGCTGAGTTGATCCTTGCGAATATCAAGGGCGATGCAGTGAACTTTCAAGTAGCTAATGCTTTGGCTTTGGTCCCAGAATTGGACAAGCCTCGCGAATTACCGAAAATTATTACCCAGGCTTACAAAACTATTGGCAGGAATAGCCTGGGTAATAAGCCTTTGCAAAACAGCAAACACAATCGCAACAACAACAACAACAATCCAAACCTCAATCTGAGAAAGATGAGAGACCAGTCTTCACTAAAAAGAGCTGGAGGCTGAAAAAACAGGGTAAGCAACAAAAGAAGCCGGGGTCGAGAGGCGCATCCCCGGTTTCAGTCTCTTCTGAACGCACTTATGATTTACGCGATAGGGCGAGAATTAAATCTCCGGATAGGTTTCAGATCCCTGATACGCGTTCTCCTCGTTCTTCACAGGCACAGACAACTTCACAAGCCGGACGTTGGGCGCCATGTTGTAGGGATTCTGCACACACAGAGCTATGCACAGGATAATAGGACCTCGGAATATAGTGGTGAGCCTACCATAAGCCGTAGCACCTAAAACCCCAACCCAACTAGCCTTAGCGTCCCATTGGCAACAATGCACCAATGATTAGACAACACAGAACACGGTATCTCTCTCAGGACTCGCAGAAGCAAGAACACTCTTACGTCACTCACTCATACCTGTCCACAACGTGCGTAAGAAGAGACACAGAATAGGTTAAAATGTTTATTTCAACTTACGTGCTCTAAGATACAGTACACGTGTCAGTACTATCAGCATAATGCATAAGAATAATATAATCAGCATAGTTACAACTCCATAGAATACAAATGGGGAAAGCATCTCATAAAGCAGCGGATATAGGGCTAAATGACCTTTCCACCCTCCCCGTGCTAGAAGCTAGTTTATTATACAAATAGAAGACCTCTGGGCTTTGACCAGCGAACCCCCATACCTCAGTCTCTAGATGCAAAGACTACATCAGCAGACAATCACAGCTCTTCTCCCTCGAAAGGTTTTTCTCCAAGTCCCTCTTAAGCGGGAAAACCGCAATATTAAAAGCACACCAATTTCTCCATGGCAGCTGTACATAGTGTTATGTCTAGGTGCGATGGACTGGCCATATCAGTAAGAACTAGGGACGTTGTTTTTCGAACTTGTAACTGTTGTTCAGACTGAGCCCAAAGGGAACAGGAGAAAAGGTGAGAGACAGAAAATGCAGACAGTTCTAAAATAACTTGGCAGAAGCAGAGGGCGACAGAATAACGGCTAAGAGTAACGTGCGCAAAAGTCATCATGGCAGCCAGGCCTATGCCAACGTATCCAGGCAGGCCAGGAGGCCACAAACCACAAGACAGTGTGTGTTATGTTTTGTTTTTGAGGAGCATTGAAAGGAGGTGCTGATGTATTTGTTTTCTGAGAAGGTTTTGTTTTTAGAGTAGTGTTTGTGAGTGGAAGTTGTAAGGTAAAGGGGGTGGTGATGTGTTTGTGAGTAGAGTGCATGTTGTGTGTAAGAGGGGATGAACTAGAATTAAGAGTGTTGTGTTAGATTTGATTGCTGCAAGAGGTAATATGTGTGGTGCAGTGGAGTGTAAGTGTTGTGCGGTTGTGTTATTGTGGTAGGAAGAAGAAGGGGGGGTGCTGGTGGGAGAAAAGATGGAAGGCTGAGTATAGGTTTGTTAGTGACAAAAAGGTGTCTGTTAGGAGTAATTAGAGCAGGGAGTGTGTGTCTGGATGGGATATAGTTAAGTATTGTGTGGAATTGGGATGTGTTAGTGATGAGTGGATTGGTTAGTGGCATAGGATAGAGTGGCGTATTGTTTGTAAGTGATGGTAGAAATATGTGGTAGCTGGGATAGAAGGGTGTATAGGTTTGATTTCTTGGGTTTTGTAGAGGGTGCTGAGACATTGAACTTTGTCTTGGGTTAGTTTGTAGTAAATGAGTAGAGTGCATATGCTGTGAGTGTGCGATTCTTGTTGTGGATGGGGTTAGGTGGGTGGTGGTGTACATAAAATTGGCCAGCATTTCTGGCCCTCGTCCCAACCAGGCTCAAACAGGCAACTGCCATTGTCCTTTCCTCCCTTAGCCTCGACGCCCGGGCTGAGACGCCTGAACCCTGGCCATAAATAGCCCTAGTAATCAGGTGACCCATTTGGCCAATGGGAACCCCAACCCTAACCCTAACCAGTCACAACACTAACCCTAAGCCCTAGAACCAATAGGACACCAGCCTCTTACATCCAATCACAGCCCTAGTCCGAACAACCAATCATGCATGAAACCCTAAGCCCTACATCGAAAAAAAACCTGAGCCCCAGCCCTAGTCCCAATCCTAGTCCCAGCAGCCAATCATGCAGGAAACCTTAAACCCTATGTCCAATAGAAACCCTAACCCCAGGAACCAATCAGAAACCCTACACCTATCCACCAATCAGATCACTAATCCTAAGCCCTACATCCAATAGACTCACTGAGCCAGGAACCAATCAGCACCCTCAAATACTCAAACAATGAGAACACTAACCCTAATCCAATAGAAACACCAAATACAGCCACCAATCAGTGCACATATACAGCATCCAATAGCAGCCTTTATAATGTGCCTGCAACCTCAGGCAATGTTTGCTGGGCAGGGGGCTGGAAGCTGCTCCTCAATTCAGAATCTCCTAGGAGACAGGCAGGCTCAATTCACACTTTGGAGTTCTGCAGGTAAGGGCCTAAAAACTTTGCCATCTAACTATACTGCTTTTGCAACACTTAAACAACTCACTCTCCTAGCCAAAAAAAACAAGTATTTCAATCCCTTTCCAAACACAGCTTAAACAACTAACAGCAGCTTACTGCAGTCTCAGAAGAACACCCTCTGTTCTGTCTCTGGTGTATAATATCTTTGCTTCTACGGGGTGGGGTTTTAATCTGGTTTCACTCACTTGCTAAGACAAAATGGGAGTTGGGGGTGGATTGCTTAACACACAGGTCTGAGCACGGACCAAGGGAGAAACTAGGAGGAAAAAGCAGGTAGTCAGAGGTAATTTGCAAATGCAACAGATTTTGGACTGCAAAGCCTATACTGCAACAGGTAAAATGAGACAGTCACAGGCAAGTAAAACTTCAAGTTGTTAGACAGAACAAGTGAAAAATTATGCAATAACAGGCAGGTAACAACTTCAATTTTTAAACTGTAACAAGCACAAGCAAAACAGGTGAAATGGTGCAGTCACGTATAGAGGAAAAACACTTTTAAATTTCAGGAACGAGACAGTACAAAGTCTGCCTTCTTACCACCGCCTGTTCCTTGGTTCACTGCAATCTTTGGCACAGGGAACATGTAGCTCACAGAAGGAGGTGAATGTTTTGGGGTTCACCCAACAAACCCTTAAGGAGCCTCGGCAGGTGTGTAAGGAGGGCTCAGGTTTGCTTGGGAGCTAGGGAGCCAATCAACAAGCTCAGGCTGCTGGGCAGGGGGCTGAAAGCTGCTCCTCAATTCAGAATCTCCTAGGAGACAGACAATCTCAATCCACACTCCGTAGTTCTGTAGGTATGCCTTTGGAATGTATATAAATCTATATATACGAACTCCACGCCAGTCATTCTAGTCCTGTACAACTTAAATTATACCTACAAATGGGTATCTCCCTCACTCATCACTTACAAAGTCGTGAATGGACTATGATAGGTTCTGGACGCCTAAAATAATCAATACAAATCTGCTGCTGTCAGACATGATGCAAATGTTACACTCACAAGACTAGGGTCCTGATTGAAGGTTTGATGATAGGTACACCATTCATCAGGGTAGCTGAGGACATACTTCTGTCCATGAAATATACAGATGACTGCCATCCTAGTGGTCACCTCTGTACATTGAAAAGAACCACCATTATGATGGACATTTTCAATGTGCAGAACGCTTGGTGGACCTCCACCATTGTTTTTTGACAACCATTCACAAACCTTTGCCAGAACATTTGCTTCTCAGAAACAAAACCTAAACAATATTGTGTTTCTGAAGAACAAATAATTATTGACGTCCGCACTGTCAGAGTTTTTCTCAGGGTGTAGTGTTTATTATTGTTTTCTTCTATCCTTCACCACCAAGTTTTTTCTTCCTAAATAGGGCTGACAATGTAATGTCCTTCCTCAATGGCCTCATACTCTGAAAAGGTTTATGTTGATGGAGCGAACAGGGGCTCTGCCAATCGAAAACTTAAGGTCTGTCCATCTCTAATTGAGGTGGGTGGACCGAGGGGACGCAAAGGAGTACTCTTTCTGCCAAACTCAAAATCAGACGCTTAGTTCTAACACTATGCCCTGGCTTCCTTTCTGTATCTGTATCTGTACATCACTGTTTTTTCTTGGTCAGAAACTAAGTTTGCATTTTTCAGACATTTTAATATTTGAACCACCCCCCAAAAAATCACATCACTTGGTTAGTATTACCTGGACGATGAACTAATTTATAATTTTATTGCTCAAGCAAAAATTGATAACTGTGGATATCTGTTTGCACTTAGACAATAGTCAAATTAGACAAGAGTGCCTCCTCCAAACATACATCCATAGACGCTAACAGCAGTACCCCAGAGACAGTAGTTCAGGAATTATTTTTCCCCGGTTATCAGTTCCTTCTTGTTCTTATCATTAAGATGCCTTTTGTTCATACATACAAACAAGAAGACTGCAAGGTTGACTTTGTTTTGCATGTCTGTGGGAGATAATGTTGGGATGTTTTCTAGATCCTTGTGAGCATGAAGTCAGAGATACACTTTAATATGTTTGATTATATGACTGGCACACTGTGTGCAGTGCTGACCTGTAGAAGCAATGTTTATTCACAAATGTAACTGTTTGATTAAGAGTCACTGATTGTAAAATGTGAAGCTGAAATACCAATAAAAATAGTTTTTAAAAAAAGGATAGAAAAACATTTTTTTGTGATCGATATTTAATTTCGGATATATTTTTGTGTTTTGATATTGCATCAATATTATGTCAGTGATCTGTAATTCCAATCAGTCATTTTGGATGTAGCTGTGCCTAAAATTCCCTCTGGAAATTGCATGGGGAAGTGTTTTTGGATCCCGCTTTTCTCTCAGCAACTGTTTGATGGATCAAACCAAAACTTTTCAAGGAAGGAGCTGACTAAGGTAAACTTTTTTAGAGGAAAGCTTTGTGAAAATTTGTGAAAGAGCGTCAAAAGTATTAGCAGATCAATAAATCCATAATCTATGTAAAACATGTAAAAAAATATGTAGTGGGACAGGGAAGGGATACCATGCCCCCCAAGGCCTCATGTGGACGTCTAAAACTATTTTGTTTGCTCTACCGCAGATTCACAAAGGTTCTGTAGATCTGTGGTGCCATTACAAAAAACAGGTAGGGATCCACTCTTTTGATTTAAACCCCCCCTGGGCGGGTCAGGGCCAAGGGTAGGTTGGCACATTTTATTTTTAGAGGGGGTGCATGCCCCCCTTCCTGAGGCTTATATGGGCCCTTTTCCCCTTTCCCTAGGGCTAATTGCTTTATTGGAGGAGAGATGCATGCAGCTCCCTCCTGAGGTTCTGTAAGGCCCCCTGGACCCCATCCCCAGGGCAAATGACTTTATTGGGGGTGGGGGGTATGCTGCCACCGTCTACAAGCCTCTGTAAGGCTCAAAGCACCCATCCCGCAGGACCAGTTTTTTTGCCCCCATCCCCAAGCTGTACAATGAGCCCGGAGACCCTATTCCTTGATGAAGAACAAAGCAGTATCCCAGAGACCCCCATGTCCCAGGACACTGCTGTTTCCTGCCCTGGACAGTGTGGGAAGGGAATACAAATGTAAGTCCCCTGCCCGCATTCTCCCAATCAGGGAACACAATTTTGCTTGTGCTCACGGCAACAAAGAAAAAAGCTACTGTTGAAACACAGTGATAGAGTCATACTGAGTATGGGTGTTGGGTGGGGAGCTGGCAAGGGCTGCAGGTGCCTTGGGACTCCTGCCATGGCCCCCAATGATGGCAATGTTATGGGTGCCCCAGGTAGGCACCAAGGCACCCACTGTAAAATGATTTCCGGCTCCTACGTCACACAGATTGTAGTGCTGGCTAGGGAGTCAGCAGGAGCCACAGAAACCTAGGGTCCCTGCCCTCGGCCCCAAAGTTATTATAAAGTGTGGGTGTCTTGGTGGAAACGAGACAACTATTAAATAAATTATTTAAAAAAAGAATAATATATGAGCCACAGGAGCTGCTAATTTATTATTCACTGCGCCAAGCATGGCGCACCTCTTAATGCCCAGCAAGGGCTTTTTCTTTATATTTTTGGATTCTGGTGGTGCCCCTGAAAGGAACAGGAGCACCATCAAGCATTTTTTTTAATGTCATGGGAGGCTGCAGGGACAGCCCCCCAGTAACATATAAAAACACAATAAGTCTCGTGGGTCATTGAATCCATGACCCCAGGAGAGCTTAACGTATTTTTAAACCACTTCAACTGGAGCTGTATGATCTTCAGCTGGAATGCAGGGCCCCCTTGTAATTGGTTCTGTGGCTACACTTTGTGACCTAAAATATATAAAAAAAACACTCAAAGGCACGTTGAATGTTTTTTAAAATCCTTTATTTAAAATATTTTGTTACAATCACTATTATTAAACATTGCAATATGTACATTTATAAAATATACATTTGATTATACTTATTGGTGACTTTTTGACAAAGCCAATACGTCTGCTTTCTATATGTTGATGTGCTGATCCCAATAGTCAATAGTCCCGCTGCTTTCTCCACTTTGATGTAATGACTCTTTGCCAAAGCCAGTAGGTCTACTTCATTTAAAATTACACCCTTTATATTGTTACATGGCACAGTGAGCTGTGCTTGCCCGTTGGGGGGGTTGGGCCCAGTGCCGGGTCACAGGCCATGCACAACTGGAGTTAGGTGCCCGTGGCGGTTGACCACAGTGCTTGGCCACAGGCCAGACCCTGGGCCCGACCCCAGGGCGAGTACGTTGATATACATCTTACTTTACATTAAAAAACACATAGAAATTCACTGAAAAAAACAAAGGTAAAAGTGATGTTATAGTTAGGAATTTTAATAATATTGTTAAATATGCGTGAAATATCAGTCTGACAATAATATTATTTCAAGCACGTTTTCCTTGTTTCATCTTGTTTAATAACATATTTTAACATTCGTCCTTTAAAATTGTCTCTCTTGCTCTTGTCAGTTTTCTGAAGGCCAGGACCATCAGGAAGCTGAATGCCCTCAACAGAAGAAAACACCCCAGCTAAGTGTTTTTTTTGTTCTTGTTTTGTATTATTTGTTTAATTTGAGTGAGGGGAAAGACAACCTATTCATTCCACCTAACTCGGCACCAAGTGTTGAATGTTCTCTTAAACCAAAAGGGAAAGAAATGGGCTTTTATAACTAGAGAATTTCTCCTTTAATTGGGGAATTTGCTTAACTGAAAATTCCACTGGTAAAACATGGTAAAATGCTTTTACTATCTCTTCTGTCCTCCCATCTATTCTTTAGCTGTCAGGCGGGATTAATACAAGTCTCTACTTTGCACTATCCTTTAATTCTGTTTCTCACCCTAACCTCGGTACTTTACTATTTTTTCCCTTGCAGCAAGCAAGCACATACCTGGGCTAGACACATTTCTCCAGGAACTTTGCAGGGTGGGTCATTCTTGGCCTCTCTTGAGGTCCCACAAATGCTTTAATTTTCCCCGTCATCACGGTCTTCTTGCGTCATCGCCCTTAGTCCGAGCGTTCTTCGACACATACTCTCCGCCTTCCTCCTCCTGTTCTTTCTTCTCCTCCAATTGCTCCAGTCGTCTTGCATCTTTCTTTCGTCCTACGCAGTCTGCGGCTTCTGGAGTTTTAAAAGGTCCTATCCCTGATGTTAGAGTGTTTCAATTGTGACTTCCATCCCACAAGGATTTATTTGTTGATCTCCTGTCACTGGATGAAAACGGAGAAGAGAAGACTCATTATGGCTGGTGCTGGGTACGTGCTACGAGAATTCATCGGGGTCTTCCTCTTCCTCCCCTACTTCCGGAGACATACTGTCACGACAAATATCTTACTTTACATTTTTTTAAAACTTAGAAATTAACTGAAAAATACAAAGGTTAAAGGAAGTTATAGTTAGTTAAAAATGTCCGTTAAAACATACCATTTAAAAACTGCTAAAATTCACCAGTTATAGTTAACTCAAATAACTATAACTCATGCTCTAAAGTAATTATAACTCGCACCGTCACTATGCACTGCTAATTATCTCACATATTACAGCACTCATAACATGTTCTATGATATCATTGATAACATCACTGCAACATATGAAATGATATCATTGATGACAACACTGTGCATTGAAGGGGCGAAAAGATGTACCTCTCTGATGAGATCTCACTACAGGACACACATGTCAGAGTTGCTTTTATTCATTCCAGGTCACCGGGATTGATATTTTATCAATCCAAAGCTGTAACACTGTGCCTAGAGTGGTAAAATGCTTTTGCCATTTTTTGGCTTGGCATGAATAGCACTTGCTAACCCTATGCTTACAGACTTTGCTGTAAAAATGGCCAAAGGCTTTGTTACTTTGTAGCTTTGCGTGGATGGCACTGTGCTAATCCTATACTTAAAAACTCTGCTAGAAAAACAGATATTTGAGGTGAGCAGATTCAGATAACTGGTGTTGATGTAGCATGCACCGTATAAGGAAACTACTATCTGTCTATATTTGGGAGCTGCCCAGAATTACCTTCTTCTTTTTTTAAAAATACATATATATAAACCAAAAGTTGATGAATTGAAAGTTCCAACCCACCCAGACAGTGCAACAACATACAACAGTAGATTAGAATTGTAGGGCAGCGGTTCAGGTGACCAAAGTTCTATGCCAAGCTCAAGTTCTAGTAAGGAAATTACTTTTTTAGATGAAATAAAACTAAGATCTGCAGGAAAAAGAACATTGTACAGAAATACAACACCGTCCAACAACCAAAGGAGAGAAAACAGCTAAAAAGGGTGGCCAACTAGAAGAGAAAGAAGAGGAATCAAAGAACAGTGGAACCACATCAAGATCCAAAGGGAAACACATACAAAAGAAACAAATAACATAGATTTTAATATTCTTACAAAAGTTATAAATTCTGACCTTGAGTAAAGGACTGCATTTTTCAATATTCTCAATAGGTAATACCTTTGGATGACAAGATAAATCTATTTCAATTTGTTAAGACATTAAAGCTTTAACGTGTTTTTCAAAAGATTCTAAAAAGGACAAATGAACAGATTCTAAACATAACACATTCAGACATTAGCATTATAGATTTGAAATATACCCAGAAATTGCTGAGCTCAGAAAATAATGAAGAGGATAAGACTAAGGGCAAAGCAGTAATCATGGACGTAGACATTTTTTAGATGTGAGTGTAGCTTTTCAAGAGCAGCTCCGAGGGTTTATATAAGTTCGTTGATCATGTGCCCATAAAGTATTCCATAGCTCCACAGCCCAAATAATGTTTATTCAAGTATATAAACTCTTCACATCCATTGTAATAAAAATGTGTAGAAAGTCGCTGTGTTACTTAAATTTGAGGGTAGAACATTAACAAGAGATATACAAATGTTGATGCATTCTGATAGATGACAAGTTGTTGATCCCACAGCTGATACTAATGGTCTACACAGTGGGAACCTACTAGGTGTATGAATTTCCAATACAAAATATATCACAAAAATGAGAGGAAACTTCACAGTAAAAAATCTGCATTTCTCCTCCAATTCCTACTCCATTGACAATGTACTGCTCATGATCTCACATATTACATCACTTGTGACATGTTTTATGACATCAGTGATAACATCACAGATGAAATCTATAATGACATAATTGATGGCATCACTGTGCATGATGGTGGCACTAGTTATAGTTAATTCAGGTAACTGTAGCTGGTGAATTTCAGTGGTTTGTTGAGTTTAAAATGTTGGGTTTAAACTGAAATCATCACCTAACTATAACATCACGGTTAGACCTGGCATCCTTTATGTGGTTTTCCTACTAAAGTTTTATCTTCCATCCTCCAGTTTTTCTGACTTTGTTCTAGATGGCTTTAGGACTCTGCACACTTTACCACCACTAACCAGAGCTAAAGGGCTTGTGCTCTCTCCCTAAAACATGTTAGAATTGGCTTATACCCAATTGGCTTATTTAATTTACTTTTAAGTCCCTAGTAAAGTGGTACTACCGGTGCCCAGGGCCTGTAACTTAAATGCTACCAGTGGGCCTGCAGCACTGATTGTGCCACCCACCTACGTATCCCTTTAAACATGTTTCAGGTCTGCCATTGCAGCCTGTGTGTGCAGTTTTAAACTGCCATTTCAACATGACAAAATAAACCTTTTGCCTGGCTCAAACCTCCATTTTTAATACATATAAGGCACCCCTAGGGTAGGACCGGGAGAGCCGACACGGCAGGGTGCAGTGTGTTCTAAAATTGGGACATGTATTTTTAGCTTTTCACATCCTGTAGTGATCAACATTAAAACTTGCTTTTCACTACTGCAGGGTCTACCTCTCCCATTGGCCAACATTGGAGTTACCTAATAACAGCTAATAAGTGATAATTTTCAAATGGGAGTAGGTAACCAGATCATGTTAGGTGTCTTTTGAATTGCAATGAAATATCCTCTCTCAAGGTTAAATTGGATGTTAAATTACAATTTTGAAAATGCCACTTTTGCTGCCTGAACCATTTAGTTCCTGCAGCCTGTCTCTGGGTCACCTGATTGGGTGTAGCTGACAGTTGGGGTTTGTGTATTCCTCCTAGACACCCTGGACCCCAAAGTGACTCCAAGGGCTAGTTTGCTGGCCTCCTGACTAGAACCTTAGAGACAGAAGGTTTCAACCATCTAGAAACCAGCACCTGGACTCTGCAATATGTGAGTGCTGCCCTGCCAAGTTCTGCCCCCCAGTCCTGGACCCTTGAAGTGGGCCTGAAGGTGGTCTGCAAGACCATCTGTGGATCCAGCAGAACCAGTGCATCTCCTCCGCTGCGCGGTGCAAACCTGAGCAGAATCGCCTCTGCTGTGAAGATTCTCTCACAGCAAGGACTCCACATCGATCTAGCAGCCCACATCAGAGTTGCAGCTGTACAGATTTTCACCAACGCAGGCACTCGCATTGCAACTATCTCATCAACAGCAGCCTCTACAATGGTGCAGGTTCTCGCACTGCAGCCTCACAGCTCTTCGGAGCTGATAAATTGCCTCGAATCTGCAATGCATCCGCAACACTGGACTTCACATAGCAAATCTCTTGTCGACGGCAGCATCGATGATGACACAGGTTTTCGCATTGCAGCCTCGCAGCTCTTCAAAACCGAATCATCACCTTGACTGTGACAATGCCGGATTTTGCATCACAAGCCCTCATCAAGGGGATCCCAGACAACAACACAGGACCTTGCATTCAAGCTCCGCAGCTCCTCAGAACAAATGCATCACCTCAGTTGCATGATAGATTTAATGTACTCTTGTTCAGCAGGCCTAACTAGGTCCCTGTTGTCGGCCAACACTACATCACGGTTAGCCTGAACTTGCGACTTTGATCTAATCTGGCGCGACCAGCTATCCACTGTTGGCACTTTGTGCTTTTTGGTGCTAGTTTTACTGAAATCTTTGAAATTGCATATCGCCTGTTCTTGTGATTGTATTTTGTAATTTTGCTTTTATTTTATTTATTATAAACTATAGTTTTCTAAATTGGTGTGGGATTTTCCTTGTGTTGCCTTTTCACTTATTTACTTTTTGAAGTGCTGAATAAATACTTTACACATTGCCTCTATGTTGCCTCTATGCTAAGCCTGACTGCTCTGTGTCAAGCTACCAGAGGGTTGCGCACAGGTTAATTTGGCTCACCCTGACAAGGATTGTGGTTGCTGCTTGAGAAGTGTTTCAACTCCCTCAACCATTAACCCAAATTCTTACAATCACTTTAGCCTTTGTTTTTTTCAGTGAATTTCTAAGGTTATTTTTAATGTACAGTAAGATATTATTACCATACCTAGGTATAAAATCATCTAAACCTTTGTTTTCCCCTGTATGTCAAACTTTACCTATGGATGTATATTCTCTAGTATGATGTGTTTTTGCTCTCTTTCCATGAACAATTTTTGTCAATAAGCCAGCAAAGTAATTTCTACATACCTGCCAAGAAGATAATATTTAGAATAACTTGATGTCTGAGTTTCATCTTTATTGCCGACAGGTGGCAGGCGTGGTATAGAACAGAGTTTCACACTACAGTGTGGGACAGCCTCATATTTTTCAATTGTGTGCTCTTCAGAGAGGCTACATTTGACTTAGACAATTAGAAGTGATTGACAATTTGTTTCACAGAAAAAAACTCACCCATTTATTGATTTGAACAGTGGATAATACTGAGTTGATTCCCATTCCAACCACTATCTTTGTAAGATCTGTTTGAAATAAAACAAATTCTTTAGCAGAGGCTACATTTTTTCACCTCCAGGGTATGGCATAATGTCAACTGCATACAGAATTTGAGACAAACTGGTTGTTATGCACGGACAGGTGGTGGGCCACAAAAGGAAGGAAGGCATAACGGCTAGAGACACTAACTCTCCCCCTGTCCCCTCAAACTGCAGAAGCATAAATATTTGTAAGAGAAGAGGAAGAGGCTGGGTATTCAGAGAATTGAGAACCATGGAGAGCTGGAGGTTTTATGACCTTTTGGCTTCTGAGAGAAATATTGTTTTCATTAAAGGTAGGGGGACCACCTTCATCCACATCTCTAAGGGCACTACTTCCAGTCCTGGGATTTCAATTGATTAACCAATGCATTTTGGATGTTTTAGTGTTGGTTTGCTTCCAGTGCACTAATTAGACTAACACACATGAATACAATGATTTTTACAATGATTTTTAGGTGAAAAAATCAGGACTGTAGACAGTGTTCGAAACGACCTAGAGGGAGGTGGTCACCCTAATTGAGAGTGTTTTGCTCTTGGGATATAATTATCTAGCAGGCCTATAACCCACTGCAGCTATGCATGGCTGGTATAGTGTTGGAGGAACATTTAGAATGAGGAACCAGATAAACCTTTGCGTGCGTATGCTCTAGAATGGAAAAAGAGAGTTTAAGAGGCGAGTTTCACAATTTTGAAGTGCCAGCTTTATTCACTTACACAATCAATCTAACTTAAGCAATCAAGTGTCAAAGGACATGTAAATCATCATGGAGAAGTCACAATACAATTTACGCATTTAGGAAAACTCAGGTATGATGAGAATTTACTCTATAGGAGTGAGTGTTAGGAAGAAGAGATAACGGCAGAGTGGAATGATTCAATGCATTCTTATATAAGTGAGTGTCAGAGACACAGAAATCATCAAAGTATGCAATACCAAGGAGAGATAGGAAGAGAACAAAACAGCAAAATATGACAAATCAGAAAAGTCTAACCTAACCAAAGATAAAGCATTTATCTAACCCAGCTGGAGGAACATCAAGTGGCGTCAAGTTGACTGCCCATCAGTGATGTCCGTCCAAGGCTCAGTGACAGGCCCTTAAATACAGTTCTTCGCACTGCAGTTTGACCACAAGGTCAGGTGCTTGATGAAGAAACAAAGTTACAAAAATACGCTCAAACCGCAAATGTTCTCCTCGCACCTAGGTATGGGGGGCAAGGGTAACAAGTTCATCTACAAGAGAGGCCCACATGGGCACTTTGATTCTACTGGCTAGCAGGATAAAGCACAAACCAGCAGTTATTTGGTCAAATTTATATGACATGACGGTCCATCGTGGGGACATCTTCTCAGGGCGCGGCTTGGGGACTTGTTTACTCTGAAGGATCTGAAGACAGTGACCTGGGGTTATGGCTCATACAAAGGATATGTACCTGAGTTAACTAGAGGGCATGTGGCCTATAGCTTCTATTTTCTCAGGGCATTGTGGAGAATTTAGCACAGCTCAGCCTATGACCTGACTGGCTCTGTCCAGATTGGTGGATTAGGGATTTGCTCATGTATATGCTTTAATTCTGACCCCTAGGGGGTATAAATGGGGCCCTGCTACAATAGCATGCAGTTGTGCACTATGAGACTGTAAAAGAACTTTGGAAAGTTGGGAGATCCAATACAAATATTCACTGGCAGAGGGTGAATAATGGCTGGTATAGACATTCTGTTGCAGCATTCCAATGTTTCTCTTTATGTTTTTTTCTAATTCATTGTATTTCTCCTCTTGTAGGATGAAATGTTCTAATAGGACTAGAACCATTCTCTAGGCCTTGGCTAAATTTTAACTAAGCCGGAGCAATCAGAGTGTTTTTCAGAAATTTTGTGTTAGTCTTTTAACACAAATTTACCAAAAATGATGTGATTATGACCGCATAATTATGAGTAATTTGGCAGATAAATCCTACTGCAAGATCACAGAAACATTAAACTTAGCAAGCTTTAGCGGCTGCTGGTGTTCATATCCTGCTGCATTTAGTGCTATGTTCTTAGCACAAAATGCATTTGTGAGTCCATTTTGGGTGCAAAGGTGCAATTTGTGCTAAGAAAATAGAACTGTTGGTTTACACTCCTTGCGTAATTCTTCTTCATCTTGCATAATTTTGCTTTAAGTACGATACAGTAAATTATGTGAGTTACGCCCAACCCTTACTCTTATGTCTTTGGCTATGCCTGTTTTAAATTAACCTCTTTCCTGTTATTGGCCTACGATTTTGCTTGGGCTGTTAACTCAGGGAAGGACATTTAATGGCTTGTATCACCTTTGCCAGACTGTAACGCAGCCTAACAATGTTTTACAGATTGCTAACGCTTGGGAAAGCAGACTGGTGCATGTGTTACTATGCAGAATTTGCTATATTGGTTACATATATTTTTATGTGCACCTTTCCTCCTTACAAACTTGTGGCTTTCACTTTGTAAGTCGAATTGAGAGTAATGATCAGAACTCAAGAGACAGAAATTCCTCAGACAAATTGTAAATGAGTCACATATGAGGGAGTTGGAGTTCCAACGAAATTCACACATGCTAGATTTGTTTTGCATTTATTCAGATGTCCAGCAAGTATATCAAACTGAAATGCCATAAAATGGTTAGATTGAGCAACAATAGTGAAGACCATACACGATATTGAAAATAAGTCAGTCAAATCCTATGCATTTGAATTCAATCACGTTTGGGTGTTTTGTTGACAGGAGGCTTCTTCAGTACAAGAAGTTGGTGTGTAGAGAAATTTTCAACTCATATTTTAAAAAGAAATTGTATCCAAATAGTGGAAGGACCTGAATATTACAGAAGAGCACAGAATGTAGAGTTTAAGGAGGATGGCAGTGTTGGATTTGTTGTTAACTGTGGTGGCCAGATACTTTAAAGAAAATTGGACAAGGTAAGGTGGTTTTGGAATAAAGCACGCTAAGAACTGCAATGAGGGGCCAGTATAAAGACCCATAGTAGACTGTGAGCCTGCCTGGCTGATGTTTCTTAGCAAGTGAACAAAATGCAGTTGGCATGGTTTAAGACTTGTTCAAGAGGTTAGGAAGAGAGTGATGGTAGAGTGGGAGGTTGTTGCTGCATTTGTTGATGAAAAGTAATGGAAAATATATTATACTTGAAGTCTTGGAGGTAAGAACGGAGTGAAGTTTGCAGATGATAAGTAGGTGTTAGCAGTCATATGTGGCAATCTAGGACCTTGGGGTCATCACTGATAATATGAATCCTAGGTTTGTGAGTATATGGTGAGAGGGTTATTGAGTTTGGGTTGGTCAGATGGAATCAATCAATCAGATTTATAAAGGGTGGCAAATCACCCGTGAGGGTCTCTAGGCGCTCGAGTTGCTAGCTGCTTCGTGGAGAAAGCAGTGAAAAATTAGGGCAAAGAAGGAGAACAAACTCAGAAAAAGTGGTAGAGGAAGGAGAAAGCTGCAAAAATGAGGCAAAAGGAGAAGAAACCTCTTGGAAAAAAGGGGGGAAAGGAAGGAGAAAGCAGTAAAAAATAAGGCAAAAGCAGGAAAAGCCCTCAGAAAAATGGAGAAAACAGTAAGAAATGAGGCAAAAGCAGGAAAAGCACTCAGAAAAACAGGGGGGGGGGAGAAGTAAAAAGAAACAAGGCAAAATCTGGGGAAAGCGCTCAGAAAAACAGGGAGGAAGCAGGGCGGTGTAGCAGCAGGGATAGCTAGGCCTGGGGCCTGCTCAAAGGGGTGCTGGGAGATGGTGGACGGGGCTAGGCAGGAAACAGGAAAATGGGCAGGAGCTGAAAATGAGGGAAAAAACAAGGAGAAGAAGTGAAAAACGAGGCAAAAGCAGGAAAATGCACTCAGAAACATGAGGGGAAAGGACGGAGAAAGCAGCAGAAACTAGGCTAAAGCAAGAAAAACACTCAGAGAAATGGGGGGATGGAAGGAGAAAGTAGTGAAAAATTTGGTAAAAGCAGGATAAAAACTCTGAAAAACAGGAGGAAAGGAAGGAGAAATCAGAAAAAACGAGGCAAAAGCAGGAAAAGCACTCAGAAAAGCGGAGAAAACAGTAAAAAACCAGGTACAAGCAGGAAAAGCACTAATAATAAAGGGGGGAAAGAGAAACAAGTTAAAAAACAAGGCAAAAGCAGGAGAAAGCACTCTGAAAAACAGGGAGGAAGCAGAGCGGTGCAGCAGCATAGAAGGCAGCTCGGGAGAGAGGCCGTGCCGGTAGGCAAGAGAGAGGCGGCTTGCGGCGCGAGTCTTGGGGAAAACTTTATTGGGCTGGACAATGAGGCCGCTCCGCGGCAATGGCGGCTCGCTGCTGTGAGGGCTAAAAGTGTACTGCTTAGGAAGCAGCGCATAAAGGAGGCCGTGCCTGTAGGCAAGAGAGAGGCGGCTTGCGTCGCGTGTCTTGTAGAAAACTTTATTGGCTTGGACAATGAGGCTGCTCCGCGGTAATGGCGGCTCGCTGCTGTGAGGGCTAAAAGTGTACTGCACAGAAGGCAGCGTGGGAGAGAGGCCACGCCTGTAGGCAAGAGAGACGCAGCTTGCGGCGCAAGTCTTGTAGAAAACTTTATTGTCTTGGACAATGTGGCTGCTCCGCGTAGGGGGGCGGCGGTAATGGCGGCTTGCTGCTCCGAGCAACATTTCCAAGGCTTAGTGTATATATGGTATATGTGTAGGCATAAGGACGAGCCTCCTCTGTTGTGGGTAATTAAATGCATCTGGCTTTGTCTAATGCGGTTTAATAAGTGCAACCAAAAAAAAAAAAATGCTCCTTAAAAGACGGGAGCGCACCAAGCATTGATGGCTTGTTTTTCTCTTCCCTTCTATGATTGCGGGAGGCGCACCGCGCGGAAATGGCGGCAGCATGCTCTCCAAATGGCAACTAGCAGGAACTTCAGGATGGCCGACATATCGGTACCAGCAGACACGGGAAGGTTTCCGTGCCCCGTGTGGTAAATATTTCGTATGGGAAGTAAAGGCTAGAGCCGCCTACTTGGGAGTGAGGGAAGTGAGTGCGAGTCTTGGGGTTGGCTCACCATGCTAAGGAAGCAAGAACACTGAAGGGTAGTGCGCGCCATTGGTGGAGGGGGAGTGATGTAGGGAACCAAATAGGGGCACAGCCGCATAGAGGTATAATTAGTACAGGTTTTGACCACAAAAGCATTTTCCCCCTTAGCGCTACCGCATACAGTGTTTGGGTATTAGCCAACCATGGTAAACGGGGCACCTTTTTAAAAAAGACAACTTTAGAATGAACATTCTTTTGCCGGACCATGTCCAGTGCTAATGTGCCTCTCTTCCAAGTGTAGCAGTCTCATAACCGAATCCATTTTCAGAAACATGTATTTGGGATCTGCATTGGCGTGTGTTGTAAGGCGGATAGTACTCTGGATATGACTATTATTTTGCTCAATTCAATCCACACCATAAAATAATGCAAGGATAACTTTAGCCATGTAGACCCACTTACTTCAAGCGCTGTTAACATTGCCCTCACATCACGCTCTTATATTTCTACTCGGACTTTACATAATTGTATGTCTGAGTATCGAAATACTTTTGTTTGCGCCTGCAAAGGTACTCCTCTGAGATCTCCAGGCTCAATGCCAGCCAGGGGGAACAATAGCGATTTAGTTAACTTCATATAAAATGCCGATAGTGATCCCACCTCTTGCAGTGTTTTCCCCTGCTTACTTCAGATATTTGTTGAGTCTCTCACAATTTGCAGTGTGTCTTCACTATGCACAAATATAAGATGTTCTGTGTTTTAACTAGTAGTCCTCCTTTCCGGTGTCTCGACCTCCTTAGACCATATAGGATGTTGTTAATTTGAAATAGCTCATGCATTTATTTTCAATATTTTGCCGTTAACAAGATTGGGACTTGTGCAACATTTCAAACAACACAGAAGGTTATCTGGACTCAACAACGATAGAGTACCCTCAGGTGCCACCCAAATGCTTGCCAATTATTACTAATAAGGAGACAACTGTTAGAATATTAGTGTTGGTGGGAACTCCCTATACAGTTGGAGGATTTGTTAAGCGAGTAACTATTGAAAGGTGTTTCCTGTAATTCCATTGCTCTGTGAATCACTCTAAATCTGTTGTTGGCATGGCAAATGGAACTGCACAAATCAAAGTGAATATTAAGGGGTCCAGTAACTAATAACGGAGCTTCCTTCTACCGGGCTAAGCTCATTCTGATAGTCACAAGAGTCCAGCTTATCCTTTTGAAATATTTTGCTTGTGGGTGTTGGAAAACTTACTGGAACAAGTTAGCATAGGGTCCATTAAGCCTTCCAGGACATACAAGGCCAGGGTATACTGACTATGGGCCATCCCGGGGGAATGGTACCACCCACTGAAGAATGTGGTATTTGGGGGCCATATCTGCTAGCACATGTATCATTGTGCATGTTACACCCTTTATTGAGGTTTTATCAGATGTTGTCAGACAAATACAAGTGAACATGGTGGGTTCCGGCAATTTATTTGTGTGAAATTGATTGGCAATTTCAATACAGTCTCCTCAATGGTCCACATTTGGGGCAAATCAGCATTGTTGGCCATACGGTAGCATCTTGCTACCGTATGGCAACCTCAGCAGGAACGCTGTTACTTACAATTGCTTCATAAATACATTACTTACTCTATAGGTTAAAACACCTTAGGTGCTTGTCCTTCTAATTCTGCGCAGAAATCATGGGCTGGGCCCACTGCCATGTCATCAATCTGGGCCTGTAAAGATACACAAGTCCTTGTATAAAGTAACAGATGCTCATGTACAGCACTACCAGACCTTACGGTCGAGTAATACTATGTAGAGCGGGAAAAGACAACCTATAACACTTTGCACTTGGAGTGAAGGTGAACGCTCCAAGCAGAAAACTTTCCGAAGACTTATTAGTGCCGGTTACAGGTTTGGAGCTTGTCTGGCACAGGTTTGAAATTTGTCTCTTCCCCCCATTCTGTTTTCTTTAGGACAGTGGCCGACTGGGCGCCCCACTGCTATGTGGGGGTGCTGTATGGCCATACTATCACATTACATGCTATCCGCACCAAAGCCATTCAATGCATGGTGCTGCTGCTGGCAAAGGACCGGATCACTGGGAAATGGCAGGAAGGTAGAGTTCAAGCACGCTTAACAATAAATTATAGGAGCAACTTTCCAAGTGAATGCACCCGTGGGGCATACCACACAATCGCAAGGTAAACATCTCACAGCAATACAGACAGGTTACACAATCCTAAAAGGGGGGGTAAAGTTTGAGGTATAGCTCCAGTGGATGGCAGTTCTTAGCTATTACAATTATAGGTGCAGTATGGCTTACTAGGGTGTAACTCTGAGTCCATAGAATCTTACATTACCCCTGACGTGGTGGCGCGGGCTACATTCCCCCTGACATGGTGGCACGGGCGGCATTCCCCATCACGTGGTGTTGCCGGCTAGGTGCTCACAAATGTCTGTGGATGCTACACCATGAGGCGGGATAATCGATCACCAGATGGTCTGTGGGGGTTCTCTCTTTTGTCACAGATAACTGGGCCTGTCCCGGGTCTTTTCCTGCACAGTTCTTAAACAGGCGGGCAGTTGGATGGTCTGGGCTCACTGCCGTAAACAGCGCATATATGTAAGGCTGGTATAAGGAAAACGCAACATAGCACAAGAACTGCAGGATAACTCCCAACCTCCAGTTACCTTCTATATACCTGCACACTTATTTCTCACACATTCGCCTACACTAGGTGCTCCACCACCAGATAGGAGTACCACCTTCCTTTCACAGCGGTTAGCCCTTCTTTCTAACATAGGGCTGGAGTTGGTGTGAGTTTGGGCTATAAGGGAGGACCGTTTCGTGATGTAAACAATTAAGCTGGCATATGAACTCTATCTGGTTTCCAAATTCGAAAGAGCACTGATCATTGGTGTCTGTGTTTATTATGGCATAGTATCTATAACTGATAACTTGGAGGTGAACAACGCCACGATGACGGCAAGATCATTGCAAGAAGATGGGCCTCAAGATCCGGAACCGGTAGGGCCAGCAGAGGCATCAAGCGCGGTGAGCGCTCTAGAAGAAACACCGAGGTGCCAGCAGGCATGGGTGCAATGCTGTGGCTCACGCACTGTCTTTTGGTTGGTATAGGTAAGGCGATCAGAATTCTTGTAATTGGCAGGAGGTAGTTCGCAGGCCTATCAGCAATTCTATTGGCCGGGTGCCCAGTTGCACATTTGTTGGCTGAGTTTATGGGAGATCTTGTGGGGCACCGCCCCTTTTTTCTACACTCCAGAACTGCAACTTCATATAATTGGCCGTCAATTTCGGTATGGCACCAATTCTGTTACTTGTAGTGCAGCTGCATTGGGCAAGGATCTGTCTTGAAGTGGGTGAAGGATTTCAAAGTGTCTTGGGCCCTAAAGCAGTCGCATTCCCACATTGTGGCATTATCGTGGTATGGTATGGCTCTTCAACACCTATAGAAGACCTAGCAGACCTCACCGGTGGGGAGATGGTGCTGCTTGCGGCCAAAAATAATATTTAGCTTTCTCTCAATGTTACATCCTTACAACGTTGCTTCCATGAGCAAGCTCACACGCATTTAGGTTGTCTGTACATACCTTGCTTCACCTCCGGTGCAACTGTCTAGCTTTTCCGGTGTCGCTGAAGCGCATACGCTCAGTACTAGGAGTCGGTACAAACCCACAAAACAGGGATAGGTGTGCAGTTGCATTAGTTATTCTTTTTGTCTGGGGGTGATTGGTCATTTAACAAGTACATTGCTTGTAAGCGAGATAGCTTTCTCCTTGGAGTGGCCTACATTACGGAGTACAGAATGGAGCCCCCATACTTTATTTCCAGGAGTCTCCGTAGTCGGCTCAAAAGCAGGTCAAAACCCAGGAGTAAGTAAGGGGCGCATCCGGCTCTCACAGAGAGTGCAAGCTGGCCTGGCGTAAGCAAGGCCCGGTCTACAAGCATTAAGCATACCCACAATTTACAGTAACCAGCAATGCCGGGTTTTTGGAATTTGGGGATGACACATGTGTTCAGGTATGTCAGTAGCAGTGCTTGATTTGTAAAGAACTAAGGGCAGGTGTCTGGGTTTATGCTGCTAAGAAGCCCACTGTCAAAACAAAAACAAAAAAAGTGCTGGTCCCCGAAAATAAGTTTGGTGGCCAGCGCTGGCATTCACTGACTCAAGTTAAGCACTGCCTGGGGAGCCAATCCGCTATTCGGTGCCCCCCCTCCCTTTTTAAGTATGGGGATCTTCCCTCAAGTTGGAGGAGATGGACATGTGTTGAAGTTGTCACTATCATTTTCCTGTAAATTCCCTTTAGGAAGGGGCAAGGATGCCCTGGGGGGAACCTGGGGAAGGCTGTTGCAAGGCGGGGCCTGCTGGCACACTGCGCACAGCGGAGGTCACAATAATATGTGCTGGAGGTGCTTCAAATACAGAATGGGATAGTTTACTTCGGTGTTTAGTTTTAGCTCGCTGGTGGTTACCGCAAGCGGTATGGGCTGGGGAGGCTCAGGTGAAACCACTCGATCAAAAGAATCTTAGCGGGTTCCACAATGGGCGCAATTTGGCATTACTTGCTCCAGTCAGGAAAAAGGGAGTTGTTCCATCAGGATGGGGTACATCTGTAGGCAACAGGGCAAGAGATCTGTTCCACAATGGGCACAATTTGGCATTACTTTCTACAGCCGGGAAAAATGGAGTTGTTCCGTCAGGATGGGGTACATCTGTAAGCAAGAGGGCAGGAGATCTGTATCCAGGTGATACTGGGGGGCTAGTGTGTAGCACAGTCAGCGCCAGGGCGGGGGAGGGCGAGTGCGCTAGGGAGCTTCTTACCCTGTGGCAGAGCGCTGACAGTTAATGATGCGCAAAGATGGAGGTTCAACGACTACATGGACCCCAGGAGGGGGTAGGATCTATGTGTGCAGAGGGTAGGCGGGGAGGAGGGACTGACCTGCTGGTGGTCCTGGACTCTACTACCCTAACCCACAACGTATGGACTGAGTAGAATCTTGGGGAGGCTGCCTGTGTTCAGGTACCCCCGTGGGCCGGTGCGGTATGCAGTGCCCTGGATTGGAAGTAATGCAACTGTTTGCTGTAGCGCATTGGGGCCTGCTGGCACAATGTGCGCAGCAGAGTGGGTGCTTGGTGGGCTGAGCCGGCCAAGTTCAAGTGTACGGCCAAGTTCAAATGTACGGCCAAGTTAAAGTTCAAGTGTAATGTCATGCCTAATTTCCTTACTGCCTTTGACATGTTTATGCTGATAAAGTGTGATGCTGTGAATAATTTTTATATATCCGAGTAGGATACTTTTACTCTCGTAATCGTCTGTGGTTTTTTATATCCAAGTAGGATACTTTTACTATGGTAATGAATTACCTGGATTGATGTGAATAAAAAAGGCTACGCCTTGGACAACATACCCAGATTCTGAGAGTTCTTGGGCACAGCGGGGCGGTAAGGGGACGAAGTTGGGGAGGAGTGAATGTCACGTTGTGCGCATACTATGCAATATCATCATAAAAACACAGGAATACATTTTGCAATGATAATGCTTGTTCAACATGGTATTCGATAGAAAGTTATTTCAGTTTGTTTTGGTTTAATGTAATGTTTCGTAATCATAGGAAAAAGTATCACCACAACAATTTTTAAATTTCCTACTCAGCTGCAGTTGCTCCCCCACAATGGTAGTAGTAACTTTAAAGACACAAAAGGATGTGAGTGAAATATTACTAAATCGTGCCATTAAAGTTGAAGATGTCCTCATTTTAGTAATACATTTTTCTATTCAGTTTCCACTTGCCTCCATACCTTCTCCAAAACAGGTTCCCTTTTTGACCTCCCCTTCCTCTCATTACACGAAGCTGTTTCCGGGTTGTGCCTCCCGCGAGCCGTGAGCCGTTAGCCGCGAGCCGCAAGATGAAGGTTGCAGCGGCTCAAAGAGGTTAATGGCAAGAGGTGCGGAAAGCGCAGAAAAGTGCAGAAAGTGCAGCGACGGAGGGCCTGCAGTGAAAAGCCCGCAAGGAGATTTCGGGTATCCTGGTGGTTGTTCTCCGGCCCCGTGAGGATATGTGCAGCAGCTACGAGGAACTGCTGCATGAACTTGTGGCCCTGTGATGAGAGGTAAATCGGGGATTTAGCAGAGAGTGCCTTGAGGCTGCTGTGACTAGTGTTGGAGCTAGAGGAGGCTCTTATGGGAATGGAGGAGGCGCCTTGTTCTATCTGGATACTGGAGATTGGAGATTGGAGTAGGTGTCCTTGTGTGTTTTTGCTGGGAGGTTCTGTGGTTGCGGGTGAAGATATTAGTTCTAATATCCATGCGGAGAGGTGGAGCTAAGAACTTGTAACAGCTTTATTCAACTTTAATTAACTTTGGACGCCTGAGGGTCCAGTCAGTTGTTATTAGCTGCCATTTATCCTGCCGTGAGGGGAACGGCACAGCACACCTTGGTTCAGACACGCCATGAGGGGTACGGCAGCAGCGGGAACCACATCCCCCAGCAGCCCCTGCGACGCTGCACTCGTGTGAGTGTTTAATCAATTTCACATATTTGTTTTAGTCATTCTCTGCCCGCGAGCTGACTGAATAAGCATACTATAAACCATGGGGAAACGCACTACCCTACCGCCAGCACGCCCCATTACATCCAGCATTAATAGTATGCTCGAGAGGGTTGTCAACATCGTCTCAGGTGAAATTGCACTCACAGAAAGACGCCTGTCCCTGGACGCTGAAAGACGGGCGGCTGTTATCTTTCATAGAGGTGCTTCACCAGACAACTCACTGGAGCAACCTCTACTGCCACCAATTGACCCTGAGGCTGGAAATCCATCTGTTATAAACGAGAGTGCTAGTACTTTGGAGATAACTGAAATAACTGAGGTCCCCCAAATAATAACTCTAATCCATCTGCTGGAATATCCGCGGTCAAGCGGAAGAGAAAGATTGGGAAACCCACCTGCACTAAAAGGAAACAACCCACCCGTATTATCCCTGCCCGGAATAGTCTCACCACTTGGATGCAACCTCCCACTATTAATTCTACTAACTCTACTGATAATACTAGGACCCTTAACGAACCCCTTGCACCATCTACAGTCACCTCGACCTTGACCTGTTCAATTGGCACACAGACTGAGTTAACATTCTGTTCTGGGGGCTGTGCGGACGTCATTGCTGCCTTGGTGAATAATCAAGTGGCCGTTCTCTTAGAAGAAAAATTTAATTTACTCAAGGCTACTGTTGACAATCTGGTTGCAATTGTTGGAGGGGGGGTTATGTGACCAGGAGTGCACAAATGCCCACAGAATTAAAGAAAGGAGGGAGGGGCAACATGGGGGCAATTTTAACTATACCAAACACCTTGACCGCAACACAACCCTCCCAACCACCTGTCATCGTACATGTAAGTCAGCCTTGTGAGACATCAGACAAAGCGTTGTCCCCACCGTCCCAAATATAAATCAAGTTACCATGGGAACTAGTGCTAAACCCATTTGCAATCCTCCCACAACTACACGCACTCACCAGCGACAGGAGAATGCAGGTGGCCCCAGTAGATCCGGGGCAGATGCCCAAAATTCTATAATTGGCAACTTAAGGCGCAATGTATCATCACACTCAAGCAGTAATGCCTCAACAGTAAATCGAGACACGTTGAACCTACCGCCGGATGCCTGTCCCTATGTTCTGGTCCTAACAGGGGTCCCGCCACTAAAACAAGATCAGCGGGAAACGTGGGAACAACTGCGCAATAAATGCGTTGATTGGTTATCAAGACATAGGAGGCTTCAAGCCCCTGACGGGAGGGACATCATTATGGCGCGCAGAGTTGGGTGGGTTGGCACTTTTAAAAAAAACCTTGAAGGTGATTGTATTGTAATTAACTTTTGAAGCCCGGCTCTGGTGAGATATCTATTGAGACCGTGTGAGCTCGAAACCCCCATGAATACCAACATCTGCCCTCTATCTCTTGGCTACTTTTATAGATCACATAATGGGCCAGGTTTTAATGTGCCCCCCCCTTGTTCATCTTGAGAATAGGTTTGAAGCCCTTTCAGTTTTGGATATGCAAGATTGACTACCATTCCCCGCGGCAGTAATAGCTCAAACTGAAAATCCCCAGCAATCTATAGAAATGGAAACAGCTGCTGATACTGGTTTCCATATCCCCCATACATCATCCCCCTCATTACAGCTAATGCAGGCCCATAAAGCAAAAGATAGCCCGACCGACCTCATAACCAATCCAGGTGGGTTGAGAGTTTTGTCATGGAACATAGCTGGGCTAAGATCAAAAAAAGGTGATATTGCCTGGCTACGTTTCGTGAGTACCCACCATATTATAGCATTACAAGAAACGTGGGAGCCCACTAACCATTTTTTTCTGGATGGCTACATATCATTTTGGAAACCCGCTATAAAGTCAAGTATGGGTAGAGCAAGGGGGGGCCTCCTTTTGCTGTTCAGTCTCAAACTCTCCTTCAATATTAAATTGATTGACGTGTGTTCACCTCACATGTTAACTGTAAAACTGACAGGAAAGAACCTACCGACACTCCTTGTGGTAAATTTTTACAATTCTTTCACAAGGGTTAATGAGACAGAGCACCTAATGGCCTTGGAGGGTTTTCTTTCTGCTTACGGGGAAAGTTCTGTTGATCATTACAATACATTAATTCTGGGAGATTTCAACACGCGCCCTTGTCCCCTTAACTGTTTGGCATCACTAGAGGAGGAGGCTGGTTTGCAGGGGCTAAACCATTTTGAACATTCGCCATCTGGCGCCTTATTAGAAGTTATTTTATCAGCCCATAATCTGTATTGCCTACAACAGTTAGATCATTTTGTACCTGTAGCCACCTATATTGGACATGGATGTGGAAGTGTAATTGACCATATATTGGTATCCTCCTCGTTAACATCTGCTCTAGGAAATTTAAGAGTTAGCCAGAGTCCGTTCAGTGATCATAACCCTCTGACACTGGATCTCCATCTATGTGCTGCTTTTAAAGACATGACTGTCAATCAGCTCACTAATACTAACATAAATTCCAAAGATCCAGAACGCAGACTGAGATGTGACAGGATCGTTCCCGAAAGCTTCATGAATAATCTGTACACTACCTGTGCCTCAGAGGAATCTCATGCTAGCTCCATCTTGGATGCCTTTGAGTCAATTATTAAATGTGCTGCCTCTAACTTGTCAACTACGACTAGAGTAGCATGCCCGAAGCTGAAAAGATGGTTTGACGATACCTGCATGACCACCCACAAGGAGCTCATGCAGGCTCTCAAGCAAAAACCGAGGGTGGCCTCTTTAGTTAAAAATAGCAGAAAGGCATATAAAACTGCAGCACAGATAAGGAAAAAACAACTGAGGGAGATGGCATGGGAGGAGCTCAGCCAAGCCAGTGTGTTGGCAAACAGTGCTAAATTTTGGTCTGTTATTAATAGCCCCCTCTTTGATGATACATCATACACCGGTATAGAGTGTTTAGTACCTGCAGAGACATGGGTTCAACATTTCTGCAAAATTTATAGCAATGATAACCTGGAGAACGTGGAGAACTCCGTGGGACACATCGTTCCCGGATTAGCAGGTTGCCCGCTTGTTTTTAATACAGATGAGGTCCATAAAGCTATTACCTCGACATTAGGAGGAAAAGCACCCGGTCCCGACGGTGTACCGGCCGACCTTTACAAGGCAGATCCCAAACTTTGGGCTACAATTTTAACCTATGTATTCAATGCAGCCTGCAAGTTTGGCTTCCCATCGTCATGGGCAAAGGCGGTGATCATCCCCATTTTTAAAAAAGGCTCTAGGGATGACCCAGCATGTTACAGGCCAATTTCGCTTCTTGACTCTTCGGCATAAATCATGGGGAAAGTGGTCTTGGAGCGTATAACAGCTTGGCTTGACAGTGCCAACATCGTATCGGATCTGCAGTATGGGTTCAGACTGGGGAGAGGGACTCTGGACCAGTGCCTTAACCTCCAACTGGTGATAGGTAAGTATACCGTCGCCAGGGGGGGGGAATTTGCACTTGGCCTTTATGGACCTCTCCTCGGCCTTTGATCTAGTTAATAGGTCCAAGTTATGGCTGGTCCTTCAAGAAATGGGGCTAGACGCCGATCTGATAAGTTTTCTGGTGACTGCTCATGATAACACCACGGCGGCAGTCCGTTTTAATGAAGACGGCAGTCTGACTGATTCCTGGGCGGTCAAAAGAGGGGTGCGCCAGGGATGTATACTGGCCCCTCTGTTATTTACTCTTTATATTAACAAATTAGGGCACTCGTTGACAAATTGCTGTAAAGATATACCTAGAGCAGGCGTAAAAATGATCCCGGCACTTTTATATGCTGACGACGCGGTTTTAATATCTAGAACCGCAAGAGGGCTGCAATTGTTATTAAATTGTTTTATAGATTTTATGGATTCTCTGGATCTAATTACGAATTTTAAAAATCACATGCAATGACAATAGGATCGAGGAAGGCAGCTAAAGCAAAATTTTACTGTAAGGGGACGGAGCTAACTAAGGTGTCCACTTTCCCATATCTTGGGGTGCTCTTTGATGATCAACGCTCATGGTGTACACAACGCACCCTTAAAATGAATATTTTAGCTAGAGCGGCAGGGGCAACATTAGACTTTGCAAAAAGAATAGGTTCTAGGCCGCTCCCTGCGATTTTAAAGATTTATAACGTCAAGTGCATCCCCATGACCACCTATGGTAGCGACATTTGGGGCTATAAGGACGCGACAGAAATACAAGTGGCAGAAAATAATTTTATGCGTAAACTGCTTTCTGTCCCTGCATCCACACCAATTTTTAACGTACATGAGGAGATGGAAGTGGGTTACATCTCAGACCAGATTGCGGTTGCCCCACTTCTCCGCTGGATTAGAATTTGGGCTCAAACAACCCCAAACTTAAGTCAATTAATAATTCAGGACTGCTTGGTGCTGGATAAGGCACTAAATATTCCATGGCTTAAATATATTAAAGATCAGACGGAGAAGTTAGGCTGCCCCGAATTGTTTACGCTCCCTACCCCTCTGGCTAAGTCCGCCGTTAGAGCAGTCAAGCTGAGGTTTTTAGACAGATGTCAATGTTTAAGGGAAGAAAAGGAACTAATTAAGCCCTCGGTGAGAAAGTATGTCACACTGAGCCTGGGACAGCAGATGCAACCATATTTGACTTATATAAACAAAGCTTATCATCTCTTTGTTTTAACAAGATTTCGTTTAAATATGGTACTCTGGCTACTGGGCTTTCCGAAAGGTTATTTTAAACCAAATTCATCAAATAGGTGCACATGTGACAACTTCTCAGAGCAAGATACTCTACACATTATGTTCTTTTGCTCCCATTATGATCACCTACGCAGAAAGTACATCCTCCCGCTGCTAAGGGATCAAAATTTTGTGCAAGTAAGGCCAGCTTTGGTCTACTTGCAAATGTTAAGTTCACCTGTAATTTGCTTGGGGGTAGCCAGTTTTTTAACTGGCGCAATTAGATACAGGAATAGGATGAAGTAGAGTTAATCCTTCTGAACAAGATTGATAGTATGTCTATGCGGATTATAGTCTAAAGTTATCTAATAGTCATAATTGTGGTTGGTTTTTATTACCCTCTGTATGATGTTTTAATGGATTTTAAATACACAAAGATACAGATTTTTAATGGATTTAAATAATGCTTATACGATGTTTTATGTTTACAGATGTTTTATGTTGTACTTTTATGGCTCTAACCAGCCGAATAAAGTTGATTTGACTGACTGACTGACTATTGTATGCTTTTGTCATGCCCAGCCATAATCAACCTATACCTATACTGACCTATACTGAGCAAGACAAACAGAGACACATTTGAATGTGCTCCTTTAGGAGGGTTTATAGTTAAATTCAGTTTTCAGAGGGAAAACAATCCATCATTGTCAGGGACTAAGTTTATTCTGAAAATCGTAGCTGGAATTTAGGCAATGATTGTCACTGGAGTGGCAATTACCTGCCAATCCAGTATGGCCCAGGTGGAGAAAAGACCAAGCCAATTGCCTCAACTTAGGGCGTACGCCAAGGCTGCATATTGGCTCCTTTTCTATTTTTAATATATACAAATGGTTTGGAACACTTTTTAATACAACAAAGATTGGATTTTCCAAGAATAGATGGAAAACAGGTACCCTTATTGTCCTATGCGGACGATACAGTGCTGATGACCCTAACAGCAAATAGCTTGCAAAAATGTTTGAATGCATTTAACGAATTTATGTCAGGATTGGACCTTAAAGTTAATTTTAGCAAATCTTTCATTATGGTTTGTGGCCCAAACAAAACTAAAACTCGCAAGTATATTGTAAATGATATAGTTATTGACAAAGTGCCAAATTTTAGTTATTTAGGTAACCTTTTTAATAAAAAACTGAGCTGGGATCATTTGATCACAACACGATTACAGCAAACTAGCAGAACCATAGAGGGGCTATTTCGCTTTGCTAGTAAACGTGGTCATAAGCCGATAGCTGAGTTGAAAACATTGTATAAGTCTTTGGGGCCGATTCCGATTCAGGCCGGAAATCTCCCCGACCGAGCCGGATCCGGAGAGATTTCCGACCGAATCGGACCTTAGCAGTCCGACCGAACGAGTACGATGCGCATGTACGCTATCGCACTCGATACGGTCGGACTCCCATTGAAGTCAATGGGAGCCAGTCGTACGACGCGTACACGGGCTCCCATTGACTCAATGGGCACGACGCGAACAAGGGCGCCCCCTACAGCGTGTTCGCGTTGATGCGGGTCGCACCGTACATGCACGTGTAGGGGGGACCCATGGGTCCCCCCTGTGTGTGACTCGCGCACCTACGCTTCCAGGGGGGTCCGACACGGACCCCCAAAGTGCGGCTCTGACAGCTCCTTGGAGCCGAACTGCGCGAGTCGGTCGGAGCGGTCGAGGTGCGCATCGTACTTACCCGGCCGGGGAACGTCTCCATTGCGCGGTGCGCGTCATCCCCGTGCGAGTCGGTCGGAGCGGTCGGGTCCTGCGAACGAGTCGGTCGGGGATTTCGCGACCGCACGCATCGTACTCGCTCGCCCGGACGCACGTACGACTCAGTCGGGAAATAGGGCTCCGAATCGGATCCGGTTAAGCCGAATCCGATTCGGTGCCCTACCGGCCGAGATAGGAATCGGCCCCAAAATGTTTGTCAGTAGCCACTTATGGGGCAGGGGTATGGGGATATCATAAAAGTGCCCAGATCCAAATATTGGAGAATACATTTTTTAAACGCCTTTTATCTATTCCTAGTAGTTCTCCAACCGTATTCTGTCACTCTGAGGTGGGTCTAGAATATGTAAGTGATAGAATCCATATCTCACCCTTGCTCTTATGGGGGGAAAATTTGGATCTCAGAGGACCTGTTATTTTCAAGAAGCATTTTAAGAGATTGTATGAACCTCAACAATGAAATGGCGGTTCCATGGTTGCGCTATGTCAAAGAAACCTTTTATAAGATAGGTCTTGGAAATTTTTATGAAAACCCAGACTCTATTCAATCTAACATGAAGATGGTTATTAAGAATGCATATCACACTGTTTTAAGTTTGTCTAGACAAGATAGCAATATAGCTGATTACGTAGCCCTAAAACAACAACGATTTTACTTGTCTTTTACTACTAAGACTCATTGGCGTTTCTTAATGACGAGATTTCGTTTAAATACACTGCACTTTCTTGTGGCTTTTTCCGAAACAAGGGGGATGGTGTGAGAGACTTCCCCCTTGCCCATGTAATAATGCAGCCCAAAAGAGCACAATGCACTTTATGTTTTTCTGTTTACTCTATAAAGTTCCAAGAGCCCGTTTTATTAAACCTATTCTGAGGGATATCCGTCCCTGTACCTACAAAGAAGGCTTTGAGTATTTGAGGTCATTATCAACCGCCACTATCTGTAGCTCTGTGCTCAGTTTTATTAGAATTGCTTTTTTAATAAGGAAACTGTATGAAACATGAATAGTTTTTATTGTTTTTTATGTAACTTGGCACCAATTTTTGTGTATTGTTTGTATAAACCATTTGTATCTTAGAAATTCTCTGGATTTTAAAATGAATGTATGAATTTCTGTAAACTTTTATGATTCTTTTGAATCGAATAAAGTTACTTGACTATTGTATGCTTTTGTCATGCCCAGCCATAATCAACCTATACCTATACTGACCTATACTGAGCAAGACAAACTGAGACACATTTGAATGTGCTCCTTTAGGAGGGTTTATAGTTAAATTCAGTGTTCAGAGGGAAAACAATCCATCATTGTCAGGGACTAAGTTTATTCTGAAAATCGTAGCCGGAATTTAGGCAATGATTGTCACTGGAGTGGCAATTACCTGTCACTCAAGTGTAACTATAAATGGTTTTCACGAGGAATATGAAAACCCCTCTGGTAAAACTACTGCCCTAATATTATCTGATTGATTAAGCATAACATACACTAGTTTCTCTTTCCTAATTATCCAGCGCTCTCTAACAATAAGAGTTTGACTTTCATCATGGGAATAGCTTCAGGCAAGCTGTCAAAATGCTATTTTAAGCAAGCGTTTTAAGATTCCACAGACCCCCAAAGTTCATCGCTTCATTATCATCTGTCTTTGGACGTTTAAAATATTGAGTGACAGGAGTCAAGGACCCAGCATCAATAAATGCATGTTAATTCATTTTTGGTGATTAATTAGAATTTCATTATGTCACATTATTTATTTTCAGTTACATTCAGCACAAAGAAAGACAAATAGTGAGTTTTAAGCAAACAGTTTCCAAGCATATTCAATAATCAATATTCACAATAAATATTGTGGTTATGCTTAACAAAATCGAATTAAAACCTGGCAAAAGTTATCCCAATAAAAAGGAGTTTTTAAGTGATTACAAAAGTTGTTAATGTCTTGCATTCTTCATCAAGGAGGAGAAACATGGCTCTTTGATTTCAACTTTGGATGCCGCTTCAAATGAGATAGAATTTTCATTGATCATTGCAGCAATAAAGCATGCGTGTATAAGTTTGCATCAATAATTGCTGCTATTTGGAGTTGCTTGATTTTTGCTTTTTGTGTTTCTGCTGATTATAGTTGTGCAAAGTTGAAGAGTCAAAGCTTCAAAGCGTCATGCCATTTTTAAAAACGTCACCAGCTTTGAGAATTGTAAAGCCTAAGAAAACAAAGGCATTGAAAAATGGAGCACTTAGCAGGATCAGGAAAATGTCTGGATGCCACTCAAGGCCTCAAGTAGGCTTTCACCTCTCAGTAGCTGAAAAATGTCCTTTTCACACTGCCAGAAATCCCATCTTCAAGGAGGCTCTTCTGGCAGTGAAAAATTGACAGTACATGGTTGTTTGGTTGTTGTGTAGCAGCTATTGCAGTGTTTTTCCATTGCCATTCAGGGATAAAGGCAGCCATTAATGGCAACTTGGAAAACTTGTCCTGCTGGGCAGTCAATTTCCTGAAGCCAAAGTTCCTGTCGATCTTGGCTGGGACATCCAAATGCAGTGAATATTGTAAGGAAGATGGTAAGTAGTCATAATATCGAGTAAATAATATCGTTTAGACATAATATCGAGTATAAAATATCGAAAGTAAAAAATATCGTTGTTAAAAATATCTGTATATTATATCAATTTTGTGTGTTGTAAAAAATATCGATGAAAAAAATATTGTTAGTAAAATATATCGTTATAGTAATATTTTTTTATATTGTTAAATGTTTTTTAATATAATAATTTTAAAAAAATGATAAATAAATTGTATAATAATTAGGAGCGGGATGTTGGGTTAATAGGGGATAAGGGTGGGTAGTGTTTAAAAAATTGAGAGTAAAAATTTATAAAATTTTTAAATTATTTTAATAGTTTGTTATATATTTTTAGGAGCGGGATGTTGGGTTAATAGGGGATAAGGGTGGGGAGTGTTTTAAAAAATCAAATGTAATTATTATTATTTTTACAAAATTTTGAAATTTAATTGTGAAATATTTGTGTAGTGGGATGTTGAGTTAATATGGGATTATGGTGGGTAGTAATTTGAATTTTATTTTAATTTTTAATACAAATATTTAAATATTGAAATTAAAATACATTTATAAATTCATGAGAGTCAATATTTGGTGAATATTTCTAAACATATGTTTTATATATAAAAAATGAAAAGATTTTGTTATAAAATTTTAAATGGTATTTCTAAATTTAGATAAAATTATGACTGCAATATTTCTGTAATTTTTTTTAAAGTTGTATAAATAATTTATTTTATAATTAAGATGAAATATTATTTTGATATTTCAATTTTATTATATTTTTTATGATATATTTACTTTATAGTGTTTATAAATTTGAATAATTCATGAAAACTAAATATTGAAATATTTTTATTTTATTAAATGTATTTTTTTTTTTTAAATAATAATTTTGAGAGTTATGATTTTTTTGTATTGTGTAAAATTTAGTTTTATACAAATTATGTTTTTGGTTTTTAATAAATGTTTTGAAAAATATTAAGATAATATTATTTTGATATTTTATCACTTTTAATATATAGTTTTATAATTTTATTATTGTATTATACAATTTATATTTTTGTATAGGAAAATATATGTTTTAAGTGTGCAGCAATTTTACTGATTTAATGTATATTGAAGTGTAAATAATATTTTTTTAATTGTTAGTGTTCATTGTTTTCACTCATTTTATATAAATTGCAGTGGGAATAGTAATTAAATGTGTTTAGTGTACAGCACCTTCCCTGATTTTATAGAAATTGGAGTGGGAATAGTAAATAATATATGTTTAGTGTCCAGCACCTTCCCTGATTTTTTATTAATTGGAGTGGGAATAGTAAATAATATATGTTTAGTGTCCAGCACCTTCCTTGACTTGTAATTAATTGGAGTGGGAATAGTAAATAATATATGTTTAGTGTCCAGCGCCTTCCCTGACTTTATCTAAATTGGAGTGGGAATATTATATAATATATGTTTAGGGGCCGATTCCGATCTGGGTCGGAAAACTCTCTGACCGAGCCGGATCCGGAGAGATTTCCGACCGAGCCGGACTCCTATAGTCCGACCGAGCGAGTACGATGCAGCTGCATGCTGCCGGACTCGATTCGGTCGGACTCCCATTGAAGTCAATGGGAGCCGGTCATACAACGCGTACATGGGCTCCCATCGACTGAATGGGTACGTCGCAAACAAGTGCGCCCCCTACAGTGTGTACGCGTCGGTGCAACTCGCACCGTACATGCATGTTTAGGGGGGACCGTTCGACTCGTACGGCTACGGGTGCAGGATGGTCCGTCACGGACCTCCCAAGTCCGGCTCCGGGAGCTTTTTCGAGCCGGACGCTCTGACTCGATCCGGCTGTTTGACGCGTCCATCGTACTCGCTCGGTCGGAGAACATCTCCATTGCGTGGTGCGATTCGTGTCCGTACGAGTCAGTTGGAGCGGTCGGGATCCGGAAACGAGTCGGTCGGAAACAACGCGTACACTCGCATCGTACTACCTCATTCGGACAGCTGTACGAGTCGGTTGAACAAAACGCGCCCGGCTCCTATTTTCTCCGGGCGAATCCCGTTCGGTGAGCTTCTGGCCGAGATCGGAATCGGCCCCTTAGTGTCCAGCACCTTCGCTGACTTTTTATTTATTGGAGTGGGAATAGTAAATAATATATGTTTAGTGTCAAGCACCTTCCCTGACTTTTTATTAATTGGAGTGGGAATAGTAAATAATATATGTTTAGTGTCCAGCAGCTTCCTTGACTTATAATTAATTGGAGTGGGAATAATAAATAATATATGTTTAGTTTCCAGCACCTTCCCTGACTTTTTAATAATTGGAGTGAGAATAGTAAATTATATTTGTTTAGTGTCCAGTGCTTTCCGTGTGTTTATATAAATTGGAGTGGGAATAGTATTTTATTTATGTTTAGTGTCCAGCACCTTCCCTCCATAAATGTAGTTTGTATTGGGAATAGTACATTATATAAAGTTACTGTCCAGCATGTTCCCTGAATTACTATAAATTGAAGTGTAAGAAGGAAGTTAATATGTGTTAAATTTAGTTTTTTCTTTGAATTAACTATTTTATAGTGGGAGTAGTGAAGAAATATAAATATATTCTGGTGTAAGTATAAAGATATAAGTCATAAATGTTTCAATACATAAATTAATTTTTACAGTTAATTGAGAGTACATACATATTTTTGCATACATTTTGGTGCCGATTCCGATTCGGCCCGGAAAACGTACCGACCGACTCGGTACGGGAATTAATTCCGACCGACACGTACCGGCGCTGCCCGATCCGCGTAGTACGATGCAATGTATGTGAATCACGACCGACTCGTACGGAACACAAGCGGTACGACCGAACCGCACGGAAAACAGCTATCCGGCCGGGAAACCACGCGAATCGAACCGACTGACACGCACCAGGAATGAACCCGACAGAAACGTACCCGCGAACTCCAACCCGCGCAGTACGATGCAATGCGTGGAAAACCAGACCGAGTCGCACGGAGCTCAAGCCGTACGACCGACATGCATACAAAACCGAGCCGAAGCAACCTAAAACTCCGCGACCGACGCGTACGCCGCACATGAAACCCAGCAGAAACACAGCTTTAAAGACTCGGAGAAGCCCGCACGAGTCAACTTCAGCGTCCTACTCGGTCAGAAGAACGTCTCCTACATGCCCAAAACCCACAAAGGAAAAATACAAAAAAAAGGGCCAAACAAGCAATGACAAAGTCAATAAATACAGGGGTGAAAAAACATGGAACACAGACACACCCACAACCCCACCCATATAAAGGCCACAAATCACTACAATGATCCTTTGCAAATTCAACTGCCCTGCCAGCACAGAACACCATCAGTCAGCAAACACAGACACACCCACAACTCATCCATCACACAAGCCACACACCATTAGCACCTCCCAAATAGCACCCTCACACACACCCAGCAAAACCTACACTCACCCACCCTCACTTGCATACTCACACACACATCAATCCCCACCACCACCCATCACCATGCCCCCAAAGAAGAATCCAAAGTTCCTAGACAGTGAATTGGAAGTCCTGGTAGATGAGATCCTCAGGGTAGAGCCACAGTTGTTTGGTACATTGGTCCAACAGACCCCCATGTCGCAGAAAACCAAGATGTGGGAGAGGATCGTCGACAGGGTGAACGCATAATCACCATGTTTGCGCACAAAGGAAGACATCCAGAACAGGTGGTATGATGTGCACAGGAGGGTCAAGGACCTACTAAAGAAGGATTACGCCTTGAGTAATCGCACCAGCAGTGGCCCTCCTGCCAAACCAGTATACCTCAGGCCCTGGGAGGAGAAGGTGCGGGCCATCCTACCACCAGTGAGCGTATATGGACTATGTTGGAAACGGGGTTACCGAGACCGTTATGGTAGCATGGCGCAAAGCGGGGAAAGGCACGCGAAGGCAATGTGTAAGGCAGTTGTGCAGCACACTCTCACATTAACTCAGAAATGCGACGCAATAACCGGACACCACACCAGGCTTGTATAAGTAACAATCAGGTTCCTTTATATTGATCAAGATGGCATTCAATTATTCAAATTATACATTCGGGTAACTAGTGCGCGTTCATTTAAAAAGACCCTTCACAATTCTGGCCACTAAAAGGCTGCATTAAAATCACAGCACCACTGCTCATTCGGGTGCTCTTTACCAACTAGGGCCTAGAACATGCGCAACACGGTTTATGCATCAACCTATATACATTAGGCCTAGGTACTCTGTACAGCCTATGGTACACTAGGCGGGGGGGAATCCTAAAGGGAACCCCTCAACATGTCCAGCAGCTGGGGGCTTCCTATAAGGGGGGGACTCCTTTATCTCCCCGGGGAGGCTACTGTTCTAGTAGGTGCTTGGCCTGTGATACAAGGTCATTACAGGCCCCCTCCCTCCGTAATCCCTCCTCAAGGGTGGCCCCCGGCCCCCAGGGGCTTAACCTAGAGCCCTAGGGGCCTCCTGGGCTCACCTGCGGTGTTGTGGCTGACTGTGGGCTTCTCGGCGGACTCTCCTCCGGGCCAGCCCTCTGTTGGACGGGGCGGGGCCCGGCGCGAGTCTCACGGCCCTCCGGCCGGCGCTGGCAATTCTCCTGGAGGCTGTGGAGCCTCTTGCTGCGTTATTGCTTCGTTGGGGGGCCGGTATGCCACTCCTCCGGCCCCCGTGGAGTCAAGATGGAGAGTAGGGACACGGAGCGGGAGCCGGCAGTCCTTTCAGACGGCTCCGGCTTCCCGCGAGGTCACACGCAGTTCCTGCTCACCTCCGGACGTGCTGGGGGGGGCGTTGCTCTCGGCGGCGCCCAATCCTGGCGCGGCGGCGATTCCTCCTGGGGCTCCCGTTGGCAGTGGAGCCCCACGGACGTCTTCCCGATTGGCTCCGGCTGGGCCAATCGCGTCGCGGCCTTCTCCTCTTCCGGGGGCTCCCGTTGGCAGTGGAGCCCCTCTGACGGCGTCCCGATTGGCTCCGGCTGGGCCAATCGCGTCGCGGCCTTCGTCCGTTGCGGGGCGACGCCTTCCGCCTCCTTCTTCTTGGGCTGCTGGCTCCGGCGGGGCCAATCCCGTCGCGGCCTTTTCGGGGGCGCGACCTATGACGCGGTCAGCGTCCCCGGCCCCACGGCAACGGCGTCCACGGGCCTGGAGGCCGCAGTAGGCCTCAGCTTGGTTCACGCGGCCCTCGGGGGCTGCGGTGGTGTTATTCTTGGCCGCGCTTGCAGCGGCAGGGGTCTCGGGCCCGGCGGTGATTTCTGTGGGATTTCGGTGAGGGCGCGGACGGCGCCCTCACCACAGCTATGAATAGGGGAGAGATCCCCCGGCCTCAGTTCCCTTCTTCCAGCGGCGGCGGCCGCGGCGGTGATCCGGTCACCAGGTCAGTGACCAAAAGGGGGGTCAAGTTCTCTCCACACTTGGGGTTGCAGCGCAGGCGCGCTGACAGCCTTATTCACAGGCTGTGTAAGGATGGTTCTTGGGGGACAGTCCAGCTGTCTGTATAGGTGGATAGGGGGTGGAGGCCTAGCGCTTAGGACGCAGCGCTTCGCCTCCTGATCCCCTCTTACTGGGTTTCACTTTCTAGTCCTGAAATTCTTGGATGCAGCAAAGTCTCTTTATGAACAGGGGGGTTGTGAGTTGGTGATTCCTGGAGGGTTGTATGTTCCTCCTGGCACGCTGGAGATGGTTCCCTGGGTCCCCTCACACTGGGCAAGATCAGTGGGTGGTGGGCGTTCCTCATCTATCTTACGGCAGCAGGGCCTTGACCCTGTCAGCGGCAGTAGTGTAGGTCTCCCCCTAGGCCCTAAAGTCTGTACTCCAGCGCAGGTTCTCCCAGGTTCAGCGGTGCCTCAACCTAACTAACTCCAGGTTTTCCCTCCAAGCCTCTTATACCCCTAGGTCAGGTGACCCTCCCAAAGGCGGCAAAGTGTAACTCCTCCCACAGCCCGGAAGGTTCTGGAACCTTCCACCTACCTAGCTATGGGGCCCAGAGGCGGGGACGGGATGGCTACTGTATCCCTTGTCCCAGCCTGACTCTGGCGACTAGTGTGTATGTGTGGAAGGCCCTCTGCAGTAGCAGGGGCCTGTGGCAGCCATCTTTGGTGAGAGAGCACCTGCACCTCAGCACTGACCAGCAGTGGCAAGGCGCCCGGAGACCTAGGTCCAGTAAAAATATGGTGGCAAAAATGAGGCGCAGAAAGGGAAAAAAACAGGGTAAGACCACCCTAGGGCTGACAGGTCTAACACGCGTCCCCCCAGCCGAAAGAGGGGAGAGCTTCCCAACCTCTAGGGAGTTCTCTTCACTAAGGCGGAAAACCGGGAGAGACCGTCAGCGTTGGCGTGGTCTACACCGGGTCGATGTTCCACCCGAAAGTCCATCCCCTGGAGGGAAATGGACCACCTCAACAATTTGGGATTTTCGCCTCTCATCTGCATGAGCCAGCGAAGGGGTCTGTGGTCGGTCTGGACCAAGAAGTGACAACCAAAAAGGTATGGCCTCAACTTCTTCACCGCCCAAACCACAGCAAAGGCTTCCCGCTCGATGGTACTCCACCGCTGTTCCCGGGGAGTAGTCGTCGGGAGATAAAGGCCACTGGCTGGTCTTGGCCATCGTCATTCAGCTGCGAGAGCACAGCTCCTATGCCATGCTCAGAAGCGTCTGTCTGCACGATAAACTCCCGTCCGAAGTCTGGGGTCCTGAGCACCGGTGCGGTGCACATGGCACGTTTAAGAGTCTCAAAGGCATCTTGGCAGGCAGCCGTCCAGATTACTCTGCGTGGCTGTTTCTTGGAAGTCAATTCCGTCAATGGGCCCACGATGGTTCCATATCCCTTGACGAACCGGCGGTAGTATCCCGTGAGGCCGAGAAAAGCTCGGACCTCTGTTTGGGTCTTGGGGGCTCCCAGGCCATGATGGTCTCAATCTTGGCTTGGAGGGGTTGCACCTTACCTCCGCCCACCAGATGTCCCAGGTACACGACAGATCCCTGTCCAATCTGGCACTTGCTGGCCTTGATGGTTAGACCAGCCCTTTGCAAAGCCTGCAGCACCTCCTGGAGATGCTGCAGATGGTCCTCCCAGCTGCTACTGAAGACAGCTATGTCATCCAGGTAGGCAGCAGAGAAGGCCTCTAGGCCAGACAGCACCTGGTTCACCAACCGCTGGAAAGTGGCGGGAGCATTTTTCAACCCGAAGGGCATCACCTGGAATTGAAAGTGGCCCTCGGGGGTGGAGAACGCAGTCTTCTCCCTTGCTCCTTCCGCCATGGCGATCTGCCAATATCCTGATGTTAAATCAATGGTACTCAAATACCGGGCTGCTCCCAGTCGGTCAATGAGCTCATCCGCCCGAGGGATCGGGTGAGCGTCGGTCTTGGTGACCGAATTGAGTCCACGATAATCCACACAGAACCGAAGTTCTGGTGTGGTGCCCGGGGGCCGCTTTCGGCACCAACACTACCGGACTAGCCCAAGGGCTACTGGAAGGCTCAATCACCCCCAGTTCTAGCATCTTTACCACCTCACTCTGGATACTAGCCTTGACCTTATCGGACAGCCGGTAAGACTTGTTCTTCACTGGCGGACTGTCCCCTGTGTCCACATCATGGGTACACAGGTGCGTGATTCCAGGCGTGAGGGAAAACAACGAGGCGTACTGCCCCAAAACCTGGCGGCAGTCCCTCTGTTGCTCTGGGGTCAAGGATGGGGCGAGGACTACTCCCTCTACCGAACCATCCTTCTCGTGGACCGCCAGAAGGTCTGGCAGAGGCTCACTCTCTTCCTCCTCACTCCCATCCGTTATCATCAAGAGAGTGAGCTCGGAACGCTCCTGGTGTGGCTTCAGGCGGTTGACGTGGAGCACCCTGTGGGGTTGACGGGGGGTCTTCATGTCGACGACATACGTGGTCTGGCCTTTTCGTTCTAAGATCTCAAACGGCCCAGTCCATCGGTCCTGGAGGGCGCTAAGCTCTCCTGGCTCCATGACCCACACCTTCTGTCCAGCGTCTAACTCTACCGTCCGCGCGTTCCGGTCATACCATTGCTTCATGACGGCCTGACTTGCCTCTAAGTTGTCCGAGGCCTCCTTCCACAGCTTGGCCACTTGGCTGCGGAACGCCAGCATATAGCTGACCACATCACGGGGAAGCTTCGAGGAAGACTTCTCCCACCCCTCTTTGACAAGACTGAGGGGCCCCCGAACGGGGTGGCCATAGAGCAGCTCAAAGGGGCTGAAACCGACCCCCTTCTGCGGCACCTCTCGGTAGGAGAAGAGCAGACAGGGTAAGAGGACGTCCCACTTTCTTCTCAAGTCCTCGGGTAGGCTCCTGATCATCCCCTTCAAGGTTTTGTTGAAGCGCTCCACGAGCCCGTTCGTCTGGGGGTGGTAAGGAGTGGAGAACCGGTAGGTCACTCCACACTCCTTCCACATGGCCTGCATGTAGGCTGACATGAAATTCGTGCCCCTATCTGACACCACGACCTTGGGGAATCCCACTCGGGTAAAAATCCCCATGAGGGCCCGCGCCACCACCGGTGCTGTGATGGTCCTCAGAGGGATTGCCTCTGGGTACCGGGTGGCGTGGTCTACTAGCACCAAAATGAACCTATGCCCAGCTGAAGTCGGCGGATCCAACGGCCCGACAATGTCAATCCCCACTCGCTCAAAAGGGGTATCGACCACTGGGAGAGGTTCTAGAGGGACCTTCACCTTAGTCCCTGTCTTGCCGCTTGCTTGGCAAGTGGTGCAGGTCTTGCAATAAGTGTCAGAAGTGACGCGCATCCTGGGCCAGTAAAAATGTGGGACCAAGCGCGCAAACGTCTTGTCCTGGCCCAGGTGTCCTGCTAGTGGTATCTCATGCGCCAACTCTAGCAGAAAGGCTCGGTGGCATTGGGGGACCACCACGGCCCTTGAGGACCCATGCACCGGAGCCTTAGGCTCACTGTAGAGGAGACCATCCTCCCAGTAGACATGGTAATTACCAGTCTCTGTTCCAGCTGCTTGGGCGTCGGCCTGTTGCCGTATGCCAACAAGCGTAGGGCACTCCCTCTGTGCCCTGCAAAATTCTTCCCGGGTAGGCCCTCCTTCCACCTGCCACTCTGCAGGGGTCGGCAGGTCCCCCACGGGAAAACCAACCACCTCAGCGGACTCCGGGGCCACCTCCGCGGGCTCCCCATCCATCTCACCGGGTGTTTCCTCCCGGACATCTCCTCGTCCAGCAGTGGGCTGGGCCCTTCTTTCAGGCTCCAACCCGGGCTGAGTTCCTTGTCGGGCAGCCATGGACCGCGTGATAACGCAAGTCCATCCTGGTAACCCCAACATCTCAGCATGGGCATTGAACTCTACCTCTCTCCAGGCAGTATGTTCTAAATCGTTGCCCAGCAGACAGTCAACTGGCATGGCAGGGCTCACCGCAACCTTCATCAGACCTGACACTCCTCCCCACTCAAAGGGAACTTGGGCCACGGGGTAATGACCCAGGCTATTATCTGCCATCACAACCGGGTGGAACTCCTCAGGAATCACCTGCTCTGGGGACACCAGCTGACGTTTCACCATTGTCATACTGGCACCTGTGTCCCTCAGAGCCTCCACCTCCTCCCCGTTCACCAGGACCCTCTGCCGATACTTGGCAGTGTTCTCGGGTACCTGCACCCTTGGGATGATCTCCCTATCCCCCAGGGAAACTAAGGTCAAGCCTGTCCACTCACCTCCCCTACCTAGGGACAACTCCTCCCCAAGCGCTACACTGGCCACCCCGGGGTCTTACCTCCTGTGGGGGCTGGGGCTCTCTTGCGACACTGGGCATCCCCCTTGTAGTGTCCAACCTCCCCGCACTCGTAGCACCGGACAGTTCTGGGCTGCTGACTCCTGTCAGGGTAAGTGGGTTTCTGGTATCCAGATTGGGATGGGAAACCTACCCCTCTCCCAGGCGGTCTATTTTGGGGACCTTTAAAGAACTCCCTCTTTTATCTCCCCTCTTTCTTCTGGGGGAACACCTGTCCACCCTTCGGGGGATCCGCCCTGGCTCCCTTGTGGGACACCCTAGTGCTGACCCACGTGTCTGCCTCCTCTGCAAGCTCCCTTGGGTTGGTCAGCTTGCGGTCCACCAAGTACTGGCGCAGCTCCGGAAAACATTTCTCGAGGAGGTGCTCTCTCAAAAATAGGTCGTACAGCCCAGTGTAATTGTCAACCTCGCTGCCACGCACCCAACCCTCTAATGCCTTCCGGGCATAATCATAAAAATCTACCCAGTTTTGTGTGGTGAGCTTGTGGCTGTTGCGAAACTTTTGGCGGTACTTCTCAGGGGTGAGGCCAAACTTCCTGAGCAGGGCCTCCCTCATGATAGGGTAGTTGGTTCGATCCCCTTTTCTAAGGTTAGCAGTGTGTCCCTGACTAGTGGAGGTATGTATCTATAAAGTCCTCCTCCCCAGTAGCTCTCAGGAACTCTATGGGCCACCAAAGCTACCTCGTACGCCGTCAACCACTTGTCTATGTCATCACCCACACTAAAGCTGGCCATCACCTCCCTGGGTAGGTAAAATTTGGGCTCCTGTGGAACCCCAGTAGGTACGCTGCCACCATTTCCTTTGCCTTCCATTTCCATTTGCAAGGCTCGGAGCTCCAGTTCTTTCAGGCTAAGCTCATGTACAAGCCTTCTTTCCTCCATGGCTAGCCTTGCCTGTTCTCGCTCCCTTTCCATCTTAGCCAATTCTAATGTCAATTGCCTTTGCTGCCTTCTGTCCTCGAATTCCTCTGGTGACACACTCCCCCTGACGCACTACTGCCTGCCCTGGAACGTCTTCCTGGCAACACATTCTCGCTGACGTCAATGTTCAGTAGGCTCAGTTCTCCTGGGTCGTCTGTCTCCCTCTGCTCCTCCTCCTCCCCTCTTCCCTCCGGGTGGGCCATGACCCATGCCCTCAAAGCCTTCTGAAGTACCTCCTTCCTGGCACCTCGCTTGACGGCCACCCCCTCTCTAGGCAGAACTCCTTGAGCTGGCTCACCGTGTACCTCTCTAGGTCGGCTAGCTCAAACTCCATCCTCCTAGGTGGGGTCCCAGACAACTTAAGGAAGGGGTCCTAAATGGAAGGCAGCAGGTCTAACACAGGACTAATACAACTGGCAATTTACAATAGAATTCCTCCTACTTATTATTTTCCTAGGTGTCCAATTGCGGCGCACACTGAGTCACTGTAGGGTGCTGCACAAATACCAGTCCTTATCCCACCGCTGAACACCAATGTTGGAAACGGGGTTACCGAGACCGTTATGGTAGCATGGCGCAAAGCGGGGAAAGGCACGCGAAGGCAATGTGTAAGGCAGTTGTGCAGCACACTCTCACATTAACTCAGAAATGCGACGCAATAACCGGACACCACACCAGGCTTGTATAAGTAACAATCAGGTTCCTTTATATTGATCAAGATGGCATTCAATTATTCAAATTATACATTCGGGTAACTAGTGCGCGTTCATTTAAAAAGACCCTTCACAATTCTGGCCACTAAAAGGCCGCATTAAAATCACAGCACCACTGCTCATTCGGGTGCTCTTTACCAACTAGGGCCTAGAACATGCGCAACACGGTTTATGCATCAACCTATATACATTAGGCCTAGGTACTCTGTACAGCCTATGGTACACTAGGCGGGGGGAATCCTAAAGGGAACCCCTCAACATGTCCAGCAGCTGGGGGCTTCCTATAAGGGGGACTCCTTTATCTCCCCGGGGAGGCTACTGTTCTAGTAGGTGCTTGGCCTGTGATACAAGGTCATTACAGGCCCCCTCCCTCCGTAATCCCTCCTCAAGGGTGGCCCCCGGCCCCCAGGGGCTTAACCTAGAGCCCTAGGGGCCTCCTGGGCTCACCTGCGGTGTTGTGGCTGACTGTGGGCTTCTCGGCGGACTCTCCTCCGGGCCAGCCCTCTGTTGGACGGGGCGGGGCCCGGCGCGAGTCTCACGGCCCTCCGGCCGGCGCTGGCAATTCTCCTGGAGGCTGTGGAGCCTCTTGCTGCGTTATTGCTTCGTTGGGGGGCCGGTATGCCACTCCTCCGGCCCCCGTGGAGTCAAGATGGAGAGTAGGGACACGGAGCGGGAGCCGGCAGTCCTTTCAGACGGCTCCGGCTTCCCGCGAGGTCACACGCAGTTCCTGCTCACCTCCGGACGTGCTGGGGGGGGCGTTGCTCTCGGCGGCGCCCAATCCTGGCGCGGCGGCGATTCCTCCTGGGGCTCCCGTTGGCAGTGGAGCCCCACGGACGTCTTCCCGATTGGCTCCGGCTGGGCCAATCGCGTCGCGGCCTTCTCCTCTTCCGGGGCTCCCGTTGGCAGTGGAGCCCCTCTGACGGCGTCCCGATTGGCTCCGGCTGGGCCACTCGCGTCGCGGCCTTCGTCCGTTGCGGGGCGACGCCTTCCGCCTCCTTCTTCTTGGGCTGCTGGCTCCGGCGGGGCCAATCCCGTCGCGGCCTTTTCGGGGCGCGACCTATGACGCGGTCAGCGTCCCCGGCCCCACGGCAACGGCGTCCACGGGCCTGGAGGCCGCAGTAGGCCTCAACTTGGTTCACGCGGCCCTCGGGGGCTGCGGTGGTGTTATTCTTGGCCGCGCTTGCAGCGGCAGGGGTCTCGGGCCCGGCGGTGATTTCTGTGGGATTTCGGTGAGGGCGCGGACGGCGCCCCTCACCACAGCTATGAATAGGGGAGAGATCCCCCGGCCTCAGTTCCCTTCTTCCAGCGGCGGCGGCCGCGGCGGTGATCCGGTCACCAGGTCAGTGACCAAACGGGGGGGGGGTCAAGTTCTCTCCACACTTGGGGGTTGCAGCGCAGGCGCGCTGACAGCCTTATTCACAGGCTGTGTAAGGATGGTTCTTGGGGGACAGTCCAGCTGTCTGTATAGGTGGATAGGGGTGGAGGCCTAGCGCTTAGGACGCAGCGCTTCGCCTCCTGATCCCCTCTTACTGGGTTTCACTTTCTAGTCCTGAAATTCTTGGATGCAGCAAAGTCTCTTTATGAACAGGGGGGTTGTGAGTTGGTGATTCCTGGAGGGTTGTATGTTCCTCCTGGCACGCTGGAGATGGTTCCCTGGGTCCCCTCACACTGGGCAAGATCAGTGGGTGGTGGGCGTTCCTCATCTATCTTACGGCAGCAGGGCCTTGACCCTGTCAGCGGCAGTAGTGTAGGTCTCCCCTAGGCCCTAAAGTCTGTACTCCAGCGCAGGTTCTCCCAGGTTCAGCGGTGCCTCAACCTAACTAACTCCAGGTTTTCCCTCCAAGCCTCTTATACCCCTAGGTCAGGTGACCCTCCCAAAGGCGGCAAAGTGTAACTCCTCCCACAGCCCGGAAGGTTCTGGAACCTTCCACCTACCTAGCTATGGGGCCCAGAGGCGGGGACGGGATGGCTACTGTATCCCTTGTCCCAGCCTGACTCTGGCGACTAGTGTGTATGTGTGGAAGGCCCTCTGCAGTAGCAGGGGCCTGTGGCAGCCATCTTTGGTGAGAGAGCACCTGCACCTCAGCACTGACCAGCAGTGGCAAGGCGCCCGGAGACCTAGGTCCAGTAAAAATATGGTGGCAAAAATGAGGCGCAGAAAGGGAAAAAAACAGGGTAAGACCACCCTAGGGCTGACAGGTCTAACAGACTATCAAACATCCCAGAGCCTGGTGAGTGCACAACCAATATACCCAATATTGTGTGACAATACACACACATCACTGTCAAGGGGATAGTCAAACCATGCACCCTTAGCAGATCCACAGCAACCAAAAGATAATCATCCCAAGATGTGTATGTTAGTCAGATAAACACAATACATGCCATCTCATAGTGATATGTAACTGTGTCATGACATGTACAAACCTAACAACAAATTGAGCAAGGCAGTGGCACAAATCTAACCAACAAACACTGTCAGATATTTTGCCACCACTAGAACACCACCTCACAGGGAAGCTCACTGAAAGGAAGGACTGGTGTATATGCTGGTGAAGTCAGTGTAGCCAATAGCATGATGGGAGTTGTAGTCACAGATATTGGTCACCCTCACAATTGGCCCATCAACACCACTCTGAACCATGCTCACATCACAGGGAGTGGAAAAGAACTGACAAGATGGCTGACACTGGGCACTGCTGTGGGGAGCACAAGGCCCTGCTGGGAACTGTGCACCAACCAACAGCAGGACACCACTGACTGACATCCTGAAAGCCAACTTGCACTCCCTGCAATGGAAGCACGTTCCATGGTGGGAGATCTGGCTGGGTGGGAAGGAGGACTGACAGCTCTGACCATAGTTACAAGCAGCTTTTCTCACACACCCCCTTAACACAAACTCCACACAACTCACCTGGGAGAATGCAATGCCTCACACTTTAATTAAATATCCCACAAAGAACCACCACCCTGGGTTATGCTGTGTGAAGCACAGGGACACTTCTGGGACTTGTAGCCAAACTAACGCCAGGACAACACTGTCAGCCATCCTGTCAGCACAGGCACACTACCCCACAGGGAAGCAGAGTCAAAAGGAAGGAAGTATGGGCATGCTGGGAAGGGGGGTGTAGGCAATAGCGAGATGGGAGTGGTAGTCACAGCTCAACATCCCCCACCCACATGGCCCGGCAAGCTCACACTGAAGCATGCACACCTCACAGGGAGTGAAAAACCACCTCAAAGATGTCTGACACTGGTGCTCTGTTGTGGGGAGCACAAGGCCCTGCTGGGAACTGGGCAACAACCAACAGCAGGACACCACTGACTGACATCCTGAGAGTCAACCTGCATCCACTGCAAGGGTGGCATGCTTCATGGTGGGATAACTGGGCTGGAGGGAGAAGGATGCCCGGATGTCAACCAAATACCACCAATGCTGGCCATGCACACACCTCAACATTCACATTGAAATGCTTGATGTTGTCAGGACAATGTGACACACCAATATCAACCTCTGACTGTGACAACTTAGGACAATGCAATGTACAGGCCCGCATCCAGAGGTACAGTCACAACTGTCAGGTGTTTGAACCATTGATGCCTGTAGAAACATAACATACATTGTGTGTCTCTTCCAAAAACAGGTGATGATGGGGACACAGCAGCAGACGATGAGGAGTCCCTGTCCCAGGCTCCGGGGGACCCTGAGCACTCTGGTGTGGAACAGCCTCTGCCCTCCTTGGATGGCGAAGACCTACCTGGCCCCTCCGGTGTGAGTCATCATGCAGCACCAGCAGGACCACCATCTGCACCCCCTGCACCCACTCCTCCAACAACTGCCAACACACAGACCACCCCCGCCGACACGGACAGACCAAGGACCACCAATGACAACAGCACAGGGACCCCGGCCCACTGTGAAGCAACAGACAACAACCCCAGTACCAACCCCCAAGGGGGCCTAGGGTCACCTGTGCGTGCCACCGCAGGTCCCGCACGTGTGGCCAGGGGTGGTGGGAGGGGTGGTAGGCAGAGGTCGCTGTTTGCAGAGGGGTCTGGACTGCATGATGACCCACAACTGGTACGCATGGCTGAAGCGTACCAGAATAGCACCGGAGAGGTCAGCCCTGTAGTGGGGATCCTCAAGGACATGCAACAGCAGCAGGCTGCCCATCATGCCCGCTTGGACTCCCACATGTCCCGTGTGGAGACACACATGTCCCGGGTGGAGACACACATGTCTGGCATGGAGTCCAAGTGGGACACAATGCAAGAACTGACAGCGGTGCATAGGGACATATTGACATGCCTCCACCAGATTAGCACCAACATGGCCACACCTCCCTGTGTGCCCACAACATCTGGTGCCGCAACAACTGCAACTGCCACAGGGAGGGAGGATGACTCTGGCGGAGAGTCCTCTGCACCGCAGCAGCCTGCACGTGAGGGCCCCCCCCAAAGAAGAGGGGTCGTCTGAGGAAGGACAACTGAGAGGCCGATGGCCATGTACATCCCCCAGGAACCCAACAACTGTTCTGGAAATCCACCTTTGTGTGCAAACTGTTCACCCTGTCGAATGCAACCCAACTCTCCCACATCACATGGGGACTTTAAGTTGGACCAATGTATCAGATGACTGTGGACTTTACTCAGGGCATTTCTGCTACCAACACTTCCAACTCATCTGGGAACTTAGGATTCCAATCCCAATAAACAGCACCACCATCCTGTGCACTATCCTCACACATGTATGTAAATAAACTCACTAATACACCATACTTGCCTCTGTTGTGATTCCAATGTTGTTTCTGTCATGGAGATGATGATCTGCTAAATGACACTGTGCATGCTAACTGCTACAGCAAGTTCAACACCGTCATGTGAGTCATGGCGACGTGACACATATGAGGGAGACACACCACTAGGGCTACACAACACATACACACCAGGGACATCTGACTCATCGCCTACACTGATGTTGCCAGGAAATACAGTGGAATGCACAGACACCACACCTATTCATAGTCTGTGTTAACTAGCCCACAGGTGCAGTAAGCATATGTCAGTCAGATGTGTGACCACAGATAACGCACATCCCAAAGTGAAGCACAGGTTTATTACACATTTGCAACATGTTGTTTCCACTACAGATGCAAGGTAATCCCACGTGGCAGTGGCCACACAGTCAATAATTGTAGAAGAAATAAAGTCCATGGGTGTGGGGCACATCACCTGTAGGGAAACGACTGCTTCCACCCTGGAAGTTGAATCATGGTGACGGGGGATCCGAGTGGATCAAACAACTCTGAAAGCACCCTGTGAAGGACAGACATGACACACAGTCAAAAGCACTGAAGAACAGGACAGAACTGCAATACTCATGCCCAATACATGTCACAAGATACCTACACAAAACCAAGTTAGCATGTCAACACTGTTGGGGAGTACAGACTACCTGTAAGGACACATCGCTGCACGCATACAGTCAAGTAGCACATGGCCACACTCAAACAGCAACAGAGCACCACCAACACATATCATGCAAACTCAAATCATTGACATGACAACTCTGGATACTCACATTCAGCTGAAGAAGTTGGTGATGAGCTGTGTGCGGACATCACCATCATCATCATCATCATCATCACTGGCATCGTGGCCCAGGCCAGGATCCTCCACAGGTGGCGGATGTTGGTCATCGTCATCCAGGATGAGAGGCAACTTCTTCCGCACTGCCAGGTTGTGTAGCATGCAGCAGACGTTGACAATCTTGCACACCTTTGCTGGGGCATATGGGAGGGCCCCTCCTGTCTTGTCCAGGCAGCGAAAGCGGCTCTTCAGGAGACCAAATGTCCGCTCGATCACTCTCCTGGTCCGACCATGTGCCTCATTGTAGCGCATCTGGGCTGGTGTCACAGGGTTCCTGAGGGGTGTCAGCAACCACGGCATGTTGGGGTATCCGGAGTCACCTACATACAGACAATTGCACATTAGCTGAGTTGGGTAAAGAGGGTGGAATACAACATTGCAGAACACACACAATGGTAAAAAGTCAGTACACACCGACAAGCCAGGCACGCTGGTTCTGCATCTGTGACATCATCCTCGGGATGCGACTACTCCTCATCACGTAGGCATCGTGTGCAGAACCGGGGAAATGGGCACACACATGTGAGATGGTCTTATCTGCAAGACATACCACCAGAGCATTGATAGAATGGTAATGTTTCCGGTTCCTGTATGCCTGCTCATGCGCCTGTGGTGGTACCAAAGCCACATGTGTCCCATCAATGGAGCCAATGACATGTGGCATCCTCCCCAGGGCATAGAAGTCACTCTTGACGTCAGTGAGTTGTTGACGTTTAGGGAAATAGATGTACTGGTTCAGGTATCTCAACATTGCCTCCAAAACATTGCCTAGCACATGGCTGAACATGGTCTGTGACATCCCACCAGCAGACGCCACTGTGTGTTGAAAGGTACCGGTGGCAAAGAAGTGTAGGGCTGCCATCACCTTCACCTTGGGGGTCAGCACGGTAGGGTATGTCCGGCCAGGTTGCAAATGTGGGGCCAACCGCACCGTCAATTCCTCAATCAGCGGCCTGTTGAAGCGGTACCGTCGGATGCACTCACGATCCACCATGGTTGCAAGGTCAGGGAATGGTCTATGGACAGCTGGTGCCCTGCAGTGCATAGGTGAACAAAGAAAGATTGTCAGTCACCCCACATATGTGTCATTGACCATACTCAATATCACATGATACATCATTACAAGACACAAGTACTTGATGTGTGTGCCGTTCTGTATGGACATATATGGCACCTACATGGCCAACATCTAACATCACAGTTCAACATGTGTTGACAACAAGTTCCAGGTCGTGCTATGGGAAATCATTAGGCTGTGTCACAGTACCCATGTACTACTGTCACGTTCCAAACACACACCACAGTGACAAGTGAGGACAGATGTGCCACAGGCATCACAGCTCATTGACAGGTAGATTCCCAGGGACCCTGTATTGCCACATGGACAGTGGCATGACATGGTGTATCATGTACACGTCAGCAAAACAACCATGACTCCCACAGGTAGTGGCCCCTGTTGCCTCTGCAGGACAGACATGGACGTCTGTGACACACACACGCACAACATCAAAGTAGATGCACAAACAACGTGGATGTGGAGTCTGTCTCCCATTGTGCACATTGAATCAGAGACTTCTGAAACACAACATGCACACAGACTGTGGAGGGCCATTACTATTGTGGCAATGGGTCACCCTGTGATGTACATACCTTCCCACATGGGACTCAGAGTGTATGTGACATGACATACACATACACAACCTGGAAATGTGACCATGCCACATGCCCTGAACCGAACAGTTGCACATCACAGTGGTCATGTGCACAACACACAAAGGATTCTGTCCCCATGAACATGTGCACAGCCTGGGAGTGGCTGCCCCCAAGTGCCACCAAAAAAAACAAAGGTTGACCCCCATACACACACAGGTAATGCAGCCTTACATGCCTTAGGATACAGTGTGGACAGGCTGTGGTGTTGTAGGTGTGCCCCTGAGTCCCTGGCAAGTAATTGTGGCTGGCATACCTTCACCAGTGACAACCATGGTGACATATGCGAGTAATTTGTACAGGGACGCGTTGTACAGCAATGGACCGATCGGTGTGCACGCATTGGCCATTGCATATGATGTGGACAGAAATACGCGTTGTACAGCAATGGACCGATCGGTGTGCACGCATTGGCCATTGCATATGATGTGAACGGGTACGCGTTGTACAGCAATGGACCGATCGGTGTGCACGCATTGGCCATTGCATATGATGTGGACAGAAATACGCGTTGTACAGCAATGGACCGATCGGTGTGCATGCATTGGCCATTGCATATGATGTGAACGGGTATGCGTTGTACTGCAATGGACCGATCGGTGCGCACGCATTGGCCATTGCATATGATGTGAACGGGTACGCGTTGTACAGCAATGGACCGATCGGTGCGCACGCATTGGCCATTGCATATGATGTGAACGGGTACGCGTTGTACAGCAATGGACCGATCGGTGCGCACGCATTGGCCATTGCATATGATGTGAATGGGTACGCGTTGTACAGCAATGGACCGATCGGTGCGCACGCATTGGCCATTGCATATGATGTGAACGGGTACGCGTTGTACAGCAATGGACCGATCGGTGTGCACGCATTGGCCATTGCATATGATGTGGACAGAAATACGCGTTGTACAGCAATGGACCGATCAGTGTGCACGCATTGGCCATTGCATATGATGTGAACGGGTACGTGTTGTACAGCAATGGAACGATTGGTGCACACGCATTGACCATTGCATATGATGTGAACGGGTACATGTTGTTTTTCGAAATACGCATTGTACAGCAATGGACCGATCGGTGCGCACGCATTGGCCATTGCATATGATGTGAACGGGTACGCATTGTACAGCAATGGACTGATCGGTGCGCAAGCATTGGCCATTGCATATGATGTGAACGGGTACGCGTTGTACAGCAATGGACCGATCGGTGCGCACGCATTGGCCATTGGATATGATGTGAACGGGTACGCATTGTACAGCAATGGACCGATCGGTGCGCACGCATTGGCCATTGCATATGATGTGAACGGGTACTCGTTGTACAGCAATGGACCGATCGGTGTGCACGCATTGGCCATTGCATATGATGTGGACAGAAATACGCGTTGTACAGCAATGGACCAATTGGTGTGCATGCATTGGCCATTGCATATGATGTGAACGGGTATGCGTTGTACTGCAATGGACCCATCGGTGCGCACGCATTGGCCATTGCATATGATGTGGACAGAAATACGCGTTGTACAGCAATGGACTGATCTGTGTGCACGCATTGGCCATTGCATATGATGTGAACGGGTACGCATTGTACAGCAATGGACTGATCGGTGCGCACGCATTGGCCATTGCATATGATGTGAACGGGTAGGCATTGTACAGCAATGGACCGATCGGTGCGCACGCATTGGACATTGCATATGATGTGAACGGGTACGCGTTGTACAGCAATGGACCGATCGGTGTGCACGAATTGGCCATTGCATATGATGTGGACAGAAATACGCGTTGTACAGCAATGGACCGATCGGTGTGCACGCATTGGCCATTGCATATGATGTGAACGGGTACGCGTTGTTTTTCGAAATACGCGTTGTACAGCAATGGACCGATCGGTGCGCACGCATTGGCCATTGCATATGATGTGAACGGGTACGCGTTGTACAGCAATGGACCGATCGGTGAGCATGCATTGGCCATTGCATATGATGTGAACGGGTACGCGTTGTACAGCAATGGACCGATCGGTGCGCACGCATTGGCCATTGCATATGATGTGAACGGGTACGCGTTGTTTTTCGAAATACGCGTTGTACAGCAATGGACCGATCGGTGTGCACGCATTGGCTATGGCCTGGCATGGCAACGGACGCGTTTTCGAACCTTTAACGAGTCTGATGCAGTGAATTCAGTTGGTCACCCACAACAATGTTGCAAATTCATGGGTGTCATGAAGTTGAACTTTTGAAGGATGCTGTGGGCGTGTATAAGGGGTGCAATTCCATGGATTGGCCAGATTCAGAAGATGCAAACGACTTGGACCAATCACTTTGGTCACATGGGACAGTAGCTGCCTCTGCAGCCCACATATAATGTTGGCTGTTCCCCTGAGAGCTCACTTGCCTGCACTACATTCTCCAGGACGACATCTGCCACCAACACTGCTGCTGTCTCTGCATCCTCTGGCTACTGCAATGGCACGTACTGTGGAGAGAGCCCCAGCCTTCAGCACTGAGGAGAACCAGGCCCTGCTGGACAGCCTCCTTCCACAGTACAGCAAGCTGTATGGGAAACCAGGGGAGCAGGTGAGTGTGCTGTCCACTGCCTTACTAAATGTGCATGTTGTCTGACTAGCAAGACTTACAGTGTGCACGCCACTGGCTAGCATGCTCACTGAGTAGTTGTCACCCCCCAAAGTGTGTAGTTACATGTACTGAACAGGTATAGTGCAGTAACAGTGCATTCCAACAAGGTTTGACTTCCCAGGCAATGATACCATGTGGTAACTGCTGGCAAACTGTCCATAGCCATAGTTGCACTGCCTGTGTACATCATATGCCCCTGTGATTGAGACATGTATATCCAAATGTGTGATGCACGGATATGTTGCATGTGTAGTAATGGCCTTTTCACTTTGTCATCCTCACAGGTTGATGCCCACCAGAAGCAGGAAATCTGGCTGACCATCGCCCGGGCAGTAAGATCCGTGGGGGTCTACAAGCGCCGGATCCGCAACTGCCAGAAGAGGTGGCAGGACCTTCGGGGCTGGACCCGGAGGATCGCAAGGGTCCAGCTGAAGCTGTCGCCTCCTCGCAAGAGGGGCGGACACCGGACCCTGACCACCCACATGCTCAGGATCCTGGCGGTGGTCTTCCCTGACCTGGATGGGCAGCTGAAGGCCAGACAGCAGCAAGGAGGGGGTGAGTCCATGACTGCACTGTGAACTTTGTCTGACATGCTATATGCCCTCCTCTGGCCTGGTTAAACTTCCACAGTACATCAGTCTTGTGGTCCAGGACCCATGTCCCTCAATTGTGACATGCCCACTCCTCATCTGATGCCCAGGTGTGGCCCTTACAGTCAGGAAATTGTGTCACTTGGGTACTGTGTCCTTGCATTTTGCTTAGCTCAAGGTGGGGGACAGCATTTGTTGCCGTAGCTTTGTGGTGGGCTTCATGGGTGGGTCAATTGCTTACACAATGCCTGGGTTCTGACATGTAATCTGCGTGTAACTTTGATATGTGGTCCAGTTGCTGATCTGACTCACCACATGTGCCTGGGGTATTTGGCACACACCCATGCTGCGGGTGGGAACAATGTTTGGGCCTCAGGAGTATGTATATCAAGTGTGTCACACATACCTAGCCACCTGCCTACTGTCCGGGGCTCATCCCTCTTTCACGTGGAGCAGGACAGTCATGCCTACTCCAGGCCATAAAATACACTCTGTACTCCCACTCCCGTGTATCAGCTGACACATTGTGCTCAGTGAAATGTTCCCTCAGGTGTCTGCCTCTGTGTCATTGTGCTGTGGCTTCGTTGTCAGGACTACTGGGGTGATTATCGGTTAGGGCTCAGCATGCCACCTGAGATGTGACCATAGGAGACGATACTTGTGTGACATATAGGTGTTTGATCACTTGACTGTGCAGACTGGGGTATGCGACTGTGAAGTTCAGGCAGCTGTTCCTCATTCACAGAAGACTGTGAGGTGCTCAGGTTCAGAGGGTTGTGTTTCATGTCTCCCATATGTCCAATTGGTATGACGTGGACAAATAAGAGTTCAGTTGATGTGGTTTGTGGGGGATGGACATGTGCACTTTTCAGCTACAGAACTTGCATTCCCCATGACCTAGGATTGTGACACAGTGCAGACTGTTGTTGGCTGGCTGCCCTGCCCATGTGACTGGAGACAGTGATGTATGACTTTGCAGGCATGCCTGTGCCATGGCATTCAACTCCCTAAAAGTGATCCTGCAGGTGAGTGACATGTGCTACATGCACCCCATTGTGGCATTGACTATTAGGACATGGGTGCATCATGGTGTCTGGTGCTGGTATGCATCACATGCATTTCAAATTAGACTCTGGCCATCCCTTTATCCGGACACCTGTACTGACTCAGTGGCAAGAGATGTGATGTGTGCATGTTCACATACTTCACCGTGTTCTCTGCAATGTCCAACTACTGTGTAGGTGGTGCATGTGTCCACACTGGGGTATTACCATCCGACAGGCACCAGACAGATGGGTGCAAGGCCAGGAGGGATGTGAGTGCCATGGTTGACCATCGGACTGACAATTGGCTTCTCCTAATCTGTTTGAGCACTTTAGGCAATGTTCAACTAAGGATGCCAGGGCTTGCTCTGTAATGTGCTGTACTTACTGTGGTGGGTGCGGTCAGTGCAGGTGACTGATGTTTGTCTGTTTCCCTAATTGTTTGCAGATACATCCACGGCCACAGGAGGGGACAGCTCCATGGACCAGGAGGAGCTGCAGAGCCAGACTGGGTCAGCAGCCGATGAGTGGTCGGAGGGACCCAGTGGCACGGAGGGTGAGGGGAGCCACACCGAGGAGTCCTCAGCACCATCCACCTCAGCTGAGGACCACAGCAGCTTGGAGGATGACTCCCTTGTGGAGGCGGGTGTCAGCAGCCACCACACCCCAGCTAGTATTGCTGTCCCCGCCACCACCACCACCACCACCACCGCCCTCCCATCGGCTCCCATTCCAGAGGTCCGTGGAGGCTCCCGTGTTCGGGAGCGTGTCTCCTTCGTGCCAGGCACCGCACCCCCTGCCCCTGTGTCCCCTGCTGCCCTGCGTGAGGAGTCTGTGTACTTACTTCGCCAGCTCCATGTAGGGCAGACAGCAATGCTGAGTGTCCTCCATGCACACACCACTCTGTTGACATAGCTGGTGTCGTTCATGGAGGGCATCTCATCGGGCATGTCTGCCCTACAGAGGAGCAATAAGTCCATGGACTCCTCCCTGACGGCAGCAGTGTCCCTCCTCCAACAGTCCCTCACCCATCCTACCTCTGCCGCATCCACACTTCCTGACACCCTACCTGTCCCAAGCACATGAACACCTGCACAATCACCCAAACACACAGACACGAGCAGCACAGGAACACCCAAAACAAAGACAAAACGTGCACGCAAGCATCCTCAGGGGACTGATACCACACCCACAGGGGATGGGGAACAGACACACACACAGGCATCCACAGTCACTCCGCAGTCCTCCGATACCTCTCCCTCCAAGGCCCCTTCCCTTGCCTCACCTGCAACCCCACCTACAAAGCAGCTCTTCCTCTGTGACCTCGGCCTCTTCCCCTCCGATCCAGCTGATCCAGCATACAGGGGGAAGAGGAAGTCCACCCACACAGAGGGGAGTGCCCCTCACCCCCGGACACCCTCCCCCAGGCACAGACAGACTGAGGCCCCAACCCGCAAGTCCCCCCGGACCCGGAAGAGCAAGACCCCACCACCACCCTGCAGCTCAACCACACAGTCTCCTTCCTCCATCCCTCAGGCCCCCACTACACAGGTTCCCCCACCACACCCTGCCCCAGGTTCCCTCACCCACAGATACACCATCCCCAAAATGATCCAGCCTTCTCCCCCTACCACTTGCTCTTCCAGCACCACACCCCCGCTGCGCATGTTTGTGCCACTGTTGTGGGGACCGTGTCCTCCCCCTCTGTCCTGCCCACCTTACCTGAACCCCATTCTACTCCCCTGGAGATAGGCACTGCAGTGGAGTCCACTACCACCCGTCTGACTTGGGCACTGCAGTGGGGAACCTGTCCACTCCATCTGGCCAGCCCACTGCAGTCGTGCCGGCACCCACACCATCTGACTCATGCCCCCAGTTGTGCCAGCACCCACCATGTCAGACACCTCCACTGCAGTTGTCAGTGACTCTCCAGCACCCACCACCCCTTCCCTGCCTCCTTCTGGTGAGCCCTGATCCTGTCCCTGCGGTGCCTGGCCTGCCCCCCGTATGCCCCTCCGAGGGGAATGTCCCTGGTCCGTAGCAGTGCAGGCAAGCAAAGGGTGACATCTGCCACTGTCACCCTGTTCGGACTTTACTAATGGACTGTCCATTGGCCTTTGTGTTTTTTCAGGACTTTCACTTTTAAAGCCACATATGCTGAATAAAGCTACTTTCTGTTCTCTGGTGGTTTTGCTTCAGATGTACATGATGTTGATGATGCTAACCATGCCCTTGCTGCAGTGATGGTGATTTTTGATGTCAGGAAAATGAAGTGTTACTGTGCAGGACCCCATGTGGTCCAGGGGGAATGTGTCCTATCCTGGTGTGTATCCATGTCATCCTTTGCAGCAATATGAGGGTGTCATGTTTTCAATATTTGCCAATGGGATTTCCTACTTTTATTTGCAATGTCACATCTGTGGCTTACACCCCTGCACATCTGTTGTGCTTGCCATTGTTCAATTTGTCTATTTCCCTGACCGTGTGACCATCTCCACTGGACATGCAAGTTTGGGCATCAATGGGGAAGGACTCATCTGTGTTATCAGTGCAACTTGCTATACATGTGTGTTGGATCTGTGCGGATGATTTCGGTGACACTCCCATGACCTGGCTGATGTGACGTGAGCCTTCATTTTGTGCTAATTGTTGACTGAGTGACCAAGTGTTCTTCTGACATGATAGAGCCCTGCAGAGACAACGTATGGCACAGCTTTCCTTACACAGGAGTGGAGTCCCCTCATGGCAGTGTGTAATTCCTTGAAATTTCCTGAGCCCAAGGTGTGTGTTGTGTGAGCATGTCTGTGTGTGTTCACTTCCATTTTGCTACGCAGGCTGGGATCCCTAGTGATGTTCCTGTTTGTGATGCTTGCTGAGTTGACCCATGTTCCCCCAAAATCTTCACCCTGGGTTCTCTGGGATGTGGGTGCATGGCACATTACTGGTCATCAGGGTGTCATCCATAGGTCTGTTTGCTGTCAGGGCTGAGTTTGTGGGCAAATGCAGATGAGACACAGTCAGGACTCCCCTTGGCAGTTGTTGGTTACACAAGTCATGTAATTTACAGTTTGTGGTAGCTTTCAGTGATTGTGACACGTTGTGTGTGTGACTGCTGCCACTCCTCAGGGTCAGAGCTGCAATGTTGGAAGTTGTCTATGTGTGTTTTTTGTGGATGACCTTGGCTTCTTCATTGGTGTGTGACTGTGGCCGGGATCCCATTGGTTGGTGTGGATTTGACGTCATGCCCATGTACGGCATACTGTGCAGTGTGTCAGACATTCACGAGTCTTGTTGACTGGCCATGTGTGATGGGTTTCTGCACCTTAGTTCCCACCACCACCCCTGGGATTGTCATGGGTGCATGTGCAATGTCACCGGTCCATGTGAGCTTCACTGCTGCACATTGGTGGAGATCAAGGTGTGTGGTGTTGAGTGTGTGCAAATGAGAGTTGTTGCACGGCTAGACCCCTACCTCCATGTTGGCCTTGGCTGACAGGCCGTGCTGATTGATTTGTGCTTGGGTAGGTGTGATGGTAGTTTGTTGCTCAGGACACATGACTGTGGTTCACAGTGTGAACGACATCTAGCTTTGTCATCACAGTGGGATTATAATGCAGGCCAGTGTCACCACAATGTGGGGTCCCTGGGGGTGGTGCTGTGGTGGGTCTGTCTCTTGCTGTGTTAGTTGCTGTTCCTACAAGCTTGTGTGACATGTGTAATTTGGGCTCCCTCTCATCTAACAATGCCTGATTGCCCACATAGGGGAATCCGATCCATGAGTTACTTTTGTGTGGCACTGTATACAGATCTGTGTAATTTTGATTCAGGCCTCCTCATGTGTTGTGTGGTTGCCTAGGGACACTGGCACACCCCCCCATCACCTGTTGTGTTTGATATGCAGTGTGAGGCTGCCTGTTTGTGTTTGTGTATCTACACCACTGCATTGGCATATCTTTAGTGTGCCATTGGCTGTTTGTTGATTGGTGGGTTTCCCCTGCTGTCCCTGGGACTCCTAGGTCATCAGTCAGCACAATGATCATGGTTTGTATGTCCCATTGCTGCCATGGTATGGTATTTGTTCACCTCACATCTACAGTCTCCCCAGGATATCTACATTTGTGTGTCCATTGGTGCAGATATGTGGGTCTGCATTATGATGGTCACTTCTGTCATTGTGTTATTGATGAATGTTGACAATGTCAGCCCCCATGGGTGATGTTTGTCTGCACATGGCCAAAGGTATGTCTTATTTGCACTGCACTGTTTGCCTCACCAAATCTATGTTGCTATGGGACACAAGCACTACTATGCCACTGATGTGTTTGTTGTTCTGTGACCAGGAATCATCCATGCTGTTTGGCATTTGCAGCTTTTTCCATGACAACACTTACATTTTGGTCACTGTGATGATGGGGGTTTAGACCCCATTGCCACAATGTTCAAAATGTGCTTCAGCTATGGACCCCACACTTACATTTTGGTCACTGTGATGATGGGGGTTTAGACCCCATTGCCACAATGTTCAAAATGTGCTTCAGCTATGGACCCCACACTTACATTTTGGTCACTGTGATGTTGGGGGTTTAGACCCCATTGCCACAATGTTCAATATGTGCTTCAGCTATGGACCCCACACTTACCTTTTGGTCACTGTGATGATGGGGTGTTAGACCCCATTGCCACAGTGGTCACGGTCTGCTTGCATTGTGGAGGCCACACACATTTATGTGTGACACATGTGATAGGGGGTCACATTGTATGTTCAATGTCATGTTCAGTGTTGCAGGCATTTGACACAGACTACACATGCTTGTCATGGTGTTGGGGGGATGTGTTTTTCTGACATTCCTTATGTTGGAGTATGCTGGTTGTGTCATGCATTACCCGTCCTATGAGTAGGTGGTGTTGGTGGTGGTAGGCATCCATCCCCCTATGAGTGGGGATGGTAGTAGTGACAGGCATCCAGCACCCCATGAGTAGGGGTGGTGGTAGTGGTAGGCATCCAGCACCCATGAGTAGGGGTGGTGGTAGTGGTAGGCATCCAGCCCCCCCTGAGTAGGGGTGGTGGTAGTGGTAGGCATCCAGCCCCCTATGAGTGGGGGTGGTGGTAGTGGTAGGCATCCAGCCCCCCCTGAGTAGGGGTGGTGGTAGTGGTAGGCATCCAGCTCCCTATTAGTGGGGATGATAGTAGTGGCAGGCATCCAGGCCCCCCTGAGTAGGGGTGGTGGTAGTGGTAGGCATCCAGCCCCCCATGAGTTGGGTGGTGGTAGTGGTAGGCATCCAGCCCCCCTGAGTAGGGGTGGTGATAGTGGTAGGCATCCAGCCCCCCATGAGATGGGTGGTGGTAGTGGCAGGCATCCAGCCCCCCCTGAGTATGGGTGGTGGTAGTGGTAGGCATCCAGCCACCCCTGAGTAGGGGTGGTGGTAGTGGTAGGCATCCAGCCCCCCATGAGGTGGGTGGTGGTAGTGGTAGGCATCCAGCCCCCCCTGAGTAGGGGTGGTGGTAGTGGTAGGCATCCAGCCCCCCTGAGTAGGGGTGGTGGTAGTGGTAGGCATCCAGCCCCCCATGAGTTGGGTGGTGGTAGTGGTAGGCATCCAGCCCCCCCTGAGTAGGGGTGGTGGTAGTGGTAGGCATCCAGGCCCCCCTGAGTAGGGGTGGTGTTGGTGGTAGGCATCAATCCCCTATGAGTGGGGATGGTAGTAGTGACAGGCATCCAGGCCCCCTGAGTAGGGGTGGTGTTGGTGGTAGGCATCCATCCCCCTATGAGTGGGGATGGTAGTAGTGACAGGCATCCAGGCCCCCATGAGTAGGGTGGTGGTAGTGGTAGGCATCCAGTACCCATGAGTAGGGGTGGTGGTAGTGGTAGGCATCCAGCCCCCCCTGAGTAGGGGTGGTGGTAGTGGTAGGCATCCAGCCCCCTATGAGTGGGGATGGTAGTAGTGACAGGCATCCAGGCCCCCCTGAGTAGGGGTGGTGTGTGTGGTAGGCATCCATCCCCCTATGAGTGGGGATGGTAGTAGTGACAGGCATCCAGGCCCCCCTGAGTAGGGGTGGTGGTAGTGGTAGGCATCCAGCCCCCCATGAGTAGGGGTGGTGGTAGTGGTAGGCATCAATTCCCCTAAGAGTGGGGATGGTGGTAGTGACAAGCATCCAGCCCCCCCTGAGTAGGGGTGGTGGTAGTGGTAGGCATCCAACCCCCCATGAGTAGGGGTGGTGGTAGTGGTAGGCATCCAGCCCCCCCTGAGTAGGGGTGGTGGTAGTGGTAGGCATCCAGCTCCCCATGAGTAAGGGTGGTGGTAGTGGTAGGCATCCAGCCCCCCCCTGAGTAGGGGTGGTGGTAGTGGTAGGCATCCAGCCCCCCGTGAGTAGGGGTGGTGGTAGTGGTAGGCATCCAGCCCCCCATGAGTTGGGTGGTGGTAGTGGTAGGCAACCAGCCCCCCCTGAGTAGGGGTGGTGGTAGTGGTAGGCATCCAGCCCCCCATGAGTAGGGTGGTGGTAGTGGTAGGCATCCAGCACCCATGAGTAGGGGTGGTGGTAGTGGTAGGCATCCAGCCCCCCTGAGTAGGGGTGGTGGTAGTGGTAGGCATCCAGCCCCCTGAGTAGGGGTGGTGGTAGTGGTAGGCATCCAGCCCCCTATGAGTGGGGGTGGTGGTAGTGGTAGGCATCCAGCCCCCCTGAGTAGGGGTGGTGGTAGTGGTAGGCATCCAGCCCCCTATGAGTGGGGATGGTAGTAGTGACAGGCATCCAGGCCCCCCTGAGTAGGGGTGGTGTTGGTGGTAGGCATCCATCCCCCTATGAGTGGGGATGGTAGTAGTGACAGGCATCCAGGCCCCCCTGAGTTGGGGTGGTGGTAGTGGTAGGCATCCAGCCCCCCCTGATTAGGGGTGGTGGTAGTGGTAGGCATCCAGCCCTCCATTCATTGGGTGGTGGTAGTGGTAGGCATCCAGCCCCCCCTGAGTAGGGGTGGTGGTAGTGGTAGGCATCCAGCCCCCCATGAGTTGGGTGGTGGTGGTAGTGGTAGGCATCCAGCCTTCCCTGAGTATGGGTGGTGGTAGTGGTAGGCATCCAGCCCCCCCTGAGTAGGGGTGGTGGTAGTGGTAGGCATCCAGCCCCCCATGAGTTGGGTGGTGGTAGTGGTAGGCATCCAGCCCCCCCTGAGTAGGGATGGTGGTAGTGGTAGGCATCCAGGCCCCCCTGAGTAGGGGTGGTGTTGGTGGTAGGCATCCATCCCCCTATGAGTGGGGATGGTAGTAGTGACAGGCATCCAGCCCCCCATGAGTAGGGTGGTGGTAGTGGTAGGCATCCAGCACCCATGAATAGGGGTGGTGGTAGTGGTAGGCATCCAGCCCCCCCTGAGTAGGGGTGGTGGTAGTGGTAGGCATCCAGCCCCCTATGAGTGGGGATGGTAGTAGTGACAAGCATCCAGGCCCCCCTGAGTAGGGGTGGTGTTGGTGGTAGGCATCCATCCCCCTATGAGTGGGGATGGTAGTAGTAACAGGCATCCAGGCCCCCCTGAGTAGGGGTGGTGGTAGTGGTAGACATCCAGCCCCCCCTGAGTAGGGGTGGTGGTGGTGGTAGTGGTAGGCATCCAGGCCCCCATGAGTAGGGGTGGTGGTAGTGGTAGGCATTAATTCCCCTATGAGTGGGGATGGTGGTAGTGACAGTCATCCAGCCCCCTGAGTAGGGGTGGTGGTAGTGGTAGGCATCCAGCCCCCCATGAGTAGGGGTGGTGGTAGTGGTAGGCATCCAGCCCCCTGAGTAGGGGTGGTGGTAGTGGTAGGCATCCAGCCCCCATGAGTTGGGTGGTGGTAGTGGTAGGCATCCAGCCCCCCTGAGTAGGGGTGGTGGTAGTGGTAGGCATCCAGCCCCCCCTGAGTAGGGGTGGTGGTAGTGGTAGGAATCCAGCCCCCCATGAGTTGGGTGGTAGTAGTCGTAGGCATCCAGCCCCCCCTGAGTAGGGGTGGTGGTAGTGGTAGGCATCCAGCCCCCCCTGAGTAGGGGTGGTGGTAGTGGTAGGCATCCAGCCCCCCATGAGTTGGGTGGTGGTAGTGGTAGGCATCCAGCCCCCCCTGAGTAGGGGTGGTGGTAGTGGTAGGCATCCAGGCCCCCCTGAGTAGGGGTGGTGTTGGTGGTAGGCATCCATCCCCCTATGAGTGGGGATGGTAGTAGTGACAAGCATCCAGGCCCCCCTGAGTAGGGGTGGTGGTAGTGGTAGGCATCCAGCCCCCCATGAGTAGGGGTGGTGGTAGTGGTAGGCATCCAGCCCCCCCTGAGTAGGGGTGGTGGTAGTGGTAGGCATCAATTCCCCTATGAGTGGGGATGGTAGTAGTGACAGGCATCCAGCCCCCCTGTGTAGGGGTGGTGTTAGTGGTTGGCATCCAGGCCCCTATGGGTGTATATGGCATTGGTGATAGCCATCCCGCCCCTATGGTTCTGCTGTTGCTAGTGTAAGTCATTTCTGCATCCCTATGTGTGTGTGTTATATGTCGGGTACGTGTCGTTTGTTTGTGTAGTGGGTGTTTGACTTACCGTCTGCGCCGTACGCGTCCGTACCTGTTCTGGTAATATATTTAGAGTATTTGGTAGGGCCTACGCGATGGGATTCATGGTTGGTTCGTCTCGTTCGGCTTTCTCGTTGCTTCGACTCGTACTCGTGGCTGGCTTGTTCGTCTCGTAGCCGTGGATCGTCTTGTGGTGCGAATCGGAGCTTATGTGCGGCTCTCCCGGATGCTCTGACGTGCCGGACGTAGCGACGGGTTCGGCGCGTACGGAAGGCGCCATCGTACTGGTCCGGCCGGAAGGGCTGTGTTTTTGCTTCCGTGCGACTCGATTCTGCTTTTACGGATCCGGCTCGGGCGGGGAACAGGAGCTGGAATGGGTAAGTACGGCTGGGTCGGGTAAGTACGGCTGGGTCGGGATCTGGGCAGTTATCCACATCGTACTTGCTCGTTAGTGCGAATGTTCGAATCGGTCGGGAAACACGCTTTCGGCTTGGTTTTTTTCCGGACGAATAGTGTTAGGTGCGCTTCCGGCCGAGATCGGAATCGACCCCTTTATATTTTATTACATGTAAAAAAGATAGAGAAACATTTTTATTTTTCATTTTTCATTTTATTTATTATTAAACATTTATAATAAAAGATGAGAGCAAGTATTTTATTTATTAAAGTATATTGCATTTATTTTCATGACAATAGGAAGAAATTTATATTATGTTAATTGTTCACATATTACATTATTTTTACATGTTTGTAAATTAAAAAATAAATTTTTCAACAAATAGTATTAAGTATTTTTTTTTATTACAGTATTTTGTTTATTTAAAAAAAAGAACATAAATAGATAATGCACACTTTGGGGGTGATTAGAATGGCGGGCGGATCGCCATCGCCAGCCAAGCGGTGGCGATCCGCCCACCATCTCCACCCGATTTACCGCCCGCCATATTATAATGGCGGGGGTACTGCGGAGGTCGCAAAGTGCGTCTGCTGTTTTTCCGCCGGTCGGCAATCGTTCCCATAGCAGGCACCGCCATCCATATTAGGATGTATGGCTTTCAAGGCCTTTCCATGGCGGCGAGGCCGCCATGGAAAGGCTGGCGGGGAATCGCTTTAAGGGCCCGTTGCGGGCCCCCGGGGGGTGGGGGGCTGCACTTGGTGGGTACCTATGGTACCCCCCTACATTGCCATGCACAGGGTGGCAGGCACCATCCATGGCAATGCACAACATGGTAATTTGGCATTGCGGCGGGTGCTGCTTACAGCAGCACCCGTCGCAATTTCAAAATTGCGGAATGGCGGCCGGTCCCAGCACCGCTAGGGTGGCGGGCGGACTAAAGTCCGCCCGCCATCCTAATAACTTCCTATGTGTTCAACATTTTATACATATTATATTTTTGGCAACAGTAGATGTATTTTTATTTTTATTATACATCTTCATAACATTTATACATATAGTTGAAATTAATTTTTACATATGTATTTCAATAACAAAAACATAAAGAACATTGTTATAAGTTTTTACATTTTTTAACATATACTTTTTTATTTTTGGTAATATTATTTATATGTTTTATATAAATAATATTATTTAATACATAAGTTTTTCTGTAAACACAAACATGTTTTTAAACATTATTACATTGTTTGAATATTAATTAAACATATTACAATTTTTACTTATACATTGTATATTACATGTGTAGTTTTTAAATTATTTTATTAAATATTATTTTTTTCATAATATTTATTAATATAATTTTACAATATAAATCATATGTAAAAATGTATCTTACAAATATTTTTACAATTTTTAAAAAATTAACAGTAATATATTTGTAAGATAGAACATTTTTAATAATTACTACAGTAAATGTATATTATTTAAGGCAGCCATTTTAAAAGTAAAGGTGTATTTTGTAAGCTATCGGTTTTCTTTTGGGTAATTTGTAAGGAGAGAAGCTCGCTGTGGGAAGCTGCGTCGCATTGGTTAAGGTAAGATTAATTATCTTTACTTTAACTTTAATTTAAGTTTAATTTGGAGGTAGTGTAGGTCTGTATAGTGTATGTAGTGTTAGGTTTTATAAGTTTAGGTAAGGTGTATGTTTAAATTACATGTATTTGAAATGTAGTTAGTTTGTTGTACCGTGTGTGTTAGAGTTTGCTGTATATGTGTAATTATATTTAAATTGTAGTGTTAGTAATGTATTGTTTGACAATATGTTATGTTTTAAATGTGTTTTTGCGCCAGATGGATTGTTTTATTTTCTAACAGGTTTTGATCGAGCGGAAGGTATCTGGTGGAGGAGATTGTCATTTTTTTTAAGGAAGTGTGTATTAGTTTTAGTAAACTAATTATTATTTTACACTTCCTTAATTTTTCACGTTTTCCAGGAGCGTTTCTTTTTTAAACTCTTTTTCGGGATTTATATGGATATCGTTGGTGGACTCATTCCTGCAGGATTATTTTTGGACCAGTTGTATTTTTACATTTTTTGGGGGAAAATTTGGGTGAATGCTAGATTTTTATGTAAGCTAGATTTTTCACAAGGATATTTGGACTACTCTTCTTCTGCAACTAAAACTGTAAGTAAGTTTATTTTATTTGTATTGGGTGGGAATTATTTAATATGCTATTGTTATCGTTATTTGAATTATATCAAATATAATTATTATGTCAATTTAGTTTTAGTGTTTTAATTAAAATAATTGACATAATAAATATATTTAAAGTCCTGGAAAATAATTATTTATTTCACTGTTTAGTTTTATCTTTGTGATTTTTGGTTTTAAAAATTGGAATTAGTTTAAAGTAGGCTTTTAGCAATTGTTTCTAGGTATTCTAATCCTTTTGTTGTTGGGTAGAGTCTTACTTTGAATTGTAAGTACTGAAACATTTGTTTTGTTTGTTTAGTTAGTTTTGGGCTTAGTTGAGTTATAGATTGTTCCGTTCTTAGTTGGTGGTAGCTTTGTTCTTTTTGGATAGATTGTAATAGTTTTAGTAGAGTTGGTGTAGTTCTGCCTGTTGTGGCTTGGAAGGCGTTATGCCATCCTTCCACATCATTGTTAGTTTTAGCTTCTTTATTTAAGGTGCTGTTATATACATTCCACCATGGAATGTGATATTTAGGCTGTCTTCTGTGTCCAGATCTGTGTAGCCTTCCCACCCAGGTATCCTCAAAGTAGTCTAGTAGGTAACTGATTTTTTGTTCATTTTGTTGGTAGTAGGGACTTTCTATTAGTAAATTGTAGTGCTCAGCTACATCAGTAACAGGTACTTATGCTAGTGCTATTCATTTTTTTATTTGGTATGCAAAGCTGCTGTTTGTTGCATATTCTACACTTAGGGCCCGATTCCGATCTCGCTAGTAAAGCCCTCCGTACGACTCGACTCCGTAGGGCTTTACGAGCGATTCGTGCAACTGGAGTCCGAACGAGCGAGTACGATGAATTCTTATGCTTACGGACTCGGTTCGCTCGGACTCACATTGAACTCTATGGGAGCCTGTATACTGGACCCGTGCACAGGCTCCCATAGCAAAAAGGGGTGGGTGGGGAAAAGCGGAAACCCTGTGGCAGGCACCCCATGGTGCCCACCACACTGTGCATGCATGGGAAGGGGGGACCCATGGGTACCCCCACAGGTCTGAATCAGAGGGCTCCAGGTGATGGTGGGCCTGCTACGGGCCCCAAAAGAACGATTCCGGCAGCTTTTTCGATCCGGACATACCGAATCGTGAAGGCTGTCCGAATCGTGCATCGTACTTGCTCGCTCAGAAACAGAGTCCATAGAGCTGTACGAAGCGTCTGCGTACAAGTCGTGCAGACTGTATCGGGTTGGGAGACGATTTGCTCGATGCGTACGCAAACTTCACATCGTACTTGGTCGTTCGGACCAGTGTACGAATCGGTCAGGAAAAAGGGCTACGAATCAGATCTGTTAAAGCCAAATCCAATTCGTAGGCCTTCCGAGCAAGATCGGAATCAACCCCTTAATGTAGATTTTTGGAGGTGCCTCCAAATGCATTGGTTGAAGTGATAGTAGCAACCTTGAATTGCTGTGTGAGGGTAGTTTTTAAGTATAGCTTGTATCATAGATTGCTCAAAGTCTACTATTATTTTTTGTGGGAAATAATTGTTAGTTTCTTGCTTAACTTTGTTTAAAAGTTCTACATATGTTGTTGTTTGCTTGTTAGGCAGTAAAGCATATATGAATGAGATGTTTGTGTGTTGGAATAGTCTGTGTATTGTATAGAGTTGATAAAATGGTTTGGTACATATTTTTAAAGTCCAATCCATCATCCAGGTTTTGCAGTTTTGTAATTTGAGTAAATTAGTAGGAGTCCCAAACATAATAATTCTTTTGTCAGGTGACTTATTGTCGTACAGAAGAAATTGTTCTTCTGTGTGTGTTACTGTCAGTTCAGGTGGGATTTCTACCTCTGCAAATGTTTTGGGAATAGGTCCAGTGGTAGCTGTAGCTTTTTTTATCCTAGCTATAGTTCTTTTTAAGGATGATATTGATGGCATTTGGCCAGTTGCATGCTCTGGGACTCGGGGAAGCATGTGTTTAAGGATTTCTGTTGTGGGCTTCTGAGATGCTTTACTAATTTCTTTGATATTTTCTATTGCATCTCTAACTTCAATTTCTGCTACGTTAGGGGGGTGGTTATGCTCCCTAACATATAAAACAGTTGTTTCTTTTGTAGCAGCCCTTCCATAACATTTGTTAGAGTAGTATTTGCTACATTTCCAATTTACTTTATCCCCAATTTCCTTTTCCTGCATGTAAACATAGCCCATATAACATAACAATAATTTTCATTTCTGGGATGTTGTAAATTGGGCCCCTTTAGTCATGGTGGTGTTTCAAATTCTAAGATAAATGTATATAAAAATTATTTAAACATATCTGACATGTTTTATACTATAAAAATTCACTTTGTCAATGTTATACTTGCAAACTTGAATTTGAAGAGTTGTTTAAATGCTGAAAAATATTCTTTGATGTTTGGTTTTCTTTTTTCAGTGAAGATTGCTGTGTAAAAAAAAATGTAATATTAATTACTGTGTTTCATGGCTTTTTTAGCTAGGGGGGTAGTTGTTAATTAGTACTTGGGTTTAGTTTTTTGAATAAGTTTTAAAGTTTAGTTCAGATTTATACTTGCCTTATATTTTAAATGAAGTATTGACTCTGTTTTGCTGTTCCTGGAGTTAATTCAGATTTATCTGTAGAGGAGATATAGATTAAAAAATATATATTAATTTTTTTGTTGAAAGAAAATATTATTGCAAACAGTTTTAGTAGTAGCAGTTTTAAAATGCAATTTTACTTACTTTTTGGAGATGTATTCAGAGTTTTCTTGAATGCAGTTCTGTATTCAGTCAGGAATCCGGCAGAGTTTCTCCTTGTTGCTGTATTTTTCTTTGGGAAGTGAATTAATGTATAATTTTTGCGTGTTTATATAGTGTGTTGTAAATTACTTTTGCAATCTTATTGGTTTATTTCAATTATTAGTGTATGCTATTGGTTGCTACTCTTTGTTTTAATTACTTTGGCAGTTGTTTTCCATATATGGAAAACGCTAATTAATTTTCAGTTACATTTTTTTAATGAAAAAAAAGTGGTGTAGTATGTTATTTCCTATTTATAACTTATAAAATGTTTCACAGTTTTTATTTATTTAATATAATATGTTTGCATTATGAATTATTTTGTGTGCATTTAAAAATGTTTATGGTATTGCATTTTTATTTTTATAAAATATGTGTTAAGTGAATTATAATGTGTTTAGTCAGTGTTATTGCAATTTTACAGGTATTTTCGTTATGTTTAGAGTTAATTTATAATATTTTATGTCGATATTATTTTTTTAACGATAATTTAGTAGTCTATATTTTTTTAATCGATATTTTTGACATTTTGTATGTTTATTTAATGTGTTTGATATTAGTGTAAACGATATTTTTGACTTCAATAATGTAGAAAACGATGTTAATGTTATACGATATTTTGTAATCGATATTTTTGTAGTTTTTTAATTAAGTATAGGATGTTGATATTAGTGTTTGCGATATTTTTGTTGCGATATTTTGGTTGGTCAATATTTTGTCTGTCGAGATTATGTCACTGATCCAAGGAAGATCATAAACTACCTTGGGCAAGGTTGGGAGAAGTCGATAAAATTCCCCACTGGTTACACAAGTCATGTAATATCCTTTATATCCTAGTACATGTTTCAGCAGGAGACCTCAGAGGTAAACTTCTCAATTCCGTATTGTAGTTGCTAGTTAAAAATGTTTTGTGATCAGGCCCTGTGTGTTAAGTTAGGACTTTCAGAGCTCACTTTATGAGGTACCACCCTAGATCTTTAGGGCCTTATTTATGAGGCCTTGCGACACTTTTGCACCTCCATTGCGTCACTATTTGTGATGCACCAGCAGCGTAAAAAATTGCGCCATGTTGCACCCTATTTACAAAGTGACGCATCTAAGCAGATGCGTCACTTTGTAAAGCCCTGTGCCACATTATACCTGCATCAGCTATAATGTATGCAGGGTGGTCGTTCCCCCGTAAAAAGCCTCGTATCTATCAGATTTCACTGCACCACTTCTAGGACGACACTGCTCCAAAATCTTATGCCTGCCTCACAACAGGCGTAAGACTGGCGCAAGCACATTTAACATGGGACTTGCCCATGTGTAATGACACATTGCTGGAGTTGCGTCACTTTTGCGTCACACTCCAGCAATGCGTCATTACTGCACCTACAGATACCGTATCGGTAACTCCTTGCAACATGGAGCACCGTTTATCAAATATGGTGCATCCATCATGTCGCAAGGAGGGCACAGTGAAAACTGTTGCATCTCTGTTTTCACACAGCAATGCAATAGTTTTCATAAATGAGGCCCTTAATTCTTAAATTAGTTATATCCTGGCTTGACTGCTTTTCAACCCTAGTCAATATTATTCAAGCATTTACCCTAATCCCGCTTCAATTTTTGTTTACCCATCTCTTGGTCTTCTCTTTCGGCATTCTCTCTTCTCAGAGAGTATAACACGGTTGATCTCTCGTCCTTTAAATTTGATATTTTGTTCATTTTCCTGTGTTTAAGATTGTTCATGGTATGTCTCCTCTTGGTTTGGTCTGCCACATCCAGATGTTGAACTGATCATGGTGTCGCGGATTCGTCTTTGTTGCACCTATATTTTGGAACAAACAAGCCTTTGCCATGCATAATTCTCTTACTCTGTAGTCGTTCTTTCATTCTGTGCTTCCTAACAAAGGGGCCTATTACGATGGCGGTCGGAAAACCTCCCCGACCGCCATGGTAGCGGGAAAAGACCGACTGCATGGACCGCGACATCACCGCCGGTCGAATTACGATGCACCGCGCTCGAAATCCGACCGCGGCGGTCGGATCTCGAGGCCTTAACATTGCGGCGCTTGCTGCTGCCCGCAGCACCGCTGCGATGTCCAAAGGAGCATGTCCTGCATTTCCCTGCACTGCGAGGCAGGCACTGCTCAGTGCCTGCCACCTGGTAAAGGGAAATGTAGGGGGGGACCATGGGTACCCCCCTAGTGCACCCACACCCCCCCAAAACATTGGGGGCCCACAACGGGCCCCTGGAAGACAATCTCCGCATGCCTTTCCATGGCGGTCTGACCACTGAGGAAAGGCTGGCTACTGCCGGCATCATAATACTGCCGGCGGTGCCTGCTCTGCACCGCCACCATTATCCCGGTCCTGCTCCGTCTGCCAGGCAGGAGTGCGGTTGGCAACCGGCGGAAAAGCGGCGGTCGGAATTTCCCACCGCCATGGTCACCACCGCCATCCTAATCTGACCGGCGGTTTTCTGGCTTGCGATCGTGGTCGGATGACCACCGCCTGTCCGGCGGGCACCACATTAACAACATTGCTCAGGAGTGTGAGGCAAATATAGTAATTTAAATATATACATAATTGTGATCCAGGGACTAGTATTAAATTATTTTATGTATTCTAGACTTGAAAATACTGCCTAGATATGGACTAAAATACAATATTTTTTTCACATAATGAAATTCGAAAATTTATTTTAGTTGCTATTGTCTTTGAGAGTTTTCTTGCTCTAGAGACCAAAATATTTACAGCTTTTCCCGCAGACTTATAGCCAGCACAGCAGTAAAATTAATTCACCTCAAGGGGCACCTCCCCTTTTATGTATGTAAACGGGACCTAAATAGGTGTGGACAAATTAAAATAGCATGAGAGAGCATCGTGTCAAATCCAAGCACCAGATGAAACCAGACACAATAAAAGGCAGGTAGAATATCGAGTCATATTCATAAACGTAATGTGCACTGTCCATGAAATCTTGTCTATCTGGCACTTAACGTCATCATAAGATGGCATTTTTTTAGCACAAGCATAACTAACGAATTCATCAGTGTATGACATTATTTATTTCCCATAGAAATAGGTTGACCATAATGTTTTTCATGCTCCTTTTGTACCTCTACATTTTTGCACCCTGCTTTTTGCACCTTATTTTATTACATGCGGTCTGATTTCTTGGATAACATATAGATCATTTGGACAATTATTATTTCATCTCTAGTTAGCCCTATTACACCAATACAAGAGTGTGAAACTCAATGAGTATAGTCTTTCTGATCGGAACCAATATCTCCTTACTCTATCTTTTCTACAAGCATGTCTAAACTTACTGGGAATAAATTAACTTTTCATGAAATTGAAGACCTTGCATTTTTATAGTGCTCTTAGTCATCATGAATCTCATTCTCTCTGCTTTATATTTATGCTTCTGAGGATCTCTTATCTATATTTGTGTACAGATTTATATTGTCTTACTAAATCTTAAATGTTTAATCAACCACCACTGTAAATCAAACTTTGTTCGAACTACAGAAACTAAGAATATTTCAAAATTGAGTTTTGCCCGATTACACAACATTTTTCACGAGGCGAGAATCCTATGAATTTCTGCAACTTTGCTGACCGAGCATTAAGTGATTAACTTAGTTTTCAGTACTTGCTAAAGTAAGATGCTAAAAAGTGCATTTAACAGAATGAGAATAAAACATCCACAGTATATTCCTTGAGTCATTAGGGCTTGTCTCTTTCACATATACCTTTCCTCAAATTTACATCTAAAAAAACATTATATTTTTTCTGCACTTCCATTGCAATTATGTATTTACTTCTTAATTTCTTGCTTCATTTTGAAGCTTGCAAGGTTAGAGTTCATTAGGGTAATATCGGACCCTGGATCGTTGTGGATAAGCCAGAACAGTTTTGTTTCCAGAATTGACACGTGGAATGTTTCTTAAATCGGGCGAGGTTTTGGGGGCATTCTACAGCATGAAGTCCAGGACTTGAAGGGTTCTGACTCTATATTTTATAAGAGTTACAGCAAACACAAGGAACAGGGTCAAGACTGATTTGCATATAGCTGGGTCCAAACTGGGGTGGCGTGGTGAGCAAAAGAATGATGGATTTAACCCAGATCCTTGTGACTGGGGGTGAATGTTTGCATTGTCCAGCATTCCGTCCATCAATTGTTTCTTTTGCATTTGTCGCCCTAAGTGGGAAGGGTATGCCCAGACGTGGGTCCCGTGCTCACTGCGCCACTGGATTCAAGCTAGCCTGGCTGATGAAGGGTGATGCCCTGAAACCAGTCCCAGGATGCTTGTTTCCGGACTAGGGAGGACCTGGCTTGGCAGTTCGGGCTTGACTGTTCCCATGAGGCACAGGGTCAAGCCTGATTTGCATATAGCTGGGTCCAAACTGGGGTGGCGTGGTGAGCAAAAGAATGATGGATTAAACCCAGATCCTTGTGACTGGTGGTGAATGTTTGCATTGTTCAGCATTCCCTCCATCAATTGTTTCTTTTGCATTTGTCGCCCTAAGTGGGAAGGGTATGCCCAGACGTGGGTCCCGTGCTCACTGCGCTACTGGATTCAAGCTAGCCTGGCTGATGAAGGGTGATGCCCTGAAACCGGTCCCAGGATGCTTGTTTCCGGTCCAGGGAGGTCCTGGCTTGGCAGTTTGGGCTGGACTGTTCCCATGAGGCACAGGGTCAAGCCTGATTTGCATATAGCTGGGTCCAAACTGGGGTGGCGAGGTGAGCAAAAGAATGATGGATTAAACCCAGATCCTTGTGACTGGGGGTGAATGTTTGCATTGTTCAGCATTCCGTTCATCAATTGTTTCTTTTGCATTTGTCGCCCTAAGTGGGAAGGGTATGCCCAGACGTGGGTCCCGTGCTCACTGCGCCACTGGATTCAAGCTAGCCTGGCTGATGAAGGGTGATGCCCTGAAACCGGTCTCAGGATGCTTTTTTCCGGTCCAGGGAGGCCCTGGCTTGGCAGTTCGGGCTGGACTGTTCCCATGAGGCACAGGGTAAAGCCTGATTTGCATATAGCTGGGTCCAAACTGGGGTGGCGTAGTGAGCAAAAGAATGATGGATTAAACCCAGATCCTTGTGACTGGGGGGGAATGTTTGCATTGTTCAGCATTCCGTCCATCAATTGTTTCTTTTGCATTTGTCACCCTAAGTGGGAAGGGTATGCCCAGATGTGGGTCCCGTGCTCACTGCGCCACTGGATTTAAGCTAGCCTGGCTGATGAAAGGTGATGCCCTGAAACCGGTCCCAGGATGCTTGTTTCCGGTCCAGGGAGGACCTGGCTTGGCAGTTCGGGCTGGACTGTTCCCATGAGGCACAGGGTCAAGCCTGATTTGCATATAGCTGGGTCCAAACTGGGGGAGGCGTGGTGAGCAAAAGAATGATGGATTAAACCCAGATCCTTGTGACTGGGGGTGAATGTTTGCATTGTTCAGCATTCCGTCCATCAATTGTTTCTTTTGCATCTATATTTTATAAAGCAGGAGGTGCATTGAATGACCAGGAGAACAAGAGACTAGGATCCTGTTAAGTTCATAGTGGTGCACCAGCTTCTGTTGACATCCAGGCAATTCGCCACAGTAGGCTTTCAGGGAACTTTAAATTGATTCTTGCTTTCACTGAGAGCCAATGGAACACCTTCAGTGCTGTTTTATTTCATTGTTGTTCCATCAGATTCTGGCACATTTTAGCCTCATAGTGTTAAGCCAGGTATGCAGAAGCTCTAAGAGCCCATTGTAAGTAAGGTTCCACTTTTTCGTCACCTCCTAGCTCCATTCAATGCTTAGTTTTAAGGAACTTGAAAATGTTCCTAAGGAAGAAAAAGTCCAATTTGATACCCTTGATCACTTTAACTTGGGACGTGAAGGAGAGAACAAAGGGGTCCATTATAATGGCGATCCGCCCGCCATTATTCTCCGCCCGCATCTCATTTCCCTCCGCCATATTAGGATTTTCCGCTGGTCAAACAGGAGACCGGGCGGAAAAGGGGATTGATATGGCCATCCATATCAGGATGCAGGCGGTGATGTGCCTTTCCATGGCGGCGTTGCCACCATGGAAAGGCATGCGGAGTCTGCATGTGGGGGCCTGTTGCGGGCCCCCAGGGTGTTGGGGGGTGGGGGGTGCACATGGGGGGTACCTATGGTACCCCCCTGCATTTGCATGCACAACGTGGCAGGCACCGCGCGGTGCCTGCCACGTTGTGCATGCAAATGCACAAATGCCTTTTTACACATTGCGGCGGGTGCTGCTGAGAGCACCGCCCGCCGCAATGTTAAAAATGCGGGATGCGCCCACCAGTGTGGCGGGCGCATCCTAATTGGATTTGCAGGACCGCCGCATACATAGCGGGCGGTCCCATTTGCCGAAACGATGGCTGGCGGACTTTGTCCGCCCGCCATCATAATGATGCTCATAGTCTCATAACAGTCTTAGATTTTTCACTTACAGCTTACTTTCAGATGAGGAAGCAAACAGGAAAGAGAGCAGGGTTTTTCTCCACCTCCATCAGATGCTCAGTCTTCTCCATTCAAGCACAGAAAGCTTTCTTTCATCTATTGGAACACCTAGATCAAGTGCTGATGTTTCTAATTGAAATTCGATTGGGGTGTTGTCAGCATATATTTTGAAGTCCACATGGCATTGGTCTGAGGGGATTAGTATATGTAGATATTGGCAAGGGGCAGGATATTGATCACAGTGGCAATCAAGATAACACATTTCATGATGGCAATGTCATTGTCACCATCTCTAATTCAAAGGCTCTGTTTTGAGAGATATCTTCCAGCCTCCTCAGCAATATATCATTGTCCAAGCTGTTGCAGTCTACTGAAACTTTGAGGAGTATGAGAACTGATTTGTTGTTGTTTTATTCCAAGAGCGCAAAAGTCAATCTCTGATATTGACTAGGATTAATGTAGTAAATCCTTGCATCCCAAAACATTTCCAATGTTTCCTTGGAGCTGCCTCATACCCTCATCATGATCTTACTGTGAAAGGATGAGTGTAAGATTGCCCAGTAATTAGCAATGGATTTCATGATTTTGTTGTGTTTTAGGGCCCAGGAATTACTCATCTGAGAAGACAGGAGGTAACCCTCGACACAAGGTCTGCTTTGTGTGAGCAGAAGAATTGTTTTAAAGAGGAGGCTTGTTATAGAGTTTAGAGCTTACAGCCAGACTTCAAATCTCCTCCTTAACCATTGGCATGAAAAGGCGTAATGCAGATTTAACAAAAAGTAGGCCAAGGGAAGAGTAGGGTGAAGGATATGAGTTACTGGAAAGATTAACACATTTTGGTAATTTTGTATTTGAAGGAAATCAAAGGTTTCTTGCCTTAATATTCTTTTAACCATGGAGGTTTTAGACATCTGGTTTAGAAAGCTCTTGGCAGCGATTAAAAAGTTCCCTTTGTTAATTTGGTGACCTTCATTATGATTAAAAAACAAGTTGGGAGTACTTTTGTGGGTCCCCCTACAGTTTTATCCTTGCTATTATTGTGTCTCCTGTGGAAAATCTTGTCCTCATCAGCAGTGGGTTGTGCCATTGATGTTCATAGTTATGACTCATTCATTTCAGGTCGGCAATGACCTTGTCATATTACCTGTTAGTTAATTTGATATTATTGTTTTATTTTCAACTTCTGTGAGGTGTAAGTTTGTCCAGTGTTGTAGATATATCATAATAGGAACTTTATAGCAAGGTGTAGGGATGGGAACATTTCAAGGAGTTAGCATTGCTTGTACTGTTGGATGCTTCAAACTCCTTAACAGTTACATCTTCATACTACCAGACTGAGATGGGATGTGGTGTCTGGTTGTTGGGTGATAGAATATACTCTATTAGATGTGAGATGTGGTGTAAACAAGAGACTGGTCTGACCATGATTGTAGTTTTGTATTTGTAGATTTTTACAGTGCAAAGATCATACAAAGGAATCTTAGTGCTTATAATCCCTTAGGGAAAGGTGATAAACAAGCATAATTTAAACAATTGCATAACTCCAATGCTAATATGTTTGGAAATGCCATGTTTGCAAGTATTTCCCGAATGTTGTTAGGGGAAATTCTACATGTAAGGCTGTTGCAAGCTATTCCAAAGCATAGCTGCTGCTCATGAGAATGCTCTTCTACCTAACTTAGGGGCCGATTATGATGGCGGACGGATTGGAGTCCGTCCGCCATCGTGGTGGTGACCGGGACCGTCCGCAATACATGCGGCAGTTCTGCACACCACATTAGGATGCGACCGCCACCATGGCGGTCCCATCTTGCATTTTTAACATTGCGGCGGGTGCTGCTGACAGCAGCACCCACCGCAATGTTGAAAATGCATGTTGTGCATTACAGTGCACTACATGGCAGGCACCACACGGTGCCTGCCACTTAGTGCACTGAAATGTAGGGGGGTACCATGGGTACCCCCCAGTGCACATGCACCCCCCCACATTGGGAGCCTGCAACGGGCCCCTGAACAGGATCTCCACCAGCCTTTTTATGCCGGTGTTGCCGTCATGGAAAGGCTGGCTCACAGCCTGCATCATAATATGGTGGACGGTGCCTGCTAGACACCGCCACTATTTTATGCATGCAGACCGCTCCGCCAGGCAATCGGTCCGATTGCCTGTGGCGGTTCCGTGGCAGACAGTCTTTCCGTCTGCCATGGTCGCAGTCTGGATCCCCCCGCCATCGTAATGTGGTGGGGGGAAATTCGCGGTCCGATGGCGGAAGGACCGCCACCGCATGGCTGGCGGTGGCGGTCTTTCCGCCATCGTAATGACCCCCTTAGTGCAACAATACCTGAGAACCTGAACAAGACATGCTATTTTAGATCTGATATGACACTTTGGTCACAAGGTCCCATGGTAAAATGTTCTAGTGGCCACTATTAAAAGATTTGTGGACTAGACATGATTTAAAGATGATTCTCTATGTAACCTGCAGCCAAGGCATCTTGGCTAATGCTGTGTAGACTTAGTCAAACTTTATTATTTTTTAAATATATCCTGCTGCTGGATTTTGCAAAAGCTGCAGTTCTTGCAGAGCTTGATGGAGAACATGGCGGCTGCAACACCAGCAGGTCGCTAGAGGGCCGTCAGAGCCCGCCACAGAGATAGCCGAGTAATACCCTGAGCAGTATCCCCCCCTTACCTGCCATAGTGGTCGGGAATGTGCCTTGCCCATCAGCGTGAGGGTACGTCGAGGCAAAAGGCTACCCGAATCGCCGGTACTCATTGGGGCATGGCCAACCTGGAGCTCAGGAGGAGCTGCAGGGCGTGGTCTCCTCCGGGGCGTCGGGGGGAAGCATCAGCACAAGCACTGCCCCGCCACATTGGGAGTGCACCAACTGACTTCGAGAGTCACAGAGCTCTAGGAGTAGAGCAGAGTCAAGGAGGCGGCTGGCAGCAAGAAGGTGGAGGAGGACCAAATTACCCTGGAGTCCCTGGAGTCAAGTAAAGGTAGGGGGGGCAGTGTAGGGAAGTAAAAGCAGGTCCAGAACAAACTTTTAGGGCGGGGAAGGCATCAAATTCACAACATTGAAGATAATGAAAGCTGTTCCGACAAGACTTTTTCTGTCCCACCCCCTATCAGGGATTCCTAATAAGATTGAGGGTTGTAAGCCTCTATACATAAGAACGCAGACTTTAGAGAACACTGTTGGGGAGCTGAAGAATTGAGCAATACTAAAGCTAATATTCAGGCAAGAAGACGCGAGGAGCAAGAAACCCAGCAGAAACTGGAACAGTTGGAAAATAACTCAAGAAAAAATAACTTACTGATTTTGAATGTTCCTGAGGGGAAGGAGGGAGAAGACATAAAGGCTTTCGTAGTTTCTCTGATAAAGGAAGGAGTTCAGATTGAGGAAAGTGATGAGGAGATATCAAAGGATATCCAAAGGGTGCACAGAGATCCTTTAAGAAGAAATCCAAACAGGGACAAGCCTTGTAAGATCCTCCTAAACTTCCAAACCTATGCTTTTAAAGGAAAAAATCCTTTTAAAGGCGTTGAAAATGAAGTCCCTAAGAGTGAAGGACTACTCGTTTGAAAGCAGATCAGACCTGTCTCGAGCCACTTTGGATAGACAATGGGAGCTCGGTACGTGCTTAAAAGAATTAAAAAAGCTAGGGGCCTCAGCACAGCTCAAGTTTCCTGCATCCCTAAGAGTCATGTACAATAATAAGATGCATAATTTAAGGAGCCAAAGGGAGGCAGATGACCTACTGGAAAGCATAAAAAGGGGGAATCTAGTCTACTACTACAAGGTGATGAAACTGCGCACAAAAGAGGAGAGTAGGGGGTCGGCCTTAGTCCGCACATTGAGAGAGTTGGGGGGGTCTCATGAAGTTTTGTAGGAAGTTATGTGGTTTACCAATTTTTTCGATGTATTGAGGGGTGGCAGGCGATCAGTGGCACAAACAAAATGGGCTAACATCAAGTCCAGAGGAAAGCAGGGATGGGTTCTCCAGGGAGGTGGGGGAGGCCAGGGGCCAGGGGGAGCACTGGTTGGAGAGCATAAGGGAAAAAAGCATAAAAAAACCTCATATACCTCAGCAATACAGATTATAGCTAGAATAGATGCAAGGATCCAGACAGAGAAACAAGAGATAGAAGAAGGGAGAATGCCATTCAGTTGCTAACATGAAATGTTAACAGGTTACACATGAAAGGGAGAAGGGAAAGGATTTTGCGGTATCTAAGGGACTCCCCGGCACAAATAATTATCCTGCAAGAGACCCATCTGGTGAAGAGTGAGTACATAGAAATCTTTAAAAAACAAACTTGGGTTCAGCAAGTGGCATGCACTGATCAGAGCGCAAATATAAGAGGAGTTGCGATATTAGTGAAAAAACAGGTGAAAGCATTTATAATAGATATAGCAGCTGATAAGAGCGGCAGGTGGATCATTGCACAAACTAAACTACATGAGAGATTAATAACTCTGGTAGGGTATTACGGTCTGAACTGTGACAATATAGACAAAAGCAGTGTTTACAAACATGCTGGAGTTTCCAGATCCAGTGATTATGGCCGGTGATTTCAATGTAATAATGGATCTAAAATTGGATAAGTCTAAAAATAGTAGAGCAATAGCTACCCCTAAATCACGTACGTATCTAGAGACAATGATAAAACAAAGCGCTCTTTGTGAGTTATGGAGGGAGAGGTCGGGCTCTTTGTAAGCTGCTTCCTAACACAGCACAAAATATGGACATTGGCCCAGAACTGATTATTTTTTGGTAAGTCTAAATCTGAGAGATGAAATCCGTGACATTACCTATTTGACCTCCCACCTCTCAGACCACTCTGCGGTTACATTAAAAATTGAACAAACTAGTAGGCCCGCAGATAGGACATGGACGTTGGACCGCACCATACTGACAGATACGGAAGCAATGTACCTCTTGAATAAAGAGGTAGGCAAGTTTCTAAAATACAATATAGGGTCTGCTTCTACTATAGTAGTCTGGGACACACTTAAAGCCTACATAAGGGGTAGAATCCGAAATAGAAGTTATAGAGCTGAGTTGAGCCGGTTAGAAGAGGAAATGAAAGCTCTAGAGGGAGTTATAATAAAAAGCAAAGATGAGGATCATAGGCTTACGTGGTAGAAAAAGCTGTGCACACTCAAAGATTAACTAGAAACTATTTTTAAGATGCAGATTAAAAAGCGATGGGAGGCCAGAAAGTTGACCCACTTTGAATATGGTGAGGGAGCAGGATAGCTGCTGGCTTGGAAGGCAAAAGCAGACAAAAACAGAAATCAGTTAAAGGAAATAGAGGACACACAGAAAGGCGTGAATCAGAGATAGAGGTAGTCTTGATGGACTATTTTGGGAAACTATCTGCTGAAGAAGGGGTAGTCTCTGAGGATGAGGTTGGCCACTGGTTAGGTCCGAAAACTATAAAACTCCTAGATTTGAACCAGCAAAATCTTCTAAATCAGGTAATCACTCAAGATGAGGTTAAGAAGGTTATTCAGTCACGCAAAGGGGGCGAAATTGCAGGACCAGTTGGAATACCAATAGGGCTATATAGAGTTTTTGGAGATGTGTTAATCCCGTTTATGACATTGATGTTCGACGAGATTATGGAGAAAGGACTACAGATGCCCAAATCCTGGGGTGAGGTGATAATTACACTGACATTAAAACCAGGGAAAACCCCGCTAGCTGTGACTCATATAGGCAGATATCACTGCTCAACACAGATTATAAAATCTTGGCAAAAATCTTAGCAGAAAGACTGAGTAAAGTAGCTGGCGAAATAATACACAGTGATCAGAAGGGGTTCATCAAGGGTAGATACCTACACAAATTAACATATAGCCTGATAGGGGCTATTGATCTGGCTTCTGCTCTTTCGATCCCTCTAGCCTTGGTGACCTTAGATGCCACCAAAGCCTTTGACAGAGTAAATTGGTCATGTCTTGCTACTATTCTAAAAAACACAAATTGGGTGATAAATTCTGCAAGGTTATTCAGCTAAAGTACCAGGACCCATCAGCAAGAATATTAGTAAATGGAAACCTTACTGAGTCTTTTAAAATATCCAGAGGAACTAGATAAGTATGCCCCCTATCCTCTCTCCTATTCAATTTCTACATAGAGCCCTTACAACAAAAGATCTAAACTGCTGCTAAGTTTCCACCCTTCGGCTAAGAGGGTTGGGAGAAGAAGGTAGCAATCTATGCCGACGATTTAATGGTTTATTCTTTGGACCTCTCTGCCGCCTTGCCGGTCATATTTCAGATTTATTCGGAATTTGGTAAAGTGTCAGGGTATGCAGTTAACACTGAGAAAACTGGGTAATGGCATGGAACCTGGAAGAAGGGAACCCGTTGATCAAAAATGAAATGAGATACTTGGGGCTGAAGATTGTACAGGACATTAAGGAAATCTCAGAAGTAAACCTGATTAGCTCTTTAATGGACTGGATACGGATAATGAAGGGATGGGGATATCTCCCTTTAACATTCTTCGGGAGGGTGAACCTGGTGAAAATGGTGATATTGTCTAAAATCACTTTCCTGTTTAATACAATGCCGTTGCACTTTAATAAGCCACTGATTGAGAAAGTTCAGCAGGCCATAAACGCCCATATCTGGGCTTATAAGGGAATGAGAATCTCATGGAAAAAACTGCGGCAGAAAAGGGAGAAGGGGGGCTATCCCTCCCAGATATTCAATACTATGCATGGATGTTCCAGCTGACACACTCCAGAATGTTGCTAATTGGGCCAGACTGTTCAGATCTGGGGACTCTGTTTAAGGCTATGTTAAAGGGAGTTAATGTTGGCACAGACCAGTTCTTAATCAAGTTTGGAGACCCAAAATTATTCAAAAAGATCAAACTTAAAGTGCTGCAAGCAATAACAATAATATGGTCTAGTATTAGACGACTGACAAGTTTAGACCATTACTCTAATTTGGCTCCTATATGGGACTCACCAGGGACCCCGGAGTGCCTTAAAGACAAAATAGGCATGCCAATAAGAGATGCGGGAATATGCTATTGGGGAGAACTAACCCAGAATGGCAGTCTTATATCCTGGGTAGAGCTGCATAGGAGGATGGAGGGGAAAATGTCGAAATTTAAATATATACAATTAAAAAGCTGGGAGCAATGTAATAGGTCCCCCTTGAGTATTGGAAACTATTTGGAAGATCAACTGGTGGGAAACCTCTGGGAAGCAAGGAAGTGTCAGTCTGGTATTGGGCACTACAAGAGGCCACAGATGGAGAGTTCACTTTGGCAGATGATCTGTGGGGAGAATGCTTGCCAAGGGAGTAGTTGCAAAACATTTGGCACGTATAAATGCGCACATTATACCCAATTGTTAAGCCTGCTTGCTTAAGGAGAAATCACCTCTTTTCACTCCACAGCGCATATATAACACCGGAAAGGTTGTCAAAGATGGCAAAAAGAAGATCTGCCAAATGCATGAAATGTGGATTAGAAAAGGCATCGGACGTGCATATCTTTAAAAAATGCCCAGGTATTCTGAAATTCTGGGAGGAAGTGGGTGTGGGTAAGTCCATCTAAAGCATATTGGGGATCCATGTTAAGGTAAGCCTCTCATTGATTATCTTTGGAGTGGTGGAGGGTATTACAGGTCCCGCCAGTGATCTCCTATTTTATGCTATAATACTGGCGAGAAGGGAAATCTGCCGTAGGTGGGTAGGAGATATTTCTCTGCAACACTCTGAGTGATTAGAATCTCTATTTTACATGTCTAAAATGGATTTAATGGGGAGAGCATCACATAAAAAGAAGAAATTTGGGAGTTTCCTATTAAGATGGTCTAGGGAACAGTTAAGGGGGTAATAATCAAGAGGTGCAAAAGAGCGTATGTCGGTTGCCCAATGATTACACCTAAGGACCTCTCTAAGCTGCAATGGTCTTCCACTCCGTGCAGCTGCCGGTTACCGGAGAATTTGAGAGAGACGTACCCACTTTGGGCAATGCTCACATGTCCACATGCGTACCCAACCTTGGGCTAGCCCCAGTGGCGGCTCCTCCATAGGGGCGTCACCACCACTGCTTTCTCGCAGTGCGAGAAGCAGAGACATAAAATGGTAAAACTACCATCTTATGTTTCTGCTTCTCACACTGCGAGAAAGCAGAAGTGCCTGGTTGCGCGGTCCTGCTCGAGGGCGGGGGGGAGTGGCTAGCCCACTGTTGTGGGCCCTGACTGCTTTGGTCAGCCTGGGGCCGACCAAAGCAGTCATGCGCACTCTCCCTTTTCTCTATGTAGGCTGCATGCACCAATCACAACGCTGCCATTGCACCGTTGTGATTGGCGGAGGGGAGGGAGGCTGCCTGTGGGTGGCTTTCCTGAGGAGAGCAGAAGGAAAACACGGGACTGCAGGAGTCGGGACCGGCCAGGAGCTGAGGCGGCGCGGTGAGTTTTTTTTTCTTTTAAAAACCCCTCCCGCCTCCCTCCCCCCCCGCGACGACCCCATTTCCACCCCCCCACCCGCCCGTCATACCAGAAATTTTCTATGAATTGTTGACAGACAGAGAACCTTTCCAGAGTGATGTTCTCTCAGGCGGAGGAAGGCCGGGCGGGTTTAATGACGTCCGTGTAAAGTAATGGCGTAGAATGATGAGAGACATTAGGGAACCCAGGTGTTTGGAAAATATGCTGACGTCCTGTGATGTTTTGAGTGGGTAACGAGGCTAATGTTGTGTTATCTGCTACCTTGGTGAGGACTAACATCACGATCCCTCAACCCACGCACCTACTGTGTCTTATGCAGACTCAGGGTGAGTGAGTGTGTATGGGTAACACTTCCGGGTCACAGGGCACCATGATTCTGGCCCTGATTTGTTTAAACATTTTTTTACAAACCTATTCATTTCAGTTACCAGCCACAGCAGCTGCTACAACAAGGGGTGGGGTGTTACCGTAATGGGGAAGTGGTAATCTTTAATTACTTTTTTTTTTTTTTTTTTACTCGGTCTGAAGGTGACCGGGGAGCAGAGAGAACCAGGAGGTAAGAACTGCAGCCATACATTCATGTCAAGTGAAAGGTCGGGCTGTGCCATTTCCTTGCACCCTTGAAACGTATAGGTGGGTGGTTGTGCCCCAAGTAACCACGAAAGTCTGGGCATCGATTGATCTGGGGCCGGTAATCTAATCTGATTCCCAAAGTACCAATCGCCAGCCGAACGGCTTTGATAACTAAATGCATTTTGTCTGGCGATTGGCTTCCAGCGAACGGCGTAAACCAAGCCTCTTCCATGTGTACAATCTGTTTCTGGCGCTCGGTCGATGGATTTCAACTCTGCTGCCCATATTCCTCCAAAATTAAGGATTTGTCGGAGCTTTCTAGTGTGCACGTGGCTTTTTCTTGGCAGAAATAAATGAATAGACATTATAGTTTCCCTGGGGAACAAAAAGACCCTTTTATGAAAGAGGGATCATGCTACGATTACAGACTCGGGTTTTAGGGAAGGCTCTAAAGCTATCCGAATGTAACATGCAACTGGCTAGTTTATAAAATCAAAAACCATTACAAGGACTGACGCTTCTCTTGGAAGGGAGCGAAAGCAGAAGGTAATTTTAATTTAAATGATTTAATGTTGTCTTACAAAATTAGCCCGGGTTATTTCTCGAAGAATCTTGGCGAAAATTTTCAGTGTAAAAAGTATGTTTGTCATTGAAGTTGACTCAATAACAGGCTAGGTTCAGTGGAAATGACATCACGTTCTCTGATACCCGCGAGGAATCCGCTTTGCTCATTGTTATTTCTTAGCTTTTTACTTGGTTTTCTGAGCCCAGCGCCCACACCTCTGTGCTTACAATTATGTTGCCTCGCTATACTTCATCGGTAGTGAGGCCTGGCAGCACCGATATTCGAAGTCTGTTTCTATTTGAGGTTGGGAAAGATCAGATTTAACAGGTCAGTGGTGATTTTGTGGAATATGGGTTAGTTTTGTCTTGGCATCTTTGCATCTCTCTGACACGCGGTTCCATGAATCCAGGTTGAGTCTGGCCGGAGTCTCCTGTGATTCTGGACAACTCACTTAATCTCAAAATTAATGTGTCCGTCTGTAATGCAATTGGTGATCATGTAAAGCGCCCTGATACCTTCTGGTCGAGTTCGCGCTATATAAAACTGCAAAAACAAACAAACAAAAACAAGTTCCTGTAGAAACCTGCTGCCAGCTCTCCCACATGCTGGGGTTGCCCACTACAAATGCTGCCTATTCTTGATTTCACCTAATGTCTCTCCCTTCCACCACCCAGTAATTCCTGTCTGTTTAACTCACTCATGGGTTCTTTTGCATCCCTGCTTTATCCCCTTGTCTCTGTTTTCTTACCTTGCTTTACTTCTGTCTTTCTCCCTTTTCTGACTTTATCACCCTTGCTCTGGGCTAATCCTGTTGATAAAAAATAAAAAGCAGTCCCCACAAATAAAGCCAGCGCCCACCACCTGCAACCACTGGCACAAGTTAAGCACAGCAGGCACTGATCCCATATTATGGACTGCACATGATACCCCTGGTCTCCAACCAATAAAGCCAGAACGCACATAAGTAGCCATTTTGAAGGCAGGTGGTAGGGTTCAATATTCCCAAATCAGACTTCATTGAGAATTAATTTATCTTTGGGGCTCGCTGAAGTCACATATTGCATGAGGTGACACACTGTGACATACCAATTCAAAAAAGAAAACTCTTTAGAGGGATGGTGGAAATAGTAGCAGAGGTGGAAAAGATACAACGCCAAGTTGGAAGAGCTAGCCAGTGATTTTGGAAGAGACATGCAATGCCGAAGAAGCAAAGAAGTGGTGGTGGAAGTACAGCTAGTATTTGAGGAAGAAACATGCAATGATCGTGGAGGAGAGAGGAAGTGATGGTGGAAGAGTCAGGTAGAGCCAAAAAAGATAGTGGTGTTGGAAAAGATAGGGAAAATGAGACAAATAGTGATGACAGAAAAAGACCAGAAATGGTAATGGAACAAACAGGTATTGATGCTGGAAAAGAGAGTGGAGATGGAGGAGACTGATTACGTGATGATGAGACAGGTAGTGAGATGGTAGAGAAAGGTATTGGAATGATGAGACAGACAGTGACAGTGGAAGAGACAGATAGAAACAATGGAGAGTGCAGCTCATGATGATTGAGGACCTTCAAGTAAATAATTTTAAACATGTTCGCTAAGTCGTCCCTCCCATTCATCATACTGCATGGTGTATCGAGGATAGGCAGCGAGAGCACTTGTAACTTTAATCTTGCAAATCAATATTAATGAGAAATGTCTCCTCTTTTTAAAAAAATCATCTGGTTAAACCTTGCTCTGTCACTTTGCGATGCACTGTAAGTAACTGAGGCCATAGGCGCTGAGCTGCTGCTATGAGCCCGGCTTCATCACTGAATCTCTGAAGAGAAGCGAGGAGCAGGGCCATCATGGTGAGACGACACAGGCTCTTCTCTGGGATTTACCTCTGACAAGAGCGGATGAAAAAATGTCAACTAATGAATTATTCCTTGTGAATGATTCCCCGACGGGAATACCGTAGCAGTCTGACATGAGTGAACTCTGTGTTAGCTCATGTAGCATCTCTGACATGCTAGGAAATGCAAAAATAATGAGTCCTTCGGCACAGGGAAAATTATAAAATTAAACTATGCCTCCTCATCTTAAAGTATGTGTGTCATGCACCTATTTAAATAAGAGATCAACTCTTTTGGGAGTCTAATCTCCAGCACATTTACTTGAGAAACTCATTATATTACACCTTACATTTCACTAAAACCCATGCTGTAATTTATTTTACATGTTTTAAGGTCTACTTCTCATTGCTACTTCTAATACTTTATTCCAACTTGACTTCATGTGTTAGGTCATTTAAATGTATTATTATTATTTGAATGTCTCAAATTTGCTTGAAAATGCACCATTTGTCCACTCTTTTTAAAAAAAATTCTTGGGGGGGGGGGGACCCCGCCGAACCTCCCGTAGGTTGTTTGGGATCGCTCGCTACGCTCGCTCGCCACAGTGCAGTGTGACAATTATTTTACGCCTCACCACTTTCAAATGTCACCAGCCGTCACTGGCTAGCCCTCTGACCTATGGACCTAGGGTATGGGCAGGAGGAATGGATATTGAAGTCAGAGGTGAATGAGGACAAAAAGAAAATCTGCAGATCTTTCAGTGTTTGGGCAGAAAAAACCAAGGTAGATGGTGTTACAATAGTCAAGCCTTGGGAATATAAACAGAATCACTATTTGAATTCTCTGTGACATAAGAAAGAGATATGTATGGCCGATTTAGATGTCAGGCGGAGTTCCTCTGACCAGCGGTCGGAGGCTATCCGCCCGACATCCTGAGTTTTCCCTCTGACCGCTGTATTTTGATTACGGCGATCAGAGGGAAAACCTCAAGGGGGTTCCGCTCCTCTTCCGACACGTTCTGTGAGCCCGTCGGAACAGGAGCGGAATATTAATCCCTTCAATGACGGCAGAGCCACGCTCGGCTCTGCCCTCGGGATTACAATTTCGATTTCCGACAGCCAAACCATGTCAGCCTTTACGACATGGATTGGCTGTCAGAAGTGACTCTGGGGCCCCTTAGCAGGGCCCCCTTACCCCCTGGCCCTCTGCATATGGACCTGGGGGCACCTATGGTGCCCCCCTCCTCGTCCCTGCACCGTGTGGCTGGCACTGTGAGATGCCTGCCACATGGTGCAGGGATGTTTACAAACTTCCATTTTCCAACAGGAGCTTGTGCTGTGGGCGTTTTCAGCCCGCCGCACAAGCTCCCATTGGAAAATGGATGTTTCTGACCGCACTATGTGAGGTCTTATCCAAATTAGGTGTCGGAACCACCGACCTATGGTCGGGCGGTTCCTTCCCCGCAACGGTGTCGACATCGTAATGAGGGCCATAATGTGTTTTTGTAAGCATTTTAACATGCATAGTTGGTCTGTGGTTGGTATATACAACTCTTTACCACTGACTTCACTTGCTTGGTCATGAGAAGCTGTTTATCAAACTTTAGCCCTTGGTTTTTAATACTTTGAACAGAGACAGGTGTTTCCCAATGACTAAGGTCAGGAAGGCAAGTTCCATATCAAAGCATCTCACAGACGATCCAGAATCTGTGTCCATTTCATCCACCACTCATGTTGATGAATGTAATTGTAAAGACATTTTGATTTCATTTTCAACTCTCTATCTTAATTTTTTGAGTATTGTCAGCATACATCTGTACTGACAACCCAAACGAATTCCTTTTACTTGAAATGTTGACTTCAACATAAAATTCTTAATGCTTCCTTGCCCTGAGAATGTCTGTTTCCACACTGGAAGGTCTGCTCTTTTTTATTATAGAGTGGCATTGATCATTATTTAGCATAAGAAAAAAAAGGAAAACACCTTTATAAGAGCCGGAAAAGGCAACTGGTTATGTCCACCCCTCTCGTAAATGGCTTTGCTGTTGTCAGCTTTAGTTTAAAAAATGCAAATTGATTGCAGTTAGGTATGGAACTAGCATTTTTTTGCAGAGTTGGCAATACCTTTTAGATAAACCAGGGTGAAATTTCAGTTCCGCTCGCCTAATCTTGCCTAATTTCTGTACGTTTGTGTTACGCTAAATCCCTGAAATTATTCTATTCCAACATGTTGCTGATAGCCAAGCTGTTTGCAGCAAAGGTTTAGTCAAGGTGCACAGCAACAATGCAAACGAAGAAAAAGCAAGCTGCTTTTATTTGCTGCACTTTTGTGTTGTGGACTATTCTCAGTGTGGCATGTGTCTATGCATCCAAAATGGACAAAAGAACAAATTTCATGCTAAAATATAGCACCAAATGTCCATTTTGCATTTTGAGTAATTATGCAGAATTTTATGGCATTTTCAAATAAACACACAAATGCAAATTACTCTACTTTCATACACTCCTAGTTTTAGCTCATTTATATCACCAAAAATGGTTTTTGAGATAGTAGGTGCAGATAAAATCTTTACTGATTTCTTATATTGTAAAATGTGCTCCATTTAAACTTAGCATTAGGGTAATAATCACTTTGCCTAATTCCTTCTAAACGACGGAGAGTGTGAGAATTGTTTTATCTATATCAATTTGGTAATACAGATAGTGCTGGTGCACTTGTAGTGCCAGAGGTATCATGAGAGGGCGTCCCTCACAGCCCCATGCAAATGATGGAATCTATTTGCCTCTGCACCTGCGCCACATTATAGGCACAAGCGCAGATGCATACAGTCCCTTAGGAGGTGCACTCACAGTGCCCCACAAAAAAGTGGTGCTCGGTCAGGGCACCTCCTGAAAGCAGCCCTCTGCAGCTTTGAAGCTGCCTCTTCATATTTCACTGAAAGTGCTCTCCTCAGGGCAGTATGAGTTCACGACTGCCCTGGGGGCAGGGCATTCATTCTAATAGGGCTCTGTACCTTTTTGCGCTCGGCACACCTTTTAAAACATGCACAATAAATTAAACAGGTAAAGTGTGCACTATGCAATATATCCCCATATCTACCGAAACATATGAGGTTTTTATTATGTTAGAGCACCAGCCCATATTGAATATCTAGTTAGCTATTCTGCATTCCATAGCATATCATTTTCATGGGGAGGTTGTTTACAATTGAAGTAACTTGGAAGTGGTAATGCATCGCTTAACAGCACACATGATAATTCATTGAAAGTTGCAGCGCAGTACATCTATCATCCTTGTGTCCAAATGTCTATGTTTATTATTTGATGGCGCTCATTGCAACCCAAATATTTCAAGCTATTTTGCTAATAGAACCTAGTAAAATCAACAGTGTTTAAGAACCCATCTACATCATTTCCTCAGAATCAGGCCTTGTAACATTTCATTTATTTTACCAAGAGCAGACTCCAGTGCTCTGGCTTTATCTCTGAACTTTAACGACCCCTTTGCCACTAGCTGGGAAAGAGCAATTTGGCCACTTTGTAAGGGTTTATTTGTTCATTAGTCCAAGACTGGTTTTATTGGTTGGTTCTTGGGCTCCGAAACCATCAGATTTGGAAACAGGTAAATGAGGATTGATTTCTGTGCCAGGCACTTATTGGTCAGGGCAATGAACCGCATCAGAAATGGACATTTACTTCCTGCATTCAGGCACTTTAATAAATAGTTGGCAAATGGATGGCAATTTATCTAATTATGTTAAACATAGGCATGTGAGGAACGGATATGCATTTCCAGGGTGCTTGAAAAGCGAAAAGCATTTCAGTTATTAGTAAAACGACTCCCAAGATATCACCCATTGCTCATAAAATATTGTTGATAAACCAGATTATTTTGATGGTCCCGTCATGCAGCAGAAATAATGGCTGGGGACATTTCAGAGGCAAAAGTGCTCTGGTTTGTTTAAGTTTTCAAAATGTCACAGCAGGTTTTTATTCGTATATGTTACAAAATCAGTAACTTCGCATTACTTAATTATATTCAAACATTAATGCATTTTCCTGCGTGAGTTGGCTGTCAATTTTTTTTTCGGGAGAGGCTGAGATTAGCCTTTCAATATGTTTTAATAGGGCTTTCTGAGCAAAGTCAAAGAGGAAGGCCTCGGTAGGCTACTTATTGTCTCCTGTAGAAATTTAAAAGCTTACAAAAGCATTTGTATATATTATGCATGCCTCTACTCGTTCTGCATATGCTGTATTTCTCTCTTATGCAATATACAGATACAGATTTTCTTCTTTTAAAACGAGAGTAACAATAAATAAAAGAAAAAGAAAAGGTTAAGAAAAGGTTAAGCATTTTAAAGATGTGGACTTATCTATGAGCTACAATGTTATCTGTGAGATTGATTAATAGAAGGAACTAGTTATTTAAAAGTGAAGTTTAAGGACTGTGGAGAAATTGTATGGCAAGACTGTAAACAAACGTACCTTAGCTCTTTTCGCACTTTATTAATCAACAGCAAGAACTGCAGCTGACATTACCCAACAAAAACCACAACAAATTACCAGCCATAAGATGCAGTCAGTAAGCCCTTTTTGTTGCCGATACAGAAAAGGTAAGTTCTTCTGCTATTGGGATTATATTTGTTGTTGCATTTTGACTTTGTGTTTGTATTTTGCATTTTAATTAGGGGTGGGTGAATTATTTTTCTGTCCACAGTGCCGGCTGTGATTATGAATCAGAGCATTGCAGCATATTTGCACCAACACACAGAAGGCAAAGAAGGATACCTACAGAAATTCCATGAACCACATGGTAAAAGGTGAAGCTGTGGTGCTTTGAAGGTAGTGGTTTGTGTGTTGCAATCAATTCGGCTAGAAATCCACCTGTTTGTGTTGTTAGTGGTGTAGAGGGGAGTTACTCAGTTGTTCACCAAATGCAAACAATGTGTGGTGCTGGCTGCCTGGCATTGTTGCAGTTTCCATATTTCCTACAGCTTTGTTATGTTTTAGGTCAGGCACTGCATTGCTTGTGGGCTGCCATAAGGGAAACATAGAGGATCTCCTTTGCGATGCTGGTGTTCTGCTGTGACTTATCTCATGGTTTGGGGCACATCCAATGGGGCGACACCTGGAGTTGCATTACAGTTGCCTCAAGTACTATTTAATTGAGCTGGCCTACCTTTGTTCGATGCTGTGGCTCGAGGAAACCCTGCAGCATTTTTAACCCGATGTCTCTGTGGGCCTGTTGTCGAGATTTTGCACTCTTTTCCTCACTAGCACCGTCTCAGAGGTAAAGCCAGCAAACCAGCGGCTTCGCTTCAGCCCCAGGGACAGCCAGGAGAACTCTGCACCCGGGCCATATGAGCCAGGAAAAGAACAACTGACCGTCCGAGCCTGGTTCTAGGACCCGCCCCACCTCTACAACCAGTGGATTCCACAGGACTCAACCTGCTAGTGACCGATTGTCATCAGTGTTTCCCCCATTGATCACAAAGTTAAAGCTTTGCAAGAGTGAAATGCACTGATTATACTTATGAATTGGTGTTGGATTTCTCTCGAGTCATGTCAATTACTTATCGTTGGTATTCAGAAATGTTTAACACATGTTCCTCTAGCAAAGCCTGACTGCTCTGTGCTACACTACCAGGACTGAGCTAGAGATTTATTAGTGTGAATCCAAAGAACATATTTGCGGTATCGTGAGAGTATTGCAAAGTGAAGCCTAACTCGCCTCGGTGCTTAATAAGCCACTTTCCTACATGGCAGAATCCAGGTGTAGATTCAAGGTTGTTGGAAGGCTGTTATGTCCCTGATGCTTCAGATCAGGAGGCCAGCCAACTAGCCCTTGGAGACACTCTGGGTTCTGGGGGTCAAGATATGGAGGTCCAGTCCTTCTCACCCAGGCAAGAGGGCAGCAAGCAGCAAGTCAGCATAGCAAAGCAGGAATCCAGCACAATTCAGTCCAGCAGAGTAGCAGTCCTTCAGCAGCACAACAGCCCTTCTTCCTTGCAGAGTATCCACTGGTCCAGAAGTGTACTGAAGTGGTGGTGTCTGAGGTCCAGTATTTACAACGAGTTATACCTTTGAAGTGGGTGAAAAGCTTCTAGAGGTTTCTCTTTGAAGTCCCCAGGCATCCTGCCTTCCCTGCCCTGGCTCCAGAATAACTACAGTCGGGTATGGAGGCAGGACACAGCCTGTTCAGGTGTAAATGGGGCTGCGCCCTCCTCCTCCCTCCCATCCTGCCAGTGATGGCCCATCCAGGCACACCTAAGCTCCCTATTTTGTGTGGCTGTTTAGGAGGAATGCACATAGACCAACTGTCAACTACACCCAACCACGAGACCAGAGACAGGCTGTGGGAAATGAATGGGTAAGGCAGGAAAAAGCAACTTTCTAAAAGCAGCATTTTCAGAATTAAAATTTAAAAACCAACTTCACCAGAAGTTAGGATTTTAAGTTTTAATTCCAGAGACATCAAACATGAACTGAATATCTCTTGTTTTTATTTTCACTTATAACACACCATGTTTTGGGGGGAACATATGGTGCAAAGCGATGTATTTTGTATATACTGCCAAGAGATATAAAAAAATACCCAGTAATTTAGGCACATCAAAATAAAATATCAAGTCAAGGAGACCAAGTGAAAAGAGTGACTTCCTGGAACAGTGGGAGAAAAAAGATGGGTTGTAATTCTACCATGAGCAATTGCCAGTGGCAAGAATACTTTCAAGCATTCCTCCCATCACCTTTTAGGTGTATGATAGGGGTGTGCGAAATTCACATAATTTGCTTTTGCTTAAATGCGCAAGATTCCAGCAAAAATATGCAAAATTGCTCGTAATATATGTGAAATGCAAATCTGTCATTTTCTACAATATTTTAAAATGAAAAGCGTCCTCACATCAATTTTTGATGCAAGGGTGCATTATGCCCTAAAACATAGTCCAAACAAAAGCAGTGCAAACAACAGCCACATGTGTTCTGTTGTTCCTTTGCATTCAAGCAACATTTTCACAGGGAATGCATTATCTGGAACTTTGTATCGCAAATCGTTCATAATTGCGCAAAGCGGCATAATGGCATGATTTTGGGGATTTTGAGTAACAAGCATCCTAATATTATGTGAATTAGGCCGGAGTAAGTTGAATTTCACCAAGATCTAGTGACTGATTGCAAGTAGTATGCCTGAAAACTTGAGTCTGGTGCAGCTTTCCAAGCCTACAATTACCAATGTTTCAAAAACTAGTACATTTGTACCCAATTAAGGAATACCTCTATGAGTGCAGATTTACTTCTTTTTTGGTAAACTGGCCACTATATATGTTTAAATTCCTGATTAAAAAAAATGAACAATCGAAAACCTCTCAGTGAAATCAGGATGATGAGAAAAAAACAACCCAGACAGCAGACCCAACTCAGGAACCCCAGACCCAGAAATCAAGCCAAGAATGCATTTATTCAAGGGGTGTCATACCCCAAAAATTACCCCTGCAGCTACGTGCTTGACTTCCTGCAACTATTTTGTGATAGGCCTGTCCACCAAATAGGCATGCTTGGGATTACTTGTTTGCATTGATCTATGAGGACGATATCCAGTTACTATTACGAGAACACAGAAAAATGTCTTTCTCATTTTCAAGGATAACTGCAGTTTCACTTTATCTTTTTTTAATTTGAGTGAGATCTTTCTCCCTTAGTAAGCCTCTGTTGCGGGGATTCTGCACATATACAGAGCTATGCACAGGATAATAGGACCTCGGTGTATAGTGGTGAACCAACCATGCACCTTAGTACCCACAATCCCAATCCGACTAGCTTTAGCGTCTCATTCGTTCTCCGTACTACAGCGAAGCTACCAATGATTAGACAACCCAGAACACGGTCTCTCTCAGAACTCGCGGGAGCAAGAACACTCTTTCATCACTCACTCATACTTGTCCACAACGTGCGTAATAAGAGACCCAGTATAGTTTAAAATGTTTATTTCAACTATCGGGCTCTAAGATAAAGTACACGTGCCAGTACTATCAGCATAATGCATAATGATAAAATAATAAGCATGGTTACAATTCCATAGAATACAAACGGGGACAGCATTTTATAAAGACAGTGGATATAGGGCTAAATGGCCTTACCACCCTCCCCGTGCTATTAACTAGTTTATTATAAAAGTAGAAGACCTCTGGGCTTTGACAGGCGGACCCCCATACCTCAATATCTAGATGCAAGGTTTACATCATCAGATAAGCACAGCTCTTCTCCCTGGAAAGGTTTTTCTCCAAGTGCCACCAACAGGGAGATCACAATATTAAAAGCACACAAATTTCTCCAGTGCAGCTGTATGTCGTGTTATGTCTATGTGCGAGGGGCTGACCAGATCAGCAATAACAAGGGACATTGTTTTTCGACCTTGTACATGGTGTGTGGACGAAACCCACAGGGAACATGAGAAAAGGTGAAAGGCAAAAAGGCAGACAGTTCTAATATAGCCGGGCACAAGCAGAGTATGGAAAAACAAAGTCACAGAGTAACGTGTGCAAAAAAAGGCATCATGGCAGCCAGGCCTAAGCTAACTTAGCAATGTAGACAATGAGGCCACAAACCACACTACACCCTCCCCTGGTCAGTCCATAGGCCAAGACATAGGACGAAAACAGAGTTCAAATAGATGGAGCAGAATGTAAACGTCTATTTATGAAAAGTCCCCTTGAAGGACAGTGAATGGAAAAAAAGTTCATGATAAAAAAATTCCAGATAGGGCCAGAAAGCAGGACACTAAAGGACAATAAAAAAAAATCCAGAAATGCAGGTTATAGAAAGCGAAGGCCCCTAATCCAATAGAGTGTATGTGCAGAAAACTGCCACACCTTCCAAGAGGACATCATTGGTATCGTCTGAAAAAAGAGATGCCATCCAGTTCAACAAATCAAAACTGCATTCATGTTCCTCATAATAGGGAGCAGTGATCAGCATTGCGGGACAACTTGCGTGATACTCAATATAACTTTGTTGTAGGAGATTCTGAGCAGCCGCCCAGATATCCCATTTCGCCAAAACTCCAAGTGCAGCCGCACGCGCCATCAATCCAGCGCCGGAACAGTCCCGTTCATGGGCCACTAAGGGGCCCATCAACTGGCCAAAACCGGGTCCGACAGAGACGTATTGGAGAGGCAAACATCCAAGGACCAAGAGAAAGGACATCGTAAGCAAGACATCACAGGTTGCACGCAAGTGAAATACGCAAAGCGAAAAGAAAGTCTATATGACACACTGAGTGTCGCCAATGGTAGGATGCCGAAGCTGATGAGCATGCGTTCACGGAGCATCCGGAGTCGACCTTGGTCGAGTAGGCCCCCAGGAAGTGCAGCCATTTTGCAGCAAACAAATTAAAAGCAATAATCCAGCAGCTAAGGCTAGGAGCAATGGGAAGCCGCCAAAGACGCTGGAAAAAATAGAATGAATAAAAGCCGGAATTACACCAAATATAGTTTGAAAGGAGGTAACAAGGCCAGAACCCACAACTTTAAAAAAGTGCACAAGACCTTCGGTATTAGAAGCATTGAAAACGCGGTGAATCAGTTCACAGAAATGTTGTGGGAGGTTTGTGTTCAAAAGAGCCTGTATCTCACTGTGGGTACTAGCCACCTGGAGGACGAAGGTCTCCCGTGCGGAAGTGAGCATAACCTCCTTGTTCAATAATAGCGCCTTTATTCTGCTCAATTTATTGAAATCCGCCTTCAAAGTGGGTATGGAAGGCCAAATGGAACTATCTATTATGTCTTGCGGGGGCAGGAAAAGCACATTTCTGCAGCACACAACACAGTGGGAAACCGTTACAATGTAGGGGATGCCGGCCTGCATTCCACAGCAGTACTGATTATTTAGAAGGAGATAGCTACCATTTGCAAGCACAGTGAAAGTAGGGGATATAACAGGAGCCGGAATGCCCGTTAAAACACAAGCAAGATTCGGAGCTGAAACATTAAAAGCCCCGTGCAATTTAATGTTTTTACAAATTAGGGAATGACCCACTGTAGAATCGCAAGACTCTCCCGTGAGAAAAACCTCCTTTCCGTCCCTAAGGCATCTGTACATGAAAGGCAGGGACCAAAGTTCATGCAAGAAGGCACTGCCTAAAGGCTGAAAACGGCCAACAGGATAATGTTTCATGCATGAACTGAACTCAAATAAAGAAAAAGGCAAAGCGATAACCCCGTGAACTAGCCACACTGCAGAGTCCAACTCCGCCACAGAGAATGGTAACGGCTCTATCTTTTCGATATGTAAGAGAGTGTATGCTGCATCGTTCATGGACATGAATTGCTGTTTTTCAGTTAAATTAAATGGCAAGAACAAGGCAGACGTGTTTAAAAAATGCCATGGAACCTTGCCCATTTTCAATGTTTGCAACGTCCACGCAAACTGCATTACTGAACCCAATTGATTCTGACCATGATATAACACAGACACATCATCTTGTACAATATCAACAACAGATGAAACAATATTCTCTAATGTGTAAATGCGGGAAGACAGGGTATTAATACTATTGTCAACAACAGCAAGCACTTTCTCTAGATTAGCTTGATCGATTTCCCGTAAACGGGAAGCAGCTTCAATTTGCGAAAGCTTCCAGAGTTCATTGTAAGTTTCATAAATGAACCTCTTAGGTCGAGGACCACGAGGCCCTAGAACAAAATCGGACAGATCAAGGTTGCCTGATAGGAGGGATAAATGTTGTTTTACAGAATCTAATGAAGAGTGCTGCAACCACTGTTTACACAATTTACCAACAGAATACGTTGTAACAGTACAAGAGTCAGAAAACCTCAGATCTGGCCTATCCTGTTTGTAATCAGGAGCTGAGTCATGAAAACGCAGTTGGCAGGCATTCGATGCTATGGGCCAAGCCAACCAGGGCGACTGAACAATCGTAGAGATATCAAACGAATTGTTTTGAAACAAAGTTTGCAAATTGGCAAGGGAAATATTGAAATGCAAGCTCTCGTTAGGAGTGGAAGACAATACGGGAATGGAGGGTGCATTCAATTGTTTGGAAGTAGCTAAACCCCAACAGGTTGTCTGAAAGATCGTACTATTCAAAAACAAAATCTGGGCCGGGATTAGGCAGGCACGGTGCAAGGCTTCCGTACCGCGTACCTGCCATGATTTGGTGCCCCAAATAGATTTCAAGTCAATGGTGTCCTGCCAGTGCTCATAACCACCCACGGCTAATGCGTTCAAAAAGGAACCCGAATATAGCAATTTGGTGTGGGTTAACATGACCTTCTGAGTGGACGAAGAGTTCAATTTAAAATAATAGGACCCAGGGTTTGATCTATCAAAGTCTGTAAAATAAGTAAATGTACTTATAAGTGTTTGCGAGCTACCTGGCAAAGGGGTCGGACAATGTTCCCATTGTGTGTAATTAAAAGTACCCCGAAGTGTACTTGGTTTATGGAGAAAATGGTTGCCCCAATGCTGGTAACAATATAAATCAGCAATAACTTGCAGAATTTAAGTACAAATCCTCAGCATTAAAAGCAGCATAATATTTCAAATCAGAGAATAACGACTCAACGGCAGGCACATCCCAATCGTCAGAATGAACATTACTCTTTACTACATCACCCATGGACACACGGAGGACATTCAGTACATTAATAATCTCGGTTGGTCCATGAATTTTGAAATTTACTGCATCCCATATGATGCCATCAGCGACTGGGAAGGCTGAGATGTTCACAAATGGGTGGTCACGCTTCATGATGTGAGAGGAAGAATGCGGAGCTAAAGTTCCAGCGACACAGTTCACTGCAGAGCATTCTGGTAAATAGTGACCATTGATGAGCAAGAAAAAAACTGTCACAAAGCCAATGGACATGAACAGGAAATTCAGGAACAGTACCAACCAGATGTATGTCCATGGCGGGACCAAAAAATTGTTCCTGAACCAGGATATAAAAATACTGAAGCTGGACGGGATAAGTGATGAGGTGGAAGCCGAATCAAAGGAAAAACGGGTAGGGCTCAGTGGTGTTGTAGGTAAATGAGCCACCGACTCGTTTGCGGGGTATGCATACTCGGTCTCCTCGTTGCAGGAGGAAGCCGGGAAGTCGAGCAGGCGATCAGGCAAAGCGACCATCTCAATGGCAACATCAGTGTCCGTGTAGGCTGGAGGGCCACAAACAAGAGTCCTAGAAATGGCTGGACATGAGATCGCAGGTGTTACGCTATTCAGGATCGGCCAGATGTTGTAGCTTGACATTGTCCACTGAGATGTATCTGTTGTCTTTGCGACCAGGAAGCGGTGGTAAGATGACTGTACGAGTACCCTTCAAGCCAAGGACTGGAACCGGTGCACGATAAGAGGGGCCAAATTCTTTTTTTTCTCCACCTTTTCTCGGGACCAGATCTCCAACCTTCGGAAGACAGCCGGCAACCGGAATCTGCAGCGCAGCGTCAGTGGCTGAAGGCAAGAGTTCGTTTGCAAGTTTGTCATGGGTCATTTGTAAGTCCTGCAACATAGTAGAATGATTATCTACGTCAAAGATTGCGGCATTTGCCGCCATGTCTAGACCATCAACGTCGGGCACAAACATTTGTATGCCAAAGAGCATTTCGTATGGGGTCCGCCCACCCAGAGATCTTCTAGGGAGATTATTAAGTGCACGTTGCACGCTATACAAGTGGGCCAGCCAGTTCCTGCCAGTACCTAAGACTCTAGCTGTCAAGGATTGCTTTAAGTCACGTTTCATTTGCTCCACAATCGAATTGCCCTCAGGTCTATATGGAGACGAAAATTGCACCCGCACCCCCAGTGACCTCATAGCATCCTTGTATGCCTTAGAGGCGAACGCTGGACCTTGGTCGGAATGGAAGGTGCCACAGGCAAAAATTCCCACAAAGACACGCAAATCCCTTATGACATTTCGAGCGTCAGCACTCCGTTGTGGCCAAACCCAGATGAAATGTGTGCACGAATCCACTGCAACTAAGATGTATTTATATGCAGTGTCAGAAGAAAATGGACTGCAGTGATCAAGGTAAACACACCCAAAAGGTTTGTTAGAAATGCAGAGCTGTGTTTGTGGTGGTCGTGTAACCGTCGAAGGCTTAATTTGCTGACAAACGTCACAAGAAAGCACATAAGTACGGGTCTGTTTATATAAACCACGCCACCAGTAACGCTGCTGCAAGATGGAAACAGTCGCAGTTACACCAGCATGGGCCGAAGCCAAGCCTTCGTGTGCTGCCGTTATTAAGGAAGGTCTGCGATCCGCGTTGGGAATCGTCCGATCACCAACGTCTGAAATTCTTACGTAAGGAACCTGTTCGGGACTTAAGTGATAAGAGTACTTGGAAGGGAAACCCCGTGGGTAATTAGCACCTTCCTTCGTTGCAGCAATAGCTGCCAAAATCTCATTATCTATTTTTGTCATGGATCTTGTAACTGCTGCTACTGAGCACGTGGCTATTGCCGATTTGGCAGCTTCATCTGCCAAACTGTTACCGACCGCGTGTGCGCCCACACGCTGGTGGACAAGAGTGTGAATCACCTGTGTGAGAGGCAGACGTTGTTTAAGATCTGACACTCGAACCCAAAGCATTTTATGCTTAATTGTGCTGCCTTTAGCATCTCTATAGTTGTTTTGAGACCAAAAGAATAGGTTGTCATTAAAGGATTGAACACAGTAGTAAGAGTCGCATACAATAAGTGTTGTCACGTCTGGATTCGCGAACTCAAGTGCATGCACCAAAGCACGCAGCTCGGCCAATTGAGCAGTACTGTCTCCTAGTGCCTGTGTGTGCACTACACTCGACTTGAACTCACCGTCGCCATAGTACCTGCGACAATAGCACATGCTGCGGAATAAGCATGCTTAGAACCCGTGGCCGGTTGCGCTGAGCCATCGGTGTAAATGATACATTTGTACTCCTCAAGCGGCAGCAAAGACAGAGGAGGAGGATGAACAAATTCATACTGTAAGAACTCCTGTGTCTGAAGAGAGGAATCAAAGATAAAAGTGACATCCGGGGACGTCAGAGATGTAGCCCATTGTATCCAATGGGGGTACAAAGCCTTAGAGTTTGGTACACTTGCCTTCGTCACTGCCTCAAGGGCAGGATATGGTGTCACCACCAAAATGCGTTTTCCTGTGCCAGTGCGCGTTCCTTTAGAATCGCCATTTGCACTGCAGTCAAAACTTTCTCCACAGAGGAAAAGCGCAACTCCGCTGAAGTGTAAAGATGTGACTTGTATGCAATCGGTAATGTGTCACCTTCGTTAAAGGTTAAGTACGTGAAACCCACTGCCCCTGGTACAATTCTAATCACCAGGTTTGTGTGGTTGTCACAAGTCAACAAGAAGTTAGATTCAAGTAGATCAAACTGCAAAGAGTGCAGTATAGAGGAATGCTCAGGAAGCCAACATGACTTCGAAAAGTTAGGCTGTATCAAGGCATATAGCGGCTTGATACGCTGGGCATATTCGGGAATGTAAGTACGCCCGAAATTTAGAAATCCCAGTAATGACTGAAGCTTCTTCAGGGTGGTCAGAGGGCGCAAAAGTGCGCACTTCTCCAAGAAATGGGAAGCTAAGCCCCTACCTTCATTGTTGAGCTCATAGCCCAAAAACAAAACAGTGAATTCAGTGATGTGAGATTTGGCAAAATTAAATTTGTATCCTAAAACCGCAAATTCAAGAATAATGCGGTCCACACGGGAAAGATGCAGCCATAATTCGTCGTCTGTCAGATAGATATCGTCGACGTACGAACACGCATCTGGGTCTATGCTGTCCAACAAAGAGACAACACGGGCGGCGAAGACACCCGGGCTGTTCTTGTAGCCCATGGGCAAACGGCGAAATTTAACTTGTTTTCCACCGGAAGTGAAAGCGCTCCATTGGCTGCACTCCAGGGACAAATTGTGCGAGTAAAATCCATTGGATAGGTCAAGTGTCGTTTTATATTTTTTACGAGCAAGACTGTCTACAAGCGCAGAACTGTGGGTATTTTGTACCGCGAAGGTCCGACAATGAGAGTTCAAATGCCGGTAATCCAAAACTAAACGGTACCACCCATCGGGTTTAGAAACCGCAAAAAGGGGATTATTCATTGGTGATACGCATGTTTCAATTACTCCTTGATATTCTAACTGTGTCAGAATGTCTGAAACGGGACCTTTAGCTTCCCGCCAGATGGGATATTGGGGTTGTGGCTGTGGCAGAGACCGCAATGGTATATCATGGGGTGGAGAATCCTCGTCCCAGCCCACGTGGTTTAGGTATAGCGCCAGAGCCAGGGCCCCAGCCCATTCAGCTGCGAGAGCATCCACTTTGTCCTTGGGGACATGACGAGAAAAGCTCGGAAGGATGACCTCCTCCCCTCTACGAGCAGCAAGTACGAATGGGGGCGGCCAATCCGCCTCCGCCAACAAAATGTCGTAAGAAGAGGTCAGATTTTCCCAAAAAATCCCTTTAATAACACGCTCAATGTCACCTTCAATTTGAATGACAATGTTAAATAGTCTGTCAGGGGGTGCCACTCGGGTGTCAGCTGTCTCGACAGTAATGAATGTATCAGTTGCTGTCGCCTCCACATGAGGACGCAGTGCCTCCCGCACTATGGTAACTTCCGCGGCGCTGTCTAGCAGCGTCACTGCCCACGTCCAATTCAGGAGTCTCGTTCTCACCGTCTGTGGCATACCTCGCTGTTAATGCTGCAACTTTTTTCTTCTGAAATTGTGGGCGAGAACGTTGAAATTCTTCTGGTTTCCCTCGGCCTGGTTGTCGAGGTTGGTCTCGTCCCTGTGGGGCCTCACGACCCCTACCTCTATCCTGTCGATCTCCTCCACCAGTCTGGGAGATCGATGATGCCTGTGAAGAACGAGGAGAACACGGGTCAGGGACTTGAAATCTATCTGGAGATTTAATTCTCGCTCTGTCGTGCAAATCATAAGTGCGTTCAGAAGATATGGAAACCGGGGATGCGGCACGCGACCCTGGTTTTAATTGTTGCTTACCCTGTTTTTTCAACCTCCAGTTCTTTTTAGTAAAGAACGGTTTCTCATCTTTCTCAGACTGAGTTTTTTGTTGTGGCTGTGATTGAGTTTGCGTTTTAGCAAAAGGCTTAACCCCCAGACTATTGTGGCCAATGGTTTTATAAGCCTGTGCAATAATTTTCGGTAATTCGCGTGGCTTGTCCGGCTCCGGGACCAAAGCCAAAGCATTAGCGACTTGAAAGTTGACTGCATCACCCTTTACGTTTGCAAGGATTAGATCAGCCACCACATCGAACACTCCCACCAGTCTCATCCCCAATTCCACAGCCGCTTCAGGGCCATGTTCATCCTGCACTCGTTTAATTACAGAGGGGAGAACTGTCATGGAAGGAGTGCCGAAACACTTCGCATACACTGCTGCGAATACCTTGCCCCAGTTGTTGCATTCTGCCAACTCAGGAATTAAGTCTTTCGGCAAGCTAATCGTCAAAATCCTGTGTTTGTCCACAGGAGAAGTGTTTGGAAAAACTGCCTCCAGCTGGTCAAATTTTTCTGCAAGCCAATAAGGCAAATCATCCTTATTTTGTGGGCGCTTGCCCATCACCGAATTAACCATGACGGGACTTATGGTTACAACGCCCGGTCCAGCTGGATGCGCCGCAACTCCAGGAGGGGCTCCCTGGACGTTGCCTGTAACGTATTGTACCAAAGCTCTGTGCACGCGGATTAAAGATGCATGCAATGCGCGCAGTTCATCAACCGCAAGCGTCAAATAACGCGGATGTGGGGTATACCCGGCCAAGACTGGCCAAGTGGCCCCATCTATTGATAAGGGGCCTAAACGAACCGGGGTGACCGGATGTGTGAGGGCGCCATTAAACCAAATACGGTGTTGCCATGCCGTAAGTGGTACTTCAAGAGCCTGATAAGGCCGATAAGCATTGGGTAGGGCAGTGGGAGCGTACACATGAAACAAATTGTCCGCTCCTTCCACCGCCGGAAAAGTGACCCAAGAGTAAAACACCTCAAAGTGGTGAGCCGGATTAGCCTGCACCACAAAGATGAGAGCGACACCCGCGTCACGCACTCCATAAGCAAACAAATGAGCCCGGAGCGCAGCACGGCCATGTGCTGGTATATTTACATCCGCCATTAAGACCAGGAATGATCGACAACCTATTGTGAGGCAGCGCAATATAGGGTTAAAGTAAACACCTTTTAAGAACTTCAAGCTTGAAAGAACCTATAAAAACATCAATATAGGAGGTATCACCCTCACATACGTCTCCGGAAGCGTAAGTGAAAGTTATTGTGGACAAGCACAAGCACTACCAAAGCGTCTCGCAGATAAGAAGCCCCAAGTTGGGCACCAATTTTGCGGGGATTCTGCACATATACAGAGCTATGCACAGGATAATAGGACCTCGGTGTATAATGGTGAACCAACCATGCACCTTAGTACCCACAATCCCAATCCGACTAGCTTTAGCGTCTCATTCGTTCTCCGTACTACAGCGAAGCTACCAATGATTAGACAACCCAGAACACGGTCTCTCTCAGGACTCGCGGGAGCAAGAACACTCTTTCATCACTCACTCATACTTGTCCACAACGTGCGTAATAAGAGACCCAGTATAGTTTAAAATGTTTATTTCAACTATCAGGCTCTAAGATAAAGTACACGTGCCAGTACTATCAGCATAATGCATAATGATAAAATAATAAGCATGGTTACAATTCCATAGAATACAAACGGGGACAGCATTTTATAAAGACAGTGTATATAGGGCTAAATGGCCTTACCACCCTCCCCGTGCTATTAACTAGTTTATTATAAAAATAGAAGACCTCTGGGCTTTGTCAGGCGGACCCCCATACCTCAATATCTAGATGCAAGGTTTACATCATCAGACAAGCACAGCTATTCTCCCTGGAAAGGTTTTTCTCCAAGTGCCACCAACAGGGAGATCACAATATTAAAAGCACACGAATTTCTCCAGTGCAGCTGTATGTCGTGTTATGTCTAAGTGCGAGGGGCTGACCAGATCAGCAATAACAAGGGACGTTGTTTTTCGACCTTGTACATGGTGTGTAGACGAAACCCACAGGGAACATGAGAAAAGGTGAAAGGCAAAAAGGCAGACAGTTCTAATATAGCCGGGCACAAGCAGAGTCTGGAAAAACAAAGTCACAGAGTAACGTGTGCAAAAAAAGGCATCATGGCAGCCAGGCCTAAGCTAACTTAGCAATGTAGACAATGAGGCCACAAACCACACTACACCTCCCAACATGTTTGCGGCTGTTCACAAAGGTAAGATATATTTTTGAGTAATTTACTCATGCAATTTTACAGGAAACAGCCATTACAAGGCGGCTGTTTCCCTGCATACCATTGCAACACAAGCGTTACCACGCATGAATTGTAACAACGCATAGTCATTACTACGCATTTTTTTACAACGCATGTGCTTTTACCATGCATGCCTTTACAACGAATTTCATTGTAAAGGTGTGTGTGGTAAAAGCATATGCCTTGTAAAAAGATATAGGCGATACACCTCGTTGTGAGGAAACAGAGGCTCTTCCGTTTCCTCACAACAACGTGCACCGCCCCTCAGACCTTACATGCAGCAGGAACCAGGAGGAGAGAGAGGAACCACGAGGACAGAGAGGTAAGGGGGATTGGGCCTGGGTTGAGGGTTACTTTTTTAGGGTAAAAGGGTGTCAGGGGGTGGGGGGTGTCATGCAGGGTACTGTTTTATGGTTTAGGGTAGGGTCGGGAGGTCGTGCAAGGTAGTGTTTTAGGGTAGGGAGAGGACTGGGGGTCGGGGGTGTCGTGCAGGGTAGTGTTTTAGGGTTTAGGATAGGGTCGGGTGGGTCATGCAGGGTAGTGTTTAAGGGTAGGGAGAGGACTGGGGGTCGGAGAGGGTCGTGCAGGGGGTAGTGTTTTAGGGTTTAGGGTAGGGTCAGGGGTCATACAGGGTAGTGTTTTAGTGTAAGGAGAGGACTGGGGGTCAGGGGGAGGGTCGTGCAGGGGGTAGTGTTTTAGGGTAGGGTCAGGGGTGTCATGCAGGGTAGTTTTTTAGTATAAGGAGAGGACCGGGGTAGGGGTAGTGTTGTAGGTTTAGGGTAGGGTCGGGGGGGTCGGTCAGGGTAGTGTTTTAGTGAAAGGACTGGACTGGGGATTGGGGGAGGGTCGTGCAGGGTAGTGTTTTAGGGTAGGGAGAGGACTGAGGTCGGGGGTGTTGTGCAGGGTAGTGTTTTAGGGTTTAGGGTAGGGTCAGCGGGTCGTGCAGCATAGTGTTTTAGGGTAGGGAGAGGACTGAGGGTTGGGAGAGGGTCATGCAGAAGTGGTGTTTTAGGGTAGGGAAAGGATCGGGGGTTGGGGGGTCATGCAGGGGTAGTGATTTAGGGTTTAGGGTAGGGAAAGGATTGGGGCTCGGGGGGGTCATGCAGGGGTGCTACATTAGGGCTTAGGGTAGGGCAGGGTAGTGTATCTTACCTTAGATACTTTTATCAAGAGTATACCTTTACCACGCATGCTTTTGCGTTGTAATGGCATGCGTGGTAAAGGCATATTTGTTGTAATGGTAGGTCGTGGTGAATGACAATGCATAGTAATACCCGCGTTTTAATGAGAGGCGGGGAATTAGTATGCGTTGTAACGTGTCATATTCCAATTTTACATGTACACGTTTTAGGACCTTTATCTCTTTCGGCTATTCACAAAATCTGAGTGTAAAGTTACTAAAAAGTGTAAACTTGCATGGCTAAGTTTAAGCTACTACAAACAAAATCGTAAGTCTAGCACCCCGCATGGTCAAGCTCTGAAACTAATGAGGGCAGTGACTTAAACGTAACCTCCATAAGAAATAATGCAAATTTAAATTAAATGATTTCAAATACTTAAAAATGTAAATAATTGGAATTTAATGTTGAACAAATATATAAAAATATTACATATTTTATATTTATATGAATGAAAACATGGGATGCTGTCTGCAGCCTCTTGCAGGCGACCTTCCCTGTGTTTGTAGTCAATCACAGAAGGGTACAAAAATTGCCACCTGCCTAATGAAAATTCATTAGGCATGTCATTCTGCAGTCAGTGTCCACATTTAAGGAATTTACTTTTAGTACAACATGCCCTTAATCTTTCTTATCGGTCCCCCATATCCAAAATACATTGCCACTTCCTTGTTTGTTCCTTCACAAGTGATAAGTACCTTCTTAAAACTCAAGCTTTAACATCCACTTCAAATAGTAATAGTACTTTTTCCAAGATGCAGTGGTGTTGAATGACCTCTCGTTGAAATCCGTGCCACCTTCATTGGCACACCCTTTGAAGCCTAGCTATACTAACCTAGTATAAGCATCACTTTAAAGTCATCTGCGCTAAGATACCCTACCAAGGATATAGTACTCTTTGCGAATGGTTATGGCCAGTCAAAGCCACATTTTTCAATGAGCGAACCAATGAGGAAAAAATGTCAATGATGGTATAAGTACTCAGAGCTTGCGCTTTCAGTCTTGCTGATGTTCAGGCAGGGATGGGTGTGATGCCTAGAATATCCTGTATAATACAGGTGTCAGTTCACCAGAAGAGATAGCTGTAATCTGTGTATAGTATAAAGTATTTTATAGAGAGAGAGACAAAGGCAGAGATCAGACCAATGTGTAGAGTATTCGTTATAATAGAGATGGCAGTGCACCTACAGAGTTGACTATATTGTGTGCATTCAGACTATCCTGTATAACAGCAGTATCAGTGTCCAAACAGAGATAGCTGAAGTGTGGTTGTAGTAGATAGTATTTTATGAAGAGTGTCCAATTCATAGAGTATCCTCTATAATAGAGATGGCAGTGCCCAGCAAAGTTGAGTATAGTGTGTATGTGTACAGCATATCTTGTGTAGTAGTGAGAGCTAGGCAGAGCTAGGCAAGTAGAATATGCTATATTATACTGAGGGAGCTCAGGTAGAGATGGGTGCAGTGTGTGTGTAATAACCTGTATGGTTAAGACAGACTGAGATGGAGACTGGAATTTTGTATAGAATATTCTATATGGTAAAGAAGAAAGATTCAGGTACAAACTGTGTAATATATCCTACACAACAGGCTCATGCACATATACGTGCGTGGCCCAACACAATAGAAATTTGGTTCATGCAGATACACCTTCAGCGTGTCTGTTTATTATGTTGTATAATCCCCTCAGTTTGTTGTACATTGTATCTTTCTGAAAGTTCGGCAGTCTAGTCTAGCACTGTTATCTGGGTGCAAGTTTAAAGACCTAGGGCCTGATTCTGATGCGGGTTGGAAAAGCTTCCCGACCGAATCGGGTGGGAAATGGTTTCCGACCCACTCGGATCGGGAAAGTCCGACTGGCGGAGTAGGATGCATCCGGATGCTTCCAGATACGATTTGGTTGAACTCCGATTGAATTCAATGGGAACATTTGTTCCTAACCGCATCAGAATTGGGCCCTCGGTCGGGAAGACACGTTCCCGATCCGATTTGGAAGGAGCAAATGCCGTTAGGAGGCCTTCCTAACCGCATCAGAATCAGGCCCTTGGTCGGGAAGCTTTTCCAACCCGCATCAGAATTGGGCCCCTAGTGTGCGCGATTAGATTTTGGTCACGTCGGCTGTGAAAGGATCTAAAAAGACAACCTACGCACTTACACTCTCAAGCTGAGAGGCCAAAAGGCAACTCCAACACTGCCTCTTCTCACCGTTCATTGGCTTATACGCATACAGTATTGCACAGCATAACAAGATCTGCAGTACAATGCCTGGTATTTTATTCAGCCCCACGTTCTGTAATCATGGGAGTACTTGCTGCAGACTTGACATTCCTTTTATTCAGGTTGTATGCTATTAACCTCTTTTGCCCTTTTCATAAACATAGTGGCACTTCCCACTGGGCTTTTGTGCTGAACCTGCCCGTCTAAAAACCGTTCAATTATTTTTACTCAATTAAATAAATTGAAAGAGATAAAGAGCATCACTTCACCTCTTGGAATCTAGTTAATTGAGGGAAAAAACCTCACAAGATGCGCAAGGTGTACTGTTCCGTGCTCCTGAGGCTGCAACACACTCTCACAGATGCCACAACATGGCTGTGTGTGACTTCTCCATCTATGCCCTTTGTCCCCAAGTTGCTCTGTCAGAGTAAGCATGCGTGAATGGATCCAGGAGGGCAGTTTGACACGCAGTGTGAGTGTCACATAAATCTTTTGGAAGTAGTGTGCTTTCAAACATATTAAATTTAAGAATCCTTAATATTGTTGTCAATGCACTGTATATGTTCATAGTTCTAATAATATTTGTTTCAATGGATCATGGTGATTATTTTAAGCAAAACAATGCAATTGTTTAGCAGACACGGGGCAGCCTAATGCAAAATGAAGAAGATTTCACAACAGTCCCTTGTCTCTGAAAGGTAAGTCAGTGTGTGTAAGGCTCACATAGTATGGGAGTAGCAGATCGGGATCATAGCTAAATGAGGCTTTGAGTGGCAGTGGGTGATGCAGACAAGATAAATAGGGTAGAAGTATGTGTAGATGGGAGAAATGAGCAGGAATTTAGAAAACCCACTTACTCACTGTGTTAGAATTGCAATTTAGAATACTTTAAAAGCTGCAGAAATGTTTACATTAAAAAATAACTTGTATGCAAAAAGTGCAAATGCATAATGTTTAGAATCTTAGGGGCCCATTACGATACCCGGCGTAAATAAATCCGCCAGGCATGGAAGCTGCAAAAATCCGCCCGCACACACCGCCTGAACACCGACCACGCCATTATGAGTACACAAACCGAAAACCGCCATCGGCGGAAAAATCACACAAAATACCGCCCGCCATCGTCCGAGTCGGAGTCAAACCGCCCGCCACGGACGGAAACACGCACGACAACACAAAACCGCCCGCCCTCACGGCCGACACACCGCACGTGAAATTACGATCGCACCGCCATGAGCGCGGAAAAACAACAAATATACCGCCCGCCAGCGCAAACAACGCCGATGAGAATCGACACGGCAGAAGCCATGGCGCCAACGTACCTGCACAGAAACCATCCGCACACAAAACCAATAGCACACAACATGGCCAACAAGTCCACACAGCAAGGCACGCACAAATACACAAGCACAGTACACATCCCGAAAACACCCCCCGGACAAACAAAAAATACAAAGGCCAGAACCCCAGACACAACACACCTGAAAACAACAGACCATGAGGACACACCCACATAGGTGAGTACAAAAGCAGCACTCCCACAGACCACAACCCCTTGCTACATTGCAAACCAGAGAGGAGAGGAGAGGACACAGTGACACAGCAAGGACAGCAGCACACCACAGAAACGCACACATCACAACCACCACCACCACCACCACCAAACACCGGCACCACAAACCCCCTGCACATTACACAACACACACCGCACCAGCACCACAAACACCATGGCACCACAAAGGATGCCCAAGTTCACGCCCATGGAGCTGACGGTCATGGTCGACGAGATCATCAAGGTGTACCCACAAATCTATGGGAACATGGTCCAGCACACACCACTAGCCACCAGAAACAGAATGTGGAACCGGATCGTAGACCAGGTCAATGCAGTCGGGACCCTGCCCAGGAACAGAGGTGAAATAAACAAACGTTGGAATGACGTAAAGAGCCTGGTCAAGAAGAAGGAGGGCAAAAACAGAGAGCTGGCTGCCGTCACTGGCGGAGGGAATCCCGCGCTCTTTAAGACCTTCAAAGCGTGGGAGGAGAAGGTGCGAGTCGTAATCCATCCGGAGATCCTCGCCGGATTAGCAGGGGGAGTGGAGGCTGGTAAGTACAAACTAATGTATACCAGCACACCGCTATGTACTCACATGCGCAACTACCATGCCACAGCTCCCAGGGACAAACACCCCCATGTCCAGCACACAATACACAACACACACATGCAACAGACACCACCACACACAGCCCAAACCGAACAACTGTAAGATGCGTGGGGACATGTGTACACTAAGCCAGCCACGTAACCACCAACAGGTCCCCAAATATGCCAGAAGCGCCACAACGAGCACCCACCACACCCATGTGTCCGTCACAGCTGCACTAACCGACAAGTAACAGGTAAGTGGCAGGAACACAAAGTGCAGTGGGTGGGACGGTGGACAGCCCAAGTACAACACACACCAGGCCCCAGTCCCACAGAACAGCAAGGAGGAGCATCCCCCACACCCCACACCCACGTGTCAGCCACCGCAGTGCACAACGACAGCCGAAAGGCAGACATCACGGTCCACAGCAATCGGTGTCAGTGGGTGTACAGCCACCCCACGACCCACTACACCCCCCACCCCCACAGACCTGCAACATGGAGCACCCCCGCTTAGAGCCATGTGGCATCCAGTACAGTGCACGCACGAACAACTTGCAGGTGGGAAACTGGACAGGGCTGGATTACTGGAGGCATGAGGAGCATAACACCACCAACACATGGGACATGTCACGTAGCAGACGAACACGCAGCACCGCCCACCGTCACGAACAAGTGAACAATGTGCACACGGACATGAACAACAGACTCACACCCCACATGACCCATCACAGACATAGCAACACCCAAGGAGCCACGTCTGCATGCACAAGCCACACTGAATATAGTCCCACACGGCAGCCACTGTGCAACTCATCACACACAACCGAAACACCATTGAAGTCCTGTCCATGTAGCCCCCACTGCCTGTCAACCCCACACCCCACAACTACGCCTATGTAAGACAAACAACACTAGACGCAACAGAGCGGAACAACAGAAATGCACACGAACACCACTGAACCCATCAAACTCACAGACACACCATGCACATACAACATACCATCCATCCCATCCGTCAGCCCCAGTCTCATGAAAGGCATGTCATCCGCACAGCTGCCACACATACAGCAGTCACGCTAAGACACATGCCCATGACCAACCATGTGCCAGAAGTCAATTAAGCGCACGACACACTGTGAGCAACAACACACAACATGGGCCACACCCCCGAGCACTGCAGTGATGCACATGGCACAGGGCAGCACGCACACCAAGGAGATGGGACAACTGCAATACGTTGGCTGGCACACAACTATCACTCACTCATAACGATGCGTCCAATGCCATGTCCAGTAACCACAACAGACAGCAAATATGCAGGGCATGTCAGGCATGCACACACCTCAGACCATGCACTGTCATGCTGCCACAACACATGTCACGTTCGGCACCCATGGCTCACAGCATGTACCCCAAAAGCATATCCCCTCCCAAATGCGAATCTGGGGCATGGCCCCCATGTTGCCATATGCGTTCCTAAGCGTTCCATGTGAACCCCAAAAGCATATCCCCTCCCAAATGCGAATCTGGGGCATGGCCCCCATGTTGCCATATGCGTTCCTAAGCGTTCCATGTGAACCCCAAAAGCATATCCCCTCCCAAATGCAAATCTGGGGCATGGCCCCCATGTTGCCATATGCGTTCCTAAGCGTTCCATGTGAACCCCAAAAGCATATCCCCTCCCAAATGCGAATCTGGGGCATGGCCCCCATGTTGCCATATGCGTTCCTAAGTGTTCCATATGAACTCCAAAAGCAAAGTACAAACCAGACCCAGGATGGGCCAGGAGCCCGCATACACCAGAGTCACAATGAGTAGGGGCACAGCAACACACCCATCGGCATGGCCAATCCGTCCCATGCCACATGTGCACAGCACACAGTCCCATTGCCTAGCACACACAACTACAGATGCCACAGCCACACACTCGCCTCCGGGAAACCCATGTACGAGATTGCACGAACTGCCAATGTCAGACGACTAATACATACTTCGCCAGGTGCAACACAATAACAAATCTCATTCTCTCCACAGGTGACGAACTGCTGGATGCTGGGGATGGAGACAGCAGCCAGCACAGCCAGCCTACAAGCCCCCAACGAGGACACACGGATCTGGAGGATCTGTCCTCCTCTTCGGACACGGACCACCAAGCTGGCCCATCTGGCGTGGCAGGGCCCAGCCGCTCCCCAGGACCCCTCCTACCCACCAACCCATCATCCAGGGATGCTGAACAGTCCCAGTCCCCTGCTGCCACTGTCGTTGCGGCCACACCCACGGTCATTGCGGCCACTACCACTGCCGCAACCGCCACCATCGCTGCACCGACCACCACCGCCTCCACCACCACCACGTCTTCGCTGGCACCAGCCCCAGCGCAGGTGGTGGCCCGGCCGACTGGATCCACCCTGGGAGCCACAGCGAGGACCGTGGTGTGCAATGTGGCTAGTGGGCAGGCCGGTGGCAGCAGGACTGGTAGGAGGAGCAGGGTCAGGGAAACGCCAGCCTCCCCTGGGAGCCATGCCCTGCCTCAAATGGCCAGAGTCCTTGGGGCCTATGAAGAGGCCCAAGGACAATGGGCCAGGTCTGCTACTGACACGCGGGAGGTGCTGGGGGTGCTGAGGTCCATGGACGCCCATATGGGCCAATTCGTGTCCCGTATGGACCAACTCGTGGACCTCATGGGCCAGCTGGTGGTGGCGGTGGGGTCACAGGCAAGGCCAGCAACACCACCTCCACCACCACCTGCTAGGGCGCAGGCTCGGGCAGCAGTGTCCACTTCCCCTGCGTCCACAGCCAGTGAGCACACCTCACCCACCACCAGCAGGTCGCCACCACACACCCCCCTCCCAAACGTGGAAGGGGCCGTCCGAAGAGGAAACAGATCTCCCGGGAGGACTTCGCACGCTCCAGTCGCAAGTGAGGCAGCCAGCCAGCCTTCCGCCAGCCTTCCTTGACCAGCCACTGCATTGACTTGCTCTACGATCCCACTCCACACAGCCATCTGGATGGCATGTGTGTGTTGGACTATGGACATAGAACCAGTGGGTACACCCTGATCATCACGCAGCCATGACCGACAGCTCATTGTCACTGCACGCACCACTTTTGTCATCACCTTACACACAATCACATGTCACAGTTTGTAATAAATGCACCTTTTTCACTAACTGCTGTTTGTGCCCTGTGTTTTATTTGTACGGAATACAACGGCCACCTTGGGCGGAAAGGCACCTGATGCGTGGCATGGCAATGGAATCCGGAGGGCCTGTAGGGACCTAGGGGTGGGAGACAGAACAGGAGCACATTCAATGAGTGTGTCACACACCCATCACACAGTACATGTCAACAACTACAAGCAATGTACACACATCGCACAGAGCAATAGGGCACAATGCCACAGTCACCAACAGTGGCATACTACCCTGGCCATGGAGCGTTGACACACTGCACGCAGTGAACATACGGCCACCCTGACACAGCACACACACACCTGCACAGATACAGACACATCATCCGTCGTACATGGACACTCACCGTCAAGTGAAGTAGCGGGCGATGAGCTGCTGGCGCACATTCCCAGCTTCCTCCTCTCCGCTGTCCACCTCACTCGAGCTGTCCTGGTCTGCGGGCTGGGGCCCTGGTTGATCTCCGTCATCCACAATGAGGGGGATCTGCTTCCGAATGGCCAGATTGTGCAGCATGCAGCACGCCACCACTATCTGGCACACCTTCTGTGGGGAGTACGCCAGTGCACCCCCGGTGCGGTCCAGGCACCTGAACCTGGACTTGAGGAGGCCAAAGGTACGCTCGACCACACGTCTGGTCCTCCCATGTGCCTCATTGTATCGATCGTCTGCTGGGGTGCGAGGATTCCTCAATGGACTGAGCAGCCATGCCCCATTCGGATACGCAGAGTCACCTGGGTGTGAGGGACACAGAGAACCGTTGCTATTCCAACTGGACAGGGGACAGCATCGCACAACCAGCACGCTACACCACTCCACATACTCACCGACGATACAGGCACGATCCTGTTGCAGATTGGCCATCAGTCGTGGCAAGATGCTGTTGCGCATTATGTGTGCGTCATGGGCCGAGCCTGGAAACTTGGCACACACGTGGGTGATCACCATGTCCGCAAGGCACACCACTTGCACATTCAGGGAGTGCGTGTGCTTCCTGTTGCGGTACAGGTGCACAGTGGCCTGTGGTGGAACAAGGCCAACATGAGTGCAGTCAATGGCTCCCACGACGTGTGGGATTCTGCCAAGGGCATAGAATGCACCCTTCACTGCCGCCAATTCACGAGCCCTGGGGAATCTGATGTACCTGTTCCGGTACAGCATCATGGCTGCCAGTACATCCCTCAGCACCTTGCTGAACATGGGCTGGGACATCCCTCCTCCACTGCCCACTGTGTGCTGGAATGACCCAGTGGCGAAGAAATGCATGGCGGCCATCACCTTAGCCGTGGGGGTGACAGCAGTCGGATACACCCTGCGGGGACGGAGATGGGGCTCTAACATGGCACACAGTCGATGCAGAGTTGGCCTGTCCAGCCGAAACTTCCTGATTACCTCTGTATCGTCCATGTCCGCCAGCAATTGGTATGGGCGGTCAATGTTCGGTCTCCGCCTGGGTTAAATGGCAGAGGACACATGTCAAAGCAACACGGCACATAGCAATTTCGCATACACATCACTGACATGACTGAGCAAGCACATGAGCCACAGCCCAGCTGTCAAGCTGGGACGGCACGGCCACAATACACTTACACAGGTCTCCCAACAATGGCAATGGCAAGTGAGACATACCACTGCCATGTGCATGCACATGGGGATCTAGGCCCCAATGACTTGCGGGGCGTGCTGATGGGGACTGACTGCATATTCGTCAAGCGGCAACGCCACGGCAACATGAGTGTCTGCTGAGCATGGAACTGCTTCCGAGGCTGGATGAGTATGGCACACGACGACGACGATGTGGGCACGGGCTGAGCGGCCAATACAAGTGGGACCTGTGGCACGAGGGGATATGAGACAGTAGTAGGTGTCAGCACTGCACCCTATGTACAGCACTGTACGGATCACAGCGCCCGAAACATTGACTGGTGTCCACATTGACAGCCCCATGCCAAGACGGCTGTGTGCTTGCAGTCACACGTCACAGGTGAGAGGTTACATTGCACGTGCCAGGTGGCAGACGTACATAGTGGGAGCTGGCATGTGTGTGCATGTGTCTCCTGTTCAGGATCCACCAGATGGGCGCTGACTCTGTACTGACCATTGGACACAGCATGTTCCGTGGAAGGCTTGTGTGTGTGGGATGGTGGCACTGGATGTGCCTCCGTTGGGTGGGGGGCCATGCACAGGGCGGGTACGTCGATGATTGCGCATTGTTGGTCACGGTGGGTGCACCAACTAAGATGTGTTGCCCTGTGTTCAATTCCTATGTCCGCATGATGATGGACTGTGGATGTGGGTAGACTACACATTGGTCGATGTGCTGTCTATATGCATGTGCCTTCACACCAGGCACAGCTGCCCCTGCACATGTGACCCCTGCTGGACTCGCTGCTGGGTCTGTGGAGCTGATGCACCTTCTGCGCGTGGGGCGGGCCGCTCTCCTCACTTCCCTCATTGCGCATGTCATGTCTTTGCCGCAGGTGACATGGATCATGGAGGGCCCACATGTACGCGTGGGTAGGCTACACATGATTGTTCACTGGTCGCCACCCCCAGTCAGTGTTTCGAATGGGAAGGTTGTCGTGCTGGTGGTATGTTCGATGTGGCGGATGGGCGGGCCTAGGTGCGGGCTTACATTCCGGACATGGGGGGGTAGTTGGATTGGCGACTAGTTGCAGTACACACGGGACACGTCTCTTCCTTTCCACATCTGGGTCATCCCTTGTACTAACTGACAGTGATACAGTCATCTTCGCCCCAGCCCTCATGTCCTCCCCTCGCCCCCCAATATGCATGCTCACCTGCGAGGCTAGCGCTTGCACAGGCAGCCCCAAGCTCGCACCAGAGAGGGCAAGGAGTGTATGTGTGGGTCCAGTTGCACGAGTGGGCTGTCTCAGGGTATGATGTGTGGCGGGACGCCGTCCACCTGCGTGGTGCCCCAAATGGAGACCCGGCCTGCATGGACTATGCATCACAGTCTTCGCCTTCCGGATCCGCCACCTGCGACACCCAGTGGCTGTGGCTGCCCTTGCGGCCAGGCCGCGTCCGTCTGTGACTGATGGCCCACACATTCACTCTTTGGCCTCTCTGTGGAGGGCTCGGGGTGGTGGCGCACGCGCTTGCACTTAGTCGCAATGCCATGTGGCGTGGTTGGTATGATGGGCAATGGATGGGATGGTGCGAGCCACCTCCCGTGACGTCAGTGCTGCTCGTGCTGTGGTGCGTCCCCTACACTTCCATTTGACTTGTGCCATGCTAGACGTTGAGGTTCTATTGCCTGCGTGATATGACCAGGAGGAGCGCGAGGAGACCTCTCACACACCATGCTCCACTGCCATCCCGTGCCCTGTATCGCCTGTGCGGATTGACTATGTTGGGGTTGCACCTGGTCGACTGGGGCTGTGTGTGCCTTGTCAAGGGGCATGGCGGGCGCACAACAGGATCCAGCTTGTCCACAGAGGGTGGGCTGAGGTGCGCCTGGTACCGCTTTGTACGTGTGCCCGGCTGCTGTACACACACGTGTTCACTGCCCCCCCGACAGGTGTCCTCTCACAATGCCCAGGGAAGCGGTGGTGTACTGTACATGACCCCTCCCAACACGGCGTGCTCCAACTTGGCATGTGCGCATCTACCCGTCGCACCCACCCACCTGAGCACTGCGTCCATACGACTTCACACGACACATGTGTGTCTTCCACAGTAGTGCTACTCATTTGCGTTGACATCCAATACCAGTGGACTACATGGTCATGTCACGACTGCCGTGTACTTCACATACTCTCATCCTCTCTCATTCGTACTTGTGAAATGAGTCAGCGGAGACAGTTCTGGTTTCAAACATTATATTGAGTCTTCTGTCCTCTGTGATGCAGTATAGTGGACACTACTGGCAGCGGAATACATGTTGAGGATATACTGAGCATGATAACAAATGGGATAGGGTGTGGGGTTACATCTGCTTGGCCAAGGCTGTGCTAATGTACATTTACGTATAGCTGCGGAGCTGCGGACTTTGACACAGACGGTATACATGTAGCCTACCAGACCGCTCGGCATCATGGGCACAGTCCATCTCAGTTCCATGTGACAGGTTTGCTGCGGTTGTTCCTCATGCACGCGTGCATGTGAGATGACATCAGGGCATGTGCTTGCGTGCACGCAGCGGCGTGCCACTTGTTGTTGCACTGTGGTGGTTACTGGACATGTCACAGTCACTGGGGTCGTGTTGTTGTTGTATGCACTTGTCGTCCATGCAAAGGTCCTGGTATGGGATTCCCGGGGCGGGGGTGGGAGGGGTGCAGCACCCACAGACTCCAGGCGACCTATTCATGTCCACTGAGCGGTGTGTGTGTCCATGTGCGCTGGATCCATGTCGTGTCCTGGTTGTTCGTGCAGTTCCGTCCATGTGGGTGCGATGCACAGAGCCCATGCCACTGCCTCCCACGATGCATGCGGTGTTCCTGGATGTGATGGGGAACAGTGTGCATGTCCCGGTCATATCCGATGTCATGGCGATGTCGTTGATGGTGTGGTTACAGTTGCCGGTCGTTTGGTATGGCTGTTGTGGTGGTGACTGGCCAGTCCGTGCGGAAGCTGAGCATGGGTGCGGGGTTGGACTTCATAGGTCACTCGGGGAACCTGCGTTGTGGTCCGACGTATTTACAGGTTGTCAGGTATGCGATGCCGTCCAGCAGGGCTTCCATGTCATTGGTGGTGTACATGTTTGCCAGCCAATGAAGCGGATGGTGGCTGTCAAGGTGTTGTTCGTAGGTTGTCCCTTGGAGGACCATGATGGGGCATGCTGGGTGACATTCGATGTAGCTGTTCTCGATGATCCGTCGTGTGGAGGCACAGTGGTTCCATTTCAGTGCGCGTGCGATGTTGGCCACATACGCCATGCCCGCATAGGCAGAGCAGGCCCTGTCGTGTGCGTCCAGAGGGAGGAGTAGTGGTAGCAGGTCCGCCTTCAGACATGCCGGGTTGGAGAGGCATATCTCGACGGGATGCTGGTAGGGACACCTCCGACAGTAGAAGACGGGCATGACGCAGCTGAACAATGTGATGCGGTAAGTCAGTCGGTAACTTACGTTCAGCAGGGACAGGAGATCGCATCCCAATGTATGTATCGTGTTGGTTTGGTACAGCTTGAGCTGTTCGGCGTAGTTGGGTAGGTGTGTTGCGGTTGCCATTTCGCAGCGGTTCGTAGAGGTGGCGTGCTCCGGCTGTGTGTGCAGTCTGCAATGTGCACGCTCCGGGGTTGCTGTGAGCTCTGTGTAGTCGTGGGGAGACAGGACTTGTGTTCTGTTGGCTTGTTTGGAGGACACGGGCCCTCTTCCCACATGCTTCTCAGACAGTTCAAGGTCAGTGCTGTGTGACTCCTTCCAATTAACTTGCATGTGGCCGACATGGGGGAGTGTTTTCTTCTTTCTTCCCCGTCCGTTGTGTGCTTCTGTGATATGCGCTATCTGCCCTGTGGTCGGTCTCCTCGGCATGCCTGTGTTGGTCTATTCTTGGACAATGGCTGTATTCACCGGCTTCTTTCGTAGGGCTGTGGTTTCGGAGTTGGAATGGAAGGTCATTCAGTGCTGTCTGCTCTCCCTTGTGTGGGCGGCAGGCTGCCTTTCCGCTCTGCGTTGGGCCTTGTGTGTGGATGTAATTCTTGGGCCACCTGTTGTCGGTCCCCGGGCTCGTTGGTGTTCCGTTTCATGTGTCTTGTTCATATGTGCAGGGTGGTATGGGTTTTTCAGTGTGGTACTGGCGTTCCTCTTCCCGAAGGGGCCCTGCTTCTCCTAGTTGGTGTTGCCGCCGCTGTGTGCTACGCCATGTTTGTTACACTGGGGTGTGTCCTGCTGTTGCGTGTCTTCACTGACATGTGTGCGTCGGTTGTGTGGCGTTGGGTGTTGTCCGTGAATTGGGCGTTGGGGACATGTCTGTGGCCGGCCTGTCACGTGTCATGTGCGTTCGGGGTGGGGCTGATGTGTGTGCTGCTTGGTTGTGTCCCTGTGTCTGTGTGCGACGCATGCATGGCGCTGCGGTTGGCCTCTGCGTTGTGCGCATGTGTGGCGGCGTCATCGGCGCTTTGGGGCCGTGACGGGGTGGTTGGTTCCTAGTCCCAGGTGGTGTGTACACATGTGTTCTGCGATGTTACGATTTGGCCTGTGTGTCATATGTGGATGCGATGGTGGATGTGTAGTGTGCACGCGCTGGTGGGGGGTTGTCCGCTTTTTCCGCCCTTGCACTGTGTGCGCTGTTTGCGTGCACTTGTTGTGTGTGTGCCTACCTGCGTCTCCGCGGTACGTTGCGTCCTTGGTGGTGCATCAGCAGAAGCATGGGAAGGGCCTGCAGTGCTGGATTCATGCCCGGGGTGCCGCTTCTTCGTTGTCCGTGCTCTGCGTCCGTGTTTCCGCCTCTCTTTCACGTGCGGTGTCTCTTTGCCGTGGGAGCCGTTTGTTTGCGGCATCGTAATTTATGCGCCGGGCGGGACGTGTTTCGTCGGACGGTGTGTGTCAGTTGTGCTGCGCCGCTACGTGTGCGGGCGCACTTTGATGGCGGACGGTGTTGCTGGCTTGCCGGCGGTGTTTGGCCTGCTTTTCGCATCGTAATTGGGCGGGCGTGTGGACTGCTGCGTGCCGGCGGTAACTGGTGGTTTTTGCATCCGCCAGCACGGCGGTTGTGCTTCCGCCCGCCATCGTAATGGGCCCCTTAGTAAACAAACTGTAAAAATATATGTTAATCGCATATAGGATTGAGAATGCTCTTAGAATGTTTGCAAATTAATGCACGTTAAAAAAAAAAATTGCACCAGGCAGCCATTTCTTTACGTGTATATTAATGAAGGCCCAAAAGTCTGTTCACTCCACAGTTATATGAATAAGGTTTTTAGTAAGACTACTTAGCATTAGTGATATTTTTTAGAAATATGCTAACTATAACATCCTGTTCATCCAGCTCCTCACCCCATTTTAGATCATATGTTAGAATACAAAGAGCTTATTAAAACTGCTTACATTAAATGATGACTCAGAGACTTTTATGAATGCTGTTTCCGAATAACATTGATAATTGCTTTCATATTACTGACTAGTCATTGTTCACACATCAAGCTCATAGTGCATCCTTTAGCTTAGGTATGAGGGTTCTCCTTCATCAAACAGATGCTGTACTAAGTGTATCGATCGTGGCGACGAGAGTACAGACTGTGGGAATTGTAAGAAGAAGCATCGTATGACTGATGACACCATCCCGTGAACTATTCTCATTGGATATCAACAGAGGACATCTGCAGAATTGTTACAAAAGTATGAACCTATATTAATGAGAGTTCTTAGCTAGTTGGTAATTCACTTTTCCCATACACCTCATTGCCTCTTTATTCTTTCAATTTTTCCAGTGGTCCTGCTGCTGTATCTTTCCCTGCTCAGAGACTCTTCTTTATGGAGAGTTGATTTTCTTTAACTATTTCCCTGAGGTGAATGATTCTTTTTCATTTTTATATTTTTGGATTATTAGTGATCAATGTTACTGCAAGGATCACACTTTTATGTACAGTTGGTACTACAGCTGTAGGGAACTCAGCTGAGTTTGCAGAACTACTCTTTATGAAAAGTTCATCTCTTTCTCGTTCTTCTCCAGAGGAACTCTTCATGGGTTCTATTTAGGATAGATCCTTTAGTTAGCTTACAGGGTTTCTTTATGGAATACTGTGTATTTTCTAATGCTGATTTCTTACAAAATCTATTTTCTATTTCTGTAAACTTACTAAACTGAATAAAGATAAGGAGAGATTCTAACTTTATGATAAATAAAGGTTTTGAAACCTTCACCCCCCTCTCACCATTGACTTATCTCCAAAATCTAAATGTCATTGATGTTTTTATTATTTTGAAAGAGCTCTAATTTGCCTGTGGTAGAAAAGGTCCGTTGACCTCTCCGGAGCCTCAGGGATTCTTCGCAGCGAGGTTTGTAAGTGGGTGTAAATAAAAATTGAACCATCTTGCTGAGTCTTTGGGCTCCTGCATAGGCATGTCCTGGAAGAGGGAGGAAGACAAGCAATTGTTGAATACTAGGGCTATCATTACAAGTAATGTATGTGAATTAATAGAAAAACGAAATCAGCAAGACCACATTGGAGGAAACCAAATCATAGACAAACTATTTTACGCAAAGAGAATTTTAAGGAAATACAAAAACATCAAAAGTTAAAGTAAATATTTTACAAGAAAGATAATTTCAAGGATAATTGAAAATGACATTAAAATTGGGTGAAGTTTAGGGATAATGAGGGGTTTTGGGTATAGTAAGACTGTATAGGGATGATGAGGGTTTTAAGGAGTGAGGGATGGGTAAGTTCTGGTGTAGAAAGGATTTTTTAGGGTTCAGGGATGGTTCAAGTTTAGTGGTGGGGGATTTTAGGGATCATGAATGGGTGGGGTTTAGGGGTGGTGAGGGGTTATTAGTGTTCAATGAATTTACAGAAGGTGTGTTTTTGTTTAGCATTCAAGGATGGGTTGAGTGTGCGATTGTTGAGAGGTTTTTAGGGTTTATGGATGGACAGATTTTAAGGCTGTGAGGGGTATTTAAGTTTAAGTGATGCATGGAGTTTATATGTGGAAAAGGGTTTTTAGAGATCAGGAATGGGTGAATTTTAGAGGCGATGAAGGGTTTTTAGTAGCCTGGAAAGGATGGCGTTTAGGGGTGGAGAGGGATTTTAGTGGTCAGGCATGGGTAGTGTTTAGGGATGGTGAGGTTGTTTGTATGGTTGAGGGATGGGTGGAGTTTAGGGGCTATGGGGTTTTTTACAAGTTCAGTGATGGGTGAGGTTTAGACATAGAAAGAGGTTTTTAGGATTCAGGAATAGGTGAAGTTTAGGCATAATGAGGGGGTTTTACTGTTGAGGAATCTATGGATTTAACATGGGCCTTCGATACAGTGGATCGGTCTAAATTAATGTACACTCATGTCAAAGATGGGGGTTGAAGGAGCCACTATCACACTACTCACCAGGCTTCACAACCAAACATCAGTAAGAGTCCACTATAGCAGGTCCGGCGACCTAACTGTGCATTTTCCTACACTGTTGGGGTCAGACAGGGGTGTGTGTTGGCACCATTCCTCTTCTTGCTTTATATTAATGGACTGGGTGAATATTTGTGTAAGAAGGGGAAGGATACCCCGAGGGTAAATGCATGCCGAATACCGGTTCTCCTATATGCGGACGATGCTGTTCTGATAGCGCGAACAACAAATGTGGCCCCAAAAAAGCTAAAACAAGGACGTTTGTGGTAGGAGGGGAAGAAATCAGAAAAAAAAACACTTTTCTTACTTGGGAGTGCCTTTTGATACAGATCTTAATTGGAAGTTTTTAATGAGTGTTAGGGCAATGCAATTTCGAAGGTCCATAGAAGCTGTTTTTAGATTATTTAAAAGAATTGGGCACAAGCCTATTAAGGAATTGCTTTATGTGTTTAAAAGTAAATGTTTGTCTGTCGTTTCTTTTGGTGCCAGCGTCTGGGGATATATAAACTGTAAAACATTACAAAAAATAGAAAACAAATTTATCAGGAGATTGTTGGCAGTGCCACAATGTACAACTGTATCGTTTTGTCACAAGGACGTCAGGGTGGGATACCTACAAGAATATCTAAAACTGCAACCCTTGTTATTGTGGACAAGAAATTGGAAAAATCCTGAAGCCAGACTTTGCAGAGAGATACTGAGAGATTGCATAAATCTAGACAACTCCCTAGAGATCCCATGGCTCAGGTATATCAAATCCACCTTTTTAAAGATGGGTGGCCCTGAGTACTTTTCTAACCCAGATACTCTCACTAACATTTCCTTCAAAAGAATTATTAATCTTTTTTATCACCATCAGATGCCCTTCTCGGATGATATTCTCTCTGATCGGGTAGAGTTATATCACCAACCCAAAGCACAGCCTGCACTTTATTTTTAGCTAAGTTTAAATGACAGGCAAAAATTCCTGCTGACTAGGCTACGCCTCAAAACAATACACTTTCTGGCAGCCTTTCCCACCCAAGGTACGTAGTTTTCTTCACTTTCACTTTACCCTTTGTAATGGCTCAACATACCAAAGCACCAGGCACTTTATTCTGTTCTGCACATTTTATACTCCCCAGAGAAGGCAATTTTTTCGGCCATTAGTATTAGTAGAATAAACAGGAATCATGAGGCAGCTCTGGCTTATTTATTATCCCTAAATATCACTGATATTATATATGCCATTTTAAACTATGTTTTAACTGTACTTAGGATACGTAGCAAATACTAAACTTGTATCATGTTCATTTTCTTTTTTAATGAAAGTAATATGTATTTATTTATGAATTTTATGTGGCAATGGAAGTAAATGAACTAGTTTGTGCACACTTTTATGGCTTAAATAGAACACTTTTATGGCTCAAATAGAGCCGAATAAAGTATTTTTTGAACTTGAACTACTGTTAAGGAATGGGTGGAGTTTAGGGGTCAGGGATGGGTGGAGTGGGTGGAGTTTAGATGTAGAAGAGTCTTTTAGGGTCAGGGGAAGTTGGAATTTAGGGGTTGGGGATAGGTGTAGTTTTGGTGTGTTAAGAGGTTTTCGGGAGGAAAGGGATGCAGGTTTTTATGGAATTGTGATATGGACAATGATCAGTAGAGTTTAGGAGAATTGGGGAGTCAGTGAATTACACGCATCCTAAGTAATTGTTTGACAATGTAAAAACTAAAAATCTGAAGTAATGTCCCCTGAGGTGAAGCACTGAAATAAATGCCTCCAACAAAAATGTAAGACGTGTAACCATTGCATTCATACCTTACAAAATAGGCATGCAAAAGCAAATTTTAATAAAAAGACATTCTATGAATAGGTTTCTATTATATGGTAAATTCCATCCATCCTGCAATCTTTGATTAAACAGTTTGGGTGAAATGGTTTCTAAGTAAAGGTATTCCATGAAATCGTTTTTCTATGAAATCACATGCAACCATTACAGGCTCTACCACTACCAGTTTTAAGAAGTTTCTCCCTTATTCTGGTGCCTTCCTTTTCAGCTCAGGCAGTGCGTTGTGCCTAGATGTTCTATCCATTAGCTGTTTAGACAAAGTTTTCTTGAGGTGGGTGAGCCCAGCAACCCTGTGGATGGTAGGACTTGGCTTGTATTCAAAACATCTGGGTTTTTAGCTAATGTTTGTGGAAATTGTACCTTGAAATGCATCATCTGGGCCTGTTTTTTCCCAAAATATCTCAAGGGAGAACTCCACGAAATCTGTGTAGGAGAAATGTTGCTCACTTCGATCTGTTGATCCTGTTCACAGTAGATATTTACGCCACAGCACTCTCAAAGTTCACCAGCTGCCACTGCATTTCGACAGTAAAAATTGTTAAATCCTCATTTTTGTGCCCGTTCTGATGATACACTCTGACAGGTAGTTTTCGTGGCATCCTGTTACCCATGTGCCTATTTTAAATTCTCTGCACTTTCAACATGACATGGACAGCTCATAGCAGACAAGGCCTCATTCATTTAAAAAAAAAGGCACTTCACTGTCTTTTTAATTTTAAGTGAAGCGTTTGAGAAATAAGGATGATATGAGAGAAATAGAACTTACATTATTCCACAAAATAGTACATGTATCAATCTTCAGTGGATGTGGAAAATACGGCAGAATCACACGAAACATCTGAGGCTGCACGTAAAGAAAGATGGATGAAATCAGTGCAACAAGAAACTAGATAGCTTCATGTTTGCCCTACTTAGAGAGGGTGTTATATATAAGCCTGGGCGTAGTTCGCGAAGTAGCGCTACGCAAAGCTACGCAAAGTGCAGTTCGCACTACGCGAGCTACGCGTAGCACTACGTGAACTGCATAGTGCACTGTTCGCAATGATTGCACAGTGCCGGATGCTTGTCCGCACTGTGCAATCATTGAAAACGGCATCTTGCACAGTGCGAGCTGTCTTTTACTGCCGCTCGAGTAGATTTTTACTGGAGCGGCAGCTTTCTCAACGCGGACTGGTAGTTCCTCATCGCGAGCGGTCGCGAGCAAACGCGACCACTCGCAATGAGAAACCTGACCTCCCCGTGTTGAGAATCTCGCCGGGAGGTTTATTTTCCACGCTCGCGATCGGCAACTTGATGTTGCTGATCGCGAACGAGAAAAAGTCTCGCCGGGATGTCATTTTGCTTGCTCGCGGTCGCCAACTTGACGTTGAGGACCGCGAGCAAGCAAAAATGACCGCTGCACTACGCTACGCATGTTTGCACTGTGCTACGTGCAATTCGCGTTGTGCGAAGTAGCGCAAACTTCGCAAACTACGCGAGCGTAGCGTAGTGCTTTGCCCAGGGTTAGTTATATAGTGTAGCTTTATACGCTTGAGCACAAACAGCAACAATCACATTAACGTATTAAGCTTGCAAAAAGGCACGCACAACTACAGTGAGTGAATCCAAAAGCTTAGAAGGGAAAGGAAAGAAGAAAGTTACTTTGTATTCGTCTCATATTTGTAGTGTTTGTTGTTTTGTGTCAAACGTTTCTTGCTTTTATATTGAAAAACAACAAATCCTGCCCATTCTGCAGCCAACATTATTGAATATGTTCAGTGACAGATTGGTTCCTGCAATATTCAAAGGGAGCATCAGTGATCCTGCTTTGCATAAAAAATATAGCAAAGGCATTTGGAGCACTGTGTGTGGTTTGCTACTCTTATTGTGTTCAGAAAATGTGATGGTTTAACATTCTCCCCCTCTTTTTTATTTTCTCTGCACGCCTTTAAAAGCAGTGACAAAACATCCAACTGATAAAAACATGCCAGACTAAAAAGCAGATCATGTGTCCTTTAATTCTGAAATGCCATTTGAACGTTTTTAATGTTGACATTCAGACAAGATAATTTCACAATGCTGCCTTATCAGTAAAATTAATTTAAAACCCATTTTTCATCTTTGTCATAGTGCTGCTGTTCCACTTCTCTGCAAGATATAATTTCAACTGCTTGGCTATTCAGAAACACTAGACTGATGGTTCATTAAATGGCAATTGTGAGTGTGTGTCTCCGTCATGTTGTCATGTTGTCAAAATACCTCAAGGCTTGGAATGATGTGCAAGCAGCACAATTAATATCACTCTAATACAATTTTTATAGAAATTTGTACACACGACCTAACTAGAATACTCTCCCTGGAGTCTATGAACAGTAGCAGGACAGACCTTAAATGCCACATCAGATTTCGCCATGCTGAGAGGCCGGCAGGAACAGATGAATGCCCACTTTGCTTTGGGAACAAGAAAACTGCTATCCTGACTCCAATTATAATAATCACATATCATTTTGTGCTACTTCTGCGGAGTGCTTTCGGGTTGTCAGATCATAGTCTGCAGCATGTTGCCATGAAACTGTGGTGCTGGACATTTAGCACACCTTTCAGAACAATAATGAACGTTGCTGTGGGCATATGGTGAGATAATTGTTCACCACCTAGATTATGCGTTGTGAGCTGATGCCGAAGACTCATAGCAAAATTTAAGGCCTATTAAGTCAATGAGAATTTTACTCGAAAGCTTAACGCATCAAGGGGCATATCAGCAACGGACGGCGATAAATAACGCAAAGCGCGCTTAGCGCTTTTGTATTTATCGCAGTCTATCGCTGGAATTTATCGCCCTGTTAGCGCGTTATTAACAACGCGTTTCTCCAGGGCGATGTAAATTCCAGCAATAGCGGGGAAATCGCCGTTTTGCAGGGAACATCGCTGGTTTTCCAGCGATGTTCCCTGCAAAACGGCGATATGCTTTATGATACGACCCTGTGGTCGTAACACAAGAATCCACCCCCCATGTTAAACATACATGAGTCAGGATTTTAGAAGACGTTAGTTTTTGGCGAAAACAGCGTTTTTCGCCCAAAACTAACGTCTGCTAAAATGCGTGGGCCGCCTTGTAAATATCGCGATGTGCACATCAGCCCAGTGACGCCCACTTTGCATCTCATTAGAGATGCAAAGCGAGGCGTCGGGAAAACGGGTGCTAACATGCGCTAATGCATGTTAGCATCCCCTTGTAGATAGGGCGATAATATTATCTCCGCTTTTTTGGCTTTTAAAACCAAAAAAGCGGAGATAAGGCCCTTGTTAATATGCCCCTAAGAATGCTGACCGAGAGCAAAATGTATTTAGGAATCTGCACTGACTAAGCCTTTGGATAAAAAGGAAAAAACTTGCAAAGCATTATTGCTTAGCAAGAAACGTAATGTTAAGTGATAAGGACTATCACGAGGTAAGCTAAGAAGAAGCAGTACAATCAATTATAACAAGCATTTGCAATGCAATCGGTCTCGCCTTTGGGACCTTATATGTATTTAGCTATGCAGCACATTAGCCTGGGTGCTGAAACATCTACTGTTCTTTAACATGGAGGGAAAGTAGGCACCAAACTGCGTGACACGCCAGGTATGGGAACACATGGAGAGAAATATTGCCTTTCAGCGGGAAATGGTAAAGTCCAAAGCTCGACCTAAAAATGACACTGAGATAAAAGTACAGCAATAAACAAATACTGTGTTATTAGCAATAAAGCTGTACATTTAATAGTAATTTACGGTGTTAATTATAAGGAAAATGCATGCTATACAAACAGTAAAATTAAGAAAAGAGGCGAGTACAAGTATACCAATCCAATCATAGATTATTGTATGTGATTACTTGAAATCATTACAAATTTCAACAAAAAAAATAAATAAAAAGAATATAAATATATCTTTACGTACACGAATAATAAAAGCATCCAACAATGTTACCACCTTAAAGCTAGGGAATATGCAATTTTTTAAGATCCAAACGACATTGATGATACCCCTGGGTTATTAGCTAAAGTGCAGGTGCTGAGCCATCGTCATATAATGTTATATTTGCGTTATAAATTAATTTCCTAAATAAATCTTCTTCGTAGCAAATACCGTGATATTACTTCAAACCTTACGATCAGTGTTTTAAAAGACAACAAGCTGGTAAATTAGCTGGCCCTGATTGGAATAGCAAGTTCCTGGAAAAGTGCTAAATTTTACATTAAAATTTAAAATATATGTTTAAAACAAACTTCTGAAGTCCTACTGATTAAATTGTCTCTTAATAAATATTGCATTAAGTCCGTTTGTTACATTGATGAGTGAACTAAACCCATGCCGGCGTTGTTCATACATTTTTATTTTCCTCCAGATTAACTTGCCGTAAAGTTTCCTTACTTCTCCCAGGTATTTCACTCCCCGGCAGGCCAAGATTATAGAGGACCCTTCCATCCAGCGAATCACGGCTTGCCTGCACGTGCGAATGTTCAATCCATTAAAAATTGGTTTTAAATACTGTCTCCTCAGGTCAATAACTGCTGGGCATGCACATAGCAACTGAGTTAATGTTTCCTTAAAAAAGCCACATAATCGACAATGCGCTGCTTATTGGTTGTTTTTCCAAGATGGCTGTAGGTCTTTTGAATCGTGCAAGCCCATCCGATAGTCTGTGAAGCTCTTTTTTAACTCTATACTAAAATGAGCTGCTAAATAAGCTTGAGGCTTTGAAGATGTGTAAGAATTAATCACGGTCCACCCGTGCCGACGTTTGGAAATTGCTTTTTTGTCTTCCAGAAAAGATTTCTTCTTTGCTGCGTCATTAACGGATTTACTGAGGTTTGCTCGGTCTGGCGTGTTGTCCCATGCTATTTGTGTTTCCAGCTCAGCCAGTGATGTTCTCAAGTGACTTCCCCATGAATTTGGTGTTTCTTGATCCATCTGGTGTTTAATTTCTTCCCAGCATAAACTATTCAGTGTGCCAAGATCGGAGGAGCGGAATTTATGACATAACTTCACAAAGCCGCTCATACCCCGGAATTCCTGATTCTGGAGGCCGAATTCCAGCCGAACCTGAGATGGAGAGGCAGACTTTGGAAGATTGAAAACGGCCTTATAAACCTTCGTCTGAAGTTCGTTTAACAAATCAGCCTCCTTGCCGCACCAAGTGACTAGACCATATGACAATGTGGGCAGGATTTGCGCTGCCATCACTTTTAAGAGGTGGTTATGGTTCGGGCAGCCTAGTTTTTTATACAGTAATCTATATGCAAAAATTAACGATTGCGCTTTGGCTTTTAGGGCCAATTTGTGTTCCTTATGTGTTGTACCCCGCCCTACTTTTATGCCCAGGTATTTGTAGGACACTTGCTCTTCTACAGTTGCCCCTTTTACAAGCCATTTAAACTTTGTTTTTTTAGTGTCCACTAAGCGAACAACTTTGGTTTTCTCTTTGTTTAATTCCAAGTTTTCCTGGTCCAAATAGGTTGTTAGGTTATTTATCGCTCTTTGTAATCCGATGGGACTTTGGCTCAACACCACAATGTCATCTGCATACTGTAAAAAGGAAATTGGCTCTTTGTCCAAGTTCGGCGGATGACAATCGGCTGCTTACATGTATTTACCGATGTCTGAGAGAAACAAGTTAAATAGGCTTGGCGCCAGGACGCAGCCTTGTTTTAGGCCTTGCTGCGTATGGATGCTCGAGGTTGCACTGCACCCATCGGCCAATTTCACTCTTGCCCAGGTTTCGCTGTGTAAGGCAATTATTGCGTCCAGTAATTTACTTGGCAATCCCCATGCTTTTAGGTTTTCCCAGAGACGGTTTCTACTCACTCTGTCGAACGCTGATTTTTAGTCGACGAAACATGCGTACAACCTAGTTTTCTTTTTTTCCGCTTTTTCCCTTAAAAGCGCCAAGGTAGCCAGATTTGTTAAGGTCCCCATCCCTTGTCTAAAAACCGTTTGAAACTTGGGGATTATGTTCTTTTCATCCATCCAATCTTGAAGCTGAGCTAGGAGACAAGAAGCGTAAAGCTTGGCCTCTACATCGATCAAAGATATCAATTTGTAGTTTCCAGGCTTACAATGATCTCCTTGTTTAAATATTGGATGAATTATATTCCCTTTCCAGGAATTGGGGACATTGTTCTGATTATAAATCTGATTGAAGAGCGGCGTAAGGTAGTCTGCCCAGAAATCTGGATCATTTTTAAAAAGCGCATTGGGAAGCCCGTTTGGACCTGCTGCCCCCTCAGTCTTTAGTTGTTGTATTATTCCTCTTATTTGTTTGATGTCGGTCAAGTTGTTTAATTCATTACTACTCATCTCTAGTCCTGGTTCTTTACATTCTGCCTGGACCTGGGTGGTTATTATTTTTGTTTTTTCCGCATCAAGGTATGGCTCTCGAGACCATTCTAAGGCCCTTGTCACCGTAGCTCGCTTTTCATGCTTCCTACTGCTGTACATGTTTTGCACATGTTGAATCCACTTTTCTTCTCCGATTCCTGCTTCTTGTTGCAGTCTTGAGCCCTTAGTCAGATTATTTATAATGCCCCAAAAGTCCCTACTATTTGGCATGTTGCTTGCACACAGTAGTTTTGTCCAGACTGTTTCTTTATACGCTGCTTTCGCATCCCTCAACATCTTCTTATAGTTGTTCCGTATTTCCTTCAGTTTACCTTTATCTATTTTCCTACCCATTCTTGCCGCCACAGTTTGTAATCGCACCTCTCTTGCGATCCTTCTCTTTTGGTCTCGCAATTCGATATTGAACCATGGTTCCCTCCTGGTATCCGTTCTTTTTTGACTTCCGTGGATGGCTGGAAATTTTCGGATGAGGACAAGGGCCAACTGTTCCCAGCTTTTTACTCGCTCCTCCTCTGTTGTCGGCCCAAGTTGACTCAAGTGTTCCTTGATTGTGTCCAGTGTGATTTTCAAGTCCACTCCCCGCCATTTTAATTTTCGCAGGTTAAACTTTTCTGCGTGTCGTATAAGGGAGTTTGTTTTTTGGACCTGCGCGAGAGTGATGTTAATTCTCATAATATGCGGAAAGTGATCGCTTTCTATGCGCGGGCTGACTTGGAATGAGTCGATACATGGAACTAGATTACTGCTGGTAATGGTGAAGTCTATTGTTGATCGACATTTTCCCCTCAGATGTGTTATTGCCGCTGGTATATCTCCGTTTGTGTTACCATTCAAAATTGTCAGACCAATTTCTCAATTATAATGCCACAGCCGCAATTAAGCGGTTGTTGGTCGTTGTTTGTTTGAGGCTCCAAGTTTCCCCTGAGTGTTAGTAGGGACGTGATTAAGTCCAGCTTGGAGTTTATACCTGAAATATGGCTGGCAATTAAGTTAATGAGGTCTATTTGGACTTCCCTTTTATCTGATTGGTAGTTCAGTACCCTGATTGCTTGGTCCAATGTACCTAACAAGGTTTGGCTCCATTGTGCGTTTGGAAAATCTTCAAAGGACTTTCCCGAGGCCCCTGACCCGTGATCAATCCTACTAACGGATGAAATTGTTATTGGGGATGACAGGTTTAATTGATTTACTTTTGTAGAAAAACTACTACCTTCCTCTAGTGCATTCTCCTGTTGGTCGTTACTGAGGGTCGGGCATAATGGAGTGGATACCACCATTCCCAATCTGCTCAGTTGTGCTCCCATACGGGTATCCGGTGACAAGAGTTTCCCTTGAATTTCTTCTTTCTGTGTTTTAATTTCCAAGATTTGTAAAAGGTTGGCATTGTTTAATAAGGAAAATGAGTTTGACCAAGCTTCTTCCGGGGGGTCTACCTGTTCGGCTGTTTTATTTATATTATCATCCATATACCCCTTTTTGTTGCCCTCAATTGCTACACTTCCGATTGTTTTCTTTTCATTTGTTGTGGGGATGAACTGATGCACCTGTGCAGTTACAGTTACCAACCTACTTTCTGGGATTTCTATCATTGATTTCTGTAGGGCTGATTTCCCTATTGGTGCATCGTTGATATTTACCGGTGCCTGTGTGGAAGAAGCACTTAATTTGTCGGAAATAGGAGTGCACTTTACTTCTTGGGCGGGTGTTCCTGAATCGAAGTGTCCCTTATTGGTCCTAATGTCCGGAATGATTGGGCTTGGCAGCCGGGCTGCCTCAACTGTTGGTGCGTAGATTGCGGCCATTGGGTCCTTTAAGAAGAAAAATTTCTGAATCCCGATGTTGCTTCTAGGACTGAGGGACGTTGTTTCTGGCGTCAGCGCTGAGATCAGCCTCTCTCTCAGTCTAGGAGCCTTTCTTTTTTGGCTTGATGGAGAACCTTGATCAATGAGTTTTCTGGTTTTATTTTTGTTTTTGCATGTTACCACTTGACGAACTTTCCCCGATCTCATGTTCCTGTGCGGGGGTATTAAATTCAGTGTTAGATTGTTTGAGTTATTTGGGGTGCATGGGTTATTCCCTCTTGGGGGCACTGAAAGCAGGGCGCTCCGGTGTGCCGCTTGCTGTGCCCAACTCCACCGACTCTCCGTACCTTGCTTGGTGGCAGTCGCTAATGGCTGCTGTGCTCTGTTGCCAGTGCTTGCCCTCTGATATTGTTGCTGCAGAGGCACACAATTCGCTGTGCTCGTGGGGTTTGTGAAGATCGCGTAGACTGCAGCCAGGTACCCGCACAGCCCCTTTGCTCCTTTTTGCTTTTGCTCGCCTGGCACCTCTGAGCCTCCGTGACTCGGTGCCTCTACGCCTCCGCCTCTGCTCCTCTGCACTTTTGTGTCTGCACCTCTGCACCTCTATGCCTCTATGCCTCTGTGCCTCTGCGCTGTAGGGCCATGAGGTGATGCAGCAGTGAGGTGGCGCGGGTCGGGAGTGGCTGTGGCCGGTAGCACGTTGGTAATGCTTGTAATATTTATAGGGTATTGCAGTGTTGCAGTATTGCAGAGTTTTTTTTTGCAGGTTTCTACTGCCACTGCCGCTACAATCAAATCACATCAAGTCTGCTCACTTCTCGCGTCTATCCTCAGCTTCCCGCAGTTCCCGCAGCTCTCCTCGGCTCTCCTCGGGTCTCTGCGCCCCCCTCAGCTCTCAGTTCTCGGCTCAGTTCTCGGCTCCCGGTTCACGGCTCTCGGCCCCCCTCTACGTCACCGCCATGACACCGATCCGAACTGATCCGAGCCGTGCCGCTGCAGCCAGAGCCGGAGCTGGAGCCGGGACCGGCTCCCCGCAGCTCCCCGCGGCTTCCCGCGGCTCCACGAGGCTCCACAAGGTTCTGAAACTGTGCCTTGCTGCCGGTACATTACTCCCTCTGCTCTGGGTAAAACGCGGCGTGTAGGTCCCTTTTCATTGAACTACACCATCGTGCAAACTACTGTTAAACTCTAGTTTAATTTATTTTGCAATTCGTAGTCTCACACCGGACAAAGACCGCTGAAGAACCAGGTGAAGTGATGTTTATTCAAGAGTAGGGCTTTAAATGGGCAGGGGTTGTGCGGTGTTGATTTCCCGCACATCTTTAATTTGAAAGAGAGAGTACCGGCACATCACAGGAACAAACTGGTACATTAAAATAGGAGTACCCGGCCGCACTTCTATATTCCCATTTCAAGCACCACTCAAGGAGGAAGAGTGTAAGAACGGACCAGTTACTTAGGACCCTTGTGAGGGTGAGTAAACTGAGCGGGAATGAGGCCCAGGAAAGCTTCCAGCCCCGCTTTCGGTGAAACATTGAAACAAAGATTTTTACCCACTGTGTACAGCAACGATTCTAACCATATGTCGAAAATTGACGTAAACACTCTTATCCAGTCAGTTTCGCTGCACTCCTGCGGCTGTCCGCTCCCGGCTCTGCCGATGCACATCCGCCTTAACTTGCATCGCTGAGCTCACAGCTCTGCTGAGGTACCTGAAGTAGGAATAAAAGAGCGCTGAGAGGCAACTGCAGGGCCCACCTCTTCAACACACTACAACAGATCGATCTACTGCAGACAACACTTTGTCAAAGCAGCTTTCAACAACCGAGAACTCCTTAGCAGTCAAGCTGAACTCTATCTGTATGGAACTATCCGTCATGCATTTCTCTAATCTCTATCACTAAGTGCTAACTGTAAACACCCTCCTATCCACATCACTTCCTGTTTTTCCTTGTGCCAGACTTTTGGCGCGCATGCGTACGATGTAAGGCATCGCGCGCATATAAAATGTAAATAACTGCGCAGTACTTTAAAAACAAGCATTTGCAATGCAATAGAACTCGCATTTACGCGAGTCCTATTGCATTTGAAACGGGAGTGCGGTTGGGCAAAAAGGCACAAACGGGAGTGCGTGGGTGGATGGTGGTGGGCCGAGAAGTCACGGACTGTGGGAGGGGAGGGGGGGAGCCACGGGAACAAAATAGTGTTTAAAGTAATGGGGCCAGTAGCCATGGAAGTATACAAATGACGACATGGCCGTCAGGAGGAGGGACTAACAAGGCTAAAACCAATGGGAAGGCAGTATGTACGACCTAAGCCAATCAAAAAGATGGGCGGAGAGTGGGCGGAGCTTCCACGAAGCTTCCACGCTATAGTGTATACTGCATGCCTTGCAAAGCGAGCAGCTCATGCGCTGCAATGCTAGGCGAGACCTAAAAACATGATTGATTGCTTAGTATTAATTCATCCTATAACTGTATAGTGAATAAAAAACAGATATTTGAGTCGAATTACGCCCGCTTCCTGTTTAAACGGGTTGGTTTGATCATGTACATCTTGCAAATATCATTGTGTTCAGGGGTGGACACTTACCCCTCAGTACTTAATTTGTGGAAAAATAAGTTCCGGGGCCCTCTTCAGGAGGCCACTGCAGCTTGCACCAGCCCATTGTCTGGGTCAGAACTGACAATGCCAGGACCAACACAACTACTAAGCATCACACTCCTCCAAGTATGACAATTCAGACTATTCAATTCAAATTAAGCTCTGTTACTCGCAATCCAGATCTGGGTCTTCTGCTGTCCAAAATAGGGGCAACTGTTCATGGAAGCCAACATGTGGAATATGTGGTAGACAAGTGTCTTTAAGAAACTGCCACCATCTCAGAAGGGAAAAGCTGAGGTGTAAAAGCTTCTAGCTGATTAAGCCTTCCCAGGATTGGAGAAAACCATGACTCAGGAATCCAGGTGAGGAAGCCCTAAGGACGTAGAGTCAGGATCAGCAAATGAATAGAGTGAGGAAACAAGTGAAGAAACATAGCTTTGTTTGCGAAGCACCCTCCAACCATAATGAGGCTGATAAATATTAAAAGAAACAGAAATGACATCAAACACCACATGACTGAAGACATAATGGACTGGGAATGGCAGGAAGAAACCAATGGGGGAACAGTCATGATGGAAAGGGAAAAGAAAAGAGAACGAAAACCTGAAGTGAACTATCTTCAGAGTCACCTTAAAAGGCAGCTGCAAACCATCAAGAAAGTGGTTGCCATTTTGAAGTTGAAGACAGAAGGGGCAGAAGCCAGGAGACCAAAGGTTTGAGAGGAAACAGACACAAGACGACTCTCTGGACGTGGGACTAACCCAGCATACACTTCAATGAACAACGGACTTGGTAACGCTGGGAACTACAAGAATAACGTCATTTGATCTATATTGTAACCTATTAACCTAAGGCATTTTTTGTGGAACACATGGTGAACTACTAAATTCCATGAGGGACCAAGGAACGGTCTAAGAGCCAGATGTACGACCATGACAATTTGCGACTCACAAATTGCACTCGATTGCGAGTCGCAATTTGCAAGTCGCAAAATGCCATGTACAACAGTGTCTGAGACACTATTTGCAATTCCCAATGGGGTCACAAAATGCATGCCTCATGAATATTCATGAGGCACTCGCAATTGGCGATCCCATTGGGAATGGCTGGCCCTCCCAGGGATGGTGGCCTGTTGGGCTCAGCAGACCTCCATGTCTGGAACTGCTTTTTAAATGCAGCCCGTCTTCCTTAAAGGAAAACGGGATGCATTTAAAAGAAGAAAATGAAACGTTTTTGTTTCCTTTTTTAAGGGCAGGTAGTGGTCCCTGGGACCACTGCCTGTCCCTAAAAAATATTTTCCCCTGCATTTGCAAAGGGGAAGGGGTCCCCCGGGGACCCCTTCCCATTTGCGAGTGCATTACCACTCTCTTGAAGAGGGCGGTAAATTGCGAGTGTTTTGCGACCGCAATTGCGGTTGCAAAACATTCATACATGGGGTAGAGAGTCGCTATTAGAAAGGGACGCCCTTGAAACGCCCCTTCCTAATAGCAAGTCGCAATTCCTATTTAACGAGTCAGAAATAAATTACGACTCGCTAAATAGGAATTGTACATGGCCCTATTAGTTGTTGCATACGCAAACAGGTCGCTAACCCATTTGCGCATGCAATTCAGGGTTGTACATCTGGCCCTAAGTGCAGTTTAAGACTGGCGTTTCCCATCTGGACTTTGGAATAGTGCTTACTCAGTACTTTGCCCTGAAGAAGCCCTTTATAGGGCGAAACGCGTTGGCAGCCTATTTGTCAATGAGGTTTACGAAATGAAGAATCTTTCTGTGTACACAAGAACACAGTGAATGAACTATTATTGTACATTGAAACGTCCCGTAAAGATTGTATTGCCTCTCATCTTTCTGTTTGAACAGGAAACAGACACAGGTGAGAGACTTTTCCAGCCCGTCGCTGCGGCTACTTTGTATGTATCTTCTGAGCCCCTGAAAGTACATCAGTTACAGGCTCCCAGGCTGCTGAGAAGCCACAGAGGCAACACATTGCATGTTCCAGGATGAAACTGTCTGTCGCTTCACATTCATAATGGTAAATTCTAGTTGTTGTTTTTTTTTGCTGTTACAGAAAATAGGTAAAAAATGAAAGAGGAGCTTCAACTGGTTTTTGAACTTTTACTTTCAATACTATGCCAATTTGCAATGTGTATCAAGTGGTTAATTGTTTTGCATTTATTTGTCCTAGACACATGTGTGGGAGAGGAAGTCACGGGATAGAAAAAGAATATCGAGTTGGAAATATCGACTTGCACTAATATCGAATTTGAAATATTGAGACACAGAAATATCGACAGCAAGAATATTGTGGTCAAGAATATCGAGTTTAAGGTAAGAAATATCGTTTTTAAAAATATCGAAGTCATTAATATCATTTGCAAAAATATAGGGGCCCATTACGATACCCGGCGTAAATAAATCCGCCAGGCATGGAAGCGGCAAAAATCCGCCCGCACACACCGCCTGAACACCGACCACGCCATTACGATTTCACAAACCGAAAACCGCCATCGGCGGAAAAAGCACACAAAATACCGCCCGCCAACGTCCGAGTCGGAGTCAAACCGCCCGCCACGGACGGAAACACGCACGACAACACAAAACCGCCCGCCCTCACGGCCGACACACCGCACGTGAAATTACGATCGCACCGACATGAGCGTGGAAAAACCACAAATATACCGTCCGCCAGCGCAAACAACGCCGATGAGAATCGACACGGCAGAAGCCATGGCGCCAACGTACCTGCACAGAAACCATCCGCACACAAAACCAATAGCACACAACATGGCCAACAAGTCCACACAGCAAGGCACGCACAAATACACAAGCACAGTACACATCCCGAAAACACCCCCCGGACAAACAAAAAATACAAAGGCCAGAACCCCAGACACAACACACCTGAAAACAACAGACCATGAGGACACACCCACATAGGTGAGTACAAAAGCAGCACTCCCACAGACCACAACCCCTTGCTACATTGCAAACCAGAGAGGAGAGGAGAGGACACAGTGACACAGCAAGGACAGCAGCACACCACAGAAACGCACACATCACAACCACCACCACCACCACCACCACCACCAAACACCACCACCACCACCACCACCACCAAACACCGGCACCACAAACCCCCTGCACATTACACAACACACACCGCACCAGCACCACAAACACCATGGCACCACAAAGAATGCCCAAGTTCACGCCCATGGAGCTGACGGTCATGGTCGACGAGATCATCAAGGTGTACCCACAAATCTATGGGAACATGGTCCAGCACACACCACAAGCCACCAGAAACAGAATGTGGAACCGGATCGTAGACCAGGTCAATGCAGTCGGGACCCTGCCCAGGAACAGAGTAGAAATTAACAAACGTTGGAATGACGTAAAGAGCCTGGTCAAGAAGAAGGAGGGCAAAAACAGAGAGCTGGCTGCCGTCACTGGCGGAGGGAATCCCGCGCTCTTTAAGACCTTCAAAGCGTGGGAGGAGAAGGTGCGAGTCGTAATACATCCGGAGATCCTCGCCGGATTAGCAGGGGAGTGGAGGCTGGTAAGTACAAACTAATGTATACCAGCACACCGCTATGTACTCACATGCGCAACTACCATGCCACAGCTCCCAGGGACAAACACCCCCATGTCCAGCACACAATACACAACACATCACACACACATGCAACAGACACCACCACACACAGCCCAAACCGAACAACTGTAAGATGCGTGGGGACATGTGTACACTAAGCCAGCCACGTAACCACCAACAGGTCCCCAAATATGCCAGAAGCGCCACAACGAGCACCCACCACACCCATGTGTCCGCCACAGCTGCACTAACCGACAAGTAACAGGTAAGTGGCAGGAACACAAAGTGCAGTGGGTGGGAGGGTGGACAGCCCAAGTACAACACACACCAGGCCCCAGTCCCACAGCACAGCAAGGAGGAGCATCCCCCACACCCCACAGCCACGTGTCAGCCACCGCAGTGCACAACGACAGTCGAAAGGCAGACATCACGGTCCACAGCAATCGGTGTCAGTGGGTGTCCAGCCACCCCCACGACCCACAACACCCCCCACCCCCACAGACCTGCAACATGGAGCACCCCCGCTTAGAGCCATGTGGCATCCAGTACAGTGCACGCACGAACAACTTGCAGGTGGGAAACTGGACAGGGCTGGATTACTGGAGGCATGAGGACCATAACACGACCAACACATGGGACATGTCACGTAGCAGACGAACACGCAGCACCGCCCACCGTCACGAACAAGTGAACAATGTGCACACGGACATGAACAACAGACTCACACCCCACATGACCCATCACAGACATAGCAACACCCAAGGAGCCACGTCTGCATGCACAAGCCACACTGAATATAGTCCCACACGGCAGCCACTGTGCAACTCATCACACACAACCGAAACACCATTGAAGTCCTGTCCATGTAGCCCCTACTGCCTGTCAACCACACACCCCACAACTACGCCTATGTAAGACAAACAACACTAGACGCAACAGAACGGAACAACATAAATGCACACGAACACCACTGAACCCATCAAACTCACAGACACACCATGCACATACAACATACCATCCATCCCATCCGTCAGCCCCAGTCTCATGAAAGGCATGTCATCCGCACAGCTGCCACACATACAGCAGTCACGCTAAGACACATGCCCATGACCAACCATGTGCCAGAAGTCAATTAAGCGCACGACACACTGTGAGCAACAACACACAACATGGGCCACACCCCCCGAGCACTGCAGTGATGCACATGGCACAGGGCAGCACGCACACCAAGGAGATGGGACAACTGCAATACGTTGGCTGGCACACAACTATCACTCACTCATAACGATGCGTCCAATGCCATGTCCAGTAATCACAACAGACAGCAAATATGCAGGCCATGTCAAGCATGCACACACCTCAAACCATGCACTGTCATGCTGCCACAACACATGTCACGTTCGGCACCCATGGCTCACAGCATGTACCCCAAAAGCATATCCCCTCCCAAATGCGAATCTGGGGCATGGCCCCCATGTTGCCATATGCGTTCCTAAGCGTTCCATTTGAACCCCAAAAGCATATTCCCTCCCAAATGCGAATCTGGGGCATGGCCCCCATGTTGCCATATGCGTTCCTAAGCGTTCCATTTGAACCCCAAAAGCATATCCCCTCCCAAATGCGAATCTGGGGCATGGCCCCCATGTTGCCATATGCGTTCCTAAGCGTTCCATTTGAACCCCAAAGCATATCCCCTCCCAAATGCGAATCTGGGGCATGGCACCCATATTGCCATATGCGTTCCTAAGCGTTCCATTTAAACCCCAAAAGCATATCCCCTCCCAAATGCGAATCTGGGGCATGGCCCCCATGTTGCCATATGCGTTCCTAAGCGTTCCATTTGAACCCCAAAAGCATATCCCCTCCCAAATGCGAATCTGGGGCATGGCCCCCATGTTGCCATATGCGTTCCTAAGCGTTCCATTTGAACCCCAAAAGCATATCCCCTCCCAAATGCGAATCTGGGGCATGGCCCCCATGTTGCCATATGCGTTCCTAAGCGTTCCATTTGAACCCCAAAAGCATATCCCCTCCCAAATGCGAATCTGGGGCATGGCCCCCATGTTGCCAAATGCGTTCCTAAGCATTCCATTTGAACCCCAAAAGCATATCCCCTCCCAAATGCGAATCTGGGGCATGGCCCCCATGTTGCCATATGCGTTCCTAAGCGTCCCATCTGAACACCAAAAGCAAAGTACAAACCAGACCCAGGATGGGCCAGGAGCCCGCATACACCAGAGTCACAATAAGTAGGGGCACAGCAACACACCCATCGGCATGGCCAATCCGTCCCATGCCACATGTGCACAGCACACAGTCCCATTGCCAAGCACACACAACTACAGATGCTACAGCCACACACACGCCTCCGGGAAACCCATGTACGAGATTGCACGAACTGTCAATGTCAGACGACAAATACATACTTCGCCAGGTGCAACACAATAACAAATCTCATTCTCTCCACAGGTGACGAACTGCTGGATGCTGGGGATGGAGCCAGCAGCCAGCACAGCCAGCCTACAAGCCCCCAACGAGGACACACGGATCTGGAGGATCTGTCCTCCTCTTCGGACACGGACCACCAAGCAGGCCCATCTGGTGTGGCAGGGCCCAGCCGCTCCCCAGGACCCCTCCTACCCACCAACCCATCATCCAGGGCTGCTGAACATTCCCAGCCCCCTGCTGCCACTGTCGTTGCAGCCACACCCACGGTCATTGTGGACTCTACCACTGCCGCAACCGCCACCATCGCCGCACCGACCACCACCGCCGCCACCACCGCCACGTCTTCGCTGGCACCAGCCCCAGCGCAGGTGTTGGCCCGGCCGACTGGATCCACCCTGGGAGCCACAGCGAGGACCGTGGTGAGCAATGTGGCTAGTGGGCAGGCCGGTGGCAGCAGGACTGGTAGGAGGAGCAGGGTCAGGGAAACGCCAGCCTCCCCTGGGAGCCATGCCCTGCCTCACATGGCCAGAGTCCTTGGGGCCTATGAAGAGGCCCAAGGACAATGGGTCCGGTCTGCTTCAGACACGTGTGAGGTGCTGGGGGTGCTGAGGTCCATGGACGCCCGTATGGGCCAAATCGTGGACCTCATGGGACAGCTGGTGGTGGCGGTGAGGTCACAGCCAGGGACAGCAGCTCCCCTCGGCCACCACCTGCCGGGGCGCAGGGTGGAGCAGCAGTGTCCAGTTCCCCTGCGTCCACAGCCAGTGAGCACACCTCAACCACCAGCATGTCGCAAGCAGGCACCCCCCTCGCAAACGTGGAAGGGGCCGTCCGAAGTGGAAACAGATCTCCCGGGAGGACTTCGCACGCTCCAAACGCAAGTGAGGCAGCCAGCCAGCCTTCCGCCAGCCTTCCTTGACCAGCCACTGCATTGACTTGGACTACGATCCCACTCCACACAGCCATCTGGATGGCATGTGTGTGTTGGACTATGGACATAGAACCAGTGGGTACACCCTGATCATCACGCAGCCATGACCGACAGCTCATTGTCACTGCACGCACCACTTTTGTCATCACCTTACACACAATCACATGTCACAGTTTGTAATAAATGCACCTTTTTCACTAACTGCTGTTTGTGCCCTGTGTTTTATTTGTACGGAATACAACGGCCACCTCGGGCGGAAAGGCACCTGATGCGTGGCATGTCAATTGAATCCGGAGGGCCTGTAGGGACCTAGGGGTGGGAGACAGAACAGGAGCACATTCAATGAGTGTGTCACACACCCATCACACAGTACATGTCAACAACTACAAGCAATGTACACACATCGCACAGAGCAATAGGGCACAATGCCACAGCCACCAACAGTGGCATACTACCCTGGCCATGGAGCGTTGACACACAGCACGCAGTGAACAAACGGCCACCCTGACACAGCACACACACACCTGCACAGATACAGCCACATCAGCCGTCGTACATGGACACTCACCGTCAAGTGAAGTAGCGGGCGATGAGCTGCTGCCGCACATTACCAGCTTCCTCCTCTCTGCTGTCCTCCTCACTCGAGCTGTCCTGGTCTGCGGGCTGGGGCCCTGGTTGATCTCCGTCATCCACGATGAGGGGGATCTGCTTCCGAATGGCCAGATTGTGCAGCATGCAGCACGCCACCACTATCTGGCACACCTTCTGTGGGGAGTACGCCAGCGCACCCCGGTGCGGTCCAGGCACCTGAACCTGGACTTGAGGAGGCCAAAGGTACGCTCGACCACACGTCTGGTCCTCCCATGTGCCTCATTGTAGCGATCGTCTGCTGGGGTGCGAGGATTCCTCAATGGACTGAGCAGCCATGCCCCATTCGGATACGCAGAGTCACCTGGGTGTGAGGGACACAGAGAACCGTTGCTAATCCAACTGGACAGGGGACAGCATCGCACAGCCAGCACGCTACACCACTCCACATACTCACCGACAATACAGGCACGATCCTGTTGCATATTGGACATCAGTCGTGGCAAGATGCTGTAGCGCATTATGTGTGCGTCATGGGCCGAGCCTGGGAACTTTGCACACACGTGGGTGATCACCATGTCCGCAAGGCACACCACTTGCACATTCAGGGAGTGCGTGTGCTTCCTGTTGCGGTACAGGTGCTCAGTGGCCTGTGGTGGAACAAGGCCGACATGTGTGCAGTCAATGGCTCCAACGACATGTGGGATTCTGCCAAGGGCATAGAATGCACCCTTCACTGCCGCCAATTCACGAGCCCTGGGGAAGCGGATGTACCTGTTCCGGTACAGCATCATGGCTGCCAGTACATCCCTCAGCACCTTGCTGAACATGGGCTGGGACATCCCTCCTCCAATGCCCACTGTGTGCTGGAATGACCCAGTGGCGAAGAAATGCATGGCGGCCATCACCTTAGCCGTGGGGGTGACAGCAGTCGGATACACCCTGCGGGGACGGAGATGGGGTTCTAACATGGCACACAGTCGATGCAGGGTTGGCCTGTCCAGCCGAAACTTCCTAATAACCTCTGTATCGTCCATGTCCGCCAGCAATTGGTATGGGCGGTCAATGTTCGGTCTCCGCCTAGGGACAATGGCAGAGGACACATGTCAATGCAACACGACACATAGCAATTTCGCATACACATCACTGACATGACTGAGCAAGCACATGAGCCACAGCCCAGCTGTCAAGCTGGGACGGCACGGCCACAATACACTTACACAGGTCTCCCAACAATGGCAATGGCTAGTGATACAAACCACTGCCATGTGCATGCACATGGGGATCTAGGCCCCAATGACTTGCGGGGCGTGCTGATGGGGACTGACTGCATATCCGTCAAGCGGCAACGCCACGGCAACATGAATGTCTGCTGAGCATGGAACTGCTTCCGCGGCTGGATGAGTATGGCACACGACGACAACGATGTGGGCACAGGCTGAGCGGCCAAAACAAGTGGCACCTGTGGCACAAGGGGATATGAGACAGTAGTAGGTGTCAGCACTGCACCCTATGTACAGCACTGTACGGATCACACCTCCCGAAACATTGACAGGTGTCCACATTGACAGCCCCATGCCAAGACGGCTATGTGCTTGCAGTCACACGTCACAGGTGAGAGGTTACATTGCACGTGCCAGGTGGCAGACGTACATAGTGGGAGCTGAGCATGTGTGTGCATGTGTCTCCTGTTCAGGTTCCACCAGATGGGCGCTGACTCTGTACTGACCATTGGACACAGCATGTTCCGTGGAAGGCTTGTGTGTGTGGGATGGTGGCACTGGATGTGCCTCCGTTGGGTGGGGGGCCATGCACAGGGCGGGTACGTCGATGATTGCGCATTGTTGGTCACGGTGGGTGCACCAACTAAGATGTGTTGCCCTGTGTTCAATTCCTATGTCCGCATGATGATGGACTGTAGATGTGGGCAGACTACACATTGGTCGATGTGCTGTCTATATGCATGTGCCTTCACACCAGGCACAGCTGCCCCTGCACATGTGACCCCTGCTGGACTCGCTGCTGGGTCTGTGGAGCTGATGCACCTTCTGCGTGTGGGGCGGACAGCTCTCCTCACTTCCCTCATTGCGCATGTCATGACTTTGCCGCAGGTGACATGGATCATGGAGGGCCCACATGTACGCGTGGGTAGGCTACACATGATTGTACACTGGTCACCACCCCCAGTCAGTGTTTCGAATGGGAAGGTTGTCGTGCTGGTGGTATGTTCGATGTGGCGGATGGGCGGGCCTAGGTGCGGGCTTACATTCCGGACATGGGGGGTAGTTGGATTGGCGACTAGTTGCAGTACACACGGGACACGTCTCTTCCTTTCCACATCTGGGTCATCCCTTGTACTTACTGACAGTGATACAGTCATCTTCGCCCCAGCCCTCATGTCCTCCCCTCGCTCCCCCAATATGCATGCTCACCTGCGAGGCTAGCGCCTGCACAGGCAGCCCCAAGCTCGCACCAGAGAGGGCAAGGAGTGTATGTGTGGGTCCAGTTGCACGAGTGGGCTGTCTCAGGGTATGATGTGTGGCGGGACGCCGTCCACCTGCGTGGTGCCCCAAATGGAGACCCGGCCTGCATGGACTATGCATCACAGTCTTCGCCTTCCGGATCCGCCACCTGCGACACCCAGTGGCTGTGGCTGTCCTTGCGGCCAGGCCGCGTCCGTCTGCGGCTGATGGCCCACACATTCACTCTTTGGCCTCTCTGGGGAGGGCTCGGGGGTGGTGGCGCACGCGCTTGCACTTAGTCGCAATGGCATGTGGCGTGGTTGGTATGATGGGCAATGGATGGGATGGTGCGAGCCACCTCCCGTGACGTCAGTGCTGCTCGTGCTGTGGTGCATCCCCCCTACACTTCCATGTGACTTGTGCCATGCTAGACGTTGAGGTTCTATTGCCTGCGTGATATGACCAGGAGGAGCGCGAGGAGACCTCTCACACACCATGCTCCACTGCCATCCCGTGCCCTGTATCGCCTGTGCGGATTGACTATGTTGGGGTTACACCTGGTCGACTGGGGCTGTGTGTGCCTTGTCAAGGGGCATGGCGGGCGCACAACAGGATCCAGCTTGTCCACAGAGGGTGGGCTGAGGTGCGCCTGGTACCGCTTTGTACGTGTGCCCGGCTGCTGTGCACACACGTGTTCACTCCCCCGACAGGTGTCCTCTCACAATGCCCAGGGAAGCGGTGGTGTACTGTTCATGACCCCTCCCAACACGGCTTGCTCCAACTTGGCATGTGCGCATCTACCCGTCGCACCCACCCACCTGAGCACTGCGTCCATACGACTTCACACGACACATGTGTGTCTTCCACAGTAGTGCTACTCATTTGCGTTGACATCCAATACCAGTGGACTACATGGTCATGTCACGACTGCCGTGTACTTCACATACTCTCATCCTCTCTAATTCGTACTTGTGAAATGAGTCAGCGGAGACAGTTTTGGTTTCAAACATTATATTGAGTCTTCTGTCCTCTGTGATGCAGTATAGTGGACACTACTGGCAGCGGAATACATGTTGAGGATATACTGAGCATGATTGCAAATGGGATAGGGTGTGGGGTTACATGTGATTGGCTGTTGCATGTGGGATGTGGGCTTCAGAGTGACATCTGCTTGGCCAAGGCTGTGCTAATGTACATTTACGTATAGCTGCGGAGCTGCGGACTTTGACACAGACGGTATACATGTAGCCTACCAGACCGCTTGGCATCATGGGCACAGTCCATCTCAGTTCCATGTGACAGGTTTGCTGCGGTTGTTCCTCATGCACGCGTGCATGTGAGATGACATCAGGGCATGTGCTTGCGTGCATGCAGCGGCGTGCCACTTGTTGTTGCACTGTGGTGGTTACAGGACATGTCACAGTCACTGGGGTCGTGTTGTTGTTGTATGCACTTGTCGTCCATGCAAAGGTCCTGGTATGGGATTCCCGGGGCGGGGGTGGGAGGGGTGCAGCACCCACAGACTCCAGGCGACCTATTCATGTCCACTGAGCGGTGTGTGTGTCCATGTGCGCTGGATCCATGTCGTGTCCTGGTTGTTCGTGCAGTTCCGTCCATGTGGGTGCGATACACAGAGCCCATGCCACTGCCTCCCACGATGCATGCGGTGTTCCTGGATGTGAAGGGGAACAGTGTGCATGTCCCGGTCATATCCGATGTCATGGCGATGTCGTTGATGGTGTGGTTACAGTTGCCGGTCGTTTGGTATGGCTGTTGTGGTGGTGACTGGCCAGTCCGTGCGGAAGCTAAGCATGGGTGCGGGGTTGGACATCATAGGTCACTCGGGGAACCTGCGTTGTGGTCCGACGAATTGACAGGTTGTCAGGTATGCGATGCCGTCCAGCAGGGCTTCCATGTCATTGGTGGTGTACATGTTTGCCAGCCAATGTAGCGGATGGTGGCTGTCAAGGTGTTGTTCGTAAGTTGTCCCTTGGAGGACCATGATGGGGCATGCTGGGTGACATTCGATGTAGCTGTTCTCGATGATCCGTCGTGTGGAGGCACAGTGGTCCCATTTCAGTGCGGGTGCGATGTTGGCCACATACGCCATGCCCCCATAGGCAGAGCAGGCCCTGTCGTGTGCGTCCAGAGGGAGGAGTAGTGGTAGCAGGTCCGCCTTCAGACATGCCGGGTTGGAGAGGCATATCTCGACGGGATGCTGGTAGGGACACCTCCGACAGTAGAAGACGGGCATGACGCAGCTGAACAATGTGATGCGGTAAGTCAGTCGGTAACTTACGTTCAGCAGGGACAGGAGATCGCATCCCAATGTATGTAACAGGTTGGTTTTGTACAGCTTGAGCTGTTCGGCGTAGTTGGGTAGGTGTGTTGCGGTTGCCATTTCGCAGCGGTTCGTTGAGGTGGCGTGCTCCGGCTGTGTGTGCAGTCTGCAATGTGCACGCTCCGAGGTTGCTGTGAGCTCTGTGTAGTCGTAGGGAGACAGGACTTGTGTTCTGTTGGCTTGTTTGGAGGACACGGGCCCTCTTCCCACATGCTTCTCAGACAGTTCAAGGTCAGTGCTGTGTTACTCCTTCCAATTAACTTGCATGTGGCCGACATGGGGGAGTGTTTTCTTCTTTCTTCCCCGTCCGTTGTGTGCTTCTGTGATATGCGCTATCTGCCCTGTGGTCGGTCTCCTCGGCATGCCTGTGTTGGTCTATTCTTGGACAATGGCTGTATTCACCGGCTTCTGTCGTAGGGCTGTGGTTTCGGAGTTGGAATGGAAGGTCATTCAGTGCTGTCTGCTCTCCCTTGTGTGGGCGGCAGGCTGCCTTTCCGCTCTGCGTTGGGCCTTGTGTGTGAATGTTATTCTTGGGCCACCTGTTGTCGGTCCCCGGGCTCTTTGGTGTTCCGTTTTATATGTCTTGTTCATATGTGCAGGGTGGTATGGGTGTTTCTGTGTGGTACTGGCGTTCCTCTTCCCGAAGGGGCCCTGCTTCTCCTAGTTGGTGTTGCCGCCGCTGTGTGCTACGCCATGTTTGTTACACTGGGGTGTGTCCTGCTGTTGCGTGTCTTCACTGACATGTGTGCGTCGGTTGTGTGGCGTTGGGTGTTGTCCGTGAATTGGGTGTTGGGGACATGTCTGTGGCCGGCCTGTCACGTGTCATGTGCGTTCGGGGTGGGGCTGATGTGTGTGCTGCTTGGTTGTGTCCCTGTGTCTGTGTGCGACGCATGCATGGCGCTGCGGTTGGCCTCTGCGTTGTGCGCATGTGTGGCGGCGTCATCGGCGCTTTGGGGCCGTGACGGGGTGGTTGGTTCCTAGTCCCAGGTGGTGTGTACACATGTGTTCTGTGATGTTACGATTTGGCCTGTGTGTCATATGTGGATGCGATGGTGGATGTGTAGTGTACACGCGCTGGTGGGGGTTGTCCGCTTTTTCCGCCCTTGCACTGTGTGCGCTGTTTGCGTGCACTTGTTCTGTGTGTGCCTACCTGCGTCTCCGCGGTACGTTGCGTCCTTGGTGGTGCATCAGCAGAAGCATGGGGAGAGCCTGCAGTGCTGGATTCATGCTCGGGGAGCCGCTTCTTCGTTGTCCGTGCTCGGCATCCGTGTTACCGCTTCGGTTTGTCGTACGGTATCTCTTGGCCATGGGAGCCGTTTGTTTGCGGCATCGTAATTTATGCGCCGGGCGGGACGTGTTTCGTCGGACGGTGTGTGTCAGTTGGGCTGCGCCGCTACGTGTACGGGCGCACTTTGATGGCGGACGGTGTTGCTGGCTTGCCGGCGGTGTTTGGCCTACTTTTCGCATCGTAATCGGACGGGCGTGTGGACTGCTGCGTGCCGGCGGTAACTGGTGGTTTTTGCATCCGCCAGCACGGCGGTGGTGCTTCCGCCCGCCATCGTAATGTGCCCCATAGTTTTTAAAAATATCGTTTTTTTAGTTAGTGTTATGTATTTTAGTATGTATTTTAAATGTATGTGCTCTATTTTTTTGTCTAAGTATTGCTTTTGTTTTTTAATATATGTGTTAAATTTTCAGTAGTTATTAATTTTATTTTAATTAAATTTTGCGTTTTAGTTCCGTTTTGGGTTGTGGGTTTATAGGGGAATAGGGTGGGAAGTAATTTAATCTTAATACATTTATTAATCTTTTTATATAATATTCATTTAATTTTATTTTATAGTGTTAATTGTGGGAATTCATTTATTATTAATTAATTAATAATTGGCAGTTAATTTTTATTAATTAATTAATTGGTAAATATGTTAATTTTGTCATTTTTTTAGGAGTGGGTTGTGGGTTTATAGAGGAATAGGGTGGGAAGTAATTTAATTATAATTAAAATATTATTATTTTTTATTTATTAATATTTATTTATTTAATATTTTATACTGTTAATTGTGGTAATTAATTAATTATTAATTATTTTTAATTGGTTAATTGTTATTAATTAATTGGTAATTATGTTAATTGTGACTTCTTTTAGGAGTGGGTTGTGGGTTGATAGGGGAGTAGGGTGGGAAGTAATTTGTTTTAATACATTTATTAATATTTTTTAATTAATAATAATTTTATTTTATAGTGTTAATTGTGGGAATTAATTTATCAATAATTATTTATAATTTGCTTGTTAATTGATATTAATTAATTAAATAATTTTTAATTAATTATGTTAATTGTGTCATGTTTTTAGAAATGGGTGGTGGGGTTTATAGGGGAATAGGGTGGGAGGTAATTTATTTATAATTAATAAATTATTTGTTAATTAATGCTAATTAATTAATTAAAATTTAAATATGGCAATTGTGTAATTATTTTGATGTGTGAGTTGTGGGGTTTATAGTGGTAACTGGTGGGAAGTAAATTTTTTAAAATTAATTAATGATTTGTGGTTAATTGATATTAATTTATTAATGTTAAATTAGTTATGGAAATTGTGCAATTATTTTTAGGTGTGTGTTGTGGTGTTTATTGGGATACTTTAAATTAATTAATCATTACTTGATCATTAATATTCATTTATTACTTGATAAATATTTTTGGTAATTGTTTATTTTTATTTTGTTTGTGGATTTTGGGTCTATAGGGGTAATGTTTGGTTAGTACATTTATTGTTATCTGTTTTAATGTTTTTTTAATTAATAATATTTGTTTAATTGATAATTAATTGTGTTAATTATGGAAGTACACTTTAAAAATTTTTTTAGATGTGTGTTGTAACTTTTGTGGTGTTATAGGGTAGGGAAAATATTACATTTATGTAATAATTAATGTTTTTGATTATAAATAATTTCTATTACAAAATATTTATTTGTTTGTAAATTATTTTTAAATGTAAAAAATTAATCTTTGTATGTAATTTTTAGATTTTTTAAACTTTATATTATGTTTTGTAATTAATTTTTTATATTTTTATATATGTTTTGTTTTTTGATTTTTGATTTTCTTTTGTATTGTAGTTCATATTTTGTTTGTTTTTAAATTTGAATTTTCTTCAGTGGGAATAGTAATTTTTACCCCTCCGCTATCCAACACTTTCCCTACTGCTGCATTCGCAGGAGTGAGAATAGTAATTTATACCCCTCCGCTATCCAACACTTTCCCTACTGTTGCACTCACTGGAGTGGGAATAGTAATTTTAGCGCCTCCGCTAAACAAAACTTTCCCTACTGTTGCACTAGCTGGAGTGGGAATAGTAATTTTTACTCCTCCGCTATCCAACACATTCCCTACTGTTGCACTCGTTGTAGTGGGAATAGTAAGTTATTTTCCCTCCGCTATCCAACACTTTCCCTACTGTTGCATTCACTGGAGTGGGAATACTAATTTTTTACCTCTCCGCTATCCAACACTTTCCCTACTGTTGCACTCGCTGGAGTTGGAATAGTACATTTTAACCCTTTGCTATCCAACACTTTCCTTACTGTTGCACTCGCTGGAGTGGGAATAGTAATTTTTACCCCTCCGCTATTCAACACTTTCCCTACTGTTGCACTTGCTGGAGTGGGAATAGTAATTTTTTCCCCTCCGCTATCCAACACTTTCCATACTGTTGCACTCATTGGAGTGGGAATAGTAAATTATTCCCCTCCGCTCTCCAACACTTTCTCTACTGTTGCACTCAATGTAGTGCAAAATGTAGGTTTAAAAAATATTAAATATTTTAATATTTTAATTTATAATATGATTTTTGATTAATTTTTATGTTATACGTGTATGTATATATATATTTATTTATAACTTTTAATATATTTATAACATTTTAAAATTAATTAAAATTATTATTTATTAATTGTTTTTAAGTAAATATATATATATTACATTTTATATATGTATGTTTAAGTTTTTTTAAATTAAATGTATTACTTATAATTGTTACAATTTACAAATAAATCTAAATAATTTTTTTTAAGTTAAATTTATTATTTAACAATATTTTTTATACATATAAAAAAAACAATATTTTGCACATCGATATTTTTTACAACGATATTTTTTTCCCGATATTTTTGTACTTACCATTATAAAGATAGGATGTCGATATTTTTTACAACGATATTTATGTACCGATATTTGTGTAAGTCGATATTGTGGTGGTCGATATTCTGTCAGTGATCCGAAGTCGCATAGTGCTAGAGCTGGCGACTTTGGAACTGGGGAACCAGGTTTGAGTCTAGGTGTCACCTCACCATCCTGTGATTCTGAGCAAATAACTTAATCTCCCTGTGCTTATAAAAAACAAAAATGAATGTGTTCTTGTTTATTGTAACTGGTGCTCAAGGAAAATGGTCCAATACATTCTGGTTGAGTTTGCTCTACTAAAACTTCAAAGAAAAAACGTGAAGAGATACAATTTGAGTTATTGAATGAATAATTAAATGGATGAATGAAAGCACATTTGTATCTTATGATCCTTAGGTGTATTCTAGAAGTATAGTATGGACATATGACACATACTGGTGAATGAAGGAAGCAAAGACACAGATTATTCTTACTTGAGAGAGCTGCATATAAGCAAGGTCCTACGGAGAGTTTCTAATCAATGCATGACCAAAGTACATGTGATTCTAGTTATGACAGGGTGTTGTAGTTGGGAGTTTATGCAGACTGGGCTCTAGATATGATAAAAGCATTAGCACTGCTAGAGTAGCTTTCAATGGCTTGTTAGAGGGAGCTAAAAAAGTGTGTGGGGAGGATGTGCTTCAGAAAGTTGGAAGATGACAGTTGAAAATAAAATTAGAAACAAATAATTGAGAGAGGTACAGTTGAGATGAGGAAGGTTCCTGTTATACGTTTACAAGTGGACAGGTATTACAAGTGATTTCTCAGGATAAACTCAAGGGAAGCTCTTCAGAAAGATCAATCTAAGTTAAAAGATCTCCTTACATGGAGATTTACATCTACACCTGGGTGTAAATCTTTGTTTGGACGCAATTCACAAACAGGTGGTGGTGATTTGCACCTATCACTACGCATACCCCTTACATTTTATTTATTTAAATACTTATAAAGTACATTTATAAGCCTGGAGCATCTTGGCTCTTGATTGACTGTGAAAAAGAATAAAACAAAGTGACATAAATATGACTATAAAGTAGCTACTAGCATCCTTACGTGTGCATTTTAGGTGTAATTGACCCAAATGTATTTCTAAAAGCATGGGCAGAGATCTCCATCTATGCTAAATAGAAATATGAATTGAAAAGAACAGGGAAACAGGCAACACCCAAGGAAAATAACAAAGACAATCACTATAAGTGAAAGCACATAAACATGTCCCACATACTGGACTCAATAAGTATACGAAACAGTAATGGATGTAATGCTTGAATTAATCTTACCCACTGGTAATCACTCGGGCCGCATCCTAATCCATTGTTATTTTGCACACCATGCCCCCTCAGTTTGGACCCAACTATATGCAAATCAGTCTTGACCCTGCCTCAATAGGAACCATACAGTCTGAACTGCCAAGTCAGGTCCTCCCCGAAATGGAATACAAGCAACCCAGGATCGTTTTTTCCCTATTTATGGGCTCATCAGCCGGATACAGCTTGGTTCCAGTGACACAGTGTGCACGGGGCCCACATCTGGGCATACCCGTCCCACTTAGGGCGACCCAAAAAGTATACAAAACAGTGATGGATGGATTGCTTGCATTAATCTCAGCCACTGGTAATCACTTGGGCCGGATCCCAATTCATCGTTATTTTGCCCATCATGCCACCTCAGTTTGGACATACTGGACTCTGCCATCCCTCTGTTGTGCTGTGATACATTTTGGAGCCAGACATTGGCTAAAATAGTGTTGTTTGCTATTGTTTGTGGGTGTTTGTGTGCATATTTCTGCGTATGTGTGTGTTTTTGGACATACAATATTTCTGATGTATCTTTCAGTGTTTGCAATGTTAAATGTGAGATGAGCTGTCTGTTTTTTATATTTAACAATTTACACATTTGTAATTTTCAAAGTATGTTCATCTGCTGTGTTTACATTTTTACAATGTGATTTGTGTGGGTGTCTCCAGTGTCTAAAGTTATATGACTATTTTTTTTTTTTACTTTTTAATTTTTTTTACAATGTGATATATATGGGTATCTTAAAAGTATGAATTAAAGTGAATTTTTTTTTCCCTTTTAAAATGTTCATTAGGTGTCGGTATTTTCCCTCCCTCCAATGAGTTATGGTTGATGTCTTTGCTGTACATGTGAGTGGGCATCTGTGGTGTACAGCTTGCCAATCATATATTTGAGCCTGCCTGGGCTGTAGTACTACAGGAGTAGATGTGGGTGTAGCTTTAGTGATTGAACTGACTTACTCTTTTGATGTCTTTTTGTATTTGCCTTTCCCTCCATGTTCCTCTCTTTAACTTTACATTTGCTCCTCCCACTTTGTGGTAGATTATCTCAATTTTTCAGTGAGCACCCCTTGCCACTACCACATATAGACCTAAAATGAAGAACATCTTGTGCGTAATTCTATGCACTCTCAGTAGAGAATTGTGCACATAAGAGATTCGGTCAGCGTAGCTATAAATTTATGCCTGTACCTTTCTGAACTGCATGTGTAAGTACATGAAGCAGTACTACAGGAATATTATTCCACATACTGCCTTTCTGATTTGAAACAATATTTCAAACTTGCCCTTGTGTCCCCTCCATGCGTCACCAGGGCAGCGCAATCAGTTGATGTGCATTTACCGAGGTTGGTGCCACCCTGTAAGTTCTTAGCAATGGATGAAAGGCAGAACCTGTGTTTGCAATACCAGAGGCAGTGTTCAGGATTATGTTGGTTTTAAGAGTGTCCAAGGGGTGCAGCGGTATTGTAATAGCTGGTTCAGAATCAGGGAACTCTGGAGTGAATGATAAGCAATTGGTTTATTTTTCCAGGTTGAGTACTAACCTTAATATAATGGGACAGTGCATGCCCTCATCGAAGAGGGTTCTCCAGACAGGGGCACCAAATATAGCTTTTAAGTACCTCATTGAAGCGGGTGTTAAAGTCCACCACCCCTTGTGGACATACTGTCCATTTCATTATGTTCCAATGTGGACCTGCTAGAGTAACGATTTACATTCCACCGACTAGAGAATTAGCAGCCTCACAAATGTATTGTGTTTGTGCATTAGTTGCAGATTTATGCTGGCTAAAATAGAATATTCTGCGTAAATACAATGCTAACACAGCTTTAAACAGGCTCAATATTAGGTTAATATTGCTTTCATGTTTTCACCTGACTGAGAAAGTATTGAGCAGAAAATATAGATCTTTCATGCAGATAACTCCTGCTAAATATTCAGTATCCTCTCAGCTGAAAAAAGAGGGTTGCAGTCAGTACTTTGGTATTGTGATACCAAAACTGACTACTTACCATCTATAGCAAATAGAACGTAAAGCGAGGACAAGACAGCAATTTCTTTATCTCTCTACATATAACAACACATGCACCAAGGTGGGTATTGGAATGCACTCTACTGTGGAGAAGGTTACAAAAAAGACTGCATGTTCCACTGGACAATCCTACACATTGTACAGCAGCACTCTGCTAGATCACTGCTAGGTCACTGTTGTATCTCTCTGTCGCAATGTGACCCATTTATACCACCGCCAGACCTGCCTCAGTAAGGAACACTGACACTTTGGAGTAAGCTGTATGCAAATAATTGCATGACAAACATGTTAATATTCAAAAAGTCGATGTCAATGTGACTAACGATACATTCACGTACAAAAGCGGAACTGCATCTTTATTAACGAATTCGCCCACTGTGAACTCCACGTCAACCCGGATTCAGAAATATGTATTTAGGTAGGCCCTGAGACTCAAGCCCAAGGTTACTGATTGACAGATCACAGGAGGGGCAGCACATAGCCCGCAGACAACCACGCAAACAGGAAATCCCAGCTCAATCCCACAGATAGGAACAGTGACACCACAAAGGTCCAGGAAGATTGGCCCCAATATAGCACACATGTCTGGAGGGGTGTGTGCATTCCCAAAACACCATAAAGTCAGATGTCACATAAAGTTAGGAATTGTCAGCCAATCGCAACACAGCACACACAGTACACGCAGTGATCATGGGCTTCCCATGCCAGACATCTGGACACGTTATGTACTGGCCACACTGTGTCCACGCAAGGTCAACGCCCACCTGGATTCCTAATCCAAAACATTAATTTATGGTTCCAAAAGGAGAACGGTCAGCCTTCCTTTCCATAAAAAGGCTAGCTGAACCATTTTATTGCATCCAATGAACTGTATAAAAGTCTATGCCAGACCAATTTTAAATTGAGACAATACTCAGACTCTGCGCCTGTTTACACGGACACACTGTTTAATGAAATGAACTGTTCCTGTTTTGCCAAACGCCTCATGTCTCTTGTTTTTTCATGGTATTTCATGTTCAAGCAACAAACCCAATTAGAGCAGAACAAATGAGGTAACATTAGGCTAGTAGAAAAGGTTGGTCAGATGCACCCAGGGTTTCTATTGTTACTAGTGACACTTAAATGATAAATGTTCATGCATTCCATTTGCTTAGAAATCTTGGTTGAGCCGTGCAGTTTACTACTGTTATTCCTTTCTCGTAATTTAATAGTATGATTATTCACAGTCACTGGACTCATTTAAGTACATAAACACTTGCACATTCTTTGGAATGTCACATCAATATTGCTTCTAATATAGGATAGGCAGCCATCTCACATAAAATGTGAGGAAAAATATTTCTACACAAATTCTGAATTCTAATGTTTGTGCTGCAGTATAGGCTTTATTGACCTTTTTTATGGCATTTTATACAGCATTGATTTCCACGTCTGGATTTCTAAACTGATATTGACAAATTTCTTTATGAACATGGAAGATGTTGAAATGGGCATTCAAAAACCGAAGCAATATAGAAAACTCACTCTCACATCTATAAGCAATACAGATACATTTACAATATATGCTCTACAGCATGGGTGTCCAATGTTTAGTGTGTCAGCTACTCTTAGTAAGTTGCTGGTGTGTATGGAGCACAGTCCAGTAAGTTACACAGACACACACAGCATAACTGACACCATAGTGGACTGTACCACAAGCAAAACCACAGTGATATGTGGAGAAATGTAGGAGCCAGATTTGACATGTTTGATTTGGGTGTGAGAGCAGCCCATGAGCAATAGAGAGCAGGGGCAGAGACAAGGGCAGAAACACATATGTGCTACCCCTGCTGTGGGTAAAAGGCTGGGAGATGCACATAGGTTTGTAGTTCTGAATCTGTTCATAACAATGTTCCATCCAAGCCATTAATTATTGGCATCTGAGTGTATTACTGTCATTTCGTACCCCACTGGAATACAGGTTAAATGTCTGTGACAATGGTGGGCATTTTACACATAACATTGGTCACTCCATGTATAATGTGGGTCCTGGCATAATGGTGATCCTTGTTGAAATATAATGTCCAGCATTGGCACAGAGGGGGCTCTGGTACAGTAGTTGCCATTGCAGGCATATTCTGAACATCCTGGGCATAATGGTCTCACTGCCTGACATAAGGGTAGCTGTGTCATAAAAGTTACAATTCTTGGTATGTTGTTGGCATCTTTGGTTTTATGGCATTCAATCTTGGCACATGATGGTAAAACATGGGCATGTAAAATAGAATGTGTCCGTCTGATGAAATTGTTCATATCAGTTATTGATGAAAAAGGGAAGCTAATGTTTGAGATCCAAAATTGTACTCAATTGAAACAGGTATTTTGAGACAAAAGAGTATTTGATTTTAGAAAACCAATTTGAGTTTGCTTTACCAAAATTAGAAGTTTGTATCAGATTGCAAAGTGTGTGTATATTCTGACATCGATAAGCTCATATTTGAAGAAGAAACACTTTGTAGTTCCAAAATAAATTTGAAGATGACGGGAATGATAATCTATGATGATTGATGGAGTACACAGCTGTTGCTATTTCCTTGGTTCTATGAGGTGCGTCCTGCTAATACTGTTACTGTAATTGCTCTTGTGGATGTATTTAATTTAGCTACAGCATTCTCTGACATTATGATTCATATCCCTGCCTGATGTGCTGAGGTAGCCTTTACTGATAATGCATCATGGGATGATAAATATTGTAATCTTGCCTAATGTGGTGACTAGGAGCAGGTCCTTGCAAGCTCGCCCCTTCTGTCAGCCTCTTCCACAGCTGACTAGAGGACCACTCCTGCATTACGAGACAACCTCATCAGTCAGCTGCTTCACCATCCTGCAGCCTTGCCAGACAGCAGACCCCTCCTGCCGCCCTGGTCCCAGTCACCCTAAGCCCAGGTTCCTGTACCCCAGGCACCGCCCGCACCACTTTCCAGCCTCTCCATTCCCCTGCGACCTTTCCCGCTTTTCTGACCTCCCGCATCCCCAGCTCCCTCACAGGATCTATTTCATGGCGGTGGCAGCATGGTCACACCACTGGCATTCCAAAGGCAAGCCCACCTGCGCCTGTCTGCGCCTGGACCATGCCCAGCACCCGGAACCCAGGCCCTCCGGATTCACACAGGTACTCCATTGCAGATCTCCATGCCCTGTACTCCGGACACAACATCTGCTGCCTCGCATCCCCTTGCTCCACAACAGGACCGTTCACCTGCCTCCAATGCCGGTTCACCTCCATTCCTGGACCATCCGCCCTCGCTGAAACCCATGCCACACCCTCCTCGCCAGCCGGCACTCCCCTGAAGCAGCTCTACTGCCTCCTGATCAATGCCAAATCACTCTGCAAACATGCCATGGATGTCTGGGAAATGATCTCCACCCTCTCCCCAATGTGCCCATCGTCACAGAGGCCTGGCTCACCGCCTGCTTTGGGCCTCAACGTCACAACCGCAACACCTAACAGCTACAAGATGAATCACTGGGACCGCACTAACAGACACAGAGGTGGCATCACCATTGTACACAAGGAGTCAATCACCTGCACCACCACCGAAGACGAAACCACGCCTATCATGGACCACCTAAGCTTCCAGCTCCACACCGATGACAAAATGACCATCAAAGGCACCCTCACAGATAGGCCCCCCAGCCACAAATCAGACTCAGCAACACCATCACAGAATTCATCACCCCGCTCGCCATTGATTCTGAACAATACATCTTCTTGGGAGACCTCAGCTTCCACCTGGACGACCACAAAGACACCAACTCCACCAACCTCCTGAAACGAATGGACAACATTGGCCTCTTGCAGCTGGTCTCAGACCCAACGCACAGAACAGAATGCACGCTAGAACCCATCTTCACATCCAGCAACAGAGTCAGGTATAGCCACACCACAGAACTCACAGCTCTGATTATTATATTGTCCACTTCAACATCACTGGACCACCCCAACTGCCACAGCGCCCCCTTCCACACCTGGACCAAAGTCTCACAGCACCAATGGGCTGACACCCTCAGCAAAACCCAACCAACTTGTCTGCCAACCTGAATCAGGCAGTAGAGGACCTCAAAGCCTGGATCACCAGCACTGCCAACCGAGTCACCCCCACCAAACCAGCTTAAATGCACAGATCCACCAAATGAGCCAGCTGGTATACCCCAGAACTCAGCGCAATGAAACGCAGATGCAAACACCTAGAAAGAAGATGGCACACCAGCAGAAACTACACTGATTGAGTCCCTTTCATATCCGCCCTCAACACCTACCACTACCAACTCACAGATGCAAAATAGGAGGACCTTGCAAACTGCATTGAGGCCAGTGCCAACCAGACCAAGGAACTTTTCACCATCTGCCACCCAAAACTTGATCCCCACCTCACAAAAACTCTGTGCCACTCTAGCACACCACTTCCACAACAAGATAGCCACCATATACAGAAACTTCGATTGCCAACCCACCGACCTCCTCCGCCTCCTCACCCCCACAAACATATACAGTGACCACCCGCTCACCGCATGGAAACAGCTCAGCACACCGAACACAACTGCCTGAACTCCATCCACTCGGGAGCACCCTCTGAACCAACTCTTCAATCTCAGAAGCAACAAGATCAGCCACCAGCTCACCATCATCCTCAATGCCTCAATCACCTCAGCCACCTTTTCTGATGCCTGGAAACACTCAGAGGTCGGCCTCTCCTCAAGAAACCCTCCTCAGACCCCAGCGACCTCCAGAACTACAGCCCCATCTCACTGCTCGCCTTTCCCTCCAAAGTCCTGGAGAAGGCTAATCAACTCTAAATCACCAAACACCTGGTGATAAACAACCTACAAGACCCCTCCCAATCAGGATTCAGAGCTAACCACAGCACCGAGACGGCCCTGATCACCGCGACAGCCAACATTCCCACCCTACTTGAGAGAGGAGAATCGGCTGCCCTGATCCTTCTAGACCTCTCCGCAGCCTTCAACACCATCTCTCACCACACACTCATTAAAAGACTACACCAGATCGGAATTGAAGATGACACCCTTAGATAGATGGCATCCTGCCTCACAGGGTGCACCCATAGAACCCGTCTCCCTCCCTTCACCCCACAACCCAAGCGCACCATCTGCGGCATCCCGAAAAGGTTAATCCCTCAGTCCAACCCTCTACAACATCTACATGACACTGCTCGCAAACATCGTGAGAACCCATGACATCAATATAGTTTCCTATGCTGACAACACCCAGCTCATCCTCTCGCTCTCAGCTGAAGCCACCACGACAAAGTCCAACTTCCACAACTGCATGAGAAGCATCACCAACTGGATAGAGTACAACAGCCTGAAGCTCAACATGGACAAAACAGAAGTGCTGATTTTCATCCACCGCACCTCCCTCTGGAATGACACCTGGTGGCCATCAGAACTCGGATCCACCCCATACTGAAAGAGCATGCCCCCAACCTTGGCATCATCTTGGACAGTGAACTCTCCATGAAACGACAGGTGAACGCCATCTCCTCAGCCTGCTTCCAGACTCTCTGCATGCTCAGCAGACTCTTCAAACGGCTCCCCATCAGCACTAAAATAGCAGTGACGCAGGCCCTCATCACCTGCCGCCTGGACTACGGCAATGCACTCTATGCAGGCACGGCCAGCAAACCCATGATAAGACTCCAGATGATTCAGAACGCAGCAGCCAGACTTATCTTCAACCTGCCCAAAAGAACCCACATCACCTAGCACCTGAGAGACCTACACTGGCTCCTCATCCTGTAAAGATGCCAGTTCAAACTACTGACCCACGCCTACAAAAAACCTCCATGACCAAGGACCAGCATACCTGAACCACCCCCTGAACTTCCTCAAACCATCCATCAACCTCCACTCTGCCCACCTCACCCTTGCACAGACACCATGCATCCGCTGCTGCCGCACTGGAGGACACTCCTTTGCCCACCACGCCACCATGTCCTGGAATACACTCCCCCCACCTCCAAATATCACCCTCGCTGATAGACTTTAGGAAAAAACTCAAGACCTGGCTCTTCAAATGAAACCTGCAGCCCAGCACCTGGATACCCTCACGAGTGATAAGCAGTGCTCTACAAGTACCGTTTGATTTGACAACTATGATAATTTTGATTAGAGGCTCATGTAGATTTTCATGGATCAGAAGTATATGTCATTATATAAATGTTTACCCAAAGTCCTGGCATTATTAATTTTAAGATGCCGTAGCAAGTGTTTCTGAATAGACCATTGACCTCTACTAGTCTGATGAGAGGTGAGGTAATTCTTTATATTATGGGCCAACTCTATAGATTGAGATGTGTATCAGGTATAGAAACTTGGACATGTCTGTCTCCATCACAGCTAACAACTGCATGGTACTTCTTACAGAAGTGATATTTTATCAATTATTCCTTGTTTGACAAAAAGACTAGTAATTTTAGTATCGTCTGCTTAATTAAGAAACAACATTCAGAATTTATGCAGCCTTTTATGGAGAGTTTGGGAATGGATATTAAGCAATGCTATTGGCATTTATAACCCAAATGGTTCTACACAAGAAAACTAGGCCTCACAAAATATTCAACTTTATTATTTTGCCATACTATAACTGCTACTTTAGTTATAATATTAAGTGAGAGCCGCAGAAAAGTATCCTTCAAATGTTCTTTAATTCTGTCTGTAGTTAGGTGCTGAGTATTATTTAATAGGAGTTGCAAGGGTGCACGCATAGTGCTAAGCAACTTTGCAGTATACTTGTGTGCTTTTAAATTGGTAAGTAAATTGGCATCATGTTTTGTGTTGGTTTCTGCCTCAAAAGCACCCACCTAAAACATAGGTAAATAACTTCTATGGTAGTGTTGATCAATACCATTGTAGGATCCGGTCTAAATGTGCCAATGAGTCAGAGGACATTAGAGCTATTCTTATAGCCAGTCTAAACAGCAGATGTGCTGCTAGACAACATGGCTAAAAGACATTTACATTGACAAGGCCAATAGCTCGGGTATTGCGGTGATCATTGTGTAATGTAACTGGTGAGCACTTAAACCACTCCAATACCATCGGCATGTGTTAGCACTATGACAAGATGGAGAACGGAACAAAGCACCAATACCATCGTATCAAGCAAAAAAAAAAAAAATGAAAGCAGAAGTAGCAAGGGAGGTAGTGGGGGATGGATCAAGCAGGGAAGCAGGAAGAGATGTGCAGATGGGCAAGCAACAACTGGAGAGGGCAGAAGGAAGCAACAATGAAGGAGGAAAAATATATTAATTGAGGCAGGTGAGCAACAAAAATTATTGTGTCATTGTGGCATGTGACTGGTGAGCACTTAAAGCACTCCAATACCATTTGCTCACTATCGAGCTGTGGCAAGACGGAGGACAGAGCGAGTGCTCCAATACCATTGGATCATGCAAAAAGAAAATAAACAAGTGCTCTTCGTGTTTTAACAACCTTTTAAGAAATGCATTAGTTTATGTACACGCTCATGCATTTTAGTGGTATGTGTGTATGTGTACAAGGGAGACGGCCTGAACACACAAGTACTCCTATGGAGTGCTTGAAAAGAAAGACGAAATAGCTACGCAAACCAGGAGCAGTGTAAAGAGAAATGTACTTGACGCCTGCATGACATGACAAATGGCATCAAAGAAAATGAGAACAACACTGAAATTTAACAATGGTAGGAGAGGGACAGCCTGTAAGCCCACAGATAGAGCACAACATGTCTCTTCGAGACAGTGCATGCTCTGTCTAGCCGAGCAGCGCGTGCGCTGTCTAGCGAGACCTAAAAACAATAGATTTTGTATAGGCAAAATCTACTGCCTTTGCCAATGCTTGTTGCTTTTTATAACGGGGAGATGAAGTGATTTTCCATATCACAAAATGTGGAACTGAGGCCGAGGCTATGGAGATGATATGGCGTCCTTTCGGGACCCAATGTGGCATAAGGAACAGAGCTGCCGACTATGGAGCTGGTAAAACCCAGTTCGAATTTCGGCGTTGGCTTAACATTCTTGATTTTGGGCAAATCACTTAATCGCAACGTGCCTACAAAAATTAATGTATCCTTGTGTAAAATAACTGGTGCTAATGGGAAGTGCTCCAATGCCTTCAGGTGATGTTGGCACTATATAAAACTGCACAAAAAACCCAGAAAGAATTGCAGTGCTAGGCTGGTTTATAGTAGTGACCATGAGGAAATACATCGCATAGGCAACCACATTAAAATGACTACTTTTGCCATGGGTACTGAGGGGCAGGCAGACTTTGATAACATCAAGAATCAGCCTGGCTCTGTTGAAGAAAATTCAAGTTAAGCAGCAATGGTGCACAGAAGAACAAGTTACTTACCTTCGGTAATGATGTATCTGTAAGAGACGTATGCAGTTATAGATTCCTTACCTTAGAATTACCCCCAGGTGTCAGACTGGATCCAGAGAAATTTTTTCGTAGCAGCACCCCTGCGCGTTGGTAGGTGGCGTCGGTTGACTGCGTCCGTCGTCGGTGTCGTGGTCGCTGGGATGACGCCTGTCGCCGCTCAATCTCCACACAAGGAAGTGGAAGCTGGACAGGTTCGGGTGCAGGACCATCCCCTGCTGATGCGACAGAAGATCCTCCCGAAGAGGCAGTCTGATTGGAGGATCGATGGCCATGGTTAAGAGCTCGGGGTACCAGACTCCTCGTGCCCAGTCCGGAGCCACAAGAATGACTTGGTCCCGGTCGCGCTTGATCTTCTTCAGCACTCTGGGTAGAAGTGGTACAGGTGGAAAGGCGTACAGGAGGCCGCAATTCCACTTGCGACGAAAGGCGTCGCCGAGCGAGTACCGCCTTGGAAACTCCAGCGCGCAGAACTGCTGACATTGCGCGTTCTCTTCGGTGGCGAATAGATCTAACCAAGGCTCTACCAACTGCTGAAAGAGACCTTGCACCACCTCCGAGTGAAGATGGCATTCGTGATCCATCATGCACCAGCGCTGAGTTCGTCCGCCCTGGCATTCAGGGAACCTGCCAGGTGTTGAACCACGAGGGATATGCCCTGATGTTCCAGCCATGTCCAAAGGCGAAGAGCCTCTTGAAATAGGGTCCACTACCCCACCCCACCCTGTTTGTTGCAGTACCACATGGCGATGTTGTTGTCCGTGAACACCTGCACTACTCTTCCTTTGACAGAAGGAAGGAATGCCTTCGGTGCAAGACGGATCGCCCGAAGCTCCAGAAGGTTGATGTGGAGCCCTGACTCCGCCAGGAGACCAGAGGTCTCCGATCTCTGCCTGTCCCATGAGGCCGCCCCATCCCTCGAGTGACACATCCGTCACCACTGTGAACTCTGGTTGGGGAAGGGAGAGGGATCTGCCGTTGACCCAATCCTGGTTCGTGAGCCACCACTGCAACTGACGTGCAGTCCCCTTTGAGATCTGGACGACATCGGAAAGATTTCCCTGATGCTGCGCCCAGTGGAACTTCAGGCCCCACTGCAGAACCCGCATATGCCATCTGGCATGATCCACCAGCAGGATGCATGAGGCAGGAGGCCTTGAGGCCCAGCAGCCTCATGGTCATTCTCACCGAAATCTGGGATAGAGGCTGAAACATCGGTATCATAGCCCAAATATCCCAGACTCGCTGCTCGAGAGGATAGGCCTGAAACTGCGCTGTATCCAGAACTGCTCCGATAAAAAGAAGCTTCTGAAAGGGAATCAGGAGCAGTGTAAGAAGAAATGTACTTGGTCCGCGCGCTATGGGAGGGCCAAACACAAGAAGAGGGTATGAGACCTGCATGCCATGACAAATGGCATCAAAGAAAATGAGAACAACCCTGAAATTTACCAATGGTAGGAGAGGGACAGCCTGTAAGCCCACAGATAGAACACAACATGTTTTTTGAGACAGTGCATGCTCTGCTAGCTGAGCAGCGCGTGCGCTGTCTAGCGAGACCTAAAAACAATAAATTGTGTATAGGCAAAACCTACTGGCCTTGCCAATCCTTGTTGCTTTTTATAACGGGGAGATTAAGTGATTTTCCATATCACAAAATGTGGAACTGAGGCCGAGGCCAGGGAGATGATATGGCATCCTTTCGGGACCCAATGTGGCATAAGGAACAGAGCTGCCGACAATGGAGCTGGTAAAACCCGGTTCGAATTTCGGTGTTGGCTTAACATTCTTCATTTTGGGCAAATCACTTAATCTCAACGTGCCTACAAAAATGAATGTATCCTTGTGTAAAATAACTGGTGCTAATGTGAAGTGCTCAAATGCCTTCAGGTGATGTTGGCGCTATATAAAACTGCACAAAAAACCCAGACAGAATTGCAGTGTTAGGCTGGTTTATAGTAGTAAACATGAGGACATACATCGCATTGGCAACCACATTAAAATGACTACTTTTGCCATCGGTACTGAGGGGCAGGCGGACTTTGATAACATCAAGAATCAGCCTGGCTCCGTTGAAGAAAATTCAAGTTAAGCAGCAATGGTGCACAGAAGAACAAGTAACTTACCTTCGGTAATGATGTATCTGTAAGAGACATATGTAGTTTTAGATTCCTTACCTTAGAATTACCCCCAGGTGTCAGACTGGATCCGGATAGATTTTTCGTAGCAGTACCCCTGCGCGTCGGTAGGTGGCGTCGGTCGACTGCGTCCGTCGTCGGTGTCGTGGTTGCCGGGATGACGTTGCGGTGTCTACTTAGACAACGCCCCTGGTCGCTGATGTCAGTGAGACGACTTTCCAAGCCAGAAGCGCAGAGCCATGCAAGACACTGACCACTGGTGCACAAAACTAGGGCCCTGGAAGGGAGTCCCTATCCCTGAAGTAAGTTTGCAGAACAGGGAGGATGGGTGGGGTGATAAAGAATCTATAACTATATATGGCTCTTACAGATACATCATTACCGAAGGTAAGTAACTTGTTCATCTGAAAGAGACCCCAGCAATGCCAGCCCTGGAGGTGGGTCTGCGAACTAAGTTCACACCAGGAAGTCCTGGAGAACAGAACGGCCAAAGAAGCCGTCTCTCCGCACTTGGCTGTCCAGGCAGTAATGTTTTGTGAATGTGTGCAGGGATGCCCACGTGGCTGCCTGGCAGATGTCAACCAGTGGAACTCCATGTCCCAAAGCAGTAGTGGCTGTCGTCGCCCTGGTAGAGTCTGCGCGCAGTCCTACTGGAGGTTCCTTTATTGCCAAAGAATAACAGATCTTGATGCATAGGACAACCCATCAAGAGATAGTACATTTGTGCATGGCCCGAACTTTCTTGGCACCCACATATCCCACGAAGAGTTGCTCATTCACCCGGAAGACTTTAGTGCGGTCAAGGTAGAAGGACAGCACATGTTTTGGGTCCAGACGCTGGAGTCTCTCCTCCTCCTTGGAAGGGTGCAGGGGCGTGAAGAAGGTAGGTAGTGTGATGGTCTGACCTATGTGGAAAGAGGTAACCACTTTGGGCAGAAAAGAGGGCCTAGTGCGAAGGACCACTTTGTCCAGATGAACAGCAAGAAAGGGAGGCTTGGAAGACAGAGCCTGAAGCTCACTCACCCTGCAAGCAGAGGTGATGGCAAGCAAGAAAGCAGTCTTTAAGGTTAGAAAATGAAGAGGACAATTATGTAGTGGCTCAATTGGAGCACACATAAGATAAGTGAGGACAAGATTCAAGTCCCACTGAGGCATTACAAAAGGAGAAGGAGGAAATAGATGAGTAATGCCCTTCAGAAATCTATTTACAATCAGGGACTTGAAAAGAGAAGGCTGACCAGGAAGGCGAAGAAAGACCGAAATGGCCGAAAGATAGCTTTTAAGGGTACTCAGAGCAGAGCCCTGCTGGGCTAAAGAAAGAATGATGAGGAGGACCACTGAAAGAGGGGCAGAACGGGGATCCACAGCCTTTGCTGTGCACCATGCCACAAATTTGTTCCACCTACAGGCGTATACGTTTTTAGTGGAGGGACGCCTGGATGCCAAGATGACATTACAGACTTCGGGAGGAAGGACGAAAGCTGTCAACTGTCGCCGCTCAATCTCACCGCAGGGAGGTGGAGAATGGACAGGTTCGGGTGGAGGTCCGTCCCCTGCTGATGCGACAGAAGATCCTCCCAAAGAGGCAGTCTGATTGGAGGATCGATGGCCATGCTTAAGAGCTCGGGGTACCAGACTCCTCGTGCCCAGTCCGGAGCCACAAGAATGACTTGGGCCTGGTCGCGCTTGATCTTCTTCAGCTCTCTGGGTAGAAGTGGTACAGATGGAAAGGCGTACAGGAGGCCGCAATTCCACTCGCGACGAAAGGCGTCGCCGAGCGAGTACCGCCTTGGAAACTCCAACTGCCAGAACTGCTGACATTGCGCGTTCTCTTCGGTGGTGAAAAGATCTAACCAAGGCTCTCCTCACTGCTGAAAGAGACCTTGCACCACCCAGGAGTGACGCATCTGTCACCACTGTGAACTCTGGTTGTGGAAGGAAGAGGGATCTGCCGTTGACCCAATCCTGGTTCGTGAGCCACCACTGCAACTGATGTGCAGTCCCCTTCGAGATCTGGACGACATTGGAAAGATTCCCCTGATGCTGCGCCCACTGGAACTACAGGTCACACTGCAGAGCCTGTATATGCCATCTGGCATGATCCACCAGCAGGATGCAGGATGCAGGATGCAGGATGCAGGAGGCCAAGAGGCTAGCAGCCTCATGGTCATTCTCACCAAAATCCGGGATAGAGGCTGAAACATCGGTATCATAGCCCAAATAACCCGGACTCGCTGCTCGGGAGGATAGGCCCGAAATTGCGCTGTATCCAGAACTGCTCTGATGAAAGGGAGCTTCCGAGAGGGAATCAGGTGCGACTTCGGCACGTTGATAGTGAACCCCAGCGAATGCAGGAGGTCCGCCGTAGTCTGGAGGTGGGGGTCGACAGCCTGGGGTGAGCCTGCCTTCAACAGCAAGTCGTCGAGATAGGAGAAGACTGGAACCCCTGATCTGCGCAGATGAGCTGCAACCACTACCATCAGTTTTGTGAACACATGAGTGGAGCTGGTAAGGCCAAAGGGGAGCACGGTAAACTGAAAATGCTCGTGGCCTACCGTGAACCGTAGGTAACGCCTGTGGGCTGGCAGGATGGGGATGTGAAAATAGGCGTCCTGCAAGTCCAACACTACCAACAAGTCTCCAGGGTCGAGGGCAGACAAGACCTGAGCCAAGGTTAGCATTTTGAACTTCTCCTTCCGGAGGAAGCAGTTGAGGGCCCTGATATCTAAGATTGGACGTAGGTCTTTGTCCTTCTTGGGTACTAGAAAGTAGTGGGAATAGCAACCACGACCTACTTTTGGCACAGGGACCCGTTTGATAGCTCCCTTGGCCAAGAGAGTCATAACTTCCTGTCAGAGAAGGGCCAAGTGATCCTCCGACATACGATGGAGTGCTGGTGGCATGGAGGGAGGGGTAGTCTTGAAGGGGAGGGAGTAGCCCTTTCAGACTATCTGCAAAACCCACCTGTCCGACGTGATGTTTTGCCAGTGGGAGAGGTGATGGCGAATCCGTCTGCCCACTGGCCTCTGGTGGCCCTGAAAGGTCAGACTAGGAAGGTTTGGAGGCTGCTGCAGGGGGGGTATGGGTGGACTGGCCCACCCATCGGCCCCAGACCCACATCGCTGGGTCCCACGTCTGCAGCCAAGCATAGACTGGGTAGCGTGCGTGGTCCTGTGGCCTGGGGTGGAACGTGTTAGGGCACCACTTCCGTTCCTGTGAAACGGGGGTGAAAGGCAGGCTGCGTGGGCGAGAGGTTGCCACAATACGTAGCCCTAGAGTCCTCGAAGTGCTCCAGCGCTGAGTCCGCCTTATCACCAAACAGGCGATGGCCATGATAGGGCATGTCCAAAAGGGTGGATTGGACATCCCCAGAAAAACCAGACGTCCTCAACCTGGCGTAGCGCCTCAGGGCTACCAACGTGGAAACCGTTTTACACAGAGAGTCGGGGTATCCAGCCCACACCGGATGGTGAATTTAGCTGCGTCTCTAACCTGTGCTGGTGAGCATGGCCCGGGCCTCCTCCGGGCACTGTGGCAGCACTTGCGCTACCGTATCCCACACCGTATGGGTATAACAGCCCAAGAGGCATGCGGTGTTCACCGACTGCAGCCCTAAGCTGGTGGAACAAAACATCTTCTTCCCATGATGGTCCAGCTTCTTGGATTCCCTATCTGGGGTGATCAGTAGTGAATGCGCCTTTCGAGGACGAGGCTTGGACCACCAAGCTCTCGGGGTTGGGTTTTGGAAGAGCCCCTGTGCTGGGCTTGGACCAAGTGCCCAGAAGGATGTCAGTGAGGGCCTTATTAAAAGGCAGCAGGGGCTCCGAAGAGGCCACTGCCGGCTGAAGCACCTCTGTCAGGAGGTTAGTCCTGACTGCCAGCATAGGAAGATCGACGCTCAAGGCCTCAGCATAGGAAGCTGTCTCCTCCATAGCCACGGTAGGGGGGAGAGCATACCAAGGTCTGGGGAGGTATCCAGACCACTGGCATCACCCAACTCCTCTCGCCAGTCTGGCTCTTCAAGCTGGTCAGCTAGAGGGTCAATAGACCCCTCCCAGTCCTCCTCACCCTCCTCTGGCTGCCACTCAGGGTGATAGGGATTGCCAGGGATGAACAGCGGTACAAAAGTACCCTCCAGCGCCGGTACCGACGTCGGATGACGTTGGTCCGGCACCGGGTCCAAGTTGGGGGTGAGACTGGGGTTGACGCCGGTTGGGGGCACAACCGGCGTTGGGGGCGTCGTCACTGGAATTGGTGCTGGGGAAGGTACCGTGTGGTCAACCCAGCGCCGATTCGGATCCAGGCCTAGATCCATGGGGGCCTTCCGGCACCAAGGCCGGAGCCACTGGCATCGAAGGCCCAGGGCCCCCAGCCGAGTCTGTGGGGCCCGAAGGCACCCCTGCAGAGTTGTGCTGCTCAAAGATGCCGTGGAGCGTGTTGGTAAATGTACTATGCTGGGCAGGGGATGCTCCGGCTCCGGAAAAGGGAGGGAAGTGTGGAGCCATCCCAGCAGGCTCCAAAGATAGAGCCGGAGAGCAATGACGCTCAGGCTCCCGCGTTGTGTCGGCCGAAGGACGGGGAGAAGGGAAAGAGCGACAATGCTTCTTCACCTTCTTCTTGTGCTTCGACTTACATGAGAAGTACGAAGACTTGGATGATGAGTGGTGGCGGCTCCGCGACCGGTCCCGCAACCTTCCTCTCAAACGGGACCTCGAACGACGTGGAGCGGACTGCTGGGCCTCCAAAAGCTTTCAGGACTGCTCCCGCAAAGACTTCGGGTTCATGGCCCGGCATCCGGAGCACAATTTCAGGTCATGGTTGCGCTCCAGGCACCAGAGACACAGGAGTTGCGGATCGGTGACCGACATCAGCTTGTGGCAGGAGTCACAGGGCTTGAATCCGGTCCGACGATGGGACATCCCTCATGCACCAGGAGTCGAAGACTCGAAAAAGAGGTCGACAAAAGTCGAAAAAAGTTTAGTCAAAAAAAGACTGAGGGGCAATCTCTCTCCGGATCTGCTCTGGCTGGTGCGGAACAAGAAAGAACTGACATCAGCGCGCAGGGGCAGCGTCTAAGTAGACACTGCAACGTCATTTTGGCAACCACGACGCCGACGACGGACGCGGAGTCAACTGACGCCACCTACCGACGTGCAGGGGTACTGCGACGAAAAAGAATTTCCGGATCCAGTCTGACGCCTGGGGGTAATTCTAAGGGAAGGAATCTATAACTACAGTCTCTTTCTGATACACTTCCCTGGTAAATGCAAAAAAAGTTAGAAAGTGTCCCGATGGGAGAAATTTGAAGAAATCGAGCCCCACCCTATGAAATGAGAAGCAAAAAGGTGAGATGCGAACAGTTCAATAATTTCACAAAGGAGAAACAAGGCTATGCAATTACAGAAGAAGACACAGGTACTTTAGTAGCTCTGACATGCCCTTTGATAATGCATACCTGATTCACTTCTGATCTGATTTTCCAGCTATAAACACCATTGCCGAATGACCACATATGGTTTAAAAGCGCTAACACCTAGTACCCACATGCATGGAAAATAAACAGAGACTACACGTGTGCTAAGTAATTGCAGCCGTGCATATATGCTCCAATCAGCAAGTCAGATACACACTAACAGGAAATTAAAAGGCAGAACCCCACCACTCACTAGAAGGAAACAGACTACAATAGGGGTTTAAAGCAGTGGCAGGGTTGGTGTGATTTGTGGATGGGGCAAGCACCGGGAGGTGCAAGGGAACAAGCAGAGACGGGAGGGAGGAGGTGGGGAAAATGGAAGGCAGCAACAAAGGGAAAAGCTGTGACTGGTAGGGGGTGAGCTGTGGATGGGGCTTGAAGGTGGGTGGGAGGAGATGGAGCTGGTAAAAGCACAAGCACTGTGTAGAGTGCTGAAAAAGAAAGAAAAAAGTAGGTCCTAAAATGGTCATAAAAACGGGAGCAGTGGATGTTTACAAGTACTTGGTCTGTGCTCTAGGGGAGGGCTAAACACAAGAAGAGTCATGACCATGCGTGCCAGGGACAAATGGTAACAAAAAATATGAGACAGATGATGGAACGTGCAAATGGGAAGACTGTGGGTGGGCTGAAACCCACTGATTTAACACAACATGTCTTTAAAAGACAGCGCATGCGTTGTCTAGCCAAGACCAAAAACGGTGCATCCCATTAAATCTATTTACAGATGGCAGGCAAAACCCAGTGTGTACTCCTCCGGAATAGGGGGCCCGATACACAAAGGTAAAGTGAGACGAAAGTCTAACTTTACAACTTTCGGTATTCACAAAGGGCATTCACTACTCCTAAAAGCCCTTTGTGAATACCGAAAGTCGTACTTTCTGACTTTCAGTATTCACAAAGGGCATTTACGAGTAGTAAATGCTCTTTGTGAATACCGAAAGTCGTAAAGTTAGACTTTCGTCCCACTTTACCTTTGTGAATCGGGCCCAGGGTCTTGCACACTGCGCTGGATAGGAAACACCTACCCTAGGAAATCACCTCAGTGGGCAACTAACCTGCTAAATTGAGATTAGACCTCATAATTTATGGCACTTTTAACTGTTGGTGCACCAGCAGACCCAAACCCCTAAAACCACAATACCTCTGCATGTGCCGATAGCAGCCTCAAGAAAGATAAGCACTTATCCTTTGTGCTAGGAGACCCCATTTTTCATTGATGTGCACTAGGAGAATCAGGATAGTCTTATATGGATACTTCCCTCTTCACCTCGTATTGCATTACCTCCTTAACATGCAGAGAAGCGAACAGGGGAAAAAGTGATGCGATGTTGCACAAATGATCAACGTCATCATGACGAACATATGTAAGCATAGGAAGGCGGCGGCCATATTATTTGTGAGGCCTTGTGACTAATTTTGTCTTACAGGGTACGTGGCATTGGAGGAACAGGCAACAGGTGAATTGCAGGTGGGCAGAAAGGAATCTTCTACATCACCTGGGATTGAGGCGAATGTGCATGTTAGCAAGTGTCATAATTTTATTTTAGCAAATGTTATTGCATGCATTGGCACTTACTCCATTGGCAGCTAGCAAAGCACATTATTGTATGGGCAGCCCGCTAAAACATAGGGAAATTCCTTAATAAGATGGTTGTTGCAAATGCTGTGATCCCAACTGTTAAGTTTATAGCTGTTCTTTCAGAGTTATCGTATTGGCATTATATTACTTAAATGACACTAAAACAGCGCCTCTTAACACATTGCTGGATGCCGCAGAGCACTGTCGGAGATTGTTTATTGAGAAGAGTGTCATTTGTGTTGTGAATTCATGTGGAGATGTTTTTGGTGTTGTACATGAGTGAACTAAGAGGTGCTATTATCTTGCCTTAGCACGCCGTAGCAAACAGTACGATAGAAAATGAAACGTATGAGTTTGTGCAAATTAGATTTCTTGTCAGTTGGCAATTAAAATATTCTTAGCACATCCCGTGCATTGTTTAGGCATAACTTTTTATTTTGAATTAAAATTCTTACTTTAACCGTAGTACTAACCCCTCTGTACATCATATGAGTCTGGGGTAAGACAGGTAGTGGGAGGAGGCAAGGAGCAACATGGATGGTCTACACCACTGTCATTCATAATACAACTTATTGTTTGACAAAAGTCTGACATTAGTTTGGTACACTTTTTATTTTGGTCATGGTGGATGTATACTGCACGGCCTAGCAGAAGGCTGTCTATTTAAGTCCAAGAAGATGGAGTGCACTCCCTGACAAGTTTGGCCTGGCTGTCATGACATTTTCACATCTATTACTCTATGTTTAATTTGATGCATTCATGCAGTCTGCCTAGCTTCAGATGTGCTCTATAACAGGAAGGGCCAATAGTCACTGTCAGCTGTGGTTTGAAACGGCATTTTTGAGAACTGCAAACGTATCCGTGTTGCAAGGGGAGTGGTGTACAGGTTGCATTGTGCTGATTGCGGGTGTAAGAAGCAGGGATATTGCATGTGTACTTTATGAAAAGGGAGATTTAGCTTATCATATATATTTTATAAAAATAGTTTGTACAGACAACTTTTCTCATCTCTAACATCAGGTCAAGGTTTTGGTATGTTCTAGAAACCAATGGACAGCCATGATGCTAAAGAAAGCCACAGTAGACGTGACATCACCAGGGTATTTGTAAAGTATCTGATGCTCTTGAAATGATTGATGCTCTCAGGGGGCATGTCTTTGAAGGCCAACACAGTGGACACACCTTTTATTGTGAAAGCATACTACAGGCAGTGCTGCAATACTCATAGCATTCATTAACCATCTTGGAGCCTAGATAACACCAAAGACTGTGGCCAGTGAAGAACACTGAAAAAAGGTGCCAGGATGGCTGCTCCCTGTGTTCAGGAACCATGTGATAAGAAAAGCTGCATGGAAGGTGGGCAGGATTGAGTTATGGTTGACATGCACAAGTGATACCGGTGATATCTCAGAGCCCCTACTGAGGCAGACAGGGGTCAGTGACAGTTTTAGAAGAAAATGTGAAATATTGGGAGCCAAGCGACAGACTGATCAGGAGTTGAACACGGGAAGGGCAGAGCTCAAGATTGTGGGTGGGTCCTGGGACAAAGCCGCCAGGTCAGATACCTCACTGCATGTGGACAGACTATGTGAACGCTGCAAGGCATTAGTCCCTCTAATCCACATGAATATTAAGGACATGAGGAGAACAAGAAAGAGGACTCCCCAGCACCTGCAGATCCAAGCAGATGGCACCGGGCACACAAAGAAGGGGTGCCGTCTTCTCCTTGGCAGTGACACTGGGTGATATTTGGCAGGCAACATTGTGCAAATGAGTGAATAGTCCTCCCTCCCCCGGAATGGCAGACCAAGTGGTGGAGGATACAAATAGAGAGCTACAACCCCAATATGTAGGCCAGCGATTAATAAATACCTAATAACTGAGAAATGTGCCCACACTGAAAGGGTGCAAAGAATGTCATACAACACACTGGTGGCCAGAACATATGAGGGCTGGGGAAGTGCCAAATAGGAAGCCTCATCTGACAAGGGTGCACCCAGGCCCTTTAGCACCATACACAACAAGGTGGTGAGTGAAGGCTGTTCCCAAGCGCATGGAGCTTCATGGCCTGAGGAAGTTGACCCACCAGTTTAGAAGCAACAAAGTGAGAAGAAGCTTCCACCACGTTGGTATGCCCCACCTCAGAAGCAGCAATAATGCCTTGCCACAGGCAGGTACACACCAGAAATTGCCACTTCACAAGGGGTTTACCAAAAGGGAAACATTTGAGCTTAACCGCACACTCAAAAGATAATGGACAAAGTACAGATCCACATTTAACCAGGAAATTCAACTAACTGATCAGGTGTTTGTCCTTAAAGGGACCTACACATGCTGCAAGGTACATGACTGGCCATTGATAACACCATGGACGGTCAGAGTGGAGCTCAGGTGCAGGCTGGAGAGAGGGCTATACGTTGCTTTTTTCCACTGCTGATTAGCCATTCCCCTAACCCAACTCCCCGGTAACAGGACTGAAACAATGGGCAAAGATAAAGCAGATTAGACTTCTCACCAAAGCAGGACAGCCACCACATTTGCTAAAAGTGGGATGTGTGTCTGGGGAAATTGAGGGAAATGTGCTGATTCAACCTGCAGGGAAACCATGTAACCCTCTTTTCTCTGAGCATACTAATATGAAATTAAAAGCCATTCAGGCTTCATGGGCTTCATGCATTGTCCGTGAAACTAAGATTGGGGAAGTGGGTTTGGATATTATCCTACTATGCGAAGACTTGAGGAATGCATTGGATTGGATGACTGAGGTAGAACGTAATCTCCGAATTAGAAGACTCAGTAAAACCTCTGGGAGAAAGTGGCTAATTTAATAGTCACGATATGGAACCTGATGGAAGAAGCAGAAAATGCAAAGACACATACCCACTATAACAGCCTCCTGTGTGTAGGATCCTGCAAAGTGAGGAGGGCACACAACTTGTGAAATTCTTGTAGACTTGGGTGCAAAACGTTGCCCTGATGATGGGCTGTCACATGTTTCAAAGCTCACTCAGTGTTTACGTAGAAATGTCCGGCTGGAGCTTACATTTCCAGGGAAGAGATGAGATCACGAAAATAGCACATATGTCAGGCCCTGCTATGTATGACTCCACACGTACCTTGAACCTTCCAGACTATATCTGCCAAGTATAGCAATTGAGGACATCTTTCAAGGGTGTCAAACTTAAACTAAGCGCCATGGGTCTACACTAAATGTAAATTTACCCAGAAAGCACAACTGAAGGTCATCTTTCAATCACAAATCATCTGCATTGACTCCCGGGAAGAAATGTGGGTCTGGGTTCAGTAGCAGAAATCTCTTAGATTAGGAGTCAGGAAACACAATAAACTGGAGCAACTCAATCCCAATAATAAAGACTACAGAAGAGAGAGGCGATGAAGCTCCAGGAAGAGACAAAAACCAAGATTGGTGTAAGCGAATCTCCTAGCAACACAACAAAGTTAGGAATCATCTGACTCTGGACAGTCTAAAGAAAAGGGGTAACAAATTGCAGACAAACTTGAGGTGTAAACTATATCGAACAGAGAAGATCAAACTAAGTATTAGCAGACTACCAGATCATCAACCCACCCAAAACTGAAGTGACCAACAGCTAACAACAGCAATTGGTGGCAATGTCCATATACTAGGGGATTACGTCTCCCAGAATTCTGCACTTTACCTATCATGGAAACACCTGACACTTGTTACAGGGGTGGGGCTTACAAAGAATAGCCCCCATGTGGGTTAACAGTACACAGGTTAGGATTTATTTGGACCCATTAGTAGTGCATGCCTTTAGACTTTTGGAAGAAATTTCACAAAATGTTCTTGAGAAGGAAGAGTCATCAACAATAGGGAGCCGCTGGACAAGATCATCAACGAGGGCAGAAAAAGTTAAGAGTGGGAGAAGATGGATTCCCAGGCCAAGGAGGTCATCATCGTTGATGGGGTGCTGGTTGTCGTCGAGCCAAGTGAAGATTTCTGTCTTCTTACTTAGAAATTTGTCTGGAGATTGGATTGAGCCAGCAGGACAAGGCTGCAGGCTGTAACCAAACAAGGGTCCACAAGGATGGATATCATTGCTGGGAAGCCCTGCTGAAGAGGTTTTGCTGCTGTGGAGAAGAATGTTTCAGGAGCTGCAGCACAGACAATCCTACCGGTGATACACTTTCGCCAGATTGTCCTGCAGGTATGCCCAGGTCTCCTGTCGGTTCTCAGAGTAGTTTTTGCCGAAATTTTTTTTAAGTCCTAAGTTTTAGGTCTTAGAGTCCAGGACCATTGAAGGGGCACCATTGGGATGATAGGACTCACTCCTGCAGGGACCAGAAGCAGCAGGCAGGTAAGTTGCAGGGTCTCTGGAGCTCTATGTGTCCCTGTAGCTCACACAGGAGGCCAGCCAGCTAGAACTTGAAGTCACTCTGTTGGCCCTGGGTTCAAGGAGCAGGTCCAGTATTCCTTTCTCAGGCAGCAGAGCAGTGTGACAGTCTGGCCTGCAGAAGGTCAGTCGTTCCAAGACCAGGGCAGCAGAGCAGTGTTTCTTTGGATTCTTCCACAGGTCCAGTAGTGATCTGCAAGTAGGTCTGGGCGTCCTATATTTATACCTGGTGCCAGCCTTTGTGTGTGGGTGACTCCCAGTTCTACTCCTTCCTCTGGTTCTGGAAAATTCTTCTCTTCTCCTTTCAAGTCTTCAAACTGTCTGGGGTGAGAAAAGCTGATGTCAAGTTCCTTTGTGTGTGCTGGAGGAAAAACCCTTTGAAGTGCAAGTGAAGCAGTGTACAGCTCCATCCCTAGCCATCCTGACACAATGGCCTACTCTGCCCACACCTAGTCCCCTCTGTGTCACTGTCTGGTAGAAATACACAAACCCCAACAGCAGAGCCATTCACAGTCATGTGGCCCAGCATACTGGCAGAAGGCACAAATGTTTGGGATTGAAACAAAAAAGACAGCTTTCTAAAAGAGGTATTTTCAGAATTATGACTTAAAAAATAACTTTACCATTAAAGAGGAGTTTAAATTCCAATTCATTTATGTCTAAACAGCATTTCTACATGTGCTCCCAATGCGGAAATAGCACTTAAAAATGCAACAAGTTAACCCAGTGTTAGTCAAGGGGAGAGATAGTCCTAACTAGAGTGAAAAATGACTTTACTAGAGTTTTACTGCTAGGACATGCAAAGCATAAGTATCCATGTCCTACTTTTTAAATACCATGTACCCTGCCCTAGGAGCTGTTAGGGCCTACCTTAGGGATGACTGATAAATATTGAAAGACAAGGTTTAGGCCTGGCAAAAGATTTATTTTACCAGGTCAAATTGGCAATTTACAACTGCACTACAGGCTGCAGTGACTGGCCTGAGACGTGTTTTAAAGTGCTACACTTATTGGGTGGCACAATTGGTGCTGCAGGCCCTCTAGTAGCATCTAATTTACAGGCCGTGGGTACACGTAGCACGATTTCATGTACTGCTTTGATTTTTTTCCATCCAACCCACTTTTCCCATCTGATCACAACCCCACCTTTTCTTTATTTTATTTCTTTCTGACTTTTCTTGTATGTTTGTTTGTTTATTCAGTTTCTGTGTGTGTGTTTTTAGTTCCTTTATTGTACTTTGTTTTCCTACTTTCCTGACCTGTCCTCTCTGTCCTGATTCCCTTCTCATCCCAGTCCTGACTCAAGTATCCACTAGCTATGACAGAAGCAGGCAAAGATGCTGCTGCTATTTCAGCAGCACCAGCTGCAGTAGCGTCTGCCACCCACACCCTCAGTAGCCGACGGGTGAGCGTGCAGCCCGACTTATCTTTTGCAAAGTGGAGGTGGCCGCACTCATGTTCTGGGTGCAGTGCTACTTCCCCCACATGTTGGCAGCAAACGGCAGGCCCGGCAAGGGTTACACCCTCCAGAACCATCTGGTGCTCTGGGTGCAAGTGTGGCACTGTGTGTGCCTCAATGCCCAGCACAAATTGAGATACCACTGGGCAGACATCAGAGATCTCAAACAGGACCTGCTCGACATGCTAGGCATCATGGTTGAGGGTCCTCGAGAGTAATGTTTTTGTTTTCTACAAATTCTAACTTAAATATTACTTTTTTTGAGCAGCATGATCACAGGCAAGTTAAGTTTATGTGATTGTATGTCCTCTATCTATCTATCTATCTATCTATCTATCTATCTATCTATGTATCTATCTATCTATCTATCTATATTCACTGAAAAAAACAGTGGTTTCAGGGATGCTATAGTTAGGCTCATATTTCACTCGTACAAAACCATAGAAATTCAGCAGTTATAGTTACCTGAGCTAACTATAACTTTCACCCCTGCAATGCACTGCTTCTGACCTCACATATTACATCACTCATGACATGGTCAGTGACATCCCTGATGACATCTCAAATGACATCACTGATGACATCATCCAGTGAGTTTAAGTGTTTTCTAAGTGTTTTTGAATTTTAAAGGTATAAACTAACTTACTACAAAAGTTAGATTAGTATGCAAGCTGCACTACTAATGAGTGAAACAATTTCTAACATATATTATGTGAGTGGCTGTGTGACTGTGTGTATACGCGTGTGAATGGGTGTCTGAGTGGCTTTATGGGTGTCTAAGTGGCTGTTTAGGTATATAACTAGGGGTGTGAGTATATGTTGGGTGAGTGACTGGCTGTGTGAATGGGTGTATTTGTGAGTGAGCAGGTGTGTGATTGACTGTATGGGTAGGTTCCTGTGTCAGATGCTGTATGGGTGGGTGAGTGTGTGTGTGAGTGGCTGTATGGATAAATTAGTGGCTGTGTGACTGGCTCTATGAGTGAGTGACAGAGTGTGTAAGTGGGAGTATGAGTGGCTGTTTGAGTGGGTGTATGTATGGGTGAATGAGTAGGTGTGTGAATGGTTATCTGGATTTGTGAATGGTTATGTAAGAGGTTGTGTGGGTGAGTGAATCGGTGTGTGATTGGTTGTATGTATGAGTGAGTGGGTATCTGAGTAGCTGTATGGGTAAGTAAGTGTCTGTGCGAGTGGCTGGATAGGTGAGTTGATGGGTGGATAAGTGATTGTGTGGGTGTATGAGTAGGTGTGTTTGCAGTTGTACAGGTGAGTGAATGGCTATGTTGAGAGGCTGGATTGGTGAGTAACTGGCTATGTGAGTGACTGTATAGAGCAGACACCAACGCTCTCTCAACCAGCCATGTTTGCATTCCCTAAATTAAGTGAAGAACAGGCTGGTTCCTTTTTACAGAACATGAAACCAGGGTCCCCTATAGACCCTGCACCACCCCACATCATCGCTCAAGGGGGGAACTGTGTTCTAACTCAACTCACCAGCCTTATCTCTCTATCTCTTGAAAAAGGGATAGTACCTAGAGAGTGGAAGCATGCCATTGTAAAACCACTGTTAAAAAAACCTCAATTAGATCCCGCGGTCATGGCAAACTATCGCCCGATCTCATTACTGCCCATTCTGGGAAAGATCGCGGAGAAACATGTGAACAGTGCTATCTCACAGTTTCTGGAAGATAATGGTATCTTACACCAGACCCAGATGGGTTTTCGACCAGAGCACAGCATGGAGTCTGCTCTACTTATGGTCACCGAAAAACTAAAAGCATACTAGATCAGGGAAGGGCCGCGGCTATTGTGCTATTAGATCTAAGCGTGGCCTTCGACACAGTAGACCATAAAATCCTTGTCAATAGGCTCAAACACATTGGGATTAGAGGTACAGCCAACCAATGGGTGGCCTCGTTTATGAGCAACAGATCTTTTCAGTGTATGGAAGCCGGCATTTTGTCAGACACTTTCTCAGCTCTGTGGGGAGTACCTCAGGGATCCTCCCTGAGCCCGACCCTTTTTAATGTCTATATGAGCCCATTGGCTCACATAGTACAGGAGTTTGGACTCTCCATTGTGTCATATGCCGATGACACCCAATTAGTGGTGTCAATAGCCGACTCTACTAATTCCAACCATAGGCAACTAACTACGTGTTTTGAAAAAATAGGAACGTGGATGGCTGACTGCAGTCTTAAGCTGAACGGGGATAAAACCGAGCTTATGATCCTGGGCAGCAATTTCAACCCTTGCTTAGAGATCCCCTGGCCAGCAAACTGGGGTCCCCCCCAACTCCTGAATGCTCCATAAAAAATCTGGGCATGTGGCTCGACCAGAATTTAACTATGGAGATGCAAGCCAAAAAACTGGCGGGCTTATGCTTTGGTATCCTCCGGATGATTAGGAAAATTCTTAGCCTACTTCCAGAGAACTCAAGAAGGGCGGTGGTACAAGCCTTGGTGGTCTCGAGACTCGATTATGGCAACTCACTTTACCTTGGATCACCGAAATACGTCACCGATAGGTTACAGGTTGTACAGAATGCTGCAGCTAGACTGCTTCTCAAGATACCCAGGAATCAGTCAGCTAGAGGAGCCTTGAGAGAGCTGCATTGGCTCCCTGTTCAGACCAGGATCAAATTTAAGTCCCTCTGCCTGGCACATAGAGCCATGCATGGTAGAGGCCCAGTTATGCTACGAACTTTGATCTCCCCCTATTCACCCCGCCGTTGTCTCAGATCTGGGTCGAATTTCCTGATGAGCACCACCAGAATTAAGAGGTCGAGGTGGGGTGGCAGATCATTCTCCCATATGGTGCCGAAACTCTGGAACAGCATGGACCCAGAGCTGCGATTGATCGGAAACGAACAGTCTTTTAAAAAGAAACTTAAGACTTGGCTGTTCCCCTAACTCTCTCTCCAGATAGCTGCCCTTACCTGTTATATCGCTGGGTTGCCCGCGGGTAGCCATACGCTTTATAAATCCCTAAACCTAAACCTATGGTTGAATAAATGGGTGAGTGAGTAGCTGTAAGGGTGAGTGTGTGGCTGTGTGAGTTGTATTGGTGAATGAGTGGTTATATGAGTAGCTGTGTGTGGGGGTCAGTGGGTGTGTGAGTGGCTGTATGGGTGAGTGAGTGGGTGTGTGAGTGAATCTATAGATGAGTGTGTGGGTGTGAGTGGTTGTATGTATATATGAATGGGTATGTGAATGGTTGCGTGGGTGTGTGAGTGGGTGTATGAGAAGTTGAATAGGTTGTGAGTAGGAGTGTGAGAGGTTCTGTGGATGATGCCATCAGTGATGTCATCAGTGATGTCATTTGAGATGTCATCAGTGAAGTCATCAGTGATGTCATCAGTGATGTCACTGACCATGTCATGAGTGACGTAATGTGTGAGGTCATAAGCAATGAATTGCAGGAACGTACGTTATAGTTAGCTCAGGTTATTATAACTACTGATTCTATGGTTGTATATGAGTGAAGTCTGAGCCTAACTATAATGTCCCTGTTACCTCCAGTAAGCCCCTTAAAGTGGGATTCCTGAGAGCTGGTCAGAGCCCCCGCCCTCTTTCTCCACCAAATGCGACTACTAGTTAAAAAACCATAGAAATTCACTTAAAAAACCAAAGGTTACAGGGACGTTATAGTTAGGAAATAAAATTTGAAAAACCTTAGAAATTCACCTATAAAAAAACAAAGGTTAAGGACGTTATACTTAGGCCAAGATTTCACTCATAAAAAAACAGTGAAATTCAGCAGTTATAGTTACCTGAGCTAACTATAACTTATGCAATGCACTGCTTGTGACCTCACGTATTACATCACTCTAGAAATGGTCAGTGACATCACTGATGACATCTCAAATGACATCACTGATGACATCATCTGTAGAACCCATCCCACTCCCACTCACACCAACCAATCAATCAATCCGGGGTTTATATAGTGTGGCTACTCACCCGTAAGGGTCTCAAGGCACTGAATGTGGGAGGGGGGCTGCTGATCCGCTTGAGCACAGGAGTTTAGTCAAAGAGCCAGATCTTCAGATCCTTCCTGAATTGGGTCAGCGACGGGAATTACCTGAGGTAGAGATGCAGCGTCTTCCAGGTCTTGGTGGTGAGGTAGGAGAATGATCTTCCTCTGGGTTTGGTATTGTGGATCTGTTGGGCGGAGCAAAGGTGTCTGGCGGGTACATTGAATGAGAGGTGGTGGTTCAGATATGCTGCTCCTGTGTCATGGAGAGCTTTGTAGGCATTTGTGAGGAGCTTGAAGGTAATTCTTTTGTTGACTGGGAGCCAGTGGAGTTCTTGAAGGTGTTCAGTGACGTGGCTGCAGCGGGGGATGTTGAGGACCAGTCTGGCTGTGGCTTTTTGAACATTCTGTAGTTTCCTGAGGAGTTTCTGGGTGACAACGGCATAGAGTGCATTGCCATAGTCAACTCTGCTGGTGATGAGTGCGTGGGTGACAGTCTTCTGGATTTTGTGGGGATCAATCTGAATGTCTTTTGAAGCAGGTGGAACATGTGGAAGCAAGATGAGGATACAGTGTTGATCTGGCGGTTCATTGGGAGTGAGGAGTACAGTACGATGCAGAGGTTACGTGCGTGGTCTGTGGGGGTGGGGGTGTTCCCAGTGCAGCGGGCCATCAGGAGTCATCCCAGGCTGAGGGGGAGGGTCCCAGATTTAGTACTTCCATCTTGTTTGAGTTCCGCTTGAGGCAGCAATCTTTCATCCAGGTGGCAACAGCCTTCATCCCGCTGTGGAAGTTGATTCTGGCGGCTGTGGGTTCGTTGCTAAGGGAGAGGATCAGCTGGGTGTTGTTGCTGTATGAGATGATGTTGAGTCTGTGGTTCCTGAATATGGTGGTGAGGGGGGCCATGTAGATGTTGAAGAGGGTGGGGCTCAGGGAGGAGCCCTGGAGCACTCCACAGCTGATCTCTGTAGGTTCTGAGAGGAACGAAGCTAGCCTGACTCACTGTGTTTGGCTAGTGGGAAGGAGTGGATCCAGTCCAGGGCCTTGTCATGGAAGCCGGCATCGTGGAGTCCCGCGATTAGGGTGCGGTGGGAGACGGTATCAAAGGCGGCTGAGAGGTCCAGTAGGATGAGTGCTCTGGTTTCGCCATGGTCGTGAAGGGAGCGGATGTCATCGGTGGTGGTGAGGAGTGCAGCCTAGGTGCTGTGGTTGCTTCGGATGCTGGATTGGGAAATGTCCAGGACGTGATTCTCTTTGATGAACTCAGAGAGTTGGGTCTTGATGGCAATCTCAATGACCTTGGTTGGGAAGGGGAGCAGGGAGATGGGTCTGAAGTTCTTGAGATTTGTCTGGTCGGCTGATGTCTTCTTTAGCAGGGGGCTGATCTTGGCATGTTTCCAGTCATCGGGAAAGGTGGCGGTCTTGATGGAGCAGTTGATGTTGTGGTGAAGCTCTGGGGCGATGGAGGTGGCTGCTCTATGGAAGATGTGATATGGGCAAGGGTCCGAGGGGGCTGCGGAGTGGGTGCTCTTCATGGTCTTGAGTGTGTCATCTGTGGTGAGCAGAATCCAGTTGAGGTGGATCTGTTGCAGTGCGGCATGGTTGCGTGCAGTGGTGTTGGGTGTAGTGGGAGAGTCTTGGGTATCAGAGCTGTTGCAGATATGCCTGATATTGTGGTGGAAGAAGGTGCCGAGTTTGTTGCAGAGGTCTTGGGAGGTGGGATGTCTGTGGTCTTGCTGTTGGGTCTGGCGACCTCCTTGAGGATGGCGAAGTGTTCTTTGCTGTTGTGTGCATTGGCATTGATTCTGTCTTGGAGAGCCATTTTCTTTGTGGTTTTGAGGAGGAAGTGGTGTGCATTTACGGCGGTTTTGAAGGTTGCATGTGTTTCCGGGGTTTTGTTGTTCCTCGTTCTCTTCTTGAGTCATCTGCAGGTGTGTCTGGACTCGTGGAGGGTGGGAGTGAACCAGCTGTCTTTCTTGGAGTGTTGTTTGCCGGGGGCCTTCTTGAGGGGTGCCAGAGTGTCGGCGCAGTTGGAGATCCATCAGTGGAGGTTGCGTGCTGAGGTGTTAGCATCTGCTGATTTTCCTGACCATCTGGAGAAGGTTTTTCATCTCTCGCACTCAGCGCGGACGAAAGAAGCAGCAGGACTGGCTCTGCTCTCTCTTCACAGGCTCCCATTCATTGCCCTGTTATCAACAGAAACAACTCCCCGGCACTGCGCGATGCCACACGGCGGCCAGCTGCCTTTCCGATCCACACCTAAACATTAGTCTCTGAGGTTTAAATCACTTAGGAGCCCTGAGTTCTTAGAAACGCCTTGGAACCCCGGATACTTTCATTCACAGGATTCCTTTTAATTCAGCTTGCTCACCTTTGTATGTCCTGAAGATGAACTCAAATAACTGAGTTCGAAACGCCGTCGACCCCCTACAACATGAACTCCTTTTACTCTGTTAAAATTTTCTAAAGGAGGTTCTGTCAATGTTGTCAATGCGATGTCTTTATTTTAACTTCACCCTCACTTATCACGTCACGCCTACTGTCACTTAAAGTGTGAGCACCTGAATACTATTGTTGTGGAATAAAAACCTGTCATTTACTGACCTACATGTCCCTGCTTATATTGCTTACCGCTCTCATTTAAGAATTAAGGGCATATTAGCAAGAACATGCGATAAATATCGCAAACCTTGCTTAGCGCGCCTTTTTTATCGCTGACTATCAGCTGGATATTACCGTGGAAATAACATGCTATTAGCAAGGTTTATCTCCATTGCGATAAAATATCCAGCGATAGCGGCGAAACCCAGCTTAACGCGAGAAATCCAGCGATAAAATCCTATCGCTAATTCTGGGGACTTAACCTTACAATCCACCTCCCATTGACTTTCATTGCTAAGTCATGTTTTTATCAGTTCTTAAAAACAAGCGATAATCGGGGTTAGCGCGCGTTTTTTATCGCCTCACGGGTATTGCTAATAGGCGATAGGTATGTAAGCGACTGTTTACCGTCGCTTTTAGTTGGGAACGCCTACCTTGCATGTCATTAGCGATAAATATCGCTGACATGCAAGGCGATGTAATTCCCGTCCTCTAACGCCTGAAAGCTGTCGCTAACGCCTGTTAGCGACAGCTTGCTAATAGGGCGTTAAAAATATCGCCGCTTTAGCGGCAAAAAGTGCAGCTAAAGCGGCGATAAAGCCCTTGATAATATGCCCCAATGTTCTTAAACTCTACCTTTAGTGCCCCCCACAGGGTCACTTCGACTTAGACCTTTAGGCCACATCAGAGCCATTGTTTCCTTAAACAGTTTACTACCCCCGGTTCACATATTGGGGTACCCTTGTCCTCCTTACTACCTTTTGGCTGTGTGGCAGTGCTGAGGAAGGCAGTGAGATGTTCCTTGGTGACCTTGTTCCAGCTAAGACGGGGCGGTGAGGGCGGTGGTGTACGGTGGGTGTGGTGAAGGAGAAGTGCATGCAGTGGTAGTCGGTCCAGAGGAGTTCAGTGGTGTGGCTGTAAGTGATGTTTCCGCTGGCGAAGCAGACGGGGTCGAGTGTGTGTACCACTGCGTGTGTCAGATCAGTGACTAGCTGCTTGAGTCCAATGTTGGCGAGGTTCTCCAGAGGGGATGCAGTGTTCTGGTCACTGGGGTTGTCCAGGTGAAAGTTGAGGTCGCCGAGTAGGATGTAATTTGTGGATGCCAGAGCCTGGAGTGCGATGAGGTTGATGATGGCGTCAGTGAAGGGCGGGCGGGGACCAGGGGGCCTGTAGACGAGGGTGCAGTGGAGGGTGGTGTTGGGGTTAGTCTGGATATGGAAATGGAGGTGTTCCATGGTTGTCGTTTGGTCATCCAAGTGAGTGAGTGTTCAGGCGGAGGGTGTTCTTGTCGATGATGGTGATGCCTCCTCCTGGCCAGTCACTGTGGTCCTTGCGGGTGATTTTGTAGCCGTCGGGGATGGCAGTGGTGATGTCTGGGCCAGAGCTTGGGTTAGTCCAGGTTTCCGTGAGGAAGGCAATGCCAGGAGAGGCGGCATCGAGGAGGTCCCATATTTCTGATGGGTGTTTGTGGAAGGAGCGCTTACCCACCCACACAACTACTCACATACCCATTCACAGACACATACCAGTATTCACATGCCAACTCACTCACTCACTAGTACAGCCACTCAGACCACCATTAACTCTCCCATACAGCCACTCATATAACCAGTCACTCACCCATACCACCACTCACATAGCCACACACTCATACAAACAGCTACTCACACACCCACTTCTTCATCTACTCAGTCACTCACACACCCAATGGCTCACCCATACAGCCTCTCAACACTTACCCATAGAAGCATGCAAACACTCACCCACACACCCACACAACCACTTACATACCCATTCACACATCCATACAAGCACTCACACATCGGCTCACTACCTATACAGCCGTTTACACGGACACTTACTCTCCAATACAGACACTCACACACCAACTCACTTAACGAAACACCCACTCAAACAGCCACTCAGTCACCCATACAGCCACTTGCACACTGAGTCACTCACTCATATAGCGATTCAGACACCCACTCACTCATCCATACACTCACTACACACCCACTCACTCACCAATACAGTCAATCACACAGCATCTCACTCACTCACATAGCTACTCACACATCCACTTATACACCAGTACAGTCACACTCACGCAGCCACTGAATATATATATATATATATATATATATATATATATATATTCACTGAAAAAACCATAGGTTTCAGACACGTTATAGTTAGAAATTAGCATTTAAAAAACCTTTGAAATTCACTGAAAAAACCATAGGTTTTAGGGACAGTTATAGTTAGTTGGACATTGCACTCGTACAAAACCCGTGAAATTCCCCCGTTATAGTTAGTTCAGCTAACTATAACTCGCGCCCTGCAATGCACTGCTGATGACGTCACATATTACATCACTCATGACATGGTCAGTGACATCACTGATGACATCACTGATGACATCTCAAATGACATCACTGATGACATCATCCAGTGACTGTGTGTTTCTGTAAAGTTTAAATATGTTTAATATATATAGGGAAAGGCGTATTGAAGAATGAGTGGGTGTATAAGTGTCTGAATGGATGATTTAGTACGTGCGTGACTGACTCTACAAGTGAGTGATTAAACGTATCTTACTGAATGCATGGGTTAGTGACTAAACTGTGTGAATGTCTGTATCCGTCTGTTGGTGTGTAAGTGGATGCATGGATTTGCGAATAGCTACATGAGTGTCTATATGGGTTATTGATTGGTTCTATGAGTATCTGTATGGGTGCCTGAGTGTTTGTGTGGATGGGGTGTGTGCGACTGTGCATAGATGTGTGAGTGGGTGATTCACTGGGTGGATGGTTTCAAGAGTGCATCTGTGATAGACTGTATGGGTGGGTAAGTGTGTGTAAGAGTGTGTTAGTGAGTGAATGTATGTCCCAGTGGTACATGTGTGAGTAACTACATATGTGAAAGGCAGTATATATGTGTATTGGAGTATATAAATAGCTATAAGCGAGAGTGAGTGATTGTGATAGTGGCTGTATGGATGAGTGTGTGCTTGTATCAGTGATTGTATAAGAGCGTAACAATGTGCTAGTATTTGTATGATTAAGTGAGCTGGTGTGTGTATAACTGTATAGGTGAGTAAATGGCAGTGTGTTTAATTATTTGCATGACTGACTAGGTGTGTGAGTACCTCTATGGATGAGTGGCGGTGTTTGAGTGTCTATATAGGAGTAAGAGTGCATATGATAGTCCTGTACTGAGTGACCATAAGTATGAGTGACTGTACGGGTGAGTGAGTGGATGTGTGTGTGTAGACCTAAGAATCAGTGAGTGGGTATGTAGTTATTGGTGTTGGAGTGTCTATGGTTTTGCGAATGGCACTCTGTAATTTAGATTGGGTGTATCAAAGGTTATATTAGGGTGTGAGGAGCTGCATCAGATTATCACGTGGATGATGTCATCAGTGATGTCATTTGAGATGTCATCAGTGATGTCATCAGTGATGTCACTGACCATGTCATGAGTGATGTAATATGTGACGTCATCAGCAGTGCATTGCGGGGGCGCGAGTTATAGTTAGCTGAACTAACTATAACGAGAATTTCACGGGTTTTGTACGAGTGCAATGTCCAACTAACTATAACTGTCCCTAAAACCTATGGTTTTTTCAGTGAATTTCAAAGGTTTTTTAAATGCTAATTTCTAACTATAACGTGTCTGAAACCTATGGTTTTTTCAGTGAATTTCAAAGGTTTTTAAAATGCTAATTTGTAACTATAACGTGCCTGAAACCTACGGTTTTTTCAGTGAATTTCAAAGGTTTTTAAATGACAATTTTTAAATGTATTAATTTTTATATTAATTTTTTTCATACTGATTTACTACATTTTTAGAAACAATTTCTTTTACATATTTTATTTTTTAAATTACATTGTAATTACATTATACATTACATTACAAAAAATACTTTCTCAGAATGAATTACTTTAGTTTAAATACTTTGCACATAGGCAATAGACTTTTAAGTACAGTAGTTACAGTTGTTGCAATGGGCAACACATTTTCAAACACAATGCAACATTCAGCTCAATGTGAATTTCTAGTTAAATGCAATTAGTTACTTTATGGATTACTTTTCTAACCACAGGACTGGATCCTAGATTCAGTCCTGGTACATCTCCTGTAAACAGTTGAGTAAAAGCATTTTGGTTACAGTCGTGATTTTTAAGGAATATTATTGTATTTTAAAAGTTGGCTCTTAGAAACTTTTTCTCATAGAATCACCAATGTTATCCTATGGAAGGAAATTCACTTAGCAGGTAAAAACTGTTATCGTTACTTTTCTTACTCAGTGTTGGATCCTGGATCCAGCACTGGTGCATCTCCTGTAAACAGTTGAAAGAATGCGTTTAAGTCATACAGGCGATTTTTAAGGAATATTTGTAGTTTGTGAAAATCGACACTTTGAAACTTTTCTGCTGAAAACCAGACAATGGATTCCTATGGAAGAAAATATAAGTTACTGGTAAGTACGGTTAAAATTACTTTTCAGGACCAGTACTGGGCTGAAAGATACAGCACTGAGGTCTCTCCTTATAACAGGTGAGTAAATCGGAATTCGTATTTCGGCTGATTTTAGAGGAATATTTGTATGTTTCAAAAATCAACACTTAGAAGAATTTCCAAGTGAAACCAGTCAATGTTAGCCTATGAAGGAAATTCAAGTTACCGGTAAGTACAGTTAAAATTACTTTTCAGGACCAGTACTGGGCTGAAAGATGCAGCACTGAGGTCTCTCCTGATAGCAGGTGAGTAAATCGGAATTCGTATTTCGGCTGATTTTAGAGGAATATTTTAAAGTTCCAAAACTCCACACTTAGAAGAATTTCCAAGTGAAACCAGTCAATGTTAGCCTATGAAGGAAATTCAAGTTACCGGTAAGTACGGTTAAAATTACTTTTGAGGATCAGTACTGGGCTGAAAGATGCAGCACTGAGGTCTCTCCTGATAACAGGTGAGTAAATCAAAATTCGTATTTCGGCTGATTTTAGAGGAATATTTTAAAGTTCCAAAACTCCACACTTAGAAGAATTTCCAAGTGAAACCAGTCAATGTTAGCCTATGTAAGGAAATTCAAGTTACTGGTAAGTACGGTTAAAATTACTTTTCAGGACCAGTACTGGGCTGAAAGATGCAGCACTGAGGTCTCTCCTGATAACAGGTGAGTAAATCAGAATTCGGATTTCGGCTGATTTTAGAGGAATATTTGTATGTTTCAAAAATCAACACTTAGAAACTTTTTCAGCAAAAAGCAGGCAATGATATCCTATGGAAGGAAATCCAAGTTACTGGTAAGTACGGTTAAAATTACTTTTGAGGATCAGTACTGGGCTGAAAGATGCAGCACTGAGGTCTCTCCTGATAACAGGTGAGTAAATCGGAATTCGTATTTCGGCTGATTTTAGAGGAATATTTGCACACTGGTGAAGGGAGGGGGCGGGGCCTGAGGTGACATCTGTGCAAACGCGCTCCATGGCGCGTTTTAAGTTGGGGGATTAAGTCCCCTTGAATCATGAGGGTCCCTACGGGCCAACTAGCCCACCAGGAACCTCCAGTATGCACCAGGGGCTGCGTTGCAGAGACATGTACAGAGGCCACACCCCTTTTACACCTCTCTGCAACGCAGCTCTGTGGCGCTTTCTGGACGTACCTGTTGGGCTAGTTGGCCCCCAGGGACCCTCAGGATTGAAGAGGATTTAATTCCCCATCTTAAAACGCGCCACGGGGCCTGTTTGCACACATGTCACCTGAAGCCCCGCCCCCTCCCTTCACCACTGTGCAAACGCGCCCCGTGGAGCGTTTTAAGTCGGGGATTAACTCCCCTTGAATCCTGAGGGTCCCTGGGGTGCAACTAGCCCACCATATACCTCCAAAAGCGCCATAGAGCTGCGTTGCAGAGAGGTGTAAAAAGGGCGTGGCCTCTGTACACCTCTCTGCAAGGCAGCCCCTGGCGCATACTGGAGGTTCCTGGTGGGCTAGTTGGCCCCCAGGGACCCCCAGTATTCAAGGGGAATTCGTTCCCCCTCTGCAAACGCGCCCCCTGCGCGTTTGCAGAGTGGTGAAGGAAGGGGGCGGGGCCTACAGGCCCGATCGTTTTTCTTTTTTCTCCCTGAAGGGGGCTGTGTGGCCCCCTTCCTTTTTCCTATTTTTAGGCCCTGGGGACCCCATCCCCCAGGGCCTTACCCTTTTTAAAATTAAAATTAAAAAAAAAAACGGGAAGGGGCCGCGTGGCCCCCTTCCCTGGGCCTGTATTGGCCCCGGGGACCCCATCCCCCGGGGCATGGCCTCTTTTTTTATTTGGAGGGAGCTGCGTGGCCCCCTCCTCATGCCATTTAAGGCCCCGGGGACCCCATCCCCGGGCCGGCCTTGCACTTCTTTTTAATTTTTTACTTTGGGGAGGGGGGCTGCGTGGCCCCCTCCGTGGCCACCTATGGCCCCGGGGACCCCATCCCCGGGGCCTGGCCTCTCGTTGGGGACTGTGGGGGGTCCCCAAGCCCCCCACAGTCCCGCCGGCTCCCCGTGTCCTACGGAGCCGGCATTAGCTACACATGGGGAGCTGCTAAGATGCAGCTCCCCATGTGGAAAAGCAATCAGCTTTGGATATTGGAAGAGAGAGCAGGTTTCCTGCTCTCTCTTCCAATATCCAAAGCAAGCTTGCAATGACAGGACGGGAGCCGCGAGGCTCCGTCCTGTCATTGCAAACAGCAGTGTCCTGGGGGTAGGCACCCGGGACACTGCAGGAGCCGACCCTGGGGGTGGCGGTCCCCAGGGCCATCACAGGCTCCAGGAGGGGGCCGCGCGGCCCCCTCCCTACATTTTGAAAGCCCCGGGAAATGGTGGTCCCGGGGCTTGAGAGTCCAAAACGGACCCCCATTTTAATTTTTCTTAGTGCCCCGGGGAGGTGGTGGTCCCCGGGCGTGTGGGGGCTAGAGCCCCCACACAGGTTACTAATTTAAAAAGAAGCCCGGGGAGGTGGTGGTCCCCGGGGCTGCGGGAGGCTCAGAGCCCTCCCGCACCATTACTACATAAAGCCCCGGGGGTGGTGGTCCCCGGGGCATGGGGAGCCCTTAGAGGCCCCCACACATAAAATTAACCCCCCAGCATGCCCCCGGGACTTGGCCCACCCGGGGCCACTAACTATCGAAGCGCGGAGACCGCGCTCGATTTATTCTCGGCAGGATTCGCGCTCCCTGAGCGCATCCTGCCGATTTTTTTTTTAATATTTTTATTTTTTTGCCCAGGGGTCCTTGTGGGACCCCTGAGCAGACCTAGGGGTCAGGGTGTTTCTACCCTGCCCCCTTTGTGCGCTTTGCGCACTTGTTTCTGTCCCTCGGTTCTACCGAGGGACAAAATGGCTGCCAACATTTCCTGAATCGGAATGTTGACAGCCAGCTGACAGCCAATTAACATGCAGCTCGTGATCGGGAGGGTACGCGGACCCTACTCGGCCATAGATATCACTATCTTTTTACTTTTGATTTTCTCAGCAACTACTGAACGGATTTACACCATTTAACAAAAGGGTTCTTTCTGAACCAAGAACTACCTCTTTGCCAAATTTGGTGTAATTCCGTTCAGCAGTTCAGGCTGTAGCCGTGTCTAAAGTTTCCTATGGAAAATTGCATGGGGAAAACGCGTTTTGGGACCCCCTTTTTCTTGGCCCCCGCTTGACGACTCCCCCGAGACTTTCAGGGTAGGAGCGGACCGGAGCGGGCCACAAAGTTTGAAACTTTTGCGAAGATACGTCAACCGGCAAGAGAGTTATTTTAAATAGAATGTCGCGGATTTCCTATGGATAATAGGTTGTAACTATAACTATCTACTGGCGACCACCAGTAGATAATATATATATATATATATATATATATATATATATATATATATATATATATATATATATATATATATATATATATATATATATATATATACATGCTCAAAGGTTGCCCAACATGAGGGAAGCACTCGACAGCAGTGTTGAAGTACAAGCCTTTATATATATACATGCTCAAAGGTTGCCCAACATGAGGGAAGCACTCGACAGCAGTGTTGAAGTACAAGCCTTTATTTAGGTATGGGCGGCTTCCACCACGCTGAAAAGTTCAAACTATGTATATATATATATATATATATATATATATTTATAAAAAGCCTATGACAATGCTAAACTATGTCATGTGATCAAGGCCCGAGGAGGGGCTGAAACGCATCATGGCGACTTGCACCATCAGAGAATAAAACGAAGCACTTACTTTGTGGTCTGTATCCGTTTTTGCCACAGACTTTGGAGGAGAGAAACGGGATTTGAATATATATATATATATATATATATATATATATATATATATATATATATATATTCACTGAAAAAAACCATAGGTTTTAGGGACAGTTATAGTTAGTTGAACATTTCACTCGTACAAAACCATAGAAATTCCCCGTTATAGTTAGTTCAGCTAACTATAACTCGCGCTCCGCAATGCACTGCTGATGACGTCACATATTACATCACTCATGACATGGTCAGTGACATCACTGATGACATCACTGATGACATCTCAAATGACATCACTGATGACATCATCCAGTGACTGTGTGTTTCTGTAAAGTTTAAATATGTTTAATATATATAGGGAAAGGCGTATTGAAGAATGAGTGGGTGTATAAGTGTCTGAATGGATGATTTAGTACGTGAGTGACTGACTCTACAAGTGAGTGATTAAATGTATATTACTGAATGCATGGGTTAGTGACTAAACTGTGTGAATGTCTGTATCCGTCTGTCTGTTGGTTTGTAAGCGGCTGCATGGCTTTCTGAATAGCTACATGAGTGTCTACATGGGTTATTGATTGATTGTCTGAGTATCTGTATGGGTGCCTGAGTGTTTGTGTGGGTGGGGTGTGTGTGACTCTGTGCATAGATGTGTGAGTTGGTGATTCACTGGGTGCATGGTTTCAAGAGTGCATCTGTGATGGACTGTATGGGTGGGTGAGTGTGTGTATGGGTGTGTTAGTGATTGAATGTACATCTCAGTGGTACATGTGTGAGTAACTACATATGTGAAAGGCAGTATATATGTGTGTTGGAGTATATAAATGGCTATAAGTGAGAGTGTGTGATTGTGAGAGTGGCTGTATGGATGAGTGTGTACTTGTATCAGTGATTGTATAAGAGCGTAAGAATGTGCTAGTATTTGTATGAGTAAGTGAGCTGGTGTGTGTATAACTGTATAGGTGAGTAAATGGGTGTGTGATTAAGTTTTTGCATGACTGACTAGGTGTGTGAGTACCTCTATGGATGAGTGGCGGTGTGTGAGTGTTTATATAGGTGTATGAGTGCATATGATAGTCCTGTACTGAGTGACTAAGTATGAGTGACTGTACGGGTGAGTGAGTGGATGTGTGTGTAGACCTAAGAATCAGTGAGTGGGTATGTAGTTTTTGGTGTTGGAGTGTCTATGGTTTTGAGAATGGCAGTCTGTAATTTAGAGTGGGTGTATCAAAAGTTATATTAGGGTGTGAGAAGATGCATGAAATTATCACATGGATGATGTCATCAGTGATGTCATTTGAGATGTCATCAGTGATGTCATCAGTGATGTCACTGACCATGTCATGAGTGATGTAATATGTGACGTCATCAGCAGTGCATTGCGAGGCGCGAGTTATAGTTAGCTGAACTAACTATAACGGGGAATTTCTATGGTTTTGTACGAGTGAAATGTTCAACTAACTATAACTGTCCCTAAAACCTATGGTTTTTTCAGTGAATTTCAAAGGTTTTTTAAATGCTAATTTCTAACTATAACGTGTCTGAAACCTATGGTTTTTTCAGTGAATTTCAAAGGTTTTTTAAATGCTAATTTCTAACTATAACGTGCCTGAAACCTATGATTTCTTAAGTGAATTTCAAAGGTTTTTTAAATGCTAGTTTCTAACTATGCCTACAGAGGTAGGACATGTGAAGAAAGAAGAAAAAACGCACAGAAAGAAGCAAAAGATGTGCAGAAAGAACCAACAGAGGAGCAGAAAGAGGCCTTGTTGCAAAATCATCCTGTGCCCACAACTTTTTCAGACGGGTACTGGTGGTAACTGACTCTGACTAACCAGAGCCAGTGCTATGCTAAAAGACACTTAGGATACAGTGAAAACACCTACATACACTAGGGAACACTATGCGTTGGGGTACCCCTGTGATTAGCATGACCTCCTCTGCAAGTCCCTAGTACATAATAGGGCAGGGGGATTAAAACTACCTCTTAAAACGCGCTACAGGGCGCGTTTGCACAGTGGTGAAGGGAGGGGGGGCCTGAGGTGACGTGTGCAAACGCACCCCGTGGCGCATTTTAAGTTGCGGGATTAAGTCCCCTTGAATTCTGAGGGTCCCTGGGGCCCAACTAGCCCCCAGGTACCTACAGTTAGGACCACAGAGCTGAGTTGCAGAGAGGCGTTCCGAGGCCATGCACCTTTTTTCACCTCTCTGCAACGCAACTCTGTTGTGCTTACTGAAGGTACCTGGTGGGCTAGTTGGCCCCCAGGGTCCCTCAGGATTCAAAGGGAATTAATTCCCCAACTTAAAACGCACCACAGGGCGTGTTTGCGCACATGTCACCTGAGGCCCCACCCCTCCCTTCACCACTGTGCAAACGCGCCCCGTGGTGCGTTTTAAGTTGGGGGATTAGGTCACCTTGAATCCTGAGGGTCCCTGGGGCCCAACTAGCCCACTAGGTACTTCCAGTAAGCACCACAGGCCTGCGTTGCAACGCCTGTAACAAATTGTGCAGTTGTGTTTAGGTAGTGAAGAGGGTCATGCTGGGGGTAGTGTTTTAGGGTTTAGGGTAGTGCAGTGGTGTTTGTGTAGTGTAGGGGGTCATGCTGGGGGTAGATTTAGGGTTTAGGGTAGTGCAGTGGTGTTTGGGTAGTGTAGGGAGTCGTGCTGTGGGAGTGTTTTAGGGTTTAGGGTAGTGCAGTGGTGTTTGGGTAGTGTAGGGGGTCGTGCTGGGGGTAGTGTTTTAGGGTTTAGGGTAGTGCAGTGGTGTTTGGGTAGTGTAGGGGTCGTGCTGGGGGTAGTGATTTAGGGTAGTGCAGTGGTGTTTGGGTAGTGTAGGGGTACTGCCGGGGGTAGTGTTTTAGGGTTTAGGGTAGTGCAGTGGTGTTTGGGTAGTGTAGGGGTACTGCTGGGGGTAGTTTTTTAGGGTTTAGGGTAGTGCAGTGGTGTTTGGGTAGTGTAGTGGTTCGTGCTGGGGTAGTTTTTTAGGGTTTAGGGTTTAGGGTAGTGCAGTGGTGTTTGTGTAGTGTAGGGGGTAGTGTTTTAGGGTTTAGGCTAGTGCAGTGGTGTAGGAGGTCGTGTTTTAGGGTTTAGGGTAGTGCAGTGGTCTTTGGGTAGTGTAGGGAGTCGTGCGGGGGTAGTGTTTTAGGGTTTAGGGTAGTGTAGGGGGTCATGCGGGGTAGTGTTTTAGGGATTAGGGTAGTGCATTGGTGTTTGGGTAGTGTAGGGGTCATGCGGGGGTAGTGTTTTAGGGTTTAGGGCAGTGCAGTGGTGTTCGGGTAGTTTAGGCGGTCGTGCTGGGGGAGTGTTTTAGGGTTTAGGGCAGTGCAGTGGTGTTAGGGTAGTGTAGGGGGTCGTGCTGGGGGGAGTGTTTGAGGGTTTAGGGCAGTGCAGTCGTGTTCGGATAGTGTAGGGGGTTGTGCTGGGGGTAGTATTTTAGGGTTTAGGGTAGTGCAGTGGTGTTCGGGTAGTGTAGGGGGTCGTGCTGGGGGTAGTGTTTCAGGGTTTAGGGCAGTGCAGTGGTGTTCGGGCAGTGTAGGGGTGGTGTTTCAGGGATTAGGGCAGTGCAGTGGTGTTCGGGCAGTGTAGGGGGTCGTGCAGGGGGTGGTGTTTCAGGGTTTAGGGCAGTGGTGTTCGGGCAGTGTAGGGGGTCGTGCTGGGGGTGATGTTTCAGGGTTTGGGGCAGTGCAGTGGTGTTCGAGCAGTAAAGGGGGTCGTGCTGGGGGTGGTGTTTCAGGGTTTAGGGCAGTGCAGTGGTGTTCGGGCAGTGTAGGGGGCGGTGCAGGGGGTGGTGTTTCAGGGTTTAGGGCAGTGCAGTGGTGTTCGGGCAGTGTAGGGGGTGTTGCAGGGGTGGTGTTTCAGGGTTTAGGGCAGTGCAGTGGTGTTCGGGCAGTGTAGGGGGTCATGCAGGGGTGGTGTTTCAGGGTTTAGGGCAGTGCAGTGGTGTTCGGGCAGTGTAGGGGGTCGTGCTGGGGATGGTGTTTCAGGGTTTAGGGCAGTACAGTAGTGTTCGGGCAGTGTAGGGGGTCGTGCTGGGGCTGGTGTTTCAGGGTTTAGGGCAGTGCAGTGGTGTTCGGGCAGTGTAGGGGGTTGTGCTGGGGCTGGTGTTTCAGGGTTTAGGGCAGTGCAGTGGTGTTCAGGCAGTGTAGGTGGTTGTGCTGGGGCTGGTGTTTCAGGGTTTAGGGCAGTGCAGTGGTGTTCGGGCAGTGTAGGGGGTCATGCTGGGGCTGGTGTTTCAGGGTTTAGGGCAGTGCAGTGGTGTTCGGGCAGTGTAGGGGGTCTTGCTGGGGCTGGTGTTTCAGAGTCAAGGGCAGTGCAGTGGTGTTCGGGCAGTGTAGGGGGTCTTGCTGGGGCTGGTGTTTCAGGGTTTAGGGCAATGCAGTGGTGTTTGGGCAGTGTAGGGGGTCGTGCTGGGGGTGGTGTTTCAGGGTTTAGGGCAGTGCAGTGGTGTTCGGGCAGTGTAGGGGGTGGTGCAGGGGGTGGTGTTTCAGGGTTTAGGGCAGTGCAGTGGTGTTCGGTCAGTGTAGGGGGTCATGCAGGGGGTGGTGTTTCAGGGTTTAGGGTAGTGCAGTGGTGTTCGGGCAGTGTAGGGGGTCTTGCTGGGGCATCATTTTGTTCCTTTTTAAATTAAATGTTTTAAGTGTTACCAGTTTAATCCAATCAAGATGGCTTCAGGTGTGCCATACTTTTGTCATAAGTAAGACTGTTAGCGCTCTAGTTGTTCTTTAGAACACTCTGGGAAGCTGCAGTAGAACACAAAGGCATCAACTGACAGGCTGCTCCTGTTCAAATATAACAGGAAGATATTTGAGATCACACTTGAAACATGTCCTAATTTTTCTTTCTACAGCACTAACCATAATTTCTATGACAAAATGAACCCCATCATTTTGTTCCTTTTTAAATTAAATGTTTTAAGTGTTACCAGTTTATTCCAATCAAGATGGCTTCAGGTGTGCCATACTTTTGTCATTAGTAAGGCTGTTAGCACTCTAGTTGTTCTTTAGAACACTCTGGGAAGCTGCAGTAGAACACAAAGGAATCAACTGACAGTCTCTGCCCTTGTTGGATGTACATGTTTTACTGAGAATGTCAGACTTCATTCTCACATGACTGAGAAAGATAATGTGAATTTACAGAAAATATGCTCTCATTTTAGCTTCTGGAGCACCTTCCAAAACTGTATGGGACAAGCATGTGAAAATAGTTTTCTCTCAAACATGATTCATGATATCCCAGCAGAAGGTTTTTCACAGGGTAAAATCACCTTAGAACACACCACAATTTCTGAAATTAGTATGGTACCATCAACAAATGAATTCTAATGTAACTAAAGTCTGTTATCACCCTTTATAGTTCTCCTTTTGGTAACCCTCAAAATCTTCGATTCACTACAATGCATTTCAATGGGGTACTATCATTTATATTGGTCCCAAGATGGCTGCCAGCAATTCCAGGATGAAGTGCTGACAGCCAATCAGATCTCACGATGACATGTGTGGTTAGGCTCCGCCCAGATATATATGTGTTTTTACTTTTGATTTTCTCAGCAACTACTTAACGGATTTACACCATTTAACAAAAGGGTTCTTTCTGAACCAAGAACTACCTCTTTGCCAAATTTGGTGTAATTCCGTTCAGCAGTTCGGGCTGTAGCCTTGCATAAAGTTTCCTATGGGAAATTGATTTTTGACTCTTATTTTTTAATTTCTCCGCAACTACTGAACGGATTTACACCATTTAACAAAAGGGTTCTTTCTGAACCAAGAACTACCTCTTTGCCAAATTTGGTGTAATTCCGTTCAGCAGTTCGGGCTGTAGCCGTGTCTAAAGTTTCCTATGGGAAAATGAATGGGGAAAACACGTTTTAGGACCCCCTTTTTTCTCGGCCCCCGCTTGACGAATCACCCCGAAACTTTCAGGGTAGGAGCGGACCGGAGCGGGCCATAAAGTTTTAAAATTTCGCGAAGATTCGTCAACCGACGCAAGAGTTATTTCAAATAGAATGTCGCGGATTTCCTATGGAAAATAGGTCCTAACTATAACGATCTACTGGCGACCGCTGGGGAAAAAAATTGGTTTCAGGGAGGTTATAGTTAGGAATTAGCATTTGAAAAACCTTAGAAATGCACTGAAAAAACCACAGGTTTCAGGGACGTTATAGTTAGTTGGACATTTCACTCGTACAAAACCAGAGAAATTTGGCCGTTATAGTTAGTTGAGCTAACTATAACCTGCGCCCCCGCAATGCACTGCTGATGACGTCACATATTACATCACTCATGACATGGTCAGTGACATCACTGATGACATCTCAAATGACATCACTGATGATATCATCCTTTGAGTGTGAGTGTTTCTAAAAAGTTTAAGAATGTTATATATATATACGCCAAGGTGTATTGAAGAATGAGTGGGTGTATGAGTGTCTGAATGGATGATTTAGTGGGTGCGTGACTGACTGTATAAGTGAGTGATTAAATGTGTCTCTGTGAATGTATGGGTGAGTGACCAATCTATGTCAATGTCTGTATCAGTCTGTCAGTTGGTATGTACGTGGCTGCATAGGTTGGTGAGTAGCTACATGAGTGTCTATATGGGTTAATGATTGGTTGTCTGATTACCTGTATGGGTGCCTGAGTGTCTATGTGGGTGGGTGGGGGGGTGTTACACCCTGCATGGATTTGTGAATTGGTGATTCAGTGGGTGTATGGGTTCATGAGTGCGTCTGTGAGGGGGTGTATGGGTGAGTGAGTGAGTGTGCATATGGCTGTGTTGGTGAATGAATGGATGTCTCAGTGGTATATGTGTGAGTAACTACATATGTAAAAGGCAGTGTATGTGAGTGTTGGAGTATATAAGTGACTATATGTGAGAGTGAGCGACTGTGAGAGTGGCTGTATGGATGAGTGTGTGCTTGTGTCAGTGATTGTATAAGAGAGTAAGTATGTGTTAGTATCTGTATGAATAAGTAAGGTGGTGTGTGTATAACTGTATAGGTGAGTAAATGGCAGTGTGATTGAGTCTTTGGGTGACTGACTAGATGTGTGAGTATCTCTGTGGGTGAGTGTCGGTATGTGAGTGTCTGTATGGGTGTATGGGTGTATGAGTGCATACATCAGTGGCTGTATTGATGAGTGACTGTGTATATGAGTGACTGTATGGTTAAGTGAGTAGATGTGTGTAGACCAATGAATCAGTGAGTGGGTATGTAGTAACTGGTATTGGTGTGTCTATGATTTCGTGTATGATAGTCTGTATTTCTGAGTGGGTGTATGAAAGATTATATTAGGCTGTGAGGAGGTGCATCAGATATTAAGTGGATGATGTCATCAGTGATGTCATCAGTGATGTCATTTGAGATGTCATCAGTGATATCATCAGTGATGTCACTGACCATGTCATGAGTGATGTAATATGTGATGTCATCAGCAGTGCATTGCGGGTGCGCGAGTTATATTTAGCTCAACTAACTATAACGGCCGAATTTCTCTGGTTTTGTACGAGTGAAATGTCCAACTACTATAACGTCCCTGAAACCTGTGGTTGTTTCAGTGAATTTCTAAGGTTTTTCAAATGCTAATTCCTAACTATAACGTCCCTGAAACCTATGGTTTTTTCAGTGAATTTCAAAGGTTTTTTAAATACTAATTCCTTACTATAATGACCCTGAAATTTCTGGTTTTTTTTGTGAATTTCTAAGGTTTTTTAAATGCTAATTTCTAACTATGCCTACATAGGTAGGACATGTGCAGAAAGAGAAAGAAAGGTGCAGAAAGAGAAAGAAAGAGAAAGAAAGAGGCAACAGAAGTCCAGAAAGAGGAAGAAAGGTGCAGAAAGAAGCAAGAGATGTGCATAAAGAACCAACAGAGATGCAGAAAGAGGCCTACTTTGACTGTACCTTACAACAGACTCATACAAAGTACCCTAATCACTTATCCGTCTCCCAAGATGTCTTAAACCTCACTTTTCTCTTGAAGGTTCAATATTGATTTACTGCTCAGAATGTTACGCCTACCAAATATAAAACAGCAATCCCAAGCATTTCACAGTTTTTTATATGTACAACTTACATTTATATTTTCTTGAAATAATGCTTTTAATACTGTGAAAGGTGTTTTATTGTATTGTAATGTTTTCTTTTTTTAAATTTTTTTACAAAGGAGTCGTGCACCCTAAGCGAACCTACTCGATGGGTGCGCGGATTCAGGGTGCGCGAACCCTGCCGGCACGCATTTGCGGAGTTGCAACTTCGGCGTAATTTTAAAAGTATAAAATATCATTGTAGAAATTATAAATATAAGTTTTGGTTAAAGACTTTCACTCATATAATTTAGAAAACAATTTATAAACAGTATTTTTTAATTTACTATGAACTGTACGAAATTTCACAAGTGCGCGACGTATGCGCGTAGGGTGCGTGACCCCTCCCACATGTATTTCCGGGGTCGCACAGGGATCGCGACTTCGGCGTAATTTTCAAAGTGTAAATATCATTATACAATGTTTAAATATCAGTTTTGTTTAAACACTTTCACTAATATACTTTTTAATTTTTTTTATAAACACCTATTTATACTGTATAATTATGTATAGGAAATGTTACGGGTGAGAGACTTGTGCGTGACGGGTGCGCACATCCTACGCGACTCCATGTGACCTGAAAAGAAAGCTTTTGATTGGTTTAAATCATTTTCATTCTGCAAGAGGGAGGATCCAACACTTGTTTTATCCCTCTTATTATTTGTCTGTCTAACTGACAAGACCTGCTTGTTCTACCTCCCTTCATTTTTCCAATTTTTGTGTGTTTTTGAACTTTTATTTTAAACTATTGCATCTAGTCATCCAGATGTTGACCCACTGGAACTTGACGATGATGACATTGTGGAGCCAGTGAAGAAAAGGAAGGAAAGTGTGGTGTGGGCCTTCTTTAGTGTGCCAGAGGGAGAAAAAAAGGTGAGCGCCAGAAAAGTCACCTGTACCATATGCAAGAGAGTTCTTGCAAGAGGCTCTGAAAAAAATATTCATGTGGAACATCAAGCATGAAGAAACATTTGGAGACTATCCATCCCTTACATCTGGCAAGAGAAGTTACAAGGAGGGAGAGGAATGAAGCAGCAGAACAAGATCCTAATGCCCCTTCAACATCCTCTCAAGGACTTCCACCAACACCAAGGCCACACATTGTCCCGGAACTGTTGGATGTGGCCATAACTTGTAAAAAATGTGATGCAAAACTCTGCATCGGGGAGCAGTGCATTGATGTTATTACCAATGCAATTAAAGCACATAAATGTTTTTTTTTTTTTTTTATCTGCTCCCAAATTTTCTTTTCCTTTTTTTCTCAAACAGTTCCTTTGGAGTCTTCAATTTTGTTTGGTTTAAAAAAAACACCAAAAAAAGAAAGAATCGTTAAAAAATACAAAAATAATTTACAATTGCTTAAATTAACAAAAAAAAAACGGAACCACATATATTGATTAAAAATAGAAAAATTACCTGAGTGATTGCATGAGTGCAAGGATACTGCCTGAGTTATTGTAGGACTACTTGTATGAATGCATGGGTAATGCCTGGATGATTTTGTGAGTGCATGGGTATTGCTTGAGTGATAGTTGGAGTGCATGGATAGTGCCTGGATAATTTGAAGAGTGCAAGGGTAGTGCCTGGGTTATTGTATGAGTGCACGGGTAATGACTTGGTGATTGCATGAGTGCCTGTGTAATGTCTGAGTGATTGGAGGAGTGCAAGGGTACTGCCTGAGTGATTGAAGGAGTGCATGGGTAGTGCCTGGGTGATTGGAGGAGTGCATGGATAGTGCCTGGGTGATTGCATGAGTGCATGGATAGTGCCTGGGTGATTGGAGTAGTGCATGGATAGTGCCTGGGTGACTGCATGAGTGTAAGGGTAGTGCCTAGGTTATTGCATGAGTGCATAGGTAGTGCCTGGGTGAATGCATGAGTGCAGGGGTAGTGCCTGGGTGATTGGAGGAGTGCAAGTGTAGTGCCTGGGTGATTGCATGAGTGCAGGACTAATGTCTGGGTGATTGGAGGAGTGCATGGGTACTGTCTGAGTGATTGAATGAGTGCATGGGTAATGTCTGGGTGATTGTAAGAGTGTATGGCTAATGCCTGGGTGCATGGAGGAGTGCATGGGTAGTGCCTGAGTTATTGCATGAGTGCATAGGTAGTGCCTGGGTGATTGCATGAGTGCAGGGGTAATGTCTGGGTGATTGGAAGAGTGCATGGGTAATGCTTGGGTGCATGGAGGACTGCATGGGTGGTGCCTGGGTGATTGGAGGAGTGCATGAGTAGTACCTGGGTGATTGCATGAGTGCACAGGTAGTGCTTGTATGATTGCATGAGTGCAGCAGAAGTGCCTGAGTGCGTGTATGAGTGCATGGGTAGTGCCTGAGTGATTGCATGAGTGCATGGGTAGTGCTTGGGTGATTGGAGGAGTGCATGAGTAGTGCCTGGGTGTTTGGAAGAGTGTATGGGTAATGCCCGGGTGCATGGACGACTGCATGGGTAGTGCCTGCATTATTCCATGAGTGCATAGGTAGTGCCTGCTTGAGTGATAGTTGGAGTGCATGGATAGTACCTGGATAATTTGAAGAGTTCAAGGGTAGTGCCTGGGTTATTGCATGAGTGCACAGGTAATGACTGGGTGATTGGAGGAGTGCATGGGTACTGCCTGAGTGATTGAAGGAGTGCATGGGCAATGCCTGGGTGATTGCATGGGTGCATGGGTAGTGGCTGGGTGATTGGAGGAGGGCATGGGTAGTGCCTGGGTGATTGCATGAGTGCATGGATAGTGCCTGGGTGATTGGAGTAGTGCAAGGATAGTGCCTGGGTTATTGCATGAGTGCATAGGTAGTGCCTCAGTGATTGCATGAGTGCAGAGGTAGTGCCTGGGTGATTGGAGGAGTGAATGGGTACTGCCTGAGTGATTGAAGGACTGCATGGGTAATGCCTGGGTGATTGCATGAGTGCAGGGGTAATTTCTCGGTGATTGGAGGAGTGCATGGGTACTGCCTGAGTGATTGAAGGAGTGCATGGGTAATGCCTGGGTGATTGCATGAGTGCATGGGTAGTGCCTCAGTGATTGGAGGAGTGCAAGGGTAGTGCCTGGGTTATTGCATGAGTGCATAGGTAGTGCCTGGGTGATTGCATGAGTGCATAGTTGTAGTGCCTGCATGATTGTATAACTGCAGAGGTAGTGCCTGAGTGCATCGATAAGTATATGGATAGTGTGTGAGTGATTGCATAAGTGCATGGGTAGTGCCTTGGTGATTGTACCACTATATGGGTAATGCCTGGGTAAATTGAATGAGTGTGGGAATAGTGCCTGACTGCATAGATGAGTGCATGGGTAGTGTTTGAAGGAATGGACGAGTACAGTAAAAGTGGCTCTAAACATTATTTCACATTATCATGCTTATTACATTTCTACCTTTTTTTACTAATGTAGATACAAAACTCAGTGGAATTATTTTACAGTAGTTTTGCTGCAAACTGAATTTAAAATCATTTCAAACTTCACATTTACCTGCTGTAAAATGGAAGAAAAAATGTTATTGAATATAATATTATACTTATAAGAACACAACATAATTTTTGAATTACATAACATTTTCAGTTTCCATTTTTTGCTGTTTTCAGATTCTACTGAATGTTACCATGCACAGTGATTTCAATGTAGATCATCATACAACAGTGGGGAAAAAAAACCAATCAACGAGATTGTAAAAAAAAACTAAATCAGCGTTGAGCATTATTTAGAACATGTGTAACTATGTGTTTAACTATCTACAGGTTCTTAATTACATTCTTCAACTACATTAAGTCTTTTATTTCTCTCAAGTACATATTATAAAATATACACTCTCATTTACATCTCGTATAATATAGAGAACAAATATATAAACTACTTGTTTCTAAACACAATTTTCCAAATGCAATATTTATTAGCACAAACAATAATCCATACACTAATTGTTCACATCTTCCCAATAGGCCAAATAATGTTTCCGAAACTTTTGCATAGAAAATATCCAAAATAAACTTGTTAATTCATATTCACATCTTCCCAATAGGCCGAATGATGTTTTCAAAACTTTGGCATCAAAAATATCAGATATGAATTTGGTAATTCGTAAGGCAACCTACATTTGAATTCCAAATGGGCATCATTGCAATGTGTCCATCCTTTATTGCACTTTAAATACACAGTATAGTGTCCATATGTGGTAGTAGGTCCATCATGGAAAACAATAGCCACAGCTTTAAAAGTTCTTCCTGAAATTGATACTTGACTTGCCACAAAATTTTAAATTTTGGTTTCCAATTTTCTTCCATTTGCTCTACAACGTTGTAGCATTAAAATTACATATTTTCCAAATCTTTGTATATATAATGTTGACAACATTTCTGATTTACAGTGAGAACATTTCATATCTTGATTAGCTGTTTTTACTAATTTGTTAAAAGACACTGATTTGCAATCTGGTATCGTTAAGTATATGAATCGTTCAGTGTCTATTTCAGTGGTAGAAGAAAATGAACACTCTTCACATTTATGATACCAACTGTAACTTAGTCCAAATAAATTTTCAATTTCTATTCCTTCATCTTCCAATACTCCAAGCATAAACATAAGAAATTCTTGTGCATCTTGTTGTATATTGAGTATAAGTTGCGAAGAACCAGTACATATATCCAAAAGATGCCGAATACCAGAAGCAGTATGGATTTTACTTCTATCAGATACCAACTTTTGAAAAATATAATGTAGTAAAGAGCAGAATCTTTTTCTCAATTTTCCATAATTTCATGATGAAGATCTTCTAGATAAAACACAATATTCACAATTACATTAGCATAGCAGTTGATACCTGAACTATTTTCTAACTGGTATCCTACAATATCATCAACAGTGTCCATTTTCATCCTCTTTGCACCTTCATGATTCTCTTGAATTGTTTTCTTTTTGAATCTCAGTAGAATGTTGTCATATTTCCGTTTTAGACACACTACACGTTTCTCATATACAGGATATTCACCTAAGTTAGGAGCATAAAGTCTTCTTAACTGATTGTACTCTCTTGCACAATTTGCATCAGCACTAATCTTTTTCTCTTCAAAATCAATCAAATACAAACCAGATAATGTTCTTACTCAAGACAATGCAACGTATGCCGTGCCCTCTTTAAACACTGTACTTCCAATATTTACCAAAGCACTGTCTACACTTAAACCTTGAGATTTATGAATGGTTACTGCATATGCTAAAGAAAGAGGAAACTCTTTTCTATGAACATACAAGTCTTTAACAAGCAAAAAACGAACAGCACAACGTCCAATCTGTTTTACCTCTTCAATCTGGTCAAATTTAATCTTCAAAAATTCAATTTCATCTCTGTTCTTAAAATTTACAAAATCAACAACTTTTCCCATTGCTCTATTTACTAAAGCTTTCTCTACATCCAAATTACGCCGTAAAATTACCCGACAGTGTACACATACATATAGAGTCTTTTCTAAACCAGCAGTCTTAGACACAGACTTTTCCAAAGAATCTAATTGTGGCTGTAATTTCTCTGAGAGAAGAATAGTAACTCATTTGTGTTCCAGTTTATCAATAGCTTCCATTTTCACTAGTGGTTGTTTTTCCAAATTGAAAAGTTCTTGATTGAATGTAGAACACTCTTGCAGTGTAGGCATTAGGCAAACTATCGACTTCTTTTCTCCAATTTTTTTGTACTTTATTTCAGGTGCTATGTTTTTGTTTGTAAACAAGTTACTTAGTAGCCGACTTTGTAAAGCTTGTTTACCATGTTTTGTCAAAACACCAATTCTTATATCTTTAGGAATATTTCCATAATCTTCATCACTTGCTTGTCGCATATTCTTAATAAGTTCTTTATATTCAAAATGTAACCAAATATTCACATTTCCAATACTTCCCAAAGAACTCCTAGATTCTTTATGGACAAGTGTTTTAAAAACTGGTTGCCCTTTTACAGGAGTAAGTTGTAGTAGATCGCCGAATACAATTACATGTTTTCCTCCAAACAGAACACCATAATCTGTTTTTAAAATCTGTTGCATTCTTAAATATACAAAAGCAAGCATTAAGTTTGAGACCATGCTCAACTCATCAATGATTAGAAGTTTCATTTTCTTCAGTACTCTTGACACTTCATAACAAGCTTCTCCAGATAGCTTGTGATATTCCAATTTATTTTCATGTTCAACTGGTAGCATGAGTAATCGATGTAAAATAATCCCTTTAATGTTGTGTGCTGCTAATCCATTTGGAGCTGTTACAACACAAGATAAAAGGCATCTAGTAGTTTTGTGTAGATAACTGGTGGAAACTTAAATTAAGAAACTTTTTCCTGTTCCAGCTTGACCACTGATGTACATTCGAATAGGTTTAAATTATGTGCATTGGCATTCTTTTTTCATGTAGCAAACCATGCTGTATCTGTAGTGTCACTTGCTCATATATTTCTCTTTGTTCAATATTTAGTTGTTCTTCCAACTTTCTCAAATCAATAATATCCTGTTGTGCTTGTTGCATTGTCGTTTCTACTTCATTCATGGCTATTTCTGCTTCATTTTCAATAATTGGTTGTCCTAGTGGATCTTGACTTAGTGGAGCAGAACTCTGACTATCTTGAGAACTGTCTCTAGCTATTTCAGCTGCAATTTTAGTTTCTTGTTCAATCTCTTCATTTAACATTTGTAGATAAGTAGGGAAAATTGTGCATTGAATGTTATCTTTACATGCATTAAAAGAATCTTCATAGCAGTCGAAATCTCCAAGTAATCCGCTTCACTACGCCAAGGCTTGAAGAGTTGCAGTAGTGCTAAATAGAAAAATTCCCTTTTTTCTGGAGTTTCACAACTCATTTTTTAATGGTTAATAAGATTTCCTTTGGCATGTTTTACCAAACATCCATCACATCCAATTACTGTATATTTTTCTTCATTTATATTTTCTGTAACATTTCTCTTAAAGTTGTAATGTTGCAGTACTTCATAGAGACATAAGTTTTCTAGATGTGGACTCCTTTTGGGATAGTACGTATCAAACATATTAGTTTTAACAATATCTGTACTTTCTGGTTCATTCAATGCTAAGTATTCAATTTCTTGTAGAGATTTCAAAACTCTATTTCGTGTAGCTGCAAGACCTAGACTTACCCAAATGATTCCTCTTGACTTTGAATATAAACTCACAGAACTCAACCGATCCAAACATTCGTAGGATCCAATCTCTCGATGTGAAAGCATTTTCAAACTAAAGCTGTACAATTTGTTACTAAGACTCTTCTCTTGTGAAATTTCTTCCCACATTTCCTTCAACTCTGTCTTTTCAGATTTTGTTATATATGACGTAACGTAACGAGCAACAGCAATTGAATTATATGCAACGTACTGGATATCCATGTTTGCATTCCACCTTGTCAAAATCACTGGACTGTAGTCATTACTATACTTTGAATCTTCAGTTCTTCTTATGTTGCATGTATTCTTCTGAGATTTTTGTGTTATAGTATTTCTTACTGCTGACATAAAACTATTGACTCTTCCTTTTTAAATTATTGGACGTGGGAATCCAAAATGACACTTTGTATAAACTTTTCCTTTGACTTGTATTTTCGTCAACAATATTTTCCACATGGATGACTTTGAAAACGTAAAACTTGTTCTCTTAAGCTCTCTCCTCCTTTTTTTGGAATGGCACAGGTAACATACTCTTCGATAAAGGACAAAACAGTTTCATTAGAATCGGTTTCAAATTTAGGTGCATCCTTGATCCATAATAACATGTGTATATGACGAGCATCTCTAGCTTGGTACTCCTTTCTCCAAAAGAAAGCAGTAACTTCTCCAAGAGATGGATTACTTTTATTGCAGATAAAATACATCATAGCTTGAAACCTATGATTAAAATATCTGCACACATTTACAGGATCCAAGGAACACAGTTCTCCAGCTGTCTTCAATTCAATGTTTTTTACATTTGAATTTTCTTGTCCTAGAAATTCAAGCATAGCTAAGCATAACAAACCATGTAGGGGTACCTAAGTTTCTTAACATACATTTAAGTTCTCCATGACGACAATACCAATACTCATTAGTACCACGTTGACACGCCATCAAATTAATTAACTGAGATTCTAAATGATCGTCTCTTTGTTGAACTTTGTCCATAAATTCCTTTGCAGAAACATGTGTAAGATGAACTCCTGTTTTTAATATGTGATTCACTGCATATGAAAGTCCAGACAAGTCACTTTCAAATAGAAGATGAAATATATATTGAATGCACTGTCGAAATCTTGGATTTCAGAGAACAATCTTGTCATCCGGTATTCTGAAGCTGGAATGTGTACTGCTCGTTCATCATATCGTCCACCTTCTCCAGTGGGGAACAGCTGTGGAAAACAAAGAGCTTCCAAACTTTTTTCCCATACACTCATGGGAATTCCCTTTGCTTTCTTCATTTGAAATAATTCAACAGTGTTTCCAATCACTTCTTTTGAATGTAAAGGATGTATACTGTAATGTTCGTAAATCTCTTCACTGCTGCTCTTGTCCACTTTTTCTATTTGGCCAGTTTAAATTTCTGTACCTTCTTCTAAACATATTTCCTGGTCTTCCACATTTACAGTTTTATAATAAATATTGTTCTGTACAAGATATAATGTAGCCTTTTGAAGGTTGGTGACATTTACTAACTCTTGCCATGTTTTCCGACTCTTTGTTGGTACACCATAACTAGAATAACTACAGGCTCTTTTTCCTCTCTATGCCAACAGTTTCAATATTTTTTTTAAAATCTAAAGGTAAGTACACAACTCTTCCTTTCAGACCTCTTTGTAAAACTGTTGGAGGCAGCTTACCTGTCTTAGGCTCCATACGAACAATAGCCTGAAACGGGTGCACAGATTAAATAAGAATAGACTCATATGTATTTAAATCTACCAGTTCCGGAGGAATAGCTACCAACTATAAATTGTTATGTAGTGCTCTAGCTGGCATTTTGTTCTCTTCTAATTTGTTGTAACAATATTTACAAATACGTTGTTCAGTACCCAACTCAAAACGACCTTCCACCAACAAATAAGCACCAAATTGATCCCACTTATCATTATTTTCCTTTTCACTTTTTAAATACACATCAACATTCCAAGTTTGACTTCTATAGTGAGTATGTCGACAACAAATACAAACATAGTTTGCTTTTTCACATGAAAGTATCTTAAACTTTGTAATTTCTTCTTCAAACTTCTCAGGACTAATATCTTCCAACTGTTGTTCAACACCTACAGTTATCAAGCTCTCACTTTCTCTACACTCCTCTTGTGAATCAAAGAAACGAAACTGTATATCATTACAAACTTTTTTACATCCGATACTGAACCATGCAAAAGAGCTGTGTTCATTTCACTTAAAGATAATGCAGGACTTTTACGTAGTACAATCTCCTTACTAACTTCCGCATTTCTGTATGATGTACGGCTAACATTCTTAAATGATGAAAAGTACTTTTACACACTTTTCTAGAAAGACAAGCCAGAGAATTACCCTGCAACTTAGTATATTTTCTAAGTTTACATGGATCTAGACCTTGCAACATCTTAATCTTCTGTTTAACACTTTTTTTTAGCATATTGTTGCAAGAAAACTCGCAATATATCAATAGATTCCTGTTGAATACTACAATTACTACTACAATCCCACTTATACACTTGAGTTTGTGTATGTCTCCCTTGAACTTCTTCAGCTATTACTTCTTCCACGTTTCTAGGAACCATATTTTCTTTTTCAATTGGACAACCGTCCTTTATCTCGTAACAACGACCACAGGTATCAACTGCGTGAACTAATGTATTTTGTTGAAAATAACTTTCTTCATTAAAAAAAGGCTCAGTACTAGAAGTATGCTTCCATTCATCAGAAAAAGCTTTGCAAAAGTTACTTCTATTAACCAGTCTTTTTCTTTTGCTTTTCTCTTTCATAAAGTGTATTGTTTTATTCAATGTTTTCATTCTCTTCAATACCAATATAAATAATTTCTGTTTCAATTCAAAAGCAGTATCTACTACACTTTTAATCTGTTGCTTCTTCTTATATGCTGCAGATCTTTTTTTATACTTTTTAAAATCTTTTAATACATTTTGAATTACTCTATTTCGAAACATACGTACACGTATGTCCTTAAATTGTTTCTGTCTTTTTGTCACATGTGCTTCTTTTCCATTGTCTTTCTTCATTTGCTTCTCCTTTGTTCGAAAAATGTCTTTCCTCCTTTGCTTAGTATTTTGATCGTTTAATCTCTCCACAACTTTTTTAATAAATTGTTTAGTTCTCTTACCAGAAGCCACTTTATCCTCAGCATCTTTTTGGTGTTTTTCTACTCCACTCGTTTTAGTTTTCATTAAGTACTTCGTTTCCTTTGTTCTCTTCTCTTTTCATGTTTTCTTGCCATCTTTTATTTCTAATCCAAATAAAATATCTTCCTAAAAAACAAATAATAGTTTAATTATTTTAGTACATTAAATAAAATTCCAAAATTAATAACATTTTAATTTTTAAAATAACAACTAAGCGCAAAATTACAATTACATTTCTATTGCATTTATATCTCATTAGAAGAGAAAAGTATAAAAATGAGCAAAACATCTGCAAAAACACAAGAATAGATGGTCACACAGCCAAAAGGAGAAAGGGAAAAAAAAAAAGGTTTACAAACAGCAAAATGAAATACTCAAACAACACAGCTACTGAAAAATGTAAGAAATGCAGAAAGAAGCAACAGATGTACAAAAAGTAAAAAGACAGGTGCAGAAAGAGGCAAAAGAAGTGCAGAAAGAGGAAACAGTTGTACAAAAATGCAAGTATGGTACAGAAACAAATAATAGAAATGGAAAAGAGACAAGAGAACTGCAAAAAGAGGCAAGAGAATTGTAGAAACAGGCAACTGAGGTACAGAAAGACAGAAGAGGGGTGCAGAAAGAGGCAACATAAGTACAGAAAGAGGAAGAGGGGTTTAGAAGGAGCCAAGAGGAGTGCAGAAACAAACAAGTAAGATGCAGAAAGAGGCAACAGAGGTGCAGAAAGAGCAGTAGAGGTGCAAAACAACTAAGAGAACTGCACAAAGAGGCTAGAGAGATGCTGAAAGAGGGAAGAGGAGTAGTATGTGTATAGGTAGTTTCTCCTTAACTGCATGACTGCATGGTAGTGCCTAAGTAAAAGGATGAATGTAAGAGTAATTGTAGGATCATTGGATGAATTCATATGTAGTGCCTAACAAAATGTATCACTAAATGGCTACTGCCTAAGTCAATAGTTCAGTGCTAGAGTAGACCCTCAATAATTGAATGAGTGCACCAATACTGCCAGGGTGATTGCATCAATGCATCAAAAATACCTGACAGAAACTATGACTACAAGCCTAAAGCATGGTTTATTGCATGACTGTATGGGTAGAGCTTGAGATAATGCATGAATGTACGCATACTGCCTGTGTGATTCTATCACTGCACAAGTAGTACCTGGATGAATGTATGAATGTATGGGAAATACCTCTGAAAAACTATGAGTATTAAGGTAATGCTTGGACCATTACATAAGTGCATCAGTAGTGTCTCAGTGAATACATGAGTGCATAGGTACTAGCTGAGTAAAGTTTCACTGGAATAGTAGTGTCTAGCTGACTATGTGCATGTATGGTTACTGTCTAAGTGATTAAAACTGTGTATAAATAGTGCCTCCTTGATTGCATAACTGAATAAGAATGCCTAACTAAATTCATGAGTCAAAGAGAAATATGAACCTCTTTTCATCAGTGAACACCTAGTGCTTGAGTATATAGATGTAATTCTCACTATATTCCTAAAAACTAGCATGCATATGCATGTACCTTTTCCTAATGGCATAATATGTAAAAGAAACATACAAACACATATATATCAGTGTTTTATACCGCCACCATCTCTACAAAAATAATACATGTAAGAAAATATGTGCAGGCTGACACATACTTGACTCATAAGACTACAAAGTCCCTTAACCTTGACAGAGTCCACTTTCCATTTTAAACAGACACTTAAAATTATGTGCCATATTTCAAGTATGCATTTCCATAACCAATACAAACTAACCTAATCACTAATCCTTCCATCAACAAGTCTTAAACCTCACTTTTGGGCTGCAGCTTCACTATTCAGCAACTACTCAGAGCGTTGGGCCTAGCCAAATACAAAGCAGCAACTTTTTCAATGTATCTGTTAAAAGTCTCACCATATTCCAGAAAGCATGCATGCATGTGTCTGTACCTTTTAGAAGTGGCATCATATATCAAAGAAACATAGAAATACATGGGTAGTGGGTGTAGGAGAGTAGGATCTGCCTCTTATGGTTACCCCCACTTTTTTGCTGATGTTACACTGTTTTTCGACTTTAGTCTGGCTGGGGCCCTGCTATCCAGGACACCAGCCTAGCTGCTTCCTCTCTAAATTGATTCCATGTACCTTAAGTACACCTCAGATTGGATTCTGGGGTGCCCTTATAAGTCCCTAGTATATGGTATACTATGTACCCAGGGCATAGGTACCCCAGAGGCCTACCAGGGGCTGAAGCATGTATTATGCCACCCCTGGAAGACCATCCAAAATGACACCACAGGAATGCTACTGCAGCCTGAGTGAGGAGGTGCATGCACCCCTTACAGAGATATAGGTTCACTATATCTCACCTATCACTGCACATAGAAACCTATCAGTCACCCCTATGGCAGGCCTTATCAATCCTGAAGGCAGGGTGCTTAGTTTTATGTGAGAGGGTGCTCATGCATGAGCAGAGCCCCTCTGCAGCCTTCGGAATCTCCTCTCCGGGGTTGTCTGTGGTGCAGCCTGACCATATACTCTTAAGTGCATTATATCCTCACGGTAAATGCTAACTTTGGGATGGCTGCATGGAAACATGTCGTGTTTGGTATCAAACACCTTGGAATCATACCCCCACACCAGTAACTGGTGTGGGAGTATGATCCCACCCTTCTAGAGGGAGAGACATGACAGCACCGGTATACCCGGTACCAACTAAAGAGAGCCCTGGCATCACAAAATGGATGCTGCATCCACAGACACGAGTCTGGCCTCCTGCTGCTGACCGAAACTCCGGCAGGGGAGGCCTGGACAATAGGTTTCCTGTCACAGGGAGGTGTTACCACCTCCCAGACAGGCCTTAGTGGATTGGGGCTGGGTGGGTGCACTCCAAGAGTGCTTTGAAGTCCTGCACTGGGGGCACATTTGGTGTCCTCGTGCATACCCCAGTTTAAACCGGTTGCAGGGGATTCCAGCCCCTGCTCTGGTGCGAAACTGGACAAAGGAAATGGGTGTAGCCACCACTCTTTCCAAACCCTCCCATAGGTGGGTCCCCAGAGTTAGTCCAACCCCTTCCTTGGGTATGAGATAGGAACCCCTGGCAACAGGACTTTAGATATCCCTGGATGAAACTCTGCAACTGAATCCTGGAACTTCGATGCTCTACTAAAGACTAGAGGACTGAAGAAATCTCCCTTGGGGTCAAGGAGTGACTCCCCTGCTTGGCAGGCACCAACAAAGCATTTGCCAGTCTGCATCTCCGAAGCTCCTGCCGGACTCCGAAGTAATTTCAGCCCAGGAAGAAAATTTCCAGATTTCTCAGAGGCCGACCCGAGTCCCCAGCGAAGCTGAGACCCGCAGCCCTCATGAGTGACGTGGAACCGGAACTCCTGGACACCGTGCTTATTTGCTAGTGCATCAACTTCTCGACGTCTCTTGAAGTCCTGCTTTGGGTTACTTGTAGCCCAGACACCGAGCACTATTTGCACGAAGATTGTGAGCCTACACTCCACGAGTGTTCCGTGGGCCCGCTTCCTGCATTTCCGCTTGGGGCTCCTTTGCGATCCCTGGTATGCCGACTGGTGGGTCCCTGTGAAGGTAACTCTGATTTTCCTTGGGCTTCTCTAGTTGCTCCAGATGTGCCCTGACTCCCCACCATGTGGTGAGTCCCTCAGACCTTGCTGGCCTGCACAGAAGCATCTTTCTCCTTTCTGCGTGGGTTGCTGTTGCCAAGGCTTGTTGTGTTCAATCCAGACACCAACGCTGCAGCACTCGACATCCTTTGTGGGACAGCTCGAATCCAGCTCCTGGTTGTCTTTGACACCTCCTGGGCCTCGTGGCTGAAGAGTCAAGCTTCACCTCTTTCACCTGAAACACCCGACATCGGTGGGCATTCGACTATCGTGCCCCTGGTCACTGGCAAGTGACCCAGACTCTGTCCCCTCTGCTTTCAGGTTCTTCTCATCTCCGATCCAGGCTTGGATCTCTTCGGACACTTCGCATCTTCCCGGCAGCTGCACTTCTCTGCAGGCTGCCATTGAAATCGACAACGCGACCCGACACCATTTGACACCTATGCACCCGGCTTCCCTGGGTGAGGTAACTCGAGTACTCCGGTGCTCCCGTGGGTGTTGACCCTAGACCTGTCTAAGTCAAAGAGGGTTTGGTCCTAGTCCATTTCTAAGTGTCCTTAATCTGTAAAACTCTAACCACAACTTTTCCCATAGACTTTAACGGAGCACGCGGCTGTGTTCACACACTGCACACGGCCCCGTGGGTCCCCTGCATCACTACCTTGGGTGGTTCCTTGGGGTCCCAGGGATTCTATAGGCTCTAGGCCTTGTGTCTACTTAAGTCGTGGTTCTTATACCACTTTCTTAATATATGGTTTGGTACGCCCCTAGGGCTAATCGTATATTGTGCTAATTCACTGTGCTATTTGACTTGTAACTTGTGTACTTTGACCTCTAGCCTCATAAAGAGACTATTGGGTAGTGTTTAGTAATAAATACATATATTTTATATATATACCTGGTGTGGTTCTCCTTTCATTTGGTCATTCATGAGATTATAACTGGTAAAATAAACAGCTTAACACTCCTTCAAGACTTAGCCTGAAGGCTGCTCTCCATAGCTACCACTAGGATAGCTTTCAATAAAGGTTGTCTTTAAACCTATCATCAATAAAGGTCATTTGGACTGGTGCAAGGTGCCCACTATAACTAGTGGACAGCATATACCAGGCCAACTTCTCACATTGGTGTGCAGCGGTGGGATTCAAGCTTGCCTTGTTTTACCAGATAATCTCAAGTGTGTGACTAACTGAAAACCACTAAAGGTACCTGAGGTACATATAAATTCAAGCTTAGAAATACAGTAAGTTCTACTGAACTTAGAGTTGTGTGTCAAGGGCTTAGCACACCCTTTCTACAACTCAAGAGAGTTTAGTAGGCCACATTAGAGTAGGTAGTGCATACACCACACCTCACTAGTGATGTCTTCAAGGCCAGGAACCAGTGGGTCCCTGCCAGAAGCCAATGGGCTTCTACCATCCAAGTATGACAACCTCCCATTCTTGGAATTGAGAGCATTGTGCAGTGCTAGGAAGCTGAAGACAGGCAAAAGTGCCAACACCCAACGCCTCATAGAGGTGCTTCTGTTGGATGATCTCAGAAGACCCACAGGGTCTGAAGGGGTAGGCAGAGAGGGTGGGGCAGAAGATGAGGAAGGGACCAGGGGTGAAGAAACCCAGGACCTGACCTCTGAAACTGGCCAGGAAGATGACAATGATCGTGCCCTGGAAAATCCAGCTCCTCCTGCAGATGAGGAGGAGGACCAGAATGGCCTCCCCTTTGTCCCACCAGAAAGAGTTGTGAGTGTGCCTAGAAGGTCAAGATCTCCTTCTGAGGAATCTAACCATTCTGACACCTCAGTAGGGACCTATGTTTCCTCTCATAGGAGGGAATCCTCTCATGAAAGGAAAGAGAGACTGCTCAAGTATGAGGAAGCTCAGTTGAGAATCAGAAAAGAGCAGTTGGCTATAGACAGGGAGTCCCTAGAGCTTCATAGACAAAGAAAAAAGTTGGGACTTGAGTCCAATGGTGGCAGCAACTTCCCTAGGGATAGGGAAAGTTCTTATGACCATAGAAACCTGAGCAAGATTGTCCCTCCCTACCACAGTGGGGATGACATCCACAGATGGATTACTGCACTGGAAAGGGCCTGTAAAGTTCAGAGGGTCCCCCAGGAGCAGTGGGCAGCAATCTTGTGGCTCTCCTTTGCAGACAAAGGTAGAGACAAGCTCCTCACTGTTAGAGAAGAGGATGCTGATGATTACCATGTCCTGAAGAGTGCACTGATAGATGGGCTTGGCCTAACCACTGAGCAATACAGGTTAAAGTTCAGAGATACCCAAAAGGCACAGACACAGGACTGGGTGGACTTTGTAGATTGTGCTACCAAGGCTCTGGAAGGTTGGTTACTGGGCAGTAAGGTATGTGACTTCAAAGGATTGTATAATTTAATCATGAGGGAGCAGATTCTTAATAACTGTCAAAATCAACTGTTGCATCAGTACCTGGTGGACTCTGATCTGACCTCTCCCCAAGAATTAGGAAAGAAGGCAGACAAATGGGTCAGAACCAGGGTGAGGCAGAAGGTACAGAACCAAGGTGGTGACCAGAAGAAGCAAGATTCAAAAAACTCTGACAAGGGTGGGGAAAAGGGTAAAGACCAGAAGTCTTCACAAGGTCCCCAAAAATCTGCATCTGGTGGGGAATCCCAATCTAGTAAAGGAAAAGGCCAAAAGAAACCATGGTGCAAAATCTGTAAGCAGAAAACTCACTGGACAAGTGACTGCACCAAGTCCAAAGACTCTAATCCATCCACCATTGCCCCTAAGGCAACTGTTCCACCTAGTCCAGCTACAATTGGTGGTGGAGGTACTCAGAATAAGGGTGTAGTAGGGTTGACCCTGGGTACTGAGATGGGCTCTGGCCTAGTCAGAGTGCCAACTCAGGCTGTCCTAGTCTGTGATGGGGGCATGGATATGTCCCCCTTTGTGAGTCCCAATAATTTGGGCAAATACAGACAGCAGCCTTTAATTAATAGAAGAGAGGCTTTGGCATTCAGGGACACAGGAGCAAGTGTCACAATGGTGACAAAAGATCTTGTGGATCCTGGGCAGATTATACTTTGTGAAATGTACCAAGTGACCAATGCTAGCAATGTCAGAACAGACCATTCTCTGGCAGTTGTTATCTTCTCCTGGGGAGGGGTAACTGGCCTGAAGAAGGGTGGGGTGAGTGCAGACCTACCAGTCGAATGCTTGCTTGGCAATGATCTTGAAACCTCAGCTTGGGCAGAGGTGGAGCTCAGGACACATGCAGAAATGCTAGGGATCCCTGCACATGTCTTTGCTGTGACTAGGTCACAGGCCAAAATGTCAAAAGCTGAACAGGCCCTGGATTCTGGAACAATGGACCAGGTGCCTCACAAGAAGAGGAACAGTAGGGTTCAGGCAGTGCCTTGGCTCAGGAAGCAGATCAGTCTCTTGAGGGAGATGATCTCAGGCCTGAAGAAGGAACTGTCCCAGAGGATTTTGAACCTGATCAGGTTGAGTTCTTGGGGACAGGGGGCCCTTCCAGGGCAGATCTGAGCCAGGAGCAGCTGAACTGCCCCTCTCTTGAACCCCTCAGACAGCAAGCTGCTGCTGAGGCTACTGGGAATGCTAGTGGCACCCATAAGATATATTGGGATGATGGACTCCTGTACTCAGAGAGTAGAGACCCCAAGCCTGGAGCAGCCAGGAGGTTGGTTATACCTCTGAAGTTCAGGGGCTTCCTATTGACACTAGCCCATGATATTCCTTTAGCAGGTCACCTGGGCCAGAACAAGACTTGGGACAGAATTGTCCCTCACTTTCACTGGCCCCACATGTCTGAAGACACCAAGGAGTTTTGTCGCTCCTGTGTAACCTGCCAAGCCAGTGGGAAGGCAGGTGGCACCACAAAGGCCCCCTGATACCACTACCTGTGGTGGGGTTCCCTTTGAGAGGGTGGGGATTGACATAGTTGGTCCCATGGATCCCCAAACAGCATCTGGGCACAGATTTATCCTGGTGGTGGTGGACCATGCCACCAGGTACCCAGAAGCCAGTCCCCTTAGGACCACTACAGCACCTGTGGTGGCAAGGGCCCTCCTGGGAATTTTCTCAAGAGTGGGCTTTCCTAAGGAGGTAGTATCTGACAGAGGTGCAAACTTTATGTCCTGTTACTTGACTGCAATGTGTAAGGAGTGTAGAGTGAATTATAAATTCACCACACCCTATCACCCACAATGCAATGGTTTAGTTGAAAGGTTCAACAAAACCTTAAAGGGCATGATTAAAGGGCTCCCAGAAAAGCTTAGGCGAAGATGGGACATACTCTTGCCCTGCCTTTTATTTGCATACAGGGAGGTGCCTCAAAAGGGGGTTGGCTACAGCCCTTTTGAACTTTGTTTGGCCACCCTGTCAGGGGTCCACTGTGTCTGGTGAAGGAAGGTTGGGAGTTATCTCTCAAACCCCTAAACAGGACATAGTGGACTATGTATTTGGTCTCCGCTCCAGGATGGCTGAGCATATGAAAAAGGCAACCAAAAACCTTGAGGCTAGCCATGAATTACAGAAAGCCTGGCATGACCAAAAGGCTGTGCTGACTGTTTACCAGCCAGGGCAGAAGGTGTGGGTGTTGGAGCCAGTGGCCCCAGCAGCCCTCCAAGACAAGTGGAGTGGCCCCCATACAATTGTTGAACAGAAGGGAGAGGTTACCTATCTGGTAGACCTGGGAACTCCCAGGAGCCCCCTTAGGGTGCTCCATGTCAACAGGCTGAAGCCATATGTGGACAGGGCTGACATGGACTTGCTCATGGCAACTGATGAGGGACAGGAGGAAGAGAGTGACCCACTCCCTGACCTGCTCTCACAGAACCCTGATGATGGGTCAGTAGATGGTGTAGTCTTGGCAGGCAGCCTCACTGCCCAGCACCAAACTGATTGTAGACAGGTGCTCAATCAGTTCAGACACATGTTTTCTCTGACTCCAAGTCAGACCACCTGGTGTACTCATGAAGTGGACACTGGGGACAGTCTGCCTGTTAAAAGTAAGATTTACAGGCAACCTGACCAGGTCAGGGACTGTATCAGGACAGAAGTCCAGAAAATGTTGGAACTGGGTGTCATTGAGCCCTCAGATAGCCCTTGGACTAGTCCAGTAGTCCTGGTGCCTAAACCTCACACCAAAGATGGCAAGAGAGAGAGATGAGGTTTTGTGTGGACTACAGGGGCCTCAATGCAGTCACTAGGACTGATGCCCATCCAATCCCCAGGGCAGATGAGCTAATAGACACTTTGGCCTCAGCCAAGTATCTAAGCACATTTGACCTGACAGCTGGCTACTGGCAGATCAGGCTAGCTGATGATGCAAAGCCAAAAACTGCATTTTCTACCCCTGGTGGGCTTTACCAATTTGTGTTGATGCCCTTTGGTTTGAAGAATGCACCTGCCACTTTTCAGAGGTTGGTGAACACAGTCCTTACAGGTCTGAAGCCTATAGTGCAGCATATCTAGATGATATTGCTGTCTTTAGCTCCACCTGGGAGGATCACCTGGTCCACCTCAGAAATGTTTTGGAGGCCCTGCAGAAGGCAGGCCTAACTATCAAGGCCACAAAGTGCCAGATAGGGCAGAGTCAGGTTGTTTACCTGGGCCACCTTGTGGGTGGAGGCCAGGTTCAACCATTGCAGAGCAAGATCCAGACCATCATGGACTTGGTTGCTCCAACTACCCAGACTCAGGTGAGAGCCTTCTTAGGCCTGACTGGGTATTACAGAAGATTTGTCAAGGGGTATGGATCAATAGTGACACCCCTGAATGACTTAACCTCTGAGAAAATGCCCAAAAAGGTTCAGTGGACAGTTAGCTGTCAAAAGGCATTTGATGACCTGAAGCAGGCCATGTTCACTGCTCCCATTCTGCAGAGTCCTGATTACTCCAAAAAGTTCATTGTGCAAACAGATGCATCTGAGTTGGGGGTAGGGACTGTACTGTCACAGTTGATTGATGAAGGTCAGGATCAGCCAGTAGCTTATATTAGCAGAAGGCTGACCCCCAGAGAGAAACGTTGGTCAGCCATTGAGAGGGAGGCCTTTGTTGTGGTTTGGGCTCTGATGAAGCTGAGGCCATACTTATTTGGCACTCACTTCATTGTTCAGACAGACCATAAGCCCCTCTTATTGCTAAAACAGATGAAGGGTGAAAACCCCAAACTTTTGAGGTGGTCCATTTCCCTACAGGGGATGGACTATACAGTGGAACATAGACCTGGGAGTAACCATGCCAATGCAGATGGACTCTCCAGATATTTCCACTTAGAACATGAAGACTCAACTGGTCAAGGTTAGTTTAATGTCCCAGCGTTTGGGGGGGGGGGTTGTGTAGGAGAGTAGGATCTGCCCCCACTTTTTTGCTGATGTTACACTGTTTTTCGACTTTAGTCTGGCTGGGGCCCTGCTATCCAGGACCCCAGCCTAGCTTCTTCCTCTCTAAATTGATTCCATGTACCATAAGTATACCTCAGATTGGATTCTGGGGTGCTCTTATAAGTCCCTAGTATATGGTATACTATGTACCCAGGGCATAGGAACCCCAGAGGCCTACCAGGGGCTGAAGAAATCTCCCTTGGGGTCAAGGAGTGACTCCCCTGCTTGGCAGGCACCAACAAAGCATTTGCCGGTCTGCATCTCCAAAGCTCCTGCTGGACTCGAAGTAATTGCAGCCCAGGAAGAGGATTTCCAGACTTCTCAGAGGCCGACCCAAGTCCCCAGCAAAGCTGAGAGCCACAGCCCTCACGAGTGACGTGGAACCAGAACTTCTGGACACCGTGCACATTTGCTAGTGCATTGACTTCTCGATGGCTCTTGAAGTCCTGCTTTGGGTTACTTGTAGCCCAGACCCCGAGCACCATCTGCACCAAATATTGTGTTCCTACACTCCACGAGTGTTCCGTGGGCCTGCTTCCTGCATTTCCGCTTGGGGCTCCTTTGCGATCCCTGGTCCGTCGACTGGTGGTTCCCTGTGAAGGTAACTCTGATTTTCCTAGGGTTTACCTGGTTGCTCCAGATGTGCCCTGGCTCCCCACCACGTGGTGAGTCCCTCAGACCTTGCTGGTCTGCACAGAAGCATCTTTCTCTTTTCTGCATGGGTTGCTGTTGCCAAGGCTTGTTGTGTTCAATCCAGACACCAATGCTGCAGCACTCGACATCCTTTGTGGGACAGCTCGAATCCAGCTCCTGGTTATCGTCGATGCCTCCTGGGCCTCGTGGCTGAAGAGTCAAGCTTCACCTCTTTCACCTGAAACACCCAACATCGGTGGGCATTCGACTATCGTGCCCCTGGTCACTGGCAAGTGACCCAGACTCTGTCCCCTCTGCTTTCAGGTTCTTCTCATCTCCGATCCAGGCTTGGATCTCTTCGGACACTTCGCATCTTCCCGGCAGCTGCACTTCTCTGCAGGCTGCCATTGAAATCGACGACGCGACCCGACACCATTTGACACCTATGCACCCGGCTTCCCTGGGTGAGGTAACTCGAGTACTCCGGTGCTCCCGTGGGTGTTGACCCTAGAACTGTCTAAGTCCAAGAGGGTTTGGTCCTAGTCCATTTCTAAGTGTCCTTAATCTGTAAAACTCTAACTGCAACTTTTCCCTTAGACTTTAACGGAGCTCGCTGCTGTGTTCACACACTGCACACGGCCCCCGTGGGTCCCCTGCATCACTACCTTGGGTGGTTCTTTGGGGTCCCAGTGATTCTACAGGCTCTAGGCCTTGTGTCTACTTAAGTCGTGGTTCTTATACCACTTTCTTAATATATGGTTTGGTACGCCCCTAGGGCTAATCGTATATTGTGCTAATTTACTGTGCTATTTGACTTGTAACTTGTGTACTTTGACCTCTAGCCTCATAAAGAGACTATTGGGTAGTGTTTAGTAATAAATACATATATTTTATATATATACCTGGTGTGGTTCTCCTTTCGTTTGGTCATTCATAAGATTATAACTGGTAAAATAAACAGCTTAACACTCCTTCAAGACTTAGCCTGAAGGCTGCTCTCCATAGCTACCACTAGGATAGCTTTCAATAAAGGTTGTCTTTAAACCTATCATAAATAAAGGTCGTTTAGACTGGTGCAAGGTGCCCACTATAACTAGTGGACAGCATATACCAGGCCAACTTCTCACAGTGGGTAGTACCTGAGATAATGCATAACTGAATGAGTAGTGCCTCAGTGAAAAATTCAGTGCAAGAGTACTGCCTGGGTGATTGCATGAGAGCAGCAGTACTGAATGGGTGATTAGATTAGTGCAGGGAAAATACCTTAGACAAAACCATAAGTACAAGGCTAACATATGGTTGAAGACAAGAGTGTATGAGTAGTACTTCAGAAAATAAAAAAGTGCATGGGTACTGCCTGAGTGATTCTATGACTGCAGTGGTAGCAACTGGATGATTGTATGAGTGTATGGGAAGTACCTCAGAGAAAATATGAGTGTAAAGGTATTGCTTGGGCTATTCTATGAGTGCATCAGTAGTACCTGACTAAGTAGATGACAGCATGGGTAGTGCCTGACTGACTCTTTGAGTGGGATAGTAGTGCCTGGGTGATTGCACGAATCTATGGTTAATGTCTGAGGGATTACATGGCATGCATGTGCCTGTGTCTTTTCCTAGTGGCATCATATATAAAAGAAACATACAGATACATGTATACCAGAGTTTTATACCTCTACCATCTGTTTAGCCGTAACACGTGAGAGAATACATGTACATGCAGACAAATACCTCAATCATAAGACTAAAAACTCCCTTAAACTTGACAGACTGCACTTCCCATTTTAAAGAGACACCTAAAATTATGCGGCATACTTGAAGTGTACATCTCCACAGACCAATACAAACTAACCTTATCACTAATCCTTCTACCAACAAGTCTTAAACCTCACTTTTCGGCTGCAGCTTCACTATTCAGCAAATACTCAGAGTGTTGGGCCTAGCCAAATACAAAGCAGCAACTTTTTCAATGTATCTATTAAAAGTCTCACCATATTCCAGAGAGTGAGCATGCATGCATGTGTCTGTACCTTTTAAAAGAGGCATCATATATCAAAGAAACATAGAAATACATGGGTAGTGGGTAGTACCTGACAGAATGCATGACTGGATGAGTAGTGCCTCAGTGAAAAATTCAGTGCAAGAGTACTGCCTGTGTGATTGCATGAGAGCAGCAGTATTGAATGGGTGATTAGATTAGTGCAGGGAAAATGCCTTAGACAAACCATAAGTACAAGGCTAACGTATGGTTGAAGACATGAGTGTATGAGTAGTACTTCAGAAAATAAAAAAGTGCATGGGTACTGCCTGAGTGATTCTATGACTGCAGTGGTAGCAACTAGATGATTGTATGAGTGTATGGGAAGTACCTCAGAGAAAATATGAGTGTAAAGGTAATGCTTGGGCTATTCTATGAGTGCATCAGTAGGACCTGACTAAGTAGATGACTAGATGAATCTTTGAGTGGGATAGTAGTGCCTTGGTGATTGCACGAATCTATGGTTTATGTCTGAGGGATTACAACTGTATATAGATAGTGCCTCCTAGATTGCATAACTAAATAAGAGCACACATCTGAATACATAACTCCAGGACTGACTTGTGCATATTTACATTACTGCATACCTAGTGCATGAGTCTAGAGATACAATTCTCACTAAATTCCAAAAAGCAAACACCAACTGTACATTTCATAACATATTTCATACATCACATTTGTCTTACAATTTCAACACTTGGATTTTTTTTAAAGTAAAAATATCACTAGAAACAATAAAGCAGTACTGAATAATATATAATACACCTTACAAATTGATTACTCACGTTTGAGGTAGTATTGCAGAATACCAAATATCAGAAACTCTTAACAAATGTTCTTTTCCACACAAGAAATGTAATGCACCTCTCTCAGAAAGGTGAAACCAGAAATGGCAAACTTTCCCTCTCTTTTTTCACTCAAATAAATGTAAGTATCAAATCACATTGCTTCCATCATTATTTCAAATTGTAAAACACATTTCTATTGGTTAGACATATTAACCCTTTCTAACTGTTCTCAAATGGTGCCAAAACTGCTTCTGTAATTTTCTGAAGTCGCAACACCACCGCGGTGGAGCCGCGACTCCACACTGGAGTTCAAAAACCTATTTCTAATAATACTAGTATAGATTTTCAGCAATACACTACTTCTCCACATACTAATATCTTAGAAAACCTTAATTTACTATCTTTTCACTTATATTTAAGTATCCATTTCACATTTTAAGTCCACAGTTAAGTTTCAACCCTTCCCCATTCTGCTTAATGCCAGTTTCCATAGTATCAGTTCATGGAACATTCAACTGTACTGACAGGTCACAAGTTCACCGTAGTTTTAAGTTCAGCACACAAGCTTACTAATGCATGCAGCAGGTGTGGTAAACTTTTGCAAAATATTACCTTATTGTATCAACTGTACCTTTCAAACATTTTCTAACAACGAATCACAAACATGATACCTCAGCAAAGTAACATGCATCCTATTTTTGAGTGCACAATCTTGATGAACAGCCAATCACTTATCAACTTTTTAAAAAACAGCATGTTCTCCACCATACCTCTCACTCTACCAACTGACTACCTGAGCTATAGACATCTTTTGATTACTTCCAGACATCCCTTCAAGATGCTCACAGTGTGGATTGTAGGGCACAGCTATGTTTTCTGGTGCAAAAGGTATGCTGAACGCAGAGATATTGCCAAAGAACTAGGTATGGAAAATGTGGACATTAAATGGATTGCAGAGAGAGGGTGAAAGTGGCCTTTGGTTAAAACCTTTTTTCATCTCCAACCCCCTGACCTCATGATTGTGCACTGTGGTGGCAATGACCTAGGCACATTGACTGGGGTAGGTCTGGAAATGCTAATGAAGGACACCTTTGCACAGTTGATGTTGCTTTTGCCTCAAACTGTCTTTGTATACTCTAACATATGCCAAAGACAGAAATGGAACTGGTCAAATTAATTCTGTCCACAGTTTGAGAAAGCTAGGAAGAATGTCAATAAAGCTGTTTCTGCATACCTCAGAGATCATAGAATGGGGTCCATCAACAACAACAATCTAAGTTTTGATATGAACGACATCTACAGAAGTGATGGAGTGCACTTCACAGATCAAGGAAACAGAGTCTTCCTCAACAACCTAAAGCTGTGCATCCGAACTTACATGCAGCTACAACAAACTCATAATGAAAACAAGGGCTCTATTTAGAGCCACCCTATAACCCAACAGTTAATCTTACTATTTAAAAAACATACATACTCTTTTTTTAATTTTATTTGGAGTAGCGAACCCATCGTGGTTACACAGGGGGGCCACGCTGAGAGCCGCGATGGAGTCACGACTCCAAGCACGCGAGAAACAAAAAATACCCCTCATTCTTATAACTCAAATTCTTCCTGGGGGACCCCATCCCCGAGGCCCAGCCATTTCATAATAAAAAAAAAAACAACTACCCCCCTCCCCCTAAGGGCTTTTACTACCCGCGGACCCCATCCCCCGGGGCATTGCCTCGTTTTTAAAAAATATATATTTTATTTTTCCCCGGAGGGGGGCAACGTGTCCCCCCTCCCCAGGGCCACTTTTGGCCCCGGGACCGCATCCCCCAGTGCCGGCCCTCACATTGGGGACCGCGGGGGGAGCCCCAATGCCCCTGCGGTCCCAGCCGGCTCCCCGCCTCCTGCGGGAGCGGCATTGCTTTTGGACAAGGGGAGCTGCTGACATGCAGCTCCCCTTGTCCAAAAGCAATCTGCTTTGCTTCCTGGAAGCGAGAGCAGGTTTCCTGCTCTTGCTTCCATGAAGCAAAGCAGAGTTTGCAATGACAGGGCAGGAGCCGTGCTCCCGCCCTGCCATTGCAAACTGCAATGTCCCGGGGGTGGGCACCCCGTGACATTGCTGGAGCCCGCCCTGGGGGGTGGTAGTCCCCAGCGCCATGGAGGGCTCCAGGAGGGGTGCCACGTGGCCCCCTTTCCAACATGTAAATTGCCCCAGGGAGGTGGTGGTCCCCGGGGCCGGGGATCCACAACGGACCCCCACATTAACATAATTAGTGCCCCGGGGAGGTTGTGGTCCCCGGGACAGTGTGGGGAAGGGCAGGAGCCCACACACACTTCTTTAAATGTATTGGAGCACCAGGGAGGTGGCGGTCCCCGGGCATTGGGGGGCCCGCGAGGCCCCCCGCCCCTATTTTCAGTGTGCCCCAGGGAGGTGGTGGTCCCCGGGGCAGTATGGGGGCAGGAGCCTCCCACACACCTCTTCAATAACTTTTAAGCCACAGGGAGGTGGCTGTCCCCAGGGCGTGGGGGGCCCGCGAGGCCCCCCACCCCATATAAATTGAAGCCCTGGGAGGTGGCGTTCCCCGAGGCTGCGGGGGGGCCGTGTGCCCTGTGCATAATTAAGTAAAGCCCTGGGGAGGTGGTGGTCCCCTGGTCTGCGGGGGCACCCGCTACATAATCAGCTATTGCCCCCGGGACCTGGCCCACCAGGGGGCTTAAGGAAGACGAAGCGCGGGAGCCCGCGCTTCATTTAAAAAAAAAAATGTCGGCAGGATTTGCGCACCCAGCGTGTCTCCGGCCGAAAATATAAAAAATAAATGCTTTTTTTGGCCCTGAGCAGGCCTAGGGGGTCAGGGTGTTACTACCCTACCCACTTTTCTTTCTTATATCTTTTTTTTACTGTTTTCTTGTGACTCGGTTTTACAGAGTCACAAGATGGCTGCCAACACTTCTTGGTTTGAAGTGTCGGCAGCGAATCAAAATGAAGCTTGTGCTTGGGAGGGTTCGCAAATCCACTGCGGTCACAGATATCGATATTTTTTATTTCTTAATTTCTCAGGAACTACTGAATGGATTTACACCATTTAAAGCAAAGAGTGCACTCTGGACCAAAAGCTACCTCTCTGCCAAATTTGGTGTAATTGCGTTCAGCAGTTCAGACTGTAGCCACGACAAAAGTTCCTATGGAAATTAACATGGAGAAAACGCGTTTTGGGATCCCCCTTTTTTCTCGGCCCCCACTTGACGAATCACCCCGAAACTTTCAAGAAAGGAGCTGAGCGGAGCAGGCCAATAGTTTTGAAAATGTCACGAAGATTCGTCAACCGACGCCAACCGACGAATCTTCGCGAAATTTTCAAAACTAGTGGGGCGCTCCGGTCAGCTCCTGTCTTGAAAGTGTCGGGGTGATTCATCAAGTGGGGGCTGAGAAAAAATGGGGGTCCCAAAACGCGTTTTCCCCATGTAATTTTCCATAGGAAACTTTAGACAAAGCTACAGCCCGAACTGCTGAACGGAATTACACCAAATTTGGCAAAAAGGTAGGTCTTGGTTCAGAAAGAGCCCTTTTTGTTAAATGGTGTAAATCCGTTCAGTAGTTCCTGAGAAATTAGAAAAAGAAAACATATTGATATCTAGGGCAGCGGTGAGTTCGCGAACCCTCCCGACCACAAGCTACATTCTAATTGGCTGCCAACATTCCAAACCATCAACTGTTGGCAGCCATCTTGTGACTCAGTAGAATCGAGTCACAAGAAAACAGTAAAACAAAGTGTAAAATGAAGAAAAGGGGGCAGGGTAGAAACACCCTGACCCCCTAGGGCTGCTTAGGGGGTCCCACAAGGACCCCTAGGGACAAAAATATATATATTTTTTTTAAACGGTAGAAGTCGCGTTGGGGTCGCGACTCCTGCCGAGAAAATAAAAAAAGAAGTGTGGACTGTCGTTTTCAAAAAGCCCCCGGGTGGGCCAGGTCCCGGGGGCACGTGCGAATTAATATGCGGGGGCCCGCTGGGGCCACCGCAGCACCGGGGACCGCCACCTCCCTGGGGAAAAAACAAATAAATGAGTGTGGGGGGCAATACCCCCACACTGCCCCTGGGACCACCACCTCCCCGAGGCTTTGAAACTGAAGGGAGGGGGGCCGTGCGGCCCCCCTCCTGGAGCCCTTGATGGCCCTGGGGACCGCCACCCCCCAGGGCCGGCTCCTGCAGTGTCCCGGGGTACCCACCCCCGGGACACTGCTGTTTGCAATAACAGGGCAGGAGCCGTGCAGCTCCCGCCCTGCCATAGCAAACTCCTGCATTGCTTCATTGAAGCGAGAGCAGGGAAACCTGCTCTCGCTTCTACAAAGCAAAGCAGGATTGCTTTTCCACAAGCAATGCCGGCTCCCGTAGGAGGCGGGGAGCCGGCAGGATCGTGGCGGCATTGGGGCTCCCCCCACGGTCCTCAAGTGTGAGGCTATGCCCCAGGGGATGGGGTCCCCGGGGCCAAAAATGGCCTGGGAGGGGAGCCTCGTGGTCCCCCTCCCTTTTAAAAAAAAAAAAATACATTTTGGCCTGCCCCGGGGGATGGGGTCCCCGGGGGGAATATAAATTAATAGTAGTAGACGTTTTTTTTTCGCCAAAGTTTGGAGTCGCGACCCTTGCGCGGTGCTCAGCGCGGCCCCCTGGTGTGAACCCGAGGGATGCGTGATGCTCAGCGTGGCCCAGGTGTGAACGTGAGGGGTGCGCGGCGCTCAGCGCGGCCCCCCGGTGTGAACGCGAGGGGTGCGCGGCGCTCAGCGCAGCCCACGGTGTGAACACGAGGGGTGCATGGCTCGTAAAGTCGCGGTGGGTGCGCGACCCCAAGCAAAAATAATTAAGAATATTTTATATAAACCTAGGTTATATGTTGGGTTATTGGGTGGCTCTAAAAAGAGCCCTTGTTTTCATTGGGAGATTCTTGTAGCTACATGTAAGTGCGTATGCTGAGCTTCAGGTTGTTGAGAAACACTCTGTTGCCTTGATCAGTGAAGTGTACTCCATCACTTCTGTAGATGCCATCCATATTGAAACGAAGATTGTTGTTATAGATGGAGCCCATCCTATGGTCTCTGAGGTAAGCAGAAACAGCTTTATTGACATTTTTAAAGCTTTCTCAATCTGAGGACAAAATTGATTGGACCACTTCCATTTCTGTCTTTGGCATATGTTAGAGTATACAAAGACAGTTTGGGGGAAAAGCAACATCAATTCTGCAAAGGTGTCCTTCATTAGCAATTCCAGACCTACCCCAGTCAATGTGCCTAGGTCATTGCCACCACAGTGCACAATCATGAGGTCAGGGGCTTGGAGATGCAAAAAGGTTTTAACCAAAGGATTCAATTGGTGCCACTTTAATCCTGTTTGACCAATCCATGTAATGTCTACATTTTGCAAAGCTAGGTCTTTGTCAATACCTCTGTGTTCAGCATACCTTTTGCACCAGAAAACATACCTGTGCCCAACAATCCACACTGAAAGCATCTTGGAGGGATGACCGTAGGTAATGAAAAGATGTCTGTAGCTGAGGTAGTCAGTTGGTAGAATGAGAGATATCTAAAATGGTGGAGAAGATGCTGTTTTTAAGAAAGAAGAGAATTAATTGGCTGTTTAAGAACATTGTACATTCAAAAATAGGGTGCATTTTACTTTGTTTAAAAACCAAGTTTCTTATTGGTTAGTAAAAAATGTTTGAAAGGTACAGTAGAAAGGATAAGGTCATGTTCTGCAAAGCCAACCACACCTGCTGTTTTCATTTGCAACATTGTGTGGTGAACTTGAAAATATGGTGAACTTGCGACCTGTCAGTTAAGTTGAATGTTGCATGACCTGTTGCTATGGAAACTGGCATTAAGCAGAAGGGGTGAAGAAGTCAGTTGATAAGGCTTATTATCTGTGACCAATGGAAATGTGTTTTACAATTTGAAAATCTCTGGGAAGCAATGTAATTTGTTGCTTATATGTATTTGTATGGAAAAAGAGAGGGAAACCTTGCCATTACTGGTTTCACCTTGCAGAGTCTGGTGATTTATATTGACTGTGGGTAAAAGAAAATCCTGTCTGAGTGTGTGAGATTTTTTATTGAACACATTTATTTGCAAGGTGAGTTATACATTTTTGAGGTTTATTTATAAAAGATTTGACATTATTCTAAAACTGTGTTGTTTGAAATATATTATTAAATGTAGAAATGTATATTGGAATTAGTTTCATTGTACTTGAAGTTTGTTTTAAAAACAGTCTGTACAGTAATATGTGTATTTTTAAAGATGATTACTGATGTAATTAATTAAGCTTGTTTTTTAAGTCTGTTCAAAGGTATAGCTGAATGATGCCGCATATTTTTAGATAGTTGGTTGAAGATGCAGTCCAAATGTGTATTTTGAAAGATGTTCATGTAAGGTGTAGTTTATTAGCCTTCATTTTTTCTTCTCTCTACAATGGTATAGTTGAATGATACTGCATAATTATAGATACTTTGGTAAAGATGCAGCACAACTGTGCTGTTTGAAAGATGATCATATAAAGTGTTATTAATTAGGTTTCTGTTATTAGTTTGTACAGAAGGTAAAGTTAAATGATGCCATATATTTAAAGATAGACTGGTGAAATAAGGTGCTGTTAATTAGGTTTCTTTTTGTAGTCTAAGCAAAGCTATAGTTGAATGATGCCACATAATTTTAGATACAAAGCTATACAAATGTATAATAAAAGTGTGGTTTAAAAAAGGCTCATTTAAGATGTTGTTAATTGCTCTTCTTTCATAAGTCTTTTGAGAGGTATAGTTTAATGATGTCGCATATTTGTAGATTGAATGGTCAAGATGTAACTCAAAACTAAACCACCACATATTACCCTTTCTGGTATGTTGTACTTATCTACTTAACTAGATAGTATGTAATGACTTATCTATGTGTTCAGATTCTATTTATACAGTTGCATGTATGCTTAGTGTACTCATGCAATGACCGAGGCACTAACTCATGCACTTCTACAATCCCTTGAGCACTACCTATACAGTTCAGTAATCTCCCTGTTACTACCTATGCACTCCTCCAATCACCCAGTCAGTCACATATCCTTATCCAATAACTGCGCCAAAAGCCAAGCACTTATAAATTTACCATGCACTCTGCTTGCAGTACTCTAATTATCCAGTCACTACCCATGTACTCATGCAATGACCCAGGCACTTACTCATGCACTTCTACAATCCCTTGAGCACTACCTATAGAGTTCAGTAATTTCCCTGTTACTACCTATGCACTCCTCCAATCACCCAGCCAGTCCCATGTCCTTATCTAATCACTGCGCCAAAACCCAAGCACTTATAAATTCACCATGCACTCTCCTTGCACTACTCTAATTATCCAGTCACTGCCCATGTACTCATGCAATGACCAAGGCACTAACTCATGCACTTCTACAATCCCTTGAGCACTAGCTATACAGTTCAGTAATCTCCCTGTTACTACCTATGCACTCCTCCAATCACCCATACAGTCCCATGTCCTTATCCAATCACTGCGCCAAAACCCAAGCACTTATAAATTCACCATGCACTCTCCTTGCAGTACTCTAATCATCCAGTCACTACCCATGTACTCATGCAATGACCGAGGCACTAACTCATGCACTTCTACAATCCCTTGAGCACTACCTATACAGTTCAGTAATCTCCCTGTTACTACCTATACACTCCTCCAATCACCCAGCCAGTCCCTTGCCTTTATCTAATCACTGCGCCAAAACTCAAGCACTTATAAATTCACCATGCACTCTCCTTGCAGTACCCTAATCATCCAGTCACTACCCATGTACTCATGCAATGACCCAGGCAGTTTCTCATGCACTTCTACAATCCCTTGAGCACTACCTATACAGTTCAGTAATTTCCCTGTTACTACCTAGGCATTCCTCCAGTCACCCGGGACAGTCCCATGTCCTTATCTTATCACTGCGCCAAAACCCAAGCACTTATAAATTCACCATGCACTCTCCTTGCAGTACTCTAATCATCCAGTCACTACCCATGTACTCATGCAATGACCGAGGCACTAACTCATGCACTTCTACAATCCCTTGAGCACTACCTATACAGTTCAGTAATCTCCCTGTTACTACCTATACACTCCTCCAATCACCCAGCCAGTCCCTTGCCTTTATCTAATCACTGCGCCAAAACTCAAGCACTTATAAATTCACCATGCACTCTCCTTGCAGTACCCTAATCATCCAGTCACTACCCATGTACTCATGCAATGACCCAGGCAGTTTCTCATGCACTTCTACAATCCCTTGAGCACTACCTATACAGTTCAGTAATTTCCCTGTTACTACCTAGGCATTCCTCCAGTCACCCGGGCCAGTCCCATGTCCTTATCTTATCACTGCGCCAAAACCCAAGCACTTATCAATTCACCATGCACTCTTCTTGCAGTACTCTAATCATCCAGTCACTACCCATGTACTCATGCAATGACCGAGGCACTAACTCATGCACTTCTACAATCCCTTGAGCACTACCTATACAGTTCAGTAATCTCCTTGTTACTACCTATGCACTCCTCCAATCAACCAGCCAGTCTCATGTCTTTATGTAATCACTGCGCCAAAACCCAAGCACTTATAAATACACCATGCACTCTCCTTGCAGTACTCTAATCATTCAGTCACTATCCATGTACTCATGCAATGACCGAGGCACTAACTCATGCACTTCCACAATCCCTTGAGCACTACCTATACAGTTCAGTAATCTCCCTGTTACTACCTATGCACTCCTCCAATCACCCAGCCAGTCCCTTGCCTTTATCTAATCACTGCGCCAATACCCAAGCACTTATAAATTCACCATGCACTCTCCTGTCAGTACTCTAATCATCCAGTCACTACCCATGTACTCATGCAATGACCCAGGCAGTTTCTCATGCACTTCTACAATACCTTGAGCACTACCTATACAGTTCAGTAATTTCCCTGTTACTACCTATGCACTCCTCCAATCACCCAGCCAGTCCCATGTCCTTATCTTATCACTGCGCCAAAACCCAAGCACTTATAAATTCACCATGCACTCTCCTTGCAGTACTCTAATCATCCAGTCACTACCCATGTACTCATGCAATGACCGAGGCACTAACTCATGCACTTCTACAATCCCTTGAGCACTACCTATACAGTTCAGTAATCTCCCTGTTACTACCTATGCACTCCTCCAATCACCCAGCCAGTCCCATGTCTTTATGTAATCACTGCGCCAAAACCCAAGCACTTATAAATTCACCATGCACTCTCCTTGCAGTACTCTAATCATTCAGTCACTACCCATGTACTCATGCAATGACCAAGACACTAACTCATGCACTTCTACAATCCCTTGAGCACTACCTATACAGTTCAGTAATCTCCGTATTACTACCTATGCACTCCTCCAATCACCCAGCCAGTCCTGTGTCCTTATCCAATCACTGCGCCAAAACCCAAGCACTTAAAAATTCACCATGCACTCTCCTTGCAGTACTCTAATCATCCAGTCACTACCCATGTACTCATGCAATGACCGAGGCACTAACTCATGCACTTCTGCAAAACCCTTGAGCACTACCTATACAGTTCAGTAATCTCCCTGTTACTACCTATGCACTCCTCCAATCACCCAGCCAGTCCCATGTCCTTATCCAATCACTGCGCCAAAACCCAAGCACTTATAAATTCACCATGCACTCTCCTTGCTTTACTCTAATCATGCAGTCACTACCCATGTACGCATGCAATGATCCAGGCACAAACACATGCACTTCTACAATCCCTTGAGCACTACCTATACAGTTCTGTAATCTCCCTGTTACTACCTATGCACTCCTCCAATCACCCAGCCAGTCCCATGTCTTTATGTAATCACTGCGCCAAAACCAAAGCACTTACAAATTCACCATGCACTCTCCATGCAGTACTTAAATCATTCAGTCACTACCCATGTACTCATGCAATGACCGAGGCACTAACTCATGTACTTCTACAATCCCTTGAGCACTACCTATACAGTTCAGTAATCTCCCTGTTACTACCTATGCACTCCTCCAATCACCCAGCCAGTCCCATGTCCTTAGCCAATCACTGTGCCAAAACCCAAACACTTATAAATTCACGATGCACTCTCCTTGCAGTACTCTAATCATCCAGTCACTACCCATGTACTCATGCAATGACCGAGGCACTAACTCATGCACTTCTACAATCCCTTGAGCACTACCTATACAGTTCAGTAATCTCCCTGTTACTACCTATACACTCCTCCAATCACCCAGCCAGTCCCTTGCCTTTATCTAATCACTGCGCCAAAACCCAAGCACTTATAAATTCACCATGCACTCTCCTTGCAGTACCCTAATCATCCAGTCACTACCCATGTACTCATGCAATGACCGAGGCACTAACTCATGCACTTCTTCAAAACCCTTGAGCACTACCTATACAGTTCAGTAATCTCCCTGTTACTACCTATGCACTCCTCCAATCACCCAGCCAGTCCCATGTCCTTATCCAGTCACTGCGCCAAAACCAAAGCACTTATAAATTCACCATGCACTCTCCTTGCACTACTCTAATCATGCAGTCACTACCCATGTACGCATGCAATGATCCAGGCACTAACACATGCCCTTCTACAATCCCTTGAGCACTACCTATACAGTTGTGTAATCTCCCTGTTACTACCTATGCACTCCTCCAATCACCCAGTCAGTCCCATGTCTTTATGTAATCACTGCGCCAAAACCAAAGCACTTACAAATTCACCATGCACTTTCCTTGCAGTACTCTAATCATTCAGTCACTACCCATGTACTCATGCAATGACCGAGGCACTAACTCATTTACTTCTACAATCCCTTGAGCACTACCTATACAGTTCAGTAATCTCCCTGTTACTACCTATGCACTCCTCCAATCACCCAGCCAGTCCCATGTCCTTATCCAATCACTGTGCCAAAACCCAAGCACTTATAAATTCACCATGCACTCTCCTTGCAGTACTCTAATCATCCAGTCACTACCCATGTACTCATGCAATGACCGAGGCACTAACTCATGCACTTCTACAATCCCTTGAGCACAACCTATACAGTTCAGTAATCTCCCTGTTACTACCTATGCACTCCTCCAATCACCCAGCCAGTCCCATGTCTTTATGTAATCACTGCGCCAAAACCAAAGCACTTACAAATTCACCATGCACTCTCCTTGCAGTACTTAAATCATTCAGTCACTACCCATGTACTCATGCAATGACCGAGGCACTAACTCAAGTACTTCTACAATCCCTTGAGCACTACCTATACAGTTCAGTAATCTCCCTGTTACTACCTATGCACTCCTCCAATCAACCAGCCAGTCCCATGTCCTTATCCAATCACTGTGCCAAAACCCAAGCACTTATAAATTCACCATGCACTCTCCTTGCAGTACTCTAATCATCCAGTCACTACCCATGTACTCATGCAATGACCGAGGCACTAACTCATGCACTTCTACAATCCCTTGAGCACTACCTATTCAGTTCAGTAATCTCCCTGTTACTACCTATGCACTCCTCCAATCACCCAGCCAGTCCCATGTCTTTATGTAATCACTGCGCCAAAACCAAAGCACTTACAAATTCACCATGCACTCTCCTTGCAGTACTCTAAATCATTCAGTCACTACCCATGTACTCATGCAATGACCGAGGCACTAACTCATGTACTTCTACAATCCCTTGAGCACTACCTATACAGTTCAGTAATCTCCCTGTTACTACCTATGCACTCCTCCAATCACCCAACCAGTCCCATGTCCTTAGCCAATCACTGTGCCAAAGCCCAAGCACTTATAAATTCACCATGCACTCTCCTTGCAGTACTCTAATCATCCAGTCACTACCCATGTAATCATGCAATGAACGAGGCACTAACTCATGCACTTCTACAATCCGTTGAGCACTACCTATACAGTTCAGTAATCTCCCTGTTACTACCTATACACTCCTCCAATCACCCAGCCAGTCCCTTGCTTTTATCTAATCACTGCGCCAAAACCCAAGCACTTATAAATTCACCATGCACTCTCCTTCTAGTACTCTAATCATTCAGTCACTACCCATGTACTCATGCAATGACTGAGGCACTAACTCATGCACTTCTACAATCCCTTGAGCACTACCTATACAGTTCAGTAATCTCCGTATTACTACCTATGCACTCCTCCAATCACCCAGCCAGTCCTGTGTCCTTATCCAATCACTGCGCCAAAACCCAAGCACTTAAAAATTCACCATGCACTCTCCTTGCAGTACTCTAATCATCCAGTCACAACCAATGTACTCATGCAATGACCGAGGCACTAACTCATGCACTTCTGCAAAACCCTTGAGCACTACCTATACAGTTCAGTAATCTCCCTGTTACTACCTATGCACTCCTCCAATCACCCAGCCAGTCCCATGTCCTTATCCAATCACTGCGCCAAAACCCAAGCACTTATAAATTCACCATGCACTCTCCTTGCTAGTACTCTAATCATGCAGTCACTACCCATGTACGCATGCAATGATCCAGGCACAAACACATGCACTTCTACAATCCCTTGAGCACTACCTATACAGTTCTGTAATCTCCCTGTTACTACCTATGCACTCCTCCAATCACCCAGCCAGTCCCATGTCTTTATGTAATCACTGCGCCAAAACCAAAGCACTTACAAATTCACCATGCACTCTCCTTGTAGTACTTAAATCATTCAGTCACTACCCATGTACTCATGCAATGACCGAGGCACTAACTCATGTACTTCTACAATCCCTTGAGCACTACCTATACAGTTCAGTAATCTCCCTGTTACTACCTATGCACTCCTCCAATCACCCAGCCAGTCCCATGTCCTTAGCCAATCACTGTGCCAAAACCCAAGCACTTATAAATTCACCATGCACTCTCCTTGCAGTACTCTAATCATCCAGTCACTACCCATGTACTCATGCAATGACCGAGGCACTAACTCATGCACTTCTACAATCCCTTGAGCACTACCTATAGAGTTCAGTAATCTCCCTGTTACTACCTATACACTCCTCCAATCACCCAGCCAGTCCCTTGCCTTTATCTAATCACTGCGCCAAAACCCAAGCACTTATAAATTCACCATGCACTCTCCTTGCAGTACCCTAATCATCCAGTCACTACCCATGTACTCATGCAATGACCGAGGCACTAACTCATGCACTTCTGCAAAACCCTTGAGCACTACGTATACAGTTCAGTAATCTCCCTGTTACTACCTATGCACTCCTCCAATCACCCAGCCAGTCCCATGTCCTTATCCAGTCACTGCGCCAAAACCAAAGCACTTATAAATTCACCATGCACTCTCCTTGCACTACTCTAATCATGCAGTCACTACCCATGTACGCATGCAATGATCCAGGCACTAACACATGCCCTTCTACAATCCCTTGAGCACTACCTATACAGTTGTGTAATCTCCCTGTTACTACCTATGCACTCCTCCAATCACCCAGTCAGTCCCATGTCTTTATGTAATCACTGCGCCAAAACCAAAGCACTTACAAATTCACCATGCACTTTCCTTGCAGTACTCTAATCATTCAGTCACTACCCATGTACTCATGCAATGACCGAGGCACTAACTCATTTACTTCTAAAATCCCTTGGGCACTATCTATACAGTTCAGTAATCTCCCTGTTACTACCTATGCACTCCTCCAATCACCCAGCCAGTCCCATGTCCTTATCCAATCACTGTGCCAAAACCCAAGCACTTATAAATTCACCATGCACTCTCCTTGCAGTACTCTAATCATCCAGTCACTACCCATGTACTCATGCAATGACCGAGGCACTAACTCATGCACTTCTACAATCCCTTGAGCACTACGTATACAGTTCAGTAATCTCCCTGTTACTCCCTATGCACTCCTCCAATCACCCAGCCAGTCCCATGTCTTTATGTAATCACTGCGCCAAAACCAAAGCACTTACAAATTCACCATGCACTCTCCTTGCAGTACTTAAATCATTCAGTCACTACCCATGTACTCATGCAATGACCGAGCGACTAACTCATGTACTTCTACAATCCCTTGAGCACTACCTATACAGTTCAGTAATCTCCCTGTTACTACCTATGCACTCCTCCAATCACCCAACCAGTCCCATGTCCTTAGCCAATCACTGTGCCAAAGCCCAAGCACTTAAAATTCACCATGCACTCTCCTTGCAGTACTCTAATCATCCAGTCACTACCCATGTACTCATGCAATGACCGAGGCACTAACTCATGCACTTCAACAATCCCTTGAGCACTACCTATGCAGTTCAGTAATCTCCCTGTTACTACCTATACACTCCTCCAATCACCCAGCCAGTCCCTTGCTTTTATCTAATCACTGCGCCAAAACCCAAGCACTTATAAATTCACCATGCACTCTCCTTGCAGTACCCTAATCATCCAGTCACTACCCATGTACTCATGCAATGAGCCAGGCAGTTTCTCATGCACTTCTACAATCCCTTGACCACTACCTATACAGTTCAGTAATTTCCCTGTTACTACCTATGCACTCCTCCAGTCACCCAGCCAGTCCAATGTCCTTATCTTATCACTGCGCCAAAACCCAAGCACTTATAAATTACCATGCACTCTCCTTGCAGTACTCTAATCATCCAGTCACTACCCATGTACTCATGCAATGACCGAGGCACTAACTCATGCACTTCTGCAAAACCCTTGAGCACTAGCTATACAGTTCAGTAATCTCCCTGTTACTACCTATGCACTCCTCCAATCAACCAGCCAGTCCCATGTCCTTATCCAATCACTGTGCCAAAACCCAAGCACTTATAAATTCACCATGCACTCTCCTTGCAGTACTCTAATCATCCAGTCACTACACATGTACTCATGCAATGACCGAGGCACTAACTCATGCACTTCTACAATCCCTTGAGCACTAACTATACAGTTCAGTAATCTCCCTGTTACTACCTATACACTCCTCCAATCACCCAGCCAGTCTCTTGCCTTTATCTAATCACTGCGCCAAAACTCAAGCACTTATAAATTCACCATGCACTCTCCTTGCAGTACCCTAATCATCCAGTCACTACCCATGTACTCATGCAATGACCCAGGCAGTTTCTCATGCACTTCTACAATCCCTTGAGCACTACCTATACAGTTCAGTAATTTCCCTGTTACTACCTAGGCATTCCTCCAGTCACCCGGGCCAGTCCCATGTCCTTATCTTATCACTGCGCCAAAACCCAAGCACTTATAAATTCACCATGCACTCTCCTTGCAGTACTCTAATCATCCAGTCACTACCCATGTACTCATGCAATGACCGAGGCACTAACTCATGCACTTCTACAATCCCTTGAGCACTACCTATACAGTTCAGTAATCTCCCTGTTACTACCTATACACTCCTCCAATCACCCAGCCAGTCCCTTGCCTTTATCTAATCACTGCGCTAAAAATCAAGCACTTATAAATTCACCATGCACTCTCCTTGCAGTACCCTAATCATCCAGTCACTACCCATGTACACATGCAATGACCCAGGCAGTTTCTCATGCACTTCTACAATCCCTTGAGCACTACCTATACAGTTCAGTAATTTCCCTGTTACTACCTAGGCATTCCTCCAGTCACCCGGGCCCGTCCCATGTCCTTATCTTATCACTGCGCCAAAACCCAAGCACTTATAAATTCACCATGCACTCTTCTTGCAGTACTCTAATCATCCAGTCACTACCCATGTACTCATGCAATGACCGAGGCACTAACTCATGCACTTCTACAATCCCTTGAGCACTACCTATACAGTTCAGTAATCTCCCTGTTACTACCTATGCACTCCTCCAATCAACCAGCCAGTCCCAGGTCTTTATGTAATCACTGCGCCAAAACCCAAGCACTTATAAATACACCATGCACTCTCCGTGTAGTACTCTAATCATTCAGTCACTATCCATGTACTCATGCAATGACCGAGGCACTAACTCAGGCACTTCCACAATCCCTTGAGCACTACCTATACAGTTCAGTAATCTCCCTGTTACTACCTATGCACTCCTCCAATCACCCAGCCAGTCCCTTGCCTTTATCTAATCACTGCGCCAAAACCCAAGCACTTATAAATTCACCATGCACTCTCCTGTCAGTACTCTAATCATCCAGTCACTACCCATGTACTCATGCAATGACCCAGGCAGTTTCTCATGCACTTCTACAATACCTTGAGCACTACCTATACAGTTCAGTAATTTCCCTGTTACTACCTATGCACTCCTCCAATCACCCAGCCAGTCCCATGTCCTTATCTTATCACTGCGCCAAAACCCAAGCACTTATAAATTCACCATGCACTCTCCTTGCAGTACTCTAATCATCCACTCATTACCCATGTACTCATGCAATGACCGAGGCACTAACTCATGCACTTCTACAATCCCTTGAGCACTACCTATACAGTTCAGTAATCTCCCTGTTACTACCTATGCACTCCTCCAATCACCCAGCCAGTCCCATGTTTTTATCCAATCACTGCGCCAAAACCCAAGCACTTATAAATTCACCATGCACTCTCCTTGCACTACTCTAATCATTCAGTCACTACCCATGTACTCATGCAATGACCAAGGCACTAACTCATGCACTTCTACAATCCCTTGAGCACTACCTATACAGTTCAGTAATCTCCGTATTACTACCTATGCACTCCTCCAATCACCCAGCCAGTCCTGTGTCCTTATCCAATCACTGCGCCAAAACCCAAGCACTTAAAAATTCACCATGCACTCTCCTTGCAGTACTCTAATCATCCAGTCACTACCCATGTACTCATGCAATGACGAGAGGCACTAACTCATGCACTTCTGCAAAACCCTTGAGCACTACCTATACAGTTCAGTAATCTCCCTGTTACTACCTATGCACTCCTCCAATCACCCAGCCAGTCCCATGTCCTTATCCAATCACTGCGCCAAAACCCAAGCACTTATAAATTCACCATGCACTCTCCTTGCTTTACTCTAATCATGCAGTCACTACCCATGTACGCATGCAATGATCCAGGCACAAACACATGTACTTCTACAATCCCTTGAGCACTACCTATACAGTTCTGTAATCTCCCTGTTACTACCTATGCACTCCTCCAATCACCCAGCCAGTCCCATGTCTTTATGTAATCACTGCGCCAAAACCAAAGCACTTACAAATTCACCATGCACTCTCCATGCAGTACTTAAATCATTCAGTCACTACCCATGTACTCATGCAATGACCGAGGCACTAACTCATGTACTTCTACAATCCCTTGAGCACTACCTATACAGTTCAGTAATCTCCCTGTTACTACCTATGCACTCCTCCAATCAACCAGCCAGTCCCATGTCCTTATCCAGTCACTGCGCCAAAACCAAAGCACTTATAAATTCACCATGCACTCTCCTTGCACTACTCTAATCATGCAGTCACTACCCATGTACGCATGCAATGATCCAGGCACTAACACATGCCCTTCTACAATCCCTTGCGCACTACCTATACAGTTGTGTAATCTCCCTGTTACTACCTATGCACTCCTCCAATCACCCAGTCAGTCCCATGTCTTTATGTAATCACTGCGCCAAAACCAAAGCACTTACAAATTCACCATGCACTCTCCTTGCAGTACTCTAATCATCCAGTCACTACCCATGTACTCATGCAATGACCGAGGCACTAACTCATTTACTTCTACAATCCCTTGAGCACTACCTATACAGTTCAGTAATCTCCCTGTTACTACCTATGCACTCCTCCAATCACCCAGCCAGTCCCATGTCCTTATCCAATCACTGTGCCAAAACCCAAGCACTTATAAATTCACCATGCACTCTCCTTGCAGTACTCTAATCATCCAGTCACTACCCATGTACTCATGCAATGACCGAGGCACTAACTCATGCACTTCTACAATCCCTTGAGCACTAACCTATACAGTTCAGTAATCTCCCTGTTACTACCTATGCACTCCTCCAATCACCCAGCCAGTCCCATGTCTTTATGTAATCACTGCGCCAAAACCAAAGCACTTACAAATTCACCATGCACTCTCCTTGCAGTACTTAAATCATTCAGTCACTACCCATGTACTCATGCAATGACCGAGGCACTAACTCAAGTACTTCTACAATCCCTTGAGCACTACCTATACAGTTCAGTAATCTCCCTGTTACTACCTATGCACTCCTCCAATCAACCAGCCAGTCTCATGTCCTTATCCAATCACTGTGCCAAAACCCAAGCACTTATAAATTCACCATGCACTCTCCTTGCAGTACTCTAATCATCCAGTCACTACCCATGTACTCATGCAATGACCGAGGCACTAACTCATGCACTTCTACAATCCCTTGAGCACTACCTATACAGTTCAGTAATCTCCCTGTTACTACCTATGCACTCCTCCAATTACCCAGCCAGTCCCATGTCTTTATGTAATCACTGCGCCAAAACCAAAGCACTTACAAATTCACCATGCACTCTCCTTGCAGTACTTAAATCATTCAGTCACTACCCATGTACTCATGCAATGACCGAGGCACTAACTCATGTACTTCTACAATCCCTTGAGCACTACCTATACAGTTCAGTAATCTCCCTGTTACTACCTATGCACTCCTCCAATCACCCAACCAGTCCCATGTCCTTAGCCAATCACTGTGCCAAAGCCCAAGCACTTATAAATTCACCATGCACTCTCCTTGCAGTACTCTAATCATCCAGTCACTACCCATGTAATCATGCAATGAACGAGGCACTAACTCATGCACTTCTACAATCCCTTGAGCACTACCTATACAGTTCAGTAATCTCCCTGTTACTACCTATACACTCCTCCAATCACCCAGCCAGTCCCTTGCTTTTATCTAATCACTGCGCCAAAACCCAAGCACTTATAAATTCACCATGCACTCTCCTTGCAGTACTCTAATCATTCAGTCACTACCCATGTACTCATGCAATGACCGAGGCACTAACTCATGCACTTCTACAATCCCTTGAGTACTACCTATACAGTTCAGTAATCTCCGTATTACTACCTATGCACTCCTCCAATCACCCAGCCAGTCCTGTGTCCTTATCCAATCACTGCGCCAAAACCCAAGCACTTAAAAATTCACCATGCACTCTCCTTGCAGTACTCTAATCATCCAGTCACAACCCATGTACTCATGAAATGACCGAGGCACTAACTCATGCACTTCTGCAAAACCCTTGAGCACTACCTATACAGTTCAGTAATCTCCCTGTTACTACCTATGCACTCCTCCAATCACCCAGCCAGTCCCATGTCCTTATCCAATCACTGCGCCAAAACCCAAGCACTTATAAATTCACCATGCACTCTCCTTGCTATACTCTAATCATGCAGTCACTACCCATGTACGCATGCAATGATCCAGGCACAAACACATGCACTTCTACAATCCCTTGAGCACTACCTATACAGTTCTGTAATCTCCCTGTTACTACCTATGCACTCCTCCAATCACCCAGCCAGTCCCATGTCTTTATGTAATCACTGCGCCAAAACCAAAGCACTTACAAATTCACCATGCACTCTCCTTGCAGTACTCTAAATCATTCAGTCACTACCCATGTACTCATGCAATGACCGAGGCACTAACTCATGTACTTCTACAATCCCTTGAGCACTACCTATACAGTTCAGTAATCTCCCTGTTACTACCTATGCACTCCTCCAATCACCCAGCCAGTCCCATGTCCTTAGCCAATCACTGTGCCAAAACCCAAGCACTTATAAATTCACCATGCACTCTCCTTGCAGTACTCTAATCATCCAGTCACTACCCATGTACTCATGCAATGACCGAGGCACTAACTCATGCACTTCTACAATCCCTTGAGCACTACCTATACAGTTCAGTAATCTCCCTGTTACTACCTATACACTCCTCCAATCACCCAGCCAGTCCCTTGCCTTTATCTAATCACTGCGCCAAAACCCAAGCACTTATAAATTCACCATGCACTCTCCTTGCAGTACCCTAATCATCCAGTCACTACCCATGTACTCATGCAATGACCGAGGCCCTAACACATGCACTTCTGCAAAACCCTTGAGCACTACGTATACAGTTCAGTAATCTCCCTGTTACTACCTATGCACTCCTCCAATCACCCAGCCAGTCCCATGTCCTTATCCAGTCACTGCGCCAAAACCAAAGCACTTATAAATTCACCATGCACTCTCCTTGCACTACTCTAATCATGCAGTCACTACCCATGTACGCATGCAATGATCCAGGCACTAACACATGCCCTTCTACAATCCCTTGAGCACTACCTATACAGTTGTGTAATCTCCCTGTTACTACCTATGCACTCCTCCAATCACCCAGTCAGTCCCATGTCTTTATGTAATCACTGCGCCAAAACCAAAGCACTTACAAATTCACCATGCACTTTCCTTGCAGTACTCTAATCATTCAGTCACTACCCATGTACTCATGCAATGACCGAGGCACTAACTCATTTACTTCTAAAATCCCTTGAGCACTACCTATACAGTTCAGTAATCTCCCTGTTACTACCTATGCACTCCTCCAATCACCCAGCCAGTCCCATGTCCTTATCCAATCACTGTGCCAAAACCCAAGCACTTATAAATTCACCATGCACTCTCCTTGCAGTACTCTAATCATCCAGTCACTACCCATGTACTCATGCAATGACCGAGGCACTAACTCATGCACTTCTACAATCCCTTGAGCACTACGTATACAGTTCAGTAATCTCCCTGTTACTCCCTATGCACTCCTCCAATCACCCAGCCAGTCCCATGTCTTTATGTAATCACTGCGCCAAAACCAAAGCACTTACAAATTCACCATGCACTCTCCTTGCAGTACTCTAAATCATTCAGTCACTACACATGTACTCATGCAATGACCCAGGCGACTAACTCATGCACTTCTACAATCCCTTGAGCACTACCTATACAGTTCAGTAATCTCCCTGTTACTACCTATGCACTCCTCCAATCACCCAACCAGTCCCATGTCCTTAGCCAATCACTGTGCCAAAGCCCAAGCACTTATAAATTCACCATGCACTCTCCTTGCAGTACTCTAATCATCCAGTCACTACCCATGTACTCATGCAATGACCGAGGCACTAACTCATGCACTTCTACAATCCCTTGAGCACTACCTATACAGTTCAGTAATCTCCCTGTTACTACCTATACACTCCTCCAATCACCCAGCCAGTCCCTTGCTTTTATCTAATCACTGCGCCAAAACCCAAGCACTTATAAATTCACCATGCACTCTCCTTGCAGTACCCTAATCATCCAGTCACTACCCATGTACTCATGCAATGAGCCAGGCAGTTTCTCATGCACTTCTACAATCCCTTGACCACTACCTATACAGTTCAGTAATTTCCCTGTTACTACCTATGCACTCCTCCAGTCACCCAGCCAGTCCAATGTCCTTATCTTATCACTGCGCCAAAACCCAAGCACTTATAAATTCACCATGCACTCTCCTTGCAGTACTCTAATCATCCAGTCACTACCCATGTACTCATGCAATGACCGAAGCACTAACTCATGCACTTCTGCAAAACCCTTGAGCACTAGCTATACAGTTCAGTAATCTTCCTGTTACTACCTATGCACTCCTCCAATCAACCAGCCAGTCCCATGTCCTTATCCAATCACTGTGCCAAAACCCAAGCACTTATAAATTCACCATGCACTCTCCTTGCAGTACTCTAATCATCCAGTCACTACACATGTACTCATGCAATGACCGAGGCACTAACTCATGCACTTCTACAATCCCTTGAGCACTAACTATACAGTTCAGTAATCTCCCTGTTACTACCTATACACTCCTCCAATCACCCAGCCAGTCCCTTGCCTTTATCTAATCACTGCGCCAAAACTCAAGCACTTATAAATTCACCATGCACTCTCCTTGCAGTACCCTAATCATCCAGTCACTACCCATGTACTCATGCAATGACCCAGGCAGTTTCTCATGCACTTCTACAATCCCTTGAGCACTACCTATACAGTTCAGTAATCTCCCTGTTACTACCTAGGCATTCCTCCAGTCACCCGAGCCAGTCCCATGTCCTTATCTTATCACTGCGCCAAAACCCAAGCACTTATAAATTCACCATGCACTCTCCTTGCAGTACTCTAATCATCCAGTCACTACCCATGTACTCATGCAATGACCGAGGCACTAACTCATGCACTTCTACAATCCCTTGAGCACTACCTATACAGTTCAGTAATCTCCCTGTTACTACCTATACACTCCTCCAATCACCCAGCCAGTCCCTTGCCTTTATCTAATCACTGCGCTAAAAATCAAGCACTTATAAATTCACCATGCACTCTCCTTGCAGTACCCTAATCATCCAGTCACTACCCATGTACTCATGCAATGACCCAGGCAGTTTCTCATGCACTTCTACAATCCCTTGAGCACTACCTATACAGTTCAGTAATTTCCCTGTTACTACCTATGCACTCCTCCAATCAACCAGCCAGTCCCAGGTCTTTATGTAATCACTGCGCCAAAACCCAAGCACTTATAAATACACCATGCACTCTCCTTGTAGTACTCTAATCATTCAGTCACTATCCATGTACTCATGCAATGACCGAGGCACTAACTCAGGCACTTCCACAATCCCTTGAGCACTACCTATACAGTTCAGTAATCTCCCTGTTACTACCTATGCACTCCTCCAATCACCCAGCCAGTCCCTTGCCTTTATCTAATCACTGCGCCAAAACCCAAGCACTTATAAATTCACCATGCACTCTCCTGTCAGTACTCTAATCATCCAGTCACTACCCATGTACTCATGCAATGACCCAGGCAGTTTCTCATGCACTTCTACAATACCTTGAGCACTACCTATACAGTTCAGTAATTTCCCTGTTACTACCTATGCACTCCTCCAATCACCCAGCCAGTCCCATGTCCTTATCTTATCACTGCGCCAAAACCCAAGCACTTATAAATTCACCATGCACTCTCCTTGCAGTACTCTAATCATCCAGTCATTACCCATGTACTCATGCAATGACCGAGGCACTAACTCATGCACTTCTACAATCCCTTGAGCACTACCTATACAGTTCAGTAATCTCCCTGTTACTACCTATGCACTCCTCCAATCACCCAGCCAGTCCCATGTCCTTAGCCAATCACTGAGCCAAAACCCAAGCACTTATAAATTCACCATGCACTCTCCTTGCACTACTCTAATCATGCAGTCACTACCCATGTACGCATGCAATGATCCAGGCACTAACACATGCACTTCTACAATCCCTTGAGCACTACCTATACAGTTCTGTAATCTCCCTGTTACTACCTATGCACTCCTCCAATCACCCAGCCTGTCCCATGTCTTTATGTAATCACTGCGCCAAAACCAAAGCACTTACAAATTCACCATGCACTCTCCTTGCAGTACTTAAATCATTCAGTCACTACCCATGTACTCATGCAATGACCGAGGCACTAACTCATGTACTTCTACAATCCCTTGAGCACTACCTATACAGTTCAGTAATCTCCCTGTTACTACCTATGCACTCCTCCAATCACCCAGCCAGTCCCATGTCCTTAGCCAATCACTGTGCCAAAACCCAAGCACTTATAAATTCACCATGCACTCTCCTTGCAGTACTCTAATCATCCAGTCACTACCCATGTACTCATGCAATGACCGAGGCACTAACTCATGCACTTCTACAATCCCTTGAGCACTACCTATACAGTTCAGTAATCTCCCTGTTACTACCTATATAGTCCTCCAATCACCCAGCCAGTCCCTTGCCTTTATCTAATCACTGCGCCAAAACCCAAGCACTTATAAATTCACCATGCACTCTCCTTGCAGTACCCTAATCATCCAGTCACTACCCATGTACTCATGCAATGACCCAGGCAGTTTCTCATGCACTTCTACAATCCCTTGAGCACTACCTATACAGTTCTGTAATTTCCCTGTTACTACCTATGCACTCCTCCAATCACCCAGCTAGTCCCATGTCTTTATGTAATCACTGCGCCAAAACCCAAGCACTTATAAATTCACCATGCACTCTCCTTGCAGTACTCTAATCATTCAGTCACTATCCATGTACTCATGCAATGACCGAGGCACTAACTCATGCACTTCTACAATACCTTGAGCACTACCTATACAGTTCAGTAATCTCCCTGTTACTACCTATGCACTACTCCAATCACCCAGCCAGTCCCATTTCCTTATCCAATCACTGCGCCAAACCCCAAGCACTTAAAAATTCACCATGCACTCTCCTTGCAGTACTCTAATCATCCAGTCACTACCCATGTACTCATGAAATGACCGAGGCACTAACTCATGCACTTCTGCAAAACCCTTGAGCACTACCTATACAGTTCAGTAATCTCCCTGTTACTACCTATGCACTCCTCCAATCACCCAGCCAGTCCCATGTCCTTATCCAATCACTGCACCAAAACCCAAGCACTTATAAATTCACCATGCACTCTCCTTGCACTACTCTAATCATGCAGTCACTACCCATGTACGCATGCAATGATCTACGCACTAACACATGCACTTCTACAATCCGTTGAGCACTACCTATACAGTTCAGTAATCTCCCTGTTACTACCTATGCACTCCTCCCATCACCCAGCCAGTCCCATGTCTTTATGTAATCACTGCGCCAAAACCAAAGCACTTACAAATTCACCATGCACTCTCCTTGCAGTACTCTAATCATTCAGTCACTACCCATGTACTCATGCAATGACCGAGGCACTAACTCATGTACTTCTACAATCCTTTGAGCACTACCTATACAGTTGAGTAATCTCCCTGTTACTACCTATGCACTCCTCCAATCACCCAGCCAGTCCCATGTCCTTATCCAATCACTGTGCCAAAACCCAAGCACTTATAAATTCACCATTCACTATCCTTGCAGTACTCTAATCATCCAGTCACTACCCATGTACTCATGCAATGACCGAGGCACTAACTCATACACTTCTACAATCCCTTGAGCACTACCTATACAGTTCAGTAATCTCCTCGTTATTACCTATACACTCCTCCAATCACCCAGCCAGTCCCTTGCCTTTATCTAATCACTGCGCCAAAACCCAAGCACTTAAAAATTCACCATGCACTCTCCTTGCAGTACCCTAATCATCCAGTCACTACCCATGTACTCATGCAATGACCCAGGCAGTTTCTCATGCACTTCTACAATCCCTTGAGCACTACCTATACAGTTCAGTAATTTCCCTGTTACTACCTATGCACTCCTCCAGTCACCAGGGCCAGTCCCATGTCCTTATCTTATCACTGCGCCAAAACCCAAGCACTTATAAATTCACCATGCACTCTCCTTGCAGTACTCTAATCATCCAGTCAGTACCCATGTACTCATGCAATGACCGAGACACTAACTCATGCACTTCTACAATCCCTTGAGCACTACCTATACAGTTCAGTAATCTCCCTGTTACTACCTATGCACTCCTCCAATCAACCAGCCAGTCCCATGTCTTTATGTAATCACTGCGCCAAAACCCAAGCACTTATAAATTCACCATGCACTCTCCTTGCAGTACTCTAATCATTCAGTCACTCTCCATGTACTCATGCAATGACCGAGGCACTAACTCATGCACTTCTACAATCCCTTGAGCACTACCTATACAGTTCAATAATCTCCCTGTTACTACCTATGCACTCCTCCAATCACCCAGCCAGTCCCATGTCCTTATCCAATCACTGCGCCAAAACCCAAGCACTTAAAAATTCACCATGCACTCTCCTTGCAGTACTCTAATCATCCAGTCACTACCCATGTACTCATGCAATGACCAAGGCACTAACTCATGCACTTCTGCAAAACCCTTGAGCACTACCTATACAGTTTAGTAATCTCCCTGTTACTACCTATGCACTCCTCCAATCACCCAGCCAGTCCCATGTCCTTATCCAATCACTGCACCAAAACTCAAGCACTTATAAATTCACCATGCACTCTCCTTGCACTACTCTAATCATGCAGTCACTACCCATGTACGCATGCAATGATCCAGGCACTAACACATGCACTTCTACAATCCCTTGAGCACTACCTATACAGTTCAGTAATCTCCCTGTTACTACCTATGCACTCCTCCCATCACCCAGCCAGTCCCATGTCTTTATGTAATCACTGCGCCAAAACCAAAGCACTTACAAATTCACCATGCACTCCTTGCAGTACTCTAATCATTCAGTCACTACCCATGGACTCATGCAATGACCGAGGCACTAACTCATGTACTTCTACAATCCCTTGAGCACTACCTATACAGTTGAGTAATCTCCCTGTTACTACCTATGCACTCCTCCAATCACCCAGCCAGTCCCATGTCCTTATCCAATCACTGTGCCAAAACCCAAGCACTTATAAATTCACCATGCACTCTCCTTGCAGTACTCTAATCATCCAGTCACTACCCATGTACTCATGCAATGACCGAGGCACTAACTCATGCAGTTCTACAATCCCTTGAGCACTACCTATACAGTTCAGTAACCTCCCTGTTACTACCTATGCACTCCTCCAATCACCCAGCCAGTCCCATGTCCTTATCCAATCACTGCGCCAAAACCCATGCACTTATAAATTCACCATGCACTCTCCTTGCCGTACTCTAATCATCCAGTCACTACCCATGTACTCATGCAATGACCCAGGCAGTTTCTCATGCACTTCTACAATCCCTTGAGCACTGCCTATACAGTTCAGTAATTTCCCTGTTACTACCTATGCACTCCTCCAATCACCCATCCAGTCCCATGTCTTTATCTAATCACTGCGCCAAAACCCAAGCACTTATAAATTCACCATGCACTCTCCTTGCAGTACTCTAATCATCCAGTCACTACCCATGTACTCATGCAATGACCGAGGCACTAACTCATGCACTTCTACAATCCCTTGAGCACTACCTATACAGTTCAGTAATCTCCCTGTTACTACCTATGCACTCATCCAATAACCCAGCCAGTCCCATGTCTTTATGTAATCACTGCGCCAAAACCCAAGCACTTATAAATTCACCATGCACTCTCCTTGCACTACTCTAATCATTCAGTCACTACCCATGTACTCATGCAATGACCGAGGCACTAACTTATGCACTTCTACAATCCCTTCAGCACTACCTATACAGTTCAGTAATCTCCTTGTTACTACCTATGCACTCCTCCAATCACCCAGCCAGTCCCATGTCCTTATCCAATCACTGCGCCAAAAACCAAGCACTTATAAATTCAGCATGCACTCTACTTGCAGTACTCTAATCATCCAGTCACTACCCATATACTCATGCAATAACCGAGGCACTAACTCATGCACTTCTACAAAACCATTGAGCACTACCTATACAGTTCAGTAATCTCCCTGTTACTACCTATGCACTCCTCCAATCACCCAGCCAGTCCCATGTCTTTATCTAATCACTGCGCCAAAACCAAAGCACTTACAAATTCACCATGCACTCTCCTTGCAGTACTCTAATCATTCAGTCACTACCCATGTACTCATGCAATGACCCAGGCACTTACTCATGCACTTCTACAATCCCTTGAGCACTACCTATACAGTTCAGTAATCTCCCTGTTACTACCTATGCACTCCTCCAATCACCCAGCCAGTCCCATGTCCTTATCTAATCACTGCGCCAAAACCCAAGCACTTATAAATTCACCATGCACTCTCCTTGAAGCACTCTAATCATCCAGTCACTACCCATGTACTCATGCAATGACCCAGGCACTAACTCATGCACTGCCACAATCCCCTGTCCATTACCCATGCAGTCCTCTAAAGACCTAAACACTACTCATTCACTCCTCCAATTATCCAGGTAGTACCTGTATAGTGCAGCAAACCCAATGTGATTTCAAAACAAAGCATTTAATTGCTTTTTATGTAGAACGTGTTTGTGTAGTAATAGAATAGTATATTTTTATATAGTTATATTAATAATATTATATTTTTTTTTCTTTTTTTCAGATATTCTTCATCATCATTAAAAAAGACTTACCATGACCAAAAAAACAGAAAGGAGGAAACAAGAAAAAAAAGATTATTATTTAAAGAAAAGACAACAGCAAGAATTAGATGAACTACAACATGTGGGACAAAAGAAAAAATCTTGTGGTAAGAGAACAAAAGAATTTATTAAAAGACTTTCAAGGACTAGAAACAGTTTGCACAATGTAGAAAGTAGAAAGAATACCTCAACAACAAAGAAGAATGAAATGAAAAAAGGACAAATTAATGGCAAATCACGTTTTCAAAAAACAATGTATGGTAAAAGGAGAAAGTATCAATTTGATGAAATCAGGAAAAGAATGTTTCACAATAAAGTAGTACTTAATTTATTAAAAGATGGCAAGAAATATAGAAAAAGATCAGCATTTTATAAAAAGAAGAAACAGATTGAAACTATTGTTGAAAAGGCTTTTGAATTAAAAAGGAAATTATTCATTTTAGTTTTAAACAGAATTCGATCATTAGATAAGCCAATACGTTTTATGAAGGCCAAAAGTAAAAAGAAGAGACTAATTAACAGAACTAACTTTTGTGATATTTTTTGGGTGAATGGAAGCACACTTCAAGTTCAGAGCCTTTTTTTAATGAAGAGAGCTATTTTCAAACCAATACATTAGTTCACGCAGTTGATACCAGTGGTCGTGCTTATGAAGTGAAGAACGGTTGTCCAATTGAAAAAGAAAAGATGGTTCCTAGAAATGTAGAAGAAGTGATATCTGATGAAGTTCTAGGGAGACGTACTGAAGCCCCAGTGTATACTTGGAATTGTAGTAGTATTTGTAGTATACGACAGGAGTCTATTGATATTTTACGAAATTTCTTACGAGAGTATAGTAAAAAAAAGTGTTAAACAAAAGATTAAGATGCTGCAAGGACTAGATCCTTGCAAAGTGAGAAAAAATACTGGTTTGCAAGGTTATTCTCTGGCTTGTCTTTCTAGAAAAGTGTGTCAAAGTGTTTTTCATCATTTTAGAATGTTAGCAGTACATCACTCTCAAATGCGGAAGTTAGTAAGAAGTTTGTACTATGCAAAAAGTCCAGCAATAATTTTAAGTGATTTAAATAGTGCTCTTTTGCATGGGTCAGTATCAGATGCAAAAAAAGTTTGTAATGAAATAGAGTTTCGTTACTTTGGTCCTGAACAACAGTGTAGAGAAAGTGAGACATTGATAGAAGTAGGTGTTGAAGAACACGTGGAAGATAGTAGTACTGGGAAGTTTGAAGAAGAAATTACAAAGTTTAAGGTAATTTGTTGCAAAAGACCAAATTATGTTTGTATTTGTTGTCGACGAACTCACTATAAAAATCAAACTAGGAATGTTGATCTGTATTTAAAAAGTGAAAAAGAAAACAATGATAAGTGGGAGGAATTTACAACTTATTTGTTCGTAGAAGATTGCTTGGATTTGGGTAGTGATCAACGTATTTGTAAATATTGTTATACAAAATTAGAGGATAACAAAATGCCAGCGAGAGCTGTACATAATAACCTAGAGTTGGTAGGTCTTCCTCAGGAGCTGGTAGATTTAAATACTTATGAGTCCATTCTGATTCAATCTGTGCACCCGTTTCAGGCTATTGTTCATATGGAGCCTAAAGCAGGTAAGTTGCCTCCCACAGATTTACAGAGAGGATTAAAAGGAAGAGTTGTATATTTACCTTTAGATTTAAAGAAAAATATTGAAACTATTGGTGTAGAGAAAGAGGAAACTGAACCTGTAGTCATTCTAATTAATGGTGTTCCTACGAAGAGTCAGAAAATATGGCAAGAATTAGTAGATGTGAGCAAAGTGCAAAAGGCTACGTTATATCTCACAAAAAACAATGATTACTACAAAAATGTGTATGTGGAAGAAGAGAAATAGTTTTAGGAGATGATAGCGAAATTTCAAGTGGCCAAATTGAAAAAGTGGACATGTCCAAAAGTGAAGAAATTTATGAACATTATAGTGTACATCCTTTACATTCCAAAGAAGTGATAGGAAATACTATTGAATTATTCCAAATGAAGAAAGCGAAGGGGACTCCCATGAGTGTTTGGGAAAAAAGTTTGGAAGCTCGTTGTTTTCCACAGCTCTTCCCCACTGGAAAAGGTGGACGATATGACGAACGACCAGTACAGATTCCCGCATCAGAATATCGGACAACAAGATTGTACTCAGAAGATCCAAGATTTCGACAATGTATCCCATATATATTTCATCTTTTGGTTGAAAGTGACTTGTCTGGACTTTCATATGCAGTCAACCACATATTAAAAACAGGAGTTCATTTTCAAAATGTTTCTGCAAAGGAACTCATGGACAAAGTACATCAAAGAGATGATCATTTAGAATCTCAATTGATTAATTTGATGGCGTGTCAACGTGGTACTAATGAGTATTGGTATCGTCGTCATGGAGAACTTAAATGTATGTTAAGGAACTTAGGAACTCCTCCGTGGTTTGTTACGCTAAGCTGTGCTGAATACGCATGGGATGATTTACTTGAATTTCTTCGGAGAAGCAAATTCAAATATTAAAAACATTGAATTCAAGACACCTGGAGAACTGTGTTGCTTGGATCCTGTAAATGTGTGCAGATATTTTAATCATAGGTTTCAAGCTATGATGTCTTTTATCTGCAATAAAAACAATCCTCCTCTTGGAGAAGTTATTGATTTCTTTTGGAGAAAGGAGTATCAAGCTAGAGGTGCTCCTCATATACATATGCTTTTATGGATCAAGGATGCACCCAAATTTGGAACTGATTCGGATGAGACTGTTTTATCTTTTATTGAAGACTATGTTACATGTGCTATACCAAAAACAAGAGAAGAAAATAGCTTAAGACAACAAGTTTTACGGTTTCAAACTCATCGATGTGGCAAATACTGTCGACGGAAATACAAGTCAAAGGAAAAGTTTTATACCAAATGTCGTTTTGGATTTCCACGTCCAGTAATATCCAAAGGAAGAGTCAACAGTTTCATGTCAGCAGTGAGGCATACTATCACTAGAAAATCTCCAAAAAACACTTACAATTTAAAAAGAAGTGAACAATCAAAGCAAAGCAAAGCAAATTAATGATTATAATCCAGTTATTTTGTCGATGTGGAATGCTAATATGGATATCCAGTATGTTGCAGATAATTCCATTGCTGTTGCTCGGTATGTAACGTCATACATAACAAAATCTGAAAAGACAGAATTGAAAGAAATGTGGGAAGAAATTTCCCAAGAGAAGACTCTTAGTAAGAAATTGTACAGCTTTAGTTTGAAGATGCTGTCCCATCGAGAGATTGGATCCTACGAATGTTCGGATCGGTTGTCCTCTGCAAGTTTATATTCAAAGTCAAGAGGAATTATTTGGGTTAGTCTAGGTCTTGCTGCAACACGAAATTAAGTACTTAAATCTATACAAGAAATCGAATATTTAGCATTAAATGAACCGGAAAGCACAGATATTGTTAAAACAAACATGTTGGATACGTACTATCCAAATAGAAGTGCCCATCTTGAAAACATATGTCTCTATGAAGTGCTGCAATATTACAGTTTTAAGAGAAATATTACAGAGAACATAAATGAAGATAAATATGCAGTGATTGGTTCAGAAGGATGTTTGGTGAAACATAGTAAAGGAAATCTGATTAATCACAGGAAACTGAGTTGCGATACTCCTGATAAAATGGAATTTTACTATTTAGCACTTCTGCAACTCTTCAAGCCTTGGCGTACTGAAGTGGAATTACTTGGAGATTTTCAGTGCTATGAAGATTCTTTTAATGCATGTAAAGATAGCATTGAATGCACAGTTTTTCCAAATTATCTCCAAATGTTGAATGAAGAAATTGAACAGGAAGCTAGTATTGCAGCTGAGATTGCTAGAGACAGTTCTCAAGATAGTCAAAGTTCTGCTCCACTCAGTCAAGATCCACTAGGACAACCAATTCTTGAAAATGAAGCAGCAATCGCCATGAGTGAAGTGGAAACAGCAATGCATCAAGCTCAACACGATATTATGGACTTAGGAAACTTGGAAGAACAACTAAATATTGAACAGAAAGAAATATATCAGCAAGTGACACAACAGATTGACCATGGTTTTCTTCATGAAAAAAAAGAATGCACATGCACATCTTTTAAACCTATTCAAATGTATATCAGTGGTCAAGCTGGTACAGGAGAAAGTTTCTTAATCAAAGTTTTGACGAGTTATTTACAGAAAACCACTGAATCACATTTATCTTGTGTTGTAACCGCTCCAACTGGGTTAGCAGCACACAACATTAAAGGAATTACATTACATCGGTTATTAATGCTACCTGTTGAACATGAAAACAAGTTGGAATATCACAAGCTTTCTGGAGAAGCTTGTTTGGAAGTTTCAAGAGTACTAAAGAAAATGAAACTTCTGATTATTGATGAGGTGAGCATGGTCTCAAACTTAATGCTTGCCTTTGTGCATTTAAGAATGCAGCAAATTTTAAAAACAGAATACGATGTCTTATTTGGAGGAAAACATGTGATAGTTTTCGGCGATCTACTGCAACTTACTCCTGTAAAAGGGCAACCAGTATTTAAAACACTTGTGCATGAAGACACCAGAAAGTCTTTGGGAAGTATTGGAAATGTGAACATTTAGTCATATTTTGAATATAAAGAACTTATTAAAAATATACGACAGGCAAGTGATGAAGATTATGGAAGCATTCTTCAAGATATACGAATTGATGTATTGACAGAACATGGTAAAGAAGCTTTGCAAAGTCGGCTACTTACAAACTTGTTTCCAAATGAAAATGTTGCTCCGGAAATAATTTACAAAAACATTGGAGAAATTAAATCTATAATCTGCCTAATGCCAACACTGCGAGAGTGTTCTACATTCAATGAAGAACTTTTGAAGCTAGAAAAACAACAAATAATAAAAATGGAAGCCATTGATAAAATAGAACACGAAGGAATTACTATTATTTTGACAGAAAAATTAAAAACAAAATTGGATTCATTGGAAAAATCTATATCTAAGACTGCTGGTTTAGAAAAGAATTTATATGTATGTGAAAACTGTCGGGTGATTTTACGGCGTAATTTGGATGTGGAAAAAGGTTTAGTAAATGGAGCAATGGGAAAAGTTGTTGATTTTGTTAATTATCAAAATAGAGATGGAATTGAATTTTTAAAGATTAAATTTGATCAGATTGAAGAAGTAAAACAGATTGGACGTTGTTCTGTTCGTTTTTTGCTTGTTAAAGATTTGTATGTTCGTAGGAAACAGTTTCCTCTTTCTTTAGCATATGCGGTGACCATTCATAAATCTCAAGGTTTAAGTGTAGACAGCGCTTTGGTAAACATTGGAAGTACCGTGTTTAAAGAGGGAATGGCATATGTTGCATTGTCCCGAGTTAGAACTTTAGCTGGATTGTATTTGATTGATTTTGATGAGAGAAAGATTAGTGCCGATGCAAATTGTGTAAGAGAGTATAATCGGTTAAGAAGACTGTATGGTCCCAATTTAGGTGAATATCCTGTATATGAAAAGCATGTAGTAGGTCGAAAACGAAGATATGAGAATCTCTGTAGTGAAGTTGGAAAGAAGAAAAAAATCAAGACAATGTTGAGATTCCAAACAAAAAGAAAAAGGACACTGTTGAAGAGATTGTAGGATATCAGTTAGAAAATAGTTCAGGTATCAACTGCTATGCTAAAGTAGTGGTGAATGTCATATTTTTTTCTAGAAAACCTCCAACAGCAGATTATGGAGAATCAATAAAAAAGGTTTTGTTTCTTGTTGCATTCCATTTTTGAAAACTTTAGAACTGATAAAACTAAAATCCAAAGTGTTTCTGGCATTCGAAATCTTCTGGATATATGTTCTGGTTCTTCACAATTTACACAGAATGTTCAGCAAGATGCTCAGGAATTTCTTATGTTTATGCTTGCAGTATTGGAAGATGAAGGAATACAAATTGAAAATCTGTTTGAACTTCGTTACAGATGGAAACATGAATGTGAAGACTGTACATTTACTTCTACCACTGAAATAGACACTGAAAGATTCATATATTTGACAATACCTGATTGTAAAACAGTGTCTTTTAAAAAATTAGTAAAATCAGCAAATCAAAATATGGAATGTAGTCAGTGCAAATCTGAAATGTTATCAATATTATTTATAGAAAAATTTGGACTATATGTCATTTTAATGATACAACGTTGCAGACCAGATGGAAGAAAATTGGAAACTAATATTAAAGATGTTGTGGCAAGTCAACTGTCAATTTCAGGAAGAACTTTCAAAGCAGTAGAAATTATTTTCCACGATGGAGCTTCTACAACATCTGGACACTACACTGTGTATTTAAAGTGCAATAAAGGATGGACACATTGTATTGATGCCCATTTGCAATTCAAATATTGTTTGCCCTATGAATTACCAAATTCATACCTAATACTTTTGATGTCAAAGTTCTGAGAACATCATTCGGCCTATTGGGAAGATGTCAACAGGAATTAATGAGGTTATTTTGGAAATTTTGCAAAACCAAAGGGGATGATGGACGGAGTGTTGAACATTGCAAGCACTCACCCCCAGTCAACTGATCTGGGTTTAATCCATCATCATTCTTTAGCTCACTCCGCCACCCCAATTCAGACATGGCCATATGCAAATCAGTCTGACCCTGTGCCTCATGGGAACAGTCCAGCCCGAACTGCCAAGCCATGTCTTCCCTGGACCGGAAACAAGCATCCTGGGACCGGTTTCGGCTTACAGCCGGCATCAGCCAGGCTATTTTGAATCCAGTGGCAAAGTGAGCAAGGGACCCACATCTGGGCATACCCCGCCAACTTAGGGCGAACATAGCAAAACCAAAGGGGATGATGGACGGAGTGTTGAACATTGCAAGCACTCACCCCCAGTCAACTGATCTGGGTTTAATCCATCATCATTCTTTAGCTCACTCCGCCACCCCAGTTCAGACATGGCCATATGCAAATCAGTCTGACCCTGTGCCTCATGGGAACAGTCCAGCCCGAACTGCCAAGCCATGTCTTCCCTGGACCGGAAACAAGCATCCTGGGACCGGTTTCCGGCTTACAGCCGTCATCAGCCAGGCTATTTTGAATCCAGTGGCAAAGTAAGCAAGGGACCCATGTCTGGGCATACCCCGCCAACTTAGGGCGAACATAGCAAAACCAAAGGGGATGATGGACGGAGTGTTGAACATTGCAAGAACTCACCCCCTGTCAACTGATCTGGGTTTAATCCATCATCATTCTTTAGCTCACTCCGCCACCCCAGTTTTGGAAATTTTGAATAGAAACAAATTCAGAAACATCATTCGGCCTATTGGGAAGATGTGAATATGAATTAAGAAGTTTATTTTGGATATTCTCAATACAAATGATTTCGGAAACATCATTCGGCCTATAGAGAAGTTATCTAGAATTGCTGATTTAGTTATCATTTCTTTTTTTCATATTGTATTTACAAAATTGTTTTAGGAAGAAATATTTCATATATTTGATCTTTGTATTATATGCAATGTTATTGAGGATGTTTATTTTAGGAATTGTGAACAGATAGTTGAGTTTGTTGTAAATATTTTGAACACAGATTTGTTTGTTTTTTAACAATCTTATTGATTGTATTTTTTTGCCCGCTGTTACATGATGAGCAACATTGAAATCACTGTCTATGGTGAAATTCAATAGATTCTGAGAACAGCAAAGAAGGCAAACTGAATATAGGATGTAATGGTAAAATTATGTTGTGTACTTTAAACTATAACATTATATATTATAACTATATTTTTTCTTCTCTTTTACAGACCAAAATTCTAAAGTTTGAAACTTTTTAAAATTTAGATTTAAAAAAACAAGTGAAAAAATTGTTTTAAAAACTTTCAGATCTACTATCAAAAAGGTAAGATTAAGTAACCCAAACACTATGCATGCACTACTACATTCACTTCTGCACTATCCATACAGTCCTCTAACCACCTAGACAATGCTCATTCACACCTTTAATTAACCAGGTAGTACCCATGCACTCCAGCAATCCCCCTGTCACTCCCCATGCACTCTTCCAATCACCCAGTCAGCACCATGTACTTATCCAATCACTCTGCCAAAACCCAAGCACTTATAAATTCACCATGTACTCTCCTTGCAGCACTCTAAGTATCCAGTCACTACCCATGTACTCATGAAATGACCCAAAAACAAACTCATGCAGTGCTACAATCTCCAGAGCACTACCCATGCAGTCCAGCCATCACCCTGTCTCTCCCTGTGCACTCTTCCAATCACTCTCCCAGCACCATATAGTTATCTAATCAGTTGGCCAAAACCCAAGCACTTGTAAACTCACCATGCACTCTCATTGCAACACTCTAATCATTCAGTTACTACCCATGTACTCATGCAATGACCGAGGCACTAACTCATGCACTTCTACAATCCCTTGAGCACTACCTATACAGTTCAGTAATCTCCCTGTTACTACCTATGCACTCCTCCAATCACCCAGCCAGTCCCATGTCTTTATCTAATCACTACGCCAAAACCCAAGCATTTATAAATTCACCATGCACTCTCCTTGCAGTACTCTAATCATCCAGTCACTACCCATGTACTCATGCAATGACCGAGACACTAACTCATGCACTTCTACAAAACCCTTGAGCACTACCTATACAGTTCAGTAATCTCCCTCTAACTACCTTTGCACTCCTCCAATCACCCAGCCAGCACCATGTACTTATCCAATCACTCTGCCAAAACCCAAGCACTTATAAATTCACCATGCACTTTCCTTACAGTACTCTAATCATCCAGTCACTACCCATGTACTCATTCAATGACCCAGGCACTAACACGTGCACTGCTACAATCACCTGTGCACTTCCAATACAATCCTCTAACTGCCTACACACTACTGATTCACTCCTCCACTTACCCAGGTAGTACCCATGCAGTCCAGCAATCCCCCTGTCACTTCACATGCAGTCCTCCAATCACCCATCTAGCACTATGTACTTATCCAATCACTCCGCCAATACCCAAGCAGTTAGGAATTCACCATGCACTCTCTTTGCAGTACTCTAATCATCCAGTCAGTACCCATGTACTCATACAATGGCCCAGGCACTAACATATGTACTGCTACAATCCACTGTGTACTATTCATGCAGACCTCTAACCAGCTACACACTATTGATTCACTCCTCCAATTACCCAAGTACTACCCATGCAGTCATAAAATCCCCCTGTCACTTCCCATGCACTCCTCCAATCACCCATCCAGCACCATGTACTTATCCAATCACTCCGCCAATACCCAAGCACTTATGAATTCACCATGCACTCTCTTTGCAGTACTCTAATTATCCACTCAGTACCCATGTACTCATGCAATGACCCAGTCACTAACACATGCACTGCTGCAATCCTTTGAGGACTACCTATGCAGTCCAGTAATTTCCCTGGTACTACCTATGCACTCCTCCAATCACCCAGGCAGTCCTATGTCCTTATCCAATCACTGTGCCAAAACCCAAGCCCTTATAAATTCACCATGCACTGTCCTTGCACTAGTGTAATCATCCAGTCACTACCCATGTACTCATGCAATGATCCAGGCACTAACACATACACTGCTACAATCCCTTTGTACTACCCATGCAGTCCTCCAACCACCTTCACACTTCTCATTCGCTCCTTCAATTCCCCTGGTAGTACCCATGCAGTCCAGCAATCACCCTGTCACTCTCCGTGCACTCCTCCAGGCACCCAGCCTCTACCATGTACTAATCCAAACACTCCGTCAATACCCAAGCACTTATAAATTCACTCCGGCACTCTCCTTGCAGTATTCTAATCTTTCAGTCAGTAGCTATGTACTCCTGCAATGATCCAGGCACTAACTGATCACTGTTACAATCCCCTATGCACTACCCATACAGTCCTGTAATCGCTTACACACTTCTCATTTGCTCTTTATATTCCCCAGGTAGTACCCATGGAGTCCCACAATCACACTGTCACTCCCTGTGCACTCCTCCAGTCACCCTGCCACTACCATGTACTAATCCAAACATTCCGCCAATACCCAAGCACTTATAAATTCACCATGCACTCTCCTTGCAGTACTCTAATCATCCAGTCACTACCCATGTACTCATGCAATGACCCAGGCACTAACACATACACTGCTGCAATCCCTTGAGGACTACCTATGCACTCCAGTAATCTCCCTGGTACTACCTATGCACTTCTCCAATCACCCAGCCAGTCCTATGTCTTTATCCAATCACTGTGCCAAAACAAAAGCACTTATAAATTCATCATGCACTCTCCTCGCACTACTCTAATCATCCAGTCACTAACAATGTACTCATGCAATGATCCAGGTACTAACACATGCACTGCTACAATCGCCGTGTACTACCCATGCAGTCCTCTAACTACCTACACACTTCTCATTCGCTCCTTCAATTCCCCTGGTAGTACCCATGCAATCCCGCAATCACACTATCACTCCCTGTGCACTCCTCCAGTCACCCTGCCACTACCATGTACTAATCCAAACACTCTGCCAATACCCAAGCACTTATAAATTCACCATGCACTCTCCTTTCAGTACTCTAATCATCCAGTCACTAACCATGTACTCATGCAATGATTCAGGTACTAACACATGCACTGCTACAATCCTTGTGCACTACCCATGCACTCCTCCAATCACCTAGACACTACTCATTTACTCCTTCAATTACCCAGGTAGTACCCATGCACTCCAGCAATCACCCAGCCAGTACCATGTACTTATCCAATCACTCCGCCAATACCCAAGCACTTATAAAATCACCATGCACTATGCTTGCATTCCTCTAATCATCCAGACAGTACCCATGTACTCATGCAATGACCCAGGCACTAACCAGTTATTCAACCAATCATCCAGACATTACGTATAAACTCATGTAATTACCCAGGCATTAAGCATGCACTTGTGAAATCAACCAAGCAATACCCATGCACTTAGAAAATCATGCAGGCACTACAAATGTACTCCTGCTATCACCCAGCCACTACTCATGCATTTATGCAATAACCCAAGCACTACCCATGCACTGCTACAATCATTTGTGCACTACCCATGCAGTCCTCTAATCACCTAGACACTACTCATTCACTCCTTCAATTAACAAGGCACTACCCATGCACTCCAGCAATCACCCTGTCACTACGCATGCACTCCTCCAATCACCCAGCCAGCCCTATGTACTTATCCAATCACTCCGCCAAAACCCAAGCACTTATAAATTCACCATGCCTCTCCTTGCACTACTCTAATCATCCAGTCACTACCCATGTACTCATGCAATGATCCAGGCACTAACACATGCACTGCTACAATCCTTGTGCACTACCCATGCACTCCTCCAATCACCCAGCCAGCACTATGTACTTATCCAATCACTCCGCCAAAACCCAAGCAGTTATAAAAACACCATGCACTGCCCTTGCAGCACTCTAATCATTCTGTCACTACCCATGTACTCATGCAATGACCCAGGCACTAACACATGCAGAGCTACAATCACCTGTGCATTACTCATGCAGTCCAGCCATCTCCCTGTTACTACCCTTGCACTCTTTCAATCAATCATGCTCTACACATGTACTCAAGCAATCACCCAGATATTAATATGCAGTTATTTCTCTTTTTTAACCAAATAAGGTAGTTCTGAAAAGAACTCTTTTTTCTTCTTTTTTGTTTTTAATTTTTTTTGTGTTTTTTAAACAATTTTGTGAATTTTTTGGGTGTTTTTTGAAAAACGAAAAAACCAGCAGACAAAACTTTTAACTTTTGGAATTATATAGTCATTCCAACAGAAAATAATAAAAATAGCAGCGATGGTTTCTTGCTGCTGAACAAACAGCGTCAACTGACTGCTCCCCACAACATAAAATTGCGTTGCATTTCATGCAATGCTGTTTCAGCGTCGCAAACTCTGGACGAATGTCCGGACCGCGAGATGCAGAGCTTGAGGCTCCAGAAGTGCTGGGACCAGCTCCCTGGTCAGTTTGTGGTGTGGCTTCTTGAGAACGTCGCAGCTGTTCCCGTGCAAGTTGTTTTGGATGTATAGTCTGTAGATGCTTATACATACTGGAAGTCCCACACAAATTCTTCTTCTCACTGCCTCTTGAAAGAACTCTGGGACAAAGCATGCAGCTCACCTTTCTCGCATTTACTTTTCTTTCACCCTCTGGGATTGTGAAAAACTTCCACACAATAGACTCCGGTCTTTTCTTGGGAGGTGGTGCCAAGTCTTCATCATCAGATGGAAGGTCTATTGGTGGATTTGAAGAAGCCATTGTAAAAGTTTTCCAGTAAACACCAAAAAAATCACAATTTTGCTCCCAAAAACACAACATGTGTCTCTCCTGTGATGCAGCAGAGAGAATGACTAAAAAGGGTGGGGTCCTTCAAGTTCCAGAATGGAAAACCTTGTGAACCAATGAAATGGTTTCTTTTGAAGTCACATGGGAGTCGCGCACCCGGCGCGCAACCAGTGCGCAACCAGCGCGCACCCAACGCGACTTCGCGAAAATATATTTACCAATAATATAAGTTTATTACAAGTACAAATATATTATTTTTATAAATAGATTAGATAATCTCTTGCCCTTATATATACATTAAAGTTATATACATATAGTTTTCAAACATTAAACATTTTTTACGGGAGTCGCGCACCCGACGCAACCCAGCGTGTATATGACGTCACGCGGGTCCCGGCACCGCGTACACGTCGCATACGAAACACGCACATGACGCAATCCCATACGTATATGACGTTATGCGGGCCACGCACCGCGCACCCGTCGCATACCAAACGCGGCTCCTTCTCTACTTTAGCAATATGGCGACTTGAATTCGCGCACCCACCATGATAGGTACACGATGGGTACGCGACTCCACTATTTTTTGGGGAAAAAAAAAAATACATATATTTTACAAGACATAAGACATTACATATTTAAAATAACATGAAACAAATAAGAGAAAATAATTATAGGATATTACAGTTACAAAATATCATTTAAAAAAAAAACTTGTAATTTACAGAAAAAAAGAAAGGTTTTATAAATATTAAACTTACAAATTAGCATTTAAAAAACCTTTGAAATTCACTGAAAAAACCATAGGTTTCAGGGACGTTATAGTTAGAAATTAGCATTTAAAAAACCTTTGAAATTCACTGAAAAAACCATAGGTTTCAGGCACATTATAGTTAGAAATTAGCATTTAAAAAACCTTACAAATTCACTGAAAAAACCATAGGTTTCATTGACGTTATAGTTAGTTGGACATTTCACTCGTGCAAAACAAGAGAAATTCCACCGTTATAGTTAGTTCAGCTAACTATAACTCGCGCCCCCACAATGCACTGCTGATGACATCTCAAATGACATCACTGATGACATCACTGATAACATCATTCACGTGATAATCTGATGCACCTCCTCACACCCTAATATAACCTTTGATACACCCACTCTAAAATGCAGACTACCATTTTCGAAACCATAGGCACACCAATACCAATTACTACATGCGCACTCACTGATTCCTAGGTCTACACACACATCCACTAAATCACCCATACAATCACTCATACATGCAGTCACTCATCAATACAACACTATCATATGCACTCATACACCTATACAGACACTCACACACCGCCACTCATCCATGGAGTTACTCACACACCTAGTCAGTCATGCAAAGAATAAATCTCACTCCCATTTACTCACCAATACAGATACTAACGCATACTTACTCTCTTATATAATCACTGATACAAGTACACACTCATCCATACAGTCACTCTCACAATCACTGACTCTCACTTATAGTCATTTATATACTCCAACTCTCACATACACTGCCTTTTACATATGTAGTTACTTGGACATGTACCACTGAGACATCCATTCACTCACCAACACACCCATACACACACTCACCCACCCATACAGCTGTTTCCACATGCACTCTTGAACCCATACACCCAGTGAATCAACCACTCACACATCTATGCACAAAGTCACACACCTCCCACCCACCCACACACACACTCAGTCTCCCATACAAATACTCAGGCAACCAATCAATAACCCATATAGACACTCATGTAGCTACTGTCCAACCCATGCAGCAGCTTACACACCAACAGACAGACGGATACAGACATTCACACAGTTTAGTCACTAACCCATGCATTCAGTAAGACACATTTAATCACTCACTTATACAGTCAGTCACGCACCTACTAAATCAACCATCCAGACACTTATACACCCACTCATTCTTCAATACACCTTGGCATATATATAAAACATATTTAAACTTTAAAGAAACACACAGTCACTGGATGATGTCATCAGTGATGTCATCAGTGATGTCATTTGAGATGTCATCAGTGATGTCATCAGTGATGTCACTGACCATGTCACGAATGATGTAATATGTGACGTCATCAGCAGTGCATTGCGGGGGAGCGAGTTATAGTTAGCTGAGCTAACTATAACGGCGGAATTTCTCTGGTTTTGTATGAGTGAAATGTCCAACCAACTATAACGTCAATGAAACCTATGGTTTTTTCAGTGAATTTGTAAGGTTTTTTAAATGCTAATTTCTAACTATAACGTGCCTGAAACCTATGTTTTTTTCAGTGAATATATATATATACATTACCTACTGGCTGTCGCCAGTAGGTAGTTATAGTTAGGACCTAGTTTCCATAGGAAAAGCGTTTTTATTTTCCCAATAACTTTGGCGCCGGTTGACGAATCTTCGTGAAATTTTCAAAACTAGTGATCAGCTCCGGTCAGCTCCTGTCTTGAAAGTTTCGGGATGATTCGCCAAGCAGGGGCTGAGAAAAAAGGGGGGTCCCAAAACGCGTTTTCCCCATGTAATTTTCCATAGGAAACTTTAGACTAAGCTACAGCCCGAACTGCTGAACGGAATTACACCAAATTTGGCAAAAAGGTAGGTCTTGGTTCATAAAGAGTCTTTTTTGTTAAATGGTGTAAATCCGTTCAGTAGTTTTTGAAATATTCAAGGAAAAAGAAAGGAAAAAGAAATATCGATATCTGGGCGGAGCCTAACCACACATGTCATCGTGAAATCTGATTGGCAGCACTTCATCCAGGAAATGCTGGCAGCCATCTTGGGACTAGGCTGAACCAGAGACATAAGAAAACAGTTAAACAAAGATGAAAAACAAGAAAAGGGGGCAGGGTAGGTACACCCTGACCCCCTAGGCCTGCTTAGGGGGTCCCACAAGGACCCCCAGCCCAAAAACATTTTAAGAAACATCCAAATTCGCGCTGGGTGCTCGAATCCAGAAGAAAATATAAAAAACAAGCATTGGCATCACCAATAGGTCTCGCCGTTGGGACCTTATAAGTGTTTAGCCAGAGATATTGGCAATGTTTCTAAGGTATGTTGTAGAGAGAGAGAGAGAGACTGACTGACTGAGAGATAGACTGACTGACTGAGAGAGAGACTGACTGACAAGAGAGAGAGAGACTGACAGATAGAGAGACTGACTGAGAGAGAGAGACTGACTGAGAGAGAGACTGACTGACAGAGAGACTAACAGAGAGACTGACTGACTGAGAGAGACTGACAGAGAGAGAGAGACTGACAGAGAGAGAGGGAGACTGACTGAGAGAGAGAGAGACTGACTGATTGAGAAGAGACTGACTGACTGAGAGAGAGAGTGACTGACTTAGAGAGAGACTAACTGACAGAGAGAGACTGACTGACTGAGAGAGAGAGATGCTGACTGACTGAGGTAGAGAGAGACTGACTGACTGAGAGAGATTGACTGACTGAGAGAGACTGACTGACAGAGAGACTGACTGACAGAGAGACTGACTGAGAGAGAGAGACTGACTGAGAGAGAGAGACTGACTGACAGAGAGAGACTGACTGACAGAGAGAGAGACTGACTGACCGAGAGAGTGACTGACTGACTGACGGAGAGACTGACTGACTGAGAGAGAGACTTACTGACAGAGAGACACTGAGAGAGAGAGAGAGAGAGAGACTGACTGACTGACAGAGAGACTGACTGACTGACAGAGAGACTTACTGAGAGAGAGACTGACTGACAGAGAGACACTGACTGAGAGAGAGAGAGACTGACTGACAGAGAGAGCCTGACTGAGAGAGAGACTAACAGAGAGAAACTGACTGACAGAGAGAGAGACTGACAGAGAGACTGACTGACTGAGAGAGACTGACTGACTGCGAGAGACTGACAGAGAGAGAGAGAAACTGACTGACAGAGAGAGAGACTGACTGACTGAGAGAGAGACTGACTGACAGAGAGAGACTGACTGACAGAGACTGAATGACAGAGAGAGAGACTGACTGACTGAGACTGACAGAGAGAGAGAGAGACTGACTGACAGAGAGAGAGACTGACTGACTGAGAGACAGACTGACTGACAGAGAGAGACTGACTGAGAGAGAGAGACTGACTGACTGAGAGAGAGACTGATTGACAGAGAGAGAGACTGACTGACTGAGAGAGACTGACTGACTGAGAGAGAGACTGACTGACTGGGAGAGAGACTGACTGACTGGGAGAGAGACTGACTGACAGAGAGAGAGACTGACTGACTGAGAGAGACTTACTGACTGAGAGAGACTGACTGACTGAGAGAGACTGACTGAGAGAGAGACTGACTGACTGAGAGAGAGACTGACTGACAGAGAGAGAGACTGACTGACTGAGAGAGACTGACTGACTGAGAGAGAGACTGACTGACTGAGAGAGACTGACTGACTGAGAGACACTGACTGACTGAGAGACTGACTGACTGATCCAGAGAGACTGACTGACAGAGAGAGAGACTGACTGACTGGGAGAGAGACTGACTGACAGAGAGAGAGACTGACTGACTGAGAGAGACTGACTGACTGAGAAAGACTGACTGAGAAAGAGACTGACTGACTGAGAAAGAGACTGACTGACTAAGAGAGAGACTGACTGACAGAGAGAGACTGTCTGACAGAGAGACTGAGTGACTGAGAGAGACTGACTGACTGAGAGAGACTGACTGACTGAGAAAGACTGACTGAGAAAGAGACTGACTGACTGAGAAAGAGACTGACTGACTAAGAGAGAGACTGACTGACTGAGAGAGAGACTGACTGACTGAGAGAGAGACTGACTGACTGAGAGAGAGACTGACTGACAGAGAGAGAGACTTGTGAGAAGTTGGCCTGGCATATGCTGTCCACTAATTATAGTGGGCACCTTGCACCAGTCCAAACAACCCCTTATTGGAGATAGGTTAAAGACAACCTTATTGAAAGCTAACCTAGTGGTAGCTATGGAGAGCAGCCTTCAGGCTAAGTCTTGAAGGAATGTAAAGCAGCTTGTTTTACCAGTCTATAATCTCTTGAGTGACCAAATGAAAGAGCACCACACCAGGTATATATTCAAAATATATGTATTTATTACTAAACACACCCCTCTAGTCTCTTTATGAGGCTAGAGTTCGAAAGTACATAAGTTATAAGTTATTAATTCACAGTAATAGCACAAATACACGTTTGGGCCCTAGAGGCGTACCAAACCATATACCAATAAAGTGGTATGCGAACCACGACTGAACTAGACACTAGGCCTAGAGCCTCTAGAAGTGCTTGGACCACAAGGAACCACCCAAGGTAGTGACACAGGGGACCCACGGGAGACGCGTGCAGTGTAAATACACAACCGCGATACGCCGTTAACTTCTATGGAGAAAGTTGGGATCGGGAAAATAGAGAAAAGGGACACTTAGAAGAGGACTAGGACAAAACCCTTTGAGATCTAGGACTTTGAAGAGTCTCTACCCACGGGAGCACCGGAGTACTCGTGTTACCTCACCCAGGAAGCCGGGTGCATAGGTGCCTTTCGGGGTCGGGTTTCGTCGTCGATTCGAATGGCGATCTGCTGCAAAGTGCTGCTGGCGGCCAAGAGAAAAGTGTCCGGGTGGATCCAAGAGTGGATCGGAGTTCTGAAGAACCTGAAAGCAGAGGGGACAGAGTCTGGGTCACTAGCCAGTGACCAGGAAGGCGATGGACAGATGCCCACCGATGTCGAGTGCTTCAGGTGCGTTGACGGTCGTTTTGACTCTTCAGCCACGAGGTCCAGGAGGCGTTGTCGGCGACCAGGAGCAGGATTCTGGCTGGTACACAATGTTTGTCGAGTGCGGAGGTGTCGGCGACCGGATTGGACCCAACAAGCCTTGGCAACGGCAAGTCTTGGTGAAGATGTAGATCGTCGATGGTGCAGACCAGCAAGGTCTGTGGAACTCACCCAGCGAGGGTAAGTGAGGGCAGGCCTGGAGCAACCAGTATGCCAAGTAAGAAAAGGATTGGCCTTCGTTAAGGGCTACTAGCCAACAGGCTAGCAACCGCGAAGGAGCCTCATGACGCTGCACGTGGATCTGGCTTACAAGACACTCGTAGAGTGGGGGCCAGTGATATTCGGTGCAGGTGGTGCTGGAGGCTAGGGCTACACGGAGCCCAAAGCACGACTTCTTGGGAGACCCAGAAGATGATGCACTTGCAAATGTGCTCGGTGTCCAGGGGTCACGGTCTCAAGTCACCCACGATAGCCACGGGCCTCAGCTTTGCTGGGGACTCAGGAGTAGCCTCGGCGAAGTCTGAGAATCCACCTCTGGTGATGCGATGACTTCGGCGTCCGACGGGAGCTTCAGAAATGCGAACCGGACAGATGCTTCTTTGGTGCCTGCCAAGCAGGAGTCACTCCTTGACCCCAAGGGAGATTCTTCAGTCCTCTAATCTTGTCGTAGAGCGTCGAAGGTCCAGGATTCAGTTTCAGAGTTTCGTCCAGGTATAATCTAAAGTCCTAAGGACTGGGTTCCTACCTTTATTCTAAAAATAGGGGTTGGACTACTCTGTGGCCCCACCTATGGGTGGGTCAGGGCAGAGGGGTGGCTACACCCCTTTCCCTTTGTCCAGTTCGCGCCAAAGCAGGGGCTGCAAGCCCCTGATCCGGTTTGAACTGGGGTATGCACAGGGACACCAAATGTGCCCCCAGTGCAGGACTTCAAAGCACCCGAAAGTGCTCCCGCCCAGCCCCAATACACATTATCCTGTCTGGGGAGGTGGTCACACCTCCCTGGGACAGGAAACCTATTGTCCAGGCCTCCCCTGCCGGAGTTTCATCCAGCAGCAGGAGGCCAGACTCGTGTCTGTTGCAGCAGCATCCATTTTGTGATGCCAGGGCTCTGGAAAGAAGTTACCGGACTAGTCAGAGTTAACATGTCTTTCCCTCTAGAAGGGTGGAATGCTACCCCCGCCGCCAGGATTGGCGGGGGGTAGTATTCCAAGATGTTTGACACCAAACACGACATGTTTAGGTGCAGCCATTCCAAAGTTAGCATTTTACCGCGAGGATATAATGCGCTTAAGAGTATATGGTCAGGCTGCACTACAAACAGCATCAGAGATGGTCTCCGAACACTGCAGAGGGGCCCTGCTCATGCAGGGGCACCCTCTCACATAGGAACCACACACTCTGCCTTTAGGATTGATAAGGCCTGCCTTAGGAGTGACTTATAGGTTTATATGTGTGTATGTATTTCGTGATATAGGTAACCTATATCACCGTAAGAGGTGCATGCACCACCTTACCCAGGCTGCAGTAGCAGACCTGTGGTGGCAGTTTGGATGGCCTTCCAGGGGTGGCATAATACATGCTGCAGCCCCTGGCAGGCCTCTGAGGTACCTATGCCCTTGGTACATAGTATACCATATACTAGGGACTTATAAGGGCACTCCAGATCCCAATCAGTGATGTGCCTAAGGCACATGGAAACCATTTTAGAGAGGAAGCAGCTAGGCTGGGGTTCTGATTAGCAGGGCCCCAGCCAGACTAATGTCGAAAAACAGTGAAGCATCAGCAAAAAGTGGGGGTACCCATGTGAAGCAGATCCTACTCTCCTACACAACCCCCCAAACGTAGGGACATTAAACTAACCTTGCCCAGTTAAGTCTTCATGTTCTAAGTGGAAATACCTAGAGAGTCCATCTGCATTTGCATGGTTACTCCCAGGCCTATGTTCCACTGTAAAGTCCATCCCCTGTAGGGAAATGGACCACCTAAGCAGTTTGGGGTTTTCACCCTTCATTTGTTTTAGCCATAAGAGGGGCTTATGGTCTGTCTGAACCAGGAAGTGTGTACCAAACAAGTATGGCCTCAACTTCTTCAGAGCCCAGGCCACAGCAAAGGCCTCCCTCTCTATGGCTGACCAACGTTTCTCTCTAGGGGTCAGCCTTCTGCTAATAAAAGCTACTGGCTGATCCTGACCTTCTTCATTCAATTGTGACAGTACAGCTCCTACCCCCAATTCAGATGCATCAGTTTGAACAATGAACTTCTTGGAGTAATCAGGACTCTGCAGAATTGGAGCAGTGCAATG